>JAGMUU010000015.1:0-1441243 GCA_020744375.1 Dactylonectria estremocensis | reverse complement strand
GAGATGGATTGAATTAGAATCCTCCAGACTATTTTTGCTCTAACTAGGCCCTAATGCCTGTCTTCACTTTAACTCGGTCTCCCCGGTTAGCGGTTAACCTAAAGTGGCAGGGTATGGCACTATAGCTAGCTGACCGACGATATATGTACCTATGCTATATAATAGTTGCCTTTGGATTCTTTCATCTGCTCCCCAGGGCAGCTAGTTTGATTGAAATAGTCCTATGTAGGTCTTAGCTATAGACGGAAAGGCAGTTAGTAGCTTAAGTGAGAAACTGCTGGATGTAGGCGGTGTAGGCTGAGCAGCTAGATGGCCCAGTAATAGAACAGTATAACTAGTAATAGATGCAGGTATATATTACGAAATAGCAAACTAGATCATCATTCTATTTTCTCTTAGCTATATATAACTAATAGTATAGGCATAGATTGCTAGTGCATTAAGCTTTTCTTACTACTGATTATTTAAATAAGGTGGATATCCCTTTAAATTATAAACTGCTAAACTATCAATTTACCCCATATAAAATTACATTAGCGCCTTACTGCAGGCAGCCAGAAACGAGAGCGGGCCGAGTCAAGAACCCATTATCTACATTAAGCTGCTATAGATAAATCCCACTAGGGTGAAATATAGAGCAGGCCACTAGATATTTAATATCGCCAGCTATAGATCTTCTTAAGTTAGCTGATTGATTGTGGCTAGCTGCCGCTATATATTCAGCGGGCTACTAACTCTATAACGTACATGATAAGCGAGCCGACTGCACAAGCGAGCCGATCATTCAGATTTACACCTTAAATCGCAATTCTAAAAAAATTAAAAAAATTCCAAACCAGGCCTAAAATAACTGCAATTTTAGAATAGGGTTAATTAAATGCGAAATTATAAAATAAAATTTTCCTAAATTTTATTTATTTTAATTTATAGAGTTATAAAGAAAAAGCTTATTTATACTGTATTTTTTCTGATTTTTATAAATAGAAAGCTTAATAAATTAATTAAAAATCTTTATAAAATACTGTCTTATGACTTTTTAATAAGATATCTAAAAATATTTCTTTTATATTTTTAATAATTATATAGCCTATTTTAGAAAATCTGATATTGCTATTTTTAGCTGTACAGTATAGTGATCGGCTCGCTTGTGCGGTCGGCTCGCTTATCATGTACGTTAACTCTATTTCATTTATAACCTCGCCCTCAATCTATATATACCTAGTACTTCTCTAGATATAGCCCTACAGCTGGCCAGCTAGCTATATAGCATTATATCTCCATTCTCGCCGCAGACTATATATATGCTATTAGAAAACAGGCAGAAAGAGGCGGCACCTGCTTCAGCTAGACGAGGGATTCTCAGCCTAGAATGGAATAAAATCACCTCCGCCTCTCAAAGGCATAGATATAGCGAGGGCCTTCAATTAGGACGTAAAGCTTCCTCTCCTCCTTAACGGCAATATAGTATAGAAGTTAAGATACTATAGCTATATAAAGGGTAGAATTACCTACCTTCTTAGCAGTTATCTCCTCAATAGTATCCGCAAGACATTATCATTGTATACCTCTGCCTCTCCTCATTCTTCTCCTTAACTAGCTCAATCCCCTTTAAATATATTACACCTGCTCTCTCCCTCCTCCCCTTCAATCTTTTAAGATAGCTGCTATACTGGCTGCCGCCCCGCTCCTTACTAATGTCTTCAGTAAGACTGGAGATATCGGCGCCATCGTGATGGTTTCGACTTCAGTAAAGTAAGTGGAGAGAGATAGAGAGAGGAGAGTGATAAAGCTACTATCTAGCGGCTAAATGGAGTATCTGGTTGCTAATTAAGATTTCCAGATGACTATTCGGATAAAAGTCGGAGGACTTCCTTTAAACCAGGCTTGCCCCGTCATTTGGAAAGCTAATAAGGATTCCCTGCAGGAGATGGATGATAAGCTAAGATTATAATTGCTGGAACTATGAAGACTCTAGCCAAGCAGACCGACAAGAGCTGGGAGCGGTTCTCTCTACTATGATGTAGAACGAGCTTCTTAACCGGACAGCGTAGAGGTTGCTTGCGCCGATAAGCTCATCAAGGAAAGCTCTAGTGACTTTAAGTTTAATGGCTCCTCAGATGCCGGCATCTAAGAGAGGTATGGCCATGATGATCGCTGCCTCTCTACTCTCCGCCTGATACATTCAATAGGTATAGACCTGGTTCATCAACCTCATTTAGATATAACGTCCTCTAAAGCACTAAGATCGATATTATTATTAAAATATCGTTTCCAAACGGATGCTACCGTCGATAGCTTAGAGTTTTTCACTAAGGATGAGCACTATGAGCAGACCTTAATGATATTAATATCCTCGCTTTCCCGATATCACTACTCTTTCTTTAAGGTCAGTGCCCTATCTACTTACATCACCTTAGACTAACTGCCCCTTACTGATATATACTTATATAGCTATATATATTAAGCTTATCGCCTAGTCTGACTCCTCCTATGTTCTTTTCCACTAGGAGGATAAGAACGGCATTACGCGTAAGATACATATGCACTAAGAAGTCTATATAGTAAGGGAATATGCTAATATGCCAGATTTTAGAGTTCAATAGCAGGGTCTTTCAGCTCAAGCAAGTTTATCAGCGGCCTGACTTCTGCAGCCCGTAGAAGGCGATTGCTACAGCTAATGCTATATTGATAATTAGGCGCTGCGCAAGCTGCTGCCTGCCCGTCACCTACATTAATTCTTACGCAGGCTAAATAGATGATTGTGCTAGGTGGCGGATATATCAAGCTTTCTATTATTGCAATAGGCAGATTGCAATACTGAGATAATATAACTATATTATAAAACTTCTACTAGGACTTTAGTTAGAGGGGGTATAAGATAATATAAAACCCCTCTAAGAAGCCCTATTATTATAATAGGCTTTTATAGATCTATAAAAGTAATTAATAAACCTACTAACTATAAGTTACTTATAAAATAAGTCTCAAACTGTATATAAAAGGCAGCTAATACTCCTAACCTTAACTCTTAAATACTAGAATGCCGAAAGTAAACTGATAATATAGCCCCTCGCTTACGTCTTTTAATTATTCTCTAAAGCGGGGGCATGCGAATATGCTCTATTATCTCAATTAATTAGGCAATAGTTAAATAACGCCCCTTCATCAGTTTGAATAAGCATTATAGATAATAAGTTATAAATGAAACCGGTTAATTCCATAGCCGGGGCGGCTTATAAAGGGACCACCCCTTGCGTCGCTTTCTCAGCTAAGGCGATAGCATTAAATAGCTTTGCAAGCAGGCCGATGTAAGTGGCTGCGGAGAATAGAACATTACGTAACTTAATATACTACCCGTTTATAATTATATAACTGTAGATCTCGAGTTATAAGTTAAGCTCGGCTATAGTATGTATATATTCGCCGGCCTCGTTCTCAGACTTAATTAACTTATGAAGTATCGGCTTGTTCTTGCGGCTAATTTAGGATATGATCTACATAGTAATAATCCGCCCCGCTATACTATATCTTAGCAGGAGGCAGAGTATTATAAGTGCGATAGAGATGGATATAAGTGTGGCTGATGTAAAGAGCGTGGTTCTGAAGGTAAAAACTGTAACGCTTGATGCTTTAGAGAGAATCTGAGCAATTATATATAATTGCAATATGCCTTAAATGGAGATAACTACATAGAAATATATTTATAAATAGCTAGAGCCTTTATTAATAGCGATTTGAATTTGCTGATTTATATTTAGCCTAGCCTTAATAGCCTTAAGAGCGTTGGTATATTGCTGCCAGTTAGTGATCTTAGAAACTGTTTCATCTAATAGAATCTCCATTAATTTCCTAGATATCCGAATGGTCTAACTGCATGTAAATAGTGCAGCAATGAAGTTATTAAATATAGATACTGCACTAACTAAGAAGTACCAGAAGTATATCTAACTCCATACTTAAAATGAAGATTTATTAGCTAATAATTAAATATATAAAGCTAGAGATATATAGAATATATATAATACCACTATATAATAACTGCACCCCTTTATATATACTATATAGGTATTAGTAGAGAAATAATAAAAATGAACTACAGAGCTATAGCGAAGAAAATCCTAAACTTTATTCCACTTCCGCTATTATCTTCAGCCCTTTAAAGGACTTCTTTAGTAAATCCTTATGCTTCAGTTCAGTCATTCTCTGCATTAATGGTGTTTGCTATATAGAGAACGCCTGCACCTAAACTCAGCGGAGACGTCGGCCTACGTCGGGCTACTATAACGCATATTATCAGCATAAACCCGCTATATAAGAAGGGTTCTATAGGGTCATACTCTCTAACATTTAATGGCGTAATAGATCCACTAAGGCTTAGAAATATGCTAAGCAAGCCCGCTAATAGCACTAACTTATATACAATCTACATCTTCTATATCGGAGCGCTAAGCAATGCGCCAGCCGTTAGCAGCAGACTTAATGCTCTAGTAGCACCATTATATTCCGCTGCACTTAGCTAGCTAATGAGATTAAGAGCAGCAGTAAGATTTGCTAGGCATTGGTATATAGAGTCGCTCTTACGCATCGTTATACCGCAGTTAACCCAGTTATCGAAATCCAAGCGTCCCCCCTCTTAATTAATAGATGCCGACTGCTCTAAGCTCAGAGTCTAAACTGGAGTAAATGGGATTGTATTAGCGGCGATCGCGCAGTAAGGTAATAGATCTACAAAAAGCAGCGGAGTAAGTTATAGGAAGGTTAAAAAATAGGCGGCGCGCTAAATGGCATCAGCAGCGATGCAGTTAATATAGTTTATACTAGGATCGGCAGTTGGCCTTAGCGTGGGATTCTACAGAGGATTAGATCGGCTTGCAAGGGATTGTAAGATAATATAGGGAAGGCGAATGGAGGTTAAAAAAAAAGGAGAAACATATAGCAGCAGGATAGACTAGGCGAGGAAAACGTAATCATTATAAATCTTTACTTCCTCACATCGAGCTGAACTGCCTAATAACTCAGCAACCAATCAGTTCCGCCACAGAGCAAAGACGGCTAAATGAATAACTAACGTAGCATACTATATTCATTAAATTAGGAAGAGCGATGCCAGAGTGGGTTATACCGCCCGCTAAGACCTCCTAGGCGGCGCTTAAAGGATTTCAGCCTCTGCCTTAGGTATTTAACCCTCTGAGGTCCTCTATAATAAAAGATGCAGAGCCATCCTTTATATATAGAGGCGGCAGACTCCATCAGTTTCAATCCACAATACACCTCACAGAGCAGTCTAAGCACCATTAAGCAGCTCCTAGTTAAACCGCTACCTAGCTATGAGATCAGTTAGCGCTATCCCCGCGAGCTTTTCAATTATAATAGCATAAGGGCAAGTAAATATAGGCGGTATAGTATTCAACCGGGGACTCACTAAGCCCAACACTCTAATGCTTCAGAGCCTCGCCGCTAGTCTTTATATTAAATCGACGGAGAAGGAGTAGACTTAATATAGCCTTATGAAATAAGTCACAAATGGACACATCTCTAACAGAAGGGTACCTCCTAATAATGAACCCAGTATATAATCTCTATCCCCTACGCCCTGATCTTATGTCAGTATCTAGACTGATCGCTCCTTACATAGCCTAGCTTAGTGATGACGCCACTATTATAGCTCTCGCCGCCCTTAATGACCTAACGGATCCTTACTTTAAGCTGATAGTATTTAATGGAGTTAACTTAGATAATCTAAAGCTACCTCGGATCCTTAAAGTATAGATCTTATGCCCGTATATCTACATTATGCACTTGATCATTCGGATTGAGATGGATATCGTAATGCTTACCTACCTCTTACTATACTTCTCTATATCGGTCCTAAGTGCGGTATTACTCTTCTAGAGGTTCTCGTAGATCTATAGCCTCCTTCATTTCGTTATATAAGTTAGTTATATAGGCATCTACACCCTAATAATGCATCAGCATATATATATGCGAGGCATTCTTAGCAGGCGGTTTGCTATTTTTAATATACTCTTCCCCTATATTACGGATCTACTAATGGGATATATCTGGAACTTCTATTTCTACTATTATATTAAATATTATTATGTTAAGGGCAATGGTTCCGATGACCTTTCATTAATAATCCGTTACTAGCGTAATAACTTGTATTACTTCCTTCACTACGTTAGATGGTTCTTTTTCCTGATTTAGCTTAATCTACCGTTATATTTCATATGGAAGGGCTGGTTAGCTCTTGCTATTAAAGTTGCTTGCTAGGAGCTTGGTTGCTATATAACACTCTCCCTGCTATATTGCCTTAACTTAAAGGCCACTTTTACTATCTTTTTACTACCTTTACTATTACTTCAAGCCAGTCTAATAGTAGAAAACTGGGGCTAATATGCATTCGTAGACTATAGTGAACCTGATTCTAACTATCAGTTAAGTATAACCCTAATTGATATATCGGTAAGTCCTAACCTATTAATATATGCCTAAATTGTTTTATTAGCTAATCATTCCCTAAAGGGCAATTGCTATTACTTTAATGATAGCTACTATACTTTATATTATCTTAACTCTCTTAAGCACTGGCGCAAGCATTCTGTATTATTCCTGAGGAGCAAGGAGCTATATATATTATAATACGCCCTCATCTTCTATAATATCAACTATATTATAATTACAATATGGCTCTTATTAAAGGACTACTGGATATTTGCTAAATATATAGTACCTATCGGTAGTTAAGTATTAATGAGCTTAGATAATTGAATGGCTCTCTTTAAAAGCTATATATAATAGTTTATAGAGGAGGAAATAAGGGCAAAATTTAAAAAGGTAAATAAGTAGGACATAGTGGATCCAGTCTTTTAGCATATGAAATCTATATGCAATATTAGATCTTTTAACTAGACTGAGAGCTATACCCCCATGAATGAACTGACTATAGTTGGCCTTAATTACTATTTCTCCTCGGATCTAGCGAGTTCTTTATAGGATTTCATTCTTCTTTCTTGCTTTATAATCTAGGCCGTCTTCTATTGCAGCTGTAGTAATAAGCGAAGAGCAAGTAATAGAATTTAAATATAGTGGGCGCCTTAAGTAATAACTATATATTAAAGTTTTAATTTCTACTTTATAAATCCAGAAGATTAAACTATTAATATCTCTTAGTGGCGATCCAGTGATAGTGGAAATAGCGCACTATTAAGGGAATGCTTCCCTCTCCTCCTGTTTTTATAGGTTCTATAGTATAATATAACCTAAGACCCCGCCACAGACCTAGATACAGCCAGCTCATCTACTAGCTTATAAAGCTTAAAAAAAGCTCACCCTCACCCCCTACTAACCCTATACCTTATTAGTAAGTTATATCTAACTAGCTATATAACTAAATAGATTTAAACATACCCCAATAGTTACTATCCACCTGCTTACTAACATCTTAACATAAATAAATATTTTCTATATCTACATCTACCACCCGTTTATCTACCCTCCGTCTTAAAGCCAGCCCTTCTACCCCCATAACTGATAAAGTAGTAGGCGAGATTCTTCTACTTAATAACCTGCCCTAAACCTAATATAGTATGCTCCCCTCGTAGGTGCAGGTGCAGGTGCGGGTGCTATATAGGCTATAGGAGGAGCTATATCTATTAGTATACTATAGTTAGGTATGTAACATACAGGTATATCTGCTACATAAGGGTATATATTACATATCTCTCATTACTTCTGAAGTTGGCTAGTTATACTTTATAAGATATATAGAAATTAAACAGGACGGCAACTCTACAGCCTATCAGAGTCTGGTAAATAGAGACCTTCCTCCTCCTCCTCCTTATATTTTCCTCTCCCCCTCCTGCTCATCCCCCCTCTTGCTCATCCCCTCTCCTCCCCCCTTTCTCCCTACTCTATAACCCGCTATAATAATATATATAGCTATACTTTACTAAATAAACACACTATTGTCCTACTCTTCTATCTCTACTATATATATAAATACCTAACACATATTTAATATATCTACTCCAGCCCATAGTACCCTCTTGCCCATCCATCTCTATACCTGCTTACTTCTCTTCTTTATAGATATTCCCTCACCTACAGCCCCTCTAAACCCAAGCCTCTCATAAAGCAGGTTAGCATCAGTAGGTATATAAGTCCCCATATATGCAATCGTCAAAACCATCACCCCCTTATACTAGCACCTTCAGCTACCTATTTTCTGCCACCCCCCCTTAACTATATCTTCCTTCTAGCTATTATATAGCTCCTACGGTATAAAATAACCTAAGCAGTATCCAAAGTCCTCTATAACCTTATTCCGCCGTAGGAATCTATCTATCTAAATAGCAACGCTAAAGGCTGCCCTCATTTGCTCATCTATATCTAGCGTTCTACTATACTGAACCCCAGAATGCGCCCGATCCCCAATCCCTCTACATCAATAAAAAATATACCTATTAAGGCCTCGCTCCTATAGCATCTACCTAAACTCTCTAAACTCCTCCTATTCCTTTATACCATAGGTGATCGCTCGACCCCTAGCTGCTTGTATATCTAACTCTTGCACCTGTATACCCGCCTCCTCCTCATCTTCTGAGATACCTAGTTCCTCTAGGTCAACGGCTTCAATTCGAGCCTAGCAGATATTACATAGCTCTTCCCCTTCTTCATATCTATACCAGTCTCTCCATCTATCTATAACTAAATCCATAACCACATAGCAGCATGCTCATCTGCTAATATAGTTATTAGTAGTAGCATCTTCTACTACTAAAGGCCGCTGCTTTCTTACTATACCTTTAATATCCATTTAGACGATAATAGCTTCACTTCGCAGCCCGTCTCAGCTAGCTCGCCCACTCTGCTATGCATAATCAGCTATCTCTAATGGCATCTCGATATACAGCACTATACAGATGTTAGGCACGTCGATGCTAAGACTAAGCGCATTTATCGCCATAATCACTCTTCCATCGCTATATTAATCTCGCCTTAACTTGCTTATCTAGATATGCAGTCTCTCTGCTTTACTATTACATATATCGACTTCGCAATAGTAAGCATCGCACCTGAACTCCTCTGCTAGAGCTTCTGTTGCCTCTACCTGTTAGCAGTATATAATAATCTTAGTAGGCTATGGATATTCTTCTAGTTTCTAGTTAATAATCTCCCTTATTATAAGGGTAATTGCTGCAGTCGCCTCTCTAGCGCTAGCTGAAGAGATTGACCTTACGCTATAGGCGATATTGGTATATATTATCCTCATCTGAATTATAATAATATCCTTATGCCTTATATTAATAAGGCTGAAGAGCGCATTCTCTTAGGTAGGCAGGAGCGTAGTAGTAAAGTAGACTATTTGCACTCCAATGAGTGCGAGGCCTCCTAGCTCTTATAGTGTAGGTCGGAATGTTCTTATGCCCTTAAGAATTATATAACCCTCATTAATAATAAATCAGTCTAGTTATATTATAACCTGCAGCGATTCGATATAGTTCTAAAACCGCTTCATTATAGCTGACTCCAGCGTTATAAATATAATCGAGACGTTCTTTAAAACCCAGTCGCTCCTCCACTTAGCATAGGAGATATTCAGTTTCTAACACCGGTCTAGTATATCGCCCTAGAGAGAGATAAGCGGGATAATAATGACTGTTACTCCACTAGAGCAGCTAGCGGCTAGTAGCATAAAGCACAGGCTCTTACTAATACCAGTCCCCATTACTACTACGATCGGGCTCTTATTTATTATAATTAACTTAACTGCCTCTCGCTATTTGCCTTAAAAGTGGATTTAGTCCCTATATAAGCAGCAGAGTTCTCAATCGATATTAATCCGCTGCAGGATCTTCTACTACTTAAGCTGGAGTTCCTATATTACTTCATAGTATAGTAATGGACTTTTCTACTTACGCCCTAGCTTAAGAACCTTCCTAAATCCATTAATAGCAGATAGAAACCCAAGAAGCCAGTGCCACTCTTAGCTAATAAACCGGAAATTGATATGCCGCTTATTTATCTTAAAGCAACCCTCTGTAATAAGCTGCCTATAGACTAGGCCTGTAATTAAAGATCCATGCCCAGCCTAGATGTCCCACGGGCTATCTTCATTACCTTCATTATCGCTATTACTTCTATAGCCTTCATCTACCTCTTTAATAAGGGCTAAGTGCGCTATATTTATATTCCAGAAATACCGATGTATAAATGCAATCGTAAGATGCCTTTAACTACTAATTGTAATTCCTTTCTTATAGCTGGGTTGACTTATCCTTTATAAAATGCGGGTCATCTAAACCAATATCTAATATTACCTAGGGCCTAACTTATGCGCTTTTTATACAGGTCCTTGCAATAGGCCTCTGCTATCTCTAGTCTTATCTATATCTAACCTATAACTATCTTCACTATTACTAATATTATCATCTAGTATCTCCTCTATTGCCTAGAGATTGGCATTAAACTCGCTTATATCTTAAATATTAACTTACGCTTCCTCCCAGTATAGTAACGTAAGCTAAAGATAATATATCAGTAGCATATTGACTTCTTAAGGTAGAAAGTAGTAGATGATTTTAAGACATTCTATCTTTAAGAACCCTTTATAATATCTAGCAATAAGCATAAGGAGACCACAGTCTATTAAGATATTTCATATCCCGCCATTCACCATATTGCAATGCCATAAGGTAAGGAGCTTAAGTGCTTATACTAATTGCCTACTGGCGAGATAGATAATAAATAAGAGGTTCTTAAGAAACTCCTCTAGATCTATACCATACTATAAGACAGCCTTTTCATAGAGCTCAAACCCTACCTCCGAGCTAGACTGTACCCAATCCCTTTAGAGCTTATCGTTTTTCTACATCTTCTAAAAAAGCTAACCCTTACTTATTAAGTTAAGCTAGAAGAGGCTCTCCACGAACGAGTGGCCGATAGTAATATTAGCAGCGTTATCAATGAGATCATCCCATGGGATTCCAGGCAGTCCAAGCTCGGCAGGTAATTGATTCTTGAAATCCCGGCAGAAAAGCATTTTTTTATAGAGCAGTGTTTCAGCCTGGCGTAAAGCAGCCTGGAGCATCGACTGGACACTAAGGACGTTAATCCAAAGGCCCTTATAGATAGCATCATCTCAATTCCAGCTAATAGAACCTTCTATAGCTTTATTACTATTAGCTACTATACTATAATTACGAAGCTATATAATAAACTGTATTGGCGTGGTGTTCCAGCCCTTACTGCCTCTGACTATAAATCGGCATATTATATTAGAGATGAGTTTAAAATGGCTTGAGCTATTCTCCTCTGCATTCTCTTTACTCTAGCCTCATTGCCTCTTTTATTAAATAGACTTAACTCTTTTATCTACAATATACTTAATAAGCAGAAGACATAAGATGGCTATAATGGCTGAAAGCTTTAGTGTAAAGTTACTATAGGTCTCCTATATATTATCTTTATAAATACTTAGAACTATCAAGAAGCTGATGAGAATGCTTTAGTACTTGGTAGTTTTAGTAAAATGGTTAAGGATAGAGATATAGAGCTTTAATATAGCTTCCTTAAGCAGGGGTTATACCTCTACTACCTATATCGCCTTAAGGTTGCCCTCCTTCTCTTATAGGATATCAGTAAGCTCATCAGCATGCTATATCATAGTACTATATGCAGCAGACTGCCTCTTGCTAAGCTTAAATAGTGGTCAGTCCGCTGAATCCTCAAAAGCTATAGATTATATAACATATATAAATAGCTGCAGGCATACTGTAATATACCTCTTCTAAGTTATTTACTTAAATCTGAAGTGGAATAGCATACTTCACTCCTTATCGAGCTCCTTTCAATTGACCTTAAATAGCACGTTCTACGAAATAACGCTTAGCTTCATAACAGCTATAGCACGGCAAATAAGACGCCTGATAGCGAAATGGATCTACTGGAGCTCGGTATCGCTATCGCCTTCTGGGTTCCTCAGATTGATAGTGTATTTAAGTGAAATTAGACCCCGTAGGAACTCCTTCTTCCCACTGAATTCCACTAGGTAGGTGGCTGCTCCTAGCCGGCGGAGCCATATATTCGGAGATGCGAAATCGCCCTGCTCTTCAATTTCTTCAGCCTCTTGCTTCCGGATCTGTTTCGCCTTTAACTGGAATGCTGCCATTACCTACTGGAGATCTATCTCCACTCCCCATGCCTTAACTCTTAAACTATCAAAGTCTTAGCCTCTTATAACCTTAAAGTATTCGCTGCGCAGACCCTTAGCGAAGAACTATTGATAGAAGACTCCACTTCTCCATGGCGCACTTGCCTACTCCTCCTCAGCCTGAGCTACTAATCGGCAGCCAGCCTTAAGCTTCTGATTCCATTTGTAAACCTCTTTAAAATAATATCAGATTCTCTTTAATATAGGGCCTATAAAATGGCAGTTTATTATATAGGTGCATCAAAACCCCTTAGTATTTAGCTTTCTAAGTGCTTTAATTGGTATACTATCGTTAGGCAGAAATGGGATATCCCTAATTCTATCTTATTTATAGATGATATTAAGTGTAGCTGCCCACTGCTATACCGGCTTGATCTAAGCCTTAAGCAGCTTATGGAGTAGTGCCTGAAGATGTAATTCAATTCTACACCTAATGATAATTATCTTACAAAAGCGGCAACTAAGCACCCAGAGGTCTAGTAAATAGGTAAAGTACTCCATTAATAAACTGATTTCATTTAAAATGTAAATGCACCACGCTCAGCAGAGCATCTAATACTTCTTTACACTCCTTTTACACCTCTCCTAAATCTCTTATTGCTTTATTTAATTAATGAATACAGATATAACTACTGCAGCCACTGCATCTTATACTGCGCTCTAATTTATTAATCTATATATACCTCCTCTATCACTAGACGAACCTTAAAACTCAGGGTTATAGTAAGATCAAACATAGCTCAATGAATATTATAGATTAAGAGGAAATAAATATATAATTAGAATCCCATGCTTGAGGTTAATATCCTTACTGAGTTTTAGAATTACTAGATCTCTAGTAGTTAAGAAATGGCTAATTGCTACCTGCTCGATGGGTTAATTAACAGTTGCCCCATATTATACTAGCGCATTTTAATTTCCCACCAAAATTTAATTGACATCTACTAGATGTCGTAGCACATGTCCTCAGGGTATAGCTTTAACGCTTTGGTCTTTAAGCTATCTGTTAGTATTAATAATAGCTAGCTAAACCGCCAGGTTGAAAGTGAAAGTAGTGGTATTATAGAGGAGGAAGCTCATAACTGTTCTACTACTATAAAGAGAAATAAGCGAAAGACTAAATAATAAAATAGGTGCAGTTATAGATAGTTCATAGGGCATTAAGGTAATTTAACAGTTAACTTAATAAAACATACAGAGGAAACAAAAGTAAATTAATAATAATAAATAACATTCTTAAAGAGACTCTCATATCTAATGCTATTAATCTATAAATTCCTTAAATTTCTTATTGAACTGGCGTTTCTTTATGTTTTTTTAAATTATCTACAAGTATCTCAGCTTCTATAATTACCTACTCACCTTTAAGATCTTCTTAAGCTACCTAAGTCGGAGTCCAATGGACCAAGATCTCGACTTTCCCCTTCTTAGACCTTTGCGCCTCTTTAAGGCCATCAACTGGATATTTAAGTCTATAGGTATTTACCTGCTTCTTTGGGTGATTCTTAGCGACTTAGGTCTGTGGTTTCTTAACTCGGGTCTGTTTCTTGACTTGATTCGCAGTGGAAGGACTGGAGGTCAAACCCTACCCCTCTTCCTATACACATTCTTATTTAAGTTCGCGGGTTGTAGGTCTTTTGCTGTAGTTGCTATATAGACCTGCTAGCGGCGATCTTGAAATGGATAGGGAAGTATCTGGTTGCCTGTTAAATGGATTAGTTTTTATATATAAGGCAGTATAGTATGATAGCTATTACCTTAGCTAGTGGCTTTACGGGGCTCTTTATTAACTATGGTGGGCAGTTGGGATTCTTAGCTATCATTTTAAATTAGGGAGTCTGTTGTTCCATGCTGGTCTAGTAAATATATTAGCAATTTTAAAAAAAAAGTTGGAGGAGGAAATATTAATTACTGTAACGTTTTATATAAAGCGGACCGCCAGGAGCTTCATCTCCTATTTGGAGAGTTGAAGCTACACTGGTAGTGGCGCCTTAAACTTTATAAATGATGGATTTAGGACTGGCTCGAGACTGGCTTGTAGCAGGTGTTGACCCCTGGTTGCTGGATGAGTCATCAAGGAATCCGACAGTATCCCAATTTTAGTGAGGAGATGCCTTAGGGGGGTTAAGGTGCAACGAATCTATATTTATAACACTGTCTCAAGAATGATAATAGAGAAGTAGAACACAAAGGAGCGGAGGGAGCAGTAGGGGTTTATATAGTCGTTTAAACAGCAGCTAAAAGATAATGACCTCTATCTAACAGCACCAATGAAATATCAAGCCACTAATAACCAGGCTCCCCGGGTTAATACTTCTTCCCGGCTTCGTCTCAGCGTCAGGTAATAGAATCCCATAATAGCCAATCCTCGACCTCTTTACACAACGGGTAGCGCGGGAGACGATGCATCTTAGAACCAGGCTGCTCGACATAATTGCGCCTGAAATGATGTCTTTCTACTTTAAGTGGTAGCTCCGCCCAAGTTGTTCCTTAACCCACATTGTTACAGCGCTGTCATTGCGTATCTATTGCTGGTTTTACTCTAGGCGTTCGTGTCATGATATATCAGCGAGCCAGGAAGTAGTACATCTCTCTTCCTTTTCCTTCCAACTATACTAGGAACCTCACGAACTATAATTGTCTTTGTCCTATAATTATCGACATCTTCAAGGCAGTTTATAGGATGGAGTTCACGATCCCTTGTATCATATATACTCCCTCCTTCCCTATAATATTAAAAGCACAGCTTTCTATCTATAGTAGATAGTGCGTTTCCTTTAGTAGATAGACCTCTGTAATGATATACATGCTTAATTAGTGCAACCGCACTATGCAGTATGCAAGCCCACTAAAAAGTGTAAATACACCATGGAGAGTGCAAACACACCACGCAAAGTAGAAACTAGGCTCAGAGGTAAGTATCCACACCTGGGTGAAATACATTATACAACTAGCTAATCGTAAGGTACTAATTAACAGGACCTTAAGTAGAAACTTATAACGTACTTAATAAGCGAGTGCAATAAATAAGTAAGTACAATAAAAATCTCTCAATCACTTTTTCTTCTATTTAATCAATTGATTCTCAACTACTAAACATGTCTCAATTTAATAACGAGGCTTCTATACATCTTGCTCTTTAAGCCCTTTAAAATGACCTAAAATTAAGTCCCTAACGCACTGCAAGCATCTACTAGGTCCATTTTTAGACCTTATATTACTGATAGAAGGGCATTCAATCTCGATGCAATACTATCCCTAAATTACGCAAGCTATCCAATCTAGAGGAGCAGATTATTATCCAGTTTATCCTCGATCTAGATTTATAAAGATTTCTTCTGCAATTACGTAGTATTAAAGAAATAGCTAACTAACTGCTTGCTAACTGCAATATATTATCTATTAGTAAGTACTAGGCTTTTAACTTTATTAAGTAATAACTAAATCTTAAGATATGTTTTTTTTATAAATATAACTATTAAAGAGCTAAATATAAAGATCTAACTATTATTTATAATTAGTTCTAGCTTATAGAAAATATAATTATAAAATATAATATTAATTTAGTTTATATTTATAATTTTAATAAAATTAGCTTTATAATAGATATAATTATAAGTGGAATAGTTATTATAGATATAGATAGATATAGAAATCTGAAATCAGTTTAGCTTAAAAATTGGAAATAGGTTATAGTTATTTAGGTAATTAATATAGAAGGCTAGGCGATCTAGCTATTTATTGTAGTTATAAGCTAATATTACTTTATTAATTAGTATTAAAAAAGCAACCTCCTAGGTGATTAAGCTATTGCAATAACTTAAAATAGCTAGATTAATAATTAAATAGGTCTTAAGTAGCTTAAGTACTTTAACTAATATATAAAGAATTAATTAACTAGTTACTATCATCTTCTAATCCTTAATAAATATAAAAGTTACTACTTTATTAACTTTAAGAAATATTATAAAGAAAATAATATCATTATATTTTATATACTGCTTCATTTATTTTATCTACTTTAGCCTCTTAATATTAAATACTTTAAGCTACTTAAAATAGCTTATAGTTAAAAAATTAAGTAATTAATTAAATACTTTATAACCTATATTATAAAGATTAAGTTCTTCCTAGCCTTCTACACTACCTATATAGCTACTATAATAAGGAGTAATATTAAAGAAGGTTTTTAAAAAGCTAGACTTATTCCTTTAAACCTAAAATATATTATATTAAAGCTTAATATATAGCTATAGACTCTAATACTAGCTATAGAGGATGTCAGCCTCCTTAACCCTTAAGTCTTAAAGACCTTAAAGATAGTACTTAAAGCTAGTTTATAATCTAAATATCTTAAAAGATAAGTAAAAAGGCATTAAAGCAGCTCTCTAGCATCTATCCTTAAGGCACTTAAGTCATTTTCTAAAGGAATAAAGGTAATAATGCATTAAATAGCATTATTGAAGTCTAAGAATTAGATCCTTCAATAGATAAATGAGACTCTTAGTAAGCAGCGCAAAGTAAAAAAAACCTGCCTACATTAAGGAGGGAAGATGACTGTAGATGAGGGAAGGGGTGAGATAGATTAGAGAGATGTTAATGTATAGGTAGCAGCTAAATTGTTAAGAAGTGGTGGTCGAAGGAGGTCGGCGATGCTAAGGGAAAGGCGCTATGGAACTTGTAGAAAGGCTGGTTATAATATAAGGATCTATTAAGCTATAATTGAGACCTCTGGAGATGAGGATAGCGATTAGTTTTAATTAATTGAATGGTTTATTATGTTTTTATTGAAGTTTTAATTTTAAAGGTTAAGAAAAGTGTTGCACTCGCTTGTTTGTTGCACTTGCTTATTAAGTACATTAACTATCTTAAAATAATAGTATAAATTTCTGCGGCGTTCAGGGGATCAATAACTATACCGATGGAAATAGGAATGGAAACAGGAGTTGTATAGCTACTCCTAAGGAAACTATATAGTTTAACTGATTTTATATTATATAGTCTACCTATCGACTGCGTGTATCTGTAGTTATACGCATGGCGGGTTAAATAAAGGATCATTATCTTGGCGAGGCTATTGCCTGTATTGACAACTCACCCTTGGCCCCGACCATTCCTAAAACTGTCCATCTTGGACATCTTTTTCCTTAGCTATGCTCACCTAATGTGCCTTTTCGGGCTGCTTGCTTTCTTCATGTTGCAAGCATCTACCGTGTATGTAAGGAGAAGGATTAATGGTTCCTCTGGGTATTTATATAGTCTTATTGAATAGTTATTGTTTAGACCGCTGACTTAACCTTCTTCTTTTAATACTATTACCCATTGTATCAACGCTTGATCTCTTCCTCTTGTGATCAGCAGTCCCAAAAGGAGTATTTAATCCTTGTACCTCTATGAGTCTCTGAATCGAGAAAGGAGCCCCGCTAATTGGATATTCCCTATATCCCTTCTCCTTTAATGAAATGGAAATACCCCTAGCTGCTTTAAACTTAATTGTCTTGCAGAAGTTGCCGTTTTTATCCCAGAACGATAGATCGCTAATATCTCCTGGAATCTCAACCCCATTAACAATGAATCTTGCTGAGGATTTAGAGAGTTTATCTGTAAGAGCAGACAGGGCAGGATCGTCTCGCCTCCGAAAGTAGAGAATATTTCCAGACCTAGAAAACTCTCCTGTAGTCTGTTCCGGTAGAAATTCTAACTCAAAGTAGAACAAAGATGCGATAATAAACCTAGAAATTTCATCTAGAAGTCGGGATAGGCTTTTGTCAGCTCGCACTAATGCTTTCAGCTCGGGCATAGCCCCGATATCGTCAAGATTCAGTTCAGGGCCATCGAAAGCGACATCAAGGCGGAAGCACCTCTCTTCGATTACAGCTGATTTCCATATTAATCTACGAAATTCATCCCAGGTTTTACGACCCTTGATTAAAGAAAAATAGGCACTGGAAAGACGCGTAAAGAAGTTGCCCCCGAACATTCCAGTCGACTTTCTCTCTTGGGGACCTGGACTGCGGCGTGAACTGTTCCTAACATTTACCACGTACTGCATAGAAGCTTCAGGATAAAGAGCCTTAAACTCTGATATAGCTAGAGTTACGGAATTGTTCTAAAGAACTCCGGCATCTTGGAGGACTCCAACACCATCAATACTTTTGGGTTTAAAGAACCTACAAGGGTCAGTGAACCAGATAAAATTAAATGAGTGTAAACATACACCGGTGCTGCTGTAGAACTCCTTGTTCTTGAAAGCTTTGTTAATTATCAACTCTCATTGGGCCGGGAAACGTTAAAAGCTTACACTTCCCATACATTCACATCACTGTGTCCCTGATGGACGAGGTAACCTATTTGATTAGTAGTTGGTCAAATGCCTACTAGTTGATTTACTCACCGTGTCGTGCTGCTTTATCACCGACCCCGTTATAATTGGTGAAGATAAGCGTTGAAGGATCTGAGGTTGTTGCCACTGGCAAGCCGATCTTTGCACCAATTGAGGTCGCATAGGAGGGATCCAGCATTTTCATATCACTTCCGTATGTTTCTTTTAGGAGACCTTCGATATGCTTTGCTCGATATATAGCATCGTTAAACAATATCAATAGCATCTTTCCAGCAGTAGCAACTAGAGGAATCTTGGAGAGTGGTCCGTTTCGAAATACCACGTCTCCTAGCTTCTCCAAGGCTGCAGTACACTGTGCTGGGCTCCAGCCTTTCAGATACATCGCGGTGAGAGCCTCGGTGTCGTTCATCATCTCCTCGACGGGGTGGATCGGCTTCCGCTCCTAGCGGAGAGCCTTTCCAGCGTCCTCATCCAAGCACTCATGAAAGACCGAGTCCATATAGCGCACCACTCAGGCACGGTACTCTTCTTTTCGAGGGTTGGCGATATCATCGATGAGCGACGGCAGCTCCATATTACTATACAACCATAGGAGTCTATATAAATGCAGACTGCCACGATCGTTTATCTCTACTATTATATAGTAATAGCTGACCTCCCTAACGACCGATTGTTAGTCTATTCTAATGTATTTTTTAAAGAATAGAGAAATTTCTCTATAGAAGAAGATAGCTAAGCTGACTGGATCTATAGTACTGAGGGCGATTCTGTTATATCTTCTCTAGAGATTTACTAAAAGCTCCTTTACTATATAGTAATTATGGAGCCTATAGATAGAGAGCCTCATCTTAATTAGATTATTGATATTATTGAGGTTAATAGTAATCTAAATTGTAGATATACTGGCTTAGATATTAATTACTTATATCCTTCGATATATAAGCAGCTGCATTTCATTAGAAAGTAGCTATATATAGCTAAAGATAGATAACTTATAGAGTAAGAACGCTATATCTATATCTGTCGTCATTTTTATTTCTTATATCTCATCTTTAGCTCTTTTTAGCCAGTCCTCCATCAGTGTTATATAAACCCGTTCGACCCTCTCGAAAGAGCCCTTTGTTATGTGCACCATGCTGATGCAGCGGTTAGATGAGCGGAGAAGGATATTAAAAACCAGAAAACAAAAGACGGAATAGGTAGTAAACCGCCCTCTATGCCGCTATAGCATATATCTAGCTCAGTAGCTGAGCGAGTGGTTTAGATGGCGCTCGGCGGCCTCCAGAGCTTGCTGTTGCTTGCGGTCTAATACGTGCAGCGCCTTTGGGCTAATTACCTCTCCCCTAAGGGAAAAGCTTGGGGAAGGTGCGTGGGAAGAAGTCCTTATGTAGGCTGTCTGCAAAGTCTGCACCTCGTTCCACTAAGATGAATAGCTACCCTCCGCTTCCTTAGATATATATGGCGCAGGGCTTAGCCTCATTAGTACATTAAGTCTAAGTCATCTAGATAGCGTCAGCTAGAAATGAAAGCTTATCGGCCTCTTCAAAAGCCGCCGGCCCATCAAGAGGAAACATTCCAGATGACGTCATCTTAAAAATAACGTCACCATTGCCATCAGCATCCTCCGGTCCTGGAATGGAGGCACGAGGATCCCCGGGCAAGGGAAGGTCCTGTTCGTTCGGCAGAGTGCCCTCGGGAAGGCTGGAGTCCTCGCTGGAGTCCTCGCTAGAGTGAGCTTGCGCCGACTTAACGAGCTCTTCAATGCTCGTAAACCGGTTCTCTTCGAGGCCGCGATCGATATCTAGGACTATGTGGCCTGTCTGCATCTTCTTAGCAACGGACGGCTCTTCCTGCTACATGCTGTCCATAATAAGGATAGGGACATCGGAGCTGTCTTCATACTGCCAAGCATCTATCTCGCCATAGTTAATTATAATATGCTTATAAAGCGGATTGTTTTCCTAGAGCTACGACAAGGCAGTCCGGACACAGGACTTGTGCACTTAGAGAAGATAGCTAATGTCTATAGCGCTAGGCTTACTGAAGCCACTCTAAGAGACGTGGATATTCTCTATAGTCTCTAGAAGAGGGTGAGGAAGGTGTAACGGTCGGGTCTAAGCCTGGCCTGTACGGGGGGTATAGGGTAGGCGAAGATTGGTTTCCTAAGGGATAGACCGTGGTCTATGTTAGCAGAACGGTTAGGCGTGTACTTACTGAGCAGTTAAGTGTTACGTTAGGTGATGGTCAATATACGATGCGGCGTAGCGAGCAGAGTAGATTGAGGTAACCAATTGTTATTGATAGCTGGGGAGCTGCACATTGAAGAGGTGCACTTCCCAGGTGACTATATACTAGGTGGATGGCGGGTTCTGATGGATCGTGCGATCCTGGATCGCAGCGATCCTTAGAGTTGCGATCCCTGGTTGATTGGAAATTTGTGGGTACTATGTTACTGCCGGTCCCGACCGCCTACGGTCCCTTGGATCGTGCATGGGTCGTGACATATAATACATCTCCAGTTCGCTAGTGTCGCAATGCCGCTACAGCAAAAGGGAATGATCACTCCTCTTGCTAGTAGCGTTATTTTTGTCCATATCTCCGTCTGGCAGCTAGTGTTCCAAGAGTCGCCGCTGATTATAAACGCCTCAGTAGACATATCGGAACTGAGAGATTTCCATATCAGTCTTGTCCAACATGGCGGCCGCATTTCCATCGAGCTCAGTAGAGTCTTGAGTATCCTGAACTGAAGAATCCCGGTCTCGACGGCGATTCTCGTGTGCCAAGTAGAAGCGAAGTGTGAAGGAGAAGGCGATTCCCACGCCATAGCAAATCATGATCGCGAGGAATCCAGAATTATAGGACGGCGCCTCTCTCTCAATGAAAAGCTGAGGCCCGATAATGTTTCCCGTGCAATAGATAATAAAAACCTATTACCGAAATTAGCCACTACTGGTCATTGTCCAGGAATTGTAGGGCGACGACTTACGACTGCGTTCACTGTCGTCTTTTTGGTAAAACCACCGACATTACCCGATGAGAGGGACATCAACAAGGGGAAATTGGCGGCAGCAGCTGTCGTAAGACACTTGCCGGCGTAACGGCCCCATAAAAGATGGTCAGGGAGTTGGCGAAGAAGAGACGCACCGACAATCGCCAGAGAGAAGTTCCACGCCAACCAGTAGGTCCGAGTATTGGCCAAATATGAGCTGCCTCCTGTGGAACTGAGCACCGCAAACAGCTGAAGGAAATACGAAGCGCCTTGGAGCAGAAGCGAGTGAAATCTATTGAAGCCGAGACCCTCGATGACAATAGCGCCAAACTTTTATACAATTAGTCAAGGCCCGAGCGGTACGGGATCTGGGAGGGATTTAGCTCACGCTTGACAGAGCGCCATTGGGAATGTTAATGCAGATCATGACGGCAGCTAGAAGCCAAGTCTTGACGTCCATCAGAGCTTCGATGCACTGACTCCACTTGAACTCGTTACTTTTGATGCCGGTCATATTATCCTTGACGCGGACAATGGCCTTGGCGCAGTCTTCCTCGTTCAAGAACCAGGCTTGCATGGGAGTATCGGGCATGAGTAGGAGGATGCAAAGGGACCACGCTATTGTGAGGCCACCAAAGATAAAGAATACAGCCTGTCAAGGTCAGTTTCGGCTCAAATACCTAGAAATTCGAACAAATGCTCTTCTCACCTGCCATGGTGGAATACTCTGGATATGGCCAATAGCATATGCAAGCAAGCCTCCAAGGATTCCCGCAAAAGTATTACCAATGAACCACGCCGCGTGCCTCAACGGTTGCTCAGATCGCTTGTACCACATCGAGACAACGACGCTTAGACCTGGGGCGATGGCCGACTCTGTGACTCCCAGGAAGAACCTCACCGCCAACAGGCCTTTGGCGTTGCGACAACCTGCGGTGGCCAAAAGAACGCCGCCCCAAACGAAACTGGATTGAAATCAGTGAACTGCTAGTAATATCAGAGTCTCAAGTCCTGACATAGAAAGAGCAATGGTTTTGCCGACTTGCCAGCGGACCATTAGCATACCCACGGGGTATGACGCGACGAGATATCCGAAGTAGTACATGCTGCTCGCCCATGAAAAATTGCTACCGCTAAGATGAAGATCGTCCCGAAGCCCCATAATAGCTGTGAAAGAGAGGGCGGTCTTGTCGAGGTACTGGAACATGTAGGAAACGGCCATGATAGGGAGCAGGCTACCAGGGCATCTGTTAGCTATTTGAAGCCCTTGTCAACGTCATCTCCACTTACCACGTGTCAATTCTGCGCAAGATCCTCTTCTCCTCCCGGGGACTAAGCTGCTCTGTCGCCACAGCAGCCCCAAGGGCTTCTTCAAGCTCTACATCACGTTTTTCAGACATGGTGTTCGGAAAAGCCCTTGGACTTCAAGACTCGAGTCGGGAAAGATGGATCAATGAGAAGATGGAGTAGAATATGGAGATGATGCGATTAGCTACGGTGGGTTCAAAGACTTGATTTATAGTCAACGCGTGGTTGGTTCCAGGAGAACGAAGAAGTCCGGGGTAAGTACAAACGATGCGGGGAGGACCAGGGAAAGGAAACTTGCCCGTTCAAGTTAGTTTCCGAACTTTAGCTCCCCAACCTCAGGGCGAGGAAGCTTTTGCATAGCGTGTACGGAGTACTCCGTGAGCATGACCTGCCGGAATAGGCAATAGACCGAAAGCTCGGCCGGATGACTTGAAGTTCCTGCTTACCGACATGAGGGTCGCCTCTGCCTCTGGAACCATCTCTCCCCCATCACCTGGCTTGAAACTCGGAAAATTATTCGCATATAACAAGAGCGGCCTCTCCGTTTCCTCCTCCGTCGCTCTCCGCCGCTTTCCTCCGTCCTGGCGAATTTGCCAGAATCTCTCCAGTGCTCGCCCAAGTGTCTTTTCTTCCGACGGCTCTCCCGTACCGCTACCACGATGCCCAAAGCTTCCCGAGGCCCCAGAGGACTGCAGGCCTGTCATGAGTGGTTCGTTGCACCCGCTGGTCGTTTCCTGACCATCCCCTGAGATTCCTACACATCTCTAATCCCACGTGACAGTCGACGAAGGAAAGTGAGATGTAACGACAGTCGACCGCGATGCGATAATTGTGCTAGCCATGATAGGCAGTGTCAGTGGCCAGACAGGCCCGCGCCAGGAGGCTATACCTCTGTGTTCAGAAGAGAGAGTCCTGCTTCTGCCATGATCTCTCCCACGAGCCCGGTTACGTCACATTCACCACCAATTGCTGGTAGCAGTAAGAATCTGTCAGAACCTGCCCGCACTGTGGCCCATCTTCCATCTGTACCCTTGAAGCGCCGACTTGTCGACATATTCGCTCAACGTCATCACAAATTTGAGCTCTGTGGTTGCGTAAGCCTCGATGTACTGCTAAGCGAAGTACCGGGCCGCGACGACATGTTTGTGCTTTACTCTGTCCTGGCCCTGGCTTCGGTTTACTTGACAGAGGAGGAAGCAAGCACTGACAGAAAGTTTACCTCCTCTGGGGGTATGCTGCAGTTCTATGCCACAGAAGCCGCGGCGGCCTCTCGCCAGTGTTCTGATCAACCGTCGGGTTGGTCATTCTTCTTAAACTTTGTCGAACGAGTTGCTGACCTGACCTGTTGGCAGTTGCTGCGATTCAGGGGAACCTGATCTTGGGCCTGAGCGAGCTCATCACTATGGCCACCGCTCGCGCTTGGATGCACGTCGGGCTTGCTATCCGGATGGCGCAGGCTCTCCGAATGAGAAACGAATACAACCAACGCCGCACGCCGCGCCAGCGCGAAGTTCGACGGCGAACCTTCTGGGCATGCGCTTTGCTTGACCGGCTGGTCGCGTACTGCACATTCCGTACGCAGACCATCAGCCTTACTTTGGTGGGACTTCATCTTCCTTGCGACGAAGTTGCCTTTGCTTTCGGCCGCGACGATCCTGGCCCAAGGTTCAACGACCTAGGTGAAACGGACGCCGGAAACATACCTCTAGCATACCTCATCAAGACATTCATGCTCTGGGCCCGGGTCGCAAGATTATACGTTGATGGGGGGCGGCACAGGCTAGGAGCCGCTCCCTGCGATCCCGCGACCAAGTGTTGGCAGAACGTGTTTGACGTAAGAACCTGGATCAATGGCCTGCCGAACAATATGAAGTGGTCTGAAGAGAACTTGCGCGCTCATCAGGCCCTGGGGCAAGCAGCGCCCTATATCAGCGTACATTTTCTGGCCCAACATGCCCTCTTCCTGGTCCATCAAGAACACCTACCTCAGGCTGATACATTCAGAGGACCAGAGAGGCAAGAAACACCTGGCCTACCCAGCTCCATTACTACACTTTTAACGGATGTTGATCGCACTATTATTAGAGCTTGCATCGATGGAGCAAATAACATCGTTCAGATGTGCCAATTGCTCGACATAACCATACCAGATTCTGGCCAGCAATTCCCTGTCTTCTGCATTGGCATTCCCCTAGTTACTGCGTCAAGTGTCCTTCTATGGATCCACTACCATAGCCAAAAGGTAGCACCAGATCTGGGACTGACAGACATCCAAGTAAGCCAAGCCAAGTCCGACGTCGACTACCTGCTGTCCAAGCTATCGGTGTGGTCTAAACAATGGGCCTTGGCGAAGACATGGGTTGGATGCATTAAGCTCCTGGATGAATTCTATCGGTTGGATCACTTCCGCCAAACACAAAATTCCACGGGAGACACAACCTTGTTAGAAGACTCGGAGGAGGACACGGAACAGACCTCAGCTTTGGAAACAAGGGCAAGTTCTCCAGTTCGCCTACGTGATGGTGCTGGATTTCCAGACATCACCATGCTACCGCATGCCATCTACTATAGAGTACGTATGATTACTGGCCTCCTAAGCGAGCAGCCGGACCTCTGTAGGAAATTACTTCGCAAGTTGGAACGGAAACCGACTCGGAAAACTCAACAGCCGCAGGAACTTGGCAATCTAGATTTAGATGCCGCATGGTTGCACGATCTCGATCTCATGACGTCTGCCTCGTGGACGGATTTTATGTCGGAATTCGAGCAGACAGATGATTCGCAGTCACATTATTGAGGCCGCCAACCATAATATTAAGGGAGATCTCTATGATACAGAATAGGGTTATTGCCACAGGAAGTGAGGGAAAAGGTGGGTAGAAAGTGGCTTGGACATAGTGCCTGAGGCAGGCACCCCACCAATAGGGTATCATGCCTCAGGCGCGGGTTCAGAGATGCAAGACCAACTTCTAGCATCACTATACCCCGTTCAATTAGACGATTGACCATCTATTGAGGTACCGAACTACTCATGGTCTCAAGCCATCAGCTTCAAGTAGATGATACGAAACCAATGGGCTTGTGGAGCGGAGGGGGAGGAAGCCATTTTCAATTGTTACTGTACGCAAGCTATCTAACCAAATGGCCGAATAAACTTGCAAAACGATATGACACACTCTTCCATGGCGTAGAGAGACGATCAATTCATACTGAGCCAAGCTGGTACCCCACTTCATGGACTAATCGGAGCGCATTTGAGTTCCGAGATATACCGTCGTCCATGCTCCGTCTCCGTCTCCGTCTCGGCAGAGCCGAGAATTCACGGGAGAAATCTCCATTGAAAGGACCACCTGCATTTGTTGTCATGTTCTTGGATTGCCATACAAGAAAAGATATAAACTCCCATATTTGCAGTGCTTTTTCAGACTGATCATTTGAATCTGAAGCATTGCATCACAAAAAGCCTTTATTCAAACACCTGCCTGCCATAACTGCCACGATGGCGATTAGCAAAGTCGGCGGACAGAGTAATGGCGAGCGCCAGGACGCCCCAGTCAAGACCGTGCATTGTTCCGGTACACCATACGAAATAGGTCTCGCTCACGGCTGCCAGGCCGCCCCCGAAATCCACAGAAACGTCGAGCTCTATACCGCCTACTTCCGCACGAGATCAGGCGTCAGCTGGGAAGACGCTCGGAAGACGGCTGTCAAAGACTATCTCCCCAACCTGGAAGAGATCTACCCCGAGATCATCGAGGAGATGAAGGGCATTGCGGATGGCGCCAAACTCACCCTGGAGGACATCCTCGCGCTCAACTTGCGTAGCGAGATCCTCTTGACTGCTTACGCCGACGGATGCACCTCCCTGAGTCAACGAACCAATTCCGGCACCATGGTCCTTTCTGAAAATTGGGATTGGATGTACGAGGTCAGGGAGACGGTTGTGTTCCTGCGTGTCACAGGGGCAGGCTCCGGTACGATGACTATCCACATGCTCACCGAAGCTGGCATCGTGGGCAAGATTGGAATGAACTCCGCTGGCGTTGGTATTTGTATGAATGCTATCCGCTGTACCATCAAGGACCCGGCTCGAATGCCCGTGCATATCATGATGCGTCGCATTCTGCAGTATGCCCACAGCTTTGACGAGGCAAAGAGTATTCTCAACAAATATGGCCTCGCCAGCTCAGTCAACTTCATGATTGCCGATAAAAACGGACACTTTGGCGATTTCGAGTGTACCCCGATCGAAATCTTCCTTATCCAGCCACTGCCGTCGCCGGAAGGGCCTTTTATAACCCATACGAACCATTTATATTCGGATGTCAGGAACAGGGTCAAGGATTCGCCTGCCAAGCACTCATTCACTAGGCAAAGCCGAATAATTGAGCTTACGCTGACGGACGGTGAAAAAGGCGTCGAGGCGTCGTTTGACAGCATCCGCGCGAGACTGTCAGATGAGCAAGGCTACCCCCTCTCGATCTGCCGAGGCAGACCCGACGAGTCTATGGAAGCTCACCCGACGCTTGCCTGTTGCATGATGGACTTGACGTCAGGCAAAGCACGATTCCTTCTTGGGAGACCTTGCGAGGATATCCCAATTGTCGAGTTTGGGCTCTAGAAACTTCTGCTATATTCCATGTTAGAATTCAACTACCAGTACTCAAGACGATACCCTCTATAGCCATGTGAGATTCTTAGATTATCAGAACTGTAAAATTTGCTGGCAGATGTCTGCCACACTCGGAGCATCGGCGTCTGGTTTCACCGGGCTCGACGTTCCAACTACCACCGTCAATTACGATCCCCTCGACTAGCTCCGTCAGCAATGCCGCTAGAACACTAGTAGAATCCCCGAAGCAAATGACGGGTGCCTCCTTGCTGTGGAAGCGAAGAGAGTGACGCCACCATTCGTCAACTGGGGACGTAACGTCGCCTTCGTCTAGACTGGGACCAGGCTGGTCAGACGACATTGACCCCCTGCTTGCCCTGGAACGCCTCGTTCGTGTTAGTCCAAGTTCACCTCAGCCGCAGCCAACCTCCCAGTTCCGCTGGTCACCTATAAGTCAGCTTGGGACCCGCCCCCGCACATCTCCATCTATTTGCATCAACTCCCTCCCCGTCAAAGATCGGCATCGCAGATTGAACGCCGGCGGTAACAGGGCCCGTAATGGCACTCGCCCCAGAGCATGTCCTCGGCGTCATCGTAGGCGCCATCTGCGGCTTACTCATCCTCTTTCGATGCGGCTACAGACTTTTCTCCCGCTGCAGAATCCACCCAGACTGCCATCGGACATGGCACGCTGACGACGCCTACATGGCCTTCGCCATTGTGCCGCTCATCGCTCGGACTACAGTCATCTATATCTCCTTCGAGCTTAATCCTGACCAGACTTTCGGCCTGCCAACTGAAGCTGATGCCGCCGCAAGAGGAATCTCTACCGCCCAACTCGAGGAGAATTATCTCTTGTCTCACATGCTGCTGCTACCTGCTCGGGTCTCCTACTTGACATAGTATTACCTCCCATCCCTCTCCCTCGCCACCAAACCTGGTTTCCCCGCGCGCGCCCTGTCTCGTACCTATTATATTCAGAGCTTGGGACTGATATCGCCATCTTTCTTTGTAGTCTATGGTGCCTTAAGCTTTGCCTCCTGAACTTCTACTGCCGCTTCATCCGGGTCTACTCCTTGTGGCAGGCGGCCGCCTCAGCACTGTGGTGGGCCCTTGTGGTCACCTACTTCGCTATCTTCATACTGATTTTTACTGAATGTCGGCCGATAAACCTGTATGTATTGATACTTGACACTCTCCTCCTTTCCTTTCCCCGAAGAATGTCTACTAAGTGTCGCCTTGCTAGGTATTGGGACCCAGACCCTGATAGTCAATGTACGCGATAAAGCACCTGAATTCGACCACACCTGAATTCGACCATCCCGAGACTGACCTATGCTTGTCTAAGATACTTGCCACCGGGCACTAGCAAACCTTCTTACTATGGGTATCTTTAACATAGTAACCGATATCGCCCTTATTCTCTTGCCTTTCCCGATTCTCCGACATAGCCGCCTCCCCGGCCGCCAGTGCGTCATCTTGATATCCTATCAAGGATGGGCTACTAACACCCGCAATAGGAAAGTTCAGCTAGGCATCCTATTCGGTATTGGCATTATCATTGTCACTATCACAATAGTCCGACTCCCGCTGGTTGTGAATCAATCCTTGTCCATACAGGCCCGCACGACAGTATACTCTCGAACCTCTTCTGATATTCATCAATAATGTGCTGACTGTCAGTTCTAGGGAGCAACCATCGAGATCCTGGGCGCTACCATTGTCGCCAACGCCGCCTTCTATTTTGCTCTCCTCAAAGATGTCACAAGAGGGCACAGCCATAGTTCATCAGGCCAGGCAAGCACTGGCTTTCGGCCATGCAACTCAGATGGTGACCTCAGTCTTGTATCTCGCCATAATCATTCGGGTCATGGCCCAACGACCGGGTATGTCCTAACGCCGGGTTTCAATCCCAGGTTCTAACATCGCATAGCCACGGCCAAGACAGTTCCGTGAGGCCCCGGGTTGAATCAAATAGTGGCATTGATGATGTCTAATCAAGTTGACGTCGAGTCAATGGCCGGGGGGCCTGAATCCGCCATCATCCCTTGCGCCACCATGGCCTTTCTGGGCCCGAACCTCAAGACAGTGTGGGCGATAGCCACATTGGTGGGTTTTGATAACATTCCTTCTCTTCCCCGGAAGATACGGCAGTTCCCCAGCGGCATAAGCCTTGGTGGCCACGCAGGGATCGAGCGCCCTTCGCTGCCCGAGTGCCTCGATCGTCGTTTACTGACTCTGCTGGATCACTGTTAGTCATAACTGTAACCTGCTGCAAGGCCATATCGACTTGGATGATTTACCTCGCTCAGCGTGGCGGCGTTGAAGCAGCTCAAGAAGCCTGCGGGCCTGCCCGTGAGACTCAAGTCCTTGTAAAATTACTTGTTACATCCTTGCGTTGCACGTGCTATAGTATAAAGCAAAACTAACTCCAAGGAGGCTACACCGGTGTCAAGCATTGAGAGGGAGTCGAGCTGGGACAGGAGTTTATAAGGGACTCTCTAATTAATATTAACTCCCTTGAGCCCTAACCCCCGACGCCAACGTCAGCTAAAGATATCCGAATGGCAGTGCTTGGACTCAGATAATTTGTTCAGGGAGGGCGTCTGCAAACCTGCCCCGGTATTCAATCGGAAACTCACTTTGGGGCGACCAATCATTAAGCCCGACGGGAGAGGCAGGGGTGTTGGAACGGCTCACGTCTAGTTCAATCCACCAGGCAGATCCTCGTTCTCCGGCCCGGCCCCAGTTCGTCTTCCATGCCCGAGACACCCCAGAGTTGCCTTGCCCATCAGGGCCTAGGCAAGACGCACTCAACGCTACTTGGTCACCGAGAGCCAGGGCTGCCAACAGGCGCGAAAGGTCAAGCACAGACTAATGACGCCACATCGGGATGCGTCTCCACCAGCAAACCGTTTCATTAGCCGGCATGCCATCGTTTTCACGCTAATGCTCCAAGTTGACGCCCGGCTAGTTAGAGCGCAGGTACAGCTTTTCCGAGGAGAGCGAAATCGCTAGCCACAAAGCAATCTGGTTCGCTTTGCCTGAATCTACCATCTTTTCAACTATGGGGAAATCCAATTCCCCATAGCATCCAAGTATATGGCTATGTAGGGCGAGTTTTAACTCAGCGATTCGAATTCGTAGGACAGCCAAACCTCACTTCACCTTGTGCTCATCTATCGACCCTAAGAGGTTTCCCCAAATCGCCTCGTGAGACGCTTTAGCTGAAGCTGCTCGAACTTGGATGCTTTGCTAGCTTTTTAGCTCCACGTTTAGCTTCCAGGCAGGCGGCGAAACTCGACTTAATCTCACACTTCTGACTTTTCTTAGTCTTACGCTAGGTTTCTTAGGCTTTACTCGGCAAGCATATTTTGAACCTTCATCTCTAAAAGCACCAGTTAAAATCCAATAGAATATCTTTTACTATTGCTAGCTTGCCCCTGTGGCAGATCCGATCCCTGCAGGCCATCACAACTAAGAGGCCTGCATCACAAAGCGGCGCAGCGAAGAGACCGCTAGAGCAGGAACCCCAAGTGAGTGTTCGAGGATCTCTAGCCATCAGAGAATGATCCGGTGCTCCGGACCGCTCGGAGGAGGACTCTGCATGCTAGTCCTCGAGTTGGCAAGGCCACCCGGCCGAGCATAACGCGCCTTATCCCTTTGCCTGTCGTAAGACATGTCTGAGCGATGGATATAGCCTTGCTAATCTCCTCTCAAGTGTTATAAACACATCGAATGTTCCATAATACCACCTTGCTGAGCTAGGACCGAGACTGTACTTCCTGAATGCCTCAACGCCAGCCTCAATAACCTCTTGACTCTGAAATAGGTTAAGCGGATTTGTTGCTTCTAGATCTCTTCCGGGGTACTTAATAGACAGTCTTTCAACATATTCTTGCAGATCCGCGTCAGTTTGTTTGCTCTCCTCTGCAATGGCCACATCTGCAGGGTGGGAGGCCATTTGCAATGCAGCAGTCAATGATGGTAAGCTAGTTCTCAATATGTGCTTCTCATCCTACAAGAAATGTGACTCTAACCCCAAACTAAATAGGCCGTCGCAATGATCATCAACAACTTCGATCTGATCAAGGACGAATCCTACAAGCTCAAGTATCACGTAACAATGACGGTGCGCCCCAAGGGATTCACCATGAAGGCCCGGGTTAGGGACGGCTGCCGGGCAACGGAGCTGGCCTTGAAACTCCACCAAATGTCCAGCGTCGAGACATCTGCTGCCCCAAGCCATCCTCTACACCTTCCACTACAATCATTGGCACTTGACGCAGAGAATTTTATGACTAGTGCCATGGGAGACCAAAAAGGCCAGGTCGTCATCATACACGCGTCCAATTCGGGGAACTGCGAAGCCCTAGCGCACCGCCTCGCATCTAGCTCCGCAGAGCAAGGCGTTGAAGTCAAGGCCATTGACATAGCCAACAATGCTATCGATAAACTCCCAAGAGGAGTTCCCGTAATATTCATAGTAGCTTCGTACAACGGCGAGCCAGCCGGTGATGCGGTTGACTTTGTAGCATGGCTGAAGTCGTTGAAGAACGATGAGCTTGATGGAGTGAAATTTGCTGTCTTCGGTTGTGGTGAGTGGAACACACTTTCTCCCATCCATCCTCATCAAACGCCTACCCAGGGCCGTCTCCTTTGTTGGCACCAATGTTGATCTGAAGCTACTCACCACCTAAAAGCACAACCTGCTGACAAAGTTCAGGTCATCATGACTGGGCGGGGACTCTTTTCGCTGTCCCTCAGTTGATAGACATGCAGCTCGCTCGCTGTGGCGCTGGAAGAATTGTACCGCTTGGTACCACCGAAACCTCCAATACGGACCCCTTTTCTGATTTTGAATACTGGGCTGACGAATTTTTATTCCCTAACATCGGCGCTGCTGAAAAGTTCAAATGGACGCCGTCAATTGTGGCCGAGGTAGGAGACAGTCGACCGGAACTCCAAATCTCTCTGGGTCAGCCGCCGCGCGTTGCGATGCGCAAAAACTTCATTCCTGCTGTGGTGACTGAAGCGAGATGCCTCTCGGGCCAAGGCGTGCCGGAGAAGCGGCACTTGGAGATCCGTCTACCCGAGGGCCTCACGTACAAAGCGGGCGATCACTTGAATATACTGCCTCGCAACAGCGTCCACAATATCACGCGCGCCCTGAGCCTATTCGGGCTTGGGGAAGACACTGTGGTGACCATCAGCAGCGCAAAGAGAAATCTGGGCCCAGGTCTGCCACTCGATACCCCAGTTACAGCAGCGGACCTATTCGGTGCCTACGTGGAGTTGGGCAGTATAGCGAGCCACAAAACGATCCAGACGCTTGTTGATGTTGTAAAAGATGGTGACGACAATACTAGGACGGCTCTCCTTTCCCTTGTCGAGGACGCCAACTCCAAGACAAAGATTCAAGACAATCAAGTGTCCGTTCTGGACCTCCTTGAGCGCTTTCCTAAAGCCCAACCGTCTTTGTCATTCTTTCTCTCAATGCTAGTCCAGATGCGACCGAGGGCATATTCCTTCTCTTCGGCACCTGAATGGACTCCAGGGCACGCCACACTGACTTACACCGTCGTCGGGACGGGACTTTCTGCTACTGCTCCACCATGCCAGGGTCTAGCATCGGCGTATCTCTCCACTCTCAGACCGGGAAGTATCATTTACGTCTCACTACACCCAGCGACTCCTGGCTTTCATCTCCCCGAGTCTGGCTCCCGTCCTGTGATCATGGTGGGCGCCGGGACTGGCTTAGCCCCTTTCCGGGGCTTCCTTCAAGAGCGAAGGCTCCTCTGAGCGGCCTCCGAGCGGCATCAGGAGAACAAGACCCAGTTCGGGTCTGCTCTTCTATTCTTTGGCTGCCGTGGCCCAAGGCTGGATTCACTATACGCCACTGAACTGGAATCATACGAGGAAATTGGCGCTGTCGACGTTCGCCGCGCGTACAGTCGCGACCCATCGGCTGAGGGCGCGCAAGGTTGCAGATACGTCAATGAACGGCTCGAGAAATGTCGGGACGAATAGGCCGATTTGTGGGCGGCCGACGCCAAGGTACTGATCTGCGGAGGCAAGAAAATGGCGAATGGTATATATGACGTCCTCGGGCCACTCTTTTGGGAGACGGATAGAAAGAACGGGAAGACAACGGCAACGAATGTTGCCGAGTGGAAGGCAGCGTTGGACAAAGCCAGGTATGTGGAGGATATTTACCTCTAGAACGGGTGTTCCCACGCATACCCCCACTATTATGCATGGAACTGTGTTTGTAAATCGGCAAGAAATATGATGATATCGGTAACCTTGTCTATTGAGAGTATCAATATTACGTAAATGAGCACGTCTAGTCGTAGATACATCTCAATATGAAGGAGTGAGACTGAAGAATGGTGCGGGAACATCAATCAGTATTCCAGGCATCCACGTACGCTCGTGTGACTTTGAGATCAAGACGAAAAACAAGCTGCCCACTCTGTCCAGTAGTGTTTAGTGCTATTATAGCTGCTCTTTGGCCAGTCTTATCTGCATCGATTGAGCTTGGTATAGCTATGTCTCTAGCGTGCGCTCCGATTTAGTTGCTCTCTAGGCCTGTCTCTTTGCCTTGGGCCCCAAGGGAATGCATTATCCCGAGAGGGTACCTAAACTATCTTGACTCTATTTTTGCCTTTTCTCAGCCGTCAGATGTATTTGTAGATTTCTCGGATGGCGCACTGTCTTGACGTGGACTATATATAAGGTCGCGACCTACCTTTCTGCGCACCCCCGCCTTCTGGGCACTTACATCAGATGGTGGTGTGAGTTTAAGAGCGCATTTCTCTATGAAATAAATGTTGATTAACTAGCTACAACTGGAATTGAGACATCATGCTATCTTAAACCGAACGATGGTCTTCTTTTTACGCTGCTTCAATTCTGCGACTCTTGAAGCGGGACTGGTTGGATGGTGGATTGATAAGGGGGCCGGGAGCCGCCGTTAGCATTAGGCCAGCGGGGGCTATAGGTTAGAATCCATGTTTGTCCTTCAGTTTAGAAAGCTCGAGGGGAAAGGTATAGCAGTGGCAGGATGGGAGCTGAGAATCATGATCAAGGAGCACTGAGGAGATCTAGCCTTCTAGATTGACTTCTTAATAGAAGTTCGCACGCCGTAATCCCCCGAGTGCGTGGCCTTGAAGAAGGTATCAAGCTTAAACCCGTGTGCACCCTTTGTCTCATTAGACAGTTCCTGGGATGTTTTGGATATAAACCCATGGTCTGATAACTACTCGTGATGAATCCATCCACCCATCCGTTCATTATTTAATATAACGTACTTAATAAGCATACAACGCATCCAAGTATGCGATGCACTTTTCTATATACTTTAAGATTAAAACTTCAATAAAAACATAACAACGCCTTAAATCAATTAAAACTAATTGCTATGCTCTTTTCTAGAAGTCTCAATTATAGCCTAACAGATCCTTACATTATAACCGGCCTTTCTACAAGTTCCACAGCGCCTTTCCTTCAGTATCGCCGACCTCCCTCGACCACTACTTCTCAACGACTCAGCTGCTACCTGCGCATCAATATCTCTCTAATCTATCTCATCCCTTCCTTTATCTAAAGTCATCTTCCCTCCTTTATGCAGGCAGATTCTTTTTACTTTATGCTACTTATTAAAAGTCTTATTTACTTATTAAAGGATCTGATTTTTAGATTTTAATAATGCTATTTAATATATTATTGCCTTCATTTCTTTAGAAAATAATTTAAGTACTTTAATAATAGATACTAGAGAGCTGCCTTAATGCCTTTTAATTTATCTTTTAAGGTATTTAGATTGAGAAGTGGCCTTAAGGATAGTTTTGTAACGGTCGGGTCTAAGCCTGGCCTGTACGGGGGTATAGGGTAGGCGAAGATCGGTTTCCTAAGGGATAGACCGTGGTCTATGTTAGCAGAACGGTTAGGCGTATACTTACTGAGCAGTTAAGTGTTACGTTAGGTAATGGTCAATATACGATGCGGCGTAGCGAGCAGGGTAGATTGAGGTAACCAAGTTGTATTGATAGCTGAGGAGCTGGTGTTCTAGTACAGCCAGTTCCTCTCGTTAATATAGTTACGTCTAATGGTTGGATCATTGGGATCATCTAATGATCTGGGTGATCCGGGATCATCTGGATCATCTAGTGATCTGGGTGATCCGTTTGTGATAGGTGGAAAAAGTGGGTACGCTGTCAGCGCACGTGACAGGGTCGAGGCCTAGTCCGACATGGGTCGTGACACGATGTCTCCCCTCCGTTGGTTCTTGCCCTCAAGACCTGTTCTTACGCGCCCGTGCCTGGTCCCTTGTGAGTCCTTCTTTTTCCTTCCTGCATCCTTTCCATGATGGCTGACCGTGTTGTCAAGAAACGCAAACCTTGTGCCACGAAGACCGAGCAACGTGACGCTCTTCTTGAGGTTATTTTTTCCCATCAGGTCATCATGAAAAACTCATGTTCCTTCTGTGAGCAGACCGGTGCCTCTTGCTCCGCGTCTGTCGACGATTCTTCCCGTTGTTCAGAGTGCGTCCGTCTGAACCAGTCGTATTGTGATGCTCGCGGTCTTTCCCCTCAGCAGCTGCGGAAAGTTGCCGCTCACCACGCCCGCTTCGAGTCCGAACTGGAGGAGGCCGAAAATGCCCGTCGCCAGATGGATGCGAAGATCGAACGTCTTCGGAAACAAAAGAAACTGTGGTTCGAAAAGATGATGCGTGCCGTGTCGCGTGGTATCGATAATGTGGAGGAGCTCGAGCGTGTCGAAAAGGAGGAAGCCGAGCGGGAGGCGCAGCGCCAAGCCGCTTCTTCGACTGTCTCCGAGGGTCGCTCTTCTTCGGATGGTGTTTTGCCGGATGATTTTCTGTCCACGTGGGACGCCGTTTACTCCGACGTGTCATTGGATCCGTCTGTTATCGCTACTTTCGGTTTTGTTGCTCCTTCCGGCGCTGCGCATGAAACGCCTTCAGCAGACGTTGCGCGTGGTTGAGGTGTTCTGGTGGTTCCCACGATGTTTCGCTTTCAGGGTAGTTTTTCCATTTGATGAGGTACATTGTTTTGCCGTCGATTTTCTGCATATCTCGTATTTCTTCGACGTGATACTCCTCTGGTGATTCTACCTCGGGTTCGTGGTTGTAGCCGTTGTTGACCATGATGGTTCCTTTCGTTGGTTCCAGCAGTGAGATGTGGAAAACGGGGTGTACCTTGACTTCTGGAGGTAAGTCTAACCTGTAGTTGTTTTTTGAGATTTTTTCCAATACTTCGTAGGGTCCGATGAATTTGTAGTCAAGTTTCTTGCTTGGTCTGTTTGTTGAAAGGTTTTTTGTTGCTAAGAGGACCATGTCCCCCTTCGAGAAGGATGGTCCCTCATGCCTTTTTTGGTCGTAGTATTTCTTCATTTGATTTCGTACAAATTCGAGTTCGGTCTTCATTTCTTCGTGGAGATTTTTCAATTTATCTGATGTCAGGATTGCTTTCGGGTTGATGATTCCATCGCGTTGCGTGTGGTACGCGTCGGGTGTAAATCCGAAATTGGCGTAGGATGGCGTGAGCTTGGTGCTTTCGTTGACTGAAGTGTTGTAACTTAGTTGCGCCGTAGGTAACTTTTCTGACCAATCGTTTTGTTCGTAGTTGATGTAGCATCGCAAGTACTGTTCGAGTACTTGGTTCATGCGTTCCGTCTGTCCGTCGACCTGTGGTCGGAATGCTGTTGTGAGTCGGTGATTCAATCCCATCTGGGCCATCAAGGCTTGCCAGAATTTGGATGCAAACGGGGGTCCTCTGTCGCTTAGGATCTCCGTTGGTAAGCCGTGTACGCTCACAATGTTCCGTAGGAACAGATAGGCGAATTGTTCGGCGTCGGTCGATTCTTGGTAGGGTATAAAATAGGAAAATTTTGTGAATCTGTCCACAATGACAAGAATGCTATCATAGAAGGTACCGCTTGCCGGGTCCTCTGATAGGGGTAATTTCGTAATGAAATCCATAGTGATGGAGTCCCAAGGTCGCTCGGCGACTGGTAGGGGTTGTAGTTCCCCGTATGGTTTGTGGCGTCGTGCCTTCGTTTTGTCGCATAGTAAGCATTCTTTGATGACTTTCGCGATTACTTGTTTCATTCTAGGAAAGGTGTATGTCGTCTTGACTCGTTTCAGGGTTTTGTTGATTCCTGGGTGTCCGTGTAGGATGTGTTCGTGAACATCTCGGACTAATCTTTCTTGGAGTTCGGTAGGTACTGTCATCTTTCCTGAGTATATTTCTCCGGGTTTCGCTTTCTGTCCATTGATCTTTCCGATCATCTCGTGGACTAGAAGGTCCCGTGGCTCTGGCAATGAGTCGTTGTAGTTTTTTAGGCATGTGTCTCCTTCGTCTTCTGCGTGTGTTGCCGCGATGGTTCGATGCGTCTTGTCCAGTTCGTCCACCCACTTGACTTTGTGCGACCGTGGCTCGCATTCGATGTGTCGTGCTCCGGGGTCTGTACACTCGTCGAAGTGTTGCTTTATCAGTTGTTGTGGGCATCTTTGGCATCGTTCCATCTGTGTGAGGCATGCGTTCATGTCCTCCGTATTGAAGTACTGTTGTAGTTGCCTCATTAATCGCCATGGGTTTCCGTGGTGGTTTCCGCAGTGGTAGTGTGTTACCGCCTGGTTCCACTGTATTCCCTCGGGCGTGATTTTTCCGTTTTCCCATTTGATGGGTCGTTTGCTGGGTCTCTTGTCGTGTATCCAGTCTTCGAAGTTTGCTATTGGTTTCTGCATGTCTTCTAGCAGTTCTTCGGGTACCTGTGCTTTGTGGATAGCAGCGATGAACCTTTGTTCCAGGTGTCCTTCGGGTGTGAGGTGTAGTAGTTGTTCGTTGACCTTGGTTTTTCCGGTGTCAAAGTCGCATCGTCGACTTATTGCGTCGGCTCGTCCGTTCTCGGAACCTTTCTTGTGTATAATGACGTAGTCAAATTCCGATAGGTACTCTGCGTAGCGGAGTTGCCTTCCACTGAGCTCTTGCGTAGTTGCGAAGTGTGCGATATTCTTGTGGTCTGTGTACACAGTGACCTTGTGCTCGCTTCCTAAGAGGTAGTGTCGGAATTCCTTAAAGGCTTTGACTATCGCCATAAATTCCAGGTCGTAGATGGGGTAGTTGAGTTCTGCTCCATGTAGTTTGTGCGAGTAGAACGCTATCGGATGTAGCTGTCCTTCAGCGTCTCTTTGTCCGATCTGGGCTCCTAAGGCAAAGTTGGAGGCGTCGGTTTCCAGTTCGATTGGCTTCTTCGGGTCGAATGTTGCCAAAACTGGTTCGCTGAGGATGGCTTCCTTGATGTCGTTAAAAGCCTTCTGGGCTCTTACATCCCATCTAAAGTCTACTCCTTTCTTCGTGAGTGCTGTTAAGGGGTTCGCGATTCCACTGAACGCGCGAATAAACCTTCGGTAGTAGTTGGCGAATCCCAGGAAGCTCTGCACTTCCTTGACGTTTTTGGGTTTCGGCCAATCCTTGACAGCTTCGATTTTCTTCTTATCCATTCGGATTTCGTTTGGTCGGATCGTGTGTCCGAGAAAGTCCACTTCCTGTGTGTGGAACTTGCTTTTGTCGGGTTCAACGAGGAGTTTCGCGTCTTGTAGCTTTTGCAACACCTGATGGACGTGTTCCGTGTGTTCTTCTTCTGTGTCGGAGAAGATTAGGATGTCGTCGAGGTAGCATACAACGAAGATGTCGAGGTGTTCTCTCAGAACGTTGTTGATCATTTTCTGGAATGATGCTGGGGCGTTCGTGAGTCCGAAAGGCATTACCAGGTATTCGAATAACCCGAACTTGGTTCTGAACGCAGTCTTCCATTCGTCTCCTGGTTTGACGCGGATTAGGTTGTAGGCACCTTTTAGGTCGAGCGCCGTAAACCACTTTTTACCGTGAAGGCGGTCCTTCAGCTCGGTGATCAGGGGTAACGGGGTTCGGTCCTTCATGGTGATGTCGTTCAATTGTCTGTAATCCACGACTAGTCGGAGTTTGCCGTTCTTTTTTGGAACGAACATGACTGGGTAACCTGCAGAGGATTTCGATATCCTGATGTATCCTTTTCGTAACATCTCTTCGATGTATTCTTTCAGCGTTGTGAGTTGAACTTCGTTGAGGTTGTAGAGTTTAAAGAACTTGGGTGAAGTTCCGTCTTTGAGCCATATCTCATGGTCCCATTCACTGTGTTCGGGTAGACCTGTTTCCAATTCTTCGGCAAACAGTTTCTCGTAGACTCGGTAGGCGAGGGGTATGTTTTTTAGTCGCTCGTCCTCCAGTACTTTGTTCATTTGTGCAAGGTCCTTGTCGAGCTTTGTCAGTTGGCTTCGTACATAGGCTATTGTGCGGCGTGTCTTGCTTCGTTGGGCTTTGCGGTGTTTATGTTTTGTGCCTCGGGGTGAGGAAGTTTCTGTCGTGTCTTCCGTCGGTACTTCGCTGGTGCCGTGGTCAGTCGAAGTTTGAGATCTCGTGTCGTCGTCTGAATCTGATTCCCAGGAGGAGTGATCATCGACATCATCGAATTTCACTTGGCCAGTCCTCCAGTTGATCATTGGGTTCACTCGTTTCAACCATGGGTACCCTAGGATCAAGGCGTGATTCGCAATGGGTATCACATCGTAGGAAATTCCTTCGTTGCGTCCTTCAACGAAAGTTTTGAGATGATCAAGCTCTTTGGTAATTCTTCCGTTGTCGTAGCTGAACGCGGTTCCTTCAACGTTGTGAACTTCATACGGTTCTGCCTTTTCCTTCCATGGTAGTTCCAACGTATTCACTATCGCCGGGTGAATGTAGTTGAGTTCTGCGCCGCTGTCTACCAGCGCGGGCAGCCAGTGTCCCTTGATTCGTACCTGTAACTCTAGGTATCGTTCGGGGTTCTGTGCGCTTTTGGTCGCACATAGAGCTCTTGTTTCTGGGAGGTCCGCTCCTCCTAGCTCTGGGCCGATCTGTTGCTCCGTTACAGATGGCGTTGGGAGTTTTTTGTCGTATTACTCTCCGTTGTTCCTCTTCGTGAGGGTCGCAGCTTTGTTCTTGCGTTTTCCTTGTGCCAATCCTTAACCTTTTCGTATAGGTGGATTTCGCATTCGTGTCGTTGGCACTGGGTGTGGTCGGCGTCGAGGTGTAGGCAGTTTTCTGGGTACGTGACATCGTACTCCATGAGTTGCGCTATCCCGAGGTGCTCGTACCATTCTCGTACTCGATAGTTCTCCATGTCTTTAGCTTCGTAAGGCCTCCTGATTGGTCTGCTACTTGCTCGGACTGGAAAACAGTCGTTTCGCAGCTTGTCCGCTAGGTGAGTGGGGCATTGTTGATAGATGCACGAAGCCCATGATGTTGCCTTGTGATCCTTGTGTTTCCAGTTGACGAGGGGGTGATCTCCTCGCATCGGCTTGGTTTCTGGGTTCCGAGGGTTTCGTCCATCGTTCCGGTGGTAGGCTCGTACATAGATGTCCGCTTCTTCCTTGGGGTCTTGTGTCGCTGCGACTAGTTGTTCAAGCTGGACTTCTTCCATTGCTTCCCTTAGCTTTTCTTGCTCTTCCGGGGTGATGCTTCGGTAGTCATCGTCTTCCTCCGGGTATTCGTCTGCGGGTGCGCGAATGTCTTGATTCGTCACTGGGATTCCGATTTTTCTTGCTCGTTTAGCATCTGTTCCCGCGTCGACCCAAGGCTTTCCTTGTTCGCGCGTTAGGAATTGTCGTCGGATCCTGTCGTTTTCTTCCTGCTGTTGAGTGATCTCTGTTCCTGGTTCGCTCATTCCTAGGAGGATCTGGCAGTTGATTGGTTGATCTTCGTCGATCGTAGGGTATTCGAAATCGGGTTGTCTGTCGGGGATTTCGATCTCCTCATCGTTTCTGGGTTCCGGCGGGGGAAAGGTGCGGCTCGAGCTACTTCCCAGTTGGTCGTAGTCCACTCGAAGTTCCTTTTCCCTTCTGACCATAGCGATTGTTTTATCGTTTGGGTTCGGCTTGGGTGCAATTGTTTGGTACTCGATAGGTTTCCATTCTTTTTGAGCGTTATCCCTTCGTGGGTTGCACCGGTCATGGCTTTCCCTTTTCTTTTTCAGTCGAGCTGTTCTTTCTTCAGGTGTTTCTCGTTCCTTGCACCGGTGGTAACTGGCTCTTCTGACTTCTTTCTTTCTGGTGTCGCCAGAGTGTGTCGCCTTACCGGCGTCGTTTTTTGGTTCCGTCAAGCTCGATCCCCTGGCGCGGGTATCGTACTTGAGGTCCTCAAGCCATTGTGCATCTTGTCCATTGTAGTGGCTGTCGTAGGCGCCTCTAGTCATGTTGATGGACCTGATCGCGAGTTGCGGTTCATCCTCACTGATCTTGACCGAGTTAAGTTTTCGTGTCGGGATGGGTTTAAAAGGTTTCTTGTTCCTTCTTGGGGCCTTGCAGTCTCTGGAGTAGTGTCCTTTCTTGTCGCAATTGAAACAGGTGATGTCCTTGACGTCCCGTTTTTGGGCTGCTCCTAGTTCCATGGGTCCTGCTGCCGTGCCATAGGAAGTGTTGGGGGTTCGTGCTTTCCCCTGGTTGGCGTTGTTTTTTCCTTTCCATCCACTGTTGTTTCTGACGTAGGTCCCTTTCTTCTTTTCCATTTTTCGTTCGAAGAGTCGGTTGTCAATGGCTACACAAAGCTTGGCGTAGGCGTTGAAGTTTGTTGGAGAATCCAGCATCCTGGAGATTTCGTCCTTCACTTCGTCCTTCAACCCTCGGTAGAACTCGTCGATCGTTGTTTCGTCATCCCAGCTGAGCTTGGCCAAGTGGTATCGGAATTCCGTAAGGTATTCCGAAGTTGCTCGGTACTGTTTCAGCGTGCGGATTGCCTGGAGAGCGTCGTGTTTTTCGTCCCATTCGCCGTAGGTGTCGATGAGTCGTTCTTCGTAGAGTTTGAAGCTTCCGAAAAGTTCCTTTGTCTCGATCCTTCGACTTTCGTGGGGGTTTTCGACGAAGTCTCTCAGGGTTGGTTCGAGTCCTCGCAGGGCCTTCCCTTCCAGCAGGCTCATCGCATGTCGAACCTTCAGTTCTTCGTTTGCGAACATGGTAGGGTAGTACATGAAGTATGACTTGAGCTGCGTGAGGTGCTCTCGAAGGTCCTTGGGGGTACCGTCGAACTTGGTTGGTTGTGGCGGTTTCAGGGTTTCTCCAGCGTCGCGCGGTCGTGCGTGTTGGGCTGGTTCATTGAAACCGGTGAATTGAGCCGCCTGACGCTGCTGTTCGTTCCTAGCAGCGGTTTGTGCTGTTGACAACTCCGTGATGCGGGCTTCGAGCGCCGCAATTGTCGCCGTGGTGCCTGGGTCTGGGGCTGGGCTCCGAAGTTGAGCCTCAAGACCGTTGATTTGCACCTGGTAACGTTCGTGCGCATCTTGGCTTTGCTTTGCAAGCGCGACCAAGTCTTCACTGAGGCGCAGAGTTTCTGCACGGAGTGCGAGGACTTCTTCATCCTCGTCTCCCGACGAGTCCATGTCTCGGTCTCCATCGGGGTCCTGGACCCTGCGCGAGGCAGTGGTCCCCTTGCCCTTGGAAGAGCCGGAGCTGGTAGTGGGAGTTGCGGGTGCCATAACAGCTTGTTTGGTATTGCTCAGCGTATGCGGGTAACCGTCTGAACAAGAGCTATCAACGTGTAACGGTCGGGTCTAAGCCTGGCCTGTACGGGGGTATAGGGTAGGCGAAGATCGGTTTCCTAAGGGATAGACCGTGGTCTATGTTAGCAGAACGGTTAGGCGTATACTTACTGAGCAGTTAAGTGTTACGTTAGGTAATGGTCAATATACGATGCGGCGTAGCGAGCAGGGTAGATTGAGGTAACCAAGTTGTATTGATAGCTGAGGAGCTGGTGTTCTAGTACAGCCAGTTCCTCTCGTTAATATAGTTACGTCTAATGGTTGGATCATTGGGATCATCTAATGATCTGGGTGATCCGGGATCATCTGGATCATCTAGTGATCTGGGTGATCCGTTTGTGATAGGTGGAAAAAGTGGGTACGCTGTCAGCGCACGTGACAGGGTCGAGGCCTAGTCCGACATGGGTCGTGACAAGTTTTTAGTATTTTAAGTACTTAAGTATTAAGAAGGCTAGCTTCCTCTTTAATTAGTATTGGGGTTTATAGCTATATATTAAGCTTTAATATAATATTTTCTATATTTAAGGGAATAAGTCTAGCTTCTTAAAAACCTCCTTTAATATTACTTCTTATTATAGTAGCTTTATGTCACGACCCATGTCGGACTAGGCCTCGACCCTGTCACGTGCGCTGACAGCGTACCCACTTTTTCCACCTATCACAAACGGATCACCCAGATCACTAGATGATCCAGATGATCCCGGATCACCCAGATCATTAGATGATCCCAATGATCCAACCATTAGACGTAACTATATTAACGAGAGGAACTGGCTGTACTAGAACACCAGCTCCTCAGCTATCAATACAACTTGGTTACCTCAATCTACCCTGCTCGCTACGCCGCATCGTATATTGACCATTACCTAACGTAACACTTAACTGCTCAGTAAGTATACGCCTAACCGTTCTGCTAACATAGACCACGGTCTATCCCTTAGGAAACCGATCTTCGCCTACCCTATACCCCCGTACAGGCCAGGCTTAGACCCGACCGTTACACGTTGATAGCTCTTGTTCAGACGGTTACCCGCATACGCTGAGCAATACCAAACAAGCTGTTATGGCACCCGCAACTCCCACTACCAGCTCCGGCTCTTCCAAGGGCAAGGGGACCACTGCCTCGCGCAGGGTCCAGGACCCCGATGGAGACCGAGACATGGACTCGTCGGGAGACGAGGATGAAGAAGTCCTCGCACTCCGTGCAGAAACTCTGCGCCTCAGTGAAGACTTGGTCGCGCTTGCAAAGCAAAGCCAAGATGCGCACGAACGTTACCAGGTGCAAATCAACGGTCTTGAGGCTCAACTTCGGAGCCCAGCCCCAGACCCAGGCACCACGGCGACAATTGCGGCGCTCGAAGCCCGCATCACGGAGTTGTCAACAGCACAAACCGCTGCTAGGAACGAACAGCAGCGTCAGGCGGCTCAATTCACCGGTTTCAATGAACCAGCCCAACACGCACGACCGCGCGACGCTGGAGAAACCCTGAAACCGCCACAACCAACCAAGTTCGACGGTACCCCCAAGGACCTTCGAGAGCACCTCACGCAGCTCAAGTCATACTTCATGTACTACCCTACCATGTTCGCAAACGAAGAACTGAAGGTTCGACATGCGATGAGCCTGCTGGAAGGGAAGGCCCTGCGAGGACTCGAACCAACCCTGAGAGACTTCGTCGAAAACCCCCACGAAAGTCGAAGGATCGAGACAAAGGAACTTTTCGGAAGCTTCAAACTCTACGAAGAACGACTCATCGACACCTACGGCGAATGGGACGAAAAACACGACGCTCTCCAGGCAATCCGCACGCTGAAACAGTACCGAGCAACTTCGGAATACCTTACGGAATTCCGATACCACTTGGCCAAGCTCAGCTGGGATGACGAAACAACGATCGACGAGTTCTACCGAGGGTTGAAGGACGAAGTGAAGGACGAAATCTCCAGGATGCTGGATTCTCCAACAAACTTCAACGCCTACGCCAAGCTTTGTGTAGCCATTGACAACCGACTCTTCGAACGAAAAATGGAAAAGAAGAAAGGGACCTACGTCAGAAACAACAGTGGATGGAAAGGAAAAAACAACGCCAACCAGGGGAAAGCACGAACCCCCAACACTTCCTATGGCACGGCAGCAGGACCCATGGAACTAGGAGCAGCCCAAAAACGGGACGTCAAGGACATCACCTGTTTCAATTGCGACAAGAAAGGACACTACTCCAGAGACTGCAAGGCCCCAAGAAGGAACAAGAAACCTTTTAAACCCATCCCGACACGAAAACTTAACTCGGTCAAGATCAGTGAGGATGAACCGCAACTCGCGATCAGGTCCATCAACATGACTAGAGGCGCCTACGACAGCCACTACAATGGACAAGATGCACAATGGCTTGAGGACCTCAAGTACGATACCCGCGCCAGGGGATCGAGCTTGACGGAACCAAAAAACGACGCCGGTAAGGCGACACACTCTGGCGACACCAGAAAGAAAGAAGTCAGAAGAGCCAGTTACCACCGGTGCAAGGAACGAGAAACACCTGAAGAAAGAACAGCTCGACTGAAAAAGAAAAGGGAAAGCCATGACCGGTGCAACCCACGAAGGGATAACGCTCAAAAAGAATGGAAACCTATCGAGTACCAAACAATTGCACCCAAGCCGAACCCAAACGATAAAACAATCGCTATGGTCAGAAGGGAAAAGGAACTTCGAGTGGACTACGACCAACTGGGAAGTAGCTCGAGCCGCACCTTTCCCCCGCCGGAACCCAGAAACGATGAGGAGATCGAAATCCCCGACAGACAACCCGATTTCGAATACCCTACGATCGACGAAGATCAACCAATCAACTGCCAGATCCTCCTAGGAATGAGCGAACCAGGAACAGAGATCACTCAACAGCAGGAAGAAAACGACAGGATCCGACGACAATTCCTAACGCGCGAACAAGGAAAGCCTTGGGTCGACGCGGGAACAGATGCTAAACGAGCAAGAAAAATCGGAATCCCAGTGACGAATCAAGACATTCGCGCACCCGCAGACGAATACCCGGAGGAAGACGATGACTACCGAAGCATCACCCCGGAAGAGCAAGAAAAGCTAAGGGAAGCAATGGAAGAAGTCCAGCTTGAACAACTAGTCGCAGCGACACAAGACCCCAAGGAAGAAGCGGACATCTATGTACGAGCCTACCACCGGAACGATGGACGAAACCCTCGGAACCCAGAAACCAAGCCGATGCGAGGAGATCACCCCCTCGTCAACTGGAAACACAAGGATCACAAGGCAACATCATGGGCTTCGTGCATCTATCAACAATGCCCCACTCACCTAGCGGACAAGCTGCGAAACGACTGTTTTCCAGTCCGAGCAAGTAGCAGACCAATCAGGAGGCCTTACGAAGCTAAAGACATGGAGAACTATCGAGTACGAGAATGGTACGAGCACCTCGGGATAGCGCAACTCATGGAGTACGATGTCACGTACCCAGAAAACTGCCTACACCTCGACGCCGACCACACCCAGTGCCAACGACACGAATGCGAAATCCACCTATACGAAAAGGTTAAGGATTGGCACAAGGAAAACGCAAGAACAAAGCTGCGACCCTCACGAAGAGGAACAACGGAGAGTAATACGACAAAAAACTCCCAACGCCATCTGTAACGGAGCAACAGATCGGCCCAGAGCTAGGAGGAGCGGACCTCCCAGAAACAAGAGCTCTATGTGCGACCAAAAGCGCACAGAACCCCGAACGATACCTAGAGTTACAGGTACGAATCAAGGGACACTGGCTGCCCGCGCTGGTAGACAGCGGCGCAGAACTCAACTACATTCACCCGGCGATAGTGAATACGTTGGAACTACCATGGAAGGAAAAGGCAGAACCGTATGAAGTTCACAACGTTGAAGGAACCGCGTTCAGCTACGACAACGGAAGAATTACCAAAGAGCTTGATCATCTCAAAACTTTCGTTGAAGGACGCAACGAAGGAATTTCCTACGATGTGATACCCATTGCGAATCACGCCTTGATCCTAGGGTACCCATGGTTGAAACGAGTGAACCCAATGATCAACTGGAGGACTGGCCAAGTGAAATTCGATGATGTCGATGATCACTCCTCCTGGGAATCAGATTCAGACGACGACACGAGATCTCAAACTTCGACTGACCACGGCACCAGCGAAGTACCGACGGAAGACACGACAGAAACTTCCTCACCCCGAGGCACAAAACATAAACACCGCAAAGCCCAACGAAGCAAGACACGCCGCACAATAGCCTATGTACGAAGCCAACTGACAAAGCTCGACAAGGACCTTGCACAAATGAACAAAGTACCGGAGGACGAGCGACTAAAAAACATACCCCTCGCCTACCGAGTCTACGAGAAACTGTTTGCCGAAGAATTGGAAACAGGTCTACCCGAACACAGTGAATGGGACCATGAGATATGGCTCAAAGACGGAACTTCACCCAAGTTCTTTAAACTCTACAACCTCAACGAAGTTCAACTCACAACGCTGAAAGAATACATCGAAGAGATGTTACGAAAAGGATACATCAGGATATCGAAATCCTCTGCAGGTTACCCAGTCATGTTCGTTCCAAAAAAGAACGGCAAACTCCGACTAGTCGTGGATTACAGACAATTGAACGACATCACCATGAAGGACCGAACCCCGTTACCCCTGATCACCGAGCTGAAGGACCGCCTTCACGGTAAAAAGTGGTTTACGGCGCTCGACCTAAAAGGTGCCTACAACCTAATCCGCGTCAAACCAGGAGACGAATGGAAGACTGCGTTCAGAACCAAGTTCGGGTTATTCGAATACCTGGTAATGCCTTTCGGACTCACGAACGCCCCAGCATCATTCCAGAAAATGATCAACAACGTTCTGAGAGAACACCTCGACATCTTCGTTGTATGCTACCTCGACGACATCCTAATCTTCTCCGACACAGAAGAAGAACACACGGAACACGTCCATCAGGTGTTGCAAAAGCTACAAGACGCGAAACTCCTCGTTGAACCCGACAAAAGCAAGTTCCACACACAGGAAGTGGACTTTCTCGGACACACGATCCGACCAAACGAAATCCGAATGGATAAGAAGAAAATCGAAGCTGTCAAGGATTGGCCGAAACCCAAAAACGTCAAGGAAGTGCAGAGCTTCCTGGGATTCGCCAACTACTACCGAAGGTTTATTCGCGCGTTCAGTGGAATCGCGAACCCCTTAACAGCACTCACGAAGAAAGGAGTAGACTTTAGATGGGATGTAAGAGCCCAGAAGGCTTTTAACGACATCAAGGAAGCCATCCTCAGCGAACCAGTTTTGGCAACATTCGACCCGAAGAAGCCAATCGAACTGGAAACCGACGCCTCCAACTTTGCCTTAGGAGCCCAGATCGGACAAAGAGACGCTGAAGGACAGCTACATCCGATAGCGTTCTACTCGCACAAACTACATGGAGCAGAACTCAACTACCCCATCTACGACCTGGAATTTATGGCGATAGTCAAAGCCTTTAAGGAATTCCGACACTACCTCTTAGGAAGCGAGCACAAGGTCACTGTGTACACAGACCACAAGAATATCGCACACTTCGCAACTACGCAAGAGCTCAGTGGAAGGCAACTCCGCTACGCAGAGTACCTATCGGAATTTGACTACGTCATTATACACAAGAAAGGTTCCGAGAACGGACGAGCCGACGCAATAAGTCGACGATGCGACTTTGACACCGGAAAAACCAAGGTCAACGAACAACTACTACACCTCACACCCGAAGGACACCTGGAACAAAGGTTCATCGCTGCTATCCACAAAGCACAGGTACCCGAAGAACTGCTAGAAGACATGCAGAAACCAATAGCAAACTTCGAAGACTGGATACACGACAAGAGACCCAGCAAACGACCCATCAAATGGGAAAACGGAAAAATCACGCCCGAGGGAATACAGTGGAACCAGGCGGTAACACACTACCACTGCGGAAACCACCACGGAAACCCATGGCGATTAATGAGGCAACTACAACAGTACTTCAATACGGAGGACATGAACGCATGCCTCACACAGATGGAACGATGCCAAAGATGCCCACAACAACTGATAAAGCAACACTTCGACGAGTGTACAGACCCCGGAGCACGACACATCGAATGCGAGCCACGGTCGCACAAAGTCAAGTGGGTGGACGAACTGGACAAGACGCATCGAACCATCGCGGCAACACACGCAGAAGACGAAGGAGACACATGCCTAAAAAACTACAACGACTCATTGCCAGAGCCACGGGACCTTCTAGTCCACGAGATGATCGGAAAGATCAATGGACAGAAAGCGAAACCCGGAGAAATATACTCAGGAAAGATGACAGTACCTACCGAACTCCAAGAAAGATTAGTCCGAGATGTTCACGAACACATCCTACACGGACACCCAGGAATCAACAAAACCCTGAAACGAGTCAAGACGACATACACCTTTCCTAGAATGAAACAAGTAATCGCGAAAGTCATCAAAGAATGCTTACTATGCGACAAAACGAAGGCACGACGCCACAAACCATACGGGGAACTACAACCCCTACCAGTCGCCGAGCGACCTTGGGACTCCATCACTATGGATTTCATTACGAAATTACCCCTATCAGAGGACCCGGCAAGCGGTACCTTCTATGATAGCATTCTTGTCATTGTGGACAGATTCACAAAATTTTCCTATTTTATACCCTACCAAGAATCGACCGACGCCGAACAATTCGCCTATCTGTTCCTACGGAACATTGTGAGCGTACACGGCTTACCAACGGAGATCCTAAGCGACAGAGGACCCCCGTTTGCATCCAAATTCTGGCAAGCCTTGATGGCCCAGATGGGATTGAATCACCGACTCACAACAGCATTCCGACCACAGGTCGACGGACAGACGGAACGCATGAACCAAGTACTCGAACAGTACTTGCGATGCTACATCAACTACGAACAAAACGATTGGTCAGAAAAGTTACCTACGGCGCAACTAAGTTACAACACTTCAGTCAACGAAAGCACCAAGCTCACGCCATCCTACGCCAATTTCGGATTTACACCCGACGCGTACCACACGCAACGCGATGGAATCATCAACCCGAAAGCAATCCTGACATCAGATAAATTGAAAAATCTCCACGAAGAAATGAAGACCGAACTCGAATTTGTACGAAATCAAATGAAGAAATACTACGACCAAAAAAGGCATGAGGGACCATCCTTCTCGAAGGGGGACATGGTCCTCTTAGCAACAAAAAACCTTTCAACAAACAGACCAAGCAAGAAACTTGACTACAAATTCATCGGACCCTACGAAGTATTGGAAAAAATCTCAAAAAACAACTACAGGTTAGACTTACCTCCAGAAGTCAAGGTACACCCCGTTTTCCACATCTCACTGCTGGAACCAACGAAAGGAACCATCATGGTCAACAACGGCTACAACCACGAACCCGAGGTAGAATCACCAGAGGAGTATCACGTCGAAGAAATACGAGATATGCAGAAAATCGACGGCAAAACAATGTACCTCATCAAATGGAAAAACTACCCTGAAAGCGAAACATCGTGGGAACCACCAGAACACCTCAACCACGCGCAACGTCTGCTGAAGGCGTTTCATGCGCAGCGCCGGAAGGAGCAACAAAACCGAAAGTAGCGATAACAGACGGATCCAATGACACGTCGGAGTAAACGGCGTCCCACGTGGACAGAAAATCATCCGGCAAAACACCATCCGAAGAAGAGCGACCCTCGGAGACAGTCGAAGAAGCGGCTTGGCGCTGCGCCTCCCGCTCGGCTTCCTCCTTTTCGACACGCTCGAGCTCCTCCACATTATCGATACCACGCGACACGGCACGCATCATCTTTTCGAACCACAGTTTCTTTTGTTTCCGAAGACGTTCGATCTTCGCATCCATCTGGCGACGGGCATTTTCGGCCTCCTCCAGTTCGGACTCGAAGCGGGCGTGGTGAGCGGCAACTTTCCGCAGCTGCTGAGGGGAAAGACCGCGAGCATCACAATACGACTGGTTCAGACGGACGCACTCTGAACAACGGGAAGAATCGTCGACAGACGCGGAGCAAGAGGCACCGGTCTGCTCACAGAAGGAACATGAGTTTTTCATGATGACCTGATGGGAAAAAATAACCTCAAGAAGAGCGTCACGTTGCTCGGTCTTCGTGGCACAAGGTTTGCGTTTCTTGACAACACGGTCAGCCATCATGGAAAGGATGCAGGAAGGAAAAAGAAGGACTCACAAGGGACCAGGCACGGGCGCGTAAGAACAGGTCTTGAGGGCAAGAACCAACGGAGGGGAGACATCGTGTCACGACCCATGTCGGACTAGGCCTCGACCCTGTCACGTGCGCTGACAGCGTACCCACTTTTTCCACCTATCACAAACGGATCACCCAGATCACTAGATGATCCAGATGATCCCGGATCACCCAGATCATTAGATGATCCCAATGATCCAACCATTAGACGTAACTATATTAACGAGAGGAACTGGCTGTACTAGAACACCAGCTCCTCAGCTATCAATACAACTTGGTTACCTCAATCTACCCTGCTCGCTACGCCGCATCGTATATTGACCATTACCTAACGTAACACTTAACTGCTCAGTAAGTATACGCCTAACCGTTCTGCTAACATAGACCACGGTCTATCCCTTAGGAAACCGATCTTCGCCTACCCTATACCCCCGTACAGGCCAGGCTTAGACCCGACCGTTACACTTTATAAGTAATATAGAAAGCTAGAAAGAACTTAGTTTTTAAAATATAAGTTATAGAATATTTAATTAATTATTTAATTACTTAACTATAAGCTAATTTAAGTAGCTTAAAGCACTTAATATTAAGAAGCTAAAGTAAATAAAATAAATAAAGTAATATATAAAGTATAATAATATCATTCTCTTTATAATATTTCTTAAAGTTAATAAAGTAGTAACTTTTATATCTATTGAGGATTAGAAGATAATAGTAACTAATTAATCAATCCTTTATATATTAATTAAAATACTTAAGCTACTTAAAATCTATTTTATTATCAGTCTAGCTATTTTAAGTTATTATAATAATTTAATTATCTAGAAGGTTACTTTCTTAATATTAGTTAATAAGGTGATATTAGCTTATAACTATAATAAATAGCTAGATTATCTAGCCTTCTATATTAATTGCTTAAATAACTATAATTCATTTCTAGTTTTTAAGCTATATTAATTTCAGATTTCTATATCTTTCTATATTTATAATAACTATTCTACTTATAATAAAGCCTATTATAAAGCCAGTTTTATTAAAGTTATAAATATTAATAAAGTTAATATTATACTTTATAATTATATTCTTTATAAATCTAAACTAATTATAAATAATAATTAAATCTTTATATTTAGCCCTTTAATAGTTATATTTTTAAAAAAAACATATCTTAAGCTCTTAATATCACCTAATGAAATTAGAAGCCTAGCGCTTGCTAATAGGTAATGCATTGCAGTCAGCGAGCAGTTAGTTAGCCATTTCTTTAATACTATGTAGTTATAGAGGAAATCCTTATGAATCTAGGTCAAGAATGAATTAAATAATGATCTATTCCTCTAGATCGGATAGCCGATGCAATTAAGGAATCTAATTGCGTCGAGATTGAATGCCATTCCGTCAGCGACGCAGCCTCAGCTCAGAGACTTCATAGATACTAGCAGCTTATCGAAGACTTAGTTTCAGGTCATTTTGAAGGGCTTGAAGGGCTAGAAGGGTTCTAGCCTCAGCTTTTTGCTATAGCATGCTTAGTAGTTAAGATTGAATTGATAAAGTAGAAAGTTAGGTGTAGAAGGGAAAAGTGCGTCGCATACTTAGATGCGTCGCATGCTTATCAAGTACGTTAGCAGATTTGTTAAATTATGAATTATTTATAAGTAAGCAGCCGTAACGCCAGATCTGGTGCATAAACGTTTCTATCACATTTCGCCGCATCAAACGCACTTCCATCTGCTGGACTCTCGAAGCCACTGCCCAAAGCTTTGCAATCTGGGCTCTTGTTCTCGCAATGCAGCTGTATCTGCATCCCATCCGGCTGTCCTAAACCATGCGAAGCTCCTCGACGCATCTGTCACCATCCAAAGCACTGGATATGCCACTGCTTTATACGTCTGTGGGAGCTCCTCTCCAACTGTTGTCCGGAATATCTCCTGGAGCTCCAAGAAGCTCAGCTCATCACCTGCTAAAGCAGTTGCCTTTCCGGCCCAGGTATCCGGATCTAACAGCGCCTTTGCGGCAAACATACCAATGTCGTGTGTACTGATCAGTTGCATCTTGCGGTCCTTGGGCATGCCCGCCGACCATAGTGATGCCATCATCTGACCAAAGAATCCAGGGTTATAGCTGTCCATGAACCCAGTCGGTCTCAAGATCGTCCATCGCTTTCCAGACTTCTCGCATAGTCGCCGGAGTCGGAGCTCGATGCGATGCTTTGCGGCAAAGTGAGGCACCTCTGTTGGCTGAGACCAGCTGGCTACATTGCCCCCACGGTCGACGCTCGTGAAGACGATGTGATCAACTTGTGATTCTGTTGCTGCAGCTGCTTCGATGAGAGGAATGGCTTGTGCTTCGTCGTTGGGCGGCACTGTGACGACAAAGACTGATGAGATGGAAGGGTGCTCTTTAAAGATGAGTTGTGGTGTTTGAGTATCGCCTTGAACTAGGACAACGTTTGGGTGTTCTGATTTAAGAGCCTGAGACTTTGGTGACGAAATGGATCTTGTCAAGGCCAGGATCCGAGTCTCGTGTAATTGTGATGAGTTTTTGAGGGTCTTGTACAAGGCGTTGATGGTGGCTTTGCCTTGCTGGCCGGTAGCTCCTACAATGAGGATATCGCGAGTCATATTGTTCATCGGCTTTTGATCATTTAATTTAATGGGTTGATTCATTTTCAGGTGCCTGGCATCAAGCTGGTCACTTATATTGGTCACGGAGACTTTTCGGATGCTTTCCGCTCGGCGCCTTTTCTCGACTGACAAGGGTTAAAACAAGGATGCGGATTTTGCACTCGTCACGCTTGGCCGGAGCTGGCTCACCTTGCCCCTCCATCAGGGTGAGCCAGGCATCCACGCAGGTCTGGGCGCGCGAGACTGGGCGAAGTTGCGGTTTTTGCTCCTGTGCGCAGCTATTCGCGCGAACCCAGGGTGAGCTCTACGGAGCTGGCTCAGTCACCCGACCGCCTTCAGGGTGAGCCAGGCATCCACGCAGATTTTAGCCCGAGGCTTACGTAGTAGACGTAGTCACATTTTTGCGATGGTACAGCTTACATTCCTGAGGAACTCAGTGCAAGGCAACAACGAGATGCAGCTACTGCGCTCAAGAACATGCGTCCTGTAAATGCCCGATGAAGTCTGACGAGAGCGTGCCTAGAAATTGCACTAACTGTAAAGGCGAACATGAGGCATGGAGCAATTAATGTGCAATTAGGAAGGAGGATATAGCTAAGGTGAAAGCTGTCTATGTGGTACGGAGTATAGGCTCGAGCTTTACTTGCGCTTAGTTATGAGCTAGCGCGCAGACTGCGCGCAGTCTGCGTGCGGGCTGCGCCTAACCTATTAACTAGGCAACTGTTATTATTAAAGGGGGAAGTTAATAAAAGAAGAACTCTCCGGGAATCTACCCTGTCCCCACGCCTGCTCGAGTTCCGTTCCTACGGCCTACCGGCCCTGTTCGCCTTCAACCTTGGGCGGCGGAACACAGTCCCCGAGGCGTGGGGGCGGCTCGTCCATATCTTCACGTCGCGCCGCCTGTCCTTCGACAGCGACCGCTTGCCGGTCATCCAGGGCATCATCAACTCCATGGCCGGCCAGATGGGCAACGGACGGCACGTGTGTGCGTCGGGCGTCTGGGTCGACCCGTGGGCTGCTACTCAGTGGGACCGGTTGATGCTGACCAGCCTCTTGTGGCGTCGCTCGGCGTCCTTGGAGGAGGTGCGCCTGTTGCCGGCAGCGACGACGCTGTACCTGACGCCGTCGTGGTCCTGGGTTAATAAGATGTGTGGAAGCGTGGCGCACGTCAATGGATCTCGAAATTTGATAGGGCGCCAGTTATCCATCATTGTATTGTAATTACCGCAAGATAAAAATCGCGTCGTAAGGCGCGCAGTCATATGAATCGAACGGAACTACACAATAGACAGCCTGGGATGTTCTCCTTTCCTGAGAAAAAATGCCCTTGCTTGGTATACCGAGCCTAAGGCGATTGGCCACGGCTTAGCCGTACAGCAGACGGCCCCAACGCAACATTGTCCCGTGGTCAGGCTTCAGCATCACGCTTCATAGCCTCGTGAATCCAAGCCGACCTCTCCCTCCCAATCTCCTTCAGTTTTTCTTCCGGCAAATCGATGAGCTTGAGGTAAATATGAGGTGTCGGCACATTCCGACCCTTCTCGAACCCAGGACGCGCGAGGAGCTTGTACATCCACACCTTCACGCGAGGGAACTCATCAATGGTGGACAAACCACTGTACTCTGCAGCGCTTTCAGTTAGTCTCGCATAGACGCCATCGAGCGGAACCCTTACTGTACGCGGTGACCCATGGCCACATAGCGATGTCGGCGATGGTAACACGGTCACCTACGAGGTATCCGGAAGGATTCTCAGCAAGTGCCGTGTCCATGGTGCGATACAGGCGGCGTGTTTCGTTCACGTAGCGATTCAAGGCGTATGGATAGTTATCGCCCGCGGACACTGTATCATCTCTGGTCAGTGACGCTTTTCACTCCATCGCCCAGCCAGTGATGGAACCGTCGCACAGCCAAACATACTCGCAAAGTGGTTTGCTTGGCCTTGCATGGGGCCGACGCCGCCTATCTGCCACATGAGCTGTGATGTCTTGTTAGAGATGCCCTTCAATGAGGATGGAATTGTGTAAATTACCCAGCTAGTCATCTCCCAGTGCTCTTTAGTGTCATTAGGATACGAGATCTTGTGATCCATGTCGTACCGGGCCACGAGATACTGCAAGATGGCACCACTTTCCCAGATCTTCAGCTCCTGGCCATGCTCGTCCGTGTCAACAAGGGCTGGAATGCGACCGTTGGGGTTGATATCGAGGAACCACTTCTCTTTCTGCTCATGTTCAAAGAGTTTAATGGCGCGTACCTATATACGGAGTGTGTCAGGGTTTTCCAGTGTTTTCTTAGGGGTTTGGAGACTTGGAGTGATGATGGGACCGTACGTTGTACTTCAAGTCCAATTCCTCTAGCGCAATGGAAATCTTCAGCCCATTGGGAGTGCCCTCCGTGTAGAGCATAATGTTTCTCCCTGTGCTCATGGTGGCGAAGGTGAGTAGGTTTTTAGCGCAATGGCAGGACGAAGTTGAAGCTGTGCGGTGTTCAAGGAATCAAGTCTTGCGGAAGCCAATAGTGAGGTCGCAAATCGTGATAAATCTGCTTTCATGTCTTCACCCTTCTTATTCACGGCGGTTCTTGGTTCATATTTATACGCGTTACGTTCCCTTGACATCATAACCAGCTTGCAAGCGGAACAATCTTGCGACTGTAGGAAACAAGTTGCCCTGCGCCTAGAGTGGAGCGATGCCAGTCGCTCGGTTTTAACATTGCCTTAACAGGATCATGGTGTAACCAAAGCAGCTTAGGAAAACGAAGTCTTTTGCACCTAGGTCAGTTGATTCACTTTAGCTAATCAGAATGCATACAACTAAACTAACGTTCGTTCGCCTAGTCAGCGCTGCTGGTACTGTGTAGCCGCGTCCGGTTTCGACAGTGCAGGCCCGGGTCGCCGAAAAAGGTCAATGGTATTTCAAAAACGGCAAAGATCGTCACGCGAGTTTGGAGTGTGCCAGGAATCTTAGTGCAGCGATGGTGGCTAACGACGGGCAGGGTTGTGGTAGGGCCTGTGACACTGCCGGATTATTGGCATGATTATCAATCATTCTACCACCCGGCTTGCGCTGTTGATTTGAAATCATCCAGCTGCCGCCAAAAAATGGCGCTACCAGTCGATTATACCCACGGGAATCTATCTGGCTTGTGGGGGTGCTTCCGGCGAGCGCTTCAAAAACGCGACAAGTTTTCGCGCAGTCTTAGACATCGTCACTAAACTTGTCATTAATTGTGAGTCGTTTCCTGGAATGGCGAATTTCTTGCTCTCTTGTGACCTTGATCATTGTGTTGATACCTTGCAAGTCGGGTTAGGCCACTCTGAATCGTTTCCGGAGTCAATTCCTCCAACGGCCTTTGCTGGCAAACTCATTTTCGGCGTCTAACGCCCTTCACTCAAATTTTGATCCGTTCTTTTCTTATCGCTCGATTACATCTAATAACGATTGATGATGGAGCCCCCAAAGAAGAGACGCCTCCTTTTCTTGGATGCCAATGATGCTACTCAACGTCGCACCCGCAGCAAGTCACTTGACTCCAAGGTCCGTCGCCATCTCATGGTTGATATTGGAAGGTCCCGAAGAAAGCCGTCGAAAGTCCCTCAATTCGTTACCTTGGTATGGCCTGTGGAGATGTCAATGGCGCAGTCGAGCACTCGCGAAGATGAAGATTCAAGCAGTCAAGATGACCATTCACAAGCTCCTACGAAGGATTTGGTCGCACCATATACTGCACCATTTACTGCGATACCGCCCATCATACATGCATTATCGGTCTTTGAAAAGGAATGGGGAGAGGATATGTTTTCGGCATATGGATTTACTTTGATCATGGTCGCGGGAAAGAATGCAATGGGTTCCAGTAGGGAACCCAGCTTTCGTGAACACAATTCCACCACTTGCTAAATCTTGGACACAGCTTGCTCCACCAACACCTTCTGGTTCCCCTTCGCCTTCAAAAAATCTGCCTTCCTTCACCACTACCAACAGCTTTTCGCTTCACCCGACGTTCTTATCCCATTATACCTGAGATCAGCTGGAGAGCTCAGATCCTTGGCATTGGAACGCTCTCTAGAAACCATTCAGTGTATCGAATCCAGGCTTGCCAGTTCCGATGCAAGCAGCGCCACGTCTGATAATGTATTCGACGCGGTGCTAGCACTGATTTGCTACAATGTAAGTCTAGTGATGGCGAGCGTGATTGAAGCAATGGGAAGCATGTGGCTGAAGTTGGGTTAGTTTACCAGTCTAGATTTTGACCAAGCGATGATCCACGTGAAGGGCATATGGATATTGATTGCAGCAAGAGGTGGCATCTCTACCTTGGAGGCTAATCAAGACCTGATGCTCATGATTTCATGGTATGGCTTGGCAACACGAATGGTGTATTCAATTGAAGAATTCGTTTCAAATACTGACAAATCACTCAGGGTGGACATTACTGCAGCATTGCTCCACGACACAATACCACTGTTTCCATTATCGAAGGACATAGCCAGTGCCAGCGTATTTCGCCCAGGCTTAAAAATGCTGCCCGCTCCATTGATTAGCGTCGTCAACGACAAGAAGACGCAGGATACGCGATTCATGAGCGTTATGTCTTGTATAGGTGATCTCAATGCGCTCGCTGCACTGCTTCAATTTGAGTTGGCGACTAAAGGTGATGCGATCTGGGATAATGAAGAGCTAATGGCTTTCATGACTAATCCAGTCAGTCACCACTTGCTGGATCAACCGAGAAGGTCTGAGCCAACAACACTCTGTGACATCATCTCGGAGACGCTTCGGCTTGGCGCCACCATCTGGATCATACGAGTGAAGCGAAGGTGTCGCTCTTATCCCGGAACTGCTGAAGCACGTATTTCAACGTTGCTGAAGATGCTATCGAGGAAATTCCATACGGCAGATGTCTGGAACAGTCCCGATCTACGCCTTGTCCGCCTTTGGCTTCTCATTCTCTGCAGCATCAGTGAACCTAGTGACGAAGACCTCGCCACTTCGATGAAGATGATAGCAAGCGATATGCAAGAGCTGAGATCGGTCTCGTGGAATGAAATCATGTCAGATGTCCGCCAAATGCCCTGGGTCGACATTTATGAGGCTCCATGTGCGAAACTCGGGCAGCGGCTTCTGAAGAATTACCTGGGAAGGATGGAGAATGAAACACAAAGCATAGCTTTACTTTAACCTGTGGGAAACCTACGACACTATCCATGATTTGGTCAGCTGAGTTCCTAAAAGTGAACATAGATGCGCATTGAAGCCAGGAAGCAGGCATTCATGTTTTGCGTTTACTTCTTACCTTTGCCAGCGTCTTATGGCCTGCTCTTGATATCTAGTGCTTGTCAGTAGCTTGCTCTAGGGTGTCCCAGCTACTGGCACCACACCAATTCAATTGCGTCGTCAGTGCGCCGCCAATGCCACTCTAGTACTACTATTAACGCGAGAACTGTTGATCTTGCCCTCAGTAGTCTGACTACGTGGGAGAGGACGGCATCCTGTGAGTTCTGCTGGGTGTGGTCGTGGGTCCTCAATGAAGGTGACACTCAGATTATATAGTGAACGTTGTAGAAGACAGCACGCTCATGCTTTCAATTCGAGGCAGTACCTAGCTTCCGTTGGGCTGAAACAAGTTAGAAATACAAGAGGCGACGGTGACAGACTAAGGTGAGGTCTATAGAGTTTTGCTACATATATAGATAGAGAGGAGTAGACGAGATGAGGGCCTCAGCAAGTAGCTACGCTGTCCTTCATCTTGCGAATGCTTCATCATTGAACTTTATGCCGCGCATACAATTCTCAAGTAGTATAACGGATCCTTTCTTTATGGCTTATGAAGATTTATTACATAATTGATCTTGCTATACTTTCGTATTCGCTACCTCTGCATTGACAAAAGCAGTGATGACATGCTGAGAAGGAACAATAAGCTGTGCCTCAGTATTGAGCCCGGCCCCCAACAACGGATCAGAAAAAAGCCAATTGAACTGTCCACTGAATTGAACCATATGAAACATCCCGTAACCCTTTCTTGCTCGTCAAGCAGATCTTAATTGATTCGCTGATACTGGACAAGTGTCCTCCATTGATGACCCTATAGCTAGGTCAGTTTTATATTAGATACGCCACAGCAATGCGTATCTCAGTGACCACTTACAAGCTATCCATATGCTTGTTTACTGCTGTTCATACTTGATCTAGTCAGCATCGGGGCCGATCTTAGCATCAAGGAGGCTTTCCTTACGCTTATTAATCCAGTTAAAAGCAGGACTGATCTTAGCATTAAGGATATTCTTATCACGCTTATTGCTCCAGTTAAAGGCGGGACCGATCTTGGCATTAAGGAGGTTCTTGTCACGCTTCTTAAAAACGAGAAAGACTTTAGTATATTGTTGGATCCAGTAGGGCACATTCGATCAAGCCGATAGGGATCAATATGATGTGGAGCCCCAAGAAAGACGATTGTATTGATCAGGGACCCCTTCGGCCCCCTCTTTTCTCGAGAGGGATTTTATGGCGAGCCATACCCGCACAGCCCCGTCCACGCACAGCTGGTCTGATTAGTCGGCAATAGCACTATAAATTCCTCCCCTAAATGCCCTAAATGCCCTAAATGCCCTATAGTAACAATGGACCTCCCACCTCAAGAGCTATATACTTCGCAAGAAGATCTTCACTTAGATCTTATGATTTATGCAGCAGTTGGTGGCTATAAATTTATTATTCGCCGCTCACGTTCATTTTGGCAAGGCTCTGAGCGACTTACTATTTTATATGCTTGCAATCGCTGGCGTCAAGGCTGCCAATTTTCAATTCTAGCTAAAGAAGACTCTTACGGCTTGTGGCATCTCAAACATCGCACTAAAGCCCGATTTTCTTACCACAACCACGGGTCCCAGCAGCCCCGAGAGCCCCAGCAGCCCCAAGAGGCCGAGCAGCAAGAGCCACTAGAAAAGAAATTACCTACCTGTAGTAAATGTCATATAGAAGGCCATAGAAGGGGTGCAAAATACTGTATTTTACGTGGTCAAGATAGCCCATAAATACAGGGCTCTTAGGGCATTTAGGGGAGGAATTTATAGTACGATTGCTGACTAATCAGACCAATTCGTGCGTGTACGGGGCTGTGCGGATATGGCTCGCCGGATTTTATCGTCATCTGACTAAGGGTAGGGTATCGGTATATCAGAGGCTTATGTAAATTCGGATCTTATGTCGCCACACGAGGGGTCAATCCAATATTTACTAGAGATTCATATGCCTGCGTACCACGATATGTATTTAGGTAGCTGGGCGTGTACATGGCGTGTGACTGCTATAGCAATATCCTTTAAGCTACTTCTGCATAAAGGATGTATAGGGACTCAGAGCGGGGATCTGACGCAATCAAGAACATACATATATCCAATCAAACGCCTCACACAATAAGAGGTCGTGACACTGCGGTCTAGACCAGGTCGTTCAGCTAATACTTTGTAGCAAACTAAGCCACTGTACTAAGGCGTGCATTAGTCTCAACCGCTCCTGCAAGATATGTCAAATTCTAAAGCTCAGCTCGCCACCCCCTCTCGCGCTGATTCTCCTGCAAATAAAAGTGGATTTAGAGTGGTACCTCTTATTGTCCCAAGATTCGCACTGCTCAATTCGTGCTGGATGGATTATTCTACTTAACCTAGTGAAATAGACTAACTCGTCTCTTAAAAGGAGGTATTAAAGGGAGGTAGAAGCCAAGAAGCTGCTGTCACTGGCCTTTGACTTTCCAGCTGGTTGCGATGATGCTGCAGCAACACCTTGAATTTCGGATGTTGACATTGTTGAAACATCTAATAGGCTGGGTAGGTAGACTAAATTAGTGAGAGGCGCCGGGCCAGTTAGCAGCTTCTTATATCCTGGGGCTCTCCCCGCTTCCCAGGTTTGGAGATCTTCAGACCATGACCCAAGTTACTGAGATGCTGCCTGGTTCTGTGGCCCACGAGATATGTTTCTACCAAGGCCACACAATCCCTCGTCACGTATTTTTCTACTACTAATACCAGCAACTCTCTCCTCCGACGAGAGACGTATCCTGTCATGGCCATGAGAAATCTGATACTCGCTCTTCTCCTTGCGGCCCAACATGCCACTAGTGACACAGTACCATGCTACGACATGAATGGCGACCTGGCGAACCCGGACCTCGTCGCTACGCCCTGCAACCCATACGCCAAGGGTACGACGGGATCCCACAGCGCATGCTGCAGTATTACCAACAAGGACGCCTGTCTCTCAACGGGACTGTGCCTTGGGCCGTGGTCCAATAGCCCCAACTCGGTCCTATGGGTCGCCTGGTGCACGGATTCTACCTGGCAAGATCCTGCTTGTCCCAGGTTCTGTCTGAACAAAAAATGTGAGTGAATCTGGAAGCGAAGTACGATTCAGGAGCGGCATAATTAACGCCTACGGTCTGTCATCTAGTTATTAGGATGGGAGGCTCCAATCTTAATGGCTGTTCTGCTACTAAATGGTGCTGCGGCGGTGGCTGGACGTCCGGCGAGTGTTGCAATGAAAACTTCTCCCTTCCGGACAGCGGCATCGGCACCGTGGTACGCCAGCTGGGCCCGCAAGCGACCTTCTCAGAAAGCACAACTGTGGCAACCTCAACCTCAACCTCCACTTCAACATCTGAGACGGGTTCTCAAGCCCCCGGCTGCTCTGCCGCAACTAGTACGAGCAGCTCGATATCAAACACTGCCATTGTGGGAGGCATCCTAGGCGCGGCACTAGCCGCCTCGTTAGTCCTCCTTACCGTGCTAGCCTTGAGTAATAGGAAACTACGCCGCCGCCTCAAGGTTTCACAGGGCACTCCAGGAACAGACAAAACGGTACCCCTATCTCCTGCGACTATGGTCGGTGCCTCAACGGCGGCTATTCCGCCATGGGGTTATGAAATGGCTCCTCATAGACCTCAGCCCAGTGGTTCATCACAACCGACTGAATTAGACGGAAATTAAGGACCGTATGGATTCGACTGACTAAACGCGTCTAATGTAGCGTGATATTGCTTAAGACGGGGTAGGGAAGGAAGAGAAACCTCCGACGGGCCTGAAGTTCATAGTCATAGGCTTTGAGATGAGAATACGTGGCTCAGCAGGGAGATTGCAGTTTCATAACCCGCAGTCACTTCAAACTTGTCTGTAATATTGACATCCTCGTTATATTACCAGAACTATGACTCCCTCGCTGACCTAGAGCCGGCGTTTTATGCAGGTTTTATCACGACTCATAACGTAGGCGCGTGACGTCACATGCACCCCATAAATTTCCCCCAATCAGAGTCTCTCACCTCATAGAGCTCCTGAAGAAGGCCTGGTTGACCGGTCAAGAGATTGGCCGGGTCTGTTTCAAGTAATGACAATAATGATATACATCGCATTAGTGACGTAGCTTCCCTGTGCTTCTGATCAGGAGTCGTTATTTCCTCGTTGAAAACATTCAACCCGACTTGGAAAATCAAGTGGCTTGTAGTCCAGTTCATTGGAAAGATACGACGGAGCTGTTGCCCACCAGTAGCCAACCTGGGATATGCCGAAAGTTGTTGGTATCGGGCTAGTTGGGTACATGCCTTGGAGATATTATCGCAAATGCCTACTGGCTGACCCCCAGGCGTTGGCCAAAGCTGGGAAATCATGAAAAGTCCTTGGTAATAGTTGAGTTCGCCCCACGAAGCTAGTTCACACGTTTCTTCGCTGCCACGCATTGATGCTAACAGCTCTTTCCAACGTACGAACCATTCATCGAGCCTGCTTCGATGTTCTTGACACTCGTTTGCGCGAGTTTGTTCTTGGGTTGACATTACTATATCCAAGTCGTATCGGAGCAACGCACTATGGATTTGCAATTTGTGAAACGAAATGAGATAGAAGAATATGGAGATGCGTTCTTCAAGGGTCTCAGTAGAACTTGCAGTAAGTTCCTGTGTGTCGTTAGGCATCCCTTCGTCGTGAGAGGAGATTTAGGCTTTACTCACATTGCGAAGAGTATCGCCGATAATGAGTAGGCTTGGTCGACCAAAAGCAATGGAAACTTGGCTGATATGAATGAGATTAAGCCTGGACGATGCAGTGAATTTGCCCCATACCTCTCAAGACAATAAAGTGTCCTCGTAAGCGTACAGAACAGAGAGTGATCCTCATCTTCGTCCATGGATGGACGATGCGACAGGTCAAAAAAGAGACGTATAGCAAATCCAAGGTGTCGCCAGATATCTCCGGACTTGGGACTAAGGAGGAGATAGATGCATATCAGAAGCGTCCTTTGAAGCAATGAGATATTAGCATGTCTAGAGGAGTGATCACAAGTTGTGTCGAGCAATATTGTTGCCTTATCGAAGTATGCCCTTGACCAGGCAGCCAGGATAGGTTCGTTTCTTTTTGCAATGATAGTTGCGATGGCAAGAACTAAGTAAAAGAGCTCTTGAGTATGGCCAAACCTGGAATCTTGATCAGTTTCGTAGCACTGAGATATTACTTCTCCAAGTGAGGACGCGTCCAGTATCGGAAAGAACGCATTGGCGGACATTGAAAACAGACTGAACAGAGCCGATGCTACCGAAATCGGCGGCCGGCCAATTTCAGGGGTCATGACATTGATCGATACGGGTTCAGCCCATTCAAACGCCGCTTGGATACTCTGAGTGCTATTCCAACTAGGTTTCCGCTTCATGAGAGTCGTCAGGAATCCCAAAGAGCTCCACGGTCCAAAGAAACACGTGGTGGGGGCAAATTCTGCTCGGTAGTGCAACCGGGTCGCTAGTTGATCTGTAACACATGCTATGGGCACTAAAATTGCCCGTGCAGAGAGCGTTTGGGGTGGACAATAAATGAGCGATGACTTTTGTGACGTGGCCACAACGGATGACAGATTTCGCTCTTCGAGACTCTTAATCTTGTCAACGAGAGAACATATGCGCCTATGGGCAATTATATCAGTCATTGTGTGGGAGAGGTTTCGCTATGCTAAATATCTAGATGGACGTACCTCAAGGGGACATTCTGTGACAGGATTGGGTCGAAAAACATGCATTCGCGGGAGGTTCGATGGCATTCCTTGCAGGCAGGGACCTGCTGGTGACATTTAATTCGTCGGTCTCGGCAAAAGCTACAAGCAGGGAGAGAATGAAGTATTTTGTCGAGAGTCGTTCTTGGATTGAAGGGATAAAGGCTCCAACCTGGAGGCTCTGAGTCTTTTGGTGTGATCTTTTGAATTTCCAATACTGGAGTAGGCACCGTGTCATTGGACGGCAAAGCATGGTCATTCATGTCGAAGTCTTCGTTGATAAAATCTCGCCACCAAGTTTCATCATCCAAGAACCCAGGGCTGATCTGAGCCGATGCTTCGGATTTCGGAGTACCCTTGAATAGGGTTGGAAGAGGTATGTTTCTGTGATATATGCTGTGAATTCGGCGCTGAGTAACCAAGCAATCGAGCTCCTCAAGAACATTCATGTCATATTCAGATCCATAATTACCGACTGGGTTTCGAAGGTTTGTGTCCACAAGCTCCTTGAGGTAGTGCTTAGTGTCTGACAATGCAGGCCATCTTCTAGACAGCGCATCCTAGAGAAATTCCGTTAAGCTTTGGTCTGTTCACTTCAAGTGCCATTATATTTGCTCACGAAAAGTTTTTCGAGACCCTCCAAAGCATTTTGTGAATGCTTGGTAAGGGATGCTTGCTGAAGTTCACTTGCATGGTTCCTCAGCGCATAGAGGAGAACCATTCCTGCCTGAAAGGCGCTGTTCGCGAGCTCAAAGACGACAACGAAGCCGCCGGCGATGACTGACTCCAGCGAAGTGGTGATGAGGTTGATGGATGCGATTGCTGCTGCTGCAAGTGACGACTCTGATACAGCAATATTTCTGGAGCAGGGTCGATGAAGTAACACTTGGCATTGGTGAGCTGCAGAAACGAGCCAGGGCGCAGTGACACCATCTGCTCTGACCTGTTCAACCAGGTTCCGAACTGATATTTCTGTTTTGTAAACCCAAGTATCGTAGTCGGCTACGTGATCCGGGATGGGGTGGTCGAAGAACTGCACGGCATGGATTTCGGATTGAATAAGGCAAACATGGGTTTGGATCAAGAACTGTTTTTCCTTGTGTGGGTGTGAAATCCCCGGCATATGTTCATCAAGATTTGTGTACGGAGGGCCACCATTGAATGGCAGTTGTGTTGTAATGTGTTCATCACTGAGAGCGATGGGGCACCCGGCAGCTATTGCAACGGTCCGGTCGAGCTGATAAGTCTTCTCCGGATTAGCAGGTTAAACTCCGACATATAACACAGATACTGGCCACTAACCACCCAAAACAGACGCCTGCGTAGCTCGCCGTAGACGGGACCGGAAACAATTGTCATGTCTGGTTCCTGATGCAGTCCGAGGCTAACAGCCATCCGCATAGCTTCTCCACTCAGGTACCAAAGGTTCCCAGTGTGCGGTAGCAGCAGAGCCAACTGAATGAGGAGGAGGAGACATTGCAGCGATGTTATCGACGCATCCCTGAGAAAATCTACATATCGCATTGCGTCAGCATGTAGAGACTCGCTCAAGGCGGCAACCTTTCGAAAGTCATGACGTTTAGAAGAGAGTGAGCTGATGGCCAAGATGATGGTTACAACAAAGCCAGTTGTGCTTGATCGCATATTGTCATCCCCTGGTTCATTATAGAATTGGTGAAACCGGTCTGAAAGCTCAGCTTCCATGAAACAAGGGAATCGTGGTAGGATGCTGTCCTTATAGTTGTCAAACAAGCGTGCTGCCACGTCCAGAGGCATCTTCCGGGCATTGAAGTGTGAGAACTGAGTACCGTATTCTTGTCCGGCAGTTCTTGTATGAGTGTCATGATAGATACCTTGGACGGGGATTTTCAGGGGAGGTCGTTCTGAGGGATAGAGAAGCTTCGACCGGTGCTGCAACACCGGATGAGAGTCGAAAAGGTAAGGAGTCATGTGCTTCTTGATGGACATAGCTGCAATATCAAGAATTTGTTCATGCTGGTGATAGGAGCTCTCGTCGTGAGGGAGTCTTTCAGCACCTTCACGCCTTTTGTCAGGATTGCTGCGCTCGAGCTCAGCTAAGCGCTGTTCAAGATATTGCACGGGGCTGTGGGGTGTTAGGTCAATTACTTTCAGGATGGCTGGCAGTCCCGTGGACTAGTTACCTTCGCGGGACTTCGCTAGAGGTCTGTCGATTAATTGCGGTGCATTCTACGCCAGCTGTAACACACCGGAGACATTTTGGGGTTCCCCTATCGCACTTCACACTCGGATTAGAGATGCTCGAGGGGGAGGGATGGTGGTGGTGGTTTTGCCTTGCCTTTTGTTTGAATTTGTAGCACCTTGCGCATGCAGGGGTAGTCCTGTGCCTTTTTGCCCTAGACCTGGGCTCCATGCTAAGGACTGTTATTTGAGTGTGGGCGAAGGCCTGTAGTATGGTTTTGATCGTGCAGCTGACGCGGTTGCTGGCCAAGCCAGACGCGGGGAGAGCGACGTCAAAAGCAGGGAGTAATTAATGGTGCTGGAGCTAAAGGAACACGTGATAGTATTAAGGTGGTCAACCATGGTGTCACGTGCCAGTCAGTTGCGAAAGCAGACAGCAAGTTCAACAGACGAACAGGCCACCCTACACTTATGACTACTTGGATTCTAATGTGTAAGACGTCGGCGTGGAACCCTCGGTAAAACTGATCTTTTAGAGCGTTGATAGTCTTCGATTTCTTGATTATCAATGCAGTTGACGTGTTAGATGTAGTGAATGCAACGAGGTTTCACGAATTCTCATGTTGGTAGTCAGGGCAACTTGAAAGACAGATCTACTTTGGAGGGACGATTGAAAAAGCTGACCGACTCATACCATACAGACTGATAGACTAACAGGAGTCTGACTAGCTACATAAGGAAAGATCATGCTCTGAAGAACATTACTCTTCGTGCTTGACTCGAGCGTCTTCCGTTTCGATTACTAGAGCGATGGGCCTTGGGTCTTCAGTTAGGTTATTGATTTGATGCGGATTTCCGAGTGTCGCGGATCTCCGAGTGGGTCTCCGATAACGCGTACCCAGCTTAGGTTAGAATGTCGAAGATGCTTGCAGGGACTGTAACTTGATCCTCCGCCCTGTCAGTGGCTTAGTTGTCCATTCGCTGCAGTCAGTTGTCGGTGGGGTTTGATTGAATGAGACGGCTAACCCGATGTTTTAGATGGTGGAGTTCAAATTAGCGACCCCCAGAGGAAGACGGCTCCTTGGGGCTACTGGGGCGCAGCCGAGCCCGACCCATCTGCGATTAGTCGAGAAAGATAAAAGGTGGCCAAGGCGCCCAGACAATGCCTGGAGCTTGAAGGAGGTACTAACAACTCGAAAACAACAAAGCCTTATTGGCGAGGACAGAAATTTGGAAGCCATGGCATCCAGTGTTCAGTTTACCCTGCCCAACGGGCTCAAGTACGAACAGCCAACCGGTCTCTTTATCAACAATGAGTTTGTGCCTGGCTCTGGAGACAAGTTCTCCGTTCTCAACCCCACGTGAGCATAACCTGCCCTGTGTCGCTCTCCTGATTAAGGGGATCTGACATGTTTCATTGCAGGAACGACGAGGAGATCATCACCCTCCAAGGAGCTTCAGAAGAGGATGTCGACACCGCCGTTAACGCTGCTCGGAAGGCCTTTGAGGGCGAGTGGTCAGAGCTGGCCGCAGTTGAGCGCGGGAACTTCCTCTACAAGATCTCTCAGCTGATTGATCGGGATCGAAAGCTCATTGCAAGCATTGATGCCTTTGACAACGGGAAGGTATGAAACCTCTGAGAGCTAGCTGGGCCCCGAGTATTTTGCTGAATTTCGCGGCCCTTGAAGACGTATGTTGATGCGTTGGAGTTTGACATTGCTTCTTCCTACAACGTGTTCAAGTATTTCGCTGGTGCTGCCGACAAGATTTCTGGCCGCACCATCGAGACTTCCCCATCGAAGCTAGCATACGTATTACAAGAGCCCTTGGGAGTTTGCGGGCAGATCATCCCATGGTAAGTAACATCCCACTTGCAAGCAAAGCTCTGACGAGACGGAGAGACCATTTCGTGTTAATACTGACCCAGGAACTTCCCATTCATGATGCTAGCCTGGAAGGTGGCACCGGCCCTAGCCTGTGGTAATGCTGTCGTTCTTAAGCCTGCAGAGCAGACACCCCTCTCAGCTTTGTATTTCGGCAAGCTTGTGATTGAGGCCGGCCTACCTCCCGGTGTCGTGAATATCATCCCAGGGGTGGGTCCTGTGACAGGAAAAGCCCTAGCGGAGCATTTGGATGTGGATAAGATTGCATTCACTGGGAGTACTGTTACCGGCCGCGTTATTATGAAATCTGCGGCTACTAACCTTAAGAATATTACACTGGAGTGTGGTGGTAAAAACCCTTGTATCGTCTTTGACGATGCCGATTTCGAGCAGGCTGTCAAGTGGAGCCATGTTGGAATCATGGGCAACCAGGGACAGGTGAGAGTCTACAAACTGAAGCGCTTCTATCAGCAACGACTGACTAGCGAGTCTACAGGTTTGCATCTCTACATCGAGGATCTACGTTCACGAGGCCATCTATGACGCATTTCTAAAGAGGTTTGTTGAGGTTACGAAAGAGCACCACAAACTCGGTGATCCCTTTCATGATCAGACTTGGCAAGGTCCTCAGATTTCGAAGTCCCACTACGAGAAGATTCTATCGTACATTGATGAAGGCAAAAAGAGTGGAGCCAAGCTTTTGCATGGTGGTGCAAAGCATGGAGACAAGGGATACTTTATTGAACCAACTGTCTTTGCGGACGTGAGTTTGCGCAATGTTGTCCGTTGTGTTCATTTTGAGTGAAGCGCTAATATATTCAATTAGACCACTGAACATTTGAAGATTGTTCGGGAAGAAATCTTTGGTCCTGTAGTCGTCATCTCTAAGTTCAGCACTGTTGAAGAGGTGGTTGCTAAAGCAAACGATACCTGTTACGGACTTTCCGCCGCTGTTTTCACCGAGAAAATTGGTAAAGCACACAAGGTAGCGCGGAAACTTCAAGCTGGCATGGTATTCATTAACTCGTCTGGAGATGCACACTTTGGTATTCCATTTGGAGGATGCAAATCGTCGGGCATGGGTCGAGAGCTGGGCCAATACGCTTTGGATGCCTATACGCAATCGAAGGCCGTACATGTGAACTTAGGGCTTAATTTTGAGTAAAGGAGACGAAACAATGCCTGCTATGATACGAAAAGAGAAAATTCTAAGCTGTAAATGGCATCACTTGCAAAAGGACTTACCTCGACGGTTGGAGCCTCAATGTCAATTACCATAGCTTTATCTAAACTCCTATCAACTTGAAAGTGTGCTGAACAGTGGCCGTCTTGCCGTGTGGCCCTGAAGATCTTTGACCTTGAAGTCAGCTGTCGATTCGTGCTAGGGCGACCCAGTCATGGAGCGCAAGGACGTGAATGAAGACCAACTGATTAAAGACCGTATCTGCCGAGACCCCAATACTTGATTCTCCGATTCGGAGCCCTGAAACCCAACTTCAAACAGTGCCAAACGTGGAATTTGTCTAACCTGTCCTAGCGAATTATGAACATGGCTCCGGCATTGCTCCCAATCAAATCAAAGCTAGATGACCGGTTGGGTACCCTCCATGAGCGGACCTTGCTAGAATGACGACCATACTCCTATCACGAACAACAGGAGCCATCGTCTTCTCTCTTTCGCCTCTGTCTGCCGGATTAGATGCTATTGCCCATCCTCTGAACTGGTAAGCGATTTGACCAGGCAACCCACCAGGTTTGGCACTAATGCTGATTTGTCCATGTGGTACATCCTCGCCATCCACTGTGATGTCAACGATAGGTTTCTTGCCGGGCAAGATCGTGCCAACAGGAATCCGGACACTACCCATGACGTCAATTCGAAGGCGGCCAGAATCGTCGAAATGATTAGCAGTGCATTGGTCGATAGATAGCAACGGCCGGCTTGCCTTTGCAGCGCAATCAACTTGCACCAATTCAATCTTGTCCGACTCCAAGCCCGGAGTGTGGGCTGGAATAACGCGCATGTTGGTCTGCTTCTCGAAGGTATGCGCCCACTTCAAGATGTTTGTATCATCGTATGCTCTGCCAGCAAATGTAAGGCCCATTGGCATCTGCTTATCGGCGACAATGCCCATTGGCACTGTCACAGAAGGGACGCCCAGATGACGCAGTGCCCTATTTCCGTTACTGTAGAAGACGCCATTTTGCCACGCATGCGCCGCACTGACGTAATCGATATCAGCATCGGCGGCCCCAACGTCTCCAGCCGCCGGGAACACAAAACAGTCGCAGTTGAAGTAGCTGAGGTAGTCATCGAGGAGTCTCTTGCGTAGGTCCTCGAGGGCCTCAAGAGCAGAACCCAAGTTCTTCGTCTGGTAAATTGAAGTGTCGCGAACGTAGGTAGCCAGACGGCCCCAATGAATGGCATTGTTAGCAGGCAAGTGCTTCAGTTCAGCTTCAGTCCGCATGCTCTGTGGATAGATGTTGAACTCATCCACACAAGCCAGGTCGGAGATTTTCGGATCTTGATTGTCACGTAGAAACTTATCCCATCCGTGCGCAACTAATGGCCCTCGCTCTGTCCAGTGCCAGCTTTCTGGCAGTCGTGCCGACCCCTCGGGAGTGAGTTCGGGGTTTTCATACGCAGTGACGACAGGAAAGTCAGGAACAATGATGACCTCGGCGCCAAGCGATTCGAGCTGCTTTTTGGCTTGTTCCCAGAGCTTGATGACCTCCTGGCTCGTTGTAACAGCTGCAGCGCCTTTCGGAGCAGAGCCGCCGATGTACATAGCCGGAACTGCAAATCGAAGGCCCTTTAGGGTTATCGATAGGGCAATCTCTCGGAAAATAGCATCCCGCGGTGAGCTCCCCCACGGCTTAGGAAGCGCTATGAAGGGCTGGTCGCGCCAGAAGTCACCAGTAGTAGAGGGATCTTCGGCAGTAATGACTTCAAGCAGCAAGAGCATATCCTGCATGGTTCGTGTGTGCGGGACAACCACATCGCAGGTCGGATAAAGTGGCCAATTGCCACGAATAGAGATGCAGCCCCTCGACGGCGTGTATGCCACAAGCGAGTTATTGGAAGCTGGTGAGCGCCCTGAGGAAACGGTTTCCTCACCCATTCCGAAAGCAGCCAGAGAGGCAGCTGTCGATACGGCAGATCCATTTGATGAGCCAGAAACGAACGCGGCAGCAAGATACTCTGGGTTATATGGACTTTCGGCCCGCCCATAGATACCTCGCTGCATGCCACCATACGCCATTGGCGGCATGTTTGTCCGCCCGATTAACACGCCTCCTTCGGCTCGTATTGCGCTGACTGTGAAGGCGTCCTCGGTAGCCACCAAGTCCTTGAAGGCTGGGGATCCACAAGCCGCGGTCATGCCCTGGACTTTGTAGCTGTCCTTGACGGTGTATGGGATGCCTTCTAACCGGCGCACCGGACTACCCGAGGCCCGACGGTCGTCGGAAGCGGCAGCATCGTCAAAGACATGTTGGTTGAGGACAGGTATGGAGTTCAGAGTGATGCCGCGACAATCATACCGAGAGACGCGGCGGAGGTAGTGAGCAACGAGCTCCACACTCGTCAGGCTGCCTGAAGACAACGCAGCCTGGAGGTCATCGATTGTCGCTTCAACGATGTTGACAACTGCCATCATGTCTCAAAAAAACAGAGGGGCTTTGTTTGTTGTGACGAAGGCTGAAGAGATGCTGAAGGCCAACTCCCAATCATCCCCTGGGCATCCAGGAACCTTGAGTACTTGAGCTAGGGTTCAATGACTCTCAGTTAGGACCTCCATATCCGGACAAGCCGGCATGGCATCTCCTAGAGCTGCCGGACTGCCGGTGGAGCCCCGCACATATCCGAGTGTCGCGGATTTCCGAGATGCTAGCGTCCACGTTGAGGATAAGCCCAGAAGCCACTGACTTGGACCCGACACATGGTGTCTCACCTGCTCTCCTCACTGAAATGGTTTCAATTGGATAGCGTCCTTGGGCGGGGCACTAATGTTCGTCTTCTTGCGGATTGCCCCGAGTATAAACCTGGGCGCAACCGCTGAACTAGGTGCACATGCCTTATCGCCAATTTATCCGCAACAAACGAACGACAGACGATGCAATCCCAAACCCTCCAACGCGTTAGCATCCGCTGGCTGCCTGATCCAGCATATGAGGACACGGAAACTGTCGCTCTCAACGTCGGAAGCTTCTTCATAGATTTGCGCGTGACCAAGGAAACCTCGGCAATTCAATGGAGCCGGGCCGGAGAGCGGATAATCTTGAAACAGGAGCCATGTACGCCGCTCTTTAATTCCACAACCCGGATTCTTGACTACATGAAAGGCATCTGACCACCTCTCACAGTGACCTGTCGATGGACACATATCATCGACTCTCTAGACCTCACGATACCGGATGAGGCCCATTTCATCAAGTTGGAAAATGGCGACGATCTCGAAGTGGGCACTACGCCGTGCCCTCACAAAAACGGGGCCATGACTGCCTACGAAGAGGTCTGGCGAGATGTAACTACGCCGACGTCGTCGAATGATCAGTCTTGGATCCTTCAAAGCAGCGATGAAACTACTTTTATTGGGAAAGTTGGAAGTGTTTACTTGGCTATTCGGAAGAGCCCGGATGGGGCCTTTGCCGCACGGAAAGAAGTTTTTGAGAAGAACTGGAGAGTGTCATTTGAATCAGGGGATGTCCAGAAGCTCCCGCGCGTAACTCAGGTCCTGGAGGAGGTCAAGGTGGACGGGATCGACAGGGCTGTAGGCCAGAAGGCCAAGGTAGCCGGCGTTGAATACGTTGTTAGGGGTCTTGGCGGAAACTGAAGCCTGTAGGACACAACAAGTAGCAAGTAAAGTCAAAGTCAAGGCTGTGGCAGTTTCGAATTATACGGGGAAGCATGTTTTTGACTGGGAGACAATGGGAACAGCTACGGCACTTTGCAGACCCCGCGGGAACCCCATTTCTCAACCTTTTGCTGGGTCCGCCCACTGACCCAACGTGATCTGGTCTGATCACGTAGCATGCCCGGCTCGGCCACCTTAGCGGTAGATACTTACGTAGACTGTGAATTAGATTGAGGAATGACTCGACAAGTCTTGGTACCTCCTGGCCGGACGATTACACGTATTGGGAAACAACAAAGGACTGCGAGTATTAGTGGCGGCTAATTTGTTGAAGTCGGAAATCCGCTAGCGTCGGCTTCCCCACTGATACACTGACCAAGGTTTGGCCAGGTCTGGGGATGTTTGCGGGGTGAGGTGTGAGGGGAACGCCTGGGACGACGTCTCACGAGGGCGATTGCCCCATGTTGACCTTGAACAATCATCCCCTGGGGTTGAAGGCTCGGTGCTGAGATGGGGGAAGCTTCCAGTCGCCGCTAATGTTGCCATCTGGCGAGATGATGTCCTGGTACCTCGCATCGGGAATCCGCGTGTGTCGGATCTGGGCGAGAGTGGGCCTCGACCGATAGAGACATGGCTGCGTTATTGGCCCATGGGGCAGATGAGCCCACCATCTTAAGCTGGATCAAGGTTGGCCCGTATCGAGTTTTGGTGAATGGCCACGCTTGGTCAGTGCTGCTTTATCTGCCCCAGCACAAGGGGCCTTGATAGACCGGGCTAGTGCCAGTCTGATTCATGGCCGCACACGATATTCCTGCTACGGGCCTGGGCGAGCGGAGATCAGCGACGAACCTGCCAACATTATATAACCAGGCACCGAGCATCAACCCGGATTTACCTTGGCCTCCTCCCAATCCATCCAACACACCCACGCTTAATCCAGTATCGACCGATCATGCATGCCTACGAGTCGAATCCGAGCCAAGACGCGGCGGAGAAGATCGAAGCCGGAGCCGACCGCAACGCCAATGTTACAGACTTGGACTCCAAAACGGAGACGCTCGAAGATAATGAAGTCTTCACAAGTCTTCCCGGTCAAACTGACTTCCGCACTCTCGGGTGGTAAGGCACCAATCTCCTGTTTGCATGATTGATTGTTTTATTTGAACCAAGTTTACTCATGTGAAAATCCCAATCCAGGATTCGAGCAGGCATCATCCTGATGAAACTCTGCTTTGCGACAGGAGTACTGGCAATCCCCTCTGCTTTTAGTGTCGTTGGTTACGGACCAGGCATCATACTTCTCATTTGCTGGGGATCCATGACAACCTGTAAGTACGCATCGTAATGACACCTTGCTACCCTCATTAAACAAGTTGCTTTCGCCTAGATTACGCATATGTCATGTACGCCTTCCGCATGAAATACCGCGGGGTTCACAATATTGCCGACGCAGTTGATGTAATGGGTGGCTCAGTTGCCCGCGAGGTTGCTGGCGCATTGTTTCTACTTACCTGGATGTGAGTCCAAATCCATCAGCTCCCATGAACGCAAAGGTTGCTCATCTGACCGATACAAACCAGCTTGGCTACCGGCTCGGGCTTCATTGGATTGGCACAAGGACTCAAGATCCTCGCCAACGGCAAAGCTTGCACAGTTGTCTGGACAATGGTAGCCGCTCTTTGCACTGCGTTAGTTGCTAGTATTCGGACACTCGGCAAATTAGCCATTTTCACCTGGATTGGCTTTGGATGTATTTTCACAGCTGTTTTCGTTGTCGTGTAAGTCATTCAATGCCCTCTCCTTCGTATTCGACCATTACTTTATCATTTAGATGCTTATAATGTCCTTAAGTGTTGGTGTCACGCAGGTCGACAGACCAGCCGCTGCCCCACAGACGGGCCCGTACGATCTTGGCGTTATCTCTGTCGGGACCCCTGGATTCGTCGCTGGCTTGACTGCTGCTATCAACCTTTTCGGTGAGCTCTCGATCATCATTGAATCACCTGTGTAGGATGAGACTAATCTCTTACTTCTACAGCTGGCTTTGGTTCAACCCCTACCTTTATGCCCGTCATCGCTGAGATGAAAACCCCCAGAGCCTTCCCAAAGGCTCTCTTTTCTTCTCAAGGCGCTTTGGCAGCTTGTTATGTTGCATTTGGTACCGTCGTATACTTGTGAGCACATGGGTTCCAGAAAGGACTTTTGCGTGGAGTATTGATTGCTAATGAATCTTTAGCTATTGCGGGCAGTATGTTTCGAGCCCATCTTTGGCGAGCGCTGGTGGTACCGTTGAAAAGATTGCCTATGGAATTTCTATTCCCGGGTTTATAATGACGTCCACCCTGTGGGTTCACCTGGCTGCGAAATTCGTAAGTGTCTTCCCAGTTGTAAAAGTCAACCACTGACCATTGCTAGCTTCTTGTCCGCCTCCTTCGCAACTCTGAGCACTTGCAGAGCAACAGCGTCACCCACTGGGCGACCTGGCTGTGAGTAACATCAATTTCTGCGCACTATGCAAACCAAATTGTTTTTATACTGACGCTAAGTCCCTAGAGGATCAACTATTGGCATTACCATATTGTCATTCATAATTGCATCTGCAGTTCCCTTTTTCAGCTATCTCATCGGTCTCATTGGCTCTCTCTGCTGTGCACCAACATGTGTAAGTTGCCTCTCATGAGACTTAACTTCACTGCTTACTTATGTGCCTACCCTAGCTTATTATCCCCGCTCTTATGGCTCTTTATATGGACAAAGGTAACCACACAGCCAGCAAGAAAAGAATGGCACTGTGCGGACTCCATTTCTTCACTATCATTCTTGGATCATTCATCACAATCGCTGGTACTTATACGACCGTTCAAAGCATTATTAATGCTTACAAGTCTGGTACCGTTGGGAGAGCTTTCACTTGTTAGGTCGGCTATTATGTTGGAACCTACTGGACTGAGATTGCGGACTCCTGAGTGGCTTTTATATAATGTGTACATACTTGACCAAGAAATATTAGCTTGGCCAAGGCAGCTACAGTAGCCTGACCTTGTAAGGCATAGGGAATAAAACTTCGACTGTCCTACATATGAGAGCCCCTTCTCTCCTGCGCTATTGAAGAGGCATTTGATTGTAGCCATCTATCTTCTTAATTTTGCGCATATAGCAGATTGGATACGTCGCAGCATCCAGGCTGTTACTAGTTTCTGTGCAAAAGAAACAGGCCACAGCTGTCCCAATCTTGCTGCGCTGAAGATACCCACTGGATTGTCCCCGAAACCACTGATTTTTTAGCACTGGGAATGCTAGTGAACTAAGTCCTTGAACTAGGTGTGTTGTACTAATTACAAAGTCCAAGCTTGTTGTCATCTCATTCACACTCTATATAAATCAGCATTCTTAGTGATTTGTTATGGTAAAGGTCTATTCAGTACATTACACTCTTAATTTGTACCCACCCATTAATTTCAGGAATGGAAAGGGAAGGATTATTTATTAACCTGACTCTTCCATTCTATTGATAGTATAATAGGGTGGGGTCTATGCGGGTAATATTCAAAATAGGACGCTGGCTGGACCCTAGACTAAACCCTGTGTTCTTTTGTTATCGTTCCTCTCAGTAATCGCGCCGATCTCACCGGATGATTTGGGGGCGGCTTTATGCTATGTAACCTGTGGGAATGAGCCCGGGCGCTCTATTAGCCATCACTGCATCACCCCATCCATCGCACAGCATCAATTCGCACGATGTGACAAAACCTGAGGCAGAGCTAAAGGGCATCAACTGACGCAAAGTAAGCAAAGACGTCTTCCAGAATCTTGATCCTCTAGCTTCTGGAAGGTTTCTGGAAGGTATCCTCCTGACGTTCCTAGCGAGAATTGGGGTCCGTTTGAACTCCATGGCCAGATTTGGAATAATTAGCCCATGGTGAATGGCGAAGGTCGGCAGAATATTGGTCTAAAACTAGTGCTTACTCTGTCACGGACGTAAGGCAGCTGATTTCAGGGATTGGGTAACACGAAGGATCTTAACCCTAGTCCATCCTGAGCCAACTATCACACTCTGCGGTGGGTTAATGGATCTGAATCCTGATCCTGATCCTTCCTGCTAGGATTCCTTCCTTACGAGTAGCAAACTACATGGTCGGATAGCTCACCAAAGTGCCTTCTAGGGATACGTTCCTTGGTCAGTCCACCACCCACCAGTCTTATATCCATAAATCTTCTCCTTAAGTTCCATTTTCGTGACAACGGATCTCAACAACTACATCTATTCCGAACGTCGTTGATGGATGAATGACTGCCGGATCAGTGGAGAAGCACGAGGAGTTGATAAAAGGGAAGATTCAAAACACATGACATAGTAACCATAGAATTTGGCATCAAGGGTGGCCGTTGCTTGCAGACGCTAATCGTTTGTAACCTATCCACTTATAGTCTCGTTAAGCAACCGTTTGAATACGGGTTGGAATTTGAAGATTTAAAGACCATCGGCTCCTTTAATTTCCAGTACCGATCTCGCGGTATGTAAAACAATCACTTCCAGCTCTACTGATAGTAAATTTATTGATCATCTCTTAGTGGCACTCGAACAATCAAGGACCATACCTCGTTGTCTCGGCCTTAGCGACGAGGACGACAACTTAGATCATCTTTCCAACAGGGAAATTCGCCGCCTAGCAAGAGAAAGACTACATGATATTAAGGTGAGTGTTTTAGAATTAGAAGATGAAATCCCGTCATATGTGAAGACATCTAAATTACATCAACTACTATGATCATATCTTGATGAAATATGAAAGCGGGCTGACTGAAATGCTAGGTCAAGCATGAGAACTGTACATGAAGCGGGGGAGACATTATTCTACTCCAGTAGTGCTACTAAGACTAAAGCTTGAGAAATTTGAGAATGGAAGTGAAGTCATTGATCTGACAGAGGAATACTGAGTTTATAGCTGCTATAATGGACTCTATGAAATCATTGAGGAAGCCTTATTAGCTCTGCTTTTAATCAACTATACACACATCAATTTTATAAGAACTATCCATAAATGATCTATCCAAGCCAGATACAGCCAATTGTTTCAATCGTGTGAAAGGCGGGACAGAGCATTGTTCAATAGTGATATGGAATAACCTTCTACGCCTAGCCATGTGGCGGGGGGACGACTAACTGGCCCAAGAGTGGGCGGGGGAAACCCCCAGGAAATCCTTAGTATGTAAAAGAAGAAACCCTCTATTAGATCTGAGGAGGAATTCTGTCACATCAGATAGGAAGGGTGCATTGTGATGTAAATAGAAGCTCTTCATTTCTATCTAACAAAGGGCTCTCAGTGGCCCTATATAGGGTGCCCTCATCGTTCTAGGGGCTACGATAAAGTTTTCTTAGGACCGGCTTGCTAGAGATCCGGGCCTTCTGAGACCAGGCCGCAGTCTCAATAGTTGATAGATGTGACATACCCCCCCCCTTCCCCCCAGGTTAAATGGGGATTTAAGCTGAATAGATAGGAAATATAGGAAAATGGCCCTTGTTGGAAGGAGGGTTATTACATAGGCTAGGAAAATAGGGATAGGAATTTGCAAGAAAAGATTGATAGAAAGAAGTCGGGCTGTGCTAGGCCTCGTCATCTGTCTCAATCTGTGCCTCGATTAGGCTCCAGATATCAATGAGTCCTAGCTGTCTGACGAAGAGTTCAAATTTCTAACCAGGCAGGGGCTTAGTTAATCCGTCTGCTAGCATCTCTGCTGTTTTTATATATTTGACTTGAAATAGTCTATTGAGATAGAACTGCCGGGCCCAACAGCTGTGGATATTAACATGCCGTAGGGCTGTTCAAATCCGCGGCATCTGCGGGGTGATAAGCCAGATCGTCTGTTAGTTTTCGCATTAAATAACTAGCTATTAGTCTAGCTGAAGATCTAGCTGTTGGAATAGCCGTTAGGTAGCTAGGGCTTCCTGGGCTGTATATATAAAGGCGAGGAGCTCAGTTTCTGTAGATGAGGTTGTGACTGCATCCCGTTTCCTGGCTTTCCAGCTGACAGTTCCGCTAAATAGAGGCATTATCATCCCTTAGGACGATTTCCGGGTCTTCGGGTCGTCTGTAAAGGATGCGTCTAAAGGGAATATTAGTAAGCTATGAATAACGTAGGTTAAGTAACTATTGTAACGGGCTAGGCCCTGCTGGACAAGGCAGTGTCTTGTCCTCTTGCTAGTCTAAGCACTGTTGCTCTGGTGACGACTTAGTCTATTTTATCGAAGGGTTTTCAGTCCATTTTTATTTTTCTTCCTTTCTTCCTTTCTTCTTTCCTCAGCTCGTATATAGAACGTATGAGGACTACATAGCTATAATTTACACTATTAGAACCCACCACACCGGAAGTGTTAAGTGTTTGGGATATCTCTTAGGCAAGGAGCTTCACCCAGACATGGATTTCACTGCGTTCGATGTCTACCTGAAGCGATTACTGGAGGGAAAGGCCAGAAAACCATATGGGTAAGCGCGCCAGATAGTTAACTCAAAATAAAGAACAGTCATAGATTCCTTTGACCCTGCTAATTGTAATGGTTGAGATCAAAGTAGTGATTCTTAAGATAGAAGACAGCATTGCTTCTCCTCATCAACCCAGGCTTGCAAACAAATAAATCAAATCAAATCGAGCCTTCAATTTGATTTGATTTGGATAAATTTCCCCTAGATTTGATTTGATTTGATTTGATTTGGATCGATTTGGATCTATTTGATTATTTGGATAACCCCACTTTTCTCCCGCGATGAGATGCATTAATCTGCTCCTATGTCCGCCTGGAGTCGGCCTCTCTGAGCTGTAACCATCTGCCCTGCGAGACTGAATATTCACTATGGCCCGGAAGACGTCGCAGGAATTGAAAAGAGATCAGTCGCCATTCGTGACACGTGGATACTTGACCATTTCCTGGAGACTTCACCGTGCAATGGGCGGCACCAAGGCCAAAACCTATGGGAGGTAAATTGGGGAGGTGCGAGCCCGGTTACCAAAATAGGCAGGATCTCGGGGCAAAAGTGGGGCTACCAGCCCTCCTGACACGAGCGCTGATTGGACAATACGCTATCCAAATGAATTCAAATATCCAAATAAATCTGGACGTCCCGATTTGATTTGATTTGGATCAATTTCTCCTTGATTTGATTTGATTTGATTTGGATAAATCTGATTTGATTTGAATAGATTTGGATTTGATTTATTTGTTTGCAACCCTGCATCAACCTTGACAAGGGTTAATCTTATAAGAACTTCATATCCCAGATACGGGCCCTCTTCACTCGAAAGTCTCAGTAGGTGCTATATCAACTATTCTCCGAGATTCTTAACGGGTGTTTACAAACTACAACATATCAGTATCAGCCAATGCATCTTTCGGTGCGCTCATAAGTACTTAGACCTATAGACCTTGTGGAGTTATCTAAAGATATATGCCACTTTCCAAATAATCTCCTCAAGTTGGCAGGCCTTATAATAGCGTAACCAGGAATAATTTCACATCTTCCGTCTAACTCACTCCAAAGCACCTCTATTTGTCTCGCCGACAGCAAACCTACTTCACCACCCTCAGGCACCGAAACGATGCCTAAAACCCGCTCTATTCTCTCCAGAAGATGTACAATGACTTCAGAGAAGAGCATACCCTGTGCACAGAGTCTCTCCAGGGGTAACCCCTCAAAGGTGAGACCTGGAATAGGGGCGATGGGATCGCTAGTGATTCACTCGACATAAGTGGTTATCTATTCGAGGATCAGCTCATAGAGCGAAACTAGTTAGGTAAAGATACTCGTGATAGTGAAAACGATAGGCGCGGATAATGACTCCAGGGCGGCGACGGGGTAGGATGGAGAGGAGATAGATATATTGTGGTGGTTATATTGATAGGACTGCGACGGCGGTGACAGCAGTTTCGGAAATGGTGTTTCTGCCGTTCGCAAAGCACATAGCAAGCCAGGAGATAGCCAGCTGCTAAGGAGCCTCATGAGGATTAGTAGGAAGTCTTGAGACGTCTTGAGAATGAACTCGGCTAGGGTAAAGTTGTCGATATATAATGCGCATTGTTGATAGATTATGCTATTGAAGTCCAAAGTAGCTTTATTCATCTAGACAGCTGCAACGCAGATATGCAAGTCAAGGTTCATCTTCCGAAGCTCGAATATGGCATCCGAGGTGTCGATGCCATCCGGCCCTGGTATCGCCACGGTATTAATCGGGGTGAAGTATATGCTATTGGCGGCCGATACGGTTTTCGGGGGAGTCTTGAGCGAGTACGGAGTTGGCGTTGTGATGCTAAATCCTAAGTGGGGATTAAATAAGGAGTTAGTCTAGTCAAGGCCAAAAGCTAGTATCTCATGGAGCTAAGCGTTGGTTGAAGGAGTCCATCCCCATGATTGACCACGTTGGCGCCCCACCGAATGCATCATCCACGGCCGTAACAGGGACTCGTACTGGGGTAGGTGCTGGAAATATTATGCTGGTCCAGGCCAATTGGTTCCCTCTTTCCAAGAGTGAAACATTTTCTTGACCCATGCTGGGAAGGATTGGCTGGCTATGCAACTTGACTGATGGCGTGCTCGATGGTCGAGCCTAGACTAGTAGAAGCCGCCGTTCACGGCGGCCTTCCGACATTCCTCTGCTGTCCGGTGGTACACTCTACGCCGAGCAACATGCACCTTGCGCATTTGGGGTCGTTCCGGTTCAGGCGTTGACATCTTGACTTGTGCTTCCTGCAGACCTCACAAGAAAAGCGCCTCTGTGACGGATGGACTGATGGGAGACCCATGACGGTATATCTGTAGGCAAGTAGGGGCCAATACAAGGGTGCAAGTGAATGCAAAAGGATCTGATCGAGCCTGGATCTGGGCTGAGATGGCGACGTGAGAGAAGAGTCGAACCCGCGCCGGGCGAAACCGAGATGCGCGCGAGGGAAGATCTCTTATTAAACCCTCCGCGGAGGGTTTGGAAATACATTGGGCGCTAGTCTCTGGTGGGAATTGGTTATTGGTTACTATTCGGGGACCTGGATGGGTCATAGAGGTAAGTTGGGTAATCCTTCCGATCATGTCTAATTACTCTGGCTTCCCTGCCCCCGTCCACCAACGAAGTGGGGTGTTTTACCACCCGGACGAGACCAGATCAAAACTTTACTACCGTCGTAGTGGGGATACCGGGGACTTTACGTAAGGAGCGCTTAGAAGTGGCAAGTTCAAGGCAGGGTATCTACCATCCGGACAAAACTACATCAAATCATTAATACCGTCACAGTGTCCTTATAGAGTTCTGTAGTACAAAACCTATTTGATACAAAAACGTCCCAACACCTTCGGCTATCTCTATACTTAGATACTATCAAACACTCTGTGTACTACTACATCGTTGATACTGTCGCTCAGCATTTGATCCTATCAACAATGGCTTCGCTCAAGAATATTCTCCTAATTGGCGTAGGTCTTATCACTCCCTGAACTGGCCCAGTTTCGCCGAGGCCCGGGCTCCGGCTCCATCCCACGAACATCCTACTTACCAATATTTGCTCAGGCCGGCGGAAACCTGGGCGTGCCTGTCCTCCGGGCATTTCTAAACGCTCCGTCGTATAAAGTCAGCGTCATAGCCCGCAAAGAGTCTACTTCAGTGTTCCCGGAAGGCGTACCGGTCTTTAAAGCAGATTACACCAACCAGTCTGAAGTCCAGCTTGCCATGGAGGGCCAGGATGTAGTGATCTGCATGGTTGGTGGTATCGCAGCCGGCGACCAAAATGTGTTCATTGATGCTGCCATAGCTGCTGGCGTCCAGAGGTTCTTCCCTAGCGAGTTTGGGCCATATTCGCGGGACGCCAAGTTCGCCGCGCTAAACCATGCTGTTCTGCCACCTAAGGCAGCTACCGTCGACTACCTCCGAACGAAAGAGACTCAGATCTCTTGGACGAGTCTTGTTACTGGCGGATTCTTCGACTGGGCCTTGAAAGTCGGCTTCTTCGGCTTCGACCTCGCTACCAAGACCGTAGGTCTCATCGATGACGGCACTGCAGTTTTCACAGCCTGCACTCTTCCATATATTGCCAAAGCTGTGGTTGCAGCCCTCGAGCACGCCGAAGAGACAAAGAACCAATACGTCATTATCGGGGAATATCACGTCAGCCAGAGAGATGTTCTGGAAATACTTGAGAAAGTCCAGGGCCAGAAGTGGACTATCGAGCATCTGACTTCTGAGTCAGTCATTGCTAATGGCGAGAAGAAGCTTGCAGAGGGTGATTTCAGGGGCGTTATGGACTTGACTCGGGGTGGGGCTTTTGGCAAACAGGGGCTGGGCGACAACAGACCTTGGGGGCTTTGGGATGAAAAGCTAGGGTTGGAAAAGGAGGATATCGAGCAGGCCGTAAGAGATGTACTCTAGAAGGATCTGCCAGAGCTACAGTGGGTGTCAATAAATTTTGATCCAAAACTTCGTACTGCAGGCCAGCTATTTATTCTAAGAATCTGGGGGGCTCTCAAGATCTTCTCTGTCTGATCATGCCGTCTGATGCCGTTAGAAGCCGCGGATCTAGGTTGTTGAGGTTGATCTAGGTTTGAAGTCTCGATCTAGGTTCAAAGGAAACCACGGTATGGATCCGGGCCTATGCAGAACTGACATTCCTATCGGACCTATTCGTCTGACATTCAGGAAACTTACACGTGTCAACGCCACATTCACCGCCGTCAGAAGCTAATAGAGGCAACATGATGAGACACTTTCCCCTGGCACATGTTTCAGCATGGCATGTTAGCAAGCAATGTTTTGGAGTCGCTCAAATGTGAAATGCCTGAAGAGTCACGGGTCTTTGACTAAAATCCCTTCTTGCTCTGCTCATACCCTTAGCGTCTTCAGTGCTAACTTACATCAATCCCCAGCACTCACGACTGCAGCAGCCCCAACCCTCCAAGTGCAACCACCACTGCCCCCCACTCAGCGTCCACACCTCCTTATCCCACTCTCTCGGCCCTTGCGCCGCAACTCATGTATCCGTAACACACACAAGAGTCTACGCAGTCGTTAAAACTCCCATTTCGTTTTGCTTGCCTTCACGATAGAACTAGAATAGCGCTGCTGCAGCGGCTACGTCGCGTATACCTAGGATTACCATTGCTTTTTCGGTTATAGCGTGGCCTTCTGGTGTAGTAGGCGTCACTCCAAGAGATTCTGCAGCAACAGGCGGTGCGAGTATGGACAAGGCTCCCAGGGCGAAGACTGTGGTTGTGAGGCTGTTTGCAAAAACCTCCGAAGCAATGCGGGATGTGGGCTGTCACCACAACTATAGGTGCCTCTACGTATGCATAGATTCAATGAGAACCCCTTTTTCATAAACCACCGAATCGCCAGTAGGAGAATGGAAGAGCTCAATTTGAAGATCTTATCAGGCAGGATGGAGTGGATGGAGTGGATGGGACAGATTGATAACGATGGAAGATCTTGTTTTTCTATTTGCTAGGAAGAAGTCCAGCTATTTATGCTAAAAGATCCCTCTGGTCTAGATGACGGATCTGACAGGTCTGGGTAGTACTCCGTATCATACTATTGAAAGCTAGGTCCTGGCCGGAAGCATAGGAATTGAGTGTTATGATTGATCTGACTAGCTAGAAAACGGGAGAAGCCGCTGTCGGCTTTACGGTCTGCGATGTCGGCTGTTGCCTTACAAATTAGGTGTGAATTGGGACGGCGGATAAACCCGGCGCATGCGGTCGTATCCACACCACCACATACCAAGGAAATCCAAAGACCTACAACAGGCTAGCACTAGACTGGTTTGAGTTTAGTCTTCGGATAAACATGGGCGAGTGGACGGTAGGTTCGTGATCTTGCCGACTTTCTGCCGGCTTTTAGCGCACCCTGATTATTGATGTCGCGATACGTGGCAACGTGGGTCCATCCGTGCCAAGAGTGTTAGCCGACAAAGAAACCCTGACAAATCCGTTGTATCGAATTCAGTAGAGTAGGACCGCAGAACAAAGCCAGTCGTCATCTTCGCACAACTTCGGTCCGCGCGTAACGCCGTCTTTCACTTCACTCACATACCTTCAGTCTTCAGGCCCCCAGCTGTACGGTCTCCAAGTTACCAGAAGTAATCGATGTCGGCGGGAAGAGAGCTTTCTGGCGCCTACTTTACGGCCACACATCACTCCACGACCTACGACTACATTTCCCCGTTGAAACTGGACCTAGCCGGCAAACATATTCTAGTCACAGGCGCAGCTTGTGAGAACGGAGTCGGCTATGCCACAGCCACGGCTTTTGCGCGCGCAGGAGCGTCTGTGATAGCAATAGCTGATCTACACGCCATGTCAGGCGATCTTGCCGTCAAGTTGAAGTTGGCCGCAGCGCAAGCCGGACGCCCAGAGCCTGTGGTGCTAAGTTGCGCGGTTGACATTGCAAGGCAAGACAGCGTTCAAGCATTGCATGACACCTTGTCACAGGGCTTTGATGGGCGTCTGGATATTGTCGTGAACAATGCCGCCCACATGGAACCGTACGAGCCGCTACTCGATTCAGACCCAGATGTGTACTGGCGAACATGGGAAGTCAACGTCCACGGACTCCTCAACATGGCACGCACATTCCTCCCCATGCAACTCTCAACCCGTGCTAGTACGGACGGTTTATGCACAATGATCAATGTATCCTCTTCAGGCGCATTGAGCGCTCGTCCCGGTAGCGGGAGTTATCGAAGCTCAAAGCTTGCGATATTGAGGTGGACCGAGTCCTTGCAGTTGGAATATGGTGATGAAGGGCTTTTGACATTTTGTGTGAATCCGGGTGCGATTAAGACGAAGATTACCGAGACGGTGCCCGAGATGGTGCGGGATGCTTTCCCTGATCGTCTGGATATAGCTGGCGATACGATTGCATGGTTGGCTGCTGAGCGCAGGGAGTGGCTAGGTGGGAGATACGTCAGCTGTCCTTGGGATATGGAGGAGCTCATGAAAAGGAAAGACGAAATCATCAAGAAGGATAAGCTTAAGATGAGGATGGTGTTCTAAGCCCACTGCTCACTGCCTAGATCCCGAAAATGGGCCATTAGGAGGGCCTCTATGGGATAGGCGCTGTAAGCAAGCCTCTAGCAGCTCTCCCGCAGGGAGAGGGAAAAATGCGATTCCTTTATGAAATCGTATCTAATTACCTACCTAACTGACTGACCTAGTGACAAATTTGCCTATTAACCTACAGGGGGGGTGATTAATGTTGGAAAACTTGCGTGGCTATTAGATGACTTGATGTGTGTATTGTGTTCTCAGGAGATGCTCCTGCTGGGATAGCTTAAGTATGTATGTCACTGACCGCCTTCCTATTCGGGCTGCGCCCGGCAAAGGCTCGGCAATCGATCGGCCAGACCCCGGTTTGCTGTTAAAGGGCTTTGGCTAGACGACACCAGCGTCGGACGCAATCTGGCGGACGTGCACGAGGCGCGTTCAGACTCGTGCCATCCCTGCGTGGTCATATCTCCCTTCTCCTAAGTATAGATTTTGAAGTGGACTATGCAGTGAAGGATGTTGAGATTTCGAAAATTGTCCAGCGTAATGATGGATCTGTAAAAACAAGGGTATAGGTGCATATTAATCTCACCGCGCGAACAATGCGGATCCGTCGTGAGACAAATCGCTTGGAGTGATTTCTATCGTAAAGCGATGATCCCCTCCAGTCCAAGAATTCCTTCCGGGATGCAAGTTCCCAAATCCCAACATAAATTTGCGTCAGAGGTGTCATCTTAGATCAGGCGCTTAAGAGAGCACACCTGAAACTTCGAAGTTAGTTATCATAGAGTCTGTTTGCTGCTATAGATGACGAGACTGTAGCATAACGCTGGCTATTTTGGCTTGGATGTGGTCTATCTCTAGTTAATCCACAGGATTCTTAGCGTTAATTGCATTCCCAAAGTCAAGCTAAGGACAGAAGTGTATAGAAAGAGAGAAGTGGACAGAAAGTGGGAAGTGGACTGAACAGAAGTAAATTGAATAGAAGCCGACTAGATAGAAGTGGACTGATATGTTCGTACTTCAGCTGGACGGCCAACCAAGAAGCAAGGTCCCACACCTTCACCAGACCCGACGCTGATTGGGTAATTCCATGGAGTACAGTAATGTTTTCATGTAAAACAAACGCCGCCCCGGATGAGCTTTTGGTTTTAGAGGTATCTTTAGCTCATTCTGATACGCCGTGAATTGTTAAAGATGTTCAGCTTTTGGTCAGTGTCAGCGGAACACATCGAATGGGTTGTGCATCTGCCACTCATCCTTAGCCTTAATTGGAGCATTTCGATTACCTATCTTCAGCTTCTCTGAGGCTAAAACAACCACGAATCAGGTTATCACACGAAGTGCGGCGAAAACCCACTGCTGTTCGCGTTCAGATGGAGGGCGACCCAGCTCCGCAATGTCCAGTGTCTTTTTTTGCTCTCCCAACGGACTTCAGCCGAGATGGCTACAACAATAGACCAACGATCCCAACCCGGCGGACGTGCCCCGACATATCGACATCGACCTCGCCGGTAGTCTCCTTTTTACAGTGGGGTCAAATCTGAAGTCATCCTTCCTAGTCTCGTTAAAGGCATTCTCAACCGCTTCAGATATCTTCTGAATCATGTTCAGTCCCAACTGTACAGAAGGCGATTCACTAAGTCAAAAGTAAGAAGATAACTAGTTCGAGTAATGATAAGTACACCCATAATGTTTGTTACAGAGAAATTATCATTGCATACATATAACATCGATGCTAATTGAAGCTTGAATCTACCAGGACCCTGGATAAAGCTTACGAGATTGCTCTTCCGGACGATGACCCGGCAGCGATGGAGATTCTTTTCAACATACTCCAATTCCAAAATGAAGCTTTACCGGCGGTTATTGGCCTGACCATTCCTACATTCAGAGACTTTGCTCCAGTATGCGACAAGTATAATTATGCCAAAGCCGTCAGCTTCATAAGCAGTGTGTGGCTTGAAGATCTGCTGCCTCATGCTCACGGTAGGGGCGAACTTTGGGTTGTCTTCGCAGCTGTTTCCTTCCTCGACAATCCTACAGCCTTTCTTCTCTTGACGAAAGAGTCAATCGTTAAGAGCGTGGAACGCTTCCTGGATCGGCGGTTGGGAGTGATTCTTACAAGTTCCCTGCTCTCGAATTGCACGGTAGGTTGCGTCATATGTGTATTTAGTCACACGCAGCTCAAAATGGCGAATGGTTTAAGATAGCTAACCACTAAAGACAGTTACATTAGAAAGATAGCGTGAAATGCTACACCGAGCTCTATCGAAGGGCCTTATGGAGCCCATCTTGCAGTTGGTGGTTATGACCCCCCTGTAGTTTTCTACCACCGGTATCCAGTCTCCCCCCCTCTCTCTGTTGCTTATCGCGAGCTTAGTCCAGGCGTATCTGCTTTGGTGGAAAGCTTCTTCCAGAAATTGAATGAGATCCTTTCCATGTCGTCTCCGAGCATAACCCTCTCTATTACCCTCAAGATCGCGTTAACCGCTTCGGTGTTCAGGAGCCTGGCGCTTTCTATCCACTTCTCTAGTTTGTATGCCTTATCCTTGGAGTCTGTAGCCAAGTCCATCCAGAGAGGGAGCCCCCAATACAAGATATCCTCTAGGGGTTTATACACTTCATGATCATGTTCTTTCCGAGTATTATTTCCTCTGCTAAGATCTAGCATCAGTCTTTTACTCTTCAAAAAAGCGCTCGAGTACCTCGGGAGCCTGATGGATGCTTCAAGCTAATAAGAACCCAAATCTCATAGCTGCGGGCTCCCGAGACGTCATGAAAGAAGGAAGAAACGACGCAGGAAGTTACGTACGGAACGTTCACAATATCCTGCGGGTCCCACACCTCGGGATGTCAAGCAAGGTTGGCTTAGTTGTAAGCACTACTGTTAGCAAATCTCAGCTCTGAACTTACAGGTCTCTCCATCCTCCTCTTTTGCTAACAGGCTGGCTAGCGTAACGGACAACGCTGAGACATCGAAGCCATTACACCGAACGACCACAGGGACATAGGCTTTTAAAGAAGGAACACTAGTTAAACCAAAGGATTAAAGAGGAACCGTTGCAAATTTGAGGCTTGATGTGATCCGCCGTTATTTTCTTCTGTTTTCCTGGCGGGGTTGCTTTGCTGCCTAGGATCTCTATCTCTCTAACGTCCTTGGAGAGCTTTAGTCGGATTACATACGCGGATAGAGTGACACCCTACCCTTCATAACATGACATTACTCTATCGGAACTGCCTGTCGAAGGCTCCGGGTCGAAAAGTTCAGCTGCTCAATATTGAACCCGCGCCGTGTAGTTCAACAGAATCAATTCGTGTTACTCTCCACGAAGCTGATATCGATAAAAGCTCGTCGTACAAAGCCCTGTCTTATGTTTGGGGCGAGCGGATGTCAAGCGAACCCGTGTACATCAATAGTGAAAGGTTTTCAGTTACTTAAAACTGCTATAGTGCCCTTAGGCGGCTAAGAGCCATCCCTCAACGGCGAGTACTGTGGATTGATGCTATTTGTATTAATCAAGACAATTTTGAGGAGAAAAGACACCAGGTGAATCTTATGGGAGACATTTACTGGAATGCTAGATTTGTGTATATTTAGCTTGGTGAAAGTACCGACAAATTGGACGATGCACTGTGTTGGTGCGAGGATGTCTCAAAACGCTCATGGCCAGTGCGAGCTGAGAGGCCCTCGTACAGTTTAATCCTTACAGTATTGTGGATTCAAATAAAAGATAGAGTACAATGTATAAGAACTGGTGAGATTATCTGCTGTGGGGTTGCGACCTAGCACTTCAGCGAAATTGTACTCTTGAGGAATCATCATGGCAAAGCAACAAAGAGACGAGATATGCCTGGAACTCACTCTCAGCTGCTGCGCTGTTTCAGATGTGCCTACTGCGAAAGGATTGGCAGAGCCTTGAATGGGCCGAGCAATCATACAGATGGATATTGAGGACATTTGATTTGGAGACTCTCGAAGTACGATTCACAAACTGCATATATTCTGGGTCATCACCTGCATAGTAGTTGCTGGTCAGATTTGCTACGTGGCAGTTCGACGATACGTGTGAGGTGTATGGCGGCTATACAACACCGAAGCAGATGCCTGGGTGTTTGCGATCTTGATTTGGACTTTTATTGCGCAATGGCTCCTTACGCCACCTCAAGACCCGGTTTCTTGGCAAGAGTTCCTGCGAAACGGTCTTGTTGACACCCTTAACAAAAGGCGTGCTCGCGCCGCAGCCGTTCAAAAGGATAAAGTGTTTGCGCTCTTCGGAGTCCTAACGACTCTTAGTATCGAATTGGATGACCCAGACTACATAGAGTCTTTCAAATTCACTCGACGTCTAATCAAGTGGCAAAACTCGTTGGAAATCTTAATTGAAGCCTCCACTCCAGCCCTGGGAAGCGTACCAACGTGGGTCCCGGATTGGAGCCGGCCTTATCCTCGACGGGATACACGTGAGTACAAGGCTGCTGGCAGTTCAAACCCCGACTTCATCCTCCTTGACCGATCGTTAGAAACTACTAGTAAAGAGTAAGGTCGCATTATTTGCGTCGATGAAGGGGTTGATAGTTTCAGGCCGATCCCTACCTCATCTGATTTGTCAGGGCGATGCGGTGAAATGGCCTTCAGGATGACGGGAAGCCATACCGGAGTAGCCCAAGTTCCGTACAGAAAGGGGATATTCTCGTTCTTATATCTGGGATTTGTGTTCCTATGTTATTGAGAGAAGCTGGATCAAAGAGGTATGAGGTGATTGGACATGCATATGTGGAAGGAGTCATGAAGGAGGAAGCATGGAGGAACGATGGCTTATCCCTACACACGTTTGCACTGGTTTAGGGCTTGCAATATATGAACCTCTCTATGCACTTAACTAGTGTGCCAATCTCATGTTGATTTCCAACCACAAGCATGCAGATCTAATATTTCATGCGGGCGTGTATCTACCTCCAGTAGCGCCTTCAATGAAATTTGACGGCAGCCATCGCAGAGCCGCTGCGAATGAACCAAGTCAGTAACGGTTGACACGTCATTCCGAATCCATCGACAAAGACGAGCCCCGCCGCAGACAATCGAGGCAGATCCCCTTCGCATCAAACCGTTACCTTCCTGTTGCTGCCGAAGTCGCCGCCGGTCTCTCCCCGCCACAGCGGGCACAGACAACGAAAATATGTCCATTATAGAGCTCCCGGGAAGCAAATTTAGCGCCCATTGCCCAACGAAAAGAAGACACAAAGAAGACACCCAGAAGCGTTGGAGCGGACGAAATGGCTATCTTCAGCCAAGTGTAACGTAAACAAATCATCATCCGAGTAAACAAACGGCGACATGGTGCAGAGGTAGCGCAGGGGCCCCTAGCGATTTAGCCCCACAGAGCTATCCTGGGGAATGGATCATCTCGCAGAAACCTGCCTCCCAACTCGGCACCCGATGACTGTGCATTTCAGCTTGCCGTTAAGTCCACTAATTGAGGGGGTTGGACCCGCAAAATCTGTCTGATGCTGGCCTCGACTGTAAGTGGCACATGAGAAATTCCCACGCATCTAGATTGTCAAACTCCAGACCGAGGCCCCAGGAATACCAATGTTAGTTAGGATACTTGTAGCAGATTCTAGGTACTTAGCAGTCGGGCAAATTTTAGCCACGACTTGAAGGACTACTTGCACGTCCCGCTGCTGATCATCGAGTTCTCTATTAATGCTTTCAACAAATGAGAGAGGCAATGGCCAGCCCACGATGTTATCAGAAATAAATAGCAAGAGCTGCACAGAGCTACGGGTTGACTACCTTGTGATGAGCTCAGGGAATCTACGTACTTAGCTTACGTTTGTAATCGCCGGGGTCTGTGACTAAGGCTCAGCTGGGAATGATATTATTTACCGTTCTCCCAGCCTTATGCATGTGGGCGGAGCAATTTGGGGGCCAAAGAGGCAAAAGTTTGAAAACACTTTGGGTATATAGCACCTACAGCTCTGATAAGATGGTCCTCACCCCGAAACCGTCTTCATTCAGAGGCCAAAGGCCAAAGTTCTCTGCTACAAGAATCTTTGCAAAAAAACCATCTGCAACTCGACTAGCTAAATTGCCAAGCTAGCTGACCGTTGCGCTCGATCAATCCCGACTCCCAAGCACGCAAAGAAGGCATACCATCTCCCAGGATGTCTCAGTAAGTGTATTTCTCGCGGTACGACGAGTCTCACAGTGTCTGTTCCATCTATCCTCGACTTTCGGTAATGTTCAAGACAAGTCGAGGAATCCCGTATTTTGGTTTTCGTTGAGGTATCATCATCCGCTGACCGACGTCTCAGTCCAAGGCCGCGCAACGCACATCCTACGGGCCACCCACAACATCACGCCATAGTCGGACACCATCCTGCGGCACATCATCCTACAGCACATCATGCGCCAGCCACGCGACAGGGAGGATACGCTCCTCATCGTCCCCCACAGGCAGTCGTGCATCATACAGTGGTTGGATCCCAACCTGGTCCAAATCATGGAATGGAACTGGCCCATCTTCAGCACAAAGCTCCCCATAAAGCTCCCCATATACCATTACATATGGCAGGACACAAAGTCGGGCATCAACAAGGGCACCCGCAAGTCCATTCTCCAGCTCACAGTGCTGGTCATAATAGCGGGCCAGCGAGCGGGCACCATGCCGGTACCCCTCAGCACAAAAACAACCACACGGGCGCGAATATTGCAGCTGGTGTGGTAGCCGGGGCAGCGGTGGGCGGTGCTACCACTTACATGATCTCGAACACCAATATTGAGCAGTCGAATACCGAAGTCGATTTCATAGAGAACAATGTTGAGTACAGGAACGATGATGATGATCAAGATGACCGTTATGGATGGTACCCCGACAATGACAATCCTGACCTGGAAAATCAGAGTTTTCGGGACGATTGGGACGGGAACGAAGATCAAGGGACTTACAATGCTGCTGACACTGGGACCGACTATACCGGAGGTGGCTACGGTGGAGGTGGCTATACCGGAGATGGCTATACTGGAGCCAACTTCGGGGACAACGAAGGTCAAAATAGCGGGGATGGTGACTGTTGTGGTGGTGACTGCTGTGACGGCGGCTGCTGTGGGGATGATTGTTGCGATTGCAGCTGCAGTTGCGGCGGCGGCGGCGGCGGATGCTGTTGTGGTGATGATGACGATGGAAACGACGGAGGATGGTGTTGTTAGATGTCATGGCGGAATGTACATATATCGGGGGTTTGAATTGATCTGCAGCTTTTTGAAATATTCAAAATTATCTGGCTTGGATCCATCGTTCACAAGCTTCACAATTGTCATGGAACCCACCTTGCTAGACTTACCCGCGGAGTCCAGTTTTTCAGTCTCCGACGGTAGCTTTTTGTTGTAGTAATGGCTTGGAGAAATTACAAGCTGCGGAGTGAATGAAGGTTGATGCATCGTAGTCCTGTGGTTGATTACAGAGTGTGTTGGCTAAGACTATGGAACACTGCGGTCCAATACTTGGCGATAAGGCGATGAGGCAACAACTACGTTGAAGCTGTTTACAGCGTTGAGCTAACGAAATGAGAGCGCATCTCCTCCTTTGGCCTTGTCCTCTCATAACGGCATCCGCTCTCTGGCAAAGGTCAACGACGCTGAAGCCGGGATACTGAGATGGAGATAAGCGGGTATGCGTGGTCCTCAGTCTCATTAATTGCTGCTAGGTCGAAATCGTACACACCCTCGGGGATAAGAAAAAGTCCGAAAAAGACTACATCGGTCGGGGGCGGGCTATGGTGAATATTCTCCTCATGGATATTGGGTTACGGGAGCGCGTGGAGGCGTTGGTTCTTGATCAGGCATTCTGCACATTGAAAGAACAAAAGCAATGTGTGTGAGAGACTAGAAGTAATCTCAATTAGTGCAATATAAGTAGCTAAATACAGATCATGGGCCATGTGCTGATCATAAAAGGGATAAGGGGGGTGAGCCATAGTCACCTGCTCACTCGTCACCTGACATCCCTGCAAGAATAAAAAGCGAAGGGGCTCATTTACTACATGAGATATTTTATTACCGCGTAAGCCAAGTGGCCACATGGGGCAATGCGCAGTCAACTGCCCTAACCGACAACCACGAGATTTCAGTACTTAACATTCGGGTTTAAGATACCCGTTCCCAACACGGGACGGATTTCTTTTCCAAGTTTACACAGTCACCTGAATTGACCGCAATGGAAAACACCGCACCTGAAGCCAGAGCCGAGCTCCCCGCAGCGGCCAACTCTACACGGGGGTGCCCTGTCTGTAGAAACCTGCAGCCGAGCGTCGAGCGTTATGAATCCAAAACGATCGAGGTTGGGAGCCTCAGAGATGAGTGTGAATATTGCCAGCTGCTGAAGTCGGCCTTGGCACACCTTTCCCATGGACGCGCAACCAATGTTTTTATGCGCAGCAGCAAAAGAGAGCCTATCCGCATCACATACCATCACGACGGCGACCCGGACGGGCGCGATACCCCTATTGAGATGGCTGAGCTCATCCTCTATTCTCATGACGACGTAAGCAACTCCTCTGTGAATAATCGGTGCTCTTACTGACCCGAGCTCCAGTCTCAACTTATCCCTGAACTAGGAACCCTCAATCCGTACCCAAGGTCAACCGATCTTGATGCCTCCATCGACTTCATCGGCGAACAGTTGGAAAAATGCCTTACGCAACACAAGACGTGCCGCAGGCGCCACGAATCGCCGCTTCCGACACGCGTTCTCAGCATCGGTTCTTCCGACTCGGATGTCCGGCTCGTCGAGTTGAAGAACGTGCGGGCGCGGTACGTGACATTGAGCCACTGCTGGGGCGACAAACAGCCAGCGAGGACAACTGGTTCCAATCTTGCGGATATGAAGAAGTCCATCAATTTTACTGCTCTGCCGATTGTCTTTCAGCAGGCAATCTCGGTCGTGCGGATGCTAAAAATCGACTACATATGGATCGATTCGCTCTGCATCATCCAAGACAGCCAGTCGGACTGGGAGCTCGAGTCGGTCCAGATGTGCGATTACTACGAGAACTCGTTCTTGACCATCTCTACGGCCGCGTCCTCAGACCCCACCATCCCTTTCCTTGGCCCAAGAGACGAAACTTGGTGGCCAGTCAAGCTGGAGCTTGTGACTCCCAGGGCGAGGGAATATGTCTATGCACAGCGCCTCGCCAAGACATCAGAGGAGGAAGGAAAGCTCTTCACGCGGGCATGGGCGTGGCAGGAGGCTGCCATATCGACACGTACAATCTATTTCACTCCATCCGAGCTTATCTGGGAGTGTCTGAAGCAGGTCTCGCCGCAAAGATATATACCAGACCTGGCCGCTTCTGATCGATTGGGCTTCTCCAAAGTGTTGTCTTCGCTCAGATTCAACATGCTCCCTTCCAACTTCGATCCGGCCGTCTACCCTGAGGCCCACAATCTACTAGACAATGACAGTGACACCTCCTCAAGCAGCGACATTTCCATAAGTGCACCGTCGCCTCGATTCGTCTCCGAAGTTTCCCGTCCTTGCAGCTCCGGATCCAGCTCCGGGTCCAGCTCCTCTGATACCGACATGATGAACTATATCTGGGATATGTGGGATGATTTAGTCGCGTACTACTCACGCCGACAGCTCACTTTTGCCACGGACAAACTGCCGGCCCTTAGCGGCGTTGCATCTAGAGTCCACAAGGTTACACAGTCTCGCTATCTTGCTGGCATGTGGGAAGAGAACCTTGCTCTCAACCTTTGCTGGACTCGGGTAGACATAGGGGCTCAAGACTTGATGTCTCTGCCCATGGCCTACGTGGCACCTTCATGGTCGTGGGCTTCGATTCCCGGAGGTGTTGAGGCTGAGGTAGAGAGGACGATTGAAAGTTTTGAACCTGGCTTCGCCATTATCGAGGCCTACTGCCATGTCCCGGGGCTCAATCCCTTTGGCAAAGTCTCTGTCGGCCACCTTGTCTTGCGGGGACAGGTAGCTGAAGTCATGTTGACTTGCGACAACCCTCAGAGAAGCACCAGTTACGAACTCTCCGGTCCACTGGAGAAGTGGAATTTCTCCCCCGACAGCGCGTTGAAAATGAGCAGTGGGGATGTCTCACGGGCACGAGGAGGTCAGGGGCTTTCCAAGTTCAGAGCAAGAGTTCTGTGCTTATATATCGGCGCGAGTTACGGCACTTCAGAGGGGAAAGAACTTAACAGGAGAGAGTATTTTATGATGGTCCTAGGTAACTCGGGAGATAATAATGGATCTTTCTGCCGTGTTGGACTAGCATCTTCGAAGAGGAATCTCTTATTTAAAGACGCTCCTGAGCTAGAAATTAAATTGATGTAAATATACAAATACATTATGAAAAAACCGTGGAAGAGATTGTTACTTATAGGCGTTGGTGTTGCGTAGGTTAGGAAGCGTATGGTAGGTAGATGAACTGGGCACAGTAGACGACCGAGCCAATGACACTATAGCCGAGAACAAGGCCCACGGGGCCGGATTTGGTGAGGATGTTGCCGACTCCGAGGATAATGCCCGTACCGATAACAGCGCCAATGCTGATAAAGGTGAGGTGGTGAGTGTTCAGCTGCTGTTTAAGGCCCTTGTTGGAGTCGTGCAAGGGTACGTTGTCGTCAGGCGAGGCGAGTTGGCAGCTGTCCATGGGTTTGGAGTGCGCCAGTTGTAGACTCTTCTCCAGATCTGCTGCCATTGTTGCCTCTGAGGTAAAAAGTAAGTCAGAGGTGGAAGGTATTAGGATGTACAAGATGCAGAGTGTGTTGATTTGTTTCTGAACAACTTATTATATTGGGGGCAGACATGGTATTTTTATCTGCAAAATAAGTCACTACAAGCGTTGAAAAGGACCTTAGACAGAGTTACCGGCCCTCCAGATTTGATTTTGGTTCAGTCGGCCCCGTGGACCATGAGGGGCTGATGTCTGGGCTGCAATAGGGATGGTCTCTTACGCTTCAGGTTTAAAGAGATAGATGCAATGATTGTACCCGGCCAGGCGTACCAATGTCTTTTCAACGATTCTCCACACTCCCCGAGCTTGCTTAGTCTAGGGTTGTGGAAGAAGCCGTTGTCGGCAACATCGGCCGACATAGGAACTAGGCTTAGGGTTGTGGTAAAGGGTCTGACCTCACAGGTGGAGAAAGCTACTGTCGGCACAGCCGGCCGACGTATGAATTGGACATGCAACTATGACTCGGTCTGAACCAGCTGATGCTTGTATATCAATGACATGGCGCGTTTCCCCAGGGCTAACTACACCTTAAACAGTACTCAATCCCACTGATCATGCAGTGGCAACTTGATCGAGGTCGAGAGGCCCATAGGTTTGGGTCCGTATGTGACGAGGGTTGTCTGGATATGCGAATCGCCAATGAAGGGCCGGCCAGGCACTGCAACAACTCCAACGTCCACATTCGGAGATCGTACTACGCAAGCATTTACACTATATATATGTAATACACTGTTGAGCTGTATTTCGAAATGCCATATATTTGCCGACACCATCTCTCCGCATAATGAACTCATGTTCTCACCACTCTAACCCTATTGTCGGTACTGAAACCACAATCAATATATAAGGCCTCTTCTCACTTCTTCCCCGTGATGAAGTAATTACATCTAACTCGGATGCTGTCGCTTTCGGCAATCTAATAACATCTTGCGCCGTCCAAAGCAACTTTCATTCTCCGGCTGTTTTCGTGCCTTCAACGTCTGATTACTCCACAAAGTACTTCGCTGACTATACAGCAAGACCTCGCTTGATTCTACCTTTCCTGGTGACAGCCATACTTCCTTACTAACGAAGGATGCCCTTGTCAGCATGTATAAGTTCAATTCTTTCAACTCAACCCGCGGGAGAACACCATCATCATGGGGTGCTATGCAGCAGTATATGTCGGTCTATGAAGCTATAGAAACAATCATACAGGTGTGTAAACTAGATGAATACTTCCAATGGTGCGCATTCCACTCGTGACTTTTCCAAATTGTAGTTAAGTTGTTGGTGCCGGCACCCCGCGCGTAAGTGTTGGTGGCTTAGCCGTTACTGTTGAATTCTTATGATTATCTCGAGATCTTGGCTGTATCTCTGATTCCAGGAGTTTGCTTGGTTGCAAGATTAGGAAATATGACGGCTCGTTTATCTCCAGATGCACTGTCCGAACTGAAACCTCTCCGGGCCATCGGCGGAGAAGGGTGGCGGATATGGAGGCAGATTACACTCTTGTTCTAGCGAGGGTCATGGTACTTCGACTGTAAGCAATCACTAAAGCAGCTTTACGCCTACATCAAGTACATTCTAGTATCTAGCGTGGAGCTGTCGTTTCCCCTAAGTCGACGCTGTCCAAGGCCGCTCGTCACATTTTGAAGCTCTCGACCTCGACTATCGACCTAGGAGTCTGATTGTTTATGTTCATCAGAAAAAGGTCCCTGGCATGCACTCTTCTGAAAGTGATGGATAGAACGTCTTTGTGTTCCAAGCATTTGACACGAACGGAGTGTCTCATGGCTGTCGAGCATTCTCATGGGCGCTCAATCTTCCTAGAGCCCAGAACTTTACAAAAGTAGCAACAATACTAGATTTGATCTGGATTCAAAGTTTGTGGCGTCGTAGGTCCTCGATTACAATAACATAATTTCCCGCCAACAGGCAAATCAAGTCTTTTCAATATCAGAACTTCGAGATATCACTGGGCTGGTGCTGGACTTAGAGATAATCAGTTACGGGTTTGCTTACAGTGGATTACAGATGATGAAAGAGGTGGTAAGATCATTTCTGAGAACACATATACGGTGTTTGAATTGTTCTGCGCCATCAAGGTAGCCCAATATCCCCTTGAAATGTGATCAAACTGACATCGAACAGCGTGAGACTAGTGACTCTACGGCCAGGGGCTGACCAAACCTTTGTGGATATCACAATGTCGTGATGAAAGTTGGCTGCGGATTAGATCCTTCTCCCGAAGATATTGAGACTGCAAAATTACTAGTCAAGGAAACTCCCATGGCCCTTTTGGAAGATGATACTCGCATCAGCCCAGCCCCGAATTTGATTGAAGATTGGTCTGGTGTATCAAAGTGTGGCTGAAGCTTTCGCCTGACTAGGGATCACACCCACTCTGAACCAGCGGGATTCAAATTTTTGAAGTAATTGCACGAAGCTTGTTCAGATGAGAGCTAAGTATGACACAAGATCGCATTTCAATGCCCATATGACGGGAGAGTAGCATATGAGGGTTTCGTAGTCACTTGGCTTGTGCCCGAGGACTCAAGGTGTGCAGTTATACGGAAGACAGCCCCTCCAACACAAGTTTGTGAACTTATCTTATATACGAGATCTCGGTAAATAGTTGTGCAAGTAAGGCCAAGTTTTAGAATAGGTCAATTGAGTAGGTCAAATCTAGTGTTGGGTAAAGAAGAGACGGATATCCATGACGAATTCAGCACATCCCTGCTTGAGAGATTGGTGGTATTCTCTAATGATGGCCAGGTTCTTTGAGTCTTCCGGGAACCGTACGAACGAGCTCGAGAATGCGGTAGAAGATTGAATTAGACACAAGATCGAAGCAATTACAGTTTCTGGATCTCGCTACCTAGACGAGATCGCTGCTCTCGTTAGTTTTATGTCGAGTCCTGATGCCAGCTTTATTGGCGGCGAGGATTCTGTAATTGATGGTGGATTCACTTCAGTGTTTCGAGTTCGAGCAGGCATCATAGACACAACTTGACAGGGTATAAAATGCCTGGAAAGTGCTCAAGGTTACGTCTGAAGTGACGGAGAGCAGCTCTTTGCGGCTTTTTAAAAGTGCCATATCCGTTCGCATACCTATTGACTCAACCCTTTCGAGTTTCTACGGGTCACAATACATGCCAGCCGCAGTCAGAAGCCGCGTCTGTCCGGGCCACAAGTTTCTACATTGACTAGAGATGAACGAGGATGTCACACATAGACTCGTCTTTCGAACGGTCTTTGAAAAATGCTCTAGATTCCAAGATAAAACTACTGTATGTGTATCTATCTTGCTCTGGAGACGACAGTATTCTATCCGTGGTCGGCGATGCAGTAGAACTGGTCAACTGTTGTTGTCCCCTACGCAGTTGCTCTTGGAGTGAGATATAGGTAGAGGTCGGGTTTCATCCAAAGAGTGAAAGCCTGATTCTTTTCTAACCAGCCCTCACTTCTCGCATCAAGGGACAAATCAAAGTTCCATACAATTCTCGCCAGGATGAGTCGCATCTCAGCATACGCAAGACTAAAGAGACACATGGGTTAGAGAAGGACGCGGCGTATTTCAGAAAGATGGGATACTGACTTTTTGCCGAGGCAGTTGCGAGGGCCAAAGGAAAATGGCTGGAACCCTTCCTTACGGTCTTGAGAAAAAAGTGGGTCATCGAGCCATCTCTCAGGGATGAAGGAATCGGGGAGTGAAAAGTTCTCTGGGTTGTGATACATTGGCCATTGCCAGACGCCGATGATGGTCTATTGAACATTAGTATCTCAAGGGCAGGATCTGTTTTGATTATTACTGACACCTGCAGGGACGTATTGTCCTTGGATGGTGTCTCCTCCCACTGGTGCCTTACGAGGAATGGCGGTAGGCACTGGCGGGAAGATGCGAAGGGTCTCGTTTAGGACAGCCATCATGTAGGTCAACTTTTGGACGCTGAGCAGATCAATCTCATCTTCATGGCTGAAAAGCGACCTAACTTCATCTGCGAGTTTGCTCATCGCTTCCTTGTGAGTGGCAAGAAGATACGTAACGGCTGACAAAGTCGTAGCAGTCGTCTCGGAACCGGCGATGATGAGAATGCTAGAGTTGTCAAGGATCTCAGGGTATGATAGTTTCTTGGCAATCTGTCAGCGGCCAAGATGTGGTTCGTGTAGGCATAGGCATTTGCAGAGACTCACCAGACTTTCGCGGGTGTTCACCATGACTTCCATGAAATCATGACGGCCATCTTCTAGAGTAAGGCGCTGTGCCACCTTCTCTTTTGTTAGCTCGAAATGCGTTTGGAACCTCCGAATAGCTTCCTTGGAGACCAAGATCTTGATCAAAAGCTCACCGCATGGGAACTTGCGCAGAACGGCGTTGATTGCGTTGCCTCGGACACGATCAAAGATGAGAGACACCCAGGGATGGTAGGCCGAATCTTGCAGGCATCCAAAAGGCTCTCCAAATGCCAAGTCACCGATGATGTCGAATGTGGTCCAGTTATACCACGAGGTCATCTCCAAGGGCACGTGACCCCCGTCACAAGCTTCGCGTAACTTCTCGATCAAGAGAGAAACGTAGCTTTGGATAAGTGGCTGCTGGGTAAGCATTGCCTGAGCGGAGAATCCGTGCGAAAGCACCCGCCTCATTCGAGAGTGATCCTCACGGTTGGCACTGATGACGCTGTGCTTCTGTGACTTCCAGAAGTCAGGGTCTTTGCCGTTTTCCTCCTGGCCACGCTTCCGATGACCCATGATGTCATTCCATGCTTCCGGGCTGTTGAAAGACAGCTCGTCAGGAGCTACTCGAACAATGGATCCGTACGTCTGGTGTAGTTGGAGCATCTTCTCGTGCGACTTGCCAGAAACACTCGTCATGGCGTAGGGGATACGAGTGGCAGCCCAGAGTCTGGGCCCAGGATAGTTCCGCAGTGGATGAAAGAAGACATTGTACAGAACTACCCCAAGAACGTAGCAGGTTGCCTGATGACGGATTCAGCCACACCAGCTCAGACATAGTTCAAAAAAGGGGTTTCGATGCCACGAGACTTCAAGGTTGGCCAGCTTGCACTTGTGACTTACCGCAAAGCAAGACAGGATGAGAAAGTAGACAACCAAAATTGGTCGGAAAGAGATGTTCGTGACAAGGGAATACATGAGGATCGAAGGGGTAAGGTGGTATTGTTTTTGTGTGGTAAAAGATTTGCTTGGTTGATATTCGGTGGGATATTTATATTCACGTCACTCATATTCAGCTTGCCGTTCAATGTGGGCCACCAATGGCTTTCATTTTATTGTCAAGCGGACTCATCTAAACTGCCACGTAGTACTGCGTCAAGTGGATGTATTCTGAGACATTTCTGATGCGATCCCAGTTGCCGACGGTGAGTTGACAGCTTCAGATGGAAAGATCATCTGCTTTGTGGAGAACGCGGGGCAACGAGCCTCGGCAAAGTGTGGGACTCTCCAAAATACTACTCTCTAAACTCCTGTTTCTACAAATCGGGGCTATGCCCAGGCACAAAAGGGCGATCTAGTTTGGATGGATCGGCAATGTAGTGCTTGTGCTGATTCTTCCGGCGTATTCACCCGCCCAGGATTATCTTCACAAGGAGAGTCCATAGATATTCAGCAACGTTTTAGTTTATCTGCCGGTCCTTTTGGTCTGTTTCCCCGCCTAAATAATCCCTTACCAAGGGTGGACACAATGCCGGCGGATCCCGTAAATTCGTTGATGCTGCTGTAACCCCAGAATGCGGACTCCGCGGGTAGATGGATATCGGGACCAGCAGGTGGCTTTATGACGATCTTTCTATAGCCATGCCAAACTCCGATGGTCTAGCCTCATAAACTCCGTTGCTGTTCCCTCCGGAGTGAGGCGCTTAATGGCCCAGTTTCCATCAAGTCTCCATACGTCATGACACATGATGATACATGACGCGAAAAATGAGTGAAACTGGATTGTATGCATTGTCGGCCCACATTTCTTGAACAGACAATATAACATACCCAGTTCCTTATGTCAGTTCAATTCAGGGCTACGTGGAGTATGGTGGCGTGGTTCTACTTTTCTCTGTCTCTGCTCTACAATATTTCTTCATAGGTACCCGCGCTCTGATAGCTTTGAGAGAGCACTCGCGTAGGCACCCCCTTGTCAGCAATCAGGCCCCCTTGTGACCTCATCTGTTCATAGAGCTGGCAGTTTCATGAATGAAGCGAATGGCGTCGGCTCGGAAATCATTCGCTTCCACTGACGGGCCACTTTCGGCATTGAATACAATGTTGCAATGCTCGGTCATATTTTGCTTGAGCCAAACAACTTGAAATATCTTTGCTATTATCTGTTAGCATGGTGTCTTCATACTCGTGCCACGAAGTAGCGGTGACGAACCTCCCTGACTATTCGGCGAACCCATGTTCACGAAGCCGATCCAGCCGCCATACACCATAGTCCTTCCGCTTTCATTCCTCAAGAAGCTCATCACCCTGACTCTCCCACCCTACGTGACCTCGCTCGACGTCGCCTGGAGCTGCACTGATGGCTGGCACAGCACCATCCAGAAGACGACACTGACCATACCCCTCGTGACCATCGCCACCCTCGACGTCTGGCATATCACGGTGCGAGAAAAACGGACCTATTCCACCACCATTTGGTCGACGTTCGATATCACGCCAAGTATCAGGCTGCCAATCTTTAATTAAATCACCAAACAGACTGCGCGAGACTACCAAATACGGCGTGACTCAACCCCCAGGGACCAGGACCATCACGCCTCCGCCATACTCCTAGACTTACACGCCTCCAAGCCCACCAAAGGCGAACCCTACATCGGACACACCTGGTGGAGGTGATGATGATGATGACGACGACGATGTTGTGCTGCTCTTCCCCATCGTAACTTGGCGTCCTAGAAAGCCCGGACCCATACGCAAGAAGAACTGCGGCAAGCCTTGTCGCATCTTCTGCTCCTAACCCTGTCTCCTCAACTGTCCAGACAGGGGCAAGGACTTCCCGGACCCACGTAACCCCAAGCCGCCCACCCGTCCCGTGCCGTAACCAACGGGGGCGGGGCCAAACCCGACGGCGAAGCCTACGGTACCGAAGAACCAAGCAGTGCCGGGCACCAAACCGGCGAACAAGGAGCACGAAAGGGCGAGAAGCAGAGCGCCCTCGAGTTCGGCCTCCCGCTGCCCATGTGGCGCGACCCAGATGCCACCACGAGCGTCAAGCCCAAGCCGACGCCGCCCAAGGAATCCCCCACGCCGGATCCGAAGCCGCCGTCCTCCAATCCCGACACCGAGGAGGTGGACCAGTGCTGACTTCAATTCAAGTAAGTCAAGTTCGGAGGTGTAACTTAATTACTTGAAATAAAATCGTCCGTGGACTTACTTAACTTGAATTGAATTGATATACTTGAATTGAAAGCGCTGACCTGAGGCTAGGATGAAGCTATTAGTACTCTCACGCCTCCCCTCCATCCCAACCCATCAGGTCCCCACTAAAGCTGACGACCTCGCCTATAGTAATTGCTTAATAGCCTAACTAATTCCATAGGCACTGTATTTCCTCTATTATCTTGGGGCTTAAGCTATGCCTTTATGAACTTGCTGTTAACTTTGTGATATTAAACGTCCGCTCAGAATCAATAGATATAGTAGGAATTGCCAGAATGTCGAAAGTAAACTTACTTAGATATAGATATTCTTCTTGATGATCCTTTCACTATAGAATGGAGTTTAAGTTCTCTCGCTGGACTAGCCCTTATCTTATATAAACTCCAAGCTCATCTTCTTCCTCCATTATATACTGATTATAGCTCTATATCTATTAATTGAATTAACTAGGCTTATCTTACTGCATCGCTTTTTCTATTATAGTTCTCGCTATCTTAGACTGCTCCTTATGTAGATACTATTATTTAAAGAATTTCCAGATACTATTCTTAGCATCCCTTAGCTACATTAGTTACTTATAGCTAGTCCAGTTCACCTTAAGCTAAGATATATTCCAGCATAGGTAAAGAATAATAGTAGCTAGGTAAAGTAGCAATTAGCTAAGTAGATTATAACATTTATTAAGCTTTAACTAATAGTTATTAATAGAGATTTATATATATTATCAGTAGTTATTATTAAGATTCTCAGTTTATAAAAATGCATTAGTATATTTATCTTAAGTATGCTATAGTAAATATTTCTTATATTTGCAACCCTAGTTAATTTATAAAGTACTACATCCTAAGAAACTATTAGTAAAATAGGCATAAGATAAGCGAATATAAACTAGAAAGCTATATTATTAGTTACTGAGGCTCTAGCATTCCTTAGCTTATCAGTAGTGCTATTAAGTAGTGAAAATATTAGTTTTTACTTCTTAAAGAAGTTAAGTAAATATTCCATTTTAATTATCACTTTCCATAAGGCGCTATAACGGCCTTCTTTAGCCCAACCCTAGCACCTCATAGTGATCTCGTAGAGTGGTTTTAGGAGACTCTATATCTCTACTAATAGAAGCCAATTCTATAGTGAAAGCTGATCTTAGACAGGCATACGTTATTAGAGCTCTGCTGCCTTCATTTTGAGATATGCAATGAAATAGTTAATATACTCTTATTTATAAATAGCACGCTAGATCATCAGAAAAGTCAAATTCCATCTAGTTTCATTATTTTATATTAGCTCGAGGTTAATAGCAGCTCGCTCCTCCTTAAAGAGTTAGTAGCTATCTTCATCGCACTAGTTGCATGCCAGAGATTTCATCAACTCTCGCCGTTATAGAGAAGCCCTGATGAACTGGACGATGTTATATAGCTTGCCCACTGCTCCCCATTTCCACTAAAGTTAAAGCTCACGCTCTTTAACTTAGAAAGCCGCCTTAGTAAAGGCTTCTTACTTAATTGAATTAAGGTCTTTCCCCCAGAGGAACGCTCAAGCTATAAGGTTAATAATATACCTAAAGCACCATATTTAATAGTTTCTAATATCCTCCTTAGCTATTGCAGAAGAAAGTTAATAATAGAGGCTGGCTAAGTATATATCATTAGATGAGATATTATTATAGACACCTGCGCCAATCCGGTCTTATATTCTATACTCGCTGAAGATGTTATATATTGTCATTACTTAGTTATCTCCAGAATGAGCTCCCTACACACAGTGTAGAGCAAGAAGTCGCGATTAGACTTGATAGGAGGCGTTAAGATAGTAAGCGTAGAGGCTAAGGAAAGTATACTAGTTTAGAGAAGTCCATATATCAAAGCTAAAGCTAATCCTTATAACTGCCTTCTCTAATTAACTCGATATTGCTCCCTTCTTTACCTCGAATAATTTCTACATAATATTACGCACTGACTGCCAGCTCTATAGCACCTCTTTCACTAATAACGCATTATATAAATCAAGCATTCATCGCAAATACAGATTTAACGGCGCTATGAAAGGAAGATTGGCAGTGACGATCTAGCTAACCGTCAGCTCCTTCACTTTATTAACATTAGATCTTACAGTAGGAAGCTCCACGCAGCGCCATTTCAAAGGAAGGTAAATATCAACGCAAGACGAATCTTCATCCACATTACCATCTGCCTCAGTAATCATATATAACCTATATTCAGTAAGACGCTGAAAAAGAAGAAAAAAATCGGACTCATACAGATGCTATATACCTTCAGAAATATTTAATTAGCGATATAGTATTTATTATAATGAATAACGAGCTCTTCCCGCATTTATTACATTTCAAGTAAGCCCAATAGATCTATAACATCCACAAATTAAAGCTAACTTCCATAAAGAAGAATCTATAGACTTAAATCCAGCTCCGCCAGCCTTTGCGATTCTTATTAGCAATATACTCCTCTGATATATACCTCTTGCAGCCAATCTGGACCATTAGAAGGTCAGCAAGAGTCATTCTCCTAAATTCAGCCTTAATAGACATAGCATTAAGCTACTATTTTAGTAATTTATACTAACTGCTAATTCCTAAGAGCATTTCCAGCGACTACTATTATGCTACTACAGTAGATCATTAGTAGATCGCGGATCGTAGATGCTTCTCATAAATAGATGCAACACATCTTAACTACGTAGGCAAATAAAATAATAAATCCACGCACCCCTACCGCGTCACTAGATTATCATTAGTGCAATTAGCTTAGGGGCCACACCAAATTCATTACCCTACACCTAGAGCTCGACGAGCCCCAAATGGCCTCGGCACTCCCAGGACCATCGCACAGAAAAACCCATAAAATATAGTATTTCAAGTAAATCAAGTTTAAGGCATTATAAACTTACTTACTTAAAATATATTGGGCCGTCAACTTACTTAACTTGCTTAAAATACTTGACTTGATACTTGAATTGAGGTCAGCGCTGAGGTGGACTGCTACAACAGTGGGCAGTTAATCAACCGCGGACTGGCCATCGAGGCTCTCGAGTACTTCTGCGACCGCTTCGAGGGCCAGGTCCTGGACGCGACGCGGCCCGAGACGGAGCGCACGCTTATGTGCAAGCACGGCGTCCACTGCATCCCCAACGACATCGGCTGCTTCGTCAACGTCTTGATAAGCGTCACGGCCAAGATCGGGTGCCAGTTCACCATGGGCGGCAAGGGGGCCAAGTCAGACTGTGGTCGGGTCTTAAGACGCTTGATTGACGAATGCGATACGTCTTCGACACAGAACAAGCAGGGCGGGAGGTTGAGTAGTAATTATGCGGATTGGAGGTTTGATCCTAATACTCGCTAGAACCTGACTTCGAAGGACCAATGTTCCGGTTAATCAGAATGCGAAGAAAATCAGATATGAAACTGAATCACATTAAGTAACTACTTAGTTTTCTTAGTTAGTTATGCTTTTTGACAAGGGAGAGCTCCCACGGCCAAGCACCTTCAACTCAACCATAAAAACTAATGCAAGCTAGAGGGATGCTCTTACACCCCGTTGTTCACGAGCTTTATTAGTATTCATAATGCTTTAGAGGACATTTGAAACTCAGGCGGCTTTAGCTGCCCATTCCTCTACATACATCCTGAACCGCAGCTTTCACTCGAGGTGTACGCCTAGCTAATGCATGCTAGGCTTAGCGCGCTTATGATTGTCATTATACATTACCACCGGGTTGCATTGGTTTCTATAGCATAATAAGTGCATCACTTCAGTCTTTTTATAATCGAAACTGATCTCATTCTCTTTCCCCTACTATAGTACAGCATTAAGATCTATAGTCACTATATCCATAGTGTCTTCAAGCGTATGGCCAATGGGTTGTTAATTCTATCATCTAGGACTACCTTTGTAGACCACGAATCACTGTCAACCGCCGGCGTGTTGCCCAAGATAAAATCGTGCCTGCTTTTGCCAGTGATTGCAACAACAACGAGCACTGCTTCAGCACAGCGTGTTCATGTGCTGGCTATGCGGCTCCAAGCATTCCTGTCACGCCAACAGTCACATCAATCATCACTTCTCCTACTGCCACGGCTACTGTCACCGTCCGTCGAGTATGCGGCGCCGTTCTTGAGGATGTCATGTGCTGCCTTTATAATGGGCAGTTGGAACGTCCCTTCCGTACTTGCACCCAGAGTCAGTTTCCTTGCGATCCTGCTGCTGCATAAACGGAGCGCCAGCTACATGCTTACTAACTACTGCAGCTACCATTTCGAAAGCCTATGTCCGATTTCAAACTACCTGCGAGGAGATAGCGCGACTTCCTGCGTGCTGTTTCGATATCTTCGTACGTATAAGTCTTGACTTGTCAAAACACCATAACGTTGAAGCTGAACATTGTTTTTATTTATACAAGGTAGCTCTGTTTGTAAAGACCCTCATGATGTTAGGTCTATGGGCTTTTTGTTCACGTCTACGTTCGGGAATTCCCACAACTCAAACCCACAGGAGTCACCAGCACCAAACACACACCGGCAGTCACGTTTGACCCACACTTGACAAAGTTATTGATATTAAAACATTGATCGTGAGTCTGGTGAGCGGAACCCAAGTCGCACTTGAGCGGTTCTAGATCCGTCCTGAGCAAAAGCGGCAATGCTTCAGGGGAGCATTGGGGTCACCATGATAGCAAGTAATTAATTTTCAATATGAAAGTGAAGTGTGGGAGTAAGCTATACTGAACTTTTCGTTCGTTCTCCAGATATAATATATGCTACTATTCCTCAAATAAGACAAACTCCGACCCAAGGTAAATCTGCCTCACTAAAAGGGCTTCTATAAGCTCCTCTTGTATGCAAGGCAGTATCCACCAACAACGCCCCTACACGCGTAGCTCTTTGGTTTCCGTGCCACTCAACTATCATTAAGAATCTATGATTGATAGATTTACTACCAACCCAGAAATCTCCGAGATGCAGGCAGCCCCAAACGCCACTGTCAAGATGTCGGAGTAACTCAGAAGGCGAGTTCGTGGGTGGCTTCATGCCTGCTATGAGACACTTCCCATGTCCGACAGCAAAATCATTCCAATCTTCTGGATCTCCTTTGATATTGAATAGAGAAGTTGGGACCAATCGTGATTCGAAGTGAAGTGCTACAATAGACTCATCCAGGCTCTCTCCAGGCAACATACCGCTCAAAGCTGACAGCAGCTTTCCGTCCCGCGATTCAAGTTGAACCCCGCGCAGTCCCAGCAGTAACTCACTCGATGACCGAAGGTACGGGTGACATATCCAGTTAACGGCACCAGCCCAGCCCGCCCATGTCCAGGAGGGGAACCCCGTTCTTCGTCGCGCGTCAACTCTGCTTTTGTGGTACCATGAAAGGGAAGCAAATATCAAAGGTTCAATGAGCTCCTTGATACCATCAATTGGAATGCATAGTAAGCCTTGAAGGATGACAGATCGCGGCTCATGACGTGCCCTAAGTTGTAAGATGGCTTTAATGCCATTGAGGGAATCGGAATCATAGGTTAGATCTCGGGCTGTGTACTGTTTGAGGAGTCCGAAGAGATCGATAAGTTGCCTCACATATCTCGTATCCATTGATTCCCTCGTGAATATCTCGTGAAGTGGATATCCTGGGCTTGGGTCACGATATTGACTCGAGAAGAAGAGTCCATTCATCCAAGATTTCCAATCGAGTGACTGAGGGTCCTCTAAACACTCAAGCCCTCCTATGGCCTCTGTCCAACTCGCCTGGGCGCATTCGAAGATTGTCTGATACTGGGTGAAAACAAGGCGTCTGCGGGCAAACACTGTTTCTTGAAACGTCCATCCTCTCGTCCACCAACGAGACTCTTCAACCTCGTGTACCGGTTCTGGTCCGGTATTCATAATCGTAATGCTGTCGAGCTGAACAACCTTTTGCTTTGACTTTCTTTTGAACCCTACTCCAGGAAGCCCAAAGTTTTCATCTGAACCAGCAGTTGCAATGATGACACATTCGGCGTTGCTATAGATCAAGTGCATTTTGCCGATATGATCCTTGGATTCGGAGAGGTTGCCATGATTAATACAGTACTTGTCGACCCATATGTATCGATACCCGAGAAGCTTTGTGACGGCAATAGAGTCCTTTATGGTTGCAGATATCTCGTGCGGAAGTTTCTCGCCGACTTTCGAAGCGAACCCTGTCTTCCCAGGAGCCCATACGTAACTCAGCGCTACCCATCTCATAGACGGCCCAGCTTCCGTAATCTCCATTTTCTCGCAGTCGATTAGTTTCATCCCTGGTACTTCCAATCTGGGATTGAAAGTAGTTGATGGGTCGTGATGGCATCGTTCATGGTCCTCTTCGCAGTTTTTTATCCACTGGCGGGCTGTTTGAAAGTCAAACGACTCAGAAATAGTTTGTGGCCGAAAGAGTGCTGGCTGATTGCTTTGAGGATAGCACGTCACATAACCGGCTTCCCCATGGTCGTAAAATTCAGATTGTCCGGCTTTTGAGATCGCCTGTAACTTGCGAGTTGGCAGCATTACAGGGATATCTCTGGCTTCTAGTTTTGGCCTAACGATCCCACGACAATGAGAGAAAAATGAGAACGCTCGGAGAGTAAATGCTGAGGGATCCAGCAAATCATCGTGGTTCCAAACGACCGTGGTCGATAACAATTTGCACATTGTGCAATCCGTTGTCAACGGAGGCACAAGTCGGGATGCGTCGTCATCTATGATAATGCCGCCAGGATGTTGGCGGATTGCATCGCCGTATGCAAGCGCCTTCGCGTAATCAATGTTACGGCATCGCTCACAGAGTGATTTGCATGTCGATTCGGGGGACATTATGGTGGTTGATAGGTGAGGTGAAGGTTTTAAATGTGTGCCTTGGAAACTTTGAACCAAGTCTTAAGAAATTGCTTTGAGCAGATATTTATGCGCCCCCCTCGGACGAGGCGCGCTTGAGGTGCATTTGAGAGGCCTGACACAGGACCTGGGTCGGCGAATAATCACCACACAGCCATTTAAGGGTCCTAAAGATGAAACGTTCAAGTGTAAATAAGCGCCGCAAGGTAAGTGGTGTGACTGACACCCTGCATAGCTTTGAGTGCTGTAAGGCAACACTTGGGTCACTAACGGGGGGGTCCAGCCAACAAGAGCAACACAAAATCAAAGGTCCATTTCAGCTCCACCTATTCTAGCTGGGGATGGAAGTCCCAGCAATTTTTGGTGCTATTTTAAGCTACATTACACTGCTGACAGTGGTGTGTCGCGACTTCTTAAGATTTTGGCATCGATTGCTGCCAATTGCCCGCAACAGCTATTGCAGCTGCAGCGTCTACTTAAGGTCATTAACTATACGTCACAAGTGATAACTTGATAATGTAAACTTGCTGGACGCTTTTAACCAAATCCCACCAACGAGCATTTGACAACGAGATTTACCTGACACCATCAATTTCATATAGCAACCTCAGCGAAAGGAGATCCTAGTTTAGGGACTGTGGGACATTAACGTACTCTGGGGCTGGTTGCAGCCACCACCCGAAACCCTTCCGGTAGCAGAGGTTATCATGACTGCTGTGCGTTATAGCACAGAGAAAATAATGATATTGAGGGGCCAAATAGGCTATTGCAATTAATGATAATTACGGCCCTATTTCGGCTGCTATCACCGACTCCGCTCGCAATGGTGATGATGTCTCTGTCTCAAGCCCCCGCTGCTGTTCTAACCCGTGCCGCCCGTGCCGCCCGTGCCCCCCCCTCATCTAGTCCTGCTCTTTGGTCCCTGAAGCATCCCAAACAACCCCTGCTCTAGTGATCATGCCCTTTAAAATCATCGATGTCCGCACCGACGTGCCGCTCACCGGGACGGAGCTTCTCATTCGTCATGATCGATCAGAAGGCATTGCAGATGGCCACAGTAATCAGAGGCAGCTGAAGCGCGTTATGCACAGAGTATGCCGCATTCCTCGCCAGGAGGCCCCGATCTCCTCATAGTCTAGCAAGCAGGAATGGCAAACAATAGCTCTTCTAGGGAATCGAGATTATCCTTATTCCACAACCATCGGACAATGATCCCAACGACCCTCTAGTGGGATATTCCCATGTGCCCCTTTCGATTGGTCCCCGAATTGACCCCCTAGGCCCTATAATCATTAGTGATTCTAGGAAATGTATCATGGCATCCTTGTGCTCTTTTATGTTGGATACGGTAAACGACACAATCAACCCCGGTGGACCTGGAAAGGCGTCATGCGGTATAGATCTTGGCATGAGGATCCCGCCGTCTCCACCTATCGCCCTTCCTTCGTTGTGCAGTCGCAGTTGTCGATGGCTATCTCGATTCGCTTGAAGAGAGGGGACGTTAGGGATGAAGGAGTCTGTGTAGTCGGTTTGCGTGTGCTTTCGACGATAAATACCGCTTGACATACGTGATAAGAAGCTGGAGGTCTACCGCGAGTATTAAGACGCCGTGTCTATGCTAGCAAGCGATGAAGCCTAGCAGTGATCCCATGGTAGCACGGACTGCTAGCGAAGTAGTAGAACATCTGTAATGAATAAGCCATAAGATGACGTCTCTAGAAGATCGCAGCTACTTCGAAGGGAGCTATATAAGAAGGAGAAAGCAAGGGCTAGAGGGAGAGGACGAAGGATAGCAACGAGTTTGGGAAATACACTAGACCCTTACTTTAAAGGCACTCCAAGGCATAATACACTTGCGCAATTTACAACACGACGCCCATTCTGACAAATCCCTAGTCTGGTAGGAGATATAATTATAGGAGCTTGGAAATTTTAGAGTTACTCAGCTCGAATGGCCCCTGTCCTAAATCAAAGGTCATAATCTACTACTATCTTGCGAATAGCTTTCCCTTCCTTCATTAACTGTATCATATCTGGTAACTTCTCGAGAGAAACTACCTGGCAGTTCTGTTTAACCAAACCACGTTGCGCCAGCTTCAATACTCTATTCGTGTCTTCCCTGGTTCCAACTAATGATCCCTTTATCGTTAAATGCTTCAAAATCAGGAACCTCGGGTTCGCCAAGATATTATGACCAGAACCAGCAGCTGGTAGTCCAATACACATAATAACTGCCCCGACCCGGCTGCCGACGTACTCAAGTGCAGTGTTGTATGCAGGCGGTGCTGTAATAAAAACAGCGTGGGCACCGCCGTTGGTCAATCGCAAAACCTCTGCCACGGCGTCGTTGGCCTTCTGATTGTCGACAAAAGCGTCAGCTCCCATACTTAGTGACAATTCACGTTTCGCGTCTCCGACGTCCACCGCTATCGGCCGAAACCCGAGGGCCTTCGCAATCTGGATAACCTGCACGCCAACTCCTCCACCGCCTCCGAGTACAACCACATCTGACCCAGGCGGTAGACCGGCTGATTTCACAGAGCGATATGCGGTCGCACCGCTACACATGAGTGTGGCAGCCAGGTCGTCCGGTATACCCTCTGGAATTGGGATCGCATGTCTTGCGTCGGCAAGGATATAATGCTGGAAGGTCCCAGTGACCGCAAGGCCCGTGTTTCGCTTCTTTGGGCAATGTGTCTCCATGTCTCCCAAGCAGAGCTCACAGGTGCCACAGGCGCTCCAAATGGGCTTAACACCCGCCCGGTCTCCGATTTTCAAGTTGTGAACTTGAGAACCAACTTCCACAACGACACCACACCCTTCATGCCCTGCAGTTGTTACGCCAAAAGAGCTCATGCGCGGTGCAGGTGTGTCATTCAGCATGTAGTGCAGGTCCGAATAGCACAGTCCGCTTGTTTTCAGGCGGACAAGGACCTCGCCTGGACCTTGACACGAACGTCAGCTCCTCTGTGGCGCGTTGTAGTATCGATATTGAAATTGGTCAAGACTCACCAGGTTTGGGAACTTTCACATCGTCAATCTTGACAAAAAAAGTCGGCACCCTCATTCTTTACCACCGCTGCCCTACATGTCGTTGGGATGCTCATGTTGAAAACCGCTGTATTATTATGCGAGGATAGTCGGACATTGGGCTCTCAATGCTCGAAAGCTGGTATTGATAATGGGATCTTTGTAATTAAGTCAAATCATATCCATTGGTGATGCGTGCGGTATCCGCATTCCCTACCTAAAATCTCGCATTATGATGGAGGCAAATTTGCGAGTGGCATCTCTCGGCCTCCGCAGGGTTCGGTCTCCGCAAGGTTCGGTCTCCGTTCAGATGCCTGCAACCACCCCATAAAATTCGGCATCCGCTTGAATGCCTCACAAAGCTTGAGGATCCGCTATTGATAATGGCGTAGTCAAATCCCTAAGAGACGCACCAAATCAAAAGTGGTTACTAATAAGGGATATATTAATTATTAAAAGTCTCAAGATATACTAGCATGTATGGCAGGATATCTGGCTACAGATGAGGCGCGCAGCTCACTAATCATCATTTCAGATGATAGCATTAATCCACGACTTCCACCTTATTGATCAGTTTATTGACTTCAATCCACATCAACGTCAAACTATGAGGCATCTTGTTATGTAATCATCCATTCACAGTGGGAGGCTGGTGGATCGAGATATGGATTGACGTGGACGCTACGCAGGGGTACTCACGCAGTTAATGCATACTCCATATCTCTAAGCAAGCACCAGCACATCTAATCAACCCCGATTTCCGACGCGTTCTGCCACGTTCCGACGCGTCTGATGCGTGAACTTAAATGTCTCACATTCAACCGATTCGTACGGTCGGTTCACCTTCAAGTTCGAGATGGCGGACTTACTACTCGGCCCTCCAGACCCCGAAGTCCCCCAACCTCTTATTTGGGCGCCAACGAGTGCTGAGGAGTGGAGGATCTTCTACATCTGGAAGGGATTCACGCTGGCCGAACGCGGCAAAGATACCCTGTCATAGGTATGGAATTACGGAGTTGAGATTCAACCTACAACAATCTGTATGCAGGACACATCTCAGCATTAAGGATTAGCCTCCCAAAGGCTCTACTCCACTTCTCTGTGGAATAATAAACTCATATCAATGCACTAAGTTTACATTTGAACCTAAGCGAGCAGTAGAAATCAGAAAACGGTCTCGAGGTCCTAGGGCCTCTAGGAAGAAACGTAATCTGAGGCTAGAAAAAAACGGAAAACATTCTTGAAGGATGGGAGAGATATTTAAAGAGCATCTTCCGTTTGAAGAAGAGACGAGGTAAAATATGCCCTTACAGGAAGTTGCTCTATGGAGAGAAGTAGTTATATTTTATTTGACAGAGAATTCCTTTTGCAAGTGTAGATATTGGTAGGAACACAGTTCCCTTAGTAAACGGAACACAGTCCCAGTTGGGGCCCAATTTCATATCTCAACCTAAAGTAGAGCTGGCTTGACAGTTGTTCGAGCATATTCCTTTCGGATATCCTCAGTCATGCCAGACATATCGCACAAATCCAGATCTCTTAGCAGATCAGATCGTGGTACCCAGCTGCCATGGATGCCGTTGCGCAGGCGGAAAGGAAGTTCAATAATGGCTACAGGGCCTGGTTCGACATCGTTCGCATCAATAATGAGAATGGAGGAAATTTTCACGTCCCGCCTGTTAGCAATAGTGATCAAATACCCATCGCCTTCGGGTGCTGTAGAGTTGGCTAGCATCATATGCTCCTTTAGTCGACCCAACTTACCATCCGGCGATTTCTGGATAAACGCCACCTCGTGGAGTGCGGTATGTTCACCGGCAGACCAGTATTTGTATTTCCCCGTGTTGACAACTGCACAAGCTAGAGTGTTGTAGGTTCCGCCTACCGGGCTATACTCCGCGTTCGGATCGTGAACGCATAAAAAGAGTTTGTTGTACTTCTTGGTGACAAATCTCTCATCGAGTTTAGGCATCTCACCATCCAGATTAACTAGCTCGATTGGCTCAACACGGAAGTCAGTTGCGTTAGGGTCGAACTTCCAGCGCACATAATGGCTTTCCGGGCGTCCATCATTCTTGGGTTTAGCGCTGGGATGGGTAAATGGGTCCTCGCCTCGGGGGCCAAAGAACCAGAACTAATATCATGAGTTTGACATTCACTTCTCAACATCAAGCTGAGGACTTACCTTGTTGTAATAGGTCAGTGGGGCGTCAAGATAAACACATCCATCCTCACCCTCGAATGCGTTTCCAGTGTGCCCGTAGAAGGCGTTATCGTAGTGGAACCAGCGAACATCTTCCGGCTTTGGATTGCGTCGTGGAAGGATACCAAACGTCAGAGGCCTGTCCTCGGCCCAAGCGAAGTGCTTCGAACCTTTCTGGAGGAGCTCAACTGGCTGGGTCTCGATGGGGGTGAGTACAAAAACGACCCAGTTCTTGGTCGCTGCCATATCATGCATCATTCCCACATATGGGGCCTTGATCCAGCATTCTTCAAGCTTCTTGCCGTCTTTGTCAAACAAGTAGTATGCAACATCGTCCGTAGCATCACCCTTCGCCTCATAGCCCATTGTGATCAATTCACCGTTGTCGGGATCAATCTTCGGATGCGCGGTGAAAGTCGGAGCCGAGTATTGGCCGCCGAAGTCGTAGAGCCCTACAGAATTGCTGCATGAGCATTGCTCATCAAATCAATGCAAGCTGACCTACCCTTGGTGTCCAGAGAGTCCGGGTCCATTGCGTAAGGCTTCGAGTCTTCCTTCAGTGCCAGTAGCTGATTCTCGAAGTAGATGATGTGCGTGTTCGCCGTAGAATGCACCTCGTGTTTGACGCGGGCATCGTCGGTGAAACGGTTGCGATACATGCCAAAAACCGACTGTCTCGCTGCCCTCTCAATAAGGAACTTGGCGGTTCTGACATACTTCTGCTTGAAATCGGCGTGGCCGTCCTTGATTCGGATCGCGTCTATGGCTCCATCACCGTTGATGAAGACATCGTCTTCATACAGAGGGGCCCACGACCAGTCGGGTATGCAGCGGTAATAGGTTCCATCGATTTCCTTCGAAATTTTTCCACGCACAACACAGTTGTAGACTTCAGCCTCAAAGCGGCAAGGCGCTTCCGGACCCTGAAAAAAGGGTGACTCGGGGAAGTTTACCTCGGGCTGGGCCTTGAGGGCTTCGGCAGACTTGGCGATATCGGCCATGGTGCTATCAAGATGCAGGTGTGGAAAGTAGAAGTAATGGTGGCTGTTAGGGCCGATAAGTTCGATTTGTTTTGCCTGGTGTTGTCTTGACTGATGTGGTCTTGGCCATCGCAATCTTCACGTAACTGATACAGCTTTAAGTACCTTACAGTGAGACAACCAGCACAACGCTGAGTAGTGGCACGGCGACCGCGCCGTACCATTTCCCCGCTCAATGAGACGCAATGGCATAAGACAGCTAGCACTAGACCCCGTCGCTCCTGAGCGGGGAATGATGCAAGCGCGGAGACCGCCCTCCAAGGCCGTTCACCGCGTTAGTTCGGTAACGAAGAGACTTGACAATTCATGCTATTAAACGTTTGGTCATTCATTACGCCCGGATTTCATGAGTCTCTCAACTGAACCTTTCCTTACTTTACAACCCCAGAAAACGTGCCGCAAGAAGCATATCCCTGCCTGCCTTTGGCCTCAACTTTACCATGTTGACAAAAGACTTCATTTTCAAAGAGGCCGACGGTGTTAGCATCGTGGCTACGGCATTTTGGAAACCCGCAGAGACAGAGACTAGGAGTCCATATGGAATCTGTAGGCAACAGAAGCCTAAGCCCGCAGCAGGCCAAGCCCATGGTTAGCTAACATTTCCAAGCGTTGGGGTTTCATGGGGGGGCTTCGTAGTTGGCTCTAGATACTTCATCCCGGATGTCGAGATCGAGTACCTCTGCGGTGCGCACTATGTGGTTGTGTCGGCGGACTATCGCCTGTGCCCACAAGTCGCCTAACCGGAGTTTCATAGTCTTCCATCTTCCAATACCAATTTCTCCACAACCAGACATGAAAACACCTTTCAAAGAAGCTTAACTGGTTCTTGCTGTTCAAGCTATCAAAAACAATCCCGAACTTTCCTCTCGGGCTGCAGCTGCAATGTATGGAGTACCGCGTTCAATCCTCGGGACGCGCCTGAAGGGGACGAATCCCCGACGCGAGAGCCCGCCTAATTCCGCGAAATTGGACAAACTGGAAGAGAAGACGATTGTCGAACGCGTACTCGACATGGATTCGCGATCTTACCCTCATCGGATTAGTGACGTGGAGGCTATGGCCAATCTCCTACTCGCCGCACGAGGAAAATCATCCGTCGCAGTTAACTGGGCTTCTAAGTTCATTAAGCGACAACCAGGATTTAGGACGCGTCAATTGCGCCGATACGACTACAATAGGGCCATATGCGAAGATACAGACGCGATAAACGCGTGGTTTTGCCTTGTGCGGAACGTGGTTGCGAAATACGGCACCGCGGATGCGGATTCTAAGGTGGGATCTCTCGTCATCAGCGAAGCTCTCCGACATCAATTCTTAAAGCCATCAACTAGTTCGCAAAGGGGACATGAGGAATCATGCACAAGATCGCTCTTTTGGAGTTGGAGGTTTGGAACCCTCGACAGAAGAATGGCACCCTAAGCCGACACCGCAGAGCCAAAAAAAAAAAAAAAAAAAACCCTCTCAGACAAGGAGGAACCCTTACTGTAGCTAAGGCAAAGAACATCCAGGCCCGGAACGAGGTTAACGTACAGGTGAAGCAGAAAACGCATCAAAGTAGTGGTCGCGCGACGAGGTCCGAGCCGAGGAAACGATGCTGTGGTGTCTGCAGGGAGACGGGACATAACGCGAGAACTTGTCAGGTAGTTATCTCATCATCTGAAGAAGACAATGAGCAGTGATTATAATTGATTTAAGGCGTTGGGGTTGAGTTCGAGGGCAGAATGTTCGTCTGGTTGCGGTTAGGTGGCCAGCTCAGGGGTCTAGAACATGTGGTTAGGCCTCGGTTCTGCTGCAGTCGCGCTTGGACGTTTCAGACACGCCAATTGCAACTCCACTCTGTGCCTTTTAATCTCCCCATCATTCCATAACTCCCTGGACTCCTGTCGTCTTTCTGTAAACTTGGACGTTTCTTCATTTCGATGTCCAGCAGAGCAGGATGGCAACTGTCGCCGCCACTCAAGCTTCGCGCCCGGGCTCGGCTTCCTCGGTGGACCAGCTCTTCGAGTTAGTCGACGGTCTCGACGACGCCCAGATACACTCCTTGCTGCAAGATTTCAACAACACTGTAGCGAGCAACGTCCCAGTTTCCCACGGCGTCGATCTATTTGAGCATCCCAAGCCGAAACCAACGCCCGTCCGCGTCCTTTCCATTCGACGATCCGCATTCAACCTTCCGCGATTATTCACTCGGCCGAGCAAGAGACAGTCTTCGGCTCCAGTCCCCATATCGCGTCCGAGGACGGCATTGCCTACCTCTGCAAGGCACTACAGGAGGATCAGTCGCCCCGTGTTGCCGTCGCCTTCCAGCGGTCCTGACTTGGACGCTCTGTTGTCAGCATACCTCGCGCCGATCCCGCCGAAATCTACACCCAACCTTTCATCCCCGTCCTCTACGAGATCAATATCCACTAGCTCCTCGATGAGCGTCGAAGCAGACAATATCAACATGGATTCATGGGCACCCCTGGTTTTTGGCAGACGCCAGAGACAAAGCCGCGAGATGGGTGACATTTTTGAGGTACTGGAATTCTGAACAAGAAAGTGGACATGACGCAAAGGTTGTTTCAATCTGCTGTTATCACGGCATTGATGCTTCTCGCCTCTACACTGCCGGCGGTGTTTACAACAAGCGGCTCATGGAGCACCCAGGCCTGATGTGCGCCGCAAATGGATGCCTGGATAGCTCACCTGAGTTATTCGCTTGACCATTGCGGCCTGCTAATGCGACAACTTTGAATACATTCCTCGGGCATCACAGAGGGCGTCAAATCGGCACTCCTCGTTAGGGTGTCTAGATTATTCAGGTGGTGCTGTTTGGCGGCCTTCGGCCATAAGCTCGCTGCACGCTTGGTCCTCGGCACTCCTAAGCATATGCTCACATGCTCTGTAGCATTAGCTAGGCGTTCAGGTTTTAGGATGTCGTTACTGTTGGAGGCACTTTGGGTGCTGGTGTAAGTTAGGTGTTCTACTTTCGTGTTACGCCCTTTTCGCAATCGGTTCCTTACTATAGCGATGCTTGCGTGGTTAAGGGTCTTCGCTGTCAGCATCGCCTTCTACGCCCACGTCTTCAGCGTCCATGTGAGGGGAACAACATTCATCGTCACCGATTCGCTTGATGGCGGATGAGATATACCCTCGGACAGTTCGTAGCTGTGGGCGACATCAGAACCGCGCCCGCTCGCCCTTGAGGCATGTTTCATACTTCATTGCTGGAATAATAATCATACACAAAGACTGGAGTTTGTAGAGAAGCCGAATGCAGCGCGCTTCTTGTTTATATCACTTAGTTGGCTCAACTGCAAAGAAACTGTTGAATACAGACATGGGATCATACTTAGCCTGCAAATTTGCCACATCTTGTTAGCATTAACCCTCTGTCAAACAGCAGATTGATGTTACCTTGAGCACTTGGAGACGGGAGTAGTTCGGCCCCCAGCAGTCCGCGGGAGTCTCATTGAGCATACTAGCATTTGCCCAAACTCCAAAATCTGCTCCCCAGTCTTGAGTCTGGCGTTGCCGGATCAGTTGAGTCGTTTCGTGGATCCATTCAAGAGCGAGAGTGTCGTTCTTTGCCTCATTGTGCCTGATGTAGTTTATCAGTTTCAGACTCGCTCATTTGTAGTAACTTAATGTCACTTACTCTTCACTGATCAGAAGCATATTGTGCACAGGCTCTGTCATACGCAAACAGCTGGCTTCCTACAAGTAAAAGTACAATCGTTAGAAATGGGAAAGATGGCATCGAAGAGGCTAAAAGAATGAACATATGGAATATTCTTAGAATCCAACTTACCGGGCGAAGCCTTGTGGTCCTGTGCAGCTCAAATATGACTTTGGTACGGACAGCGTCGGGGTTGGAGCTTGTGTAGTCCAACCAACGCTGCCAAAGTTCATCAATGAGCTTCGGAGAAATCTTCACGATGGGCAGACTTCCAGTCGCAATTCTTCTCGGGCCAGCAAGCAAGAGTTCGTCAAGGGCGTGACTGAGCTCAACTAAAGACGGGTAGCTTGTGGTTGTATCTGACAAAGGGCTTAAGCCTTCTACAAAAAACTTGAACAACCCCGAGAACTGGTTTTTCGATCCACACAAGGTAAAGTTCAATACCACAAGAGGCTGCATTTTGAGCAAAGCGTCAGTGTCAAGTGTTCTGGCTGTGTCCAAAAAGCCACAAATCTTGTACAGACCCACCTTGTTATGCGGACCACGAACGAAATTCAGAAAGACCAAGATGACGTCTTTATTTTTGTCTTTGCTGGCATTGCAATGTTCCTGCGATAGTGTGAGAACGAATCAAACGGCATCTGACTCATTGTACACTCACCACGAATCGTGGAATTATGGTCGGAAGGTCTGAAGAGGGCAGAGCAATTGAGCGAAACACCCACGGCCCCTAAAAATATCCCAAGTATCAGTTGATGAAGACTCTCAGAAAATTCCCGAGCCACCTCCTCTCCCACACACGTCACCAGGACTTGTTTCATTGAGGCACTTACCGGGTCGGGGACAGTCTTCAACACGAATTCCACAACGACTCCAAAGTTCGAGGAGCCTCCTGGGATCAAATTTCAGTGTGAGAAGTGTAAACTCTGTTGTTAGAAAGAGGAAAGGTATCTTACCCTTGATACCCCATAAGAGATCTGAATTCTCAGAGTCACTAGCACGGACGATACTTCCATCCGCGAGAACGACGGTGGCAGAGATGAGGTTGTCGCACGCTAGCGTGCAACTTGGTCAGCCTGTGGCTGGCTTAATAGTGTAGAAAAAAACTGACCCATTCCGTATTTCTGTGTCAACGGGCCGTAGCCACCTAATTGTTCGATGGGTCAGCATGATCTGATAAAACAGTGGCCTGGACATCGTTTCTTTCTGTCTTAATCACTTACCCCCGGTGACATGGCCACCAACGCCAACATTGTGCACACCTCCTCCAACGCAAGCCAAACCCTCGGCTCGCAGGAATGTATAAACACCTTCCCAAAGACACCCACCGCCGACGGCAACTTCAGTCCGGTCTTCGTTGAGTGCCACGGCTCTGAGCTGGCTGAGGTCTATTACAAGACCACCTTCCACGCTGTTGGAGCCAGATGCGTGATGCCCTCCACACTTGATGGCTATCCTCAGTTTAACACTTTGGTAAAGTGTTGGTCAGTCGACCCCTAGAGCAAGAGCGTAAGGCAAGACGAACCTGTTGGCGTAGATGATGGCGATGGAAACGTCTTCCGAAGTCCTCGGGAATACGATGTATCGTGCTCTGGCTTCAGAAATGGCGGAGAATCGATGAGATGCAGCAGCAAATTCAGCTGAGCTGCTATCGAGGATGCGGCCGGAAAATCCGGCCTTGGTCAACTCCCCAGCCATAGTAATTATGCTTCAACAAGTGCTCTTGCCGGTAGTGCAGTTTGCGTATTCCATACTAGTTTCGCTTTGAAAGAGACGCTCGTCACCCATTTGTAGCGCGGAACTTCTTATAGCCATCTGTCATGAATGTATTGGATATGACAGCTGAGGCGATCATGAGCGGCTGGCGCAATCGTGGAGCGGCTCCACAGGGATCTGGGGAGAGGGCGAGACAAGAGTAGTGTGGGCTCGGAAAACGGAAAGAGGTGGTTCTGTTCTTGGGTGTGTGCCACCTCAAGTGCCACTGTCGGCACTCAACTATGCTACCCAACATCGTATTTGGTCTTCGTTGGGCCAATGACGAGTATTTTCCGGGGCCTTTCCGACTCTAGGGGGACAAGGGAGACCTGACCTAAGGTGTTGATGAAAGTGAGGGAGCATGGCCCAAGATTGGTTCCTGTAGCCCCATACGCCGTCGTAGCAGGACACGAGCAGCTTTGAATCCGCGGGAGAGGGGGATGAAACCATGGCCCATTGTCTTACTCAACATGGAAAACCGTTCCTCTGTCGTTGCGACCACTTTCCCTTCTATTTCTCCGTTGGCAACGCGTTGTTTGTCGTCTTTCACTTCCGGAAACTTGATCTAACATACCAAGACAGGTCACATTTGCCCTCCTGCGTTGACACTCGCCTCTCCGGCTGATAGGGACGCAGTACGTCCTCAGGACTGTTCCGTCCAGCATACTACTTAGTACCGCCTGGATATCACTTCCAATGCGGACTTTTCCGCTTCATCCGAAGTTCCGTTTCCTCCGAAGACCCTGTTACAATCAGAGGGGTCTTTGTCTCATTAGCTGCGCTGATGCTAGCTACTTGGCGGAAATGACCTTCATTGCACCTGGAGAGGCTTGTCTTAAAACTACCAGGCCAGCTAACCCGATTTAGAGCTCCCCCGCGTTTCCCTCCCTAGCGCCACATGCTTACCCCACCGGCTCTTGCAATCTTGCATGGCCCTGCCGGTGGGTGCAACACGAGCTAGGACCCCGGTACATGGGCTACTCGAGTATTGATATAAAGCACCAAGTGGCCGTCAGACTGGTTTTACCGCACTGGAAAGCTAAGCAATCGCTGGATGAGAAGCGTCTCCCACGGTAGACAACCCTCAGAAAGTTTTAAGACATGGCTTCTGAAATATGCCCCGCAGAGAAGAACAACATGGGCTCCGTCGAGCAATGCGAGAGCGTGGAACGGCCAGCGACTGTTGACAGAGATGACACGATCAAGGGGTCTGTTTATCAGGGCCTCACCTTTACATCTGTCACCGTCTATCTGGTAAGGAGTCTGACCCGCAATCATGCACCAAATACTGACATCAGGTAGGCGATTCTCGCGGTCGGTTTCGCCGAAATGATGGTCATCATATCCTCTGGCTCGGTACGTCAGTCTCGAGCCGAAGTCAACTTCTTAGGGCATCTTCATCCTTGCTAACTTGCTTTTCACAGCTTGCGCGAACCATGGTCGCCGACATTGGTGGTTCCAACAAGGTCCAATGGATATCGCAGTCTGTCCCTATTGTCAACCTCGCGCTGGGTGCTCCCGTCTCCCAGGCCGCCGACTATTGGTAAGTGGCTGCTCTCTATCCCATTCCACAAGGCATATCAAGGAGGGCCATCGGCAGCCCGACGCAAGGCTTTGACTTGCATCACTGCCCGTCTAAAAACATCAAACTAACTAAACAAAATCAGGGGCCGGAAATGGTTCCTGGTCGTGTCCTGTGCCTTTGCTGTTGTGGGAAGCGTTATTGTCTCGCGTGCCACCAACATCGACATGGCACTGGCAGGCAACGCTCTCGCAAGCATTTCTACATCAGCGCAGCCGCTTCTTTACGCCGTCGCGTCCGAGATCCTCCCCCGTCGGTTTCGTCCCGCTGCTCAAGGTGGCGTCTCTGGCATCTTTGCCGTGGGTGCCATCGTCGGTCTCCTGATGGGCAGCGCCCTAACCAAGACGAACCCGAGTGGCTGGCGCATTGTGTGGTACTTCAATACCGGCCTCTTCGCCATTACGGCCCTTGTCATTCTAGTCTTGTACAACCCGCCTCCGCGCGCTGAGCAGACCAACTTAACGCTGCGAGAGAAGCTCAAGAAACTCGACTGGGTGGGCATCGTTACACTTGCCGTTGCCGTCACCACCCTCTGCATTGGACTTACCTGGTCCGAAAACCCCTTCTCTTGGAAGGACGCCCACGTTCTTGCTCCATTTCTGGTCGGCATCGCTCTCATAATCTGCCTAGCGCTGTACGAGGGCTTCATCAAGAAGGACGGCTTGTTCCACCATGGCCTCTTTTCGAACGATCGCAACTTTGCAATCTCATGCCTACTCATCTTCACTGAGGGTATGGCATTTTTCGTTGCCAACACCTACGTCCCTCTAGAAGTTTCTGTCTTGTTTGAATCAAACTCGATTCTGGCTACTCTGAATTTCTCTATCGTCTTCATGGGAGCCGTCGTTGGCAGCATCATTGCCTCCGTCATTTGCTCCTGGAGCAAACAGTTGAGATGGCCCTTGGTCATCTCTTATGTTGGATTCGTGATCTTTTATGGTAAGAGAACTCGCTCAGTAAGCCTTGCCCTTCTCTAACCTATACGCAGCGTGCTGGATGTCCATCGGATTCGGCGACTACAAAAACACATGGGGTTACAACATCTTCCTCGGTCTCGGCTTTGGTGGGTGCTTGACCTGCGTTGTGGTGGCAGCCCAGTTCAGCGCACCGCCGGAACTACTTGCACTTAGCAGCGGTGCCCTTATTACTGCCCGGTCCGGTGGCGCAGCAATCGGCTTTGCAATCGGCAACGCTATATTCAACTCGCAGATAGGCAAGAACCTTCCAAGGGATATCGCTTCAGCTGTCGCTCCTCTTGGTCTGCCATCGGAGTCTCTTGGTCCGTTCATTCAGGCCTTGAACAACCACGATGATAGTGCCTTTGCCACGATCGAAGGTGTCACTCCAGAGATTATTCAAGCTGGCGTTCATGGTCTACGTCAAGCGTACATCACGTCGCTCCGCCCTCTCCATAGTTTTGGACTTGCACTGTCCGTGCTCGCTGTCATCGGTAAGTTTAAGGACATAATCCATCTACTTGGGTGCAATGAGACTGACCGATGTTTGACAGCTTCCTTCTTCATTATTGATCCCAAGAGTGATTTTACCATGGAAGTTGATGCACCGCTAGATGAGCCTAAGGATCAACAGGACAAGCGAGTCGATGCTTAGTCGACGTAATGGAGAGAATGTCAGACTTGAGCGGAATCACGGCACGCATTCACGGGCCTTAGTTGTGGACGTGTGCGTGCTTGTATGCTGGGGTTGCGATATGGTGTTGACATGGTGCCTGTTGGCTTGATTATTCTAACCAATAAGTCATTATTGACTGACATTCTCGTTCCTCCCGACTCCTGAAATAACACTCAAATGGCACATGTTTAACTCAAATGTTGCAAAATCTGCAAAAAAGCCCATTGACTCGAAGCGAGACTAGAATGTAAAAGCAGTCTAAATACACGCCATCAGTTGAAGGAGAGTCCTATCCACGTTGAGATAATCTCCTCAGCATCCTGCCATAAGCTGAAAAGAACGGCCATTGTTTCCCAATGCTCGCGTAGATTGATGGACTAGTACCTTGACCGATCCCTTGACCGGTCGTTCCTTCAATGGCGAGTAGCTTGCACAGTAGCAAAAAGAACTACATTCTTCTTTCCCATAGAGATTGGTATTTCTCAATATCAATACTTGTTCAGTTCTAGATCGATGAATAATGTCCGACTAAGCCTGTTCATAGTATCCACCTATTCCATGTACTTACCTTCGTACCTCCTTTGTCACAGTCGGTGAGTTTTTGCCCACAATCGCCCGCAAGCTCTGATAGCTCGCTTAATAACCCCTTGCTAGCCGTTTCTTCCAGAGTTTCCACCTCTACCCGAGCACCTAGAGGTCCCGGTCGCGGTGGAGCCGACCCGACCAGACCCTGTGGGGATACCGAACTTCGGCATGGAGATTACGCATCGATGAGCTAGGCCAACCTCTAGTGGCCCCACAGGACTTATCCCGGAGTTAAGCTCAGTCAGAACTGTGAACTAGGTGGTGATTGAGCCTTGCTAATAAGAGATTGATCCTCAGCTCCTTGTTTTTGGGGTCAATCGCGAATTCACAGCCACCAGAAGCCTACACAGAAATCTCCCGCTACCATGTCTCTCCGCATCGCTAATGTCGATGTGGCCCTGGCTTCGACCATCACCCCTGGAGACGAGGGTAGCCTACCCTACGCTCCTTTCGACCCCTCTACCAAGGAGTTATCCCAGGGTCATCGCCTTAGTCCCGAGCACAAGGCATTTGAAGTAGACACCATCTTTGAGAAGGACATCACTTTACCCATGCGCGACGGTGTCAAACTGTACGCCGACGTTTTCCGCCCCAAGACTACTGAGAAGGTCCCTGCGATTCTGATTTGGAGTCCATATGGTAAAACGGGCAATGGTGAGTTCCATGAAATTACGGACACACTCCGATCATTTCGTCCCCTTTGGACAAAGTTTATTAATATGAATTCTGTCAGGCCCCAACTCACTTGACATGCTCCCTGGAAGGTTTGGCGTTCCGCAAAGCCGAGTCAGTGGCTATGAAAAGTTCGAGGGTCTTGATCCCGCCCTTTGGTCTGCTAGAGGATATGCCATTATCAACGCAGACTTGAGAGGCTCTTGGGATTCCGAAGGCATTGTCCCGTAAGTTTCAAAATTGTTTCTAGAGCGTAAAAGACACGCAACACTGACCCAGAACAGATGGCTCGGGGCTCAAGACGGCAGAGACGGCTACGATGCTATTGAGCACATCGCCAAGCTGGACTGGTGCACTGGCAAGGTTGCCCTCGCAGGCAACAGTTGGCTCGCCATGGTTCAATGGCATATCGCCGCTCAGCAGCCTCCATCGCTAGCCGCTATTGCTCCGTGGGAGGGCGCTGCTGACTTCTACCGGGACACGCTCTGCCGTGGCGGTATCCCATACCCATACGACAGTATGTGGGGATTTCTCCAGACTGGCATGGTTGGTCGGAATGGTGCCGAGGCCGCTGTCGATATGTTGGAGAAGTACCCGTTGTTTAACGATTATTGGGAGGATAAGCGATCCAAGCTCGAGGACATCAACGTCCCGGCCTATATCCTCGCGAGTTACTCCAGCTCCCTTCACACAACCGGATCCATCCGCGCCTACCACTCTTTGGCTTCCAAGGATAAGTGGTGAGTTTAGTGTTGCCTTTTTCCTTGTTGAGCCATCTACGAGGTAGTTGAGATGATCAACCTGCTAACCTTGGTAGGCTGCGAATTCACCCGAAGCAGGAATGGTCAGACTTATATGACCCGGCAAACACCGACGACTTGACCAAGTTCTTCGACTACTATCTGAAGGGAAAGAATAATGACTGGTCAAGCACTCCTCGAGTTCGAGTGTCGATTCTCGGCTTCAATAAGGTAACGACCGTCGAATAAGCCTCCTTTTTCTTTGAAGTGACACGACTAGGAAGCTAATCTGCACTTTACAGCCCCCTGTTGTCCACCTTCCTCTCGAATCGTTCCCTCTTCCGCAAACAAAGAACACCAAGCTCTACCTCTCTGCCAACGAGAAGCTCGAGTCAAACACTGTGGGCCAAACAGGGTCTGCTTCATATAATGCCGAGTTTGTGCCCAAAGGGCCACTTGCTGGTGGCGAAGAGCTCAACTTCAAGTACAGGTTGACGAAGAAGACGTGGCTGCTAGGATATTCCTGGCTTGTCATCAATATTGAGAACAAGAGTGAAGATGAAATCGACGTATTTGTGCAACTGGGAAAGGCTGATGCTTCCGGGAAACCACTGGTGAACATGAACGTCCCGCTGGACGAGCAGATTCCTCCGCTGAAGCACCATTCTGAGGCCGCCGACTCGTGCTTCCTCAAGTATCTAGGGCCTACTGGTACTCTTAGAGGAAGCCATGCTGTAAGCAAGGTGGTCTCAGAGACTGGCAAGTTCACTGGCGAGTGGCCGGAGTATACCAACACCACCACAAGAGCGATTCCAGCTGGCACTGTCACCAGACTTGAGGTTCCTATTTGGCCTACCGGAATAATTTTCGATGAGGGAGAATACCTTACCCTCAAGGTATCGGGTCATTACATGAGCTATATGGAGTTTCCCGCCATGTTTGGCGCCACGCACAAGAACAAAGGTCGTCATACCATTCACTTCGGGGGGAGTTTTGATAGCCACCTAGTGGTTCCTTTATTGGATCCTGTGACGAACTAGATTGTATTTAGGAGATAGATCATCACCAGAACACCAAAGTATTTGCTGCCAGGTCAATCTCGTCATCGCTGTTCAGGTTGTGAGTAGTCCTAGCTGAAATGAAAAGCCGAACTGGAAATGCGGGTAAGAACGACAGGAAAACGCTTTAGTCACAAGCGTGGGTAGATTCAAGCTAGATGCTGTAAGTTCGACACCTAAACGGCATTGTAGGTTGGAAGACATGCCCATATAGGTGTTGTGCTCTGCATATGTCAACCACGCAGTACTATTTCAAGAAACATCCTGGTAAGGTGTTGATTGCACTGAAATTGTTGACAGCGAACTGCTCTAGCCTTTTGGTCAGCTGTCTTGGTAGATCTTTTGCCTAGGTTTGGAGGTGCTTCGGCGAACCACCCATTCCCGGCGATATGGTCGTTGTCAGCATGCAACTTGATGAAAATGGATATGGTGTATGTTTACTCGAACTCTAGAACCTGGTCCTATGACGGAGACAAATGACCCAATCAGCCTGATTAAGATTGGTCACCCAGACAGGACCACTGTGTGGGTTTTTGAATTGGAGCCTTTGTATTCAGGACCTGGTCATCTAAGTTCCAGTGCTCAACGTTTGGATTTGAACTGACTACTTGGCTGAGACATTCAACATTAGAACTTCTTTCCTAAAATGCCCTCTAATGCACCCTTCAAGCGTGCGACATGGCCATTGTCGGACCTCTCGCCTCTCCAAGCAATGAAGCCATCAGGTCGTACAAGAATCGCCTCACCAATCTGAAGGCGACACTTCCTTTCAACAGCGCCCTCCGAGTCCCTATACGGGCTAGATTTCGCATGTAGAGAATATACATCCAACTCAATGGGGCCTTGAAAAGCGGCTAGAACCCAGGGGGAGTCCGGCTCGACGGTGATGAGCACGAAATTCTTCTTCACGAGATCAATCGTCGAGATGTGTTTATTGGGACTCGACGTCTCCTCAAGAAAAACATGAGGGAATCTGGACCCAGGTACTGCTGTCGGGTGAGCTGGATCGTCGTAGAGCTGCTTCGGAGCCTCGTAATGCTCCTCTGGCAGAAAGGCACCCTGAGGGTATCTATACCCCAGTTCTATGGCGACATCGGGAGCCTCGGGGGCAGGTGGCTGTTGAACAACAACTCGGTTTTGAAATCGGCTATAGGCTTCCAACACGGTGAACTCGTCTATCGGCTGCCTTTCAGTGCTATAAGTGTCCAACAGGGAAGATGACGCCTTGCCTGACAAGACGTACGCGAGCTTCCATGCAATGTTGTGAGCGTCCTATCACGAATTTGTTAGACTCAGTCATGTGACATTCATTATCAAACACGCAGCATACCGCAATCCCAGTGTTCCCCCCCAAGCCTCCGGTTGGCGGCATGGTGTGAGCAGCATCTCCAGCCAGGAAAACACGCCGTCCTTGGCTGGCAAAGGTTCCGGCCGTATATGCCGCCATCGTCCAAAAGTTCATGGACTGAATGTCAAGCGACACTTGGTCCGAAGTAAGGCCGGAACACGCATAAAAGTATTCTCTAGCCTCGCGCGAAGTAACGGAACCGGGCGCAAAGTCGGCCTTGGATCCCACGTTGTTCACCATGAGCAGGCCCTCCTTTCCCTCGTTCTCGAGACGAAACCCGCCACCAATCTTCTCGTTTGCAACGTAGATGACTCCATGAACCATTCTCTTGCCAATAAAAGGGCTGAGGTCGGACTTGAAGCTGACGCTAAGGCTGTTCCTCAGGACACCTGGTCCATCCCAAGAAATTCCTTCTTTCTGACGGGTTGGGCTTCGATTTCCGTCGCAGGCGACCACATATTGCGCCTTGTGCTTTCTGATGTCCCCTGAATCTAGGTTCTTGACCACAACCACCACTCCGTCCTCGAGTTCTTCGTAAAGGAGAACTTCGTGCCCGTGCAATTGAACACTGTCGTACTTGTCTGAATGAGCGCCTAGGATGGGCTCAAACATGCGTTGAGAAATCCACACCCAGTTAGAAGGGGTGATGTCTTTGATTTTCTCTGGGTCGTGCTCTTGTAGATGCTTCAAGATTTTGCCACCCACGAGCTTCTCGACTAGGAGCATGCCGGCGTTAAGATCAAACTCACTCGCACTTTGCTCCAACGTAAAGCCTTCGAGTCCTAGCTGGCGAAGAATCTCGCTTGTTCTGAAGTTCAAGCCAGCCGCTCGAGGATGGGTTCCCGCAGCGGCGTGACGATCAAATGACATTGACTTGACACTGGCTAATAGTTAACGGCGTTGTTGCATTGACGGATGGCTTGGGAGTTCTACCCATGATACCCAAGTAGGAGACCCAGGGCTTTGCCAACCATGCTCGAGCCGATGATAATGACAGGCCATTCCTCCTTTTCTAGCGGGACATTAGTGTGGTCAATCTCTGCAAACTTGTCCCTCTTCAAGTTGGAGGATGAGAAGGTTTCATCTACTTGACGTGGCATGGTCGTCATTTTGAGGATTCGTGTCTTGGTTGTAGTGTTATCTAATAAAATAGTGCACTATTGGTGTAGTCGCACCAGCCCAGGCATGGAAACTACCTTATATACGCTGGGCATGATGCGTGTCATGAGGCATGTTATGAATTGTCTGGACACGCCCAACTCGGAGCGTGGCTGACATGCTCAGCTAAGCAAGCCGGTGGTTGAGACCCGGTACATCGAAGCGCCATCTCCGGGTCTCCGGAAGTCCGGATATAGAGAAAGATCCGCGTGGAGTACCGAGCCTGCTGACAATTCAATGCGAGGGCCTCGGCTTTGACTGGCGCTAATGGCGAATCTAACTTCGTGGGTACGGGTAAGGTGGGCCGCGTTGTATCCAGGGAGGAGCAACTTGCGGGAGAGGACTTGCCTTTTCACGACTTTCTGCACCGTGTTGTTCAGGCATAGGTACCTGCGAGCTACGGTGTATGGAAATAGTCCCACGCAAGATTTTACACTTGTCAGTCATGTTTGTGTGCTTTTGCAAGGTTGATGCTTGAGGTTATCTTTTTTCAGCTGGACTTGATATGATGATGAAGCCAGCCGCTCTAACTTCTACAGTTCTACCATTCCTCTCGATACCTCTCTGCAGAGCACATACGCAGCTGCAAAGCGTTTTTTTGGGTTTACCTATGGCAAAGACTTTAGCATAGAATCCTCCTTCTTTTTTATTACTCTTGAACTTCTGCCTTTCACATTCCCATGTACGACCATTAGCAATTGTTTCAATGCGATTCAGCAAATAGACTGTACAGATTTCGATACTGAGAACATTAAGGCGCCCGCCAAGGCAATCTGAGACAAGAATATCTAGGATCTGAGAAAGCGACACTAAGTCTACCATTGTACCAACTCTTCTCGTCCGCTGTCTCATGATTGGCCAAACACTTGTGTAATGCTTTAAGCTCTGGTTTCATTCTTCAGCAGCTGCTGAGCATCGCGAACAACGTACGAATCCCACGTGTATTCAAACATGCTCTTCGGAAGTTTCGCATCAGGAACAAACTTGCGGAGGTCTTCCATCATCTCTCCGCGCCTCTCGTCGTTGATTTTGGACATGAACATAATGGTTACTGCTCGATGATAACGAAGCTTGTTGTATAACTCCAGTCTTCTCGGAATCTGATCCACAGTTGTATTGGCAGGGAACAAAGCCCCAAGAGCTGCACCATCCTCAAAGGACTGTGCACCACCTTGTCCTTGATCTACAGCTGTCAGAGTCTGCAACACTCTCGGTAAAGGAGGACTTACGAGGAAGCATGGGATGAGCTGCGTCGCCTACCAAAACAGTCCTGCCCTTGTAGAACCTGTCCGGGGGATCTCTTGTTGCTAAGCTCCAGAGCTTCAGATCTTCCGCCATATTGCACATTTCGATAAGTTCGGGAGAAAACTCGCTGTATGTGTCTATCAGATCCTCAATCTTGCCCCCAGCAAGCCATGAGGATTCATTTTCGAGTCCGGTGTCTTTAGTTGGATGCACAGCGACAATATTGAGCAGTCTGCCGCGCCGGCAAGGATAAATAACGAGACGACGATCGTACGTGACAAAGACGTGCTGGCACGCGATGCCGAGCTTCTCAAATAAGGGGCCCGTGAGCGTATTTGCCCGAATCTTATCCATAGGGACCAGAAATCGGAACGTGTTTTGACCTGTACTCTTACGTTCTGGCGTCTTTTGGGTCACAGCGGTAACGACTTTCGACTGCAACTGATTTCAGCATGAAAGTCGCCTCGCTCAACAGACTTACTACTCACATGGACACCATCCGCTCCAATTAGTAGATCGGCTGAGTGTTTGGTACCGTCCTCTAGAACGATTTCTGCGGCGTCCGCATCCTTCAACCAAGATGGACCATTAGCCAGGTATTAGGTACGACGCAGCGATGACGCTAACAACAAGTGTGGAGATTGGAAGTAGAGAAATGGTGACTTGCTGCAGATATGACGCGGCTAGAAAGATTGATCTTGAGATTTCCTTCATATCTTTCGTCTGCAGCTAGCTTCCTAAGAGTGTTGTGCAAGTCAACGCGATGCGAGAGAAGCCAAGCATCCCGAGTATCGAGTTTCTCATGCAGTTCTTTGGTGCTCTGAGGAGACGATCACGTATTAGTCGATGATTCATACCAGGATAGGCTTGGAGAGTGCTCACCGCCGGTATAAAGATGAGCTTTCCTGTTTTGTCGTAGACCTTGATTGCATCGCAAAAGGTGGCTTGCAGATCTTCAAAATCGCAACCCCAGTGTTTGAGGACTCTGGTGGCATTGGGAGGGATATGGATCGCAGCGCCAACCTCGTTCAGGAACGAAGATTGCTCGAAGACCTAAAAAGTTGGCTTTTTCGCCCTCTTTGTTGATATCGATGATTTACGTACCTCGACGTAATGGCCGGCACGGGTCAAAGCGATGGCACTGCCAAGACCTCCGAGACCAGCACCAACGATGATGATTTTAAGAGGCATGTTGAATGTTCAACGGACAGTTTGGACCTTTGTGTGGACTCCTGGGAAAGGTAAAAATGCCTTCGGATCCAAAGGACGCCGAGCTCGGTGGGAGAGGCACACGTTATAAGAGGGAACGAGCAAGCACATCAGGCGCCGAATGCAATGCCATCCACCTAGACCACGGAACTGCGAGCCAGTCTCAAGAACAATGAATTGGGGTAGCTCATTTTCGCGGCAAGTGAGCCTCAATAGGCTTACGCCCCATGATCATAGCATTAAAGCTGATCTACACGCCGAGAGCAAATGTTGGCTCGGCCCCACCGGCTGCATCGCCGGCTTCTCCACACCGACGAGTTCTCACAGACCACGAAGCCGACGTTCCGAGCCGCGATGATATCGATCCGAAAGAGAAATGAAAGGCTCTAGGGAACTATCACAGCATCGTTCATTTCTTTTGCATACTTGATGCCTTCGTCCGCGCCTTCCACCAGTCTTACTTCTATCAATCTTACTGAGCATATCACTTCTCAATTACTCCTGTCAAACCTAATCGCTTTCAATCTTCAAAATGGTCACCCATGAGCATGTTCGAACTATCTTCGAAGGCCCTGGACGAGGCGACATGGCGTCTTTCTGGCCTCATGTAGATCCCAATGTGGACTGGACGGTGAAGGGTAAACGTCGCCAGCGGTAAACGAGGGAAGTGGCATCGAACCCATCAACTGACATGGCGACAGGCACCTTCTGCAAGATCTCCGGTCATTACAAGTCTGCTGCTGCGTTCCACGAGGGGACAAAACTGCTGTCTTCGACTTGGGATGGGCCCTTGTATCTAGTCGTGCAGAACATCATCGTCGATGGCAATCAAGCTGCCGTAGAGCTCAAGGCTGAAAACACCAAGACTAAGGATGGAAAGCCATTTCCCAATGAATACACTTGGATTCTTGGCTTCAATGACGAGGGCAAGATCGTAACTGTTCGAGCATACATGGACACGTAAGTCGTCAATGTCTCCTCAAGTTGCACGACTGGTCACTGACTAAATTTCGCAGTGATCTTGTTACTCGCGTTATTGAGAATAACTCTTAGAAGAGAACATCGATTTAAAGAGCCATAGCTTTTCAATGCATCAAACTTTTATGCGGTAGTAGTTAGAATGGAAAGTAAACGGCAATAAAGGCGTGAGTGCCTAACCCTCACATTTTCGCAGTGCTTTCAGTGACCTCCAGATTCTTGATTCATCTGAATTGAAACCTGGATAGCATTCACCTAGAGGATTGATGATAGGAAAATAGAATACGAGACCAACTTGGAAGTAGAACATCAGTATGAACCCAATATTCAAGACCAGGGTAACAGTAACTGAATTAGCGATTTAAATAAGAACAAAAACACATGTTAAGATAGCACCGCCTCACATCATGGCTGTAAACTCCAGCCTAGCACCTCGCCTTGCCCCATAGGTGATTCTGTAGACATATATATGTCCTCACAACGGCAATCAATCAACAACAACAACAACACCATCGTGACTTTCGATCACCAGCTCCGTGTGCCATATGCATAACAAGAAATATGCATGCCCACGCGTAGGGCAGGCGTTGAATCTTCCCACTTTCTTTTCTCACACAGAGAACATGTGGCTTTATGGGCTAGTCCCAGCGGCAAAACAAGTGTTTGCACGATATTTTCTTAAGCCATTAGGCTGTGGTTGTGGGCAGTATCCTTTCTACGTTATGCTCCGAGTCACGAAAACGGGGTATACCTCTCACGGAAAGTTCGCCGGGGGCTCGAAAACAGTCGCAAATGCTTCAGCGATCTATATTATTCAGCCAATACTACCAAGCCGTGGATCAATTCTGAGGAAGATATTGCTCTGGCACTCCCTCATCCCTTACACCCACGTCGTCCACTGTCTTTTTCTGCGAAGGCATAAGAGCAAACACCACACGGACATGCTTGTCAGTCAAGTTGTTCCACTGGTGGATGGTCTAATGGATATGTTCGTCAGCATAACGGTGCTTGATACGGTGCATTTCTATGCTGTGCTTACACCTTGTTGAACGACGATGTCGCCAGCGCGAACAATGGTCCTTGAGCCGTCTTGGAGAACCAACTCCAGCTCTCCATCAAACACGATCCCATAGTCCAGTGACGCAGTTCCGTGGTTGTGCCCTCGAGAGTTGGGAGGAAAATCCACAACCCGAATCAAAGACCCGCGGGTGTAAATGACCTTGGATCCCGTTGGATCTTTGTTGACTAGCTCAGCGGGATATTGAGCGTTTTGCCAGATGGTTACGGCGTTGCTACCGAAGCCTGGAAATGGCTGGAGCCTGTCGTCGATGAGGATAGCTGACTTGGTGCCTTTGTGGTGCGTAACCACGCGGCGAAGAGGAGATTGAGATGCGAGACCCATGACTGTCGATCTATGTTGATATTTACTTGCTTATCTGTACACCAAGAATTTACCCTTACTTAAGTATTAATCTTATTAGTCTCATTGATCCGAGGGCTGAAGATGACTGTTTGCTGTGATGTGTAGAGAAAAAGCTAAATCTAGCCCCTAGTCGATCGGCTTGTCCACACGGCTCCACGAACACGAACGAGCACGATGCGCTGTTACTCGTCTTGGGCCATGCCGAGATTTTTCCACGCCATCTAGTCAGCAGGATGAATGGCAAAATGCGGGGTACCATACATGGTTCCGGCCCAGGTAAGCCCCCCGACAAGTCACCTCATGTTGAATTCCGCTGCGATACTGAGGCCTTCAAACCACCCCACTTTGGCATCGAGACGCCCACTGCAATATCTAGTACTAAGATGGTAGCATCATGCCAGGATGTTTGGGTATAGCCTTGGAGATGATTTTTAGCTAGTCAGATCTCACTTGTCCGTAGGGAACAAGACCTCTGGTTGCTCGCAGGAATAAGGTTCCTCCTCTCAATATTCGAAAGGGAACCTTGCCTTAATTCACTTTGCGAATGCGATATTTGTGTAGGTGGCTTCTCGTGTATTTCCAGTCTCTATTACATGACACTCGATCTTAGCCAACGCAGGCGAGTCTGTATCTACAAGCTTCCGCAGTTCTCATGTGCGCCTGAAATACACCTGACCCGCACGATAAATCCCCACAGAAAATCCAGACACGGCCACGAGGCTTAGAGCCAATCCAAGGATCAAGCCGCGTTCAAAATAACTGAGCCTCCCTCCGCTTGGTTGCTTGATTTTACCCAAACCTAAGGTGTGCGACATCAAAGACAACACTGACTTTGAGTCGATCTTGACCGCCGTTACACGCTTGAGGGAGACCTGGCTGACTGGCTTATTCACTGAAAAGTCTTCCCTCGAGTACAGAATGCGGTTGGACACAAAAGTTGAGTTTGGTGCAACAACGGCTGTTATCCAGAGGTGTGGTTAGTCATGATTCTTAAGGTGATTTGGGGTTGATGCATACTAAGCGACCATAGTGGAACAGCATTAATGAAAACTTGAGCAGTTTTGCTGAATGCTGCAACGTAGAAACTTGGTTTTGACTCCCCGAAGACATATATCGCTTGGGAAGGCACCTTGTCATTTCTGTGGTGCAGGATTAGCTTCCATGTCTGTTATGCGGGATGCGACTTGCTATGGCACACTTACAGCTTGTTTAGTAGGTCAATACCGTGGTCGAGGCTTCGAGTAGGAATCAAGAAGATTCCGCTACTGCAATCGGCGATTGATCTAGCAACTACGCGGATGGCTTCGACGGTGATCGGACTAAATTGACACAGCCTCAGTTCAATACCTAGATGTTTGAATGTTTGGCAAAATACATACTCGGACGGCTTTAGCGCTACCACTGGGGAAGGTGAGTGGGTTGTGCCATTGACAGTCCTCTTGGACAGTGAGGGAAAAGTAGACTGGAGTTGCTTATGCAGGGCCTGGGTCTTGTCGTTGTCGCCATCATACTGTAGCGGTTCAATAGACCTTGACCTGGCGCCAAGCAAAAGCTCCTCCAGGCCACCGATGATTGCTTCATCGACAAAGCAAAGCCTGGGGAGCCGTAAGGGATTATGCCGTGGAGTGGTGAGGACAGAATGGTGGAGATGGCTTGCGGCAGCCGCGAGATCTTGAACGCTGCGGTCGATGAAGACGGCGCAAATTCCGGATGGCGGCGAGAGAATGCGCACCAGAGGGTTTGCTTGAGAGACAAGTTTTGCTATCCTGGTGTGTTCGTGCAAGTTTTGAAGCACTGCGACTCCCCACGACATCAGACCAAGTTGTTGACGTGTGTCGGCAGAGTCGTTGTCGGTGAGTCCAACGGCTTCAATGTCGATTCCCTCTCTAAGCACTTGTCTTAACACGTTGTTGACCGCCGGAACAGACGAATGCATTAACACGACGACTGTACTTCCAGCTGCTACGGCTGCTGCTAGCGGTATGAGTGTGCTGGCAACCGGGGCATGGGGGGCTGGGTCAATCAAAGTTGGCCCCAGTGGCACTAGATTGTCCTCTAAACTGGCGCCTTGTTTAATCGATCGTTCCTTTGCGAGACTGGCTGGGAAGTTGAGGCCGTCGTAGAGGTATTTTATTGAGTCAAGCGTTAACTGGAGTTCTTCAGTGGCACTGTCATCGGTGGTGTGTAAATCTGGTCAGGTGTCAGTTATGGTTCCACCTGGCTGGCCAGCTCATGATTGACTCAAACTCGCCTTGATTGAGAGCGTTGATCAAGCGACTGGAAGATTTCTTGACACTACCATGCAGGGCTGCTAGCTCCTTTTGCCGCTGCAGCATGTTCTCCAGCCGGCCTTCGGTCCATGCCGCGCTGATGGTGCGATATGTGTGGGAGGGAATGGATGCAGAACTCATGATGGCTAAGTCCGGTGATGACTTTGGAAGACAATTGTATGAAGTCTCATGCTCGAGGGCAGCTCTCTGATGGTTTTTGATATGCACTTTGTCTGGCACATTGACATTCGCATCCTATGGCCGAGCTTTCCGCGTAGCACAACACCTTCGGCTCGGCTCCACAGTGGTGAGCCGGGTGATGAGCCGGCCCTGTGTTGGTGAGGTCGTGGTCTGAGCTTACACGGGTATCTAGGCTGCTCGGAAGGCTTATACGGATGCTTCGGGGCTTCACTAAAATAAAACCTCATTCTCTGAGGCTGGATACTGGCGAAGCGTGGCATTGTCTCGTTGAATTACAACCGCGGCCAAGATGGGAAGTTTACCAGCACAGAAAGGTGAGCATATCCGCCATTCATCACAATTGGACATGAACAGGACTAATCATGTTCCTTAGCGCCAACGCCCGTGTTTCTTTTCGCCCATGGCTCGACTATGATGCTGGGCGAAGAGTCGGAGCCAGCAAAGATATGGGAAAGTATTGGCAATGAAGCCCTGAGGCGAGGCGTCAAGAGAATCGTCATGATGGTCCGTTTGAATCTTCCCCCCTATCGACTGCTTCAGACCTGGGTCTGGTCATATCTATGCGTACTTACCATCTTTAATCTCACACAGGGGGCTCATTGGGATGCCCCAAATGACACAGTGGAAGTCAGCATGAACCCGAACGCGCAAAAAGACCCCGTCGGCAGCGTGACTGAGGCCCGCTATATGCCATACAAGATGGTACCCGACCTTGAAGGCGGCCAGCGCGTCATCGACATGCTTCAATTCGCCGGCATCAACGCGCGGGCCAATCGCAAGTTTGACTGGATCCACGACACCTTTCTCATCATCATTCGCATGTTTCCGAACTGCCTTCCTCTGCCTACCACTATCGTCTCCATGAATGCTCGATACGACCCTCACATGCATGTCAAGATTGGAGCGGCATTGCGTCCCCTACGATACGAAGATACGCTCATTATCGGTAGTGGAGGCTCAGTCCATAACCTGTATCGCAATCACTGGCAGTGGATGATTCGCTTCAAGGACAACTTTGCTCAACCTGTACCTCCAGGCGACTTTGCCCTGGAGTTTCGCCAAGCCGTCGAAGATACCATAACTAATAACACTGGCCCTGCTCTGCGGCGAGCAGTCAGCAAGCTTATGAAGCACCCTCGATACAAGGAGGCTCATGGAACGGATGATCACTTCATGGCGACCATGTTTGTTGCCGGTGCTGCTGGAAATGATGATGACGTTGGCCCCAATACCTTCCTAGGAGAGTGTTGGGAGTTGGTGAATATGTGTAACAGTCAGTACCAGCTAGGTTCTTGGACTTAATTCAGTTTCACCGTGGCTAGCACGTTTTGTTGAATATTGGCGTCCCACGCTTCATGGCCCGCGTGCCACAGGTATGTAGAACTGAAGGTACATGTACTATCCGAGCAGAGTAGTGGCTTAGTTCATACAGATTAAATTACTCTGCCTTTCAAGTCCAAAACAACAATCGGTTTCTTGCGTACACCATATTCAGTCCTGAGAAGAATGACTCCTTGAGTCCTCAACGTTCATGTCACAAGGCGGGGATGATGGTTGACTGCAAATTCAATACAAGCTTCTATACTATACACGATAACTCAGGGCTCTCATCTCTCCGCCATCTTTACCACTCGCCACCCACTTTGGAAAGACCAACATCCGTGAATCTACCCGCCGTGGCTCTCCACAGCTGCGCCCAATTCTGTGCAAAGTTAGCAGCCAGTTTCAATTGGTGGCCTTTGGATCATGTCCGTTATAATGACGTACCGCCATGATGCAGCATCCAGAAACCATGACGCCTCCAACATAAGTGAATAGAGGCTTTTGGCGCCGTTGCTCATGGTCAAGGTGCCTATTCACAGGTCGATAATCCGGGACGCTTCTGTGATGGCCGGACCAGCCTTGGGGATTTGAAACAGGGTATGGGACCAGAGGGTGAGAAGCCAAGGTAGAGTCAAAATCAGCCGGTTGTGCTTCGCGTGGAATGTTACCAGCGACGAGGACGATACCGGGCTCCCCATTTTGTTGGTGAGCTGAGACCGACGAGTGATGGATGTGATATTCGGCCAACACCTCTGATGTCAATGTGTCCAGTCGTGGTCCATTAGTCTGGCGAGGGCTCGCTGTCGTTGTTGTTTCAGTTGCCATCTTGGTTCGACCACAGTGATGTGCGAAATGCTAGGGGATGCTGACGATGCCAAAGATTTGAGGTGAGAATGTGCTTCCAGGCAGTCATTCCATCTCGACCCCCTAGGTAATTCACCACCTGTACAAATATGGCGAGCTTGAAATATTCAAACCAACGTGGTGTTTCGGAGAGCTCGGGCTGTTGTGGTCCCGAGCCGATGCGCGGCGTACCCGTTGTGGAGGTACGTCAGAGCGGGTCATCCAGGCCGGAGTAAAGATGGTTTTGGAGACATAAGAGCGCCACATTAAGCAGTCAACTCTTTCGTAGAAACTCATCTTCGTCTTATGGTACTCTGTCCCGAGTCAGTGATTCTACTTGTCTTAGTGACACAATGGCTGAAAATAAGTTCCTCGAGGTTGACAGGGAAAACTTTCCCTACATTTTTCTGAAAAATGTAGATATCCCACTCAAGACATATGAAACGGGCACACTGAGGTGCAACGTCTTTCTCCCCAAGGATGCCGCCCCGTATGGAGGCAATAAGTATCCGGTTGTTGCCACTTATGGCCCATGTACGTGAGAAAAGGGGTGCCTTCAAGCCTTGATCTGATTGCTAACTCCCTCGAACAGACGGCAAGGATGTCCCATACGGGGTTTTCTTCAAGAAGAGCTGGGAGCAAGTGAACCCAGACATGAAGTCTGCACATTCAGCTTGGGAGACACCTGACCCGGCATTCTGGACTAGTAAAGGATATGTCGTTGTCAGAGTCGACGAGAGAGGCGCCGGCCAGAGTCCCGGTCTACTTGATACCATGTCCCGTGGCACTAGCGAGGCATTCTTTGATGTGATTGAATGGGCGGCGGAGCAAGATTGGTCTTCGGGTAAAGTTGGCCTCCTTGGCATCAGTTACTTCGCTGGCACGCAGTGGCGAGTCGCGGCGCGCAAGCCGAAAGGATTAGCCGCTATTATTCCTTGGGAGGGGATGAGCGACTATTATCGCGATAGGGTGCGTCATGGAGGCATTCTTTCTGATCGGTTCATCAGTAGGTCTAGTCAAAATGAGACTTGCCCGCTTGCTAACACCTCAATCAGAATTCTGGTGGACCAACGCTGTTGGCACCAATCAGTACGGCAAGCCAGGTCGGGCTGCTCGACAATGGGGCGACGATACTCTCGAGGGAGACCTAGACGAAGAGACACTCTTAAATAATCGGCGAGACCAGACAGTGGACACAGTAGTGCACAAATTCCGCGATGAGGAATACTACAAGACGCGGGATTTTGACATCGCATCCATTGAGACGCCCCTCCTTAGCGTTGCGAACTGGGTAAGTATTGAACATACTCTCGTGGCCACCGTACTTGTGTCTAATTATGACTCGTAGGGCGGGATTCTTCTTCACCTCCGCGGCAATGTGATCGGCTGGATGCGTGCCAGCTCCCAGTACAAGTTCCTTCACTTCATTGTGGGGAGACACGACCTCCCTTTTTACTATCCCGAGTCGGCCGAGTTGCAGCTCTCATTCTTCAACGCCTTCCTGAAGGACAATGATGAGGATGGCTGGAAGACTGGAAAACAGCCTCGTGTTCGCCTTTGTCTACGCAAAGGTGAGGCTGGTGTCGACGATCCGGAGCGTGAGCGAGGTTTCCCGAAACGAGACGAGTTGGACTGGCCGTTGCCTGGAACTGAGTACACCAAGTTCTTCCTCAAGCCCGACAGCAAGCTTGATACAAAGCCGTCTGTCGAGCTAGGTAGCATTGGTTACGATGCACTCAAGGGGTTCGTTTCCTTGGACTTGCACACTTCTTGTTTTGTTCTTAGAATTACTGACATTCTTTCGTACAGCGAGCCGATCGCCTTCAAATACAATGCTCCGTCCACTTTAGAGATCACAGGCCACATTGTCGCCCATTTAACAGTCTCGGCTTCCCGCAAATCACCCACCTCGTCGGTGCCATCAGATATTGATCTTTTTGTCACACTTCGCAAGCTGAACCGTCAAGGCAACGAGGTCTTCTACACTGGGACCATGGGAGATCCCGTACCCATAGTAAAGGGCTGGCTGCGAGTGTCTCTGCGAAAGGTGGACGCCGACAACAAGTTTCACAAGGACTTTCTTCCCTATCGCAACTATTACAGCAGCGATGTGCAACCTGTCAAGGAGAACGAGAAGTACGAGGTCGACGTTGAAGTTTGGCCGACCAACGTTATACTTGAGCCGCAAGAGACTCTAGTGCTAGAGATTGCGGGGCATGACACACAAGGGGTGGGTAATTTCTCCCATAGCCAAGAGGATGATCGCAATCCCAAGGTTTTCGGTGGCAACAATACTCTTTACGTCGGGGGGGACGCTAGCTGGCTTACTCTTCCTATCATCGACCCCAAGTAGAGCTCGTGGAGATAGGTGCTCTTCTTTAACGACATAGATCAGTGGATAGAAATATATAATTAAATTGGACAGAGAGTGCAGTGCTGCATTGAGCCTTGAATTTTCGTTGAAAGGTAGGGGGTTGCTGGCTGGTCCTTCGCTCTTTGCTTATTTTGTAACCATTGATCTAATATGGCCTATCGCAGGCTAGATTGGTCATACAGTGACTAGAAAAGTGTTGTATTAAGTGAGGTGATGATCTGCAGCTGTCACGGCTGTCCGTGGGCGCACTTGCTGAAGTAGGCATTTAAACTCCACGTGATTAAATACGTGACCCTCCTGGGCCTCACCTTACTACCGGTTCTTCACATATCAATGACTCTGCAACTCCTGCACCTAACAGTTTCAACACTGCAGGATGCTGATATCTGACGTTTTTATTGCAAACCCTCGGGTGTGCTGGATGTCAAAGTGGATTTCAGCTTTCAGAAAACTTGGCACTTGCCTACAAAGTAGTTGTGGTAATGGAAGACTGACGCATTGATAAAACTGAATATAAATATTTATAACTAATTGCATTTATATAAAGCAGTATGTCTAAGTTCTTCTACTCCCTCTAAACTCGAGTTAGCTATAATTAGTGTAACTATACACTGGATAGTTTTCGTTTTTACTATAGGGTAGGTGTTATCAGTTGTCAAATCTTGTATACCCGCCGACTCTAGTCCACCTTTTTTGTAAAGAACAACAACGTTGGTATACAATGGGATGCTTTTAATATAAGATGCTTTAAAATAAAGGTGCCTTCAGGAACCAGAGGCCTAACAGGAGGCAAAGCGCAACACAAAATCCGCCGCTCTCAGGTCGGGAAATCGGCCTGTCATTAACCCACGATCACATAGCCTTAGCACAGATTCCCCGTGACTTTCATGTGTTTTTATGTCATTTCATTCGTCTGTGGCAAGCTTGGACCGCAGGTTTGGGATGCTTGTGGTTCAGCGGCGCGCAAAGCCGGTTAGGGTTGGTGCAGACACTAGGTTTTGTGGTTCGGAGCTGTGGTGCAATTCTGGAGCACAAGGTCAAGCCCTCTTTTCAAAGGGCGCAGAGCTTACGGCAGAAATATCTCCTGTCTATACCACAGTATAATCAACAAAAGTTAGCCTGTGATAAGTCGTTTAATAGATCTACCGTCGGCGCTTTGCTTGTTGTCTCTAATAGGTGCTGAGAGTCCCGTGGACTAAACGACTAGTATATACCGGCACACATTTTGAGTTTCCTTTTTAGCTCGATTCTGACTTCGCGCGTGATCTTAGTCCCTGTTAAAGGAGGAGGTCTCAGATGACTACTCCGTACTGAACGAGGGGATCCAGGGAACCAATCGGTGAACAAAATCATCGCAGATCATGGCATCAACATGGTTGTGGCCCTGCAGAATCACAACAGGAACAATCCCATGTCTAGAATCAATTCTTTCAGAAGTTGGTGCCCTGGAGCTCTACAGTGGGGTTGCAAAAGTTCCGACAATTTCCCGCTTTTCCCCTCACTTGCGATCGCGATCACGGACATCACGCCGGGCCTCAGTAACTTCAAACAGCCACAACTCAACCATTATGCCTCAGGTCAGAGCCAAATCTCATCATAGTCCTCATCGAAGGACGGAGATTGTATACGAATATAATTCTGGTATCCCAGCTACTCAAATAGCTGCAGACGAGGGCATTTCTAAATATGCAATATTTAGCATCATCTGGCGCTATAAACATCAAAAAAGCGCCTAGAGCAATCCGCGCTCTGGGCGCCCGACAATTATATCAACCCGTGATAAAAATCACATATTCAGAATCGTCGATCAAAACCCTTTCGTCACATGTACAGAAATCCTTGAATTGACCGGTCTGCGTTGCCATAAGACGACTTTAACTCAGTGGCTACGAAAACAGGGCATCTAACACCACCTTGCACTTCGATGGCCATTTCTGAGCCTAGCTGTGGCTGAAAAAAGGCTGGCTTTTGCATAGCAGTACATTAATAAAGATGAAAGCTTTTAGCATACTTGGATTTTCTCTGACGAGGTCTCAATCGCTCGTGGTGACGGCGAAAGGCAGAAGTGGGTGTTCTGCCGATATGTAAGTTAAACGCCTTGTCTTTAGATCACTTTCCTAACTGCACCTAGGGCGAGAGACTTAAGAAAAAGTATATACAGGGCCAAAAGAAGCTAATGAGGCATTCTAAGATGTTTTTTGGTGCATTCAGCTTAGACAGAGCTACGCCTTTAGTCCCTTTAGACGGGGACCCCGAATCCATCCGCAGCGGCGTTTCTAGCCGGATTATTCTGGAATGCTTGAAGCAGCATCTTCCTGAAGTTATTGATGAAGGAATGACATTTCAGCACGATAACGGACCAACTTATAAAGCCCGTATTGTGCAGGGTTGGCTGCGTAGCTATGCTAGAAGGGAGGGGGTCTTTTAGCCAACTTGGCCGCCTTATTCACCTGATCTTAATCCCATTGAAAATCTGTGGGCTATCCTAAAAGAGAAGATTTGCGAACGTTATCCGAAACTTGGAGAGCTTCTAAGGAATTCTCACTCTTTAGAACGTTTAGTTGATGCTGCCATAGAGCTGTGGGCTGAGATTGATGACGAGGTGTTCGAAAACCTGATAAATTCGATGCCTGCACGGATGGAGGCGGTTGTGGAAGCAACTGGCTGGTACACAAAATATTGATATAATTTATAGTAAACTCCAGCTTCTGGGCTTCAAATTCATCTAGCATATGATTTAATATGATATTATTTAGGCGCACAATGCAAAGTCAAAGGTTGGGCAGCCATCAAGAAAAGATGGGTGGATCCGGGCGTTGTCGGAACTTTTGCAACGGACTGTATTTCCCTGTGCCAAAATGATGAATGGCCGGGGTCACGTGTCTGTAATTTCGCTCGGCATTTACCCCACCGGGAGTTCGGAACCATTTGGTATGATCCTTGTGATGGCTTTCGCGCGGACTTCAAGAGATCAGGTCACTAACTCCTGGCCGAGCACAATCGAATGGATGTTCACACGCAACGAGTTGGAGATTTACTACATTGTTACCAGACAGACCAGAAACAGAAGCAGCAGTGACATACTTGTTTACTTGGTGCAAAGGTGAAATATGCTTTGCTTTGTGAGCGCTTTCTTCGGAATGCGGAAGCTATTTCCGAACCACGAAAAACGTAGTACACTGGCAGGTTTGCGCTCCACCATCGGCCATAATCAAAGTTTCTTAGGCACGACGGACGTGCGAAGTACCTCCTCCCGGATCACATCCCACACCGTGAAAGACTTATCGCCGACTTCAAGGTCGCGACGATTGAAATGCCTTCACACCACGCATTCCTACGTTTAAGCATGGCGATCCATTGGTCCTGCAAGCAACCTTGGCTTCAAAAAAGGCCAGCATCAATATTTACTGATACAAACAGGCCGTATTTAGGTCTTTCATCGTGAGTCAGATGAATGAGATGCCATCGACAATCGTGCTAATTAGCACGGCTCATCTCCATTCACCTTAGACGGATTCCTGCTGGCCTGAAAAATGCGTAACAATGCCCTCTTTTGTCGCAGCATTGGATGACAGCGTCAAGTCTGTCACTGTGGTCCTGAACAAACTGGAATGGTGACTTGCCCCGCTCCAATAGTCAAGGCTTTTGATGGAGTAATTCGGACATGACTTGGCAAAACTGGGAACGCAGCTAAGTTTTGAACATCGCAAGTACTGCATGTTTTATAGGTACGTTAGAGTGGATGCAAGGTGCAGACCTGGTGGTCACAACTGGGGGTCTAAGCGGGACCAGGTCATAAACTACAATACCAGGGCCATACACATGTGGTATGAAGCTTGACCGTAACATGACCAAGACTTTTCAGATTCTGTCATTGGGCAATCGTCATTCCCGACGATCACTGATGAGGCCACGGCACCAATGGGAAGACGAACTCCAATTCCGATTCCGAGGGTCAGCGTGCCGAAATACTTTTAGTACCGATGAACGCAACCACTCAGCTTGACCTAGGCTGCGCAATTACCCCACAAAAGCCAACTTAGCGCAGCGGGGTTGTCAGCAGTCTAGTTGATAACCGAGACCTGGGGATGAAGCTAAGTCACGGACGGCTCGATTCGTCCTTGATGTGCTACGTAGACTCTTCTTTTCTCCACGGAGCCTCCGTTCAGACTACCTTTTCTCCCCCTCACCCCAAAACCGACAGACGACAGGTGTTTGTTGTTCACTAATTGGTACTTGATGGCCATGACTCCCAGCGCCGTGCAACCCGAGCTGTCCTGCGGCACTTGCAACAGCACCTTTCAGCGGCGCGAGCATTACCAACGGCATCTCCGCACGCACACCAAAGAGAAACCCTTTACATGCTCTGAGTGTGGTCAGAGTTTCGGGCGAGTGTAAGAAACTGTTTAGCGGCTGCCTTCGCGTTCAATATTCACGGCGTCGCCAGCTCCAGCTCCGGCTCCAGCCCTGGTTCTAGCATGCTGATCATGCCTCAGAGACTCTCTCGCCCGCCATCACACGGCCATCCATCTTCATGCCGACAAGCAGGACAGCGCGAGTCACAGCGACCGCCAGGGCGAGCGCCGTCGAGTTGCCCAGGCTTGCAAGCCCTGCAGCTCCTCCAAGGTCCGATGCAACGGCGAGCGTCCGTGCCAGCGCTGCCATCGACACCACTACGAGTGTTACTACGAGCCCTTGTCGAAACGCAAGTCTTCCTCCGACCGCGCCTCGGATAAGGCCTCGGACAAACGGCCCAAGAATGCTCGTCTCTCGCCCCAATCACCGTCGACGACGGCCCATCAGGACAACTCCAACTCCTACGACACTATACAGGTGGTGAACGAGATGCAGCCTTTGCGTTTGCCTTTCCTAGAAGCAGAAGCACAAGCAGGTGCGGACGCAGAAGTCCACGAGGCGGGCCAAGGCCAATCAGCAAATCAACTGCCGCATCAACACCCCAATCTGTCGGCAGTGTCGGCGCCCCTCGCCTCAATGCCCGAGTTTGATATGATTCAGCCAGACGCCCTGCTCGAAATGGGCGACATCTTGGCCGGCTTCGATCCAACTGGGCCCATGTCAACACCCTCACTGTTGTTCAGAGACATGCTCGACACCGAGAATTGGCTCATCAGGCCCTCATTATTGCAGTGCGAGCCCGCCTTCGAGTCAATCAACGACTTCTGGCTAGAATCTCTCGACTTCAGGCCACCCCAAGCGATCGCTCCCATCACTCCCATGTCCGACATGGATCCGTCAGCAGTGGCAGAGTTGTACAGTCGTAGCCATTCTCCAGCCATCGACAAGGATGCCGTTGAGCCGAGACAGTACCATCCAGTTTCCATCGAAGTCGATGCTCAGCTTGTCTTTCCTGACTTGTCGGACCTCTCCATGGAAGATATCGATCAAGAAAACCTCGCGCACGTGGACGAAGTTCCTGACGACATTGGTGAGAAGGTGTCTCAATGTGCGCTTCGGATGCATCATGGCCCAAGCTACCCGCGATTTGTCCATTTACGTATTCCACCAACGCCAGTACTGAATGCTTGGGTGCAGCTTTACTTTGAATTCTTCCATCCAGTGTTTCCCATCCTCCACAAACCCTCCTTCTCCGGTTCGAGGACGCATTGGCTGCTGATTTTCGCGGTCGCAGCCATTGGCGCTCACTTTTCCGGACTCAAAGATGCCCACATATGCTCCAACGCCATGCATGAACTGATCCGTCGGCAGACTTCAACCATGGTAAGTAGACACCGAAATCAGAGATTCTCCCTGTGTCTTGCATCTTTCAAAGAGAGCTTGCCAGCCCTGACTCGATAAACCAGTGCGAACAACAGAACCAAAATGGCCGTGAACTGTGGATGACGCAAATAATTATCTTGAATAACCTGGGTTTGGCCTATGCCGGTAACCGAAGGACCCTCGAGGTTGCTGAAATTTTGCAGTCGGTGCCTGTGACCCTTGGTCGCCGGAAACGGCTCTTCATCGATATGTTTCCAATGCAGAAATTCTCTCAGCTTCAATTGCCCCTCTTGCAAAAGTGGCAGATTTGGCTGCTCGACGAGGAACGCCGGCGTACCGGCTTCGCCATTTGGGTAAGCTTGTGACAGTGCCAGTGCTTCTTTTGACGAGACTGGCTCATGTTCTTGATACCACAAAGTAGAAAGAGGCTAATGGATGCCACCAGCTTTTAGACTCCTCCTTCAAGAGCCATTTCGATCTCAGCCGCCTCATGACTCTGTCCGAGTTACAAATCTCACTTCCACAACTGGATGGTCGTTGGGGCGCATCCACTGCTCAAAGCTGGGCTAGTTACCCTACTCCTTTAGGTAAGCCATGACACACTAACGGCCCTCGCCCTCCGAAGTCGTATCAGGAGAAGAAGAAGAAGAAGCTGGCTGACAACAGACGATATATAGGTCTTGGAGACTCTAACACGATGGAGCGGGTGATTGTAGAGAACGGCTGGAAGACTGCCTGGGCCAAGACGAACACAATTGGGAAACAGGTGATGCTTCAACATCTCTCTGACGTCATCAACGACCAATCCGCCGGCCATCCTGGAATGCCAAGATTTTCCAACGACGAAAAGATCCTGGCAGAAGCATCATTGTTGGCTCTATTGGACACAACAGAAAATGAGCAGCTGGAACAACCCATAGATGAGCTCAAGGCTGCAACAACCCACCAGCTCATGGCTCTGACAGCCCTGATGATTTATAATGCCCCAAATTGCAGCCTAACTCCTATCGTGGTGAGCTTTATCTACGGCAAAGCAGAGGACGAATCGCTGGCCCATATGGCAAAGCAGTGGCGAGAGGCTGCTGGCCAGGGAAGGTTGGCATGCTTCTATGCGGCGCGTGTGTTGCAGGCGGTCAGATCAAACAGCTGTACCCACTTTGGAACCCCAGTGTCTCTGCTCAAGGCCGTCTTCATCCTGTGGATCTACTCGATGCTGGCAGATCGCGTCCAAGACGGCTTCTTATCCCCGCGCCCGGCTCCAACTGTGGTCCTGGGGCCGAAGGCCTTGGCTGGCATGGAGAGGACTGACTGGATTGAGTCCGGGTGGAGCCGAGTCAAGTTGCCGGGCATCAGCAACCTTCTTTGCGCCGAGGGCCGGTGCAAGCTGTTAGATGAGTCCATCATTCTGATGAGGTCCCTCAAGGCATGGGGAATTAGTTCAACATATGCCCACCTTCTCACGCGCCTCCGAGATTGCCAGGCATCCGTATCGGCGGTAAACACATGAGGCAGTTGGTTGACCTATGCATTGGCATATCATGATTAGCGGCTAAGATGAACAATGTGTCGTTGCTGTGCGACTCTGAACGAGCTGGCGGTCGTTGATGAATTACAGATTCTTAGACGAGCAAGACGACCGGGTACAGAGAATGGGTGTGTGTCCAGTGGTGATCCTTTCTGACCGCCCTACTGGTTCTGGATCGTCTGGCCTGACACGAATACTTCCGCGTTGATCCTAGTGCGAAGTGGTGTGGTACCCGAGTTCTGGTTTGGTAGCTTTGGTACTAGTAACTGGATTCACAAACGATGCAAAACAATGACTACTTGCTAAGCTGCTAATTAATGCTACGTCTACCATGATATTGCCTCTTGAGAGGAAACACCTCGCAGGGCTGGTGTCTTGATAGGCTCGATGTCCCTGTTACAAATACCAAGGCGTTGGCCGTTTCGGCTCCACCGGTCCCCCCCGGCTCCCACCGGAACAGCCACCTACGGACCCATTGTAGACTGATCGCTCAGGGCTTCTTAACTCAAGGTTGAGAGACCCAAGGTCGAGAACTACGCAAACTTTGGGCTTTGTTGGTTCTGTTCTTTCTCTTTCTCGTCGTTTAAGCAACCACTTGACATACCACTCCTGGGAAACCACTCGATCCCAAACGCCTTCACCATGTCCACCATCATCCACGGAAATATTGTGTCCACCCGGACCCAACGGGTTTTGCTGCTTGTGGAGGAGCTGGGAATTGAGTATGATATTCATACGTTGCGCTTCGAAAAAGCAGACCACCACGTGAGTTTTCCCGATGTGCTTTTTAAGAGAACGTCGAGGTCGGGAAACATCTGCTCTGTGCTCACAAAATGCCAAGGATCCCGACTACGTCAAGAATCACCATCCATTTGCCAAAGTCCCTGCATTTCAGGATGCCGACATTAATTTGTTTGAGTCACGGGCAATCTGCCGTTATCTGGCCAACAAACATCGGTCTGAACTGGGCCCGCCGGCAGGAGACATCAAGGCTCTGGCACTGTTCGAGCAAGCAGCTAGCGTCGAGGCCTCGTATTTTGAGCCTGCAGTCGAAAAGCTCGCGTTTGAGCTAATATTCAAGAAGTATGCCCTGTCATTCATAGAACCGGTTTCTGGATTGTTTTACCAACCTTTATAGTGTCCTTGGTCTTGGAAAAGCCGACGAGGCGATTGTGGACCAACAAAAAGCGCAATTGAAGAGTGTGCTCAATTACTATGAGAATGTCCTCTCTGATCAAGACTACCTTGCTGGAAATGTTCGTTTCTCGAATGCCTCTATGCCCTCTACCTGACTTCTCTATCCATGTGCTAATACAACATTTCCAGACCTATAGCTTGGTTGACCTCTTCCACGTTCCATGGATCCGCTTCATCCAGTATCGTCTCCAGTTACCTGATGAAATCGATGCTAGGAAGAACATCAAAGGTTGGTGGAGCAGGGTAAGCCAGAGAGCGGCTACGAAGGCAGTACATGCCCATACGAGTCATGACTGAAGAAGTCTAATCAAAAGGCCAAGTAGAATATTTGCTTGCCAAGAGCCCTACATGGTTCAACTTCCTGTTTCAAGATGAGATCGAATGTTTGTATCTATCTAAAATGAGTCAAAGCCAGGTTTGTAGGTGGCGGTGCCCCCTTGGTTTTATTTCCACTATCAAGCTAGGCTTTTAGTCCATCACGTGTAGACTTTTTGTCACTTGAACTGGAGGCTCAGTGCGCCTTTTCTCATCCAACTGACACTTACGTCCGCTTGGGAAACATGCTTGCCATCAACAATCGTGGATAATCAGGTGGCCGTCTCACCGTTAGAGCGGAATTGGAACTTCGGCTACGGGGCTCGTTCAATTGGTACCAAAGCCCTAGCATTGACAAGTGTCTCGGTCTATCTGAGAACCACTTAGGATAGGTGTCGTTCCTTCCAGGAAAAGAACCTGCGCGCCCGAGTTTGCATAGTGGGCGTTTCCTTGTCTTCAGTCACTGAACCGGGTGAGGATGTCCAAGCAGACAGATCGGTCCGACATACCGGAGTCATATCCTCCAAAAAGGCAACCTTAAAGTCAAGCCCCAGTTTTGCGGATGGTGCACAGGAGCTTTCAGTGAAGAGAAAATGCTCTTGAAAGAGGCGAGTTGGTCAGCCGTGCCGACCCTCACGGGATGGATAGGCCCCTGAAACTTTGGAGTAGACAAGGTGCCTCTTGAGCAGCCTAACAACTGTAAATAACACGCTACAATTCTGAAGCTCAAAACATCTTTCATAGTTTTATCCCTATTAAAAAAGCCGTGACAACTAATGAAGCGAATTTTTAGGCATTTCCATTTCATGCAAACACTGGGTCACTGAGCGCACACTGACCGGTCTCTTTGGACACTGTCCATCTTCTTTGCTGTTGTATAGCTTGCTACGGACTATGCTGCGAATCTTCGCCGCTAATGTAGGAGAATGGGGCGTGAAGAGCAAAGGTTACATGACCCAAAACACGGTTCCAATTTCCAGCACCCAGGCGAATAGCCGGAAAACTCTTGGGCCCCATTACCGACTTGTGGCGAGGTCTATGATTTGGACCTTCTCAAGCGAGGGCTGAAGTGCCTGAATAACGGCCTGGTGGGCGGGATCTGTGAGGGCGTAATAGTCTCGATCACTCTGGTTCTTGAATTTAATGACGAATGCGTGGGTGATTCCGTTCTATCCACATGTGAGAACACGGTCTCGTTGCATTTATGAACCTCACAACACAGGGAGGCCATGTTAGAGAGAGGGGGAATAGAGGCCCGAACCTGTAACCCTTCAAGAGAGATTTCTGGACCACCTTCGATGGACTCAATATATGGTTCCTTGGTTTCCAAGCTGAGGCACTTGCTCTTCAGCCCAACAATTTGTGAAGACAACTGCGAGTGAATGTATGTGTCAGCAACAATATCCCACTGCAGTCTATATCGAACGTAGGAAAGCTGTAACCTGTACATACATCTTCGATGACGCTGGCATCAACGCCAGGCTGGAATTGCAACTGAACAACACGAGTGATGGCCATCTTGACGTGGTGAGTATCGCGAAAAGTACGATTAATGAGATGTTAACTAGACAACTGACTTCTGAAGAGGGATTCTTATCGTCATGTGTGTCTTGCACATTTAGTCAAACCCTACGGGTCGGGTGGAAACAAGAACCCGGGAACCCGCCTTGCGCTCGGCTCCTCCTTCGGTGCGGTGGGGATTCCGAGAGTTCCGAGAGTTGGGCGTGGAGCCGAACTTTGAAGCGAACTGAAAAAAAAGCCCAAGCCTTTTGTAATTGAGCGAGGCCCTCTATTTTCAGAATATCTCATTCCGAATTCACTGGAGCACGCAGCCAGGAGCGCACCGAGGAGAGTTCGGTTATCGACACGGACCACTTGACTGACATCATTCGAAAGCTAAATGTGTCAATACATACTTAATTGGTCTTACCAGCCTTTCCATGGAACCCAAGCTTCGCAGATAACATTGCTTTCATCAGCAACAAAATATACGAAAAACGCTGCAGCGGTGATGCACGCATGGTTGCAGTATAAATCCACCTGCTGACCGACCCTGAAAGCCTCGCCCACGGCCTTATCCTTCTCCTCAGTCCCTAAAATACCATGCTCCTGCGACATGCGCATAACTCTCCAGGCTGGCTGCCCTACGACTTGGCCAAAGCCCGCAAATGCACTAGGTTCTCGGGACATGGAGATAACTCCTGCGTTGACGAGCGCCTCGTTTCGGTCTGGGTAGATGCTGCAAACCTCAGCTACAACGTATGTTGCCTGGGCGGCTTCATTCACCAAGCCGGTTGAAACCTGCTGGAGATCGTTGCAAGGGAAGTTTCCTAGAGAAGAAGTCAGACGGGGTGTGCTGTTAAAGCATTGATATTGAAAACTGGAAGCCAACCTACCTGCATGTAGCTCTATCTTGATATTCGCCGGCACAGCTGTCTTCAGGGTCGCTGCTACATGTGCAGTAGGCGTAGAGCCGATAGAGACAACAAGCTTACGATCGGGGAGCAGCTTGGCACCCTCGAGAACGCTAGAGATTTCGACATTAAGAATATTCTCAGCTTCGTTTTGAGAGCGGCCAGCGTATGAATGTCCAGCGTGGCAATAGAACCCGTAAATATGCACTGCCGACGAAGCCTCAGCGCGTTCCACTAAACTGTGCAATGCGGAGCTCTGGATTTCAATACCGGCTCGATGCGAACCGATATCTAGCTTAATGAAGATATCCCAAGGTGCCTCTGCACCGAATTGCTCGAGATGGGCAATCTGTTGCTCATTGTCAACCATCAAGAGAATTCGGAGTGATTTTCGCAGTTCAGCGAGCCTTGGTAGAACACTCGGGTAAATGGGCAAGCCGTAAAGGCACTGTGGTTGATAATTAGCTACTGGCTCGACTCGACGCGTTGGCGTAGGTGCACGATGTTTGCCTCATCTAAAATGCCCTCCTTCACCAGGGGAAGAACACCCCGAATTTCGGGCAGGGTTGACGCAACAATAGATCTGTATTTGCCTCCAGCAAGCATCAATCTTGTCACTTCGATGGTCTGGTTGATTGATTAGCAGGTTCTTTGTTGGGACGAGGGGTATTAGTTGAGCGACTTACTTTGAGTGTTTTGACATGTGGCCGGAATGAAATGCCCAGTTTCTCTACATCTCGGTGCAGGTTTGCGATGTTTTGCTTCAAGACAGGTAGGCTGATAACGAAAGATGGTGTAGGAAGCTCAGAGATCGGCTTCCCAATGAAGGAGCTGTAATTTTCTAATGCATAGTCCATTGTACCAGAATTGAAATGCGCCAACAGTATTCAGAAGAAGGCAGTTTCGACTCCCGTCGAGTTATAAAGACGTTGGAGTGTTGGGAATGAATGTGGGGGGTGGGGGGATTAGAGCACTTCGAACGGACCTCCAGTCGCTATAGAGCTCCGCGGTCCGCGGTAAATATAAAAGGGTTACTCTATTGAGTCCCCATATTTACCGCGCCGGAGTTCAGAAGATGCGCGCAACACACCCATTACAACCGGCGTTATGAAGCCTGACTCGGTCAATCTTAGTGGGGCCTCCAATGCACCACAAACAGAGGTTGACGAAACGGGCATACTTATTATTCAAGTCTCTGCATTCTACATTGGTATGATTTGGATTGCAATGGTGCCACTGTCTATGTCCTAAACCAATGCGATGCATTCAATTTCAACAGGCACGCCCTTAGGAAGCTCCTTGACTGCAACGCAACTCCGAGCGGGCTTTTGGGTGAAATATTGCATGTAGACATCGTTGACCTCCGCAAAGTTCTTCATGTCGGTGATGAAAATCGTCGTCTTGACGACCTTGTCCAAACTAGAACCAGCAGCCTCAAGAATAGAAGCAAGATTCTTGATACAGCGACGCGTTTGTTCGCCGATGGGATCATCCAAGTTGAGGTTACCGTTGGCCTGGGCTGGGAGTTGGCCGCTGGTGAAGATCCAACCACTCGACAGCGGGATCTTGACAGCTTGACTCTACGTTGACGTTAGCGCTTCTCCGAATAATTGATTCCATTGCCTCCAGTCGTTCGCGGTGACAAATGTAAAGTTGAGCTCGGAGCGCAAGCACGTACATATGGACCTGCCGCTGTTGGTATCGTGTTAGGATGAAGATCACCATTGGCGCGAAGAGTTTGAGCACATACCCGGCGCTGCAAGAATAGTTGAGACTCGGTCGAAGGATGCCATTTTATGATACTGCACCCCTAAATACTTTTGTGTGCTATTTCGAAGATCTACGATTGCCTCGCTAAGGGCCTGTATTTATAAGCCGTCATGTGGAGTCCAATGCCGCTATTCTGATGGTCTCTGCTCCAAAATGCCATTCAACACGAACCATTGCCTGGGAGTGTCCCTGGAATATCCTCCGTGCTTGTTCTCAAGGAGGGAAGTTGGAGGTCTCGATGACACAATGAGCTCTGGCCAATTAGAGGGTCGCGCAAATTGGTTGAGGCGCCGCGGAAAGGTGCATGATTGGCTGCTTGCATTTGCCCTTCTCCACCCGCCCGAGTAATCCATCAGTCCCTTTAGGAATTGCTCATGATTTGGGGTGTTGGCCAACGACCTTTTCCGCCGCTAAATTGCCAGCCTCGCCGTTGGGTTAGTCCTCCTAGGCAGCATAAATTCCATGCATGGGCTCCCTGCCCAGGCGCCTTCATATCAGTCGCCCCTAGATAGCCTAGCTCGCCAGTTCTGCCCCCTGTAACCGCCTTGTGGAGACTGGGAGGCGGAGTGCTGACGTGAACTCACCTTTGGTAAGTACGCAACTTCCCGGCCATCAAGCTCAACAAGCAGATGTCTCAGTGCATCCTCACAAGCCGCAACGGCCTTATAGGCCTTGCAAACCCGAAGCTGAAGCCGAAGCCAAGCCCTGTGTTCTTACCTGCTGAACATGAGTGGGCAAAGTCGGATCTTGATGACATCTGTCTGGACTTATTTGAAACGACATCTCGAGAAAGACCGTTCCGACTAAACGCCAACTGGTCATCTACAGCCCAAGGTCGACTCATAGAACAAGACGGGGTTTTGAGGCTCAAACAGCCCCGAGGCAGGTATTATCCACGAGATGGACCCTGCTCCGACCTCCAGACGACAGGCCTCTCAAACTCTGGGCCGTCTTTTATGGCACTTCCTGTCGAAACGCGGCTTCAAATATATCGCTACCTTCTTTATTTAGAGAATACCCCTGACGTCTGCCCCCACAGTGATGGCCTCCGTATCATAGTCCGCCCTAGGGACCAGATATCCTCCGGAGCCTCGCCCCAGATACTGGCTACTTGTCGTCAGATGAATCGAGAAGGCACCCCAATACTTTACACAGACAATGTATTTCGACGGGAATTTCTCTGGCCTCTTAAATGGGGCAAGAATAGGCAATTCTTGTTGCCGCTATCGCAAAGTCGTCAACTCAAGTCGGAAAACTTGCTACGGATATCCCGCGTTCAGATATTCCGGTACTATGACCAGTGGCTACTCGATACTGGAGATCTAAAAGTTCTTCGAGACTTTCCTTCTTTGAACGAGCTATACGTACATATCGACCTCAACGACACGACGAAGCATGTGAACCTCAACCTCCTTTGGCAGGACGCGATGAAGTCGATCGATCGGAAACGGCCAAGACTGAACTATGTGAAGAGCCATCTCCGGCTCCGCTTCGACAGTGAATATTGGGCTTGGATTGAGCGTTGTCGGGGTGGATCTCTGGACTTTAGTATTCATAGGAGAAAGAAGCAGGCGTTGGAGGAGTGGATGTGGGCTGAGAAGCTGTTCCCCGACCAACACCTTGCTTGGTCGTTCACAACAGGCGTCTCTGAGTATTGTGGGCCAGACTGTGTGGTTGAATTTGTGATTGATGGCAAGGGCAAGGCGATGAAGAAGGCCGGAATTCCATGTCGCATAGTAGGGGACTACGATATCCAGTCCAGCGTAGAGGCAGACTGACCTCAAACGAATACCCAGATGAGAGGCTGGCTGGTTTGAAGCTAGGCTGGTGGGCTCTACTTCGATGAGGGCGAGTCTATATTGATTAGCATACTATTAGGCTACATGTCGCTGCTTTATAAGGCATATGCAAACTGGCAAACCTGAACTTCTTTTGCAACACCGTGCGTACCGCTGAGCTGTCCCTGAGATATCTCTGAGCTCTCCCGGAGCCCTCCCTGAGCTGTCCTGATTATCATTCATTCACTAACTAAGCCAGGAAGTTTTCCAACGCAAGTTTGGGAACGCGGAACAGCAATAATAATTTAATTCGCAGTAATTCTCTGTACGTGCTTACAACATGATGTACATTTCGTCCACAGGTACGTCAAACAACTTCAATATATCTCTTAAACTCCCTAAACCATAAATCATTAATGATATGTTACAACTCAGCATCTGTGGGAGTTGCACTTACCAATCTGTCACGGCCTCCCGCCAGACTCGCAACTCGTGGTGACGTGACACAGCAAACGCATCGACAAACTCGTCGCCCATGATTTCTCGGGCCACGCTGCCCTTGGCTTCAAATCGTTCGAGGGCCTTGAGGAGTGTGTTGGGGAGACGTTCTGCCTTGTGCCTGTCCGCCTGTTGAGCGGCCGGCGCGAGGTTAATGGCTATTTTCTGCTGCACACCACGCCATCCAGCTCGGAAAATTGCAGAAAGAGCATAGTGAGGATGTAAGTCGGCTCCAGGGATCCGGATCTCGAACCGTGTCGCAGATGGCTTGCAGGTGGGCTGAGATACCAGTCTGAGGCTCGACAGTCGGTCCTCAAGGCCCCAGCTGACCGTGACCGGTGCCCAATAGTTATCAATAAGTCTCTTATAAGAATTAATATTGGGAGCCAGGAGTGGCATAATATCAGGAAGGGCCTCAATAAGGCCAGCAAGAAATGACCGGCCCGTGTCAGAGAGGTATGTAATGTCTGACCACGGGGCGTCCGCATCTGGTGTCTCTCTAGCGAACAAGTTCTTTCCTTCAAGGTCAGTCAGAGAGACGTGAATATGTCCAGAGTTTCCGGGTAGCCCCTCAATTGGCTTCGCCATAAAGCACGGCGTCACACCATGTTCGATGCCAATTGACTTTGTCAACAACCTGCCGAGATGGTGAGCTGGAGTGAAAATGTACCCCCGAGGCTACTTACTTGAACAGGGACACATTGTCCGCCATTTGTGATACTGGAGATACCTTGAGGGCCTTGTTGACAATCAGCTCGAGTCTGAATGGACTGTACGAGCAGAAGAGGAGGGATTCTTACCGCCTCAAAAACGCCAGGTCCGCTCTCTGTGTGCCAACCCTCGATGGGACATCCCATATCCAGACAGCGGTCATATACTTCGTGAAAGAACTTCTTGGACATAAGTGGTCGAGAAATGCTATAGCCAAACATGCCAGATGTAAGTGGTCGTAAGGAGCCTGGGCTGTTGGTCTGCATGAACGCAGCTAGGTTCTGCCGTTCATCGGTTCTTCCATAGCCATCTTCGTGCGGGGTTTGGAAGTTCATAAATTCGAGCTCGACTGCATCACCAGTGGGTTAGCCATTGCCATTGCCAACGAGGTCTGCCAGGGAACCTACCACCAGCGAACCCCTTCACCCCTGCCTCGGCTAGCGATTTGACTAGCGAGGTCATCATGCTTCGTCCGTCGGCACAGACGGGAGTGCCGCCTGTAGAAAAGTTCAAGAGAAACATTGGAATATTCTCCTCAAATGGGAGCCTTCTCATGGAACCTAAGTCGATCTCGGCCGTCAAGTCTGCATAGCCACCATCGGCGCTAGTAATACTAGTCTCGGTGGTGTACAGGACATCGTGCATGTCCCATCCAAAGATGGCAGAGCTCATACCAAACCCGCCTTTGACGCTGGAAAGAAACTTGTCCTTGGCCATAATTTTGCCCCGGAGCACTCCATCGAAGTCTATTCCTGCGACCTTGACCTTTGTATCGTTGGCGAGGAGCTTGGCAGTTACCTCGACCGCCCCGAGGTGGGTGTCGCCGTTCGAAATGTCCATAGAGCGATCGCCTTCTTGGCCCCCTGCCACGCCATTAGTTGAAGAAGCATACATGTTCAATCTTGTGTTCTAGTAAATAGATAGAGAATGAACTAAGAGAGCAGGGAGGAGAGATAGCTGCTAGGGCGAGTTGCATTCGGAGAACATGTATGAAAGAGGCAGCTATAAATCATGGACGAGTAGGTGGTTAAGAATCCATGAAAATGTAATCTGGTAAGTTCCGTCCTCTAAAAATACAGCTATCCGTCGGAATCTACTGAAGCGCGCAATATCTGGGGCGCATTCTGGAATGAGCTTTCGCGGAAAATGAAGTAGCTTCGATTTCCCAGACCGCGCCTTATCAGCGGCCAGTTTTCCGCGGTCTAGGGTAAGGGGGCAAATAGCCACCCGTGTGATCATGTCTACGTCACAGATGATACTGTGACAGAAACGAAACGAAATAAAACGTTTCCTTTTCAAGCGGAGATAATGGATGGGTCTATGTTGCTTTTCCATGCCTTCAATGCGGAGTGCCTGAGTAATTGACAAAACGTCGTTGTTCAAGATGTATGATTACTCAAATGTCATCATTTCAAGCCCCAACATAGAACAATTTTATTGTTTACATAAATCACAAGCAAACAATAGCATTGGAATCACCAGCACGAACAATCAAATAGATCAGCAGGAATTAATCATCATGGGCATTTGAATTTATACTAAAATTCGTTGTCGCTCTAAGCCTGGTTCTCCTTCACATGGTAACTCTTCAACTTGAGGAAGGCGTCAAAGCCCCGTGGCCCCAGGGTGCAGCCCAAGCCTGACTTCTTCCATCCGGTCCAAGCGAGGTCCTGTAAATGCTTGTGTTAGAAATTGATCGAAATAAAGTTTTTCAGACTTACTGGGTTAGGGTAGTCGCAGCGATTGACGAAAACTGTTCCGGCGTTGAGTTGCTCAATCAGCTCCTCTCCGCGTGCAATGTCCTTAGTCCAAATGCTGGCCGTCAGACCGTAGTCCGTATCGTTCATCAACTTGATAGCCTCGTCGTCTCCGGAAACCTTGGCAACGGGGATAGCCGGGCCGAATGTTTCCTCGCGCATGATGAGCATGTCGTGGTTCACGTTAGTTAGAAGGAATGGAGCGACGTAGTTGCCGCTATGGGGTGCGGATCGGAAGCTTGCGTTCTCGGGGGTGGCTTCGACAGCGCCTTTGGCCAAGGCATCGTGAAGCTGGGCATAGATGGCCTGCTGGGCGGCGCGAGAGATGACGGGGCCAACCATAGTTGAGTAATCCATCGGGTCACCGAGCTTGTATCTAAGGTGACAGATTTGTTAGTCTCGACCCCTTAACTTGCGTAGATGGCAGACAAGAGCTTACGTCTTCAATTCATCCTGAAGCTCCCTCACAAAATCGTCATAAACATCGGCGTGAACATAAATGCGCTCCACTGCGCAGCAGCTCTGACCAGCGTTGAAGACAGCACCGTCTACAAGCTGCGCAGCCACATACTTGAGATCCGCATCTGGCCGGACGTAAGCCGGATCGTTGCCGCCAAGCTCGAGGTTAATGGGGATCGTCTGCTGAGCCGCAGCTTCTCGGATGGCCAGTCCTCCGGCTGTCGAACCGGTAAAGCTAACACACTGAACCTCGGGCTGCCGCACCAGCTCGCGAAGCATTGCGGGATCGCCAGACTGGATAACTTGGAGAAGGTTCTTGGGGAGGCCGGCCTCGAGGAATATTTCACTGATGCGCTGGCCGACCAGAGGCGTCTGCGGCGACGGCTTGAGAACGACACTGTTACCAGCCAAGAGAGCTGGGATCAAGGCATTGACAATGATAAGGTAAGGAAACTGTTGGGCGAGATGTCAGAGTTGGATCACAGCTTTGTATATCAGGACGGATGCAATTTACGTTCCAGGCAAAGACGATGAGCGTGGGACCGACGGGCACTTTCTTGATGCAGCGCTTAAAACCGCTCTCTGCGCGACCGGGAAGCGGCGCAAGTGCTTCCTCAGCGATATCCAGAAGGTAGTCGGCACGCTTTTGCATCGTCTCAATCTCCTTGTGACTGTAGGCAATTGGCCGGCCCATTTGTTCAGACAGCTCGCGTCCAAGCTCCATCTTCCTCTTCTGGATCAGGGCCAAAGCATTGACGACGATTGCTCGTCGCTCGGCGTATGGCGTATCCTTGAAAGAGTTGAAGGCATTTTGGGATTGGCGAAGCACCAAACGGGCGTCTTCAATTGTTGCCTCGGGAACCTCGCACACGATTTGGTTGGTGGAGGGGGAGATGGTCTTGATGGTGGCAGGCATTGCGTTGATGCGACGTGACATAAGGAAGAAGAGAGAAGAGAGAAGAGAGAAGAGAGAAAAAAGATGAAGAAGACAGAGGTTCGTGTGTCCGAGCGATGTTGTCAGATTCACTGCCGTGCCACTGGAGTAGGCCCTCTAGCTTTAAATCTGCAGATTAGACGGGCGCAAACACGATCATTCAGACAAAGTTGTAAGACGTCTTGCTCCTTAGTGTAGTGCCGATGGTCTGGACTGAACTCGGTCGCGTCGGCGTGCCCATGATCTGCCGGCATGTGCTCGCAGCCAACCACGTCACGTTGGGAGCGCGCGAATACTGCAGACGCACCAATCTAGATGTCCTGACGCAATCGCAATCATTCGACTCGGCCAACTTGCAGACCAGATGGTTGCGATATCCGCACAAGGAGACCGGATAGCCGCGGCGGCGGGACCCGCTGGGACTGTGATAGTGCTGGACAGGGGCCAATGTCTGCACAGAAAATCCGCGCTCCTCATGATCAATCATGTGTCTACGGGTACGCGCAAAGCGGTTGGCTGCCGCGGCGCTATCGGATTGCGCAGAGGGAGATTGGCATTGTTCGCTTGGGATGATTTGAGTCGCGAGCTTCTCTTGTGGCTTGATTGGTTCTAATATTTAATATCTGCTCATTGTCCCAAAGGCCACTCTTCATCCGTGTTTCTTCGATATTTCTTCACTACCGACCAAACTCGGCTCAAGTTTACTTCTCTTACCCTTATTTATATCTTTTATAGATCCCATCATCGCAATGGTCGGCCGACTTTCTAGAAAGAACGCTATCATTACAGGCGCCGCGGGGTATGCCACCCAGTCCCCCATTATATGTTGATGGACCGATGGATCTGTTGCTAAAGATTGGTAGCGGTGTTGGCTTAGAGACCACCATTCTGATGCTCCAGGAGGGGGCTTCGGTCTTGATGACCGATGTTAACGCTACGACTCTGGAGAAGGCCCTTGACAAGGTTAACAAAATCGTGCCTACCCGCGATGGCAAGGTTCAAACCTTGGTCGTTGATGTCTCCAAGGAGGCAGATGTTGAGAAGGCGGTAAAAACTCTCGACGCCTGGGGAGGCGTTGATGTTATGTTCAACAACGCCGGTATCATGCACCCAAAGGATGGAGATGCAGAGGAGTGCCCCGACAATATCTGGGATCTGACGATGGATATTAACGTTAAGGGTGTGTGGTATGGCTCTAAGCATGCTGTGCGTTCCCTTCGAAAGCACGGAAAGACCAAGGGCAGCATTATCAACACTGCCAGCATGGTTGCTATTGTTGGTGCTGCCACACCACAGCTTGCTTACACCGCGAGCAAGGGCGCTGTCCTGGCGTTGACTCGTGAGCTCGCCATTGTCCATGCCCGAGAAGGTACGTCGCTTCCTACAAACGAACGCCAACGAGCGTCTTGCTAACGAACAACAGGCTTCCGCTTCAACTCTTTGTGCCCTGCACCCTTGAAGTGAGTTCCATATTTCAAAGCCTTCTTCCTGTTTCACTCGACCACTCAACTAACGGGACCTAGCACCCCTATGCTTCAGGAGTTTCTGGGCGACGACAAGGCCAAGAGATTCCGTCGTGAGGTCCACTTCCCGACTGGACGATTCGGAGAGGCTATCGAGCAAGCGCATGCTGCTGTGTTCCTTGCTACTGACGAGAGCAGCTTCGTGAACGCCACTGACTTTGTCGTTGACGGTGGTCTGACGAAGGCATACGTGACGGCTGAGGGCCCTGCATCCGTGGCCCCCAAGAACCAGGCCAACTAAGATGGAAAAAGAAGAATAAAAAATTAAGGGCAATGTGTATGTTTTAATAGTATCAATGGAAACTCATACGAAGCTCGCTAGCCGTCAATTGGTCTCAAGCGAATGAAATCCACACTTGCTTGTCCCGCATGACCCGCCAGATCACCCATGGGCTTTGTTCACTGGCAGGCAAAGCCCAAACATGCTCAAGAAGAGTACATGTTTCTTGGATATTTCCAAGCCCGATCATTAAAAACATGATCTCTAAGCGAGCCCGCAATTCATTTCTTTTAGCTTCGTCTGCGACACAGGATCCAATAACCCCCAGCGCCCAGCAGAGACTCGTGTTGATTCGGGATGTAGAGGAAAGTTGTCTGAGAGACTCAAATGCTTGATCTATAGCGTTGCCCATGGTGAGTTTTAGCGGTCCGTCCGCATCTTGACTACCCGTTAGAGCCGTCAGAAGGTACAAGTGAATAGCTTGCTTGAAGATATCTCCACAGAGCGCCACATCGCTTCCCAAGAGAGTTGAGGGTTGGAAGGACAGGATGTGCATTTGAAGTCTGGAAAAGACAATAAAGTCATCTGCTGTGGGATAGACCGGCTCCGCACCAGATTGTCTCAACCGTTGGCCAAACCGGAAGATTTGGGGAAGTAGAAGGAGGAGCTCCAACCAACCACCACACAATTGGCCGACATAGCCCATCTCTAGTAGCAACTGTCCTTGCCTCTCTAATTCAGGGCTAAGGAACGGCGTTGATCCAAATGCAGGATCCATCGATATCAGGCTGATTGATGCGGTGTATATGTAATACTCAATAATGAAGCTCTTCAAGTTGCAACCAATAGGATCTGGATGATTTAATAGGGTCGACAAGAGCGGACCAGCGCCTTTGATGTGATTGAACACTATGCCTCGAGAGTCTCCCTTGGCAGTCTAGTGGACGTTAAAGAAAATCGAATCAGAGATTCGGAGTACAGTTGGTGACGAACCTCAGTAAAGCACATAATCAATGCTCCAACCACGATCCACAGAGGGTTGGTTTCCTGGCCATCAACAAAATCCTGAATGGACTTTCGGAACAAGCGCAGGGACTTGTTGTAGTATCTATGCGCAACATCCACTTTGGTGGTATCTTGTATGGCTCGGTGGACAGCGCTCTGGCAAAGGATGAGATCCAGAATCAACCCATTAGCAAAGGACAGGGGCACCAGTTGAGAAATGAACGGGTTTATATCTATTGACCCATTGCCCATGCTCAAAGCGGTTCGTGACAGATAATGGCTGAGAAGATCGACTGAATGGCCATCTTGGCAAGGGAATGGGGAAATGGTCTTTGGAACTGTCTCCCATTCGCGTGGCGATGCTATTGTTGTGTCTTGTACAGGGACCAGCATGTTCGAGGTGTCCTGGGCCTCTTCGCGTTCAATTGGAGGCTCGAAGCCGGCACTGTCCTCATTGCTGTTGTCATCATCGTTGGTGTTGTCGTCGATGTTAAACGACGATGCGTCTGGCGGAACCGTGGGGAACGATGCGCCTTGAAAATCGTCGAATGTGAATGTTGAAGAGTCACTGGAGTCTGAACTAGAGAATGTATGAGGAGAATTATTGTCTCCAAGGATGATACCTTTGACAGATAAGCCGATTGCGTCGTCATCCACATCACTAGCAGGCGTCGGAGCAGCTTGCGCTGTGTGCTCGCTTCGTGTCGTGTCTGGACGTGGCGCTGGAGCTCTGGCGACGGCGTCCCGCTCCGGGCTTGGCTTTCTTAGAACATGGGCTTTTCTGGTCCTCTGAGCAGAGGTCGGCCAGCGGCAATCCAGCTTGTTGCGCTTGCAGCCAGCGCAAAGAGGCTTGATTTCGTCGCATTTCTTCTTGCGCTCGCGGCACGTGAAGCAGCCGGTCTTGACTCTGAAGATGGGTGGGCGGCGTGGGGGAAACGGCCGGGGGTGAGTCTTGGTATTCATGTTTGCTCAAGGAACAGTGCTTCTTTAGGCTGGGAACGGAAGAGGTTGGCGAGAGAGACGCGGGATGAACAATGGCGACGATGCGATTCCCGCTGGCATCTGAGAAGGAGGATTCTGGGATGAGGATTCTGGGATGAGCTGGGATACGATAGGAGCACAGGCTTCCAGCGGGGGTGGCGGGTGGTGCGGGGTGCGCTAAACGTGATGGTGATAACCATGTGCCAGTCAGTAACTTACGCCGTGCCTTAGCAGCCAAGTTATGACAATCGCGTGGTAGGTTAGTAACATATTAAATGACAGCATTTCGTTGACATGTATATATCAATTTCTCATGATGGAACTGTACCTGACTCCTGTAAGTTATTCATCATCTATTCATCTCAATTGCGACCTGTGCAACAATAACTCGTCGAAAGAACGCCGACCCAATTCCCCAAGCATGGCTGCATTGGGGCGAGTCCGATTCATGATGAGCAGCGTCAGACTCCAAGTTTGTATCTCGGATAACGGAGACACATGCCTGCAACCGTTCCGTAGGATACGGATACCCCGGAATGCACCAGAGTGACCTAAGTAACTGCAGAACGTAGCAGTACATAAAGCTAGCTAGGTCGAGGGGCCCAGGGGCTCCGGCAGGTTCAATTGAATCACTTGTTATGCCACTGTTTGGCCCATTTGCACACGTGGCCCCTGTAAGTTACACGCAGAGATAACAACCTTACACTACAGCGCGCAATTTATTTTCATTGGCCTGGGTGTTGCACTAGCGCAAGGAAGCCCACTAACGGAAGTTCCCCAACATCATTTCGTGCAGCATCACGATTGAGACACTCGTAATTACTTTGGCACTGAGCCAACATGTGTTGTGGTGGCAATCTTTCATGCCAGATGTGGTACCTGAAACAATAGAGAAGCAAGATAGGAACAAGGCAACGCCGGGGTTAGGGACTATGATTCCCAAGCCGCCGACATGAGCAGTGTGCAATCTGTAATCTGCCAATTCTTTTTGGACCACTTGCAAAATGGTTGGTGATTACATCGATTGCCGCGACCCTGGCTCTAACGTATCTAAATTCCGAGTCAACCGGCAAGTCTGAGTTATATCCTTATCGGGTGCCAGATAGAAGCAATGGCTTTTGCCACTCCCGGCGGACTATGAAGCGAGAAGCGCAGGATTTGGTCTACGTAGTTCATCAGTATCTAACCGCTGGTGGTTCGATAGCGCGGTCCACCACCGCTTTGGCTGGGCCGTTTTCCGCCCCCGAAAGCTAGAGACGGCCTCACGGTTTCCATTCTGATCTCGCCTTTGCGTCGATCGAGAGAATTTTTGGACCTCGAAAAGTACCAAAAAGTCGCCTCAAGCCCTTGTAAGGTGATGCTTATATCATTCTACGGCAGGTCATAATCAAACATGAACAGAAACTTTCGGTCATGGTGAAACTCGCCTGGGCTGTTGAAGTAGGAACATGGGCATGTTGGCATTATCACGCGTAAGACCCTGATGGTATAATGGCAGTAAGTTAGACATCACCACAAAGCGTCAAGGATAAAAACAAGTGCTATCTTGCCTCCAATCTCAGTCATATCTTTGCGACGTGATACCAACGCCCGATCCGGGATCTGTCGCGCCAGTTGAGCGATACTTCGACCTTGCAAAGGTTAGAGAGTTGATAGTGACATATCCAAAGCCATCCAAAACTCCCTAGCTAGGGCCGCGGAAAGGGTCATCATTGGCTGGTCTGGCGAGCGCCAGCATCAGCCCGTGTTTCTGCTATCATCGCTCCCCACGGGGTCGTGCATAACCCCTGCTAATCCACTCTGGAACTATCCCTTGGATTGTCCCTTGGATAGAAGCCGTCGCAATTCGAGCCAAGTGGTAGGATGGCAACTCCCAAGATTCCCAGCCATCGAGAACCAGCACTCACCATAAATAGAGCCAGCGCCAGAGAGTCCACCGTGTTCAAAGCCGCCATCCAAACTCACATTCCTTCGTCAAACTATTGTATTCCTACACTTGGTAACATGGATCCCCAAAAGACAGAAAGGACGCGAGATCTCGAGTCCGTCGAGTCCAACGATGGTACATAGCCCGTACGCCCTCTCCTCGTTCTCTCCCTGTACTCACCACCGCCGCAGTGGGCCACCAGGAGGAGCTCCGACGCAACTTCTCCCTCTGGTCTGTCATGGGCATCAGCTTCTCGCTGGCCAACTCCTGGTTCGGTATCTCAACAGCGCTGGTCACAGGCATTAACTCCGGTGGCCCTGTGCAACTCATCTACGGGACGATACTGGTCTCTGTTGTCTGCACCGCCATCGGCGTGTGTCTAGGCGAACTGGCGTCGGCGATGCCCAACGCAGGTGGGCAGTATTACTGGACCAGTCAATTGGCGAGTCCTCGGTATGCTAGGTTCGCGTCTTACTTCACAGGGTGGATTTCGTGGGCTGGTTCTTTGTTCACCTGTGCCAGCATTGCCCTTGGTGTGGGCAATCTGGCCTTAGGCTGCATCAAGATGGCCCATCCGGATTTGTAGGTTATCCAACTGGCAAATAAGCAGATGCCTAACTCCTTAAATCTGATTGAAATGCTAATCTGGGCCCTGGGTAGAACCATTCAGCCTTGGATGACGTTCGTCAGTTACCAAATTGTTCACATCACCTGCGCCTTGTTCAACATTTCGAGCCACGCCCTACCGAAGATCACCTTCGTAACCCTTTGGACATCAATCATATCTTTTCTTGTCATCATTCTGGTCGTGCCAATAAAAGCACCCAGCCATCAGCCTACTCGTTGGGTCTTCACCGACTTCGTCAATCGAACGGGATGGTCCAACGACGGCATCGCCTACATCGTTGGTCTTATCAACCCGAACTGGGCATTCAACGGACTCGACTGCGCCACACACATGGCAGAGGAAGTTTTCGAGCCCGAGAGAATTATTCCCATTGCCATCATGGGGACTGTGGGCATTGGTTTCGTCACCGCCTGGTTATTCTCCATTGGCATGATGTTTAGCATCCAGGACTTTGATGAAGTGTCTGACACTCCCACCGGGGTCCCTATTCTCGAGTTGTTTTTTCAAGCACTAGAATCCCAGGCTGGAGCCATCGTTCTTTGTTCGCTCATCATTCTAACGGGTTGTGGTTGTCTCATTGCTTCACATACTTGGCAGGCTCGCCTCTGCTGGTCCTTTTCGCGAGACAATGGACTTCCAGGGTCCAGCTACCTCCGGAGAGTGCACCCATCTCTTCGCGTTCCAGTTTTTGCGCACTTGGTCAGCTGCATTATCGTCAGTCTCTTGGGGTGTTTATATTTAGCGTCCTATACTGCGTTCAACAGCATGGTCACAGCTTGTGTCGTGCTATTGTACGCATCTTACGCCATCCCTGTGGTCTCTCTCATGGTCAAAGGAAGGTCTACTATTGCCCATGGCCCGTTCTGGTTGGGGAAACTTGGGTTGGCTTGCAACGTGATCCTACTGATATGGTTGGCCTTCGCATTTGTGGTATGTTCCTCACCTCCTTTTCTTCTCGCCGACATGACATCAACTAACACTGTCAAGATGTATTCTTTCCCCCCCGTTCAACCGACGACTGGAAATAACATGAACTATGTGTCGGTGGTATACGTGTTGTTGTTGATGGTTTTGACAGCATGGTGGTTCATCAAGGCCAGGAAAGAATATAACCCCGCCATCGTTCACTAAGGATGCGGGAATGTTTTATAGCCAGTGCATTATTGGCGAAAGCCTTCCACAATTCCGCGTTATCTCACATTACTGTTCCACAAGCTGCTCAAGTATGGAATGTAATTAGACTGCAGAGGAAAATTTGTCATACTGTCGCCATGTTTCCCTGCTCGTTACTCTTGAATACCGGCGTTGCATCGCAATATGTGGGCAATGTGCTAAGGGATTGTATGTGGAGGACTTATCAGGCTGGACTAATTCGCCGTCAGCATAAGGAGATGAGAAATGATATGAGTACATTACTACAAGTAGTTGCGTGTGGACACCTTTCTAAACAACATTCGCTTTCTTCTTTCTATGGAAATATAGCCCAGATCTTTGCTATTCCCAAGCTGATTTTGCCTTCGCATCACGCTCTAAAAGTGCTTCTCCCTGTTAAAATTTCCTTTACACCATGTCATCATCCTCGTGTAGTTATTTGGTTATACATCTCACTCGTTTGCGTCTTAAGATTTGGGACTTTTCGGTCGCGTGAACTAACTTTGGAGTACCCTAATCCAGCAGCACTTTCCATGCATACATGGACCTTGAATGTCATTGACTCTTGCTGAAGATGAGATAGGTAGACCAATTGAATAACTGAGAAGTCGACCCTGTTGTGACGAAAATATTGCGTTTCTTGTCTGCGAATTGCGTCTAGTTGTGAATTGCATACAAATATGCTCATTGTCTCTTTGCTCCATAGTTGTCAGTCGTCGCACGGGGTCCAGCCTTGTTTCATGTATCCAAAGGCGATACGTCAGCTGTTGAGTTGGTGGTGGCTCAGCGCTCGGTTACCGGTTTTCTACCGATGCACCTCGTATTTCAACGCGCGTTGGTCAGACATCATCAGGCAACACTTCTTTCCACCATGACGGCAGAAGGGCTTCCGAGAACCTGAAAGGTGGCCGAAGCGTTGTTCAGATGATGTGTCAAAAGGCTACTTGAGGTCAATCACTGTCATCCACGCACGCCAGAGGGAAGCATCGGTCGCGAAACTCTCACCAAGATCCAGTGAAGAACTTGCATGTTGGCCTCACCAAGCGAAGCGCAAAAAAAGTTCTCTCCACATTTGTAGGCAGCCGAGATCCGATCCACTGACAGGGTTCTGATACGCTCTCCCCCGCCTCTGTTGAAGGATTCTTTGTCAACCAATACGACTTGCGAGGCAGCGAAGATCAGCACATACTTCCCCCAACATGTCATTTTCCTTCGGTGATGGCATGGTTAGAGCGCTCATCGCCATCGCCCCGAGGGTTCCTCGGGTCTCAGCCCAATGATCCTCCTACTCAGCCATCATCATACGGTGTGCATCTGGAGGTGGCTAGGAGCAAGTATTGCCGTCTGCTTATGAGTTGAGGATCGTGCATGCGCCACTTCTTGGTTCAATGCAATGTGACAAAGGCCAACAAGCCGTGAGGCAATTTAACCCCAGTGACTGGTGACGCAGGCGGCCTCGCGTAACACATGCTATCTATCTGTACACGTGTTGCATCCTTCTAAAACTTGTATAAAGACACTGCATCCTTCGATGTCGTCCTTGCGAGATCGCCGAGTATCATCTAATTACCATGAAATTTCCGTCGCGATTTCTCGCGGCTGTGTCCGCTCTATGGACAGCATTCTCCTTCTCCTCAGTACTGGCCGACTCACTCGAGGCAGTCGAAGGTCAGGCCGCCCTCACTTTTAAATATTCGACGTCGAAACCCAACGCCAAAAACTGGATAGGCGTATACTACGGCGCAGGAGGAGGCCCCGTAGATCAGGTATATGTCTCGGCGGCCCTTGTTTGGGAGTACATCGCCGACTCCGAGGGCACCATTACGCTGCCTAGCTCCAATCTTGAGCCTGGACTCTATACCGCCTTCTTCCTCGCCAACGACGGATACAAGTGGCTCGCTGACCCTGTGAACACGTACATCTCCTACGAGCCCAGCTCAAATTTACGGTTCCTGGTTGACAAGATGACTCTTGTTAACGGCCGACAGGGAGATTCCTACTCCCAAAAGATCTCTGGTCTTATTGGCGGCGGCGGCGATTCGATTACTTTTTCCAAAAAGTCTGGCCCAGCCTGGGTTAAGGTCAACTCTAATGGCGTTCTCTCCGGTACTCCCACTTCCGCCAGCGATGCCACGGTTACAGTCCTCGCTGGCAATGGCGAATCTTCAGCCACCGCAATTTTCACTATCCCCGTCCGACCATCTGGGTCACCGTTGGTCAAGAAGCTTAGCGTACTGTCGACTAATCTCTGGCATGGAGGAACCCAGGTCAACGACTACCACGAAAAGCAGGTTCGCTTTCTTGCGTCTTCGGGTGCTGACATTGTGGGTATTCAAGAGGATCAAGACGGTCGCCACGTGCGTCGTCTCTCCGGTGCTCTGGGCTGGCACTATTGGTCGAGCAATGGCGATGTTGGTATTTTGAGCAAATATCCCATTGGCGAGCAATACAATGCCATCTCCCGCATCTCGGGCGGTGCCAATATTGCCCTCGATGGCGATGCCCAGCAGATCAACTTCTACAGCGCCCACTTGGGGTACAATCCTTACGGACCCTACGACATTTGCTTCGAGAAGTTATCAAAAGAGAAAGTATATCAGAATGAGGAGGCGTCTGGTCGTACACCCCAGATCAAGAAGACGCTTCAGTTCATGGACGTGCAACTTTCCAAAGCTGATCAAGTGCCCGTGATCTTGGTTGGCGACTTCAACGCCCCCTCGCACCTTGACTACACCTCTGCTACGGCGGATCAGCACTGCGGATACTTGGATGTGCAGTGGCCGACTTCGGTGTTACCCAGACAAAAGGGTCTCATCGACTCGTTTCGAGTGGCAAATCCTGACCCTTCTGCTGTTCCAGGCCTCACATGGTCCCCCGTCGAAAAGCAGAACGCCGAATGGAACAAACCTGAGCCACAGGATAGGATAGACTTTATTCTTCACAAAGGGAAGGGCTTGAAGGTCTTGGAGTCGCGCACTGTGGTTGTGGGAAGGCCAAGTTCGGATTATAAGGATAACGAGTGGACATCAGACCACGCTGCCGTGTTGACAATTTATCAACTCAACTGATATTTGAATGCACGATGACTGGGTTTTACGTTTATATTCAGATTATCTGGGCACGTTTCGTTTTTCATCACGGGGTTCAGAAACCGCATGCTATGTAACGCTGGAAGTAGATATTGAGAAGATTACTTGGAATAGCGGGTCATTCTTTTGTTGCTTCCATACATCTCATTTTACATGTGTTCCTCCATGCCATCGTTTGTCAACACTCCCGCTCAAACATGGAAATTAGAAATAGGAGCCCTCGACCAAGAAACCAACAGTGAACTGGGGCAGTATCAGTAAAATGTCTTCTTTGCTGTGTCTTGTAAAAGAGGCAGACTACTTACCTTGACATGTTGGAGAATATGGGGGAAGCTCAGGGTGGAGATGGTGTCCTGAGCCGAGTGGATGTAAGGACTGGAGTCTGCCATGTTTTCGTCGCACACGTAAGCCGCAGGGAAGCCGGCAGATCGGGCAGATGCGCTTTAAGATTCAATCATTAGTCTCAGAAATCTCAACCAAGAATGAGTGTATGATAGAGGGTACTTACTGATCACTGCATCCATAGCCGCAGACGTCAGTCGAAAGAGGGAGGTCAGTGTAAACAGGAACCAGCGTCTTGACGAAGTTTGTCAGAGCCGTGTCAACATAGTCGGTGTAGACTGCAATGACGTTGTTCGGCGAGTAGCCCGTCATGTCTTGGTTGACAACAGCAAGGACGTTGGTACCAGCGCTCGCATACGCATTCATAATGTCTCGGCTACCGAGCAGGCCACCCTCTTCGCCACTGTAGAAGTGGAACTCGAGTGTGTTTTTGGGCTTGTACCCCGCCGCTGCAAGGATGCGTAGAGATTCGAGAATCACAACGACTCCCTGTAATGCGTGTCAGCTGCATCCATTCGTTGTCTTGCGTGGGAGAGTAACTCAGAGAGAAACTTACAGAAGCATTGTCATCGGCACCAGGAGCACGTCCGCTTGTCGTGCTGCCAATGCTGTCGTAATGAGCACTCACAATAACAACGCTGCTCGAAGTTCCCGGGATTTTGGCAATGACACTGGGCTGGTTGTAGCTATGCGTGTACTTCGAGACCGTGATGGCTGAGTTGGACGCGGCAACACTGACTACAGTGTCGTACATCCAAGTCGCGCTGGTGGCAGCGTAGGATCCACGGTAGTAGCGGTTGTAAATGGCGGCCAGGGCGTTGGCCCAAGTTTGCAGGTTTGTCTGGCTAGCTTTGGCAATCAGAGCCTTGGCCTCAGTTTGGTGGGAAGGGGTGGTAGGAAAAGCCTGAAGTGTCACTGTGTCGTCCGCAAGACGGCTGGAACGAATGCTCTCAAGATCCTGTTGTATACGAGTTAGCCATTTCCACGTATTCAGGCCCGGATAATACACCATCGATATTCAGTGTCTTACAGGAGTGTCGGTGACATCGATGAAGCCGATTCTCTTAGAAATCAGCTTCTCGAATTTCTCTTCCTCCGTCATCCAGGTACCCGGGTCTTCGTCACTTGTCTTGACAAGACGCAGACCATTGTCACGCGCCTTTTCTCCCCGAACCTGGAGACCGCCCACATTCGACTCGAAAGGATGTGAGGGAATGGCGTATGCACTACCCAGAGTGAGCGCGACAGAGAGGAGGTCTAGCTTAACCATGGTTGGTAACAATGAGAGGATTCGGATAATACAGAGAAACTCAAGACAAGCAAAGGAAAAATATAGTCGGGTTATAGACCTGTCTTTTATATACAGAAACTGTGGGACGAATACTATATCACAGGACGATAAGCCCCCGTATCCTCTTCGACACGATTGCATAGTCCTAACTAAAGTTCCTGCTACATCAGGGCCTTCCGTCTTGCATCTCGCTGCATCGCATTCCTGGTGATTTTTGGAAGGTATTAAGCAGCCGTCGCATTGAATGTGGGGAGATCGGCATGATAATGATGCGACAATTCCTCCCTCCTTCTCAAACCGGCAGTTGGTGCGCGAGGTAGCATTGCTTGGCTATCTTAGAGGTGTCAAATTACAGGGGGTCGGAACTTTGAAAAGGAAGCTTGAATTACGCTTAAACAACTGCCGCATACGGATATCGGAGGTCGGCGGTAGGTACTAACTGTGCTAGCGCATTGTCTTTGCTTTGCGACAACTGTCGCAGTTATAGCCATATAGCCACCAAGTCTACTTCGTGGTATCTTCAGAGGCCTAGGAGCTACTTGTGAGTTGTGGGTCGTCCAAGCTAGTCACTTAATCTTTGCTCAGGTTTTCCAATGCTACCTTTCATCACGAGCCACACCCGAAGTAGCTGCAGACAATGCGAAACATAAGGAAGCCATTATATGTTGATGCTCGTTCATTTGGGGGCCTGTCTGTCTGCAAGGCTGGGATTTTTTTGGCTAGGGTTGGCGCTCGGAATCTAAATAAGAGGGAGCGGCTATCACTATCGTTAGAGCTCTCGCTCGGTGTTTGAGTTCATTTGCCGCTTCTTTCCAGCCTATCCTAGAGCCATCCCATGTGCCGACCCATGTCAGATGACGTCGGGTCGCTCCCCCGCAGCGACAGTTGGCGCTGCGATCCATCACCTTGCAACAACCGACTCATCTTTACGCACACGCAGGTTTAGGCCTTGTACCACTTCCACTAGATGTTCCTACTCTAGTTTAAGAATCCTTTCAACCTAGAAATGCCTCTCCACTCCACCAGCATTGTCTCTCACGGGGACATTGCAAAACATGCGCAGGAAACATACGGCAACGGAGGAGATGTCCTACTGCGAATTGGGTACGCCAGAACGAACCAGTCATCCAACATCATTTGGTTCTGCTGTATCTTATCTCTCTATAAGCTCATGGATTCGCTGACGCATACCGTCTGTGTAGGAATGGCGGTGCAGGAGCCACTGGACTGGTCAAAGCACTTGCTGAAGACTATCTCGAGTCCCGAGGCAAGGATGGCCGGATTGAGTGGGTGTGTAACCACTCTCGCAACACCCAGCTAGCGCTATTGAACGGGTTCATCGACCTCGCTTTGACCTATGAACGCGATCAGGAAGCCTTGGCCCAGTCTGAGGGATGGTCGTACACAGCCGGATGCGTCTTCCACGACCACTTTTGCCTCGCAGGCCCCATCTCAGACCCCGCTGGGTTGGCATCTACAAGTTCTCTAGCTGATGCGTTCGAGAGAATCGCCGCCACAGGCTCTCTTTTCCACAGCCGAGCTGATCTCTCAGCTACCATGTGGAAGGAACGCGGCATCTGGGCTTTGACCTCTCAGGCGCCATGGGATGATAAATCAGCAGAGTCCTGGTACAAGAAGAGTCAGTTGTCACCTTCAGAGGCCCTTCAGGGAGCCGACGCTGCTGGCGCGTACTTTTTGACAGACCGATCTACCTTGTTGCGGCAGACAGGACTCCGAACGATCTCTAATTCGACCGTCTTTTTTGAACCAATGCAGTCAGGAGATTTACTGATGAATAGCTGCTATGCTCTGTTCTCGTCGAAGCTGATGGGTTCAGACACCGCTTTGGCGCATCCTGTACCTGACTATTTTCTCTACCTCACATCACCTCGTGGTCAAGAAATAATCCGCAACTACGGCGTTGAGCAGACAGGATTGCCATTATTTGCCCCTGTTGGAGATGGTATCGCGTTGAATCATCTGCGAGGGGGGCGTCAGATTGATGGCAAGTGGGTAAAGAATGATGCAGCAAATGCGACATTGTAGAGCAATATTAAGATGGAAGTGGCAGTCTAAGCGAAGTTACCTTGCAGCGGACTGGTTCCAACGAGAAAAGAATATCATATCATGGGGTTCTGACACGACAACCCATTTGTCTCCTGCTCTCCACGGTACTCAGTCACACTCAAGTACCCAACTTCTGCGCCTCACACATTCTGGAATACAGTTCATCCCTCTGAATGAGTTCCTCGTGTGTTCCGGCCTCTGCAATCCTTCCATTGTAAAACACAAAAATTCGGCTCGCCTGACGAACAGTGGAAAGACGATGAGCAACAGCAATCGTAATCCTATCCCCGGTGGCCGCCTCATTCAGCGCGGCTTGCACAACACGCTCCGACTCAGTGTCCAAAGCACTTGTTGCCTCATCGAGCAAAATGACACTGGGCTTCCGAACAAGCGCTCTAGCAATAGCGATGCGCTGTCGCTGGCCGCCTGAAAGCTGGCTGCCACTCGTTCCGCAGGGGGTATTGAGCCCATCAGGTAAGGATGACACAAAGTCCCAGGCATTAGCCGCACGGCAGGCTTCTTCCATCTCAGCATCCGATACAGTATCTGACGATGCGCCTTGGGAGATGTTTTCGCGGATGGAACCTGGAAACAGAGCTGGCTCTTGCTGTACGAGGGCAACGTGCTGGCGGTATAGGACCGGGTTAAGCGAAGTGAGGTCAGCAGAGTCGACGTTGATGGTCCCGCTAGATGGGTCATAGAATCGCTCTATGAGAGATATCATAGTGCTTTTGCCGCAACCTGATGCGCCCACGAACGCAACAAATTCGCCACGTTTGATCTGGGTGACTCATTAATATTGTGGCTGACAAGTGACGAACAAGTCACGACAATCAACACTCACATCCATGGACACGCCCTTCAATACTCGACTATCAGGAGCGAGAGGATATGAAAACTGGACATCCTTCAAGCCGTAGGAGGAACAGCCCCTAGCAGGCCCCTTGTCCTGGTTATATCCCATTTCCCCAACAGTTGGCCGAAGACCAGACAACCAGAAATAGTAGTTCAAAGCATCGTTTGCTTTTGTGAAGCCTGCAGAGACGAAGGTGAGAATGAGCTTTGACTGCGAAAATGGGGGACTCACTGCTTGAGAAGCTGAAAAGGATGCCAGCGGCGAGAGCAGAAAAGTACACGCCCATGAATGCGACCATGAGCTGGTAGAAGGTAATTTCTCCGTCATTCACCAGTTTTGAACCCCACCTTCAGTGCATCATTGTCAGTTCCGTAAAGACTGACGACCGGTGTTCCTGAGGATGGGACTTGTGTTAGACTTACCAGAACCCTAGAGCCACCACGAAATGCTCCACAGCCTGAGTCATCGAAAACCAGACCATTATGTGGAATAGAACTGGGCTGCAGCGACGGATAGCGTTATCAAGCTCACTCGTATAGCGCTGAAGAACATTATTCTCAATGGCCAGGGAGGACACTGTTCGCACAGCCAGGATCGCCTCAGACGCAATGGAAGCACTCTGAGAGAAAGCCTTGCCCATATCGTCATCCATCTTGGATTCAAGACGGATTCTTACCCACCCAGAGAGAACTAGTGGTGGAACCCCGACCAAAACACCCACCACTGCGATCTTCCAGGCAATAACGAAAGCGATAATGCTGCAAGCAAGAACGCTTATAGCAGAAACTAAGACAAATGAGATCGTAATGCCCATGAGCTCCAAAATGGCCTGCGGATGGGACTCAAGGCGACTGTTGAGGGCGCCCACAGTATTCTCGGGACGGTCGAAGAAACGAAGATCTTGACGGAGCATTGCCTCCAACATGTCCTTCCGCAACTTTGTGCTCAATGTCTGGTTCAGGAATAGGTATTAGTATTGTCTCAATGACTTCTTAGAATGAGTTGTGTAGCCTACATGTGCAATAATGTTGGTCGCCCATCCCATAGCAAAGTAAATGACGAGACACCCAAGGGCAATGACAAAAAACATGAGGGAAACAAAGTTCGCTTTTGAACCCATATTATCAGACCCCATGATGTCAACAATGATGCCAATGAGCAGCGTTTGCCCTGGGTACAGAGCAGCTTCAGCATTTCCGTTAGCAGTTGACCCCCTATCCGCAGAAGAAATATATGGGAAACTTTTACCTCCACCAATACATGTGCAAATGGACAGGATGTAACAAGGAACAAGCTGTGGAGTTGATCGGGCGAGTTTTGAGATGCTGCGGATGAGACCAGACTTCTCGTACTTGTCATAGTCTTCACGATCCTTCAACAACTCGGCCCGCTCTGCCTCAGCTGTTGGCAGCTTCTTCATTGTATGGCTGCGTTCGAGCACTTCCTCGCCGACAGTAATATCTCCATCCGAAATATTTCTGTTCTCCTTGGTGTTGTCCTCAGTTGAGGACAAGTCTTGAGCCTTGACCAAGTTGGAGTAAATGCCCTCTTGGGTAATAAGTCCCTCGTGGGTTCCTTGTTCGGCGATCTTCCCTTTCGATATGACAATGATGTTGTCTGCATTACGAATCGTAGAAAGCTTGTGAGCTATAACGACGGTTGTTCGGTCTCGGGAGACTCGGTCCAGGGCCTGTTGTACGATGCCCTCAGCGTGCGGATCTAGGGCGCTAGTGGCTTCGTCAAGAAGAAGGATCTTTGGTTGGGAAATGATGCTTCGGGCGATTGCAATTCGTTGTCTCTGGCCTCCTGATAGAAGGCCTCCACGCTCTCCGATTCGGGTATCATAGCCATGGGGCAGGTTTTGGATGAAATCGTGTGCGAATGAGAGCTTGGCTGCCTCGTGTACCCGGTCCATCCGCTCCTTATAAGAGTCGTTCTCCCAAGGGGTTGCGATGAGGCCATTGACGATGTTGTCAAAAACACTGCCGTTAAATAGGACAGGTTCCTGCAGTTGCGATTCCAAACTGTTAGTTCCGAAGGCGTCAAGTGTTGTTGCCGGGGTTTCAAAGGTGCCTTGTAAAATCTCACCTGTTGAACGAGACGGATATTGGTACGCAGCCACTTCAGGTTGAGAGTCTCAATCGCTCTGCCGTCCAGCTTTATAGTTCCAGCATAGGGGTTATACCAACGTTCGAGCATGCCAATGATAGTACTTTTACCTGACCCACTTGGACCCTTTGCATGCTTGTCAGTATCAGGTCAAGGCAAGCGAATTGGGTAGTAGCACTTACAACAATAGCCGTGACCTTTCCTGCTGGAATCTTCAAGGAGATGTCGTCGAGTACAGTAACTCCAGGACGCGCAGGGTAACTGAATTTCACACCCTCGATGTCGATTACTCCCGCGATCTGTGCTGGAATGTCTCCCATGTCATCGAAGGCGTTGATCTCTGAGTTCCTGTCAATCAACTTGAATAGTTCAACTGCAGCAGTGGCTGCTCTTGAAAATGCAACGGCATGCGGAGCGATGCCCATGATTGTCGTTGCGCCGATGATGACAGAGAACAAGACTCTATAGACCCGTTAGTTTCTACCCCTTCGGCCTCAAAGGTGACGTTGATCTCAAAGAAAGGCCCAAATCCGATGTGCGTCTTACGTAAAAACAGTCCCCAGATCTGAAACTTCTCCGCGCTCCAACATTGCAAAACCCTGCCAAAAGGCGAGGCCCATTCCGCTGTAAACAACAAAATACTGTCCACCAAACATAACGCCCATGAACTTATTTTTCTTCATCCCCTGATGAAGCGCGTCTTGCAAGAACGAATCGTATTTAGCAATTACTCTTGGCCGCAGATTAAAGGCATGAATGGTGCGCACACTGCTTAAAACGTTTTCAGCATAGCTCGCAGCTTGCGCGTAGACCTTGAAGAGTTCCGTATTGATGAGAGCATCAAAGACTGACGCCCCACCCACGACGATAAAGATTGCAGGGACGATGCAGATAATAATGAAGGTGAGTTTCCATTGGCTGATGAAAGCAATAGCAAATGCTGCCACAAATGTCGAGATGGCTTGAATGAAGAGGCCCAGCTTCTCTGCGATCCCGGCCTGGATCAGCTTTCCGTTCGATGTGGCTTGCATTGAGATTGAACCCGAGGTCCCGCCATCATAGAAGCCGATCTCTTGACTAAACGCTGCTCGAAGGTAGGTGTACTGAATATTGCGAACGATATGGTGGGCGGTGTATGTAAAGAAAGAAGCGTAGAGGTAGGTGGAAACTAGACGAACGATACCAATGTATACGAAGTAAAGACTGTGCCGTATGTCTTAGTTTGTCTGAGTCCTCTGTGAATTGTTTGGGAGGGGGGTTATACGCCGTTTTGCTCACAGCGTTCATGAATGCTCCTCCAGCAAAGGTCGAAGCGCTGACATCGCCGAGCAAGGTGACAAACTGTCCAAAAACAACATTTACCATCGCTATGGCAATACCGGATGTAATGGCTCCGAGGATGGCGATTGTCTGAAGGATGTATAGACTCGAAGTGCCGAACGAAAAGACTCTCTGTTGTTGATAGTTTGTTGGTCAGCAATCACGCTTGAGAGCCTTAAGAGAGCATGTGAAGACATACAAGGAAGCCTTTGAACGCCGACGGCTCTTTCTGTTGGGAAATCTCCGGCGTTGGTTTGTCTTCTGGTGGTGCAGCTATGCCGTCGGGGTTGGCTTCCGGCTTCTCGTTGGGATCCGAAATCGCCATTATGGAAGGCACTGAGGTCGAAGATAATATCAGAAATTACAAAAAAATGGAATTGAAATAGGAAAAGAGGGAGATTTGACAAGGAGTGACTGAGAGTAAGGTCGATAAAGTAGGAAAGAAAGTGGTTGAGTAATGCAGATGGGCAAGGTGGTTTTGAAGAGAAAGATAGAAACCAGGACGGAGATTTAAGAAAAGTTGTTACATCATCATGGATATCAGGAATCTTCATCTTGGACCCATGGCATGAGAATAGCGGAAGAGCGGGCGCCAAGGCCCGCTCTTCATTCGGCTTCAAGCTGGGGATGCTTCAGCGGAGAGCGGCCTCTTGGCAGTCCGTCTGTCCGCTCGGACCCCACAGCCGTAATTCGTATTGAGACAGGTTTGCTAACCTTGACCCATTTTGTTGAGCACGTGACACTGTCTTTCTCACAGCCATGAACCAGGAAAGGGTGAGTCGAGCTTTTGGTTCCGTTCTCCCATCTCCCACTACCATCCTTAATCCTTTTATCAAAAACTGTCGGCTACTGATATCATGCTGTCCACCCCTGCAGACAGTGACGTGAGCCCCACCGATGCAGTCACAATGCAAGATGGTGGCACTTCGCTGGAGGAAGACCTCATTCCGTTTAGAGAGGGCAGAACCGAACAAAACTCTTCCGCAGCAGAAAAGTTAGCCGTATGCTTTCCACAATGAGGCAAGACTAGTGATTGATTACTGATCTATCCCAGTGTGATCGCTGCCGCTATCGAAAGGTCTCACAACACCCAGTCACAGACACTGAGCCTCGCTAGCAGTACTGATGTTTCTGCAACGTTACAGATCAAATGCGACCGCGTCCATCCGTGCACCAATTGCATCAAAACCAAATCACAATGTGCCTACACTCTAAGTCAAAAGGTCAAGGAAAAGCGGCAGCGCGTTTTGATTTCCAGCGTATAGTGAGTACCTGCTCATAGAGGTGGCCCAAACTAAGCTACTCACATGACCTTTTCACAGCGAGAGCAAGATGGAGCACATCTCGAGAAAGATCGACGACCTCACTGAGATGATGAGCCTCCTTAGCCAGGCGAAATACAATGGCGCCAATCTTGCCTCTCCGTCAGGCTCACACCCTTCAGCACGACACTGGCCTTCTTCTGCCCCAACTCGAAATCCCAAGACTGAGTTGCACCAGCAGCCCATGGCGGGTGGAGAAACAATCGAAACATCATTGTTTTCCCAAGCCGTCTTTGCTATCAGGTTTCTCCAAACTGCCGTGGCCAACGATCCTTATTCGCAGGTCGCATCTGAAATGACGTCCGTGGTAGACGCCCTTGAGAACATTGTTGAAACTCAAAGACAGCACAACAGCGCTCATCAAGGTTCAAATCCATTTGAAAAGCCGCTTCCGCCTGGTCTTAGTTCTAGGGATCTTCCTCTTCCTCCATTAGAAAAGGTCATGGCCTGCTTGAGAATGGCTCATGGTCGGTACAGCGGCCTGGGTGGTCTGTTGCGTGTTATTTACTTGTTCTAGGTGGCTAACTTCTTCTCAGAACAGCCTAGCATCAACATCCAATGGGTGCTGGAATTAAGATCCTTAGGTCACTTTACCGAGTACGTCATCAAAGCCTACTCACCAGGCCCAGTCACCGATGCGGAGTTGATCATTATACACATGGGCCTGTATTGGCTCTTCCTGGAGTGTGCCAGTATCTTGACAGACGATACTACAAAGCTTGATTACGCTGCGCAGGCACTTGTCTCAAAGGATAACCTCGAGACTGTGCTCTCTAACCTTTCTTTTCACACACCGACAACTGTAGACTACGTGCGTGCCATGTGCATAGCTGTAAGACCACAATGGATGAACCCGATGCCCTCTGACACTTGCTAATTTTCTCAAACCACCCAGACTCTCTATTGTCTTCAAAGGTGCAAACCCGTCGCGGCGTGGGCGTTCATCTCAAAAGCTTCTCTTCTTGCCCAAGCCCTCGGTCTGCATAGCAAAATTCCCGTGTCTACCGACGCACCGGATGATAGCCAGCGCAAGGCTTCGCTGTTCTGGGCACTGTATCGTCTTGAAAAGGCCGTCTCCCTTCGGCTAGGTCGATCTTCAACTATTCGAGATGTCGAAATCACAGTGTCCCGGCCCAACAACGAGCACAGAGTCCTACCGTGGTACACGAGGGTTCCAAACACAATTGAAACAGCTATTCTCTACGGGAGAGTATACGACGAGATATATAGCCCCCGGGCACTCTCGCAGCCTATCAATGTCCGGGCATCTCACGCTAGGCAACTATCCACAGAGCTGAAGGGAGTAATGGCTGAGAACAACAAGTTCTTTGTAGGTTTTACTGCTGTACCCCGATTTCTCTGATTAATGTTTGGAAGCAGCAATCCCAAGAGAATGTGGGTCAGGGCGTGGAGCCTAAGTTACTCAATTCTTTCAATTTCTTCAAACACGCCGACAGAGTTGGGGGCTATTCGTTGCTAACCTCTATATACAAAAGCTTGCCTTCGGGAGAATCGTCATCTTGTCCTGAATGTCTTTCGGCAGCAAGAATGACCCTTCAAGAGCATTTTATCTGCATGACGCACGTCGCGGACGAAGCGCTACACTGCCCGCTCGTCGACCTTTGGGTCAACGGAGCTCTCTTCCTTTCGCCATTCATACCCTTCAATATCCTCTTCTGCAACATTGTCGAGACGTCAGATGCCGCTGATCTCCAGCAGCTTTTACGAGTCGTCGAGGTACTTGAGTCAACGTCCAAGATTCCGCGGTATTCAACAGCTTGTAGCAGACAGCTTGGCATCTTTAGGACCCTCTATGATGTTGCGGCAAAGTATGTCGAGGTAAAAAGCAAAACCGAGACACATGGTGTTATGTTGAGCGGCGACATCGGCGGCATAGACATTGAGACATATTTGAGCACCAACGTTTGCGGGCAGGATTCTTTTGCCTCGTCGACGTTTGCTGCACCCGGCCCAATGGCAGTCGAGGCGAGAGAGCAGATAGGAGATGATCCGAAACAAAGCCTCGTGCCGTCAGATGATGACAACCCTGAGGATTTCGGCATGGAAGAGATTTTGTCTGGGGCCGAACTGGGAGACTGGTTCTACCGTAATCACCAGATGATGAGATTCTTAGACGACAACCCGGGATAAATTTGTTTGCATAGGAGTTTCCGCATTGCTCAAATTTCACAGGCAACAAGGTCTGCTATCGCACGCAGACTACGGTAATAGGATATACTCGTCTCAGGGCTAGAGACTAAAGGGCCCGATCGGCAAGAGGATTACCGTGATCTTGAATTTTGGACAAGATAGATACATCGAATAGCATAGCTGCTTAAAGTCATGCTTAAAAACCCCCGGTCAGGTTTATACAAGCTGAAGCTCGCCTTCCTATTCTATTGTAGATAAATGAAGCCGGTTCTAACTGCCTTTATTATCTACCCACCAAGCAGCAATGTGGTAAGCTTTGGCTACAACGGCGATACACATTCCCGTACAAGTCGCACTGATTATAATCTTTTGGGGGCGAAGCTCGACCAGGCTGCTGAGCTCTGGCTAAAACGGCAATACACATGCCCGTCCTTCGTACAAGCCGCACTGCTTATAAATATTTAGGGGCGATGCTCAATCAGGATTTCCTCCCTTGAATTTCCACATGCGAAGAAGACTAAACCAGTTTCATGTCAGGACCAAGTCTAGACCCAGCCCGTTCACATGCGCCCGCCGCGTGCGTGATCCCTACGGTAGACTAAGCAGGCTCAATGCGGGGAAGGCTCATCTAAGCCAATATTAGCAAGGGTTGGCAGGGAATTAAAGTTTAAATCACCTCGCATCGGCAGATGCGGTCTCTCACTTGTGAGAATTACCGGTTGTTAGTGATAGCTGACACAGTCGCCATTTTCCGAGGTTAATGACGCGTCTGCCGGCCTCGGGTTTTCGACAGGCCCCTCACTCACTGGCCAGTGACTGCGCTGAGCCTGTGTCTTCGGTAGGTCTAGATCGTGCAGCAAGCCAAGACCCTGATGCCAAGAGAACTCAATTTCCCCGGATTCCCCATACTTCCCGAAGAGGCGTCTGAGACTAGAGTATCAGTCACCTAGTATAAACTTGACATCCAGCCCGTTACCAAACAGCTAGATCAGTCTTACATCTAAGTCTGTCTAACAATCAACTATAGCAACAACACCTTTATCGTTACACAGCATCACAGAGCCTCCACAATGCTCAAGAAACATGGCGACGACCATCGCCTGGCCGAAGAGGTTCGGGCGCACATCGAGTTCGAAGAAGATCCTCATCGTGCAGCCGTGGAGGATAACCCGGCTGAGACAGGAGTCTCTGTACGGGCTTGGCTAGCAATCTTTGTAAGACATTCCTTCTACAGCTTAGAGCGCGAGTAGCTAACTCTTCAAGTCCATGGCACTCTCCTTTGGTCCTGGCGTCGGTCTACCCTTTGTGTCTGCCGCCGCCGTCGTCGTCCAAATCACCCAGGAGCTCGGCGGGGCAGATAAGCTGGCATGGGTTGTAGGCGCGTGGTCGCTCGCGACTGCAGTCTCCTTTTCACTGGGCGGGCCATTGAGTGATGTCTTTGGCCGGCGAGATCTCATCCTAGGTGGTCAAGCAATCGTCACGATAGGCAACATCGTCGGAGGCACCGCCCAGAACGTTGAGAGCTTGATTGCTGCTGAAACTCTCATTGGTGTTGGTACTGGCTTCATCTTCGTGTCATATGCTGGTGTTCCTGAGATGCTCCCGAATAAATGGCGATCTCTGGGGCTGGGCATTTTGGAAGGAGGAATCTCTATCCCCTGGTAAGAGAGTGCATATACATTCTTGCGGCGCTTGGCTAACAATTACCTCCCAGGGGCGTTGTCTCTGTCCTTCTCGCCAATGCTTTGTACGAGTACGCATCCTGGAGATGGCTCTTTTACATCGGAATCATCGTCGAGGCGATATCCCTCGTAGGCACTGCCCTCTTCTACTGGCCCACGCCTCGGCCTCGCGGTGACTTTGACAAATCGCGATGGCAGCAGTTTCGCGAGATCGACTGGATTGGCCTGTTTCTCTTCACAGCTGGTCTTACAACTTGCCTCATCGGTCTGACTTGGGGTGGTACGGCCGCATATCCTTGGAAGAGCGCCGGTGCCCTCGTTCCCATTGTGATCGGGCTTCTTGCGCTCGCTGCTGCGTTCATCTACGACTTTATGTGGGCCAAGGCACCCATGTTCCCACTCAAGCTGTTTACCATGATTCGCGGGTATCTGGTGATCCTGGTGGTTTTGTTTGTTTCGGGCATGCTCTTCCATGCCTTTTCCGCACTGTTGCCCCAGGGCTCGCTTTATATGTTCACCACTGACGGCATCGAGATTGGCATTCTCTCGCTTCCCATGACTCTAATGTCTGGAGTCACGGGTGTGCTTGTGCCACTTTTCTCCCACCGAATTAAGTTCATCAAGTGGCAGCTTGTCGTCGGAATGTTTTTCCAGGCCGTCTTCATCGCCGCTTCTGCTGCTACTGTCAACCCGAACCACAAACTGGCCTGGGCATTTGTGCCAGCCTTTGGCGTGCCCATGTTCGTACTGGTTACAATCCTGAGCTACGCCATTTCCAGCTTGCATGTCCCGCACTCTCACCTGGGTGTGGCCATGGGTCTTCTGGGAACGTTTCGATCTGCAGGCGGTGCTGTCGGAAATGCCATTTTCAACACTGTTTTTCAAGACAAGTTCCGAGTGTATGCCGGAGAAGAGATTGCAAACGCAGCCCTCGACAATGGACTCAACGCTTCGGACTTAAATGCAATCATCCCCGAGACCATTCAGTACAATCTGGACATTCCTGGGACCTTGGTTGACATTGAAGGCATGACGCCTGCCATCCAGGAAATTCTGCGCGCAGCGGTACGCACTGCATATGGTCGCGCCTTCCAGTTTGTCTTTTACATCACCATTCCATTCAGTGTTGTTGCCTTTGTTTGTTCTCTGTTCGTGGAGGATCCCACGGCATATATGACAAACCACACCCAGTCCGCGATGCAATCCAGAGGGATCACGCAGCCGCAACCCCATGGAGATCTGAGTGAGGATGAGAAGGCTACTTCTAGTCGGGATGAGGGGCCTGAAGTAAGCCGTGTTGGAATGGTGAACACACCAGAGGATGTCAAATCATCTTGAGGAGGATGAGTGTGTATGATATTGGAACGGTGCAATACTGAACCATTTCATTGCCTGGACGTGGGGATGAAACTAATATCGATGTAAGAATGCAAAGCACATGTTTTATATCCAAGCTCCAGTAGTCGAAGGTGAAATACAAAACCAGCATTTATGTAACACCTCATCTCCAGTGATGACTGACAGATTTGTGAACGATGATGCGCTTGGTGTACCCCGCCCAGTGCTGCTGACAAGCCACAGTCAAGCAATGCCCATTTGTCCACGTACCTAGCTAACTCTCCTTATTGTGATTTGTAGCTTGCTCTGAATGACGTATCCAGCAGCCAGTTGAATTGATGGGGGCTGAACTTGGGTCTGCGTCATGCCCGAGCGTACGCAGGGTGCGCAGGTAGGGTGCCTTGGCTCTTGACACTGGGGCCGTTTTGTTCACCGTACACAGCAACGCTGGCTCCTCACCCTCTTAAGCACAAAGGCTGAAGCTGCAAAGACGCAAAATCTTTCATGCTCCAACCACAGACGCCGAAACACGCATGGCATTCTTTGGACTCGTAGGCGGGATATGCGCTCTGGCGTACGCTGGAGGCGAACTAATTGCGCACTTGGGGGCTCCACAGCCTTGCCTACAACGATTGCCACCCTAGCACAAACACAGGGTAGAAGAAGCTTGGAGTCAGAGGCTGAGCATCTGATTTGCATAAACAGCAACCTGACACCCGAAGAGAGGGGCGGCACATTCGTGCACCAATCGTAAAGGCTGATGTCTCACACCACTACGTGCCCAACTCAAGTTCATCTTCAGCCATCTCCCTGCTCGCTTCCCGAGGCTTAGTGTCTCCAACTTCCCGTCCCTGCCAATTCCTCCAACACATCACCGCACTGTCACATCTACAATCTCACAACCATCTTCAGCATCATCCCATCTCTGGTCGCAGTCCTCGATAGCCCATTCGTCTGCGTCGTCATGTGGCTTTTGAATACCAGGTCACTCGACCTCCATTACTACCCCCAGCCTGCAGACTGTCCAGCATACGCCGTGCTGACCCATTGCTTGAAAGATGGCGAACTCACTGATCTGCACGACCTACCTTCTCAGAATCTGGTGTCAGAATCTCAGAGAGCCAGCTGCACCGTGATTCGAGAGGCGTGTGGAGAAGCCCAGAGCTTCGGGGTTGAATTCATCTGGCTCGACGAGGTGTGCATCAACAGATCATCCACCGCTGCCATTTCTGAAGCCCTCAACTCCATGTTTCAGATATACCAACAGGCCGACGTCTGCCTTGTGTATCTCAGCGATATCAGCATTCGTGTTGAACTTTTGTATCCCCCAGAGACTTACATCCACCAGAGTCAATGGGGCACTCGGGTCTGGGTCCTACAAGAAATCATTGCCTCTAAGCACGTACAATTCTACGATAAACAGTGGACGCGGATAGGAACAAAAGATTCGCTCCTCCATTTCCTCACGGCTTTTCTTGGAATCGACAGGCCTGTACTTGAAAATGCAGACTGTCTTTTCGATTTCTCGATCGGGCGCAGAATGTCATGGGCAGCGCAGCTCTCCGCAGACCGGCCTGAGGACGTTGCATATTCTCTTTTGGGCATCTTCCGAGTGAACCTATCCATCATATACGGCGAGGGAAGACGAGCGTTTCTCAGGCTACAAGAAGAGATTTTGAGGGATACCGACGATGCAACGCTGTTTGCGTGGCAATCTGCCAGCCTCCATCAGTATCGGGGGATTTTCTCCAATTGCCCCGCTGAATTCGCTCACTTTAGCATTCGTTCGAGCCCAGTATATCTGCGAATTCAAGGATCAGTACAGACGAGCTCTGCTGGGATTCTGATCGAAGACTCGTTTGGTACCAGGAACCCGGGCCGAGAGATAATCCTTTGCCTGTTGGGACAGAACGACTCGAATGGTGAAACAATAAGGCTCGGTATCCCCTTCATTAAATGGAGGACAACCTACGTTCGCTGCTTTCCATATAAAGTATTGGATTTCTTAAGCCTGTCAACTGGGCCACCGAGAAGTATTTGTATCAGCCGAGATGTGAGTCCCAGGACTTCAAACATCATTCGTGCTCAACTTTCGTCCGAGGCGAAGGCCTCCGATTGCCGAGGATGTGTTCAGAAGCCTGGAGACGCAGCCGAGTCGTTCTTTTTCAACCAGGTCGATTCAGCTATGCGCCAAGCCAACACTAAGGAGTGGGTTGGTGAACAGGCAAATCTGGAGGTGTGGGTTAAGCAAGAAGCAGACATTGCCCATCCAGATGTCAGACAAGGAAGCCTCCACATGTCTGCAAATGATACCGAGCCGTCTCCGCCTACGAGCACCATGCAGGGTTTCATCCCGCTTTGCAATTTCCAGGACGGAAATCTCGAAGCGAAGCACAAAAACTCCTCCGAATCGTCGTTTCATTCTAGTCATCAAGCAGATGGAAGAAATTTCAATTGGTCGAGCAGTTCAAAGTTCAAGATGAACAACCCCAACACTTCAAACTTCTCTGGGGAACATCACAATTCCAGCTTCAACCATTCACTAGCTATGAATCCCTTGGAAAAGCATGGCTTATGTTGCTTTTCGGAATGGATGCGTTCGGAGCTCACTGGAAACTCATCAAAACGCAAAAGGAGCGTTTCGCCCCCTGTGAGCAAAAGGATCAAAACAGAATCCGGTGGTGACTATTCCGAAGCCAAGTCAATCCTTGATTCAGCAGATACGGCAGCTGTTCTTGTCGATACCTCAAAGATCAAGACTGCACTTTGGGCTTGCCCTTTTCAGCTTCAAATGCCCCAAAAACACTGGCGATGTCTCGGAGAAGGAGGGTTCTCGAACATGAAGACTCTCATCCAACATCTTTCGATAGCCCATCGCTTGCCTCCTTACTGTCCCGTATGTTACCAAATCTTCACTACTGCTGGAAAGTGTGAGGAGCATATTGTACAAAGATCATGCACTCTGGTCTCGAAAACCGAGATGGAAGGCATAACAGACTTTCAAATAGGGCAACTGTCAGAATCATTTTATTCATCACAGCTGAAGGAAGCGCAATGGGACGCGGTTTGGAGAACTCTCTTTGACACCGCTGAGAGGCCAGTGATGCCCTACTATTGCTCAACCATTGAGGTTTTAATTCGTCTCCTCAGACATTACTGGTCAAAGGAGGCGGTGGGCATCATCTTGAGCTTCCTGGACAGAGACGATAGTCAAGGAGAGGTTGCTGACAGCAATACCGAGGAACTCGCAACCTTGAGTGACAAGGTCTTGGGTCAGATGATTGACAGACTGCTGCATCTCTCGCTTTCAAAGATGGATTGGTTATTGGATAGCGAGAAGGCCAAAGAACTCTTGAAGGTGCTATATTGCACTATGTCCGAAGACACCCAGAGTGGCTCTTCAAGCCTGTCATCAAGCCCTCATCATTGATCAAAACCCTAGGCTTGGCTGAGTAGCTTCCTACAAAGTAAGAAGATTGGCGACGAACTCGCGAAGATATCTGAGTAATATGAGAGTTCTTTAAAATTGTGCTCTGCATAGGAACTCAATTGGCAATCGAGCCTACTTTTAACTGACGTTTCATAGCGTAGCGCTTTGATTGTGGAATCACTCTCTATGTACATATTCCTAACTTTCATGTCTCGAATTGAAGAAAAGGGAGAGTTCTAGTTGGTTTCAGGGTTGTTGGAATTTTCAGATAGCGAAGGCATATTCACCGTATTTTTTTCTTTCATTATTACGATTTCTCCAGTCCCAGCACCCCTTGACTTCAATTGTCTCAGCACCACACCAACAATTGTCTCGACTTCAGAGACGTCCATAACGTCAGCCCCCAGCCTGGGTCCGCAAAATGAAATTGCTGTCCAATAGTGACGAAGTCAAGTTCTACGCATCTGCGGGACTGAAATACGGACTGTGAATGGCCATGGGAGTAGTAAGTGGGGCTGGAGGTGTGCCTTGACATCCTAGCGCGGGTGTGTTGACCGAAGCAATAACCGAGGTGAGAAAGATGCTCGCAATTACTACGCGGCAGCGTGTACTACTCTGTACGCAGCGGCGTGCAATGATTCACTCTGAGAGAATGAGCAGACTGGTTAGGTAACTTTCCCAAAGATGCCGAGGATCTTGGGGGCCTCATCTGGTCTACCGGTACCTTGCTCGAACCCATGCAAGCAATGAAGGCAGCCACTGTTTTCTCACGCAGCCACCAATCGTCACAGCCACTATCCCTCCACACCGCTTGTCCTGCTCCTCCCAAACATCGAATTCTTGTCATCGAAGCTTTGCGTCTGTGATCAAATTTTGAACAAGCGTTGTTATTGTTTTCACAATCTTTGAGGCAGTGTTTAGCCCAGAGTCGCTATGTAGAGCCTCATGTGATGTGTGAGGCCGGAGCCTTGAGAAACCATGATACAGGGTAGGTTCGAGACAGAGGAGCACTTTACAACACAACAGGTTGATCAACGAGACAGAGCGACAACATTTCGCGTTGTAACAATGAGATTCACGATGATTGAATCAATCATGATTCGAAAAAGGAAAGCATCCGATTCTGTGGTTTAGAAAGCTTCGTCGCCGTTGTGCACTGCCCACTCACCCTTCATCAAGCGGCCAATGTAGTGGCTGTTGAATGAGGCTTTCGTTCTGGCAACGGCGATAGAAGCGGTTTCGTATTGCCTGCTGTGGCGCAGGCACCCAAGGTAGCTCTGAAAGGGTGGAGGACGCGAACGCATTAGCAAAGTAGATAAAAGCTACTTCACAACTAGAGCGATTAGCCTGATGATGTTAATCCATTTCCAGTCGATAGTGTCGGCAGGCGTCATGGCAAGGCTCTTTGCGAACTAGTTTACAGCATGCAAGTACCCAGGCGAACCAGTTGGCAGTCCGCCACAGCGTGGAGGTGGAAGTCCAGCCCAGCTTCAGCCTAACAAGCGGATTAGAGCCGCAAACCGCCCTACAACAACCGCTCGTACAAACCGGGGCCGCGTTGTATCTGTTGCCGACATTTCTGCATTTCCATTTCCCAACCAACGAACCCTCTTTGGCTGTCGGACTCGTGGTTATTCAGCAGGACTGCGCCTTGGCTTCTTCCCTCTTTTTCGTTTATCTTCTTTACCCACCCTTGCCACCGACCTGTCCATTCCGTAAACTATTCTGTCGTCATTCATTGCAACATACCTGTTGCCGGTCAGCAGTGAAGTCACGGGACTCGGCTTCATGCACAATTTCCGCGTACACACGAGACTGGAACAGCAAAGCTGATGACGATGAATCGCCACTTTGGGTCTCGACGAAACAAAGCCGCTGTCAGGCACCCGAAAACGGGGTGGAACTTTCTTGGGCTTTTGGTACGACGCCGACACCCCATTGTTCATTGTCAAACATGAGCTGAGAGCTGACACTCCACAATAGCGCCCGTCCTCGGCTCGCAGGCTGCCTGTAAAAGTGGCTATCAGCGCTTCTCCAACGCTAGCTTTGCCTTTCCGGTCAAAGCCTCAGCAGCAGTGCGACGCTGAGGGTCAAGTCTGCCTGAAGTCTGCCGGCACTTCCAGCATTACTGTTTCCAACGCTTCTGAGCACCAGTTGGACTGTCAACTCTTTCCTGGTACCATCAATTCCAGCATCAGCGTCATCCCCAGCGCCCTTGACGCCAATTTGATCTCCAAGTGGACCTTGATCCTGTCCAAATACCTTCGTGCCGCGACCGGACACGGCAGCCGGGTTAGCGGTGGTGGCAACACAAACGACTTGCCGGGCGACAGCTCATCGTTTCCCACATGGTCCAACACCAACAACGGCATAGGCAAGGGCAATAGCGGCGGCGGCAAGAAACGGTCTGGCGATGAATCTCCGGGCAAGGAGCACACTAAAAAGACAAAACATGGCACACCAACCGCAAAGCGCCATTTGGCTTGTCCGTTTTTCAAGTACGATGCCATTCAGCACTGGAAATGTGCGACATATCAAGCTCGCCATATCGCCGACGTACGCCAGCATCTCCGACGATCTCACCCGCAGCAGCCGTTGCATTGCCCTATCTGTAAGATCACATTCACCGACATCACTAACCCTGACTTGCAACGCCAACGCGATGCCCATGTCCGAGCACGCTCCTGTCGCCAAAACAACACTGTAATCTCTGGTATCATCCCCGATCAGGCTGAACGCATCCATGCCACTCAACCACGCTACCTGTCGATAGAAGAGAACTGGTTCAAGATCTGGGACATCCTGTTCCCCAACGCCAACCGGCCCGACTCGCCTTATCTGAAGGCTGGCCTCGGAGGGATTATGCAAACCCTAACCGCCATCTATTTGGAAAGGTTACCAAGAGACAAGCTCCCACCGGATGCTGTTCCCCATATTGACATCATTCTCAATCACTTTGTGAGTTTTGTCTCCAACATGCCAGTGACCAATCTTGGAACCCCACCGGAACATGACCAGGAAACAACAGCAACCCGACCATCAACTAGAACCAGGTCAATCACACCCGCAATTCAAGCACCTCCAATTGGACCAGTAGTCCAGTCGATCGCCGCGGGAAGTGCAGAGGTTATAAGATACACAGGCAATCGCGACTGGCACTTAGTTCCGGATCAATTTGCCGAACATAATTCTCAGCACGCAGATCAAAGCCAGGCTCCCCACCCGGCTTCAAGTCAATTTCGAGATCAATACCCAATGCCGGAGACAACACAGAGTCCAGCTCCAGGGCCACCATCCGATGTACTGCAGCAATATTATGCGGAAACGGAACAGGACCAATCGTATTTCTTCGAGGCTTTTCCACATGGACTTGCGGAATTTGAAGGATCCGGGTCGATTCAAGACCTGTCAGTTTACTTTCCGCCCGAGAATCCCCAGAACCAGGACAACTTTTACGGCTGCGCATAGTTACATGCACGTAAGGTCCTCCACTTCTGTTTCACTTTCTTCTTTGCTTATGCGTGCGTCCAAATTCCTTTTTGTTGCGGACAATGTGTTATCTCGATTAGGAAAAATTCTTCAAAACATATACGTGCTGGACCAGGATGGATCTGCTTGATCGTGAACGGAGTAACGGCGTTTGGTCATTTGTTTCAAAACGAGTGCTTACGAGCCGGGTGGAGTTGGATCACATGTGGGCAGTCTGTGAATGTCATTAGAGCAATTGGTATAAAGGATATGGGAGATTCGATAAAATGAAAATAAACTTATTAGATGCGGAACGAGCTAGAAAATTCTCCATTCATATAATTACACACTGACAATAGCAAGAATAGGTAGTGAATTGGTTGTCATTGATGAATGTTATGTAGCTTGGTAGGAACTCGTTGCTTACGACACAATCACTTCTCTCACTTGGGTCTCCGGTACGTGCTAGCAAAGACTCGGAAATTGGTTAAGAAGCCGATCTAGATTGTGCCAAGTGCTGTGATCATACTGCATTTTTATACCTGTGTCTTTGTTATCTGGATTGTAATTACTTGTGGGGCCCCCGCAAAGTACGATTTTCTGTGCGCACCTCCAAATTCGACGACAGGACGGCGCGGCCAATTCTGTGCCTCAAAAGCGCCCGCCATATTTGTGCTATGTAAAAGCCAGTAGCATGAGATCGTTCCATTGATGGCTCTAACCAGAAAACAATCTTACAGAGCTGAGCTCGTAATACTATTCATTTGCTGGACGAGGTTTTCGGCCATAAACAATAGTTCTGTGCAAGTTAACAAAGGTGAAAATGTCGAAATTGCTGGTGAGTGATGCCACTCACATGTATGCCCAGCCACAATTGGATAGTTTTCGCATCTCTTTGCGGTACTCTGCGACAAAGACTACCACTTCCGCTTTGTCCCAGCCTAGAACCTGAGTGAAGAGGTAGTTGGTGAAGCCGTCGAGACTTTCATCCAACGCCATCATCAAGAGTATTCATGCTTGCTTTTTCCTAGGGTCCTTGGGCCATCCACTGATGGGAAACTTGATCTTCTGCTCGACAATATCAACGAAGCCCACAGCGGCCAAGTTATCTCGCATAGTGTTGCCAGTAGCCACAGCGAAAGAACGACCCGTCTTCTCCCCAACGTCATAGAATTGCTTGGCCCAACGGTTGAAAATGTGGTCATCGGAGAAGGCTATGTGATCCGACTGGATTTTGACATCCATCTCAAGATCCTGGATCCAGCCACCAGGAACAAGGTGGTGGAAAGCCTTGCGATATAGGGCCTGCCAGTCAGGAATGCTGCCATAGAGAGCACGCAAGTGGATGAAATCAAAGTGGTCAGCAGGCCACGTCCAATCCTGAATACAATCATCAATGACAAATTCGACATTAGGGGGGACCCAAGCTGGCTGGATAGGGCTGAGGTCCGTCCCAATGACTTTAGTCTCAGGAAACTGTTCGGCAAAATCCATAGCCCAGATACCAGTACCGGTACCAATATCGAGAACACGTGCCGGATGCTCGGCAATGGGGGCAATAAATAGTTTGTCGTCAAGGTTCATGAGCAACACATTGTGAATAATGTCAAGGCCATCATTTTGCTGGTCGTCATTAGGAGCCCAGTATTCTGTTGTCTTGACATTTTCGTAGGTGCGGCCGTGTAGTTTGCGGTAGTCGAGAATGCTGTCGGAGATCGACGTCGTAGATGAAGCAAGGCTCCCCGCATTGAAAGCGGAATCACCATCAGTATCTTCATCTTCATCGCCGGCGACGAGAGGGTCAGCCTCGATCTGCGACGAGGATAAGGGCTCTGCCGAAGGCGACTTTGGTGGAGTCTTGGGAGACCGTGCTGGCGACGTTTGGTCTGCCATAGTGAATGATGGAAGATGGAGGGCGGGGAATAGAGAATGGAGAACGTGTCTAGTCTCGCAAGTTGGTGTTGGCTGCGCCATATTCAACGCCCCCTGTCGTTGATGAACATGGTTTCCATGCTTGACCACGAGTAACCGAGGTCGTGTCCTCATGCCACGTCAAGCGACAGGTCACATTTGTGGGGTGATTTATCCAGACCTTTGATGTAACCTCAATATTTGGTTGACTGCCTAGACGCCTTAATAGTGTCTGGTTTGTCTGTTTGTCTGACCTATAAGATACATTGCTACCAAGTGTCCGTGTGGTGAACCAAAGAATTAGCCAAGTAGCGAGTTATTGAGACTGGAAGTCAGCAGCCAGAGGCAGGCTACCAGGGTAAAATATACAAGGAGTTATGGATGTGGGCTTTCGGAGCGAACGGATAAAGGCAAAAAGAGAATTGGACCATGATCCTTCAAATGGTACATTTTATTTAGTGGTATTATGAGCCGAAACACAAGCGACGCGTGACCTACTATGAGCCGCCGCTTTTATAGCCTCTTCGCTCCTGCTTAATAATGATGCCACAGGCGGTCGATTTATTCCCCCTTCATACCCCGCTCGGAACGGTTCCTTTCGTTCGCATGATATTCGAGGCTTCATAGAGAGGTTATTACTTACCCAAGGCCGAACCCAACATAGTTTGCGATACCGCGGAACGTGTTTACCCTATCTTCCTGTCTGAAGAAGCAGGAATGACACCTGCGCAGCCTCGGTGCGAACGACAGAGCCGACCACCATGTCGCAGCCAAGCATCGAGAGTTTCAAGCACTTAATTGCCCGTTTTACTCACGAAATAATCACAATAAGCAGTGCCTCGGCTTCGCTTTGTGCCCAGTGTCAACCAGTTGAGCTTCGACTGAAGGAAATCATCAAAGCTCAAGGCCATGGCTTTTACGGTGGAGGGCGAGATAGCACCAATACCATTGTTCTCGGACCTTTCCACCATGTTCTGAGTCATCCTGGCTGTCCGCTATGTTGCCTATTGATTCGTCTTGTTTTGAACCTAAAACAAATGGATCTATTCCATAAAGCGAAGAGCACAGGTACCGTCCCGAGGACGACAGCTAGTTTGCAAAATGCACTACTCAATTTATACGGAAAAGTTGATTTCCAAGCAGAGCTTGCATCAGGAGAGGCAGTGGACGGTGAAGGTACCTATGATCCTGAGGTCAATGGTTCGTGGATCGAGTACAAGTACGCCAATTGCTTCCAAGTCTCCGTGGATGCAATCCCCCTTACAGGAGCCATCTCCGTATGGCTGCCCCTCGAACAAAGCGATGAGGTCAACGATGAGGAATCTCAGCTATTTATGCACCCTCAAGACTATACAGAGATTTTCGGGGACCCTCAAAACCATGTTTCCCTCCCACGGCCAGAAAATGGGACGCATCGGAACCTGGAGCTACTGCGAGATTGTTATGACTACTGCAATACCCACCATGTGGATTGCCGTCGTTCGAGATCTTCAGAGATGCCATCCAGACTGGTAGACATGCTGGAAATGCGAGTCAAGGATATTTCGCAAGGCTCATCATTCGACTATGTAGCCCTCAGCTACGTGTGGGGAACGGCCCCCTTCATTACTCTGACAAGCACCACGTCGGAGCTCCTAAGACGTCCCAACTCACTTCAACACTACTCCGTTAGCCTACCCAAAGCCATTAGAGACGCCATTCATATTGGGAAGTTCCTAGGACATCGATATATATGGATTGATAGTCTTTGCATCAAGCAAGATGATCATGATGATCAGACGGCAGAGATCCGGCGCATGCACGAGATTTATGCCAACGCAGGGTTGACCATTGTTGCCGCCCCTGGTCCGAGTGCACAGGTGGCTCTCTTGGATATTGAAGCAAGCCAACTCTCCAATCAGTACCATACCATTGGAGGTAAAAAGTTTTGCCTCGACCGTCCAGAACTCAAACCCTTGGTCAGTTTCACGACCTGGTTCACTCGAGGCTGGACTCTCCAAGAACTCAACTGCTCATCGAAGATCGTGTATTTTTTACCCGAAAGAACGTATTACAGCTGTAACACCGGCTCCTGGAATGAAGATTTCCCACTAGACCCCAGAATTCCGGTTGAGACTTACAAGAGCTCTCGAGACGAGGACCCGAAAGCCGCATCATTCTTTGGCAGCGAGAAGGCATCTGAATGCTACGTCGAAATGGCAGAGCAGCTGTCCCGCCGGCAGTTTACTAGAGACGAGGATGTGTTGAGGGCATTGTCCGGCCTGTATACCATGTTTGCTCTTGAGAAGCTGGGGCCAGCCGCAGCCGGCGTGCCCGTCAACTTTCTCGAGGCGGGACTGATGTGGCAACCGATCGGGCGGTTGAGGAGAAGAACAGCTTCATACCCAGACCAACCACCACCTACGTGGTCATGGGCTGGTTGGGCGGGCCCAGTCACCTTCCCCTTCTATCGTATCGACGGCTCAAGCATCCGACCGATCGTCACATGGTCCCTGTATCTGCAAACGGCGGGAGATGAAGGCCATAGACAGTACATCGGTGTCGACGTGGTCGATGCGGTCGCTCAATCGAGTGTGACACCGAAAAGCACTCAATGGTCTACGCGAGCTCTCGAGTTGAGACGCTATCCATCTTCCGACAAAGAAACTAGCTTTGAACCTGAGCAAGCAAAGGGACTCATTGCGTTCTCAGATCCCTTCCTTCTCGGCTCTGTAATTCTTTGCTGCTGCTCGCGCACGTACAAAGTCCGCATCAAGAACATCACAGGTCCCGAACTGGCGACTCGTGCGGGCTTGCAATTTTTCTCCATTCTTGACAGCGAGGACAACGTCGCGGTTGGCGAGCTCAAGGCTGACGCCGGCACTCTAGAAGCATTGACAGGGCCGGGCACCCCGCCTAGTACAGCAGAGTTGTTGCCGATTGCCGAGCTCGACTTTTCCTCACCACTCGTAGAAAGCGTGTTATACATGAACCGGTATAGTCGACTGGGCCAGTTCTCACAAGAATTTATGCAAGTCGTGGATCAAGATGTCAACATGTCTATCGTTTTGTGGATAGTTCATCAGCGTGAGCTCTCTCGTCGACTTGCATTGGGATATTTAACAAAAGCTGGTTTGGACCGCTACATAGGACAACAAAATTGGGTGGCGCTCACGTAACTCAGTAAAACAAGATTGCAAGTGTTATTAAGAATTGTGAATCAGCTCAACCCTCGCTCAGCAACAGCTCAGCCTAAAGCGGCGGGAACTCAGCTCTGGAAATAGAAATGAATTGATTTTGGTGTGCTTGAGTTTCGTCTCCTAGTTCAACGGTATATTGGCAGCTTCTAGGCGACGCGACGTAGTAGTGCAAATTCAGATTTCCGTCTCGTCTTATATCTGATCTTAGAAGTCATGAGTAGCTGAGAAAGCTGGAAAATAACCCGCGGGTCACTTTTCACGATTCCTCAGGTTTTTGTGCGTACACCACGTAGCTAGTGAGAAAGATTTAGTATAGATTCGGGATAACGTAACGAATGCTGTTCCGATAAACCGGATAACAAAAGATTCAGGGTATAGGTTCAGGTTCACTTACTAGGGCCAATACCCATGCATTCGTGGGTTCTTCACTTCCTTCCGGAGAAACGCCAAGAAAACGACCACTTCGTCGTCCGACCAGCCAAGGCCTTTCTGGAACATTCTCGTAACCATGGCCTCCAAGCCACTAAGGAGATTTTCCATCTCCCAAGCCCCCAACAACTTCATGCGTGGGTCCTTGGGCCACGGATTGAACGGCAACTTGAATACCTTTTGTGTGACGTTTTGATAGCCTCGCTCCTCAAACCAACCCTTCCACTTCAGTGGATCAGTGAGGCTGGCACCATAACTGGACGATGCCGTTTCCATCATTCCGGAGAATTTGCGCAAGTAGCTGTCCTCGGGGATTGAGTCGTCATCACAGCCGAGGAGGCCGACGATGGCTTGGAACTCCACCCAGCCTCCAGGCTTCAGGTGGCTGACAAGAACGGGGTGTTAGCAAACTTGAAAGCCAGATTATACCACCGGTTTCCATAGTGGACTTGAGAAGGTGCTTGACTTACGTATACGTTTGGTTGATAAGGGCCGGCCAATCTCGAATAGCGAGTAAAAGATCCCGCGAGAAGACGAAGTCGATGCTATTCTCCTTCCAGGTCCATTCTCTCTCGATGTCGTCAAGTTCAAAACGACAGTTGGGAGGTACCCTGCCAAATATTTAGTAAATATTTCAAGGAATATCGCAACCATCCCTGAGAATCTACTCTTACCACTCGGGTTGCGTGGGGGCCACGTCGGTACCGATGACCTAGAGCCGGGTGAGCCACTAACTAACAAATCGATAGACATGCAGCCATATCGCTTAACTCAAGGGTATGCTAGACATGATGACGTACCTCGGCGCCAGGAAACTCCTCAGCCATCTCAATGGACCAAATTCCTATCATTTTGAGTGGTCAGTATGCTGTTTCACAAGGTGTGGCCAGCTCTGAGAAATTGGGAAGAGAAGACGAACCTGTTCCGCAACCAAGGTCAAGTATCATTTGGGGCTCGGAAATGGGTGCCAAGTAGCGTGTCTTTCCAATGAGTGCGCAGTACTTAGTGTGACACATATCGATACGATCAAGCTCGGCTTCATCCATTGGCAGTCCGTATTCTAAACAGCGCGAAAAGCATCGTTAGTATGCTCTGGTAAAACTCCCCCCCACAATCTCGTGCCCCGGCTGGAAATCTCGAGTACATTTCCCCGATGGTCCACGGTGGAGAGAGAGTTGCGAGTTAAGGTGCCAGGAAGAATATGTAATGGGTTATCTAACCTTCTTTGCCGTAGACCGCGTAAGTTCGACCTCCTTCAACCTTGCCTTCCAGGATAGAAGACGTCAAGGAGGTCAAGGAAGACCTATCGCTCTGATCATCGTGGACCTAACACAAGAAAGAGTTAGGGTAACAGTTAGCGGGTCGATCTTTAGCTGGGGAGCCGGTTTCTACCCCGCTAATGTAGCAATGTGAGTGGGCAATCCCACGTGGTAGCCCGTGTACTGGCTCAAAGGACTTGCACTTGCCGGGCACCTACTCGCACGACTAGGGGGGCACGAACGATATGGCACATCGCTCGGAGGCTAAAGCAAAACCAGGGCAAGCCGGTAGGCTACCTTAAGAGGCTGTTGTGCCGTGCTGCTAGAGGTGGGTAATGCAAACTTGTAATGGTTCACTAACCTCATCATCTTCGACGCCCAGTTGATCCTGAACAGTTCATTGTCAGCTCAAATGGTTGCTCAAACAGACAGAGTTGTGAAGATTCTTAGGCTCATATTTAGAACCCATGTTGCCAGAGAAGCCTCAGAACCGATAAAAAAGCCGGGTAGAAGGATATTCACTCACTGTGTCAGGTTGAATGAAGACTTCTTCCTCCTGGCGGGTGTTGGGAGAAGACATGATGAACGCCTGTAAGTTTGACGAATCTCAACCGACAACGACAGCAGAAGTTTGAGAACAATTTTTCAAGTACGACCATGCATGTTGTGCGTGATTGGGGAATGAATGAGTTAATGATTGACGTTTGTGAACAGGGGAGGGACAAACAGCTGGGAACAACGCAGGGTAGGGGAGGTCGGCTCAGACCCTCAAACGTTCGACAAGCCGATGTCTCACTCTCATTAGGGAAACACCACCGATATTGGAACCGGGATTTTTGAATCAAGTTATCAACAAGAGCTCCTCTCCAACCAAAGCCTTTTGGTGGTGTTCCGTTGCTCCACTTCAACGCTTTCACCGTTGTGAAAACACAGCCAACGCAAGTCTGTGGAGCCCTTCTTGGCGGCTGATTGGAATGTTGGCCGGATGGCCGGGCCATGATGCATACGGGTGATCTGCTCCGGCTAGGCATGCCGCATTTTGCTAACCTCGTTAGTGAGGTTTTTAAAGGCTCGCTGGTAGTTTTAATCATCTCTTTGTCTCTTGTATTTTCAGATCACTTGGCTTTGGCACCCCGAGGAACTTGAATCTCCAGTCAATGCCACGAAGTATTTCGCACACCACAACATGTCAAATCTTCTTTCCCGCCCGAAACGATTCTTGCCTTCGTGCATTTTCTTGTCCCTTCCCTTCAGTGGACTCTCTTGGCGGCTCAATATCCCTGAGGGTTAACTACATAGAGAGCCAACTGGGGGTGGGTCGAGTGCGGGCTACAGGCCTCACCTGATCATGGAACCCTGTACGGTTGAATCCATCGACTGATTGTCCTGCCGTTGCTGATAACCCCGCTCGTATGACGTGTACTCAGGTACATACATGCGGCCATATCCCAAAGAATCGCGAGGAGTCGTTTGTCGACCTTTTCTGAGTGTATTGCGTGAACGAGCTTTGCATGATTGCTCAGCTCATCCGGTCATATGTGTGTGGATTGACCTCAATCCTCTGACCAGTTTGTACCCGATTCATTCGCTTGGCCCCTTAGCTTTCACCTATCTATCATCAAGTAACTTTCCAGCCATCCACACACGTCCAGCTCTAGAAACAGTCTAAAGGCGCTCATGCACCATGGTTCACCCCAAAGTTAGCAAGGCCCTGGAGGAGGCAAGAAAACTTGTAGCCGATTTGGAGTCTTACGAGGACAATCCCATCAGCCACCAGAATGTCATCAAGCAAACCGAAAAAGTCCGCACGGCCTTGCAGGAGCCCATCCATCTTGTGACACGGCTATTTGAGTTTCTCAGTCTTGGAGGGGCGTTTCATACTATCCTGGGTATTCGAGCCTACCATGCAATGCCCGAAGACGGTAGTTCCATCACTGCCGATGCTCTAGCCCGAATTACCAACGTTGCCACCACCGTCATTCACCGCATCTATCGTGTGGCTGTCAACCACGGCGTTTTTACAGAGACAGCCCCAGATACATATGCCCACAATGACCTCTCACGGGCTCTCAACCCAAAGGGCCTCGGTTCTTTCTTCATGATTACTCTGGAGTTTACTCGAGCTTGGATTCATCTGCCGGACTATCTCAAGTCGCATCAGCCGGAAGATGTCTTCGACCTAGTCAAGTCCCCCGCCGTGTACTCTGTTGGTAAGGAGCACCTTGGAAAGTCATATTACGAACTGCTCGAGATCGACCCAGACCCAGAGCGCCGCGAGGTTTGGAATACCAACATGTTTATGGTCGACCAATTGATGCCTGTTGTCGGAATGTTCCCATTTGCATCCTTGAAGGAAGCCGTCACGCAGGATCCGGAGCGTCCATTCCTCGTCGACATAGGCGCAGGTCGCGCTCAGTCCTGTTTCGCTATCCGGAACGATATCGGCAGCGCTTTCGAAGCCAAGTTTATCCTGCAAGACCTGCCAGGCGTCATAGACAACATGAAAGCGGAAGAGTATCCAGGCATCGAGCTCATGACATATGATGCTTTTACACCGCAACCCGTCAAGAGTACGTGCCGCGCTGAAACATATTCCTCGTTCCCAACTGACATGAATACCTCCCTCCCTGTGTGATGAGCCTCAGCTAATCAATGCCCGCGCTTCTTGTAGACGCTCATATTTATTTCATGCGCCGCTTCTTACACGACTTTTACAGCCCAGTCTGCACCGAATTCGTTAAGAATACTGCAACAGCTATGGGCCCTGACTCCCGACTACTCATCTGTGATATGCTGATCCCAGACATGGTTGATGCCCATGAGAACATGGACCTCTACTGGCTTGACTTTGCTCTGTTGTGTATGACCGGACAGGAGAAGAAGAAAGCTGATTTCATTGAAATATTTGATGCCGCTGGCCTCGAGCTTGTGAAGATTTACCCCTCTGCCTATGGACGTACAGTGATGCTTGAGGCTAAGCTTAAAAGGTCGGAGGCTGATGAGAAGTCGTGATACATGCAAGGAACATAGGCTTTGAGGCAGATTAGAGTTTGCGTTGTATTTACTCTATTGTTAGACTCCAAATAAGAATAAAAGTAGAGTAAAAATAAGTGCTCCGGATACATCTCGTAATAGACATAATACCGAGAGGAAGAGCATATTCTAGCTCAGTGCTTATATCTCCATCCCCTCTCAGCACCCGAGTTAGGAGTCCACCCTTGAGCTGCATCGAGATCCTTGTTCAATCGCTGGGCTCTCCACTTGACCAGGAAGGCCGACAGAATAGTCAACGCGCAACCCAGTAGCAGCAGTCCACCGGCCATGCGGTAAAAGGGTTCCTGGCTAGTCGGGTAGAAGTATGGGCTGAACCAGTGGCTCACCTGGCTGATACAGTTGGCGATGGCAATGAGAGCTGCCTTCTTCGCTCGCGGCGCAGGAACAACAGTCGTCTCCCAAGAGAGCTGCAAGTTGAGTCCGCTGTAGGTGCCGGAGACGAGGAGGATGATACCTATATACCGTGCCGCAACATTGATGGTGCCGATAAGAATACCGCAGCCGGCCGCAGAGAAGATGATGGGGATGACAACGTGCCAGGTTGATTCCTGGAAATGGCCGCATGACCACGCAATGAGACAGGCTGCGATGTAGGCAATGGCGTAGGGCGGTGCTTGAATAAGATATGTGGTCATCTTGTTGAAGCCGAAAGTGTTCATAATCTTTCACTGTTAGATGTGTTTCTCGGGCTCTTTCTTAGATGCAGACTTACCGAAGGCAAAAAGTCTTTAAAACTCTGAGCAGTGATGAGAGCGAAATGCATGAGACAGAAGAACCAAGTGAATGGGTCTCTGACAGCATCCTTGACGCCATCCCAAGTTCCACCAATACCCTCGTCACGTCCACCGTTGGAGACAAGAACACGGTATTGCGCCATCTCTCGCTCCTCTTCGGTGAGGAAAGCAGTGTCATTGGGCCAAGAGGGCAAGAAGACATAGGAAGCGAGCGCGACGAGGATTGAGACGATGCCTTCGATAAGGAAGAACCATTGCCAGGCATGTAGGCCAGCAATACCGTCCATATTCTCAAGGATACCGGCGGCCAGAAAACCGGAAATTATGTTGGAGATGGTGTTTCCAGCGTGCCAGATGGCCATTCGAAAGGGACTTTCTTCTTTCGTGTACCACGAGGATGTCACTGATTTGATAGTGAGTAAGGGGCAACATGAGCGTATGCAAGCATCAACTTACTGAGAGTGAGAGCAGGGAAGAAAGGAGCTTCGGCCAGACCGATGAAGAACCGAGCAATGCAAAAGCCCACACCGCTGTATACAATTAGAAATTGATAACCTTGAGCAGATGGGGTGATTGTTTAGATACTCACTTCGTCATGGCCGGCATGCAGATGGTACCAGCGCTCCACATCAGCATGCATGTTGGGAGGAACCAACGGGGATTCGTCTTGGCCATAAGAAGATTTCCTGGCAGCTGTCCTATAAGATAGCCAACGTAGAAGGTGGAAATACCAGCATTCCAGACCGTGTCGGACATGTGGAGGTCTTCCTGGAGGCCGGCGAGTCTGGCGTTGGAGACGTTGATGCGATCGAGATAACTGACAAGATTAGCTTCCTTGCATCAATGCTCGCTTCAGAGTTACCTACTTCATCAAGAACATGAGTGTAACGCAAGGCATCATGTGCCAATCGACTTTCCTCAGAACGCTCTTGTTCAACTCGGCCATGCGCTCCGGGCCGAGATGGCGCAGCAGGTCAAATCGAGCCTGGATGTCCAAGGGCGAAACAGCATGATGCTCTCCGGAGCGCACAACCTCGACGCATTGTGCATCTTCGAGCTTCTCCTTGGTCATCGAGCCGCGGTCGGAGCCGGCGTTGGTGCGGGCGTCTGGGACGGACATGATGGCGGTGAAAGCCTTGGTAACGAGAAACCTGTTGACTCTTTGAAGACTCAGGGGCTGGGAGAAGGTGAACTAGGATGCTTGGGAGCGTCTGGAGATGAGTTGGAGATAGTTCAATGCCATGGAGGATGGAAGACTTTAAATACAAACCATGGATCGATGAGTTCAGACGCTGGAAGAAATCGGAGACGGAAGCCAATGCTTAGCTTGCCACATGACATGGTTTGAACTTACTCGCTCTGCAAGTTCGTCTTACCTAGACTACTCCCTCCACGGCTTTGCTTTTCGCCAAGGCGCGGGGAACCATGGATGGTGCTGCGGGGCCCCAGATTCATGGAGTTGCAGTTCCCGCGGGAACGTTGAAGGATTCTTGGCATCCCCTTCCCCTCACTTTGTTGGGGGCTCCCGAGCGAATGAAAGACAGGACGGGGTAGAAAGAGCGGGAGTGCGGTTCAATGGATGTTTGAAAGATCTAACATCGGGTGTGGCTTGGTGGCAATAACTGACACTGTACACTCTTTACGGGGACTAAGTACACAAACCAACGAGAGGGTATAGATGAAGCAAATGTAGCAATGGACAACGATGCAGTGTTTCTTAGCTGAATCTGCGTGAATGGACATCTCTATTATCTACTAAAACTTGCATCTCTTGCGAAGGTCCCTCCTCTACTATCTAGACACAGACCTATCGCTTCAAGCCCATCAATACTGAGGCAACATTCTCATATACGGTAAAAACAATGCCGCCACTCAGGATTAGCCTCCCCAAACGCATCGAGCTTCCACTCCAAAACATCTGAACGCCTCCATCTCTCCAAATACTATGAAAAGCCTGCGCTGTGGTGGCACCTTGAGCGCCCTGTGCCCGAGTCTTGATCGTGTCGAATGGCTGGGTGGCATAGACTGTAATGATGCCGGCCGCGGCGCCCATGGCAAACGTGGTAATTGGGTGCTTGCTGGTTTTCTCGCTGGTACGTGCGGAAACGGTCTCCTTGAGGATGTTGTACGAGCCCATACGCACAGCTGAAGTCGCTGATTGTTTGAGCGTGGTCGATATGAGGCCACGATAGATGCCCGCGACTCCTTGGTCGGCAAAAATGGTACGTAGGGCTTGAAATCCGCCATTGTAGCGCCTAGAAGAGGATCTCGCGTCGTCGATGCTTTGAACAAGGTCAGCTTGCGACTGGTGAGAGGTCTGAGTAACGGTGAACTTACAGGGCTGTCTTGATACGTTCTGTAGGGGTGACAACGGTGACACTTTCAACAGCTCCAGCGATCATACCAGCAAGAATTCCACGCGCCGGAGAAAGCCTGCCGTTGGAATCGACAAGCTGAGTCTTGATGGCATCAAATGACAAGAAGCGGACGCCGGCCTTGCACGCAGTGCCCTGACTTGGCATTAGGAGCACTCAAAGATATCAGGGGACTTGAATTCGTCACCAGAATCAGGGTTGAACACCCAGTGTAGATTGCTCGGACGCCATCGTGTCGCGCCGTGTGTAAGATGACAGAAAACGGGTTCTTGGAGATGGGTGCGCCAGCGTTGATGCCGCGACTTAGCTGCGAGCGAGTCTTTGCAAACTCGAAGGGATACTGGATTTGAAGTCAGACGCATTGAGTATTGAGAGACAAATACACTCCAAAACATACTGTTATCGTTGCTTCAACAGCACCAGCCACGGCGCCAGCGGCGAGAGAGATGGCTGGGGTGATGGTCTGCTTCTGCTTCTGCGACTTTTCTGCTGGCACAGGCTGCTGCTTGAGCACCGGTCCGGGCGTTGACAGTGATGGCTGATGTTGGGCAATTGTCGACATGGCGAAAACGTTTACAGAAAGAAGAATGGACAGAATGGTCAAAATTTGTGTTGTGCTGCTTTCCTCTGCTCATGCAAGTCTCTAGCCGAACGCAAAGCCGAGGGATTCGAGTTGGAGTTGAGCCTTGAACCGTCAGGTGAGACATCAGAATTGGAGAAACGGGAAGCAAACGGGATTGGAGGCGAAGAAGCCAGTAACCCAATATGGAATATGGAGGCGTCAGCTCGTTAGTGTCGTCTGTGGAGTCGTATGTTTCTCTTCCCGCGGACATCCATCCCTGCGTCACCTCCTCTTCCCGTTCTTTTTCCTCATCTCCATAACGATTCAACGGGAAATCCAAACAACGCTCGGGAAGACAGGCAAATGGACACTAACCAAGGCGACACGAGCAGTTCCCGTCGGCCGGTTTCAACGCGTTCCCGTCGACGCGCCGGTGCAGCTTGTACGTTTTGCCGCAAGAGAAAGGTGAGTCGCTCTGACATCTCATTCCCGCGGCAAAGTAATCCTTGACCCACAATCCTTGGCCCTTGCTAAACAGATGACCCACCGGAGCAGATCAAGTGCAACAACGAACGACCAGTATGCGTCAATTGCAAAACGTACGACCGGGATTGCGTGTACGAGCCCGTTGACGACGTTGCCAAGGAAGCGGGGCGAGAGCGACACTATCGGTTCAAGTGTGGCAAAAAGACGAGCAGCGATGGCCGCGGCGAGAGTAGCCACAGGCAGACAGAAGGCTCACTGCCGTCCGAGTCTCAGCTAGACGACACTCCAAGTTCGCCTGGGACGGAGGGATATGTGCCAAACCACGGTGATGATGATGCCGATGGTGAAGGCAATGACACAGGCAGAGGCCAGGCTTGGGTTTCATCTTCTGCCATGGCCAGTCGACCAACGGAAGCAAGCGTAGCCCGAATTCTAGTATCAGCCACCGGTGAATCGAGTTATCACGGCCGTACGAGCGCGCTGTTTGAAGACAATGTCCAGGATCGACCGTCCGGAGGGGAGCAACATCCTCGAATGTCGGACGAATGGGTTGAACGGGGCTTGGTCGCAGAGGCGGCGAAACAGCGTAAGTCTTTTTTTGCTTCGTTTAAACGTACAATGTTCTCGCAGCTCATACACTCACGTAGGCCAGATGGAAGAGCTCAACTTTCGCCAGGGCAAACTCGACTTTGACGGCGTCGATCCAGACCTAGGCATGCATCTGCTCTCGCTGCACTGGAACCGCCAGCATCACTCGTTTCTCATCACGTACCGCCCGGCCTTTATGAGGGACATGGCCTGCGGGGGGCCCTACTTCTCCAAGCTGCTCCTCAACGCCATCTATTTCGGCTCCGCCAAGTTCAGTCCTCGACTCGAAGTCCGCAAAGATCCCAACGACGTCCGTACTGCTGGTTGGCAATATCGCGAGCGCGTGCGGGAGCTGCTGGGCGGGTCGCTGGATCGCAGCGATGTCACGACGATGCAGGCGTTGCTGCAGATGACCAACTCGCTCTTTGCGTTGGGTGATGAGCGCAGCGCCGCTTGGTTGTACTCTGGGCTGGCTTTTCGGATGCTCAGCGACTTGGGGATGCATGTTGATGTTACCAACAAACACCCCTTCTCTGATGAAGATATCGAGATTCGGCGCAGAGTCTTCTGGGGGGCATTTGGTATGTTATCTTCCTTCTCGTGTCATTGCTAATGCGCTAATAACGCAACACATTGCAAAGTTGTCGATAAGATTCAGAGCCTTTATCAAGGCCGACCCGTCAGCCTCAAAGACACAGACGCCCTTGTGCCCATCAAATTTCTCGACACATACGAGGAACTAGAACACTGGCAACCTTTTGCCTACTCGACGTCGGCTCCCGACCACCCAGGGTCTCCCGCGTACAGCACTTCGACCTTTACCTCTTTATGCAAGCTCTCCATCACTATGAGCGATATCCTGAGCTGCATATATACCGAGCGAAGCTTTGACCAAAGCTCGACCGAGCTCGCGAGCATGCTAGATAGATTGCAGCTGAAACTGGATAAGTGGCACGGCTCTCTGCCGTTGCATCTGCAGTTCGACCCAGCCAAGTCCAAGAATGCTGCATTTCCACCGCCTCATGTCTTCAGTTTGCAGTGAGTCTACTGTGTGCCTCTCCAGGGCCAGTTGTGTGCTAACTCGGTAGCCAGCGCCATTCATTACGTACTTGTTATTCTGCTCCACCGCCCCTTCGTTGCCGATGGCCATCTGTACAATACCTCGCGCTCCATATCCGTCGACTCCCTCATGAAGTGCGCCTCCGCAGCGTCAAGTATCAGCAGCCTCCTCCGAGCCTACCACCGAGCCTTTTCGACGCGACGTGCGCCGTATCTCATATCCTATGCGACGTACGTGGCGGCCACGATCCACTCTAGAATCGCCGGCAAACGCGGGCGAGACTCGATGGCCCACGCCAATCTGATGACCTGCCTCGCGGTGTTTCAGGAGAACAAGGAAACCAACTCGGCGGTGCAGAAGGCGAGCATGATTATACAGCGGCTGATGGAGAAGCACGGGGTCACTGTTGGTGAGATACCTAGCCATGCGCTGGACATGGACCAGCCAGGTATGGTGCGAGAGAAAGATGCTCAACCTGTGACATTGAGAGATGGGGCCATCACTCGTCAATCGACCTCTCAAGCCCAGCACGATAGTCATTCTGTTATGCCCGACGTCCGTAAAACCACAACTACGGGACCTACAACCTTTAGCGGACCTGGATATTCACCTGGATCAGATTGGATGGACATTGACGGCATCATCCAGAGCTTCCTGCAGCAGAACGACGGCAACGGGAACGATGCAGAAGAGACCCAAAACTTGCCTCGGCCACCGCGGATCCCTCAGCAAGTAAGCGTAAGCGTACAGCCTGTTGTGAGAGGCCCCGGCTTCCCGGTCGTACACCAAGCTGCTCCAGACTACGGCATGAATCCAAGCGGCATGCATCCAGTTGAGACGGCATACAATAGCGGTTACGAGTGGCAGCAAGGATGGTGGCCTCCAAATAACGACGCCGCTTCACTTGAAGATCCACTCTTTGGGTTCAACGGTTCATCCTTGGACAGTTTTTCGTTTCTCGGGAACTGAATTTTGCACCGTGGAAATTCCCGTTTTCCCGCGTCCCTTGCTTTTTTGTTCCCGTCTCCGTTCCCGTTCTTCCCGTCAAGTGGGGCTTCTTAGTACCGGGAATATCAGGGACAGGGGGTAGAACAAGGACGCTCACTCCTACGGACTACACTGCGATTACTTCGACCAACATTGGACACTCGATTGGAACTCCATAGAATGCGTTGAATGCCCCTAGTATTTTTATGGCTCCGTTTTCGGTCCCAGGGTCATTGAACCGGCCTTTATATAGGGTGCAAGGAACCATGTCATGGCCGCTAGACTACTGACTTCCAGGTGTTCGCGAAGCCTTGCACGCCAAATTCGAACACTCACAACGCTTCCAAAAGACAGTATTTTGTCTTCTTCTCATCAATTTATTGAGAATTTCGATATCCCGTGGCCGCGCCTTGCAAATATGGCTATCGATATGCAACAGAAGATGCCTGACAAGCAGCATCTGACACGCCACGTGCTGCCTTGCGTCCTCATGCGGGCTGGCACCTCCAAGGGCTTGTTTTTGCACCGGAGAGACTTGCCTCAGAATCAGATTGACTGGGCTCCTCATCTCATCTCGGCCCTTGGATCTCGGGGTAACGACCCTCGCCAAATCGACGGGGTTGGCGGAGGCACGTCGACGACGTCAAAAGTGGCCGTCGTGTCTCCGTCTGAACGGCCAGACGCCGATGTCGACTTCACATTTGTCCAGGTCGCAGTGGGCAAGGAGTCTGTCGATTTTACAGGCACGTGTGGAAATATCAGCTCAGGTGTTGGACCCTTTGCTGTTCAGGAAGGGTTGGTCAAGCCTCGGCCAGGACAGACTCAGGTATAGTATCCACCCATGTCGCCCATTTCTATTATGCTAACTCAAAGTAGATGGATGTACGCATCTTCAACTCAAACACTCAACGCATAATTGTTGAGACAGTCGAGATCGATGAAACTGGGGAATTTGAAGAAGATGGCACCTACAACATTCCAGGTGTTAGCACCACGGGCAGCGAGGTCAAGTGTGCGTTTATCGACCCAGCGGGCAGCATGACTGGCACGCTATTTCCATCAGGCAAGACTCAACAGACACTTTCCATTCAACCGCCCTCGTCACTGCCAGACACAGAGCCCTTTAGCGTGCGCGTAACGCTCATCGATGCTGCGAACCCGTTCGTTCTTGTCGATTCGACCTCCATCTCCCCACTCCTCAACGCTCTTCCTTCAGAAGACATCCAGCACGCTCTCATCGAGGTCATCCGCCGCGAGGGAGCCGTGGCTATGGGTCTCGCTCCCACTGTTGACGTTGCAGCACACACCAGGGGTACACCAAAGATCGCACTCGTCTACCCACCGACTTTCAACCAGGCAAGCGGCGAGCTGCCTGACATCCGTGTTCAGGCTTACTCCATGGGCCTTCCGCATCCAAGTCTGCAGCTGACAGGCGCCGTATGTATTGCAGCAGCGCTGAGCTCCCCTGGAACAGTTGCGGCAGAACTTTGCGCCAAGTCTACGTCCAACTGGGCGTTGCCAACTCCAGAGCGGACTCCTTCGCCTCCAAATGCGATAGGGGAGTGCAAGGAAACCGAGGTACTCATTGCACATAGCAAGGGGGTAATCCGTGTTGGTGTTGTCAAAGAGGATAGAAAGATTAGAAGCTGCGCGGTTTCAAGAACTGCGAGAAGGCTGTTTGAAGGAAGAGTGCGGTATTATGTAGACAAGATGTATATAGAATGCTAATAGGCTGTTCCAGCGAGCATCAGTGTCATCTGTTGAGGGTAGGGGACATTCTCAGGTAACAGAGAAAGCTGTGATTGGATGCTGCAATATTCAACAGAATTTCCTTAAACGTTTCTAGAACTGCAGACAGATACCGGTGGATTGAGGGCCAGTTAGGAGCCAGGTCCACTTCTCGTCACGAAACAAGCCAATTATTTCTCTCTTCTCATTAAGATCTCCAAAATATCTCGATGATAAAGACAATCCTTCGTCATGCATGACTGGGACCGAATAAGTTTTCCGGTTCTAGCACCTTCATTGAGGCATGTGTCAGACAAGGGAGAGCTGAATAACTTAACTCAATCAAGCCAAGTTTCGATAGCATCTACCCTGGACAAACTCACATTTAACCTATTAAACTCAGGTCCTTGTCTTGTAGCGAATTCGAGCGGCTGTGCCACTGCAGAAAAAGACTGGTGAAACTGAAACTAAAGGTTGTGATACCTCCGGACCGCACGAGGATCATGCAACAGTTCCAGTGGACGCTGAAACCCACCTCCAACCCCGATCAATGGAACCTCGTTGGGATCCACATCGGCCTAACACATGGCAGCCGCGTCAATCGTCTCTCAATATTCGGACACAGACGCTTTATTCAACATGCCACAAACGCTTAAGAGTTGAAATAGAACCGGAACCGAAATTGAGGTGCCGGTTACGTAGGCAAGCTTTTGGGGGAGACATGGGCTGCTGGATCCTGTCAGATCTGCGGCATTGGACAAAACGAAGACCCTCGAAACGAAGCGAGAGGGCCTTATGGCTCTAACACACCTCTAATATAACGATGAATGGCTCCATAGTAACTCAGTTACGTCTTTTGAGAAACTATAAGAACTGTCAAAAATGCTGCCTGGTGCCGCTCAACTGTCGTCCCCTGAAATGAAGGCCATTTCTGATAGGAGACTCAGTATGTGAGATGTAGCTGCTCATTCCCAAGGGTGGATATTAGTCTTCTCCCCTTTTCCATCACGATATTGGTCCAACGCCTTGTTGACGGCAACCGCATCTAAACCCTTAATAACCTCAAAACGGCTAGGGCGGATTTTTCCCTCCTTCAGCCATCGAGGAACCTCGTCCCAGAACCCCACTGTTACTTCTGGGTGCATCGGAGAGACGCCAAACACAAGGCGGCGTTCGTACCCCGCAGACTTGGGCCCTATCCGAGCGGCGTCGAAGTCTCCCTCAGGTCGGCGAAGAGTGATCAACGTACCCTTCTTCGTGTTCGATAGCGCTGCAACACCGAGCTCTTGTTCCACGCCGGCATTGACCGTGTCGACCGCATAGACTAACTCATCCCCCACGATGGCCTGAATCTGGTCCAGCGCATCAGGGGCGTGTCGGTCGATCACGTGGGTAGCCCCGACGGTCTTGAGAGTTGCTTCATTTTGATTCCCGGCAACTGCGATGATTCGTCCTATTCCTGCCAACTTCGCGAGCTCAATTGTTGCTCGCCCAGTGTTGGAGCCGCCTCCAATCACAAGGAGCGTCACGTTGCCATAATTGAAGGACTTTGCTTGCGGTGAAAATGGGGGGGGGAAGCCATGGCCGGAGCTTGCGAAGAGAGCAATGAACGCAGCTAACACAATCACGGGGATGGTAGATGCCTCGTCGCTACTCAGGCCACTGCTGGCCACCTTGCCTACAAACCTCGCATCGACAAGAGCATATTGTTGCGCTCCGTTGAAGTTATTGTCGAAACCCCCTTCGGCAAAGCTGTGACCAAAAACATGCTCACCAACGATAAACTTGGCAGAATACTCTCCGGTTCCCACAGCCACGACTTCTCCGACCAGATCACTGGCAAGGACGTAAGGCATGCTCGTGACAAAAAGGCCAGCATCGCGGGTTCTTTGGTCGTGAGGATTTACTACACGCCACTTAGCTACGGTTCTCTTGTCTTGGTGGAATCGCTTGCAAACTTACGACCAGCAACAAGAACCTTGACTAGTAGTTGGTTCTCGCCATGCTGCGGGATTGGACGGCTTCCCGCTACCAATGGCTTGCCCACTTCCTGTAGCAGAAGAGCGCTTTGAGACATGATTATGTCCGAGTCTGAAGATGAATGTAGTTGTAAATAAATACAAACGAGTAGTATTGGCAGATAAAAGTATAATGATGACATTTGCTAACGGTTCACGGAAGCTTCGTACTAAAAAATGGGAAGTGCGAGGCTTTAAGGCATCTACATATCATTAACACGAGAAGCCTTGCGAAAGGCCATTACAATACTAAGCCAGTTTAACAAATCGCCGAACCTCAGAAAGCTCCTCTCCAGGTTCTTCACATTACTAATTCTCACTTCCGTAGCATCCACACAGATGTTGCGGGAAGCGCGGTGAGTCAGGGCAGCTCAGGACTTAACTGAAGACTTCCTTGGCTGCTGAAAAATCAGCCCGATATAGCCTGATGACAGCAAGGGCTATTGGTCTCAGGAGCATTTAGTATGACAAATTGTCCGCTTTCAGAACTTGGTCGCGGATGACCGAGGAAAATTGAGGCGGGGGACGGGCCGATTTTTAATAACTCCAGTATTGATTACTAACAAATGAGAACTGGACCCAGGAAACTGACCAACCACCAATCAAGCTGCCTGCCCTGGTGTAGAGGCCAAACACTCGATTTGTCAATTGCTGATCTTCAGTATTCAAACGACTTCCAGCGAACCCGGGGACTGTCCTAAGCATCGAGAACTTGCTCAACTCCTAAAGATGACGGTTACACGTCCAATTATCCAAAGTACAGATTGGAAGATAACACGGCCTCAACTGGGGGGGTTGTTAGACTGACAGCTTTTTGCGGTTAGAGAGGCAGCCCACGCTGACTACATCGATATTTGTGGCTTGTTTCTGCTTTGCGCGATGGTCGCTGCAAGTCAGTCTTTTTAGAAATAGATGTAGCTGAGTTCTTTGTGTTACTCATTCCAAAGGATGGATGGCATTCTTTTTTTTCACACTGAACCAGGACCAAACAAATCTTTATCATCAATAAACAATAAACAGTGCGCCACACAACAAAGAGCTTAATGATTAATCCAATCAAGCTAGCAATTTTGACATCACCTACCCTGGAACAGTTCATATGCAACGTATTGGGCATGAGGCCCTTGTAGCGAACTCAAGCGGTTCTAGTCTGAGCCATCGTTCATGGTGTAGGGTAGGCCGATAACAATGTTAAACGGAGGGCAGGCCGCTTTCTCAGTGCATGACAGACGCTCGATTCGCGAGGGCAGATTTGAACAGGGTAGGATAAATTCAGTATCTTGAAGGAAAGAAGTGGCCTAATCTAGGGAAAACCACCACTTCTCTTCCCTTTTATCGGGCCCTCATTTTGCTGCTTGCTGTTTGCTTCTGAGTGCGTAGAAGGTTTTGAGGTAGTCGGCAATGAAGTTGGATGCCAGCCGGTGGAGATTTCCAGCCAATTCAACAGTTCCGATGGCTCGTTCAGCGACTCTGCGATACCCTCGACATCGAACGCGTGGAACTGACGGCGAGTTTGAAGACCATCACCCACGGAGGGGCCTTCGCAATCAGGGTTGTCTGAACGATCCTAGGTCATGAATTTGACTTTTTCACCACCTGGAGTCCAAAAGACATGCTGAATTTCATCATTGGGCAGTGCAAAAATCATGGCAGCCAAGCTTGTGATCTGCCATTCAGGGAGTTCATGTCAGTCATCTTTTGTAGCGATATAGGAAACCGAGTAAGCGGCATTGCCTCACCCCAGCCAGTATCATGGCGTAGTCATCCCATCCTATCAGCTTGGATATGGCCATGCGAACATAGACTCGCAGCCCAATGAAAAAGAGTCCGAGGCTGCAGAAGAAGCCCGTGACGCTCAAGGTCCATTGAGAATTGCTCTCGCCAGCCCGCTCCAAGGCATTTGGAATGGGTGGTGACAACGGCCGCCCACCAAGTCCCATTGTCAAGGTCAGCAGAAAGGTAAAAGGTTATTCAGCAAACGACAGAACATGCAGTATGTACAGTTGGGACAGCTACTGGGAGTAGCATGTCGATCAGACGGGCATCCTCGTTTTAATTAAGGGTCCATGTCACCAACAAAGGGGTCGACAATGTGCAAAGGAGGCAGATTTCTCTTTCTGTGAATCCTCAGCCAACAGCAAAACTGTTCATCGTTGCTCGTAGAACATCCTGGGCATGCATGCAGCGTTGCCTGCACGGGTTTGCCTACGTCTTTGTTAGCCTGATGCAGGCTGGCTTGGCAATGACTAGGGGCTTCTGGTAGGATTGCCTCGCTTACATCTAGTCCCTCGTTCGTTGTCAGCCGCCTCGGGCAATTGCATGGCTCTCACGCATGATCCGATGGTAAGGCTTCACGTGATGCCGTGTGCGCGGTCATATTAGATATCCACTGTGAGTGCTACTGAAGATCCTAGTCCAGCTAGAATCCTGATCTCCAGTCTAGCTTCTCCCACTCCGTATATCAACTGCCCTTTCGCTCTATATATCTTGTCTCCCCCCTCTTCCAAGCATCCTAGTCCAACACGCGACGTTCCTGCACCCCGCATCTCGGTACCACCCCACCCCACCAGCTAGCATGCGTTTCAGAACCGTCTTTGATACGGCCATGGGCCTTTTGGCTAGCTCCGTACTTGCAGCCACGGACGCAGAAGCCTCAGGCGACTTCTTCAGCCGGCTCAACCAACAAGCCCTTGACCTGCTCAACTCCACCGAGACGAAGCGTAGTAAAGGATACAACCTGTTCAACGGTAGTATTCCGGTACGATGACTTTGTCGCCGTCCACATCAACCAGACCTTGTCAATCCATGGCACGGCGAGCGTTTCTTCTCACAATGACCCTTGTTTTGAAATGTTCCCTAACAATACACCCAAGGGCAACTTTTGACATGGCACCGCTAGTTCACATGGGCCTACGAGACTGCTCTTCGAGATGAATGTGGCTGAACGGGATACCAGCCCGTAAGTTGATGATATCTCACCCGTGCTCTACACCAATGCCTTGTGTACGAAGTTAACATGGACCGCAGTACTGGAACTGGTTCTACAAGCCCGAGGACCCCTGCACCAACCCGCTATTCGATAGTAGTGATACCAGCATGGGGAGCGATGAAGTGTTCATTGAACACAATCTAACTCTTGCCTCCTAGGGCAACCTATTCGTCCCGTCTGGAAAGGGAGGAGGCTGTGTGAAGTCTGGTCCCTTCAAAGAGTACGTTGCAACAATCGAAGCATTCGGACAGACACCAATACTGATATGGTATAGTATGGAATTGCATCCTGGCCCTGTGAGCAATGCCATGCGCAGCCTGGCTGCCAACCCTAGCCCTGATGGACGACTGGGATACAACCCGCGCTGCTTGAGCCGTGACTTATCTCCATACATCTTCACTCTCTTCTTCACATTGCAGAACCTCGTCAACATCACCACCGGCTCGGCAAGCAACACAATCGGCTCGTTCTAGACAGAGATCTAGAGCCGCTTTGGCGATGTTTTACTCGGCTTACACACGTCCAGCCACACAGGCCTGGGAGGTGAGGCAAGCGATGTCTTTTCATCGCCCAATGATCCAACCTTCTTCCCCCACCACTCCATAGTTGACCGTGTGTGCTAGATCTAGCAGGTGCCGAATTCAAAGTAGGCAAATACCGTTACTGGTACAATCACAATGGAAAGACTGCCCCCAAGCGGCGATGCACGCACCTCAGGCATTCTCAACATGCGTGGCGTTCTAGCACAAGACCATCCTATCAGCGACCTGTTCAGCACTTCCGCTTTGTTACGTCTACATTTGATAAGACATCCATGCAATCGAATTCTATTGTATATACGTAGATCACTCATGTACAAATGACTACTCACTCAATTAAGCTTTTCAACGGAATCCAGCAATCTTTAAATTACAATGACTGCATTTCGTTCTCGCCCTGTTCGCTTAATTAGCCGGTGTCCTGTATAACTGATAGCAGCTTCTGCAATTTTGAAAACTATCTAGCTTATATGAGGAAAGCATCACCAGCATTCGCCTGGCATATCTCGGTAGCTAATACCCTCTGTTGGCTTGACACGTGTTGTTGTGGTCATCAGGCTGCCGTGGGGGCCAAAGCAGGGCTGCAACATGCGTGAACAAGTCCCGTGACTTCGGATTTAAAAGCCGCACAGAGATCTGACATAAAGGCTTCTCTCTCCACTTGCCGTGATAAGACCATGTAACACCGTTGCTATTATCAGTGTAAACCCGCGAACGAGGCCTCACTACGCTTTGGACTCAAAAAGATCGGCCTAGATGCAACCAAAGAATAGAGAAATGGACCGAAACGAGTCACAAGATGCAGAATCGGTACTCCAATTGAGCGAGGGTCAAAGCGGGCTCCCGTCTTCATCAGAGATCCCGGTAGCTCAGTCAACAAATCTGGAAAACCCTGTCGGCTTCAAGATAACGTCTCAAGGCACAGAATGGGCACTCCTCTCAGGTCAACGGGGCACGGACACTGCTCTCTCAAACTCGGGTGGCCTGGGTGCTGACGAGACACTCACGTCTTTTCCAGAAACGATGACGGCTATTTCTGAGCCCGCCAAGACGACATCTCGCTTCAATGATGAAGCGTTTTTTTCCACGCCTGCTGAGCACGACAGGCGGCTCATCCATATCCCCCGCGTGGTTAATGTTTCTGAACGGAACCGAGGTTCGAGCCCCGATCCGCTGCTCTCTCAGCCGATCCCATCTTTCATTCCGTTCTTTACCGGTCCCACGGATGCCGATCTTCCTTATCTACTTGGTGGCCCACCTCCCTCAGGCGTTGTCTATCTCGACGGCGACTGGGTTGAGCTGTCATCGGCTTATTCTGTGGCTTATCAACCTCAACACCCCCAACAAGCAACATGGACTCACGGAGCATATCAACATCAGTACTCTCAGAATCAGTCTCGTCCATGGTATGCCGGAAACCCAAATCAACTGCCCTACAACCCTACACCACTAGGCATGCCCGGATCAAGCAGCCAGAGCATAGGTTTCATGCCTCGAGGTCCTCCACCCGTTGTACTCCAAGAGTCGTGGAACCTGCCTCCGCATCAACGTCCAGTTAGGCATGCTGTCTCAGGTCGGACTCCTGGGTCTTTTCCTCCTCCACCCAGTCAGTTTGGCAAGCCCCCCATAGCAAGCCCTGGCTCGATTACAACTACCACCTCTTCGCCAAAAACGCCAGCCGCGAAGAAGGTTTACAACCCGTTTGACTCCGATAAATCAGACAATGATTTGTCAGATAGCGATGATTCGTCATCGTCTTCTAGTAGCTCTTCATCGACTAAACCAGCGACTTTGCCCCGTCGGCCCGACAGACATCTCTTCCCTAAAGTAGTTAGTGATCCTCTCGACGGCGATTGCGCTGCTTCAGCCGCGGCAGGAGAGTGGGAGCGGCAGAAACGAGAACTCGGAGAAAAGAATGAAGCATTAGATCATGTCATGGCAATGGTCGGGATCGAACATGTCAAGACTGAATTCCTCAAAGTCAAGGCAACCATTGATGCAGCTCGCACTCGAAAAGGTCGATTAAGGCGGCAGGCCCTAAACCTGGCGCTCATGGGGAACCCGGGCACAGGTATGTGGTGTTTGATGCGATTTTGTAGTTTTGTAACACATGCCGTCTTGACGATCCAAATGGCCTTGCTTAAATGGCCTTAAATGAATCGATAGATGCCGATTTTGCGCGTTTGAATGCTGATAATATCTAGGCAAGAGAACTCTCGCAGCGTTGTATCGACAGTTTCTATCAGATTGCGGCGTTTGGCCCACTGCAAGTCCTGGATTGATACAGTACAAGGCTCGATCTGGCTCCAGTTTTGATATTGATGATCTCGACAAAGATCTTGCTGACTGTAGAGACGGAATGGTATGTTGCCGCCCAACGACTGAATTGACATTCTTTACTTTTGGCAACTAACCCTGGAGCCATTGGGACACAGGTTCTCTACATCGATTCTATCGAATGTATGAACTCGGATCATCACGCCAAGTTGCTCAATGTGCTAGACTGGCATGCAGAAAAAGTGGTTGTCGTACTCTCAGGCAGTTCTAAGGGCGTGATGCAATTGCTGGGGAGTCGCCCACACGGCAGGTGGGAGTTTTGGCGAAGATTGACACTCAAAGACTATAGTGACGAGCAGCTCCGACTCATATTACTGAAACTGATGCATCACAATTCGCTTAAGCTAGCTGACGGCGAACATAGTCGCTATCCCCTAGTTGCGGCTATGCGAGTTGGTAGGAATCGTGGTTCCGAAGGGTTTGGTAACGTACATGATCTGATACTGTCGTTTGAGAAGATGCTAGATCGGCATTCTGCTAGAATGGATCTGGAAAGGGAAGCAGAGGTGTCCACAACTGATATCACAGCAGAAAATGATGTCCTAGCGGATGATTTTCAACCTGAAAACACGGAACACAACGATGACGGACCGAACGATGAGCACTCAACCAAGAGCGACGATAAGTCGAAAGTTAATGAGCGTGATATCGAGAAAGTAGGAGATGAGGAGGCACATGTGAAAGTTGAAGACAAGAACAACACGAAGACCGCTGATCAAGAGCCTGTGGATGAAGCGGCGGTGACTGAGAAAGTCAAAAACGAAGATCTCGTACACCAAGAGGTCAAGAATGAAGAGGTTGAGCAAGAAGCAATCGGAGACAAGAAGGTCGAGACTGACAGGGTCGAGAACGGAGAGGGCAAGATTGAAGAGGTTGACGAACCAAAGGTCAGAGACAAAAGCGCCGAAGACGACAAGGATAAAAAGATCAAGAATGAAGAGATCGAGCAAAAAGCAATCAAAGACAAAATATTTGACGACGACAAAGATGACCAGGAAGAAACGGAAGAGAAGGACGAAAAGGACCGCAAGGTCAGCAAGAACGACGAGGTCGAAAACGAGGAGGGAAAGAGTGAAGAGGTCGAGGGGCAGAACGTCAGAGACAGGGGGGCTGGGGATTGCAAAGACGAAGAGTTCAAGAATGAGGAGGTTGACAACGAGGAGGTGAAGAATGGGGGAGTTGAGCCAGAAGAAGCCAAAGACAAAATGGCTAATGAGGAAGAGGCTGCGGAAAACATCGACCAAGCTCAGCCACCACGTTCATACTTCCTCACAATGGAAGACATTCTGAGGACGGAACCGATGGAGCTTCAAATTCAAAGCGATGCTTGGAATGAGTTGGAGAAAATGGCTGGTCTGGCCGATGTTAAGAAAGCAGTTGGGGAGTTGGTGGACCGAGCGCGAGTCAACCATCGCAGGGAGCTCGCTGGCAAGGAGAGGCTTCACATGTCGCTCAATCGCTTGTTTCTCGGCCCTCCAGGAACTGGCAAGTCGACAGTTGCCAAACTCTACGGGCAGATTCTGGCAGATTATGGTCTCGTGTCCAACAACGAGGTTGTGGTGAAGACACCTGGAGACTTTATCAGCGAGTACATTGGCGAGTCTGAGACCAACACGAGCGCCATTTTGGACTCCACCATCGGCAAAGTCCTAATTATCGATGATGCCCATATGTTCTACCAAGAAGAGGGCCGGAAATCTCGGAGAACCGACGACTACCGCCTGGGATGTCTGGATGTGATTGTGTCCAAGGTCCACAACAAACCAGGCGAGGATCGTTGTGTTATCCTCGTTGGTTATACTGATGGGATACAAGAGATGCTACGCAACACCAACCCCGGTCTTCGAAGACGATTCCCTCTCGAGCAGGCTTTTGTCTTTACAGATTACAACGACGAGGACCTCAACCAAATTCTGCGACTGAAGATGGCCGGTGAACAAATCACAGCCAGTCAACCAGCCATGGACGTCGCAGCGGAAGTCTTGCGCAGGATGAGAGATCGACCCAACTTTGGTAACGGTGGTGATGTTAGCAACCTGCTTGATCAAGCGATAGCCCGCTTCGTGGAAAGAACCACTAGAGAAGCTGAGAGGAAGAAGTCCGAACAAGAGGCCATCAACGACAACGGGGATGACAAAGACAACGACGATGACAATGTCAACGACAACAAGGCGGACAATGTGACGCAGTCGTTGGAAAACAACAATGGAGACGAAAACACAACACTCGAACGGGAAGATTTCGACCCGGAATGGAACCGAGGTCAGGGCGCCAGCGAGAAATGTAGGCTTCTCTTCCACGGCTTGATTGGATTCGAGGTCGTCATCGACCAGCTTCAAGGCTACCAGCGTATGGCGGCCAATATGCGGCGCGTCGGCAGAGACCCGCGGCAGCGAGTGCCCTTTACCTTTTTGTTCAAGGGCCCACCTGGTACAGGCAAGACGCACACGGGCCGTATTGTCGGTCAAATCTTCTATGACATGGGGTTCCTCTCAAGTAATGAGGTTGTCGAGTGCTCGGCAAGCCATCTAATCAGCCAATGGGTCGGCGGTACAGCCCCTAAGGTCGTTGATCTCCTTGATCGAGCCCTGGGAAAGGTTCTGCTCATCGACGAAGCCTATCGTCTCGCTGTGAAAGGGTCTCGGTCTTCGGGAGGTCTAAACTATGAGGAAGAAGCCGTTGGGGAACTCGTTGACGCCTTGACTAAACCCCGTTATCTCCACAAACTCGTCATCGTGCTTGCAGGGTACGAACGCGGCATCGACCTCCTCATGCGAGTCAATCCTGGGCTACGGGGCCGGTTTGCCACAGAGATTGTGTTTCGTCCGATGACGCCGCGTCAGTGCAAGACACACCTCGTGAACCTGATTCACAAAGACGGCATTGCCATTCGGGATGGACCCGAGGCAAATGACGAGGACCAAAAGACGGTGCTTCTGCTCTTTAGCAAACTAGCTCTCACGCCCGGATGGGCCAATGCTCGGGACGTGGAGACGCTGGCTGGCATCATCGCCACTGACATCTATCAAATGGAGCCAGCAGACCTCAAGATGGAAGACGATGCAGATACAGAGACCCCCTTCAGTATCAGCACTAAAGACTTGATCGAGTACTTGAACGGGATGATGAGGCAGAGAGTTCGAGAGAGCAGTAAATAATTCAACACAGCGGGTGAGGCAGGCTCCCGGGCGTTTGCGAGCACAGAACGCTTGTAGAAAGAAACCATGGAGAGTAAATTGATATGATGGTTGTGGTATAGTATTCAGGTTCGCACACATTTCCTTGTCCACGTACGAGTTGCGGGCATCATGGGGCGTATGCTCGGGCGTTACCTCCCCACTACCACGGAAATAGTCTTATGGTTAAGCTTAAGCATGGTGGTTATCATCTCATTCATGTCGTTGTATTCAGTGAGTGATTGAGTTGGCTTATTCTGCAGGATGACTGCAGACATCGAGCTCATTTGACTAGCGGCCATGGCGTGATGGTAAATGGCCCAAAATCACGTTGATCATTGCGCCCAAACCCTGAAAACTTTTTCTTGTGAAGGATCTGCGCACCAATAATAACATAGCAATTTTCAAGGAAACAAGCTCTAGCTGCCTCAAGTGGAAAATGACCCGTCCTACCCCTGTTTAATCCACCCTTCCCTCACTCAATCTCATCTTTAATCGCACGCCATAAAGTCAAGAGTGATGGAAGGCTGAATAAGACCGAACTGGCGGGGGCAATGATTTTGACTATGGAGCTGTCGCGGAGATGGACGACCCACGACGATTGGTTCTTTTAGTCGATGGATTTATATCGTCCTATACCCAGCAAATTGTGACGCGCGTCGTGTACCTAACATGCAACAGGGTGGAACGAAACGACCGGAGACGCCCAAATTGAGGATATGCGTCTACTTTGGGGCCGTCGAGGCTTCTTCCCGCCGATACTACGTAGTATCATGCATGTTCACTGAGTCGTAGTAACTAGTGAGCGGGAGCGCCGTCTTGGCGATGGCTGTGCGCGAGGAAACGCCATTCACTCTCTCTCGCAAATGTCTCATGCTGAAGCGTTCGTCATAGCAAAATCGCCGACAAATTCATTCTGGGTGGCAAGTGGACAAAGGCCTTGGAAACGTTGTGATTTATCCGCCAAAGCACGTCATCTATATAACTGGGCACCTTCAAATTGCCGGCCTGCAAAATCGGGCTTGGCATTACAGCGTCGCATCGTATCGGGGCGACGACTAGACCGGATCAACACCTAATAAGGAAGCATAGTGCGATGCTTCTTAAATACTTTATAAATCTCCGGGGTAGCTTTGAGCACGCAATTCGACTCTATTGCGTTGTTTTGACCGCCTCGGTACTATCCACCGTGTACTACGCAGCAGTCAAAATTGAGATAAAAGTCGCAGCGTTTAAATACTGTTGCCCGCGATGCAGTACAAAGTTTGGTCTTTTTGACTTATCGTTGCCTTGGGCTTAAGTATTGGGTCCGCCATACTGTGTTCTTATTTTTGGGTTTTGTTTTTCCCGGATAACTTTCGTCCCTCCGGCCCGGGTGTTACCAAACTCCTTACCTACTCAATACTGTTGGCCGCTGCCAGGTCTTTATAGGTCATCGATAGATCTCGTGGGGACGTCGTGAGGAACTGCTGCCAGTCACCTGGTAGAGTCAGCATTGCAACATGGCCGCAGCTACTCAGGAAATCAACGAGAAGGATGGAGTTCATCTCGCAACACAGCCAGAAGAGTCTGGACTGAGCCAGGAGGAATCCAAGGGCAGCTCGATAGAGGAGAAGGCCAGGTTCTTCGGCGCCAGCCCAGATGAGATCCTCGAGGCCGAGGAGTTTGCCCAGACCCTGAGTCTCGAAGACACCAAAAACGTGAGTCCTGTGATGCACAATCGGGAGGCTGGGAGCCTCATCTGACACCAGACCAGCGTGCCGAGAGCATCCTACACTTCCACGAAGACGACCCCAACTTCAACACCGACTCCATCGTCCGCTTCCAAACCTTTGTCAGACACCCAGACCTCTTCCAAAACCCCGAAAAGCACGTCGAGCTCATCACCAACGCCAAAACCGAAGTTGCCCTCTTCAGCATCAACTCCCCATACGCCGAAGTGCGGGCCGTCGTCAGCAACAAAGATGACCCCTCGATGCCGGCCGGCACCATCCGCGCTTGGACTATTGGCTTGCTCTTCGTCGTCTTGCTGAGCTTCATCAACCAGCTGTTTTCCGTGCGTCAGCCATCCATCAGACTCGACGCTGCGGTTGTCCAGCTGCTTTCGTTTCCGCTGGGCAAGGCGTGGGAGAAATGGTTGCCCGTCGGCGCATTTACGCTATGGGGCTCGCAGCACCAGCTGAACCCGGGTAAATTCAACCAGAAAGAGCACATGCTCATCTCAATCATGGCAAATGTGGCCACAGGTCTGCCTCACTCGAGATACATTGTATTCACCAGCTGGTTGGAGAAGTACTTTAACTTGCCCTTTGCCAGTTCTTTTGGCTTCCAGATCTGCCTGGCTGTAAGATCTTTACTTGATTTCCCATCGAAGCAAGGATCATTCGGTGCTAACAACGGAGCTTAGCTGTCCATGAATCTGATGGGTTTTGGCTTGGCAGGATTGGCTCGACGATTCTTGGTCTACCCGGCATTTTGCATCTGGCCTCGTTCACTCGTCACCGTGGCTCTCAACCAGTCCCTTCACAATGGTCAGTTTCCCGTCGCAGTACATTTATCAAACCATTCTAAACTTTCACAGAGGCAAACACGGCTGTGCCTGGTCCTTTCAAGCGACTTTACAACATTTCTCGATACAAGTTCTTCCTTCTCGCATTTGGACTCATGTTTGTGTGGTTCTGGTTTCCCGAGCACATTGTTTCCGCCGCTTCCCTCTTCAACTGGATGGCCTGGATTGCACCCAACAACTTCAACCTCACCGCCATCACCGGCCTCAAGAAGGGCCTTGGTTTCAACCCGCTTCCCACCTTTGACTGGAACATTGTCACTTACAACATCGAGCCTCTTGTCGTGCCATTTCACGTCACGTTCAACATGTTCCTCGGTGCCCTACTCGGTGGTTTTACAATCATTGCCATGTACTGGACCAACACCTACAATACCGGCTATCTCCCCATCAACACCAACACCATGTTCACTCACAACGCCACGCTGTACAACGTTACGATGATTCTTGACGATGATGGCCTTCTCGATGAGGCCAAGTACCAGGCCTACAGCCCAGTCTACATCGCAGCCTCGTCCATTACATATTAGTGAGTCGACGGAACTCCACCCTAGTTTCTCCAAGCTGCTCTTGCTGACCATATCTCAGTATCTACTTCTTTGCCGTTTACAGCGCAGTCATCTCCTATGCCATCTTTTATCATTGGAATGACATCAAGCTTGGCTTTTCATCTTTGTACAACAGCTTCAAGAAGGACAACAATCGCACGGAGCACAAGGACGTTCATACCAGGCTTATGGAGGCCTATCGAGAAGTCCCGGAATGGTGGTATCTTATACTCAACGTAAGAAACGCCCGATTCCAATATACCCACTAACAATCACTGGAAAACGTGACTCACTCAAAACCAGATCATTGCCATTGTACTCGGAGTTGCCTCTGTAGCGGGTTGGCCCACTCACACCAGTGTTGGTGTGGTGTTTTTCGGTATCGCGCTCGCTATCATCTTCACTATCCCAACTGGCATTATTTTTGCTACAACTGGTATTGAAGTCGAATACAACGTGCTCGCAGAGTTCATCGGAGGAGCATGGCAGCCGGGCAATGCGTTGGCCGTAAGTCATCGTATCATTTGCAACTGTATCGAGTGTACTGACTGCTCTAGATGAACTTCTTCAAAGGCTTTGGCTATGTGACGGTCGCGCATGCGTTGGACTTTGCCAATGATCTTAAGCTCGGCCACTACCTCAAGATTCCTCAGCGTCAGACATTCTGGTGCCAAACTGTTGCAAGTAAGTATTCACGACACCTTGATCGTCCATCAAACCCTAACACATCTCCCGCAGCCATCGTCTCTGCATTTGTATGCACCGGTGTGATGAACTTCCAAATCACGAGCATCCCCAACATTTGTGAGACGGACCAGAAAGACAAATTCAGCTGCCCTGGCGTTCAAACATACTTCACAGCAGCTGTACTCTTCGGTTCCCTCGGTGCTCGAAAAGTTTGGGGTTCAGGAGCCCAGTACACAGCTATGCTGGCAGCGTTCCCCGTTGGATTGGCCTTCCCAGTGCTGTACTACTACGCTACTCGCCGGCTTTCCAAGACTCACTGGCTCACCAAAATCCACCCTGTCGTCATCTTCAGTGGCGGCCATACTTGGTCTCCGTACAACCTGGGCTACATGTGGCCTGCCGTTCTCCCGGCTTGGCTTTCCTGGGTGTGGGCACGCAAGAGGTACCTCGCATTCTGGTCCAAGTACAATTATGTGTTGTCGGCTGCTTTCTCCACGGGAATCGCGATTGCCGCCGTCATCATATTCTTCACTGTGAGCTATACTGGTGCGGATATTAATTGGATTGGCAACGACCCCGACAGTGGATGTGAGGCTGTTGCTTGCACGCGGTTGACATTGCCCGAAGGCGAGTATTTCGGACCTCGAATTGGAGAGTTTGCAACATAATCCTCAGTAGCATAGTGTAGATAGCGGTCCAGATGCACATACCTCAGACACAATGTTAACAACTGCAAACAATGTCAAGTTCAATAAACTTGATGTGGCGCTGCCCGCAGTTCACACAATCAGTTTTATTAGCTGCCCCACTACATCCCGTTGGAAAGACACGATATCGCTCAGCATTCCAGTGCCCAGCATCCAGGTATCCAAGCATTTCCACTCGTGATCTGCAAATGACAGATTTCTTAATTAAGCACCCTGGGCAGCGCCTATCTGCTGTACCAAGAAATCAGCTCCCTCTCCAGCATTGCGGCCGTAGGAGAGATGAGGAGGCAGGATGGCCGCGGTCAAGACACCATCGCACACGGCATCGCGAGGGTTTGCGGCACAGATGATCTTGGTCTTGTCAGTCGGGAAGTTGGTGATTTGTTCATTATCGGCAGTATTTTGAGTGTCTCCAAACATGATGACACCGGCGATGCGACTCATTTGGTCCGCGGGCAGAGCTTCAATGACACGGTGATTGATCGCAGCACCTTGACTATCCGGGTGAGTTAGCACGAATACGAGTTCAACTTTGAATAGCGCAAATGAAAGGGCTTCGCTCACGAATATCCCCCAGTAACGATGGTTGAGTTAGGGCACTGGCTCATAGCATCACTGAGAATGCTCTGCATCTCGGTAATACCCTTCGGGTCAGCCCCTCCAGGGACGAAATTGGTCGAGAGCAAGGCCGCATAGTCGACGCCTTGGACAGCGACTTGGCCAGGAAATGCCTCCTTCAGGTTATCGGCGAGGTCAGGCCCAACAACAGTGCCCTGTTCACAGTTAGGATCTGGGAAGGTTGACAATCATTCACGAGGGCTTTCATACCATGTTGCCAACCTCAGTTGATCCACGCGCCCAAATCATGATGATATCATTGCAGCCATCTTCCTTGAACTCGTTGGCAGTGATTCCGGTTGACTGGCGCTTGTTGCTTTTGCCATTCATGGGAATGGCTAGGCTTGTTGAAACCAGAGCAAGAATGGTCGCAAGCTTCATAGTGAATGTAAGGAGGAGAACTTTATAGACTAAAGGTGGGTCAGACAATTTTCATCACAGATGAAAAAGTGAAAAATGAGTGTAAAGAATAGTTCAAGACTAAGGGTGGTGTGTGCAAGCGCGCGTGTGGTAAGAATGAGAAGCTATTGTTCTGATAATTCCAGCCCACTATTTATACGTTAGCATGACTAGAGAATCTTCTCATCCCAGGACTCCTAAATGACTCCGTTTTCCACGCGATACCTGAAATAGGCACGCAGAAGGGTGTTCCTGGACTGTCGTCGCAGGTTCTGTGTTTGACTTGATCAAAAGAAGACCAAAAGCGCGAAGTTTTACCAACACTCAATGCATAAATGATTCTAAAACAACGAGCATCGCGACCCTAGCCATAAACGTCCCGAGATGCGATTCAAACGGCTTCCCTTCCCCACAAATTCCTTGGGTGTATCAGGATCAGGATCTCTGACACCTACGCGCTAAGCTCCGCGGCAAGCTGTGTCAGGAGTCGCAAAACGACCAATTTACAATCACGTCTTAATGGGATTAGCTTTAATCAGAAATCAAGCCACCGGGTTCAGAATCACCAAAATAGGGAAGACTAGCGAACGTATATTCGACCCAGACTTGCGCAAGCAGCTACCCTGTACCCATGGGTTATATGCTTCTGTAACTGCATAAGAGGCTTCGAAGCATAATCAAAACCCTAGCACTAGGTCGTATTGTGTTAGACAGAAGCTAGTGGCGTTGTGCATTGTGCATAAAACATTCCGAAAGACAACGTTTTATCTCCGGACAATTTTTTTGTAGGCCTCACATGCAACGATTTGAAGTAGTTTAAATTTGCAAATCCCCCCAGCGTAGTCTCACAACGTCTCACACAACCTCACGCTTTCAAACATGCTGGTAGCACTGTAATACTGCAGAGAATACCTACAGTTCACGTGTGGTGATCTTTAGTGGTTGTATAACGACCTTTAGCTGCTTGTGCTGGCTGTACATCAGAGCGCTTCACGGAAGAACTTGAACTCGTGACACAGGCTCCGAGGACTACATGCAAGGGGCTGGAATATCCATCAGGTTCTGTAACAGGTTGAATAAATCAGACAGTGGCATTTTCAGTCCTTATGGTAGAGTTTGTAGATATGTCGGTTCCCAGGTACCAACAGGTGCAGGTTGTCACAGGGAACAGTCTAACCGAAGAACAGGGTCATACACGTGTGGTCACAAGCTGTTTCGACTTATACTCTGTTTTAGTCGATGGCTCATTCCATATCCTCATAACGTCCTTCTGCGACTTGTATAGAAATAGTATTTGTTTCGTGTAGGTAGGCATTGATTAGACACACTGGCGTTGATTTTGTGAATAAACATACTCACGATTAAGTGGAAATGGAATATTCTCATATTTAATATTCTAATCTTCTTCATGAAGATTTAAGTATAAATATCGGTGCTACAGCAGTAAACCCAAGATGGGATCCTGGGATTGTGATACAATCTTTGAGTAACCTTTCAGTAATGTCTCTCAGATGGCCAATCCGAACATCCAGACCATGCATAGAGTTGTGAATGGCCTGTTTGACGGGGCTTCTTGAACACGTGCATCCAATAGCCCCATATGATGCCAGCCTGCAGCACACATCACTCAACAGCCCCATTCTCCCCGTTGAAGATCGATGTCTCGTTCATCGTGAGCATAACTATACTCATCACATCCGAGACAGTAAGTCTACCTGAAAGATGGATATTTGGTCTTTTAAACCCCAAAGGACCTCAGATCTGATTGAATTTTCACCAACTAGATGGCACTTGCAACGCAGCCTCTTCAGAAACACCCAACATGCCTAAAAGCAACACTCTCTACTTGAGCGAAGATGGATGTCCATTCGGAAAGCAAGTGGGCGAAAAAGGAGCGATTTTGATTGAAAAGGTCTGGGAGCTATACAATTTTGGGGTTCCCTTGTTCACGAAAGCTCAGTTGAGAGATGTCGGGGGGCGGCTGGACAATCAAGCGAAGACAGTCTTGATTGAAGGCATTGACGGCGTTCGAGTTTCCCATGATACGATCCGGCGTGGAAAAGACCTCCAAGGGTAAAGGAATGTTAGTTTTAGTTCTAGTGAACGACTGCTAACCAATATACAGGGATGTCGCGTTTATCAGGTTCCATGATATCCAAAGACTTGTCGAAACACCTCCAGGAAGTCCACTTCCAATGGATCGCGCTTACTGCTGCTCTCTTGGTACCAGCTTCCGGAAGCCAGATGACATACAAGTGAATGAAACTGAAAGAGACGCCAGCGCAGTCTTGAAAAAGCACGGGTAGAGGTGGGAAAACGGCGCAGCTTGTCACCAACTTAAAGAGATACTGAACTCCGTACCGCTCCCAAAGTCCATCACCAAGATTGTTTGCTTTGCCCTCGGATCACTAGTACCAATTGGTGACTGGCCTGAGCGGTCCTACAGACAGCATGTTGCGGCATTGACCATGGTTGACATCCTCAAAGTGAGAACAGGCTGTGACATCGAGTGTTATGCCCGGGAGCCCATCTACACAGACATCTGCAAAAAGGTGCTTGGTTCTCACGGAGTCACGGTTCTTGATGGGGCCAAGAGATTCCTCGAGGTCGATCAGTCGACATTGGGTTTTAGCGTGTCGCCCAACGTTCCCGTCAAGCAGATCATAACCGAGTTGGCAAGGCCCGCTATTATGCTCTGGAGCCGCGTGAAACCGGAAAAGACGGAGGTATTGGCGTGGACGAAGCAGCCGTATGGACCAGAAGGTAAATACATCTGGGTAAGGTAAGCTGGCAATGTTCCGAGATGCCCACCGTTCCCAACACTGACTTGACTCTTGTAGCCCTCATTTGACAGATCCTGATTCGCTTCGCGTTCGTGACATGGTTCAGAATGAGTATCTCAGGTTCCCGTTCCCATACAATTTGGACAGGTTGGGAGACCTTGAAATATATGTGCGGAAAGAATAAAGGATACGGATCGGGTCAGAATGTTTGGTGATGCGCAGCTCGCGAGCTGAGAAATTGCAATGCCCTGACTGAACGGAATTTGGTACGATGTTCACACAGCGATTGCTAATTTTAATGTTCTTAATTCAGTTTGCCCGTTTTGAGCCTTTTTTTTGGTACAACAGACGGATAAGTTCTTGCTTCGATTGACAGGAGTAATTAAGTATCTAGGCGAAAGGTCTAGCAGCAATCCTAGCGACGGCTCATCACTTGTCCCCTCTGTAGTCTGTAGATAACGCAGCGCCTGCAGCAGCACTTCAGTGGCTGCCATCTCGCTGCGCATTCCTCCATCTCTTATTAGGCAACTCCCGCATAGCTTCGACTGCAGTAATGCCTCTGGAATTAGTATATTTTTCTACCACATGAAGATGCCATGACACGCATTCATTGTGGCCACGACATCATTCCTCCCTAGTCACGTGTCCGCATCTGAGGCTAGTCACCTGACATCCCTGCGGATCAAGAATGGTTAGACGGTAAACTAGATCCGACTGATTGTTGAAGCAATTGTCATCTTCCTTCCATCGTTCTTACATTTCAACACAGCACTGCTAATTGCCTGGATTCTTGTCACTAAACTGCTCTGCCAACATTTGAGAAAGCTCAAGTTGCTTAAATCATGAGATCAACGTCAAATAAACGATCTCGGCCGACAGACCCGGACGACGATCCCGCTTCCTCAAAGAAGATCCGTTGCAAACAATGCAGAACGCGAAAGGTCAAGGTACTAATTGACTGCGGCAAACAAGAAGAAACACCCAACTCTCCTCTTGAGCTTGGACCTTACTGACCATGCGGAACACTCAGTGCGGCGGCGAGTACCCTTCGTGTCTAGGATGCGTCAAAGCAAACGTGCCGTGCCTTGTTTCTGACCCCACTGCTTCCCGAGATTTCACACGAGTGTAAGTAGGATGCGAAGAAACGGCGTTTTTTGTGCATTACTATGTCTTTTTGACCCTTTATATGCTGACAATACCGTTAGTGAAGTGCAACAACTCGAAACCAAGATCCAACGCATCCAGTCGTTGCTTGCCTCTACGCCCCTGCTCGAAGACCTGGAACAAGAACAAGGAACGGTGGCTAGTGGTGAATCGTTGTCTGTCGCTGCTCCTCGCTTTGTCGGGCCTGAAAGTGGCGCCGAGTAAGTCATGATCCCCTCCATTCAGGATGCAAGATGCTGGGCAATGCGAGGAGGACGCGTCAAGGACTGACTCTAATGCTAGCTTTTTTCTGTCAATACTGGACTTGTTTAGAAGGCAGCTACACTCAACAACCAACTCAGTGATATCTCAACAACCTCAACCGTCCCCCATAGTTTATCATGCACCGCATCCTTTCCCGCCACTTGATGTCGCCACGCAGGCCATTCGGGAGTAGTAAGTCCCTTTGTGTTGTCTGGACGTCTTCAAAATCCCCTTTTTGCTTACACTGCCATCAGCTTTCGGGAGTTCCATCACTCACACCCATTCCTCACCAAGCCCAAGGTCTATGCCAGTCTATCTAGACAGCCGTCTCTAGCACACTCGCCTGCTCGACCCGACAAGCATTGCCTGTTCCAGCTCAACATGGTCTTAGCTATCGGGAGCGTACGATTGTTTCGCGACAGAATTACCAATCTCCACCCTTTCGGCTTCTTCACAGCGGCGCTTGAAGCTAGCCCGCCTTCGGGCTCAACCTTCAGTACACTCGAAGACATCGAGAATTTGCTGCTAGTCGCCCGATTCGGGTACTTCTATAACATCGGTAAGACCCGTGACATCTCTTCTCCTTTAGCAGCTGCTTACTATAAAAGGATGCTCCCTTTGGGACCTGGGCCGCCTATGTATTCGCATTGCTGTAGAGCTAAATCTTCACCAGAAGCAACCAAGTATCCCATTGCAAGGGCGAGCCGATCTACAAAGATGCCGAAATGTGTTTTGGGACTCATATCTACTTGACAGACTCTCTTCGTCCACACTTGGTAGGCCATTTGCCATTGATGACTCGGCGATCGAGACAGAGCTTCCTACAACGGATTCACCTGACGACGGAAGCCCAGACGGACATGGCGCTAAGATGGGCGTCTTCAATTGGCTAATCGGGCTGGGACAGATTACGTCGCAGATTCATTCATCAATGAACGAACAACGCGCGACTCGAGAAGGAGACATGCCTGTTTCGTTTCTGAGCCAAGGCAATCCTCGATCTACATCGCAAATGGGTGAGACGTACCCCCTCGTGCGCCGTTTCCATTCTAAACTACGAGAGTGGCGACTGAAAGCTCCCACGTCGAATAAGCCTTCTTGTCTTTACGAGTCGGATGGCTTCTTCGAATTGTCTTACCAAGAAACGCGGTTATGGCTTCTGCGGGCTGCGATTGATCGGTTACCCTCGACCACGACCCATCCCCCACGAACCATCCTTAAGCCTTGCTATCAGGCAGCTTGTGGAATCATCGATGCATTCGACAAGCTTCGGGATGCAGGACTCGTGACTTTCACTCGAGCTTATATGCATCTCGTCTTCATCGCGAGTTTGGTTGTCATCTCAATTACACACGTATATCCGCTTGACAGCTCTCAGAATTCCGGGCCAGTTTCACCCGTCGATCTCGATCACTGGCTGAAGGATCTGGACGACGGCGCCTACACCGAGACCGTGGATGGAAGCACGGATATTCTAGGCAAGGCCCGTGATAGTCTCTGCTGGCTTGGGGATGGGATGCCGGATGTGGCACTTTACGCAAGATTCTTCCAGGCTCTGGAACAAGATTTACTAAGAGCTAGACGAGCAGGTCCAGACGACCATCAAGATCCACGCTCGCAGAACTGGCACAATCCGAACGGTGAAAATGCCATGCAGTGGCACGAAACAGAAGCACGCAATTCTGCTGATTCACGTCCAACTGATGGGTTGCTTAGTCAAGAGGATGCCAATGCTGGCTTGGAGTCTGACGAGGGACAGCATTTCCCCATGATGGATTCTTCAATCAATCTTGGGATATGTCTTCAAGACTCAGCCCTGGCCGAAGCCATACAGGATGGGTACATGGGCATTCAACCATCACACAGCACCATGTGGCCAATGTCGGACTTTTTGGGCATGGAAGGTCTCGATTTGGAAATGTCCAATTTCGTCTGGGACATGGCGTACCCGTGGCAAGACTCGCCCCCGATGCCTTAGAACTTGACGAATTTCTCAATCACTTGTATAATAGTCAATTTCCAATGGGTTCAATAATTTCTTGCTTTTTAGAAAGTACAATATGAAAGCCGGCTTAATCAATTACCAGATGTTAGATACTTGTAGACCCCATCCGTAGCTGCGTTAATCGTCGCTATCTGTGTCTCGTCCGTCGCAGCCGCAATGTGTGGTGTGCCTACAAACCTCGGACAATTCCATAAGCGCTCATAGCGGGCCAGTGTGGGAGGTTCTTCAACATGACAGTCAAAGCCGGCACCCCAAATGTAGCCATCAATGAGGGCATGTGCAAGATCATCTTCATCAACTATTCCTCCCCGAGCTGTGTTGATGAGAATGGCGGTTCTCTTCATCCGTTTCATCTGGGCCAGGGATATCAGCCCCTTCGTGGTTGACGTCAAGGGAACATGGACGGTGACAACATCCGCGATTTGAAGCAATTCGTCGAGCTCATGGACCCGTTTGTGGGGGATCGAATCCCAGGCACCGCCCTTCGACGGGTGGTATGGATCGTATGCCACGATAGAAGCCTGAAAGCCGCCTTGAAACATGCGAGCGACGGCCTGGCCGATGTGGCCCATTCCAATAACACCGACAACTCTCTTTGATAAAAGCAGACCAGACACGGTCTCCTTGCGAATTGTCTCGGCACCAACACGTTGCCTCATAACAATTTGAGGAACTTCGCGCGCCACACTTAGAGCTAGGCAGACTGCCATTTCAGCTACAGCACCGGCGTTGACGCCGGGGGAGTTGCAAACCCTGACTCCTCGTCTCTCGCATGCCTCAAGGTCAATCTTATCGAGGCCAACTCCTTGTTTCCCAATGACGCGGAGTTGTGGTGCCGACTTGAGGTCCTCATCGGTGACGTAGTAATCCTTGATGAGGATCGCCGTGGCATTAGAGCGCCAGTTGTCGCCCTCGGGGTCCTGGTACAGGATGCAATCAAAGAGGGATTGTGCATATTTGACGGCTTCGGGATGAAAGTCGCTTAGGATGTAGAGCTTGGGCTTGGGTTCGCTGCTCACAGCGGGAGGCTCAGAGTCGAGGTATGATGTCATGGTGGGCATGTTGATTCGTAGAGAAAGATGATGCTTCAGATGGAGGTTTAGAAGCACAGTCCCACTTTACGTACCCCAGACACTCTTTTGTGCTTTTCTATTCCAACCGTAGCGTCTTACAGTCTTACTCAGAAGGTGGCTTTCTAAAGATGTCACTTCGGCAGACGAAGAAATTGAGTCAATATGACCTAGCCGGTCGGTCGGCTCAAGTCCGAAAGATCCGATGAGCGGGGCCTCCATCGGACGTGGCGCGAGCCAATCGCAAGTTGTCCGACCCAAGCCCGAGACTTGACAGTTCAAACCCCGGGTTCATCAACTTCCGAGGACATTAGGTGGAAATTGGTGCCACTGGGCTAAGAAGCAAAAATGGACTTATAGTCGGGGTCCGGTAGCATGGAGCAACGAGAAGAATACGTACTGAACAAGGGAAACTGTATCACAATACTTCGCTCCAGCCAATTTCAGCACATCATGCACACCATGTCTCTTCGCAACAATTTGCAGTCCAAAATCGTGGCAGGAGGCCTGTGCAAGGTACGTCAGGCGCTACAAATTCGACAAATTTACCGAAAGGAAGGAAATCTTGAAGCTAACATTGTGCTGCTAGGCTTTCGGCATTCGGATGGTAGCCAACCCTGCTGTAGTACAACTGGCTTACAATGCTGGCTTTGATGCTTTGTTCATCGATCTGGAACATTCAAATCTCTCCCTCGATGAGGCGAGCCGCCACTGCATGTTTGCAACAACTCTCGGCATAACACCTTTTGTTAGAGTACCGTATCAGTGCGGCAATGGTTTCACACAACGCGTGCTAGATGGAGGCGCGATGGGTGTCGTATTTCCGCACATCCACACTCCAGGTTTGTCTCTCCCAGATCAATCGTGAAAAAAGCCACACCTAATGTTTTGACCGACCAGATGACGCCAAAGCTGCCGTTGCCATCTCCAAGTACCCTCCCATGGGCAATCGGTCCATGACAGGCCAGCTTCCAGTTTTCAGCCTCAAGCCGACCCCTACCGATGCCATTATCAAGGAAACAAATGCCCACGGCTCTACGGTGATTCTTATGATAGAAACCAAAGAGAGCATTCAGCGAGCAGACGAGATCGCTGCGGTTGAAGGAGCAGATGTTCTCCTCATCGGATCCAACGACCTGGCGATAGAGCTCGGTACAACGCCCAGACTCGAGAGCGCAGAGTTTCGAACCGCACTAGAATTTGTTGCCATGGTCTGTAAAAAGCATGGAAAGGTATTCGGGCTCGCTGGGATATACGACGCACCCGAAGTTCACGACTGGGCCCTCAATACTCTCGGCGCTCGCTTCATTTTGGCGCAGCAGGACTCGGGAATTTTGGCACGGGCGGGTAAGCAGTGCGCGGACATCTTGGAGGGCATATTCAAGGCGTGATTAATGTTTGTTTTTATCTGGCTATGAGAAATAGAATCGCTCCAGCGAGGCGCTTCAGATAACTAGGCCCGATCGTCATGACGTCTAACTTGAGCAACTCGATTTCAGCGCAAACATCCGCCTGAGACTGGTGGTTTACGGCATGTTTGTCAATAAGAGTCCATAATCGGTCCGTTATTCTTTTGTACTCTTGCATCCGTGGAAATTGGCGCCCGGTAATGGTAAGCTTTTCGCAAGCCACTCTCAGTAGATCGTGCCAGTAATTTTCTATGCTACCTTGACCTGAAGGCTCAGGGACAGCACAGCTCGCCAAGACAGTTGCTCGATGATATAGAACGGCTAGTGCCATGGAAAAGGCACTGTATCCGGTAATCATCGACAAGAAATGTCGTCCTGCCATGCCTGGGCGATCGATGCTGATAGAGACGGCTCTACAAATGTCCAACAGGCTCAGGTCTGTTACGCGAGAATGCTCTATGCTCCCGACATCCATCGGACGCCTCGATTGTCCAGAGCTCGGGTCTGTATAGGAGAGAGAGCTGAAAGAATCTCCCGGGTCTTCGAAGCGGTACGGATGGACAATTTGGCTAATGGCGAGTCGCAGCATGAGGGTGTGGAATAATGATGTTTGATACAGGCGCGCTCGTTCAATCAAGACATCATTACTCGGCGGTGTGGAAGCCCTCCATTGAAGTAGGTGTCCTAGATGACTATGGAAGTCTTCTTGCGATTGATTGCTTGTTGCATGAGAGAGCAGAATGGCGTACCGGAAGAGGTGGATATGGCACGCCTCAATTGGGCTCGGGCTTGGGCTCGACACGATGTTACTGACTTCATCAGGAAGGGAGATACCAATGTCTCGGTTTTGGATCGTGAATGGGCGCCCAAGGGCATTGCATATTAGGCGGTCTAGGAAATAACAACCCCAGAATGCCCATCGTCGTTGTTGTGCTTCTTCGTCAGACCTGCCAGGGACGTGACGGTCGTCTTCGCGGTGATAACCAAGCCCTATACATTTATTCATGGCAAAGCCGATCAAGTGCCAAGCAGAACCGGCAGCCGAACAGTGTATGGAGAAGAGTACGAGAAGATGGAGACATTGGATGATGTCAACTCCATCTTCTTGATTGAAGACGCGATCGAGAACCTTCAGGCATTTTGCCAGCAGGTGAATGGAGACAAAGGAGCCCTGGGATATCGGGTAGTTGTCGCTGACGAGGGGCACTATTGCAATAATCATGTAGGCCATAAAGATGTGTGCCGGGTCGTTGGAGAGCCTTTCTTGATAGACTGACTCGTCGGGGGCGGTGATGGCCTCGATGCCAGACCTTACTTTGGACACAGGAAGTCGAGGAAAGCGAAAGTCGACCACATCCAGGTATGTCTCGAGCGACTTGATGGCTTCGTCATGGCTGACATGAAGACGTCGACTCTGCGCAGCGGGATGACGAATGTACTGTGAGATGCCTTCCCAGAGCGAGTCGACCCGTGACGTGATTTCTGGGTTGCCGCCGTACGTTTGCGTGACGCCGGCGATGATGCGAGGCATAGAAAGCTGCTTGAGAAACTCTTCAGCCCTGCTCCTCGGCTCTGCCATGGCGCTGAGAGAGAGCATCTCCATGTCTACTTTTGGGCCCGCCACGGACTGCATCTCTGGATCAACCTGAACGGTCGTGCTGGGTTGAGAAACCGGTCGGTAAGACTCTCCATGTTGACTATCATCGCCTGCAACATTGTCGCCCATGGTATCGCCGACTGTTAGGCCCCTACGTCTAGCTTCATCCTCGAGAGCATCCAGACGCTCCACCAGCGTAGTGACGTAGCCCTTGCGCGTAATGGTATTATCGTCGATCTGCACAGCGCCCACCTCCCTATCGGACTCGGTGCAAGCCGAGCGGGAAGTCCGACAAGGCGTGCAGACGGGGAGAGCTCTGTCGCATCGCTGCTTTCGGCGGAAGCAGCGCTCACAGGCAAATATTCTGCGCGGGGTAGTGGACCCGGCTGAAGTAGGAGGAGATGGAGGCATCCTTGCTGAGAGGAACAAACGAGGCGATCGGGGATGAGGCGAGAGATTCGGAGCTGATGCGATGCGTGAGACACAACTGATCGCGTCTGGTCCGACGGTGTCGAGTCGGTTTGTCTTTAAGGGCAGGGTGTCATGCAAACGTACACTAGCGCAAGCTTCCGTTGACAGGCTTCGCAGAGGCTCCGAAATCTTCGGACGGCCAGCGAGAGATCAAGCAACAGACAGATGGCCCAGCCACGAAACTCGCCATGACTCGGACATGACCCCATTCTGCAATCTCCCCCAGACAAAACGACGAAAGATGGAGAACCCAGTGAGGGGTATCCTGGGTCATCCCTAGTCCCCATGGGGAAGCGCTGGTCTAGAACTACTAAACCTACATGCGAAGCCCAGAATGGACCTGGTGAGATACGAGATAAAAAGGCTGCTCGTTCCCTTCTAAACAAACATTGGCAGCACGAACACGACATTTCCTCGTGGCTTCATAATTTGATTGTCTTTCTTACTACCACCAAAACTTTTCACATCCGCAGATCTCAAGCTCGACAGCCTCTGTCTGGCCCCAACAATGGTTTCTTCACCTCACCACCACATCGATAAAGAACTCGAATCATCTCACATAGATGACCGAGCCAAGACTCCTTCCATCATGGAAAAGGTATGTACCAAAAACCTCCACTTGATCCTCTCGCTCCTGATCTACTGACACATTTCTTGGCTGCAGGCGTCCAGCGGCGAAAACGGCACCACGCTCGTCGACCAGTTCCTTGGCCACGAAAGCTCCGAGGCCAACAAGGCCCTTCTGAAAAAGCAAGACTGGCGGCTGATCCCTATGTGCGCGACCATGTATCTGCTAGCCTACCTCGATCGATCCAACATTGGCAACGCGAAAGTCATGAATTCGGAGGATGGCAACGACCTGCTGACGGAACTCAACATGTCGGACAAACAGTACGCCATTGCCCTCATGGTCTTCCTCATCGCCTACACCATCTTCGAGGTGCCGTCGAATAATTTCCTCAAGCGGTTCGGGCCTTCGACCTGGTTCGCATTTCTCCTCTGTTCCTGGGGAACCATCTCCATGTGTCTGGGCGCTACAAACAACTACGGCGGTCTCACGGCGGCGCGTTTCGTGCTGGGCATTTTTGAGGCTGGGTTGGCCCCTGGTTTGGCATATTACGTTTCTTTCTGGTACCGCGCCAACGAGCGATCCATTCGCTTGGCTTTCATTTATTCCACCGCGACGCTTGCCGGAGCATTTGGTGGCTTGATCGCATACGGCATCTCTCACCTCAATGGGCTTGCGGGACACTCAGCTTGGCGATGGTGTAAGTGACAGAATCACCACTTGCGGGCAATGGTTCGGGAAACCTAGTGTGATGTCTCGGGCTAACCTCCTCTGTTATGTAGTGTTCATCCTCGAAGGCGCTCCCTCCGTCGTGTTCGGCATCCTCATCTTCTTCTTCCTACCCGACTATCCTGAGTCCAGTGGCTTCCTCACCTCGGACGAGAAAGAACTCGCCACGATCCGAATGGAATTCAACGGCTCCAAGGGCAGTGCCAAGAATATGAAGTGGGAAGATGCCAAAGAGGTTTTGACCGACTGGAGGCTCTACCTGCACTACATCGTTTACTTCTCCAAGTCTTGCCCGTTTTCAAGCCTCTCGCTCTTCACTCCATCACTCACCAAAGGTCTCGGCTTCGATTCGTTCAAGGCTCAGCTGATGACCGTGCCTCCTTGTAAGCCTCAACGCTTTCACCCACCCGTACTCGAACAGATTGCCTAACGTCCAGGATACAGATGCCGCTGCTTTCGTTGTCACAATCGTTCTTTCCTTCTACTGCGACAAGTACGAGCGTCGCGCTGCAACGACAATTGGACTTATGCTCGTGGGAGCTGCAGGCTTCATCGCATCCGCCTGTCTTTCACCCACCGCCTACTCTGCCCGATACGCATGCCTCGTAATCGCGGCTTGCGGCACCTTTGCCACGATTCCCATTCTTCTCGGCTGGCTCTCCGCAAACCTTCGCTCCACATCGGCTCAGGGCTTGGCCATTGCGCTCAATATCTCGTTCGGAGCTCCAGGGCAGATTTTGGGTGTTTGGATTTACAAAGGTTCCGAGAAGGAATCTGGGTACCCGACGGGTCATTGGGTCAATGGCAGCTTGCTTCTGCTCGGCGCTGTCTTGACTGGAAGTCTGGTTGTTCTCTACACTTATCGCAACAGGCGCATTGACCGGGGCCTTGTTGTGTCTCAGAAATGGGTTCTGTAGATTAGACTGGACACAATCGTCCGCTTTTACCGCTGGTTGAATCAGCTGAGTAGGTTTAGTTAGCCTACTGACAAAGGCAAGTCAATACGCGATAGCATCGCTTCACAACACCTGCCCTGAAGCATGTAGTGTTTAGTGCAGGTTTCTCATTTTCGATCATTCTTCAGCTCAAACAGATACACATGTCGCTACATGTTTTTACAGTAAAAATAGTCTCCGGAGAAGAAGTCAATCAATGGGTTGTGATAGAGTGGTAGCGAAAATTACACAATCTCAAGATGCAAACATGTCAATGCTCCATTTGCCAAGACATTTACTCCGTAGCATTATCATTGATTACATAACCGCACATAAGAGTGCTTACGAAATTCGTGGAAAGCGAGAAACATCTTAGCTCATCCTTTCGCATCACATACGTCATGGTGGGCGTTCCGAGCAGTCGAGGTTGCGATGGCTGTCGGAAGCAGAGGAAAAAGGCAAGCAATCTTAGACCTTTGAAGCACCTCAGTGTCTGACACTAATCCGCGGCAGTGCGATCAAGGGCAGCCAAGGTGTAAGCGGTGCACAAGGCTGGACATTCCCTGCGTCGGAAGTGGCCTCAAGCGATGGAAATTTCAGGCATTCCAACCCGATAGCTCTTTCATCCAGCCTCTGGATGCTCCAAGAAGGATCCCAAGCAGCGAGACGATGTTTATGACATCAGCTTTGATTTCTATCCTGGAGATCGATGATGAAAGACACGACATTCGATTCTGTGGTCCTCACTTCATTCCGGAATTGCCTCGACGGATTGGTTCGAACCCGGCATTTGACGCATCTATATCTGCCATGGTAGCGTCATATAACTCCGTTGCTCTGCGGAAGCCTCAGCAGAATGCTCTTGCGCTATATGGAAATGCATTGAGCGCTCTCAGGGCTTCTTTGCAGGACCCAAAGCAGTCAGTGGTCCTCAAAATGGAGACGGTCATTGTGATGTTTATATGCCAGGTAGGAATCAAGCCAAACTACGAAGACCATCGTATCTGCCGACGCACAACATCTTGCTAAATAGAACAACTAGATGTGGATCGATCACAAATATGCTGAAAAACACCGAGAAGTCATGGCACACCTACTAGAAGAGATCATATCGCAGGGCAAATTATCAAAAATCGATCCACGCAATATCCGCCCCATTTGTATGGCAGTTGTGAGACATCAATGCTGGGCATATTCCATGCTTCTCTTTTGCTAATGTCGCTGCTAGATCTACGGGAGTCTCACAAATCCAAAGATTGAACTGGGTTCCTGGTTCTGGGACGCAATTTCTAAGGAGGTCATGAGCGCTAGACCTCGGCCATACCGCTCCGGTGGCCAAGCCAGTTTGGTCACCCTCGAGTTGGGAACGATGGCAGATCTGTCGATGTTTCTTCGTGACCCAGAACGCTATCTCTACCAGCTCAAATGCCACTACAACATTCTCAGCCTAGAGCGGCCAGTGATCCGTCGTCTCGTGGAGCAACTGGAGCCAGTATCGAAGTCTTCGGAAGCAACGCTCGCCACGAAAAAGGCATTCATCGCTTATGCCGCAGCATATGGTGGGCTGCTGAGTCAAACTGCATTGGTTAGCCCTGTTCTGGAAGCCTTTGACGTCCATTCCGCCTACGTCAGCGATTCCCATCAGTTCTGTGATGAGGCTGTCAAAATAGCTCATCAGTGTAGATATTTCAGACCTTGTGGTGCCGCTTGGGTGCCAGAACTTCTCAAGCTTACCTGGGCGTCACTCAAAGACGCGTATCGCCACAGGGAGATCGAAGAGCTTATTGCAGAGTATGAGGAGGACGTCGATGGTGGAAACTACCTGGAGGAGGCACGAGATATTAGAAACCGGTTTGATAGGATGGGATGGAGCGATGAGCCAAGGTTTATGGATGGTAAAAAGGGGTCAGAGAAACCTCCAGAATGTGTCATACTGTAGGATGCGCAACTAACGTTTAGCACGCCGATATTCGGGGGTCTTTTTCCTTTTCACCAGAACACAGCCCCAACCGGTTGTTCAAGTAGTCCTAATAATCCCAATGCCCCTCACGCTTCTATCCAACGACATGATATGATACTGAAATGCTGTCCACTCCGTCAAGGCCGAGCTGCTAGCAGAAAGGCAAAACAAACCCATTTCTTTACAACACAATGTTATGGTTTTCTACCCAATACTTCACAGTTTAACGTGATATCCGTTGAGTTCCCTGACTGCACAAGAACATCACAGGTGCATTTATGGTTCGTCACTCTCCTTCATAGCTTGGCCGATCAAGAACTTTGCCCACACTGTGAAGTTCCAAACTATTACCGAATCCGCAGCGGCATGCGATGGAATGTCGGAAAATTTGTATCTAGAGGCAACTCATACAAGCCTTTCCATCTCCAAGCGTCGTTGTCCTTGTCCTACTCCGAGACAATTGCAACTAGTGGGCCTCCACCACTTCCCTTGCATGGTGAAACGTGAACTTCGTTCAAACTGCCGACAACCGATCGTAGGACAAGAGATTGTGAACCTTCCAGCGAAAATTAGGCGACGGTATCAGCAAGCACGGCTGTCATGCTGCAGGTAGATTTTGGGTCCACTTCTCAGTGCGGCGGCACGCCTTCGCCAAATTCGTATGCCCTCCATGTTGCGCGGAAAATTTCCTCTTTCTAAAGATTGTCACTCCCGTATTCATGGCCCTCAGGAATCGTTCCACGAGAGGTATTTGCTGGACCATTGTTCCGATTTGTGGTGAACTTGTGGATAGATGTGGCATAGCTGGGCTGTGTAGGAACCCAAGAGTATCCGGGCATACCAGTAGCTCTCAGTAGACCCGACAACAGGAATCTACACGAGGGTGTCCTCTCCTTCTTCGCCTGATTTTTTAAAAGTTTGTAGCCTTTTGGAATGGCTTTGCGCTGGCAAGCAGGGTCCAGATGACAAGGTCATCTTCAGGTCGCGAAGGAGGCCGGTCCACCAGCAAGATGGTCGCTTCCGGAACACCCACTGGGACAAAGTCCGGAGTGCTGTTAGGAATCACATGTTGGTAGAGTTGCTTTCGCCATGGAAGCAGATACTGAGAGTTCAAAGCCAAGGTGACCAGGTCAATCCGACCATGTCTGTGCACTTGGGCTAATAGGCACTGTTTTCGTTTTTACCTCGCCTTCCTCTTGGGGCTAGCTACGGAGTACAGCCAGAGACGTAAGGTCAGCCACGACAAAATTCAACCTTGGCTCTGCGCCTTCAGTCAAATGTTTAGTGCTTGACAGGTGGGTAACGGCGAGGCGCCTGGCCTTGGTGCTGTTCTACGGGTCAACCGCACCATGCTTGTCAACTCACTGTGAGCCACCAGCCACTCAAGCTGGTAGTTTAGAGGGGCTACCAGATCAAAGCATGAGAACCGGAAATCCAAGGTTTCGATGAGCTTTCTTTTTGTTGAGGTGACGGTGGCAGTGCGTGCGTGCGTGCATGCATTGCATGGGCCTGACGGCGAGACCATCCGTGGCTGCCCGAGGCGCCCTCGGTCGTCTCTCCCCTCTTCTTCCTTCCATGTACAGGTACGGATTGGCCAAAAGTTCTATACAACAAAGGCGAGTCGCGACCTTGACCCTGGCTTCTGAACACAAAGCGCCAGCGAGCATATACATCTTGGTCAAGGCAACAGCCTTCTCTTTCCCACTTGGGAATAGCCCTAGCTGAGGGCGACCCTAGGCTGATGGATCAGGTACCAATTAGTACTCTCGAGAAGAGACTAGTTTTGAAGTTTCCTCTTCCCTCTTTGTGTTATCGACATCCAATCACTCTTCGTCACATGGCCTCCTCCAATGTTGTATTAAGTGACCAGGGCATTACGCCTTGACCGCCCCCAATTTGTATTCACCTGGCGCTTCATATGCACTCTTAGCTCTCGACGTCGCAAAATTGCGACGAGATATTAAGTTGCCTGGACGTCTGGCAAAAGGACGTTGCGTCTGGTGGCGGTGGTGTGGTTTTCTTGGGGCATTCGTCTCGCCTCGTTGTCTCTGAGCCCTTGACTGCCAATTGTCGCCATCTTTCCACCTCGTCAAGGCGGAGCTCGCCCGGACAGAATTTGGCGAGCATGCGTCGACCCAGTTACGGACTTTATAAGCTGGCTGACAGTTTTCACCTTTTTAGGCTCAGCCCTTCGCATGACGCCTAGTGGCGATGATGGAAATTCCCAAATGCCGAGTCCCGGTCCTAGTGTTACTCGGATTGATTATATAAAGCACTCGGTCCTTTTACTCGGCCGTCGCCGAAGAAGATGTACCGCGGACTTAACGGTACACACTGTCGATGCAAATCGACCAGCATGATGACCTCTGGCTGTACCGACCCGCTGGTCGGCCCGATTGGGTCGGCTTTTTCGATGTTGCTATTATGACTAAAGAGAAATCCAAGGGTTCTTTGGTGGGTTCTAGATTTATGAAGTAATATCTATCCCCCTGAACTTGCTTTTTGCTATCTTCCCGGCTTTGTCTGTCTTTAACAACGACCACCACCATGTTGACACCAAGCCTCTCTGACTTTGTACAGGCAGTGGAAGTAAGTATACCAGATCGCCAATAAGATCCTCTAAAAAGTGGTTGTGATTGAACAGACACTGCCGCCTGATGAGATTGTCCCTGATTTCAGAGAATGGAAGCGTGTCCATCCAGGTGGGATTTGGGTTGTTCATTTGAAGCTGTGTTGGTACAAGGTCGATTGGAATTGTTCGGTGAGTAGGTCGAAGCACCACGGTTCCGCATCCTGTTGCAAAGTCGGGGAGTAGGGGCGGATCGTGAACGGCGCTGATGTAACTTACCACGACTCTCACTACACTTTTATTATACATGAACCCTCGGCATGCGTTGTGGTTAATGAGACGGATCAGAATGTGGCCAGCAGTAGAGAAGACCCGGGATCATGGACTACTTCGGACTCTAGAGAAAGCAGTGCTCTGCTTGGTATTCTGCGGCGTTTGGTTATCTGAGGCTGGAGTGGTTGGGTGGTTCCATGGTTAAGAGCCTGTCGGTCGTCGGCAGCGGTCTCCGAAGTGAGAACAATGGGCCGAGAAGTCTGCATTGAGAGGCCAAGACCATCATCCAATTGCCAGCGTTCAATCTAAAAAGGGTTCTTTTGAGTCTTGGTATCCGTGTCCTCTTGGTCCTTGATCCGCTGCCCTGATAATTGCATCAGCTAGGAAGACAGCGTCCAGTTACAGGCATCTCGCAATCTTACTGCGCGCTCTCTGGTTCAGTCGGTTCTCCTATCTTGCGCCCTCTCCGCTCCTCTACAGTGGGCTTTTGGTTAATGGGCACTATCTTTGCAACAAGCCGACATAAGAGGAACATCAATCCAAGTAACATCAGGACCGGGACTCGGCATTTGGGAATTTCCATCATCGCCACTAGGCGTCATGCGAAGGGCTAAGCTAAAAAAGGCGAAAAGTGTTGGCCACCTTACAAAGCCTGTAACCATGTCAACTCCAGGGCTATGACGGAAAGGGCAAAAACTGTCAGCCACGATGCTTTAAGTTCCGACGGAGACAGCAACTGTGCAGGAGCGGACAGAGAACGGGGGGCGCTCGGGGATTCAGAGACACCGAGATCCGAGACAGGGTTATAACACCACATAGACAGAATGATGTTTACATGAGGATATATTGTCAAACCAAATATAAAAGACCTGAGGAACATCCGCTTCCAAGGTCCATCTCCATACTGATCTACTTGTGCCTTGCCTACATCACCTCTCAGCCCCAATTCTCAATCAACAGAATCACCAACCATGTCTCGCTACGCAGCAGCCCATGCCAATCCTCAGGGTCCCGGCGACGCCAGACCGACCGCGCTGCAGATCATCAAAGATGAAGGTGTGGAGGGCAAACTGCACGACAAGGTCATTGTCATCACTGGCACCTCGTCGGGGATTGGAATCGAGACAGTTCGTGCTCTCTCGGCTACTGGAGCTAAGCTTTTCTTGACGGCCCGAAATCTCGCCAAAGCTAAGGAAGCCCTAGCCGGCATCTTCGACCCCAGCCGCATGGAGCTTGTCGAGATGGACCAAGAGTCTTTGGACAGTGTGCGTCTCGCAGCCAACAGCATTCTAGCTAAGACGGACAAGATCAACATCTTGGTCAACAATGCCGGAATCATGGCCGTCCAGACCCTTCAGTTCACTAAAGACGGTCACGAGCTGCAGTTTGGCACCAATCACTTGTCTCACTTCTTGTTCTTCGAGCTGCTAAAGCCGGCACTGCTGGCAGCTACCACGGCGGACTTTCATAGCCGTGTTGTCATTGTGGCTTCTACCGCGCACCTGAGGAATGGCATCAATGCCTCGGATAACTATAACTTCCAAAAGAGCGAATATACTGCTTGGGGAGCCTATGCGCAATCCAAAACTGCCAACATCTACATGGCCAACGAACTGGAGCGGCGATATAGCTCTGGGGGCCTTCATGGGATAAGCCTACACCCTGGTGGGATCATGACCCCTCTCACAAAGCATCTTTCACAAGCTGAGTTGGAGAGCGCCGGCAGCGACGGGGAGCTCTTTAAGCAATTCAAGAGCCCTGAGCAAGGAGCTGCAACCACTGTCTGGGCGGCAATTGGGAAGCAGTGGGAGGGAAGAGGAGGGAAATATCTTGCCGAGTGCGCTGAGGCGGATCCCTCAGAGGACGAGAGCAACCCTTTTGGCTCGGGGTACGCCAAGCACGCGTTCGATCCGGAGGCCGAGGGTCGACTATGGAGGGACTCACTCAAACTTGTCGGGTTGTCTTGAAATCATTTGGGACTAGATAGTTGTGATGCGACACTCAGTTCTAGGTATCTTCATACACAAGAGGAGCAAGACCATCAATTTGTCATTGACACCAAACAATCGTATGACAGCTATTGGGTAGTAAACTCGCCAACCAACAGTGATACAAGTTAGGAACAGGAACGTGACGGCGACGTTAAGCACTTGCAGACCTTTATTTTCCATCCTACCAGCCGAACTCGTGTGCTCGCCCGGTTACTGATGGACCCATCCAGCACTGAAACGAGGACGCAGCGATCTCGCGCTCTCCTCTGGAGTGCTTGGGGGGATGCGCAGCAGCTTAAGCCTCTTAGTTGCTGCTTAACTGAACGCGAACGTAGAAAGGATTCGTCGGCGGGCGAAAGTTGATGAATATGAACGGTGCTTTTTGTTGTTTTGTAGGCGGGGCGGAGCGTCGTTACGTCGTGGGCAGTTTGCAGATTGCACATCTGCCCGGGACAGCGGACGGTGGCGAGCACGTGCATCTATCAATGAGCAGCACCATTGTCATTTCTAACATCCAATGTGACAGACTACCATTATGCACGGCTGAAACTACAACTTGACGCGAGTTTTCGTCCCCTTGGATGCCACTTTCGTCCATCTTGGATGCTACTTTCGTCTACTGTGGATGCCACTATCGCCTACTATGGCCTAACCCTGACATGTCCGTTTCCTAGGTCTGACATGTCCCTAGGTCTGATATGTCTGGTGTCCACGTCTGGCATATCCATAATCCTGACAAGTCCCAAGACCTGACATATCCGGTTTCCAAGTGTGACATGTCCCTAGACCTGATTTTCCGGGCTTCCAGGCCTGACGTGTCCGCATTTGATATTTGTCGACGTTGATTGGTGACCGAGGCGTAGGCCCTCCGAGCCCGCGCCATAGCGGCTATGTAGTGGGGAGTATCCAGAATGACATGGGTTCAGGCCCAATTTTAGGCCACTCGCAAAGTAGTAGAACCGAAGTGCAGTGGTCCCAAAACTGGGGTAATGTACCAGTATATTGGGTAAGATGGTATACGATATCCTGGCTTGGAGTCTAGGATGGTATATGGTATCATAGTCCATAGAATATGTCAGGACACGACATGGTATGCTAAAGAGTGCCAGCACACAACAGGGTGTCCTATCATATACCAGTCCATGCTGTGATATCCCATAACATTCTAGCCTATCTTTTGGGATGGTACGTGATGTTCTAGCACACTTTTGAGCATAGCACACAACGTCTTAGCATACATTTTAGGGTACATACTATTACAGCATGTTGTTTGTGATACCCCATCACATTGCGATGTTACTTCGAAGGCTCTTTGTCTCTGTCGGCTGCGGTGCCATCCCGCGCCCTTACTAAAGCATGAGATCACTGACGCTCCTACCTGACGGTGCCCCCAACTCTCAAGTCCCACCCACCGCTGAGGCGATACATCTCTCTATGCGGCGTGTGCCTTTGAGAATCACTGCGTCCTACGCGCCTCGACTTCAATGGTCATGGTAGTGGAAAAAGGCTATCAGCTAGGCAAAGTGTTTGGGGAGGCATTCTATAGTTTATATACACGTTGACCCCTCTTGTTGGTAGAAGCCTGTTCCTCAAGGAATGTGATGAGGTGTTTGAGTTTAGCTATTGACACGCTCAAGCTAGAGCTGCACAATGCCAGGTGGCTGTCTCCCTTAATCCTCCCTATATAGTGACTTGGATGCCGGGGCACTTTGGATGTCTTCCTACGTCATGGTCTTCTCCATCGCCCTGCAGCCTGGGTACACGCCCCAGACCATCTCGATCTCTATCACCGAATGCTCGGCACCCGCACCTTATCCACCATCCCAACCACATGGTGGCCAACGCCCTCTGTCTCGGTGATATCCGGGCATTCGATTGGCGGTTCACTACTTTCTGACTCGGCTCTTCAATCGCGACGTCATGGCTGCGGATTGGCTGGAAAAGAAACATGTCAGTGTAACGGTTAAGGACGTTGAATTTCCGAGCCGAAGTGGCATGATTGGAGCAATCCAGTGATACGGCGGAACGAATGTTATGTCTTGGATGGATGAGATTCTGGTGCCGCACCCGCGCCGCGACTGTTGGCTGGACATGCTAAAAGAACCTGAAGGCCACCCCGTGTCATATCCAAAGGATTTCAAAGAAAAAGGCGAGGAAAAGGTGGAGCGAGATGCTAAAACGGCCAGAAAAGGAGCAGATTCTGTCAGAAACAGCATATTGGGATCACATGTGCCGTAAGTTAGGTATCGAAGAGGTGGGATCCGGGTAGCACACACCCGGAGAGGGTCTTAACCATGGTTATTAATCTATCACATCGTTGTCCTTGCCGTTTTTATTATTATTATGGTGACTTGAGATGGGTAAAGTCTTTACTGCATCACGCATGCTTTCCTGATGACCCATGTACTTACAGTGTGGTAGTCCTCATGATTACATAACTGCGCAAGATCATGATAGATGCATTGCGCGCCATTTTCAAACAGCCCACTACGAGCCCTCAAAACCTTTTACCCAGCACCAACGATGACATCAGGATCCTTTAGTTTCTCCATCGCTGCTAACCCAATCCGCAGTCTCTGTTGTGATCCATAATTGTGACGAATCACCATCAATGGAAACTCGGTCAGTCTCGATCCGGCACTTACTCAGCTTGCTCGCGGATGACACGAATTCTCCCCGCTTTGCATTCCACCGACAATCACACCCAAACGAAATAGACAGCGACAGGAGCGGACGCGCTTGACATCTTATTCTCTGCATTGCATCTTTCAAGCCGGCGACACCATGGTTCCTCCTCTCAGCACGGAAAAGAACCAGCAGGCGATTGCCTACTCCAAATCGTTGACGAGGATTCCCTGGTGCGATGACTACGAAAAGATGATTTCCGGCATGCTCTACAGCTGCATGGCCCCGGAGCTGCTCGAATCCAGGAACAGGGCCCGACGCATTGCGCAAAAGTTCAACACCTATGTCCCTGGTGAAGCTGAAACAGCCGACGAGGTGGCCAACACGAGGGTGGCCATGATCAAAGAGCTGTTTGGCAAGGTCGGCGAGGACATTTACGTCGAGCCGAGCCTGCAAGTCGACTACGGATGCAACATTACAATAGGCGACAGATTCTATGCCAATTTCAAGTACGTGGTCAGAGTGGTTGATAGAATATATCCCCCTTTCTCACTCTGCTAACTCTTGTCCCCCTCAAAGCACCGTCATCTTGGATTGCGCTCATGTGACAATCGGTGATCGCGTCCTCTTTGCCACCGGCGTCAGCTTAATCACTGCCACGCACGAGACCAGTCTTCAATCCAGGAGGGACAACATCGAGTATGCCGAGCCCATCACCATCGGCGACGATTGCTGGCTGGGAGCCAACGTGACGGTTTTGCCTGGCGTCACCATCGGCAAAGGCTGCACCATTGGAGCTGGGGCTGTTGTCTCGCGAAACATCCCAGACTACTCGGTCGCGGTTGGTGTTCCAGCCAAGGTGATTAAATCGGTTGAGCCTCTTGCCGAAGAGACTTCGTAGATGGATAGACTTGGCCTATTGTGGCGCTTCATATTGGCAAACAGAATACGTTACGGTCGCAATAGATTATTCAAGGGCAGTCAAATAAAAATATTTAAACGTCAAATTCATGACGCCTCGCTTGTTTTGGGGTCAGGTCTTAGAAATTGGTTACTAGATATTGAGGGAAGTCCATGCATGAAATGTCCCACCTGTTGCCAAATATAAGATACGGCAACAGTATACTCCTCGCTCCTCCTCTGCCTTGGACACTTAACCCTGAGCCTATGATGAGTTTCTCGAAAACCGCTGGATAGAAATAAAAGCAAAGCCCGCAGGCGAGTTTTTATCCGAGAACAATCTGATGTCAGACCCCCACCAAATCACCTGTGTCCATCTGAATTCTTAGTAGACATACCGAAACTGCATAATCTCCTTGTCCGTCTTGTCCATGAAAGCGGAATCAAGGCTCTCCTGTATTTCACTGCCGTTGTCGCCGCTACTCATTCGATCGCGGCGACGATTCTCCCAGATGAGATACACTCGGAGGCCGAAGCAAGTCATCAGTGCAATCCCGTAGCAAATCATCATTGCCAGAAAGCCGGAAGGGTATGACGGTGCTTCGTCGTCGAAGAAGAGCTGCGGGCCGATGATGTTTCCCGCGCAATATCCCATGAAAATCTGCAAATAGGCCCTGATTAGCATTGATTAATACTTCGATATTTGAACTAAATACCATTGCGTTGACCGTCGTTTTCTTTGTGAATCCACCAAAGTTTGAAGACGACATGGCCAAGGTGAGTGGAAAGTTGGCGCTGTAGGCAATAGTGAGGCAGTATCCCATGAATCGAGCCCACATGTTGTCCGAGGAAATTTGGCGAACCATGGCAGCTCCGATGATGGAAAGTATCAGATTCCAGGCCATCCAGTAAGTGCGTGTATTGCGAAACCAGGTACTGCCTCCTGTTGCGATGAGTACGAAGACGAGCTGGAATACAAAGCTGAGCATCTGTACCAGCAGCGTGTTCAGGGTGCTGAAGCCAAAACCCTTGATGACAATAGAACCGAACTAGATAGCCGTGAGCCTTAGATCTCTCGCGTTTGTGAAAGAATACCCACGCTATGAACGCCGCCGTTGGCAATCTGACTGCATAGCTGGACGAGGAAAAGCGCCCAACACTTGACATCAAGAAACGCCTCAGTGCACTGGTACCATTTGAACTTGTCGCTCTTGATGCCCGTCATGTTCTCTTGTACTCGTGCAATGGCTTTTCGACTGTCTTCTTCGCTCAAGAACCATGCCTTCATGGGAGTGTCCGGAAGGAGGAAAAAAAGGGCAAATGACCAAGCAACAGTGATAGCGCCAAAAATGAGAAAGACGGCCTAAGTGGCAAAATTGTCAATGTCAGCGCATAATGTCACGAGTAGTGAGACAGGATGACAGACCTTCCAGGGAGCAATGCTCTGAACATGGCCAATACCGTAGGCGACGAGGCCACCAAAGATTCCAGCACATGTGTTTCCCATAAACCATGCTCCATGGCGAAGCGGCTGCTCGGACCGCTTGTACCACATGCCAGTGAGAACACTCAAACCTGGGGCGATGGCAGATTCAGCAACACCCAGGAAGAAGCGGTTAGCCAGGAGGCCTTCAGCGTTGAAGGCCACAGCGGTAAGCATGAGGATGATTCCCCAAGTGATTCTGGTGTATGCAATGAGTTTTCTGCTAGCGTTTTAAGGGGAGGGTATGCAAGACGCACATGGAAGCTGTAATGGTCTTGCCAATGGGGTACCGAACCATGATGACACCAGCGATGTAGGATGCAATCAAGTACCCAAAGTAGTAAATGCTACTGGCCCACGAATAATCGGTCCCTTGAAGCTTCAGGTCGTCTCTCAGGCCCATGATGGCTGTGTAGCTGAGTGCAGACTTATCCAAGAATTGAAACATGTATGAAATGGCCATGATCGGAAGAAGACTAATGGCATGTTTAGCTCTCGCCGCAATTTGTCAAAGGTTGAAGATGGGATGTTCGCTTACCATGTGTCGATTCTGCGTAGAATTCTCTTGTCGTCTTCGGCGCTTAGCTCTTCGGCATGGAGTTCACCTTGGGCAACATCCTTGGTCGTCTCGTCGTCGCCTGGAGACTTGTAATCCACTGCTTTCATTTCAGACATGACGAGATGGGTGCAGAGCGGTCAACTGCCGTTGAAGTTTGTGAGCAGTTGTGATGATTATGTGTGGCAATGCAATGCTGCAAGAAGATGATGCCTTGTGAAAGAGACATTCAGGAGGTCTTAACCAGCGGTCGTCATCTCAAGATATATAGTCTAGAGACATGCATACATTTGGGTTGTGATTTCCCCGCAGCTATCGCAGTGCGTTCAAACCCTGGACGTGGTAATCGTCTAGGACCCTGGCTAGAGTGATAAGACTTAGCATCATGTGCGCCCGGGGTCGTCTGATAGCCGATGGTCGGGTATTATTAGTGCACGCCGCTCAGAGTAGTATTCTCGCCGTCTCCGCTCGCGTCTTGAGTGGAGAGATGTGGTCAATACCCCGCCTCGGCTCCTCATTTACACGATTCTACTTGGATAACAGCAGTCTTGGGTCCGTCTCCGCTGATCTCGCATCTAGAGTAAAGATAACCGTACTTGTTGGACGTTGATTCTCTTCAGCTACCGCGAACTAGATGACGAACAGGCCCACTTCCCCGGATTGAAACCGTTCACGCACGTTTACGCGTTTGCCTGATCGACTCTGCGTGTCAACTACACCAACCAAGAACCTATGCGCTCTTTCAAAATTTGCGCCAAACCTGCTGATCGACTTGAGCCGATCAAGGGCCCACTCGCGATGCAAAAGGTCATCCGTCTCCAACGCGACCATGAACAGAGGCCATGCGATTCTCATCATGGCTTCGTCTCCGCCGTGCTTGTACGTTTGGAAGGCCAGGTTCATGATCTGGCGAAGAGCGTCGATTTGACGAGAGGATAGGCCAGTTTCGTCGTCTGACCGTATGAGACGAAGGAAATCAAGCACTACGGCGTAAAAGTACGGAACGATGCTGCGGATGTTGGCCACCAGCCGATGCGAATTATCGGTGGTGAGGGACAGCTCCGCAGCCACTTCCATTAGTTCTGCAAACTTGTTGTTCACTTCTTGAATGGAGAGCTCGACGACCCAAGCACGTTCTTCTGCAGCTTCCACATCGCATTCGTACAGTTTTGCAAGCTTTGCTATCATGAATCGCAGTTGGGTGCACGCTCCAAGCAGCGAATAGACGCTCCGGTTCTCGACGTCATCTAGCAACTCGTTTTGCGGATACTCTTCTCCCCAGGTCGTCCTGTAAAGAGGATTCGAGAAACGGTGAAGCCTATCAAAGTTTTCTAGCGGTTGAAACTGGCTCTCGGTGGTGTTGCTTCCACTCATCAGCTTGACGAGCGTCCCATTCAACTCCCCGCCGACGCCGCAGGACGCGGCTGCAGCGTCGAAGAGGGCTATCCAAACGATTAATCGGGCAGAGTAGAGTGATAGTGGTTTGTTCTCGGGTGGTTTTTCTGCCTCTTTTGCCGCTTCTATCTTTCTTAATCCTCGTCCCGCCGAAGGACATGAGAGCAGCAACTTGTCATTGCATCGATGTTTCAAAATCAAAGAGGCACCGCCCAGGTGGTTGGCCACGCCTGAGCATTTCTCGTCGCCATACTTTTGCTCATATAGCAGCATGAGATATAATGCCGTGTGGATCGAGTCGAGGTCCAGACACTGAGTGTCGCCGTCACCAACTATGTCGGCCATCATTCTCAAGGCGCTCGAGTAATGCCACAGAGGCGACCCGACGCCTCGGTTGTCCTCGCTGCGCATGTTGCGTCGAAACTCCATCTCTCGTCCGCCGACGGCGAGAATCATGTGCATGATGATGGGATCGACCTGCGCGAGGCGGAACATGATGGAGTAAAGGGAGTAGTCGGGGTTCTTGGTATGATGAAGCCTGGCGAACGAGGTTCGGAAATATCGAATCGACTCGTGGTCTGCCGCGGTAAAGACGACAGAGGAAGCTCCGGTAGCCGGCACCGGGAGGCTGAATGTTGACAGTGAGGCTGGGCCATTTTGTTCGAGTAATGCGTGAAGCCGGTTTCTTGCCAATCGCTGAAAGCAGGCGACATTACTTCCGCTGTCGACGGTTGAAGTTTGTCTGATGAGCGATTGGATCGCCAGACCGGCGCTCTTGGACGATCTCTTCCTCGGAGCGTAGTCGCACAATAGACTGAGTCTCAGACATCGCCGACACTGCGGCGTTGCTTCATCGCATTTGACCTTTTTCGTCCTGCAGGTCCAGCATCCCTTGCGCGAGCGCGGTGCGTTTCGCCCGTCTCCTTGTCGGAACGATGCAGGCGAGGCGGGTGGACTCTGACTCTGAGCGATGCAACTCTCTTCTGCATGTGTTACCATGCTCATGTCGACACGCAAAAGACTCGTGTTTTGTGGAATCATGTCCAGGATTGCAGCTCGGCTGGTTGGGTCACTGTGGTGGAGAGGGGAAGCATCAGCATCTACTTCTGTAGCCGAAGGTCGCGATAACAGCGTCGAGCCGATCAACGGCTAAAACCATGAATCGGCATTGGGCTTATCGCTAGGTCGGAAGACGGGAGTGGAGACGGATGATGGCTGAAGGATGGATCAATATGGACGAACTAGCAAGACTGACAAGAACTGATGTGATAAGCTCGTTTGTTGACCAGGATCTGGGAATAAGTGGATTGCCGACCATCGGCTGTTGGACGCAGTCGTGTGACAGTCAAACTGACGGTCTGGGTCTCGATCGACCCAGCTATGCCCCAATAGAGAAGCTGGAAAGTCACATTTGCCACATGGAGACGCAGCAACATGACCGTCGTATTAGTGACGCAACGGTTAAAACCTGCACGATGTGAACATGTCTCCAGGATTCAACTTTATTGCAACCCTCGTTCTATCTGACGATAACGTACTCTAGGCTTCATAGGTCCATTCTTTGTCCAACTACAACATGACCGAGATCAAAGAAGGCGAGCCTTTTAGGCGACGTTGCCGGGACACTAGACCAGGTGCACAAGAGTCTCCAACCCAAACTGTCGATGAAGCGAGAGTCATTGTCGGCGACACAATCGATCAATTGAGCCCATCACTACACGACGACATCAACAAGTTCCTCCACGCAAACCCAGAAACAGCATACCAAGAATTCCATGCCCACGATACTCTCACATCGTATCTAGAGAAGCAGGGTTTCGAGGTCAAGAAAAAGACATATGGCCTCGACACCAGCTTCGAGGCTGAGATTGGAGAGGGCGGGCGTCTTGTCGTCTTCTGTGCCGAGTACGATGCTCTCCCCGGCATAGGACACGCCTGTGGTCACAACCTCATCGCCACCTCGTCGCTCGCTGCATTTCTAGGCGCGGCTCGTGCCATGGCGGAGCTGAAAATATCTGGCCGTCTACGCATCCTCGGCACTCCAGCAGAAGAAGGCGGCGGCGGCAAGGCCAAGCTAATTGATGCTGGAGCATTCAATCCACCAGAAGATATCGCAGCCGCCATCATGGCGCATCCCATCGCAGCGCATCAGATCGGAGCTGATGGTGAGACTTCTGGTCTCGCGGGCTTCAAGCTCATTGCAAGCCACAAGCTACGCGTCGAGTTTAGAGGCAAAACAGCACACGCGGCTGGTGAGCCGTGGAATGGAGTGAATGCTCTCGACGCAGCCATTGCGGCGTACAATAATGTTGCGTTATTGCGGCAGCAGATTCAGCCAGATGAGAGAATTCACGGCGTGATAGAAGAAGGGGGTACAGTTCCCAACGTCATCACCGAGTATACTCGTATGAATTGGAACATCAGGAGTCCGACTATGAAGCGTTGCAACGACCTGCTGCGTCGGGTCAAGGCATGCTTCGAGGCTGGCGCCGCTGCGACTGGCTGTTCTATCAATTACATACCGTAAGTGAGTACCCTTACCTCAAAGATCAAGACTGATGCGCTCTAGGTCACCGACATACATGAACCTCAGGGTCAACGAAACACTCTGTAAAACATACGTCAACGAGATGGCCTCAATAGGCCAAAAGGTGATGCTCCGACAGACGAAAAACTTCAACGCATCAACAGACATGGGAAACGTGTCGCACCTTGTGCCCAGTTTTCACGGCGCCTTTGCGATCCCGGCGAGTGCGGATGTATCTGCGCATAATCCAGGTTTCGCCGCCGCTGCTGGGACGGATGAGGCACATGCGGCAGCTATGAGATGTGCAAAGGGCATGGCGACGCTTGCTATCCGCGTTCTTGTTGAGGATGGGACTGCTTCGGGTGCTAAAGAGGACTTTAAACGTGAAGATGAGTGATTTTTATAGATATGATGGTGAAAAAAACCGTCTGCACGGTTCTATTGAATCAGAGCTAAAACCACCGTCTAGAACATGCGCTTTAGGCATACTTCAGTCGACTCTCCTCCCATCCAGGCCTCAAATAACTACTCTCGAAGCCCATGTCAAAGCTCGTAGAATGAGTATAGTTCAACTCCCACTCGACATTCATTTCCACGCCCTCAGCTGCTTGACTCCACACCGTCACCACGATGGAGTTATCCCCATGATAATCCAGCACGCCAGGCGGCACGGGGAAGTCGATCTGGTGTCCAATGTACGGACTGAATCTGCCGTATTGATACCCGTTCACGAAGATCAGAGCACGAAGACGGTTCGTGTATGTCGACTTGCTGGGCGTAAATGTGCCATCTAACGTCGATGTAAGGCGGAAGGAGATGGACACATCAATACCCTTGGGTACATCTAGAGGCACAACAGTGCGGAATGCTCGGACACCAGCAGAGGGTACGACCAAGTTCGACGTGTCACTAGAGAGATCCTTCCAGCCGTCATCAGGGTAGCCAGGCAGATGCATGCCCACGCGCTCAGCGTAGAGTCCTCCCTCGTTGAAAGGGCCTCGCATGGGATCAATGTTGTCCTCGAGCCCGGCGTTTCCAGCAATCCTCCATTCAGTGAACTCGTAGTCGCTGCCGGATCCAACGAGGGTAGCGTTGGTGATGCCTCGCGGGTCAATCGCAGAACCACGCAGCTCGTGGCCACTCTGGTCCATCAACACAACGAGCACATTGTCGCCGTCGTCCTTGAGCGTGGCGTTTTTGAAGGAATAGGTTCCGGAGTGCGTGCCGAGATACGAGAGGCCGTAGTAGGAGCCAATGTAGTCCGAGTTAAGCCATATGGAGTAACCAAACGCGAATCCACCGATGAGATCGAGGAAGACGCCTGTTGGGGGTTTGTCTGTGGAGGAGAAAGTGGCTCTGTAGATGTGGTTGCCGTAGTGGACCTTGTAGTCGTCGACGTAAAGTACCGGGTTGTTGTCAGCCGGCTTGGTCGGGTTAGGAGTTTCCGTATTATCGGCGACTAGGAATTATCAGATTGAGTGACACCTAAACTCTTAGGGTTCAATACTTACCAACCCAGCCATCTGAGGTTGGCTCATAGTCCTCTGCAATCTCAGGAAGACTGTCAGCCCACTCCCACGGGCCGAGGGCGGGCAGCTTGAATTTCGAAGGTCCCTTGATCGTGACGACGTGTTTGGGCCCATCACGCGATTTGATGGGGACCTTTTCTCCGTTCCAAGTGATCGAATGCAGCTTCTCAGTCGCAAAGACGGTGATGGTCTGCGCCTCTTCCTCGTCGCCGGTGAGAGCAAGTACGCGCTTCTTCTTGTTGTATTCCGCGGAACGGACGAGATAAGGTCCTTGGACAAAGACTTTAAGATGTTAGTCACTGATCCTCCTGGTGCTCATATGTTTTTAGCTTACCGGTGCTCTCGACGGGGGCAGATGGGTCGTTGTCCAAAGTCGGTACCCAGAAGCGATAGGCTGCCTTGCGATCGAGCAACAAGATCCGGGTACCATCATTCAGTTTGATGATGTTTGTTCCAGATTTCTGCGTGTAGGAGACCGTGATTCCCTTCTTCTCATTCTTTACCGTCACCGACTTTTTGCTAGAAGCGCGCAATACCTTGTGTCCAGAAGTGCTCCGGATGGCAAACTCGCCAGTCTCGCCCTCGGGGAGCCACAGTGCGAGGACTTCTTTGCCGTCGATAATGGTATAGCTGAGGACCTCGGCAGTCGAGTAGAGCAGCTTCTTGTTGCCGAATGTGAAATCCGTAACGAGGACCTTGGCCTCGTGGCCGTCGATGGTGATTGAGTTGCCGAAGCGGGGGATGGTGAGCTGGCCCTCGGACGTATCGACTGTGAGGCTGAAATCCTCAGTAGTTCCTGATGAAGAGTCGTAGTGGCGGACTACATAAAACGCAGCGTCTGTCTCGGAGTTTCGGAGCTCGGAGGCGGTGATGGCGGAGTTGGTCGTGTAGTTGGTTCCGTAGCCCACTCGATCCGTGTTGGTGAGATCCTGCGCGACCCTGGTAAAGAGGACTAGCAACTTAGTCTCATAATACTTATCCCAGAGTGCGCGGTTCTCAGATACGGGAGAGGAATAGTCGTAGCTTGTCGCGACAACTGGGCAAGCCGAGTGTCCCCAATTCGTGCCGCCAAACATCATGTACAGCGAAATGGCCGTGACGCGTTGAGAAATAAGGTCTCGGTAAAACAGGTTTGCAAACTCGGAGCCGATATCCGTCGGACATCCGCCTTGAGGGCCACCCCACGGGTTGTAAGAGCCTCCTTGGAACTCGGGCATGAAGTTGGGCTGTCGCGGCGACTGGACGTCAAAGTATTTTGTGTAGTCGACCGTCTTGTAGGCCACATACTGCCCGTTGGTGCCGGTACACTCGCTCAAATTGCAGCTCCAGCACGAGGGATAGCTGTCGAGACCGACGACGTCGACATTACCAGTAGCATTAGAAAAGTCCTTGGACCATGAGTATCCATTCATGTTGGGCGCATTATGAGCCAGCGGCACGTCGATTCCTCCCTCGCGCGCGCTGTCCTCGAGCAGCTGCATGTAGTTCGCAACCGTCGGGTTGAGCGTTCTCTTGGCGATATTCTTCCACTGGCCGTTGAGCTCGTTCTCGATCTGGTAGATGAGCACGTTGCCGCCGTTGGTGATGAGGTGTGGCTTGACGATGCTCGACATTTCTTCCCAGTACGGCTTCCACGCTGCCGTGTATCTGTCGTCATCGTTGCGCAGGTCGCCGTACTCGCCGGTGGTCAGCCATAGTGGGAAGCCGCCGGCGTTTGTCTCGGCGTTGACGTAGGGTCCAGGGCGCATAATTACGTACATGCCGAGCTCCTTGGCCAGGGTAAAGATGGATGTGAGGTTGTGGCTACCATTAGTAAAGTCTAACGCATCTAGGGATGCACTGTGGTAGCCCCAGGAAGTGTAGATAGAGAATGTGTTGAAGCTGGCATCTTGTTAGCAATACTTCGATGGGAAAAGGGAATATCTTGACTCACCCAGCAGCTTTAATCTTTTGGAGAAGATCACCCCAAAGTTCCGGTCTGTAGAATATCTGTTAGGCTTGTTCTAGTGATGTTCCAAAGAACTTACACTGGGAATCTCCATGGATGAAACTAAATGGCGTGAGCAAGTTGACGAGACGTCATTGTAGAATCTATTACTCACCTCGCCGGAAAAGACAAACAGTCTTTGACCGTTGACAAAGTAGCTGTGGTGATCCCTAAAGTACCACGGTTAGAAAACGAAACCGCCATAATTTTGCCATTCATCTCACCATTGTACAACTTCATTCAAGCCATTGTCAAGAACTGGCCATTCGCTGTCCTGTGCTAGAACCGGGGCTGCAAGAGCCGCCAATCCCGCTAACCCCAAACCGAACCTGGAGATCTTCATTGTCGCAACTTGAGCCAGACAATAGCAATCCTCCTAAATTCATTTCCTCTCATTCCAAGGCGCAAAGGAGTTTTTATCTCCCATCGTCAACCACCTGCGCGTGCGACAAAATTCGGGCCGAGTCGGCACCATAGCACGAATGTTAATTTCTGTTTATCCGTTTAATGTCCCTCCAATGAGGCCGTCGCATTGCCTTTAGCCTCGACGACGTTGCACCGGGGCCGGCGATCGGCAAGGGTCACGGCTGGATTTGGAAGCTCAGGGACCTGTGAGGACGAGCTTTGATTTGAACGGCTCAGAGAGGAAGAAGCGAGAATTATGGGCATCATTCTTTCCCCTCCTTCACCGCTGTCCATAGGACCATGTTTGTGCGGGGTTCGGTATTGTGATGCCCGAATTTTGCTATGTTGTGCCGGGTTTTGCATGAACAACCTGTTTCTTTAGTCGAGCCAAACATCTTACAGCATTTCATTGCGCTGGTTGGTTCGGCGCCTGAGCCTTGTCTCGTCGGCAGCTTTTCTGATGTCATTATTGTACACATTTGCCGCTTAACAAGTCCCTAGGCTAAATGACGCAGCATCATGATCAAATATCATCACATCCTCAGAAAAGTGGAGGTTTGTAGGGTAGGCAAATTGAGGTGAGCGTTTCTAGAAGCACCCGCAGATGAACGAATCATAGGAGTTGCTGCAGCTCAAACAAAGTCTGTGTGAAAAGAATGTTGCATTCAATTCAGATCCAACTATTCTAGAACTGCGTAGACAGCTTCCTCCACGCTGATCTCCCACTTGGATCGTGGGGTAACACACCTCTACACTAAATGCCGAAGGATCCGGGCGCTCCGCTTTCCATTAGTGGCTGCCGATTGCTGTATCTTATCAAGATCATGTCACGTATCAATAAACCTCAAGTATTTATATGATGAATTATAACTTTGGATGCGAACTCGCATGCTAGTCCAGCTTCAAGTTTAGTCCGGCTCCTTGAACCAGCCTATGTGCAGCCTCGTCGCCAATCCGCGTCACAAATCCCCCAGTACACAAGGCTTTTAGTGGGGAAACAATTTCACAACGACATAACAGAGCACATCTCGCACAACTTGTCCTAACCAACATTTGTGCTAAGAGGCCGGAAAAGGTTTAGTTCACATCTGAAACAAAACAATCGCGAAAAATATGTGCAACTGGAAACAACTTACCCTATACGAAGCTGATGGAAACTCGCAGCAAACACGTGCAACTCTTTCTCGTCAAGATCCCATCTTCCCAAGCACTATCTGTTAGTCATCAAGGGGAGCAGTTTTGCTGAGAGAAACGATTGTGAGCAGCACGTTGGCGCAGGTAAGCCCGATTGGCCAATGACATGAATCATTCGAAAAAACGTATCGCGTCACGTTGAAAAGCTCCTTCACCCTTGCACTAGGGTGCGGAAGTGTTTTGGGAAACCTTTCCAAAGCCTATCAAACAAGAGTGGTGAAGCTATTCAGAGTTTAGTGGATGGGCAAGGTTGCTCAGAACCGAGAGTAACACTGTTCCTACTTGACTTGAGGTCGAATTGAACGAAAATGGTAGGGCAGGTGACTGGGCGAGACACACTACTCTAGACGTTCAGTTCCTAAGCTTGTTCTAATCTAGGAGGCTATATCACTCCATGACCAACATCAACTACGTCAGCACGTCATTTTGCGACTCTTCTTACTATTGGCGGGACTTGAGTAGCCGTGTGACCGCAAATCGGGCACACATACACAGACGCACACACACATATGCACACGCACGTATCCTACTCGCATCGGCATTCCGCGTACTAAAGCGAGCTTACTATCTTCAGTTGAAGCTGATGAAAATTCCGGTTGAGAAATGTGAAATGGAAAGATCGCATGTGACCTTTGCCAGCGACAGTCAAGCGTATTGAGAACCAACGTCAAGATCGGCCACTGTTCCCATCGTATTTCTCAACGTTGCATCGATTCCCTTGATCTGTCATGTCTAGGCGCCCATCACTGCTACATGACACGGCATGAACCTTAGCTCAAGGTCATATAAGTCTAGGGAATACGGTGATAGATTGCAGTGGGAATGTCGTCGACAGGGTTCGGAAGAACTATTAGAGTGTGGCTCGTGACACGGAAATGTGTGCCACACGACTTAAGCTTAAATCATACGTTTTGAGAGTGTCGGATAAGTTTTCCGAGGGGCTGAGAGCAGCCATAACTCTATTCAACATGAGGACATTGTCACGACTACACACGCATCCGTGCATCAGTAAGCATACATAACCCTGGGTGCCTGGCAGTAAACATTGACAGTGCTGAGGCTGTGTACAGTTGATCACCCCATTCCGGAAATGGAGATGTACACTCCGAAATGGGTGGTATCCACACGGTAAGTTCGTTTCAAATCCATCTATCAAGCTCGCAGTTTTTGCGCAAGTGAGTTTGGGCCGAGATTTTCCACCAACCGCGATTCATGCCCCGTTGTCGAGTTGCACCAATGACGCGGGAACGGACGTAGTGTCCAGCACGTCGCATCCGGCCCTCGGATCACTTGCGTTTCGAATTAAGGGTAGCGATTATAATGTTTGCTTCAGTACTAGTCGTGGGGTACATGCTACGGCACCAGAGGTAGTCTTGCTAGGTAGGCCATGTATGCAGCCTAGATCGAATAGGCAGGTTCCGGCTCCCGAACGACTGTCATCCCCAGTTTGGCACGTGTGGAGTACCCCAGATGCCAAGTCAACCACGGCTTCGTGTGCATGCGTGTGTAGGTATTGGAAGTATTCAGGACGAATAGGGGTTGCATTGTGGCATCGAGTTATCGATTCCTCGTTTGGGGGTACAACGGTTTGGGGGCAGGATGAGTATATAAAGCCAGCTTCATTCTTCCTCTCCATCCGGTTTATTCAACAGCAATCTAACTTCCAAGCCTCCTGATCTAGCCTTCTTTCTAACTCCTTCTTCGAAACATCTATATTACCCTTTCATTTCCATCATGAAGCTAGCAGCCGTCTTCGTTACCTTCCTGGCAACTCTAGTCGTGGGCTCGCCCATTGACTCCGAGGACCTCGTTCTTAAGCGTCAAGCTGCTGAAGCCTGCTCCGTGGGCTACTGCACACAGAACGGAGGCACTACTGGTGGTGCTGCCGGATCGACCGTCACTGTCACGACTGTTGCTGCTCTCATCGCTGCTGCCAAGCAGGACGGCCCGCTCACCATCATCGTGTCCGGCAACTTGGTTGGTTCCGACCGTGTCCGTCCCACGGCTGACAAGACTATCATTGGTGCTGCTGGTAGCTGTATGTTTTCTATCTCGTATGTATCTTGTCCAATAATCTGACACTTAATAGCCATCACTGGCGTTGGTATCTACGTCCGTCGAACGAACAACGTCATCCTCCGCAACCTCAAGATTGCCAAGGTCTATGCTGAGAACGGCGATGCCATTGGTATCGACGAGTCCACTAACGTTTGGGTGGACCACTGTGACTTGTCTGGAGACTTGAGCCTCGGCAAGGATGATCTTGACGGTCTTCTTGACATTTCCCACGGCGCTGACTGGATCACCGTCTCCAACACCTACTTCCATGATCACGTACGTTCACCTCCTGCACTTAACTCTAAGATGAAGTATCTAACGCTTTTCTCGAAATAGTGGAAGGCTTCCCTGATCGGCCACTCGGACAACAACGCCGACGAGGACACTGGCAAGCTCCACGTCACTTATGCCAACAACTACTGGAAGAACCTCAGCAGCCGACAGCCCCTCATCCGCTTCGCGACTGTTCACCTCGTCAACAACTACTGGGACGGCATTCTGCTCTCTGGTGTCAACACCCGCATGGGCGCCCAGGTTCTGGTCCAGAGCTCAGCCTTTGCCAACTCTGTCGAGCGAGCCATCTTTTTCGCCGACTCCGACTACACTGGCTATGCCGTCACTGAGGATGTTAACCTTGGTGGCTCCGTCAACTCTGCTCCTCTTGGTACATTGACCTCGGCCAAGCTGCCTTACAAGGTCACTCTCCTTGGCTCTGGCAAGGTCGCTAGCGTTATTCCCACCACTGCTGGACAGAAGCTGTAAGGAGACTTCACCTTGAGATTAGTTGTGTAGCATAGCGCAAAGTTTGTCGAGGTGTGCGACATTAGCGACGTGATTGGTGCAAGCCCGATGTCGCATGGGCTAGATCTCCTGGAAGGAAGGTCAAGGCAGATGGGGAGGGACTGATGTGTTCGGTAGTACATATTGCTGTTCTGTAAATATTTAAATTCTACATCTCGAACATTACTACTCAAAATTGGGTGAATATCATCGCCCTTGGAAGGTCAGGGTCATTGTATTATGTTTCGGATCCTGAATCGAGACCCGACACCGCCCTAGTTTATACAACAGTTGAACGTCGATTGCTTCTCATCCTTCATTTCTAGATCTCCTCAAGATTTCCGCCACAGCTTCGTCAACTCGTCGAACAACAATGGTCGGCTCCACGTTGATTGAACTCCCAAGAGCATCAATCCATCCGTTGCCAGCTCGGTCGATCCAAGCTGACTGAGCCCCAGCCGACCTCGCACCGAGCGCATCGAATGGATTGGCGCTCACAACCCAGACTTGGTCCAACTTCACACCCGCCTCGTCCGCTAGGTGATAATATGTTTTAGGATCCGGCTTAAATGTCTTAAGCGAGTCAACAGTTATGAGTTTTCCGGGTTTGGAAAAGCAGTTGATCTTGGACAGCACCGGTGACGTCCTCACTGAAGTCGTCACCATCTCATCTGTTCCATTGGAAAAGACGTAGGCATTTAACGAAGGCTCGCTGTCCACCAGTTTCATTGCGGACTCGATCTCTGGGAACGTTTTCAAGCCGTTGTATGCGTCCATAAGTCCTTCCGTCTGGGCTTGGGAAAGAGTGAGACTCTTCTCGGCGACCGCATGCTGCAGAGCCGCACGAGTGATCTGGGAAAATGACTGATATGTGCCTACTCTTGAATTAGTGTCCATTTGCATGACATGCTGGCAGCAATGAATGATTCTTCTTACCCATGCTATTGGATCGCCAAGTATATTCTAGCTGATACCTGCGCCACTGCGTTGCTAGTTCTTTGGCCACATCGTGACCGAACAGCTCACCGAGTTGCTCGGCAATCGACTCGGTCGACAACAGTGTTCCATACAGATCAAAGCCTATCACGATTTTTCTTGACATTCTGAATGAATAATTTCTTGCAAAAGTATGACCTCGAATCAGCGATGTGGCGACTTTTAGACGTCTGTGAATGCGGGGAACCTGCTAACCTCGGAACGAGGCCGTCTAGGTTCAACATCGTTATCAACGTCATCAAGGATGACAAATCACGTCGACAATCAACCACTAACCCGAGGAGAAGTCAAAGCGACAAGATTGCGGCGTTGGTAGCCGTTTTCATACTGATGGGAGGCTGTGGTGAACATATGGCAAATAAGACCCGGTAAAAATGAGTGTGTAATTTTCAACTAGCATCCTAGGACCTTCGCATACTTTTCAGTCATGATACTGATCGCTCGTAGGCGAAAATATACAAAAGAGTAATGTAGACGAATACGCATTAGTTTCAAACTTCTACCAAGATTCCAACTGGCGTTCCACAGTTGTTCCTCTTTTGAGGCTTTGTGTAGTAATCGACCTGAGCCCGCAAGCTGCTTCTCTAGTCATGTCCAGACCTGGGGTGATATTCATTGTTCCTGAAGGGCTACTGGAAATGACCAACTAATTGACAGGTTGCAGGACAATTTGGGTTCTGCCGCTGATGTTCACCTCGACGTATGCCTTGCCAGCCTCGCTAGCAACAGCGGACTGTCCAGTGCTGAGCTTGTACTCTTTGTTCGGAGTCAAGCGGTCGAATCCGAGTCGGAAAACACCGGGCTCCTTACCATTGTATAGAACAAGGTCAAGCTGCTCGCCGCCAATGCTGTAGGCCTTGGCCACGAGCACATCGGGGAACTTTGCGTCCTCCAACAAGGGACTCTGAAGCGCCCCATCCGAGACCGTAAAGAGTCGCGTTGGCCAAGTCGCGCTGCTTGACGAGGCATGCCATGAGCGCAATGACTTAGCTGGTTGCCGACAAACGCTTATTGTACGGAGATCCTGACCTGGTGGCTTCAAGTGGGAAGTACACATTGTCCAGTTGGTCAAGGGCCTCCTGGCGGATCTTTTCGTCGCCAAACTAAGCAGCCGTCGCAGGGATAAAGGCGCGGAGAGGACTCTCGCCGGCTCGGTAGTTGTTGGGGTCTATCTTGCTTGTTCCCTTGAGCTCCTTGACTTCGAGCTGGCCGTTGTCGTCGTACTTGAGGAACTCGTTTCGGATTATGGCCCAGTTGCCGTGCGCGAGGCGAGGGAGGTAGGCCGTCAACAGCATGGCGTTGATGCAGTCAATCAGAGTTCCGCAAAGACCGGGAAGCTTGATTGAGGTCAGTAGAAAACAGCCAATGAAGAGGTAAAGACTTACGGTGAGATCAGGAAATTTGCTGTGAATGAGAAGAATCCTACCGTCGCAGTCAGTGAACTCTCCTCCAAGGGATCGTTCGAAGCGGTTGCAGATCTTGGATCCGAAATCACGCCCGAGAATACGGTCAGACATGACTAGGCCAGCCATTCCGGTAAGACTGTCGGGCAAATGATTAGCAACTTCTTCTGTGTGAAACTTCAAGTCGCGAGGACCTTTATATACTTGCAAAGGGAGTACATGTAGTTGGGCTCGCAAGGACACAGGCAATACGGGTTGTCGGTCATGTTGCTGGGAAGCCCGTTCGCAAGGCCTTCATAGTTGGTCTTGTAGTGCTTGCCATCGTCGATCACAAATTCCAGGCGTTCTTGCGGTGATACTGGGGATTACCAAAAGCCTGCTCGTAAAGTCCAATCGCGGAGCGCAGGTATCCAGTGACCATCTCAAAAACTAGTCAGACTCAATAATTATTAGATTCGGTTGTGGCGGCTTATGATGTTGCCTTTCTTGATGGGATCCCAGTCGCTGATGGTGAACCTGCCGAAGAAGGACTCCCACTTCCAGTATCTTGGAGCAGACTTTAGGATTAGGTCTCTATATACGATGAAACGTGGACTCACGACTTGATGGCTCCTGCAGACTCTTTTCGATGCAGTTCTGTGACGCGAAACCGGGAGCGCAATGGCACGGATACATGCTAAGAACGTCGACGACATCGTACAGCAGATAGCGAACTGAACCGGTCTTGAACTGGTCAATCACATCATGGTAGCTAAAGTCGTCGCGAGCGCTGAGGCCTCGCTCGAGCGTATGCTGGACGTATCAGAGGGTTTCCAAAGAGAGTTCGGGGAGCCAGGGGTAGGTGACGGGGAGACATCAGCAAGCTGGTCTTGGATGGCCTTGACGAGATCCTAAATCTAGGGAGTTTAATGATCTGAAACACCATGCAGGCACTTACCATGAACAGTCCAAGGCCCCCAGCCAAAGTCGCCAACAGACTCATGGTCATTGTGAAGGCCGTTGGTGGCCGGAATGATCTTGGAAAGCTTCACTTGTAGGCTAGCAAAACTGCTCAAGTTTTTATTGAAGTAATTTGGGGAGCGGCAGTACTGTGATGGTCGACATGATGGCTTCTTTTGATTCGCCGTCTTGTGTGTCGAGTGTTGGATTAATTTCTTCCCAGTTCGAGTCTGGCTTTGCTGATGTAACTTTTACTCGTTTTGGGATAAACCGCACTACGGTCCGGCCTCCGGGCTTGCAGCTGCATCCCCAGACTCACTCATACTTCGAAGCATGGGGAAACGCCAAAAGGCGGGGAATGCCAAAATTCCCAAGCTCATCATCTCTAGTCTACGGATTAAGTCCGCTATCTAGCCGCTTCATGGCCGGCCGGAAGGGTAGCGAAGACGGGGAACACGCTGCGACGGAGGAGGTCGGCGAGCGGACCGCCTGGAATTGCGGCTGCAAGTCGGGAGCTGACACTGAGGTCCGTATCAAGGATTTAGAATCGAACCATAGATAGAGAACTACCTAGTATCAATTTCCACACCCCTCAACCTTCTTCATCCCATTCCATACCTGCCTTGTGCCTGAGAAACATACACAGTAATCTCTGTATCCAACCATGACGCCCGAGCTCCATACCACGAAGGCTATTGTGTCACATGAACCCGAGGATGGAAAGAGAAAATGGATCCTACAAGACGTGCAAATAACGCAACCGGGGGAATGTGAAGCCATCGTCGAGATGGTCGCTTCTGGCGTCTGCCACACAGACCTAGGATGCGGAACGGCGCCAGACGGCACTCCTGGATTCCCCGTACCTCCATACCCCCGTGTTCTAGGTCACGAAGGTAACTTCACTCAATCCAATACTTGAAAGAATTGCTTGAAAGGAGACTGACAAGGTTTGTCCCAAAAACCAGGCGCTGGATACGTCCGCGCTGTCGGTTCCAAGATCACCAAAGTCAAGCCCGGCGACGCCGTCCTGCTATCCTTTGCGTTTTGTACTAGCTGTCACAATTGCAAGTTCGGTGCGCCTGGTTACTGTCACGAGTTTTCCGATCTTAACTTTGCCGGCGTGAGAGATGCGTTCCGGTTTCCCGGGGCTGAGAGTGTGGACATTGGCGGCTCTTTCTTCGGGCAGTCTAGTTTCTCCAAGCTCAGTCGGGTTCGAGAGACAAGTCTCGTCAACGTCAGCAGCTTTGTTGAGAATTTGGACGATTTGAAGCTGTTGGCACCTCTCGGTTGTGGTATTCAGGTACGTCAAAGTGTGTTTGGACAGTTTGACATTTCAAATTCCACCACACGTAACTTGTAGGCCTAAACTCGCTGACACTGACATCACTAGACGGGTGCAGGTACAGTGACTGAGCTGGCGGGTGCAAAGCCAGACGACAAGGTGGCTGTCATCGGCCTGGGTGGTGTTGGGCTTGCAGCAATCATGGTAAGCCACCAAAGTCCCTTCATCCATCATCCATCTCAATTCATGCGCTTAGTCAGCCCAGTAACTGATGGAACATGACACAGGCCGCAAAGCTGAGGGGCTGCCGCACCATTATCGGAATCGATCGAGTCCCTGGACGGATCGAACTGGCAAGGAAGCTCGGCGCAACTCACGGCATAGACACTTCGTCCGTCGCCAGCGTAACCCAGGCAGTCCGCGAGGTAACCGGAGGCTCTGGCAGTACTGTGACTATTGACGCAACCGGCGTACTCTCCTTAATTCAACTGGGTCTCCAGTTCACCGCCAATCAAGGCAAGATGATCTTACTCGGCGTTGCCCCGATGGGCGCGGGTTTGGAACTCGCAGTCGTCCCATACATGGTGGTAAGTACCAACGTCTCAAATTCTCGACACCGCCTGGCAGAGAATTAAGCTGACATTTCTGCTTAGTCGGGCAAGCAAATTATGGGCAGCATGGAGGGCGGTGTGACTCCGGAAGAGGTTTGTGCAACTCGCAAACATTTTGTTCTTACCCGTATCGTGAGTACTTTGCTGATGTGTGCTAGTACATTCCCCGCATGATCCGGTGGTTCCGCAATGGAGACTTTCCTGTCAACCAGCTGATCAAGTTTTATCCAGTCAGTGAGCTTCCACTATAGCTCGCAGCTTACTTATGCTGACGCCAGTGCTAGGTCGAGGATTTCCTCAAGGCCGTTAGGGATATGGAGGAAGGATCAACGATTAAGCCTGTTTTGGTGTGGTGATTGACTGGTCATTTCATGTAACCATCTGCTTTTGAACTGGGCAAAGCTAGTTCTTCTCTAGTCCAAAATGTCGTGATCCCATCCTACAATTACTTTGCACAAAGTTCCATTGTACAGGTTTTATCCATCGGTAGCATGGCGGAGCGTGTCAGCATAGGAACGCGGGGTATGTTACCTCGAGCGGATCGGATTTCGGTAAGACAGTTAAACTATGCCCTTGGCTGCTGATTAAGTGCTTTTGGCTACGTGGGTAGTAGGAAAACACCAATGAGGTATTTGAAAGTCAGGCCATTTGTATGAATCAAGGGATGTCAGACCTTTCAGACTCGATTTCACGCTAGGGAACAAAGTTGGTGCGTTGGGACTTCAGTTGCTCTGACGCAACAGCTGTGGATCTGCTGGAAGGAGCGCGAATAGCCAGCGTCTCCAAAATACCATGCATAGAGTAGAAAAAACCGATGCTGTGTTGTCAATCTTATGTACCCAACGCCAGCTTAGCTAACGATATGCTTGTTAAGGAACAAAGTCTGTACATTGCAGAATCCCTTAAGTCCATTTGCTCCCCATTCCGTACCTAGACCACTCTCCTTGTGCCCTCCGAACGGCGCCATTGGTGACAGGTCGAAATGGGTGTTGATCCAAACGGTGCCGGCTTGAATCTCTTGAGCAACGCGCTGTGCTTTCTTAAGGTCATTGCACCAGATTGAAGCGCCGAGCCCCATCAAAGTGTCATTTGCGCGCTCAAGGACCTCATCCTCACTCTTCCAAGACATCAGCGGTACAATGGGACCTAAGAGAATTTCAAGTCAGTCATCCTGAAGCTGTACAGATGTTCAAAGTAAGGAGGGAGAAATAAAAACACGCTTTACTTACCAAATGGCTCTTCGACAACGATACGCGACTTGTCAGGTGGGTTATCGATGATAGTGGGTGTGATGAAATATCCCGACGAGGACTCAACCTTGCCTCCTGTGGCCACTTTCCAGCCCTGCTTTTCAATGTCATCAAAGAAGGTCTTGACCCGCTCATATTGCATAGAATTTTGAAGGGGTCCATGCGAGATGCCTTCCTGAGAGCCATCTCCGAGGGTATACTGTTTGACGTGTTTGACCAGAGCATCCCTGAACTGCTCATAGATCGATTCGTGGACGTAGATACGTTTAATGTTGAGACAGATCTGGATCTTGTGAGCTTCCTGCGCACCTCATGGGTGTACTTCCTTGTCTCGATGCAAGACATACCTGACCGGAGTTCAAAAAGGCGAAAAGTGCAACCTGCACGGAGAGTCATTGTTAGCATGACCGCATCTTTCCGTATTTTAAATGAGTCAAACCTTTGAAGCAACTTTGTCAACATCAACATCTGGGAACACGATGGCCGGATCGTTTCCACCGCTAGAGCAATTGTCAGCAGGGAATGTCTTTAAACAACACAGCACATTTCGTTTTGGGGGAGTACGTACAGCTCAAGAGTGACTCGCTTCAACGTCTTGCTCGCGCTTTGGACGACAAGTTTTCCAGTATTGGTCGAGCCAGTAAAGCTGATCTTGTCAATTCCAGGATGGCTCGTCAACCAGGGGCCCAGTTGGTCATCACCACTGAGGGACTGCACAACGCCAGGAGGGAAGAACTTCTGAGCTAATTCGACTAGCTTGAGACCGCAGTATGGGGTGAATGGGCTGTTAAATATTAGAAAATGCTTGCGTTTCTTGAAACGTCGGCAACATTGAAGGAGCCACAGAGAAACTTACGAAGGCTTGACGATGATGACGTTGCCGGTCAAAAGAGCTGGAGCAATCTTTCCTGTGGCTAAGAGAAGAGGGAAGTTCCAAGGAATGATTGCTGCAACTACGCCAATGGGTGTGTATCTGGTGACGACAGTGCGGGTTTCGGTGTCCTCGATGACATCCTCGGGAAGGGCAATGTTGGCCATGCCACGGATCCACGCAATAGCTGCATCTGTTTCGCCATCGGCTTGAGGGATCTGTATGTATCTCAAGTCAGAGGTTGAAATAATTCCATCAAAAAGCAGCTGTATCTTACAGGCTTGCCCTGCTCCGAAATGAGAAGGTCTCTAAATTCAGTCCGAAGCTCGTCCACAGCATCTGCATATGCCAAAACAGCCTTGCGGCGATCTTCGTAGGGGACTTTGGACCATGTCTTGAACGCTCGCTTGGCTGCGTCAACGGCCACGTCCAAGTCATCCTTGGTGACGACGGGCACCTTGGCCTTGGGCTCAAGATTGGCCGGGTTGATGCCGTATCGAGTTTCCTTGGTCGGGTGGCTCTTCCCGTCGATGATCTGGATGAAGCTGTCTTTGAAGTCGAGCGAGGCTCCATCTGTTGGCGGCTTAGAGCCGTTGACAGCGATAGACGTTGTGGCGGACATGACGGTATGCTGTAGATGGCAGATGGAGGCAGGCCAGAGATGGAATGGAAGCTAAGATGAATGGATGTCCTCGACAGCAGTGAAGGTTGAAAATTGAAGTGAGAGAGAAGGGAACTTGGGAATGTTTTCTACCAACCCCACCTCGCCTCCCTTGCTTTATGCCTGTCCTTCCTTGCATTCATTCCCCCGCACCTATCTCGAGTGCCACTCGCATCACTGTCGAATCATCGTCATCCGGACGCGAGCGGTCCGAAACACGGACCAGACCCCGCAGGTAAGCCGGCACATCCCGGCGTCGGATCTTGGAGCGACATGTGTCTGCGCGGGGTTGCATTTGGGACAGTCAACAAGTGATAATAAGGGCACCTAGACCAGTTAGTCTTTAGCACATGGTTGGGCCGTACTATTGACGGTTTTGGCTACAAGATGCTGCAAGGCCGTCGGGAGTGCAGCGAATGGAGAAAGAGAGTAGTCAGCGTTCCTTTAATCTGGATAACAAACATCCGGATTTCATCTCCCAAGACACTGTAAACCTAGGTAAGAGAGCAGCGGAATCGAGAAAACAAGCGGTCAACGTCCATATTGTCTGGATAACAAACATCCGGGGATCATCGCCCATGGTGATGTCTCTAAAGTCACTTTTGTCGGTCCGTACACCGCCGTACGAGGTTGGTGTGACGTTGCGCTTCATACCTCAAGACGAATGTATGGTGCTACGAAAGCGCCAGACAACATGAGTCAACCTTTGGCAAGATAAAAGGTCGATTGTACAAGCCCCAGCTCACGTTATTCATCACTCGCTTGATAAGTGTCACAAAAGGTGTCAGAGAAAACGCCACTACCCTTCCTACACTTCGTACTGCACCAAGCACCATGGACATGGCCAAGCCCAACACTCTACAGAATGGACACGTCGATCCGGAACTGGGCCATGTCGACGCTCTGGAGACAGTCCGCACCGCCGGCAGCATCTCTATGAGCCCGGAGCTGTTTGAGAAGCTATATCTGTCTCCACCAAACGCGGTCAAGGGAGAACTGAGGAAGACGTTTGGCAACCCAACTCCATTGTACGTCCGTCTGCACTCCCTCTTTGAGCAACTCGGGCTAACTCGGCTTCACAGAGCCCTCGTTGGATTCTTGCTCTCTTTAATGCCCCTGTCATGCGATTTAATGGGCTGGCGAGGGGCAGGCCTCCTTGGCGCAGCCACCATGTAAGCCGTGATACCGCGCCCATGATCCATGATTTTGGCATGACTCACGAACCCTTTGCAGCTCAGTTTACTTCTTCATGGGCGGTGTCCTCATGCTCCTCAGCGGAATCATGGAGTGGATCATCGGAAACAGCTTCCCTGCCATCGTCTTTAGTAGCTTCGGCTGCTTCTGGTTGTCGTTTGGCGGCATTCTCAACCCATCATTTGCTGCCTTTTCATCATACACACCGGCGGATGCCGAGTCCCCTGCAGAGGGAATGGCGACTCGAGGGTTCAATGCAAGTTTAGGTAAGGCGGCCGCCCGGAATGACGGCACACGCCATAATAACACTAGCATGACAGGCTTCTGGCTGGTATTTATGGGCTTACTTGCCCTCGTCTACTTCATCTGCGCCTTGCGGACCAACGTTGTCTTCGCAATCATGTTCTTCACCTTACTTCCCGCATTTGGTCTCCTCACAGGAGCGTTTTGGGTGTTGGCAGAAGATTATACCGGAAACGCAGAACTTGCCAACAATCTTTTCATGGTATGTCGCCATCACCCATGTCATCTCGATGTCATTTTGTACAACTGACACGTCAATAGGGTGCCGGGGCCATTATGTTCTGCACTTGCATCGCGGGATGGTATATCCTTGTCGCCATTATGTTTGAGATTGTTGACTTTCCAATTTCACTTCCAGTGGGTGATCTTTCGAGTGTCGTCAAAGGCAGGAGTCAGAGTATGAACCGTCCTTGAAGGACGAGCATGTGTTGATGTGAGGGTACTTGGCAGCTGGCAATTGAGGTGGAATGTACATGCTCCGAATCTGACGACCAACACGCCCGTCCAGCTTTTCCGGGTGGGGGATGAATGGCGCACAGCTATAGTGTAAGTCAATCTATCAAAATGAGAAATCACATTCAATCAGTGTGATGCTGTATGCAGACCGTGAACCCGGCCTCTAATGCTATGTGTTATGAGCAGTCAACGCCGTAGGAGCTCATACTAGGACGGGACCCAGACAAACCGCCAGAAGCCGACAAATCAAACGCATTTTCTGTAGCAAGATCCATATCAAAATCGAGAAAGGTTGGCGACGGCATGTCCACAGCAATGGATGCGTCGCTTGGCTCCGCTGCCCGCAAACAACCACACATGGTACCATAGTCGACCATTGACCAGAGAATTGCTTCTAGCTCGGGTCCTATTTCCAAGGACGAATTTTGAGCAAGCATGTTGTCGAAAGCCTGGGTATGTGATTGAAACGACAGAAGCTGCGTGTGCTGTCCTCGCGTGTTAGTCTACGGTCCCAATTGAAGGACAATGATGAGAAACAAAGCGATGCTTACCATCTTTGACGCATGGCTCCAAAATTTACCCATGTTCTCAAGTATTCGCAGCGCTTGTTGGCCAGCATCGACGAGTTGTTGTGGCGGTACCCTCTGTATTCCCTCTTGAGCGTGGACTAACAGCGAAAGAACACCGCCAGCTAGACAGGTTGCATAGGCGTAGAAGGACGCCTCGATATGACAGCCTGCAGCTTGCGCTTGTTCAAGCCACGCGGGCAGTTTTCGAGCGTGTTCGCAACAGGTGTCAAAGGTTCGCATGAGGAAACTTGAAGGCGCTTTCGTCTTGAGCTTTTGAAGTCGCAAAGTCAAGAGAAATGGATGGTTCAGCAGACAGTGGCAGAGGTGGAAGACCATGCGGGCAAATATAGCATGCCCCATGGTTTGGTGATCGATGGATCCATCGGGAAGTCTACTATTGTCGATCATGTCGGCAACCGAGACATCCATTTGCAGATGCTGCTCAATCAAGAGCAAGAACGAGTTGATGGATGCAAACTCGGATCGAGAGTCCCAGGGCTGAACATTGTCTGTCTCGCGCTCGTGGAGGACGTAGCGCGTGCAGCGACCTAGAGCCGACGCAACAAGAATTGCCAGGGTAAAGTGTCCCCGGATGTCTTGGTCCGCATTCCAATTGAGCAGTTGGTGAAGTGTAGGCGTTTGCTTCCAGGTGCCCGTTCGAAAAACATCTTCTTCACAGGGGAGCTGGACGTGGCAGTCCTCATCGGCTATGGCTGGCGGACGGGCTTTGCCGCACGAGACCAGCTTGTCGAGGAGATATACGGACCAAAAAACTCTTCTGCGCTCTTCTTGTTCGACGATGGGGAGCAGCGGGTTTGGCTCTTTCATCAGTTGTAGGTCTTGTGCGATTCTCACTGCCATGCCAATCTTGAGCCATCCAGAACTCGTTCGGCCGGCTAAGCGAATATTAGCAAACTTCGATCTGGAGAATAGGGAATTCCCCGAACTGTCATCATGTGAGCAGGAAAGACGCACCTGTAAAGTCGATGATGGCCAAAATGTTGGTTGTCTGTGAAACATAGAGATTCGGGCAATTTTCAACGGTCAAATGTTCATTCAGAACAACAAGCCAGGCTTCCCTTGCGTACGCTTCCATTGCTTCATGCGTGCGCCCTTGGAAATATTCATGGTCTGAAAATCTCACCGAGGAAGCCAGGACTGCCAACACGAGGCATTTGGGGAGACTGCCAAAGCTGAGCAGCTGACGGAAGCGTTCTTCTTGGAAATATGAGTAGGGCTGGTTGTGCGAGTGGACAAAGTAGGTATCGACGAGGTGTTGGACGACCGGCTCGGGCGGCATGGTACTGAAAGACCTAGTGGTGGCTGTCAGCGGGATATCCTCACATGACGATGTCCCAGAATCACAAGGCATTGATAGACACCATGCTCGGGAAAACGAACATGTTGGGCTCTGTATTAAAGTCTGGCGGAGAAGGGTTAGGTTCGGAGAATCGGCGATGGCCATCACTTGTCATGGGGGGGTGCTGAGACGGCGAGAGACCATCATCCGTCCGTGGATCGGCAAGTTGGCTGGTGGCACTATTTGAAATTGTGAGTAAGGCCAGTAAGATTTTAAGGGAGAGTACATTGGCAATCACCTAGGATGTTGCGATGTCTGGCTGCTCAACCGAGCCAATTGAGCTTCGACGATGCTCAGTCTCCTCAAGACATCCATCTGCGGCAAAGGCACAGGTTAGCAAACCCTCGCTTGGTGTCTGGACTGCGGGCGCGCAAACACCAAAGACTGCGGACCCGCGATCGAGGTGGGGTAAAGAGCTCGTACGTCGGTGAGGCCGGGGGGAAATCCGACCAGATTTGCGAAAGGATTCACGCCCATGCTGGCCATGGTCGTTGAGTAGGCTTCATAGTGGCATGAGCGGTTGACGCGTCTGCAGTGGATGCAGCGAGGGCGATCGCCGGAGCACTTCGTTTTGCGCTGCCTAGAAGGACGGGACAACGGAGTGAGCATAAGCTTCAATGAGCATGGCTGAGCGAGACAGAAGAGATGGGAGGAATGTAGCAATTCTCAAGCTGAAGGTATGTACGTGGGATGGGTTCGAATACGGACACTCGCCGACACACAGGCTGAAAATGGGAGAAGGTGAACGACGCAAAGTGAAGTCATACCTGCAGCTCGTACAGGCCTGCCGAATGCGCCGAATGCCTCCGGGTTGCGAGTGATGCTGCGACCTGCCCGGCGGACTCGGGGTCGTCGTCGCTGGACAAGCAGACGGAGGCATGGCTTGGAAGCGCACTGAGGTCATGTGTTGCGAGACTGTATCCGAGTAGCTGGGAGAGTCAGGCAGCTGTTCTTCACGTAGTGCTGAGGTGGCGGTTGGAGCAAAACGAAGCAAGTCCAAGCTGGGATAAAACACCAAGCGATCGAGAACCGACAACATGCAGGATTCGGGAGAAGGGGAGGAGCGGGGTTACGTGTCTGTGCTAACCTCATTTTCGTCTAGGCACAGGGACTAGGTATGATATCATAAGAACAAAACCCCATGATATCCCGGGGAAGCAGTACCGAATTAAACTGAGTGCGGAGCAATCCCTTGCCATCACGTACAAAGTTGGGCGTATCTGTATCAACTGGCCTCATCCTTGCAACTTGCGGGGTTGACACCCGAGGCATGTGGAGAGCTGTCTAGTTTTGGGCAAGTGTCTGGCTAATAAATACCCGGCTATTAGACTAAGAGTAGTGTATCGGGTCGCTGTAAATGGATTGCCGAGGGTGAAATATTTACGCACCCAAGCACCGTATCAAATCATCAAAGGCTCTACTGAAGTGTACTACCATCCTTTGTCTTCTAAGTGAGAATCCTATGATTCCTCCCCAATCATCTACTCTATTTGATGTCAAACTTAACCGCCAGCATCTTACAGTTTAGCTCCCCCTCCTCTCCCCCTCTTCAAGATAACCTCTCCCATATCCCGAATCAAATGCTTCTGATACTTGCCGCTCCCAGTCTTGGGGAGTTCTCGTCCGATGCCTCTATGACCCAGCCAAAACACATGTCGAGGGGCCTTGACTCGGCCCAGCGCCTGTTCAACCCAGCCGCGGACCTGATCATCTGCCAACGGCTTGGTCTGGGTCGAATTGCTCCTTAGAAAACACGACACGGCTTCGCCGTACTTTTCGTCTGTAAGCCCGACGACGCAAGCTTCTGCGATGCTCGCGTGGGCGAGCAGACGGTTCTCAATCTCGAGCGGTGTGATGTTCTCTCCTCCTACGCGGATATAATCAGCAAGTCATCTCACCAAGCCAACGAGTAAGCATTTACCCCGAATAATAATGTCCTTGATGCGACCTGTAATGTGCCCGTATCCCTCCGAGTCAATGAAGCCTTCGTCTCCTGTGTGCATCCACAAAACGCCGTCTTCATCTCGTTTCATGACCTCTTGAGTCTTTGCCTCGTCGCTCCAGTATCCCTTTTGCAGTGCAAATCCACTGGTGCAAATCTCGCCACGGCTCCCGACTGGAACTATGTTCCCGTCGTTGTCTATAACCTTGGCACTCGTGTGGGGGAAAACTCGGCCAATCGAGTTCAGCATCTTCTCGTCTGGGTCGTCTAGAGACGTGATGAATGTGACGGGACTCGTCTCCGTCATGCCATAGGCAATCAGCATCCCTTGGATATTCATCTTGTCACGCAGCTTCTCCATCAGCATCTTGGACACGGGAGATCCCGCCGCAAGGCCTGTCCGCACCGTCGTCATCTCGACGGCCTTCATTTCTAGCACCTCGAGCTCGGCAATGAACATGGTGGGCACCCCTAGCAAAGCGGTGGCCTTTTCTGCAACCACCGATTCAATCGTCTTCTGGGCGTCGAAACTATCAGACGGAAAGATGATGCAGCTGCCGTGACAGAACGAGGCCAAGAACCCCATGACCAGGCCGAAGCAGTGGAAGAGCGGCGGCGGGCAGCAAACAACGTCTTCCTTAGTGAGCTGCATTGAGTTTCCAACGTATCGGCCGTTGTTTATGAGGTTTCTAGCACAAGAGGTCTGATGAGCATTTCTAAGCGGTGACGAGTAGGCATGAACTTGCTTACACATGGGTGAGAGAAGCTGCTTTGGGTATGCCAGTTGTTCCTATTCACATGCATGGTTAGCCACTAAGACACAATTTCACGGGTCGAAATGGTACCTGAAGTGAATTGTAGATTGAGAACATCAGACGGTGCGACTCGAAGCTCGGCTAGCCTGAGCACAGCATCGTTTATGCGAATTGAGTGCGCATGACCCAGGAAGGTGTGGTAAGATTGAATCTCGTGGCCGTTTCTACTATCCACAACATGGTCTCCCAGAGCAACGAGGCACTGGAGATGCGTGTCTGCTGCAGGAAGACGGACCAGCTTCTCGATATGTGCCTGACATGAGCGCGTGCCGATTGTAGAAGCTATAAACAACAGCTTGCAGTCTGCGCTGAAACGTCAGCATATAGCCACCTTTGGAGCAACTAAACTTCAAGGCAAGCTAACTTACTGACACGGGTCACTGCTGCGGCGAGCTCCAGGGGAGAAAACGTATTGTTGATAACGACGACTGGGCAGCCAATTCGTGCGGCCCCAAGGAATATCTCAATATACTGGAAGCAATTGCCGGCCATGACTCCAACGCAGTCCCCATGACTGAGACCCATCTCGAGCATGGCCATGGCCACAAGCTTGCTGCGGTGGGCGACATCTCGGTATGACAGACGGACCGACTGCCATGGGACAGAGACGGCACATCGATCGCCGAAAACTTTGACTTGCTGCTCGATTAGAGAACCAACGGTGGTGATAAGGAGGTCGGGCTTATTGGGCCCGATGGCGAGAGAAAGATTTCTGTTGGCTTGACTGGCAAAATCTGCTGGCAAGGCGTCTAGGGATGAGGTTGTGTCAGTCATGGTGGCAGCGGTAACAGCAGAGATGCAACAAATCGACTGTCTAGATGTCCTAGTCACATAAAGTAATTGCTCAAGCGGAGTGAAGGCTTTACTTATTTTCTCCAACTTCCAAGTGTCACATTCTTCTATGTTACGTCGAGTGCCCCGGATATGGCGCCCGGGGCGTCGGACCGAGCCAAGGTGGAGGTCCCCCAGTTCATGATTCCCCGTCTTTTCGTAGGGAAGTCCTCCTTGGGCCGGATTTCCGCCCCATGGGGAAATTTTCTATTTTAGACGACCATGTAGGCATACGGAGTATTTCATTTCATCATGGTCAGATTGAATAGCTGTCCGTATCAGGTTGGCCGTCGGTTGAGCATGTTCATGCTCCCGCAGGCGAACCAAAACCACGCTACGGTCCGAAGGTGCATGATGCAGTCGGCCTGATGAAGCCAGTGTTAATATTTTACACACCTACCTTCACTATCCTGAATAAGGCTAGGATTTGGTCGGTTCGCCATATTTGGTTACAAGCGGTCCGACCATGCCGATGCCAGGCAATGACATTATTTTAGCCCTGGCTTGGCCACTGCTCTGCGACCCTGACGGCGAGCAGGCTTGATGAGCTCAGACTCGAGACTTGAGACGTGAGACTTGGGTTCTCCATTTGAGCATCAATCGCAAAAATGGCCTGCTGCTATATCACCGCCTTCTGCGTGGGCCAGCTGGTCAAGGCATACCAGTTTCTCGACCTAGACAAGACGATGCGGTATAACGACGACGAGTCACTCGACTTTTCCAGTGGTATTATGAAGCTGTTATTTTAAGCGTCTAAAGATTTGCCCCAACAAAGCTGTTCAACTATCATTTCTGAAAGGTGTAGAAGTTAATGTAAGTAATAGAGAGGTCGAACGCCGCTATTACATACCGCTTAGAGTGGTTATCTGGCTATCGTCTAGCGGCCAGTAAGAAAGGAGCCCGCCTCAACTTAAAGGATGAAATAGGAGGAACCCTGATATCCTACACCCTTTGCATTAGACAGGAAGCTGCGGCCAGCCTACTAATAAAAGGAGCTGATGCCGGTTCTATGGATAATACTCGTCAAGAACTACTCTTTTCCGCTGCCCAGAAGGGCAACAAAGTCTTTATCAAACGACTGCTCGACATTAGTGTCGCCACCGACGTGGCATATGGCGCTGGACGAACGCCGTTATCGCGGGCCGCCGAGAAGGGGCCGGGGCCGTCATCAAGCTGTTGCTCGAGCGGGGCGCCGGCCTCAAGTCGACGGACCGCTATAGACTGACGCCGCTATTGCGGGCCGCCCAGAAGGGGCACGACGCGGTGACGCTACTGCTTGGCAACGTTTCTCAAATGCTAGAACTACTCTGCTAGATTCTAGTGACGGCCTCCGAATCTAACTGGGTTGATGCTCACAGCCACTAAATATAAGGAACCGGAAGACGCTCTGCCTAAACTGCATATGCTGTGCATTAGCATATGTCAACTGAGCTATTCTGACATATCGAATGCGCTGCAGTGATGGATCGTTTCTCTAGGCAGTAAATCGACGCCAAAGGTATAGGTCATGACAGAGGGGTACGATTCTTTGCGCGCAAGTCATTGTATCACACAGCCCTCTAAGCTGTTCACCCGGACTAAAAGGTACTCTACCAGTTGCCCTGCTCCCTTGGCAACTGCGTGCTATCCACCTAGTCACCTATGCTCACATTCAAAGAGTGACACGAGCTTGCCCCCTCAAACCTGGCCGTCTCCACATCTTCGACAGTGCCTTTCTGACTCCGAACTTTATCAGCGTCATTGGAATACTCCACCGTGGCAGTGTTGACGCTCGGCTCATTGTGGCTGACAGACTGGAACACGTAGCCACCACCGTCATGAGTACGGCGTGGCCAACCCCGAGAGATGATGTTATTTGTTGACCGAGAAGTTTTCCCAAGAAAACCTGGAAAGAATCTCTGGATAAGTGTCTTAAATGTGCACGTGCAAGATAAGACGAGCGCGACATGGATTTCTACAGATGACCAGTTCAATGATTGAACCTAATACCGCAGTTAGAACCAGGCAGTTGAAGATGTGTCAATGGGGGGCGCACAGTAGTCCCTAGGTAACTGTCAGTAGTCATTCAAAGGCAGATTGAAGTTTCCTTACAGGTATTATCTCCACGGTCTAGATTCACAATTAGCCGTCAAGTTTGGGAAGACTAGGGAAGAGGCTTACAATTCGGGGAATATAACAAATGCACAAGAGATACCAGGCGGAAAACACTTGCAACTAGCACACTTCTTACCGTAAGGACCTACGGCAAATCACATACTGACTTGGCTGAGAAGACACTTACAGGAAACCCAGCGCAAACACCAATACCAATCCCATCCGCTGCCTTTTGGGTACTGTCGAATGGTCAATATTGTGTTCGCCACCAATATCTGTCTACTTACGATTTAGATGCCAGAGGATCTGTAGCGGCATGACATAGATGGCAATGTCGAAGACAATATTCGTCGTCGTGCTAAACATGTAAAATGTGTTTGTGTCGATGCAGTGGCCTGGGATATCTGGTTTCCATAGTTTCTCGAAAGGCATACATAACAACATGGATACCACCGAAGTGGCAATGCCAAAGGCAACGACCAGGGCCATCGAGATGTATAAAGCCAGTCGGTAGGTCTTATGGGGGCGATGCGCAGGTAAAGGCTGAGGTAGGATAGTTTAATAAACATCTGACAGAGTCCATAAATTAACTGCTCACTTGTTAGTGCTAATGCTCCAAGTACAGAGTGGGCGTGGATGACTCACGCCTTGCGATAAGAGGATTCGAGTGTATATTGGCACATTGGCGGGTTTCAGAAATTCAATATGGAGCCCCTCTCCATATCTTGTGGCTGGTTTTGCGTTAGCAAAGACAGAGGTGAAGTTATCAAAGCTGAAATGACCCACAGAGCATATAGAGTGTCGAGAGGGCCAGGCCAAACAGAAATGCGATTGCAATGAGAACTGTGTTATTATCACTATGCCGTACCATTTGGAAGCACCGTTACAGGAACAGCACCAACCGTCATCGGTTCCAAAATTCTTCACAATCAAGGCCCGGGTGGAAAATCTCGCCGTCATGGCGAGGATCGAAAGAAGCATTAATGCGATATTTAGCGCGATTATGGAAGTTCGTAGGTCCTCCATGGTCGCGAATGCTTAATGTGGAGCGTCAGGAAATAATGGACGGAGAGTTAGAGAGAATTTGAGAGCCGTTGCCACTCATACATATCTTGTCTAAGATGCGTTTGGCCATATTGGTTATGAGCGTAGGCCTGGGATCAAGGCCTATCAATCCTTCTTGACTGACTCGACGTGGCGTTGGCTTACACAGCCACTGTATCACTGCGAAATCCAGTATGCTTTTCACACTTGGGGACGGGTTCAGAGAGCACGGTGCGCCTACGCACTGGCGCTATACGCCATGGTAGAGCTTCACAACCACATAAATATGAGTTATTTGTCCCGTGCATTAGGCCCGGAACTTGCCAGAATTGCGCAATAACGTGGCTACTATGCGTCTAATGTGGATAAGACCTCTCTACCCGCTGTTATAATAGATTGCATGTGCTCGAGACCAGCCAATGAACAAGAAGGCGAGATTGGGTTGTACGTTCCGCGAACGTGGTCACTAACATGGAGCAGACATGCGATATGTGATGTGTGATGTGGCTGGTCTAGTGTTCTCATGCGATTGCAACACGAAGGTTACACGGCTGCATCCAGCTACGAGATAGGCTGCTCCTACCTTAGAGAGGGCGGGCCGGGTGTTATAATACGATCTGTCATAACTAAGCATATGGATGTGGAGGAGGGATGACCTGTCTGCTGCGGTGCGATTCAGAATCAAGGGTGCGTAATAGAACCCCAACAGAATGAAATCGCCCGCCGGAGGGAGGGGGGAAATGAGAGGATCCTTTTTGAGTTTTTACTAGAGCGTGGAGGTGAATGGCCGTTGTACAAGCCACAACACGCCAAAACGAAAGATGTGACCACCCACAGGCGAGGAACGCTGCTTTTCAAATCATTGTCTCATCCCTTTTCTAATAGTCCGTGCGAATTTCCTGATGCCAGGAGGAGTGGGATCAGTCATTAAAGGGGAATCGAGCGTGCCCGTGTGCGGCACTTTCCACCAGATTCCTGGCTTGGGTGGTTTGGTGCAAGGGGGCGAGCCGTGAGCTTGCTCAACAGGGAGGTAACCGTGTATTATGTATCTATGGCTAGAGACAGCCTGCAGCAGCCTTGCCTACGGCAGTTGACTTAGGCAAAAAACAGCGACGAGCTCAGTGCCTTCAGGGGCTCATTTTCCGAGGATCCCGGATGACAGACCCGCATTCAAGCGGCGTCCCGATTACGCCTATAATGAATATAAGGCAAGAAGTGACATTGGTGAACCCATTTTGGACGCAGCATTCGATGCCCTTAGCTACCTGGGTAGTCAACCAATACACACGTAACGGTATGAAGTACTTGAGTTCAGCAGCAAGCATGTCTCGACCCCACACGAATTTGACGTCACGATGTCGCGTGTAATACCAAATCCTAACTGGCGATATTAATCAGTTGAGCTGAACGAGGCAAAACGCCATCCTCTTCAGCCCGCCTCACTTAGTTGGTGGTACACACTGGTTCAGCGAACACGCTTTCCCCTGTTGATATGAGGCAGGATGGTTCCCCGTGTGCGGCTGACGACGATTGACAATTTTCTGCCCAGGTCAAACTTCCAAACTGAAAAGTAACAGATGGCTGCCTCCTGTAGTATTACCCTGCAGGGTGACACAGAAGCAGATTGTGGCTGCTTCTTGGATAACGGCGTGACAGCTCCTTCAAGTTCAGCAGAACATACCCGCCGATCTGGTAAAAGGAATCTCACGGGCAGAACCCTCCAGAATTAACCCATTGCTGTAGGGGGGCACACTCCCGGGGCAAGCTTTCAGTTCCCCCCGACGCATCCTGGCTCGTGTTCACACTAGTAAGTTTCCGCAAATCAGCCTTGCCGAGTTCGAGTGCTGAAATGAAAACACTAGTCTAGTCATGCGATACACACGATGAGGGTTGTCATAGCGCCGCAGTGAAGCTGTGTGGAATTACCCCAGACACCGCCCCACTCCCCCGGAACTTCCCCAGAGTCCCCGGCCCGACCTTCAGAACAGGTCCCAGTTCCAGGGCTATGACTCTAGCTGCTTGAGCAGCAGTGTGAGCCGGGGCTTCGGCCTCCCTAGGAAAAGGATGTGATGGTAGAGGGTATAAGCTCTCAATGTTGATGTGGCATTGTTCCTCTGTCTGCACGAATATAGGATACAAGAGATGAGCCATCCTAAGACGCCTCAGCCAAAGCTCAGCGCCGATGCAAGATGGAAATGTATTTTGGTGGGCCTTGAGTTCCGTCCTCGTGTCAAGTGGTGGTTTGTGATTTATCATGTCTTAGGCGTAACATGCAAGCACCTTTTGGGTCGAGAAAACCTCCCTTGACCATTCCGAGGAGGCAACAGTACTGCTAACCTTGTCCATCACTTCCTCCTTGCGGCCGTCGCGCCAGTCGCTGGCTCCGCCTAGTTCCTCGCCCCGTATTTCGTCCGGTATTTCGTCCGGTATTTCGTCCGGTTGGCGTTGGCGTGTCTGGTGGCTTCGGCGCCGACTCGTCACCAGATAATTCCCGCCTGTCGTCCTTCCTCAACGACTCCTCTCCCAGGTTCGCTATATGGGGGTGGATTCATACAGGTGGATGGAAATGTATTCATCGAGGTCAGCCCAACGTGAACACGCTGGTCTCCTCGTCTATTCTCTTGGGCCTAATCTCGTCCGCCATCGACCTCTTACTTCTAAGCGCTTCAAGGGTTACCTCGTACTATAGCACAACTATCAGCCTTTCTCTGGTCGTCGTCGGAGGGAGATATCTCAACGCCATGCCTAGACGAAGTGCCTCAAAGGACCTGGTCGGGGTCTACAACCGCTGCTGGACACGCAGGTCACCAAAATGCACCCCACAGATCAGGTAAGCTGCCTTTCATACCTCACACTCTACCTGGATTGAATGGAAAACTCAGCATCGATAGCTCGTCCCTTCCACCTTCCTCCAACCCGGCGACCAAATCGTCGTTGCAAAATTCTCAGTCATCCCTTGCGACTGCTACGTCACCACGGGCTCTTCTCTCGTCAATCAAGCTATCGTCACGGGCGAGCCCATGCCGCTGAAGAAGGCAGGCCGCGATATTCTCCTTGGTGGCACTCGAAATCTCGGTGGCGAGTTGGTTTGCGTCGTTGACAAGGAACAGGGATGCTCATTTTACGCTGAGTTGGTCAATAGCGTCGTCGAGGCGTCCGGATGCAAAGCGCAAGAATACCAATATCCCGATGCCATTACCAAGTACTTTGTTCTAGGCGTCCTGTTGCAGTCCATCTTGGCCCCGACGGCGCAGCTGTTACGGTTCATTGGGTCCGTCCCTGCTTACGACCTCTTCCATCTTGCTGTTGAATGATCCATGACCATTCTAACGTGCGCGTGCCCTCGCGCGTTGGGATTGGCGATACCCTCAGCCACCGTTGTAGCAATAAGTAAAAAGCATGAAGGCTTAACTTCTGAGTACCTTGAAACAAAGCTGACATGAAACACCAGATACTGCGAGCAAGAAAGGCATCGTCATCATCGGTGGTTTCCCGACGATTCAAAACTCCAGAACACAAAGACGATTCTTTTCGACGAGACAGGAACCCTGACGCGGGCAACCCTCGAGGTTTGCAACTTTACAACAACAAACGAGTAGTCTGATTGAGCCCCCGACTTCTAGGCCTGCGTCTGCGCGGTCGAAGAACAGAGCATTATGGCGCACCCCATCAGCAGGTCTATTTTCTCAACTGGGGCCCATCACCTGAACGCTCCATGGTTGGCCGCAAAGTCTCTCATAGAAACCCAAAGAACATCATCCGAGCCTGGTCAAGGCATTTCGGGTCAGTTGAAGATCCAGCCGCAACCATGACGACGTGTCATTGCAGGGAACTTGCGCTTTTTGCGATCTCGCGCAGTAACTGGACTTCCTGGGGAGCTTCTGCACAAGGACAAGGGCGTAATTGCAGTTTACGTCGATATTGACCCATGACAGGACGCAATCCGAGAAGATGCGAAATCAACAATTGACCAGCTGACATCTATGCGATATGATTACAAACTAGTATGCTTTGTTGCATCCCCGATCAGTTCTCAACACCAGCTTACACTCAAGCAGCTCACGGGTGACGTTGCTCAGTCGGCCCATCGAGTCTGTGACGTTATAGGAATTCGCCTGCTTGCACGAGAAGCCACGCCTCAAAACAAGTTAAACTACGTCAAGTCTCTCCAAGAAGATGAAAAATCAGTTGCCATGGTAACTTCATCTTATCAGATCTGACCAAGCGTGTACTAACATCTAATTGTAGATCGGCGATGGGCTCAACGATGCCCCCAGCTTGGCCGCAGCCGACGTCGGCATTGCACTATGCAAAGAAGCGGCATCGCCCACAGCCGGTGCATCGGCGATGATTTTAAACTCGCGTTGGGACTCTATACTGCTACTCCTCGAGGTTTCACGGCAAGCGTAGAGAAAATCTGAGTGAACCTGTCATAGGTGTTCAGAAACTATTTGCTAGCATTGAGCATGGCCGTTGAGGCTATCAGAGACACGTTCGACGTGAAATTGAACAAAAATAATAGATCAGTCCGTAGTTCTTAGTAATTCCTCCTACACAAACAAGAAATTAAATATGGTAGAAACAGTTGTCCAAGTGTGTATCGCGTTCCAGGTGAGTTGACAATTCCTCAATTGCGTAGCCACGTCAAGCACAGAATTGCAATCAAGCAGGCATGGCACGAGTTGCGGTCACCATCTTTTGATTGGCCAAAAGAACTCCAGTCTCCTCGATGCCCCTGACTGTATCATATCTTGGCCCATGATCTGTGAAGACAAATCCTGGGTGTGCAACGCAGAGACAGAAGACGGATATAACAACGAGGCTGCATCCAACCATGAGTAATGTCAGCTTCTTGGGAGCGATAAGATGATGGGTATAACGTAACGCAGCACTTACACTCCTTCCAAACCAATGAACAGACCTTCGTCCTTGATTGCTTCACCTTCGTATCCTTCCTTCAGCTCATCAGCGCGAAATATGCAGCGAGCCAGCGTTGCCAGCACAGCAATACACATGAAACTGAAAAACAGCTTTTCCCGGGCGCTGAGTGGCACTGCCTTTTTTGAGCGCAGGTAGCGGAACAAGTAATCCCCAAACAACCCACAGAACGCAACAAGTGTAATGATTTGAAAAATAAGACCAGCCATGGCCACGTCGACTCCGATCTGACTGCTGCCGGAAGAAGTAGCCGATAAACTACCACCGATACCCTGACAGGTTAGTGAGATGATGTCGCATGGTACAAAAACCCAAACCAAGAGTTTAGGGGAGAACCGCGCCAGAGAAGGCGAGTAGTTGTTGATGCTGCAGCTGGTCAGGCACGAACATCCCAAATTTCAGACTTGACAAACATATGGCCGAGCGTGACGTAGATTGCAGCGCAATAGAAGACAGGTGCTTGTGTGATGCAGACTACCCAGCGTTAGTTCAGAGCTACTAGGAATTTAGAAGATTGCTTTGGAGAGACAAACTGATCTGAATGATGAATCCAGTGAAGCTCCATGGGTTAGTATACAGCATGATACGTCCGATATAGCCGGCGACCTCGTGAGTGCAGCTTAGGACTAAGCACCACATGAACCACCAGGTCTTCCACCTGAGGCCGAGAAAAACATGTACAATTGTGGCTATCGAAAATAGGGCGGCGAATATGATATTGACTGGCAGAGATGGTCGATAGCCATACACGGATTCATCAATGGTGCAAAGCTAGATCATAACGAGTAAGAATTTGACTTGAACACTTGGAAGAAAATACAATAGAGGCGTCAATGTTGCAGGAGTGCCACCAGCAGCTGGGGTTCATAGGACGCTCCAACTAACCCAGACACCCAGACCTGATGTTTTGCACTGGTGTACGTACCTCAAGAGTGCAATTAGCATTGGGTCCGAAACGGACAAGATATTTATCATCGGCCATTTCGAATGCAGATGATAGAGGAATGGCGAGGTATGACAGTGCTGTTCAACAATGGAAAGACGGTTCGACGAGAATGGCAACAGAATATAACACTGAAGTGCTAGGCGCATAGTTTTGCTGGAGGGGATTTCAAGAGCAAGGCGAATCGACTAGATATATATATATATATCTGAGCTTCGTCGTAGTGGATCTCCGTACGGCACAGGATACTTTGTCCATTCGATAAGCCTTAGCTTCACCCCGTTCGGCAAGTGACCAGAATTCTGCATGTTGACTTTTTTGCTTAAGATTATGATCTAATGTAAGGGTTGGCTGGGCGGGCATCTCCAAGAGCCAGGGCTCGTGTAGCCTGTGGGTATCAAGTAACGCTTAGAAGAGCGAAACAAGATCTTGCAGGGTGAAACCCCAACTAAAATGCATGCATCTTAGCCACCTAGTGGGTGGGTGGGCGGCTACTTTGACCTGGTTAGCCAGAAATAGACACGTCAAAGTTCGGCACATCCGATCATTCAGGTACCGCCATAACACGGCTGAAGAATTAGCTTTTTTGTGGGTGACCCCATGCCTGTTGACTAACTGCCCAAGAGGAAACCGATGCGATGCGTCCAATCACAACTAAGCGCACCAATTCACAAAGTCCAAAACATGTAAGAAAATAGGTCTCACATATGATGGGATCCGCACCGAAAATAATAACCACACGAACCCATTAACCTCCAGATCGTGTTCATATTCTCAGTACAAGGCATTCATTTGCGCTTGTCTAACGTTCTCAGGTAGTCATTGCGAGCCCACCAGTGAAGACCGAGTACTATGGTGGCAAGTTTCAACCACTACCCCTTCCCTCCAAAAATGAGGGCTTTCCAAATCATTAAATGACGACACCAAGGGTCGTTTTGAACTGATGCTGATTTTCCTTGAACCTTATCGACGCACTACTGTCGCACTGCCGTCGCTAATTCCCCAGTCCTGCGTGATGGCTGGCAATGGCAATTTCGAACTTTGTGAGATCAGAACTGGGGACGTAGCTTGAGGATTTTGTCAATCGGCTCTATAACTATGGTACAAACGCTTCAGCCCTCAAGCTCTTTGAATGTGACTCGCTATTACTTAGGTTCAGCACACTTCTTTCTCTCGCCCGTTTTAAACGTCACGATGTCTCCCGGTCAATCAGACAAAATGATTGCGAATACTGTCTTTATTTTCTTTGCTGTGGTCGTCCTGATGGGAGCCCATGGAAGGCATCATCGATGCTAAGAAGATGTGTATATGATTAGCCATGCGAGCTGTCCAATGAGGAGGCATGCCGTCATCTTTAGCTTACCCGTTGGTATTGTTCCAAGGACCCTTCATCTACTCGCACTCGGGCCCTGTGGGAATAAGGAGTGGATACGAAAAATACGCAAGGGTGCCCTGCCACATGGAGGAGAGATAGGATGTAGGGCCCCAGTCATTAGACATGACAGAACAAAGGTGATTTGATCAAGTACTCTGGGAGCCTGCTAAACAGTACTTTCAATGGTGCACACTCCTTCGGAGGGGTTCATCTAACCGAAATATACATACTAGAGTAGGCATAGTTGACATTGACTTGAAAAACATATCTCCCTCGTCTGGACATAGGCAATAATTACCAAAGTGATATCTGATGAAATAATCGCAGAGTTTAGTTCGGGTGCCATTCTCCCAGGAAGAAGGTATCGCTGTGCGAAAACGAGAGCGCTTTTTCCTCCAGAAGCTTGGCCATAGACATGGCCAACTGCAAGCCCATTTGGACCGCCATTCGATGGATCTTCTTGGCCACCCACTGCCTCTGCTCCTTGGGCGTCGTCCTTAGCATGCCAGAGAAGAACAGGGGCCACAGGAGCAGGAATCCCCCCCCCGGCGTAGGTACATTCTCGAGGCCCTCGAACTTCCTGGCGTCCTCGGCGTTTCCGTCGTGCCGCCTGTAGCCTAGAAGGTACGCAGCGCTGTGGCAGATGCCGTTTGCCATGTTGACTAGGACTTTTGCCGACCTGTGCAAGTTGGCCTTCTGCTCGTCCGTGCCGTACTTGAGCGTCGCCGCCATGATGGACTCGTGGATTAGGAGCCTCACGTTGCGGTAGCTGTTCCACAAGCACGCTACCCACGTGTCTGGGTACGTGTCGTACTGCAGGTCGTACCGGCTAGAGGGCACGCCGTTAGGCCCGATATATCGATACGACTTGTACGTCCAGCTCGGTGGCAGTGTCTGCGCCCAGCTCTCGAAGAGTTCGTCGATGGGGAGGAGCCGCGCGGCCACAATCGCGGGGTCCCTGATGTCTTGGTGCTTGATCTCGGCACGGACGCCGGCCAGGCGCTCGTTGATCTCGGTGAAACGGTTGGCCGGGGCCAGATCGTTACTGTGCAAGTATTCCGCCCACCGGGACCACCTCGTCAGGGCGTGAGGAATGGGTTCTTGCAGCTGGTGACATGTCATGACCTGTTTTGTTTTCCGCTGGGGTAAGTAAAGAGAGGCGAGTCGGAACGGGGAAGGGAACATCATCGAGGTGGCCTTACAATGATGCGTCGCATCTGGTAAAACAGTTTGAGGGAGGCCTCGCTGTGAAACTGGTCTGGTCCACGCATCTCGATGCACCGGGCCGCTGCGATGGTGTGGTGGCTGAACGTCTTCATCGAAGTGATATCCGCGGAAGCAATCGTCTGCCACTATTAGTCGCCAAGACACCGGGTTGGCGGGCATCAGCACCATGTGTGCGCATGTATACTAACACACCTCAAAAGTTCCCATAAGCATAACTGCGGCTAGCGTTTGGTCCGACTTCCTCTGGATCGGGTCTTGGAGGACGTCTTGCAGCTGACGGATGGCTTTGCCGTAAAGTCGAAACGCCTCCGAACGCCATGCCAGGACGCTACCGGCGTTTGACATGGCAGCCAGACCCGCAGCTGCTATGACGGTATTGAGGACGCCGGAAGCTGAGTGCTCGTTCTGTAGGAGGCCAGGAAGGTACTCGTGATTGCCGCGGAGCGATGCAGAACTAGATCCACTTTCGAGAATGAGCACATACTGGTGGATGAAGAAGCTGGTGGCCCGGTCTATCGCCGGGGGCGACAAGCTTCGCGTCCTGGCCCCGAGAGCCGAGTTTGACTTGGAACTCATTCCTCTCGCCAGGGTCGACCGTCCCTGGGTAGTATTCTTCCGCACGATGCTTGTCTGGTTGCGAAAGTTGATATCAGCCTCGGACGGAACACCTGGGCACACCCACCCAGCCTTTTTGCATTGAGAGCATGCTGGCGTCAGCTGGTCGCACTGCAGGATCTGAGTTAGTCCCCGGTGCCTTTCTCACTTCGACGGCTCCGTCTCCAACTTCACCTTTATCTTCCTTTTCTTGCACGTCGCGCACGCTCTGCTCGGTTTTCCCGTGTTGCCCATGGCTGTTGACTGTAGCGACTGACGCACCGAGTCCGAACTAGACGGGGGACGCGGTTTGACTAGACGTCGGTGGGGGATCGGCTTGCCTTTTATGTGCCGGCGCCCACAAGTAGTATTCGATGCGAAGCAGCCAATCGTTCCGAACAGGCTGGGATTTAGCTCGAAAGGATGGGCTTCATCGTCCCTAGCGCCCCCACTCACTTCCATGCTGTCAGCATATAGCATCCCGCATTGCATCGGTTGCACCGGACAGCTAACAAGGCTGAAAACAAGTCAGGGATGATGCTGATGTGTGATGAGTCGCTTCGTCTTCATGACTGGTGTCCCTTCCTAGTCGCAATTTCGCGATGTATGACGGTCTGTGTGGCGATCCTGGTTGATCCTGCGGACTACAAACGGCATAAGGGTAGCGTGGGCCCTCCTCGCAGGCTGTGACTTGAAGCCTAGCCACCCTACCTTTTCTTCAACCTCTTTCCTTTGCGCCCCCATTCGGCATATACCTTGATTTTGTCGTTACAATAGAGCTTAGGGGTTTCTAAATTGTGTCCTCGACATGAGACTCTTCTTATTCCACTTCACCGCTTTTGCCTGGGCTGTGGCAGTTGCCCCGTCTGGGATCTGTTCGGACCCGCTTCCGACCGTCGACCTTGGATATGAGATTCATCAAGCCATCTCGTTCAACGTGCGGCTCCTTGGTCACGACCCTATCCGCAAAACAAAGCAAAAAAGCTCACAAGTGATGTAGGAAACCGGCCAGTACTACAACTTCTCCAACATCCGATATGCGAGACCTCCAACGGGTGAGCTTCGTTTCACCCCACCTCAGCCACCGGAGACGAACCGAACAGCCATCCAAAAGGGCCAAGTTGGAGCGTCTTGTCCGCAAGCACTGGCCGAATGGTACGTTTGCCAAGATGCCTTGCGACGGGGGACGGTCCAGTCACCCGCGCAATGCGGCAAACATCTCCTCCCTCCCCCTGACCCCCTGGACCGGGAAGACTGCCTCTTCCTAGACGTCATCACCCCTCGCGCCAATTTTGATGACCCAACAAGGAAAGCCCCCGTCATGGTCTGGGTCTATGGAGGCGGCTACGCATTCGGCAGAAAAGGACTAGACGGTGATCCGTCCGGGCTTATCGAGCGGAGCAAGGAGGTCGATACTGAAGGCCGTGGTGTCATCTTCGTCACTTTCAACTATCGAGTAAGCTTCTCCATGAATTGATAGCTCAATTCACCAAATACTAATAAGGAGAATTAGGGAGGAGCGTTCGGGTTCCTGTCCGGGCCAAATGTCAGGAACAACGGTACTGCCAATGTTGGGCTCCTGGATCAGCGCATGGCATTGGAATGGGTACAGGACAACATCCATTTATTCGGAGGCGATAAAGATCGAGTAACCGTCTTCGGTCAATCTGCAGGGGCCGGCTCCATCATGCACCAAATCACCGCGTACGGAGGCATGCGCGGTCCAGTTCCATTCCAACAGGCCATCATCCAATCCCCGGGCATCCCCCTGCTGCCAGGAAGCAAGCAGCAAGATGATTTGGCTCAAGAGTTCCTCGGCCGCCTGAACGTCTCAACAATTCAGGAAGCGCGTCAGCTTCCGTATGAAGCCTTGTACAACGCGAATGCTGAGATGGTAGCCGACTCTCGAATGGGCACCTTCACCTGGGCGCCAGGCCCTGACGGTTCATTTGTTCCTGCTCTTCCGGGCACTCTTCTCGCGCAGGGCGGCTTCGATAAGTCTGTCAAGATCATGACCGCTTACAATCACAACGAGACCCAGTCCTTTACCAGTGAGGACAACGTTAACAACACCGTTTTCGTCAGAAATCTCAGGACGACATTCCCCGGCGCGCAAGAGGCCGTTATCGAGTACATCTCCAATGATCTTTATCCTCCCATCTTCAACGGAAGTCAGCCATACAGTGACTTCTTCACCCGCGCCAAGTTGTCGTTAGCCGAGGCCGGCTTCGTGTGTAACACGTACTACCTGCAGAAGGCCTTCCGCGAACTCGATATGCCCACGTACGGGTATAAATTCAGTAACCCCCCTCCATCCACGGATACGACGTTCTCTACACGTTCTTCAACGGACCCAATGAACTTGTGCCCACCTCAGTCGCGTTGATGCTGCAGCGCTATCTCGTCTCCTTTTCCCTCACGGGCAACCCCAACATTCAGGCTGTCCTCGAGATGCCAGTCTACGGTCCCCAAGGGTTATTGCTCGAATTCAACGCTACTTACGGTCTAGACATTATTCCGGACCCCAGCATCAATAGGAGGTGCGAGTGGTGGCAAAAGGCCATGTATTATTAGGCACCCTTCAAAGTCGTGGTATGTTCGGAAGTTTAATGTCCCTCTTGCGACTTTCATTTCAACCTTTTTGGAACGACAGTGTTCCAGTTTCCATGAGGACCGAACACCAGAACATTGAAGTCAACCCAAGCCTTGTTATTCTTTTGTTCACCTAGAAGGGAGAAAGGCCAGCCATATATCCTGAAGGATCCCTCTGATTCATGTGTTGGATCTGGCTGATCCAGATACCGGATCCGGTTGTTGGGGCTATTCTAGATTTGAAGGAAAATATCTAGGTCTGAAACCACACGCCGGATCTAAGTCTCTTGTGAGTAGACAGCCAGAACCGGACTCTGTAACATTTAAGTAGTCAAATCGTGTGGTAATATACGCATCCTTGGCACAACTCTCGTTTCACTTCGCTTCAGCTCGCTTTCGGCCAATTATCAACCCCCCGGTTGATAGCTGCCTCGTCTACTTACGGGTTCCATAGGTCAGTTTCGCGGACGGCCTCTTGTCGGTGTCCATAGTTAGGCGCATGGTGAAATTGAAACCCCTGTGACCACAAATTGGGTATTGCTTCCAATTTAGGCATGCGCATTTGGCAACATCACTATTTGGTGAAGACAAACAAGGGCATGTCTCTTGCTACAAATCGAAGCCCGCCGATTTGGTATAGCTAAGCTAAGGCCTATCTTTGCTGCTCGTTCTCATCCTCTCTCCGTACTTGTATATAAGCCAAACGGCCGGAAGAAAGGCGATGCCAACAAACGCCAACACCGAGTTGCCCCATCCGTCCCCAACAGCTTGGTATAGCTTGTCGCCGCAAAGAGGCAGTAGCCCTCCACCCAGACTCCTGAAGACTGTGGTAGCTGCTATTGCGCTCGCCGCGTGGTTCGTAAAGGCGTCCACGACGTAAGTGTTGATGGGCACAAAGACAAGGATTGCGCCGAACCCAACAATGAACTGCCCAATCAGGGGAACGATCCAGTGTATGCTGTACTCTAGCGTCCATCCGTATATGAACAAACCAATTGGAACCAGCACGCTTCCCGGTAGGAGCGGCGGCAGGCGGTATTCCGGCTTCATTTCCCCTTCTCCGGCCATTTTCTTCAACAGCGGGTCCGAGAATATACCCAACACAACATTGCCAATAATGTTGCCGAGGCCGTATCCGAGATATATGAGTCCTACATTGCTACTGCTTATCGCATATTTCTTCTCAAAGGTAGACGACATGGTGGTGAAGAGGATGTAGATGTAGCCGTAGTTGACGGCAGCGCAGAGCGAAAGTGTGAAAATGACTGGCGAGAGGAAGAGGAGGCGAGTAGGACGAACCAAAGCGTCGATAATGGTAGCCTTGTGAGATTTTGTTGATGCAAGAGCAGTCGAGATGTTTCGATTACCCGTTTGTTTGCGTAACTTTGCAGCTTTCTGTCCAAGCAGCGTCGCTTGGTGTGATTCTCTCAGTAGCAGCATGGTCACTACAAGGATCCCTCCCATCTATCACAGCGTAGGTTAGCAAAAACTCCAGATGAGGCAACGAAATCCTAGGCTACTTGCAGCAATGGAAAGAAACCAGAAATCCCATCTCCAACCTTTCGCCGAAGCGAGATAGCTACCCACCAAAGGGCCGAGAGTAGGACCCAAGAGAATAGGCAAGTTCCATGTCGCAATTGCCCTCCCTCTCTCCTCCTGCCTGAACATATCCGCTATACTAGCCGGACCGAGCGCAAGCGGACATGCGCCTACTATGCCCGTGAGGAGCCGAAAGACGATCAACATCGGCAAGTTGACGGACAGCGCGCATCCCACGTTGAAGAGGACAAAGAGGACAGAGTTGACGTGATATAGCACAAGTCTCCCGTACAGCTCGCTAAGAGGCGCGTGGATCAGCGGGCCAAAGGCGTATCCGAGCACCAGGATGGACACGCTGAGGTTGCCCATGTCGACGTTGTCGGAGTGAAAGTCCTGGAGGGCCTGCAGCATGCTCGGGGCGAACATGGACGAACCAAAGGGTCTTACACAAAGAGTGAGCAAATCGTGCATTGGATCTTGAGTGATAGATGACCGCTTACGAAATCAGTGTCAAGCACGAAATGGCCAAAACATTGGTCCACTTCTTCGACTTCGGCCAGTTCATGGGGTTCCTTGGATCTTGTGGGCCTTCCCAGTCGACGACGACTGGGCTGTCAGGTGCCTCGCCGCCATCATCGATCGGCGATATTACCATATCGAACCTTGGTGCAATTCTGAATCATCAAATAATACAGTAATGACTGATGAAAATGGTTCAAAAAGTGTGAAATTCTGTTTGGGTGTCACCGCCATCTTATAGGACCTCCCTCACGCCTAGCCACCCCAGGCCCCAACGAATTCCCCTACGCCGCTTGTCGGATATATCGGATCGCCCCTTGCTAACACCGCTTGCCTGTTTTCCAATGATTACCAGCCGAATACCCCCTTTAGTAGAAGAAATGAGAGAAGAACGATGATGATTCAAGTTGCTGCGAGCCACTAGTCCTGATCCGGATTGATTGAGGTTAAGAAGCCGTGATAACGGGGCGCTAATGCAACCCGCTGACATTGGCTCCGCAGTGTACTGAGCTGCTACCCTAGAGCTGTTTCGCCGGGTCAGCGAGAAGCCGAAGAGCTTATGGAAATACTACGGCATGGTGCGTCTGGGGTCCCTTTTTATGATTTGTGAGATGGTGACCCTTCTCCAAGTTGAATCTGTTGTTTTTTGTGTTATTTGTCAAGTCCGAACCTCGAGAGGCTAGGTTAAAGATTTTGAGGCCCTCAGCGGCAATTTCCCCTCAACCGAGATCCCAATGCTTCAATTAGTGTGACCCGTTGTCAAACTCATGGAACAGGAAATACCAGATAATTGGTGTGGTAGATATCAAGACGGGCCAACGAATTTGAGAACGCATTATTTGCCTCTACGGACTTGATGGCTGTGGTGTTTTGCGGGGTACCTACCTGGGATCGGGTCACTGGGCGACTGTGAATGCTGGGGAAAAGCCCGAGTGCCAATGCTTCATAATTCTCAAGACACGATTGGCATAAAACCGACAAGCCTCCACCAAACATGGGATGCTGGGGAAGCTGCGGCTCAGCGCATGTCAAGGGGTCTCGATTCTTACCCCAGGGTGGCGTCATGGCGAAAAGAATTAAGGATTTTTCCTAATTTTGGGAGCTTTGCTACTTGGGATAAGAGTTTATCCACACGCGACGGCCGCCCCGCGATTTCTTCAGCGCGGGGCTATGGAGGTTGAGAATAATCCATGGCGGGGTTGATGAGATTCTTGGGATTGGGATCCAATTTGACTGTCGTCGAGGACATACTACGTAGGCGAATAGACCCTACTGTTTAGACGGAATTTTGCACCCATTAGCAGCGTCGTAGACGTCAGATGCATTGGTTCGGGTGGCGGTACACTTGAAGCGTACTTAAATCTTGGATCGTATTGGGAAAAGTTATCGCACCCAGGACAGACTTATTTTACGGCGGAGAATCACTTGAGGTACGGTTGCACATTGAGTTTATGTAATTTTGTAGTATTTTTTTAATTGTATCCTACATGCTGGGAGCTAACCAGCTCCCCCATCTTGACTGGCATATCGCGTAAATGAAGTAAAGCACATGTCATCGGGGTGGATTTGACCCCGGGATTTTATCTTCTCATCATCGCTTGGTAGTAAATCAAAACTTGCTCTGGTTGGCATTCTCCATCAGCATAGTGCTATCGGGCTTGTACTTCTTGGAGATGAGGCGGACGTCGTACTCGACGTCGAGCTCAGCGCCGTTCTTCTCGTCCTTGACGGGCTTGAAGTCGAGGAGGAGATCGCTCTTGACGGCGCAGGCGGTATCGGTCTCTAGGTAGGGGTCATCGCGGGGGTAGAGCTGGGCCGTCAAGCCAACGTAGTCAGGATGAGTGACCATGATGTGGATGTGGGCAGGGCGGTACGGGTGGCGATGCATCATGGTGAGCAGCGTGGCAGAGGGACCAGTCGTCTCGATGGCGTACTCGGTGGGCTTGAGGCAGTAGAACCAGAACTTGCCGTCGCGGTCGGTGCGGAACTTGCCGCGGAGGTTGTGGCGCGTCTGGTTCTCCGGGTCGAAGGTGTCGTACTTGCCGTTGGTGCTGGCCTGCCACATGTCGAAAACGGCGTTGGGGATGCCCAGGCCCGTGTCGACGTCCTTGATGACGCCGTGGAAGAAGGAGAGCTGGCCGTCCTTGGGCATGTCTTGCACGACGGAAGCACCGAGGTCGCGGAAGGGGGTTTCGGGAGACCAGAAGGGGCCGAGGATGGCGGACGAGGTGGGAGCCTTGCCATCGTCTGTGACGACGGTGTGGTTGATTTCATCGACGAGACTAAGAGATGAGTTAGACTGAGAAAGACTGGGATGAAGAGAGGGAAAGAACTCACGACTCAATACCGAGAATGTCGCACACTCTCCACGTCTCGTTTCGGTTCTTCTTGTAGGCCTGGCCCAGCGAGTTGACGTAGTTGACGCCAATCACCCACTCCTCCTGCTTGAGCTCGACCTCGCGGCAAAAGTCGTGCATGTGGCGGATCAGCGCCGTCAGGATCTCGCGGTGTCGGGGCAGCGTCTCGGGGCTCATGAGGTCGATGACGTGCTGGGTGAAGTTGGGGTCGAATCGGTGAGGAGCAGAGCCGTCGGCGGCGGCGGCACCGTTGGGGGTGCTGGAAGCGTTGGCGGACATGATGATGATGCGATTGATATGTGTGAGACTTGTGATGTGAGATGGATGATGTGAGAACAAGGCAGTCAAGAGATGCTGATGATTGTGAGAATGTCTTGTCGAATGCAAACAAACCAAGTCGGGGAGGGGAATGTTAAGTATCGACGGGCTCTAACAGCACGACCTGGATAACTGGGGACCGAGCTTGTGGGCACGAATCGCATGACGTAGAATGCGGCAACAGAGTTCGGCAATGATGGGCGGGGACCAAAACTGAAGATGGAGAAATGTGGAGGAATTGAGCAGTGTCATTCGGCACGGGTAAGTGTATTTCCCCCACCTCTCAAGCCGAAGACTGGGAAGAGCTTAGCGAGGGATGGATGAGAATGCGGGTTTAGATGGGGTTGGAAGAGGTTAGTGGGGGGACATGATTCGGATCGCGGGCCACTTGAAGGAGAGAATCCCAGAAGAATCCCAGAAGAATCCCGGGCGAGATGGATCCATCTGAGGCATTCATGGGGATTCATTGGAAGACAATCATGGGGAGACGGGTCCGAGGGATCTAGATGGCAGCATGTCATGATGCGACCAATCATGCCATCTTCTTTTGCAACTCCTGGACCTGCCACAGGCTGCATCGTCGACTGTACGAGCCGATCTCAACTGCCGCCACCCACCCGTTCTAGATGGCCCTAGATGGAGGGCCCTGGGATCATGACCCTGGACAAAACGGACCCATGGACAAAACGGACCCTAGGCGAATGAATTCCCCAGGCATCCCGTCAGCTTTCCATTGTCTCCCACACGTTTTCGGCATCCGGACGCGGCTTGTAGCGTTTCGGTCAGCCGCCATGCCATCCGATCAATTCCAAGCCATACCGTTCTGTCCTAATCCCGTCCATCCCGTAGCCTTGCCCATCCACTCCCCCGGTGACCTCCGATGCCACTCTCCGGATATCCGGATCTTGCCATCCCAATTCTGATCGCTTTCGGCCGTTGATCCTGGAGAATCCGAGAGCATGGGCATCCATCTGTTCCCCAATGGATAAATCCATCCCCCGCCACGCGCTACAGCCCCACACCCGTTCGGCTACGATAACGGCAATCTCCAATCCTCACCAACAAAGACCGCATCGCCACCTGTCAGATTGACCCCAGATACCTAGATGCCCAGACAGGACTACCCAAATACTACCTAGACATATGCCACTCCCTGGCCTGTCCTAGAGTCATCCACGGCACCTAAAACCGGCTAGTAACGTCTAGCCGGAATAAAGACACGCAAAGGGTATACAATCCCAACCGCCATGATACGATTCTATTCTTCCTGACGGTCGGCTTCGTCCGTGTCGCGATGCCACTCGACAGATCAGAATTACCAATCCATTTTGCCTTCAATTTTTTCCATCGCTGGCTGCATCACGGAAGTTCGATTTGCCGCATGCCTGCTTCCTGCGAACTCACTCCCTGCACCCGACCCTTGGTCGTCTCGGATGATGCAAACGGCTATTGATTCGGATGCGCTCAAGCCTGACTTGTCGAGTTCGGTCGCGTAAATGTTGTCGCTACGGCTCTGACCATCGAAATCTTCCAATCAACCGCTTTCATGTTCGACCTCGTCGAGGCAAAGGCTTCCCACGACGAATGCCCGCAACCATCGAATGTGGGGCAACTCAACTTGCGCCCATGCAAGCTTACTTCGCCTTTCTCCCCAAGACGCGAATCCATATCCCCCGAAGACCGATTCTACACTTTTAATTGAATTGATGCAAGCTTATTCGCAACGTGAGAAACCTCTACGCGCATGCATGCCATCGCAAGACTTCGATTCAAGCCGTTGGCTGGTGCAGGCCATACCAAAAATTGCTTGGTTCGACTGAATGCTTCGAAGAGCTCAACACCCACGTCCAGACCACCCTGCCGTGATTCAATCCGATACCAGTGGCAAAGATCTTCCATATCCTGATACCAATCTTGCTGGGTCCCATTCTCCTCTTTGTCACTCTTGCTTTGTGGATAGCTGATTTAGACCGAAATATTGTGACCCCGTGAAAGGAGGAGATCGATCAAGAGATGGTAAGCTTCACCAAACTGTCCGCTGTCTAGCTCGACCTTGAAGCATTTCTCTCCAATGGGGTTTGTCAATGATTCCTTCAGTCGCACATGTTCTCGTGGAAGCTTAAGTCTACTCTGTGAATAGATTTTCCTTTGCCAAAGCTGGTCATATCTGTCTGGGTTGTGGCTCGTCTGTGGACTGGGTAGCTCGAGCACCTGGCCCACAACCAAGCGCATGCAAGCCCCTTACGCCGTAGATGAAACATAGCTTGCACGTTGGTTGGCCGTCATCTTGCTCGCTGTTGGATGACGGTGAAACCTGCTTCTTGTGCTGGCACTTGTATCAAGGACTACTTGGGTTCTTGTGGTCGCACGCTATTTTGCTTACTTGGGGCTTCGTAGCGTAAGACGGTTATTACGAGATGAGCCTCTCAAGTTGCATGGGAATTGTAATGTCTGTGATGGGGACACCCGACGAAATATGCGAAGGAGTAAGGAACAAAAAGATCGGGACAGGTCGCCCTGTATAATGGGATAGGTTGCCCTACGAATTGCGGAGCGACCTCCCATGTGGCATTTTGAAGTGTAGGCTGTCGAGAAACCATCCACTCAGCCCAGCCACTCAGAGTGTAGGGATCAGCCCCGAATACCTTCGGAGGAAGGTATTCAAAGTGCATAAGCCGACAAGAAGCCACACCTGTAGGCATGCGTCATGTCCGAGATGGGAAGAGAATGGAGTGCAGTGGAACAGCAGTATTAGTCCCGAGGCAAGGGGCAGTGATATTGTGAGATTCATCTCTAAACTCTACAAGACTGTAACTCTGGTTGAGAAACATCCTACTTAAGACCTCTGTAGTGCTCTAAGAGCGACCAGTCTATCTCTAACTGGAGTCCCCCACTGAGCTTGCTGAAATATGTGTCACGCGAGCTAAATATTTGGGGGTTGCAGCGAAGCTCCGACTGGCGAGGAGTAAGCGATGTGCACATTGCGATAAGTAGGAGCCAATGAAGACCAAATTCATATCTCGTGTTACACTCGCGCCCTCAAGGCGACATAACTACCTACCCAATAGAACAAGTTGAAAGTAACCACTTTTACATGCCTACGTCGGAGGCCACCATCAGACCTGCACGAGTGCCGAGTTCAACCAGAGGACATATCTCGTTGGGCAGGTGAGCCCACGTATGCGAAGCTCGCCCGGCTCTCCTGGGTCGGGAGATTGGCCGGAGCATCGGAGCAAAAGCAAAGCACACTCTGGTTGTATCCCCAATATATCCAGAACATGGGCTTGGAGATGTTTACCTTTTTGTCTTCCAGTGTTGCAAGAGCCCGAATGAGACCAATTGACATTCGCCATCGACAACACCTGGAACAAGCGATGAAAAACCAACCTCTAAGCTTTATACGCAAATTGAGCGGCACGGTAAATAATGACAAAGCAAAGCTGATGTACGGTGAGAGGGAGCTACGCCCATTATCCATAACTTGACCAAGACTGAGTTGATTAAGACCGTCGACTTAGGTGGAGCAATCACTCGCCAGGGGGAGAAGACGGAGACTCGGAACAATCCGTTGGAGTGGTCAATCACCATTTCCAAGACTATGACAAACTGATGTGTATTGCTCTAGATCAGTCGAGCTTTTGCCATTAGGTTCTTCCTGCGTCTCGTTCTTTTGACGAGTAAATCGGGGATTCAAATGGAGTCTGGCATGGCGGCCTTGGCGATGGAGCAAAGAAGACTTCAGGCGCAAAAGCTCCGAGACGTGTTCAGATTGCCACTGTGATACCGAGTACCCGCGCCACTACTCGCCGTTGGCTCCGAGGTCGAGCTGAACTGCCTGTTTGATTCATACTTCCTTGGGTTCTTTAGGTCGAGCTATGATGCCATGACGCAACCTCACGCGTCGTCCATGTGACAACCTCACACTTGATGGTGCCAACTACGGCGAACCACGCGCATGCCCTAAAGTTTTCAACCAAAACTGGAAAGCCAAACACTGTATCCGGTCAATCCGTCCATATGTTCAGTTCGTGGCATATGGACCGAGAGTGGAACATCATCCACATCTTGATGGAGGTTGAACCACCAGCTGCGGCATGAGGGCTAAACATACCGCAAATACACTGTTTTGATCCGCACCATGATCGCCGATAAACCGATTGACGCACCGAGTCGAGTCGATCTTGCTATCTCAAATCGTGCCATCCTGGTGGGGCGTGGATCACAACACACTCTAGTAATCATGACATATGGACTATGATGGCTAGACTGCGGCACGGTAATCTTTGTCATGGCAGATGAAGCTGCAATACTGGTGCCAAGGATGCACCCCTTGTCTATTTACAGCAGTAGCCCTGTACTGCCCTGTACTGTAATGGTTAGCGTTTCGTTAACAGGCTTGTTCCTTGTTTCCAGTCTACCGGTAGCTTGCTGCTTACACAACTCAGGCGTCTCAACAAATTCAACCTTGTAGCAAAAGAGAATCGTACGTTTCAAGACGTAGATGGTGGTTGCCGTGGGCGTCAAGCATCACTTGATCATGAGGATCATGAGTTCCTGCCCAAGCCCATCGATTATGCCTGAACCTTTTCTGTTGAGAAGCTGACGACGCCTCCCACCATATTTGCCTGTCTATACCCATGGTAGTCAGTTCGAATTGGCCAAGTATCAATCTCTTGATTTTATCACCTTCGGGGTGAGTGAATCCACACCAGTACCTGCAGACACCGCTGTCATAGAGCCTCTCATATCGATCTCAATCGTCGAGATTTAGAGTGGCGACGGCCTGAACGAGTCAGTTTCTACACCATCTTACAAGACTGATTGCTACATTATGGGAACAAAAGGAAATAAGAATCTATGATTTGTCACGATGGCCCTATGACTTAGCCCGGTTCCCGCGGCAGTGGCGGTCCGGATTCCGGAGATAACGGAAGTGGGCAAATTATGCCAACAAACCGGGTCTTTCGGCGTCGGGTTATGGAGTTTACAAATTTAGGACGGCAATTATGCCGATTTGGTGATGACTGACGACGGTCAACAGCCTGACTTGACAGGTATAAAGTGACTGTGAAGATGGCCAAAACAATGTTCCATTCCTCAACTGCTTCTACCCAAGAGCCTTCGAATCGAGTCCATCTTCCATACACACATACGATGGCGAGAATATGGCTCGTCACAGGCGCATCGCGTGGACTGGGCCAAGCCTTGGTGCAAGCCATCCTCGCCTCTGGAGACTCGGTGGTCGCGACGGCACGGAATAGGGACCAACTTAATTACCTCATCGACGAATACGGCCCTGATCGAGTCTTGACGACGACGCTCGACGTGACGGACAACGAACAAGTTCTTCGCGTGGTAGACTATGCCCATGAAGCGTTTGGCCGCATCGACTTGGTGGTCAACAACGCGGGCTTTGGCGAGACGGCATCCATCGAGGACTTTGATCCCGAAGCATTCCGCGCCCAGATCGAGACCAATCTCTTTGGCGTGGTCAACGTTACTAAGGCTGTGCTTCCGATAATGCGCCAGCAAAAGTCCGGGCATATTCTACAGGTCTCCTCGGTCGGCGGAAGAGTCGGTTCACCAGGCCTTGGAGGCTATCAGGCTGCGAAATGGGCCGTGGGAGGGTTCTCAACAGTTTTATCCAAAGAAGTCTCACCGTTTGGCATCAAAGTCACCGTGTTGGAACCCGGCGGCATTAAGACAGACTGGGCGGCATCTTCCATGGTTCAAGGCCCGATTAGCCAGCCATACGAGCAGACTGTCGGCGCATTTAAGAAGCTTAGGCTGCTTCACATTGACAATGGGTCGGAGCCTGGGAAAATAGCAAACGCCATCTTATACATCTCCAACGTTGAGAACCCACCGCTTCGGCTTTTGCTCGGGCCTGATACGGTCCAGTATGCAAAGGCAGCGTCGGACGAGCTGGCGTCGTCCGATGAGAGGTGGAGATATGTGACGATGTTGGATGTGTAGATGAGCTGTACGATATCCAGAGCTGGTCTGGGGCAAGTGATAATATACGATTGACCTTTCCATCCAAAACGTTAACATAATGCCATGTCCAATATAAGAGCCTAGGAGGGTCCAATTGTGGGAGTATATACCAAGCATGACTGGGGTTGGTTTTCATGGCTTAAAGTAGGCACTGTACCTGCCTCACCGGTCTCTTCGTAATGTGTTGATCTATGTGATAGTAGATACATATTCACAGCAGGGTGGGAATGGGTGATGATTGAATGCCTTTCCTCAGCTTTTGGGTTCTTTCGAATCTATTAATAGTGTACAACAGCCAGCTGAATAGCTACACTATATCAATATGTACAGAAGGTAATTACAATATGCTCAGTCTGGTTTCTCCTCCACCTAGAACTATGTCACAAAAATGGTGAAGAACCAGTGTGCTGTTTGCTGAAGACTCGGGATCACCAGAGATTTACAGGCACTGGTGATAGTAGTCGTTTTGCTTCACGCATTGGAGACCGGACGCGCACTTGGTCTTTCCAGTGTACGCGGAACCGCCGCCGCATGCCTCCCATTGTCCCGCACTGTCGCCATCATCGGCAACAGGTGTAGGAGTCGCGGTGGGAGTGGACAGGGGGGTGAAATTGAAGTCGGGAGTGGGACGGAAAGGAGTGACGATGGGCTTGAGCGGGGTGTTGGTTGGGAGAGCATTGGAGCTGACCGCGAGCTCGGAGGAGAAGGTGAAGGCGGCAGAAGTGATGGCTTCGGCGGTGGACGTGGCAATCTCAACCTCTTCTGTCTCGATGACTGCCTCCTCAACTGTAGGAGCAGCGGAAGTGACGGCCGCGGAGGTAACGGCCGCGGAGGTAGCGGCCGCAGAAGTAGCTGCAACGCCCGAAGATGAAGCCACGGCGCTGCTAGATGCCCAACCGTGGGTCTGAGACAGCTCATACCACCAGTTGCGGTACATCCAGCCGTCAAAGTCGGTAATCTCGGTGGCCGAGCCAGCAAGCATGATGAAGTTGGTCACGCCGGTAGGGGTCCAGTCGTAAAAGTCATCCAGGCCAAAGGTGTGTCCCATCTCGTGGAGTAGGATGTGGATGTTCTCCGAGTCGATGTTGGTCATGAAATACTCGCGGCCAACCTGCTGGCCCCAGCTGTAGCCGTAGCCGCCCTCGAGACCTTCGGTCAACCAGAGGGACTGGTCGTAGTGGGAGTCGGCGCCGCCCTCGCATTGGCTATAGTCGCTGTCGAGGTGGGCGTCTCTGGAGCAGCCGACGGCGCACATGGGGATGCCATCGGCGTCGAGGTCGGTGTAGACATCGTAACCGGTTGTAGAGCCCTCGAGGAGACTGGTATCAGAAACGGCCCAGCCAACAATGTTGACTTCGACCTTGGAGTAGGGGAAGCCGTTGTATCCGTATACCCACTCGAACCACTTTTGGTATTGGGTGTTGTAGGTGGTGGCAATCTTGGCGCGCTCAGCCTCGGTGACAGTCTGGTTAGAGTCCCATCGAACGCAGATGTTTAGTTTGCTGTCAAAAAGTCAGTGGTATACTCTTTTACCAGTTTCTCTTCAATACATACCCTTCACCAGCCATGACTTGCTGCCATCCCCAGTTGACATTTCCAGCAACTCCTCCATCATAAGTCGACACGACATGATCCCAAACCTCCTCAAGCGGCGTCGCTAAGTCCGAAGGTGGGCTCCATCCAGTTGCACGTTTGACAGGGCGGTTCCTGGACTGATATTGAAAGGCACGTCTGGAGGCCTTCTTAGAATCGAGATCCTTCCACACAGACGAGTCAAGATCGGACAGCGCAGCGGCGCAAACAGTGAAGCCAGCCAGGGCGATCGCGGGAAATCCGGACAGATGCATTTTTGCAGTGGAAAGAATGAAGAAAGAGAAACGACTGAATTGTAATAAACGAAGGTAAGATCCGAACCGGGCGGATTAGATTGAAAGAAAGAACAGAGTTGAGTACGAATAACCAAGACAAACCAAGACAAACATAATGGGAGCATACAGGTATATATCCTCCAAGCTAGACATGCCACGGCCAACGTCACTCTCCACAGGACGACCCTTCGGAACCACATAAAATATTTTCCCACGTATTGTCAGGGCTGAAGTGGTTGGCCAACGTAATGATCTAATGAGCTACTCAAGGTGCGACGGGAGAAGGGATGAAAAACGGAGTGTCTAGGCTGGATCCGGCAGTGAGGCCCGTTCGCTTGGCCCTAAATGGGCTGTCGATTGTTTGAGACCCCTGTTGACAACTCGTATTTTCTTGCCGTTTCAAGGCAAAATTCAAGCATAACCTTGAATCTTTTACGAGTTGGGAAGGAAACCAAAGCGAGAGCGAAGAATTTGCTTGGTATAAGGTACCTCTGAGGAAGGCTATTGAGGACGTAGTTGACCCTTGACTGTATGAATTCTACCCCAAGTGGGGTCCACAGCCTTGAACTATTCAATCTCTTTTCTCTCAGATCACCAACTGCTTGAATGTTTCTTGGAATTACTGGGGCGAAGGCTTGAGCTATAGGATAAGATGGGCGGGCTGAAGCAGAAAGCAGGACTGTGTTTTGAGCACACGATAATTGATCACAGGGTGGGCGCTCGACAAGCCGATGAAGCGTGAAGGGTTTGTAGACCGAAGCTGTGTACCTAGCTAGGTACGTCTCAAAGGATGATGAACAAGAACTGAATAAGCAGCTGGGGCGCTTACCCTTACCCGCATAACGTCTACGAGAAGAAGACAGCTAGAAACAGTGATATGTTCTAAAACGTTCCCACCACTACTTCCAACTCGCCCGCTCAGTGACGTTGGCGATTGATGCCATTGCGATGACATACACTAGCGCTACCCTACCCGTGTTCTGCCTCAAAAGCGGCTTGGTAATGACTGCAGTATAGCACTGGCCTTGGGCTGTGACATTACTTGCAAGAAGAAAATTCCAAGCATGGTCATTTCGCTGGAAACGGTTCGGCAACTCAAATAGCTATGACGCCGGGAACCATTTAAAGCAACGACAGAATTGAGGGCTGTAGCAATCTCAAGAGCTGTAGTATAATCCACGCTCTCGCAGTTTGTAGTAGAACCCGGCGGGCTCCTTTCAGGGCAAGGTCCTTTCTCTCTCAATTAAATTTCGTTGTCTGGCGGGATGTAGAGACCACAGCTCAACAAAGATACCCGAGTAGCATTCACCTCAATACGACCGAGCGCATCGGCCTTCCCACCTGTCAGGGAGTTCATACCCTCGAGAGACAGGACTATGCCTGACTTGGCGCGATCGACAGCAAGAAAAGGCCGAGCCTCATCTCCATACACGAGTACCCAACAGGATCCGCATGGCGAGGAGTCTAGCCCGTCAATGGCATCGAGGCCCATAATACGAGGGCTTATACTGGAGAGGGTGTCTCCATCAGGATATTCGAAGTCGGAGATTATGCCAGCGCCTTCCTTATAGCATGCCAGTTGGCTAATGGGAGTTGAGCCTTCATCGTAGACAGTGTTGTAGGTGACTATAGTCAAGGTTAGTCAAACAGCCAAGGGAAGGGGCGATGGGCTCTCACCAGAAATAGCTGAAGTCGAAGAGAGAAGAGCGGCGATGCTTGCGAGCCTAATGATGTGGTGCATTTTGAGTATAGAGACCGCGCTGCAAGTAGCAAGCAACACAAAAGAGAAAAAAACTGTGGACAATGGTGAGAATGGGGGAGAGAGGGACAGGGAAACACCAAGGAAGCAGACGAGACTTAGGAAGAGGCGGCATGCAATTAGGCAGTTATGCGGTTGGCGGAGTCGTGGCTTATTTATCTCCATGCCGCCAAGCGCGCGGGTGAATATTACTTTGCCGGTCTCTCCACTAAAACCGTGTATATAGAACGGCAAAGCTTTCTTTCACCCGCGTCCAAGGCGACGTGACTGGTTGGTTCGGCTCCGGCACGGCTTTGCCTGTTAGTTGTTGGTTGTTGGCTGCACTTGGTGTGAGCAGACCCTTGTGACCTTTTGGAATGGCCTGATCACTCGTGCCTCAGCACAAGACCCCTCTCCTTGGCACGACGACAGTTTTATCAACCATCGTCTCTTGAGTAAGCAACTTGTACGGCTGGATCAAAACGTGTCTGAATCGATCTTTGACTCCTTTTATGTTTCCATAGCGTTTGTGGAGGCAGGGAGCCAGATGCGCCCGGCCGGACTAGGGTACGCCGTGTGTTCCGGGCCACCTTGTCTGCCACCTGCATCTGGAGGCAGGCCAACCCATGCGTATATCGGCTAGAGCCGAGAACCCCCAAGGCCCACCGCCTGTCTCGCTTGAACCTTTGAATGCTCACTAACGCCAAGTCCCCCAAAAAGGGAAGGGGAAGTGGTATAAAAGAGTAGCCGCTCGTATATGCAATGCAAGCCAGACGCGCTGCTCTTTGGCCTGGTAGGGTCTGGTTTGAGAGCCTAAGCGAACTGTTCCTAAAATATGTCAACGAAGCAGCTCCTCGCGCATTCTTTTGGTGCTACGCGCTATTTAGGATAGAAACCGTGTTGAAAGGTAGTTGGTGAAGGTAACGTTATATCCTTAAAAGTTTACAGCTTGGAGCCACCGAATTCGACCATGTAGTAACCATTGCGTATTAGTAATGTAAAATTTCACCGGCTTGGATGATACCGTTACGGGAGCTGTCTCTGGCGGTGTCTGAATGAGAGACATACTGCAGACCAACGCAATGTTGCGTTGCGAACCAACAGCATGAAAACAACGTTAGCTTGCTTCTTTGAACATGTTACGTAGCGATATTGACTGATATACTTCAACCAGTTTCTCAACTCTCTACTACTGCTGAAGATCTTGGCGGACGTATGAATATCTGTTGCACTCGCCTTGATGATATTCCTCACTCTCCTCAAGCCAAGTCTTAAAACTCCGCTAATCCGCTTTCGAAGAGAGCTTGCTACGATGCTGCGCCCTACGGGTGCGAGGGCAAGTGGTGCTGGACTGCTTGGAGAGGGTGCAAGACCTGGCGGGATTGTGGCACGGATAAAACTAACTTCGGTTATGGAAAGAACTGTAAGGCTCCAGGGATCTGTGGTTGCAGCTGCTAGACGTTGTTCGGTGATTACATAGTGTCAGATATTGGGGTGAATTGTATATTGCCAGGCTTAGGGTCGAATCATTATATTATTCGTCCTACTGCAAGAAGTAAGGTAGAAGTATATACTCAGAATGAAAAGTCAAGAATAATCATATTTACATAAAACCCACGAGAATACCAATTACCAAGGACATTACAGAAGCAACACTGCTGGACGCAAGTGAAGGCGCACCGCCAGTAACAACAACCGCCGTCTCAGCAGCGTTACCGGAGCTAGTCGAGGTGCCGTCAGAAGAACCGGATACGATGTCGGTAGGCTTGGCGGGCTGCAACACAGTTTCCACTCCGAAAGATTGAGTCGCAACAGTCGACAGTTGACTCACACTCACGACTACTCTAGTGCTCTCTGTCTCAGATTCTTCCCCTTGCGATTCGCCGGTAGGGGCGCTCTCCGTAATTTTGACCGTGCGAGAGGTCGCTTGAGTGGCTACACGCACGATGCTGTCGACAGGAGTAAAAGCCTCGCCCGCCGAGAAAGAAGCCGTTTTGGTAGTTTCAGACGCAGCAACCTTGATAGTTGCGTATGTTTCTTCGTGAGTGGAACTAGCCACCTCCTCGACCGGGCAAATAGTCGTGCTAACGGCGACGAAATGCGTAGTGATGAAGGTCGTCTTGGACGCGGCCGGGCAGTTAAGAACGGTGGGTGGACAGGCAGTGACGGTGACGATGTTGGTGCTGAATACCGTCGAGGTGGTATATTCAACGTCCTTGGAGGGCTGAGTCTCTTCGGGGATCTCAGAGACGGGGCAGATGGTGGTGCTGACTGCAATGGTTTGCGTAGTGACGTAGGTTGTCTTGGAAGTAGCGGGACAGTTGCTAATAGAAGACGGACGCGCGGTGATAGTAACTACATCGGTGACAAAGACTGTGGAGGTAGTCATCCCCACTGAGCTGGGAACTTCGTAGCCAGGCCCAGAGGAGGTCTTGGTGGGACCAGCAGTTGAATCAGATCCAGAAGAGGTGTCAGTGGGATGAGCGGTCGATTCAGGCGCAGTTTGGGTTTGCGAAGTGACAGAAGACTCCGCTGCACCACTGGTGGACGATCCAGAAGCGTTCTCAGAAGTGGAACCCCAGGATTGGGAAGCAGTTGAAGTCTGATCATCAGTGGAAGCGCCTGAGCTCTCAGAAGAAACAGAAGTCGGAGAAATAGCAGAAGTTTGTGAAAGAGTGGAAGTATCGGACGCCGTTGAAGAGACATCTGAGCTTTGGGTATTGGTGGAGGCCGAGCTCTGAGAGGCAGAGGGAGTTTGTGAAGCAGTACCGGTCTCCGAATCGGTTGAAGCTCCCGTAGGAGTATTCAGGTCCGACTGCGAGACGCTGGTCGAGTCCTGGCTCTCGGAAGACGACGTGGGAGTAGCTTCGGGTGTTCCAGAGGTGGTGGGGACATCTGAAGTGGCAGCGGAGGTCAGAGACGTGTAGGTGTCGGTAGGAGTGCCTGGAGTCTCTGAAGCAGTAGCGTCTGACGAAGCAGTGGTAGAGATGCTAGGGGTCTCCGAGACAGGAGCGTCTGAAGAAGCAATAGTAGAGACACCAGGGGTCGCTGAGGCTGATGGAGTGGAAACATCCGTGACTGCAGTCGTGCTGGAGGCACCGCAGTCAAGCAGCGCCTCAATCTTGATCTTGATAGGCGTGCAGCCGTCCAACAAAGCCGTTCCATGACGAACGAGGCCTTGGCCAGTCTCGCAGATGTAAAAGATTTCTTTCTCTCCAGACACGCAGCTCAGCTCGCCGTCAGCATCCGTACATTCAAGGAACGACCACGACCCGCTGATCCTCGATGTCTTGTATAGATATACGAGGCTGTTGGCATTGGTATGCACAGACGCAAAGACGACGTCGCCATAGGCGGTGGTTTGCAGGTGGCTGTCGTCGGCAAACTTCCAGTCCAGGAGCGTCTGGCTGTCGCTGTAGTCGACGGCCAGGAAGTCCGAGTAGAGGTAGAAGCCATGGCTGGCTTCTTCGTCGCCGACAATGACGCTGAGGCTGACGGGGGTTGATGTTGCGTCGCAAGAGGGCACGTAGCTGGTCGATGCTGCGGCTGCTGTGCTGACGGCCTCAGTGCTAGAAGCAATGGTACTCGTAGGAGTCGTATACGGATCACGGGTGATTCTAAACCAATCCGACGTCTTATACTGCCAATCTTCAATGTTGCTCGCATCACCGCCAGTACGCAACGCTCGACCCAGGATTCTGTAATCGCCCGACTCAATCCTGGAGCCGTTGGCGAAGAAGGCCTGGGGTGTGGCGTAGACACCGTTGGGCCAACGAGGGTATTGCTGCTGGGGGAAGTCGACGACGACACCGCTGAGGGGGTTCTCGATGAGGCGGAACGAGCCGATCCAGTTGTTTTGGCCGGCGACGGGGGGGTAGGCCCAGTCGCTTGGTTGCCAGTCTTTGTGGACATACTAGAGATGAGAGTTAGTAGAGTGGGATAAGTAAAGGGGAATGAAAAGAAAAAGATAAGGAGAAAGGGATGAGGGAAGGACTTACATCAAAGCTAAACTCCCACGTCGACCATAGAATATTGAAATAAGGCTGCGGCACAGGGGTTCCCTCTTCAAACGTGTACTCGTGGCCTTCTTCAATCACATCTCCATAGCCGCTCATAAACAGCGGAACGCCACGCTCCATCTCCCAGATGTCACTCGCGTAGATGCTTCCCTTGATGCCCATGTATGTGATTCTCACCACCTCCGAGTTGTCGCCCGCCAACACCACGCTGCCTCCGTAGACGGGCAGCATGCTCGCGCTGATGGTTTCGGGCTCGGTAAAGGTCAAAGTCAGCGTCTTGGTCTCTCCGGCGCCGACGGTGAAGCTCTCAGAGGAAAAGGACACCTCGGCGACGTTGCCCGTTCCGTCCGAGTAGGGCGGCTCAAAGGAGACCCAGGCGTCGCCGTTGCCCTTGGTGTGGGCGGTACTGCCCGCCTCGTGGGTGAGCATGTACGTGATGGCTTCATCTCCAGAGTTTGTGACCTGGACCTGGTGCGTTGCCTTGAAGTTGACCGTGTCGTTGAGGTTGAGGTTGGCGGGGCTGATGGAGGTCGAGTAGAGCAGCACCTTTTCGGCGTCGACCAAGCCAGCGCCCTGTTTGGCGACAGAGCTATGAACAGGCAGTTAGTATCAGATAAAAGACAACTATTGATTCATCACTTACGCGAGGTTGTCCGTTCCATCGTTGTGGTGAACGGGCTTTCCACTCGCAATCATTCTTTCATGCGCGAGCTTCGCACCTCCATCACCAAGAGCAGCGCGTCCGCCACGAGAGCCAAAGAAGAGAGCACCAACACCAGAAATCTGCATGCAAGTCAGCCATAGACCCCGTTATGATATGAGGCATGGAACCCACGTAAGGAGTAGCCATGCTAGTTCCAGAGTACACGGCCCAACCGCCGTCGGCAACCAGCCAAGTCGACAGGATGGAGCCGCCGGGCGCCGAAATCTCAGGCTTCATGCGGCCGTCGAGCGTAGGACCCCAGGAACTAAAGTCGTTGATCCTGCCGTCGATGAAGGATTCGCGAGGAATACTGATGGCTTCGTCGTCGTGGGTAAACGCAAACGTCACGTCGTAGCCGCTCTCGGCCTGGGTAAAGATCCAGTCCCCATCGGGGTAAAGGATCAGGGCAGCTATTGAGTTGCAATAAGTCTCAAATTCTCATTAAATGGATTAGTAGAGGACACTTACCACCCTGTACTTGATCCTCGCGGTAGACTGCTCTGTCAATGTACTCCCAGTCCAACCCTTCGGTCTGGACGTAAAAGACATTAGTCGCTTTGCCAATGAGCGTGCTGTCCTGCACCTGCCAATAACAAGTACCACGTCTAGGACCTATCAGTAAATGAAGATTGGTATGCGGAATATCTGCTTACGGAATGATCATCACGGCGTCGCTGGGAACGCTCTCGAGATCCCAGTTGCAGGCGTCAAGATCGCGAGCGCCTTCCTGAACACTGGCGGGGGCGGTGCCGTCCAGGGTAAACTGGAGGAGGGAGTTGCTGAGATACATCTGAGCAGGATTAGCCGATGCACTGTTTATACAGTTGTCCGGATGCAACACTTACAATATCTCGTGATTCGCCGCTGGACGAGGTTGCCGTGACGTTGTACGCAACCCAGTCTGCAGCTTGGACACTACCGACAGTGGTACTTTCGAATCCATTGCCACCACTACTCGAGTAGAAAGGACCTGAAAGGGCGTGTCAGACTTTGATACTCACAGTCAGCTACAAGAAGCCACTCACCCATCTCGCCGCTGTTGCCAGCAGCAATCACAACCAACGCTCCCTTGGCTTGAATCGCAGTCGCAACCTCAGCCGTCGGAGTATCGGCAAAGCCGCGATCAGAGCCCAGCGAGGCACTGATGATATCTGCTCCTTCTTCGTACGCTTGAAGGAACGCGGCCACGATGACGTCCTCGTACGTGCCGTCACCACAGCCAAACACCTTGTACGAGCGGATGCGCGCCTTGGGAGCCACGCCGGGAAGATAATCATCCCCGGAAGCAGCAATTCCAGCTACGTGAGTACCGTGGCCAAGACAGTCCATCGGGTCATCATCAGGGGCATACGCGTCACCGGCGACGTAGTTATCACCGACGAGGTCATAGCCCTTGTCGACGCGGAAGCCGGACCCGAAGCCGCCGCCAAAGGCCTCGTGCGTGTAGTCGATGCCGCTGTCGACAAAGGCAATGACGACGTCTTCACCGTAGTAGCCGAGAGAGTGCATCTTGGCCACCTTGGTGTCGTTGTGCGGGCTCCAAGCCGTGTACTTGGTGCCGACCGTCGACAGGACAGTCGCCGACCCATCAGTAGGAGTTGTCATGTACGCCGCTTGCCAGATTTTCTCGACCTCATCGAGAGCCTGGATGCTGGCAACCGTCTGGTTATCGGCAGCGCTGAGATCAAACGATGCGCCGTGGAAGAGCTCCGAATCGAAGCTGAGGGCGGGTTCTGGCTCGGCTCCGGATTCCTGGAGCTTGTCGTAGAACGCATCACCGTCCTGAGACTGTTAGACTTGGCTGTAATATCTAGTGCAAGTGGCTTACCGTGCTTCCATCACGCTTTCTGAACTTGGCCGAACCACTCTGGGAGAACTTGACAATGTATCGTCCCGAGTTGGACGTGAAGACGGGTGCATCAGTAGCCGCTGCATCCGACAGGGTAGTCTGGCCAAAGACACCGCCTGATAGAAGCAGCACCGAGGCTACAGAAACAAACGACTTCAGGACACCCATGGCGAGACCCTGTTTGCAGTTCGAATGTCAAAGAGTGAATGGGCAATGTGCCTTGAGGAGTTGCCCTTAACGAGAATGTCACTGCATCTTATATGCGGCCATTAAGCTGCACTCGGAAATGGAAGCTACATCAGCAACCCAAGCGGAAGTTGTACATCCCACATCATTCCACCACTAATTTCCCAGCCCTGCTGCCAAGCTCGCTGTCAAGCACACCGGCCGAGTGCACGATTGTGGTCGTGTGCGTCGCATCTGATTAGATCCATCTGATTAGATGGATTGATAAGAAAGCTGTCACGCCGCTCCACTCCTACATCGGCCCCACGAACTGCTTTGAACGTGTGTAGCGCGGCAATTGCAATCTTGATGTCGTCTCCACCCGGGTTTGTCTTGAGAATGTCGATTAAACCTGATTTGTCCCCGATTTCTTCCAATGAGAGGCTGGCGCTTGGACAGATCACACCACTCTCAACGGAGACCAGGCCGTAAAACAGTCTGGCGAGGAGATGCCAAGAACAAATGATTGAAGAAGTCTCAAAACGCTAATCAATCTCGCTGGGGCTCCATGCATACAGGTCCCGCTCACAGGTGACAGCATCGCCTCGGCCCCTGCATGGTGTGGCACCTGCGGTCGAGCTTCCGTTGATGAGGTTAGTGTGTTGCCTCTTTGGACTTAAATGTCACCTCGTTTACCTCACTCAGGTCGAGCCAAGACCGCACCAGAGGCATTTTTGTGCAGCCGAATAGTGACAGCTGCAGATAATACGAACCCGATGTCGGATCGATGTCGGGAAACCCCTGGGCTAGGACCGTAATATGTTGGTTCTTCTTCTTGATGTTTGGATTGAGCCACTACCGAACCACGTGGGAGTGGAAAGGCCCCTGTTTTCGACCATGGGATGACATGTCTAGCCTAAGCTCGCGGCATATCGGTCTTCATACATAAGTAGGATCCAAGTGGCACGGTCCATACTTGGTTGGAAGGTGACATTCAACCCTAAATGAACCTGGTAGGGTCACTCACCCCTGCAGACCACTCGAGTCATTCCAGCCTTGATAAACGTTAAGATGTAAGATATCAGTGAATGTTTAAAAGTCTTCATTCAATCTTGCTACAAGTACAGCACATGAGTAAATGCTCCGTTTCACTCGACGGCTTGTATTGCATCTGAATATACCTGCACATACTTGAAAGAACCGCATGGTGTTTACATGTCAAAACAACCTAGTCACGCAACGCCAGAATAGCTTACAGCTTTAAGATTGCGCCGAACCCGTTCTCGTTGGCACTAATGTACTAGTCTCGTGATCGTTTCTTGAACCCAAGTTCCCTAGGTAGTTGAGCAGTTGACAAGGGGCGTCATGTGCAGATATTCTATGGGCCCTTGTTCATGGCCATGTTCATTGATCTACTCTCATGCACTCGTCTCGGTCTAAACGTAACCCCGAGAGCGGGATCTAAGCTGATTGATAACCTTGTTCGCCTACAGATAAGCACTAGAGGTTACTCTTGGGCTCTTGGCTACCCCCGTCCACGATGTGCTCCATCAGCGTTTCGGCAGCCATGTCCAGACTAAACGAAGCCAGCCTTTTCTCGTTTACCAGATACGCCCTCGGAAAGCCCGGGACATCCCCCTCGCCCAGCACCATCCTCGCTACCGCTTCACCGCTGAGCCAGCACTTGTCCATGCCGTGCCCGTTGAAGCCGGCCGAGATCCACTCATCGCGTCCAGCCCGCCCGGTCAGCTGCTCCGGGAGCCTGCCGACGAGGGGCATGCCGTCGGCCGTGAAGCCCATGATGCCCGACCACACGGCGAGCGGTGTCACGGGCGTGGCGTCTTTCCAGATGTGAGGCGCGACCGAAGTGAGGCTCGCGCGCGCGTCCGAGGCAACAAAGGAGTCGTCGCTCGTCAGCAGGCCGTCGAGCTTCTGCGCTTCGCCGCCGAGGAACATGATGCCCGTCTTTGCATTCTGCTGGGCATAGTACAGACCAATCTTGAGCAGTCCCGTCTTTTCGTCGTAGCTTCCTTTCGTGATGTGAGACCAAGATACTCTGTCTCCGAGGTGCGGGAACGAGGGTCCCATCTTTTGCGTTGACATGGTGCCCCTCAGGGGGTATAGCTTGCCGGCTAGGTTGGGTATTAATCGAGCCGAGTAACCGTTTGTGCAATGAATGATCTGCTTCGCCCTGATATTCCCTCTTGGAGTGTGAAGGGTGTATGGGTGTGAACTCTGGGTCGTGGATTCGTAGTCGATGGAGAGCACAGGAGTGTTGGTCTCCAAAGAAAACCGGTTGTGATACTCCTGCTTTAGAGCCATCAAGATTATAGTCATGAGTCGGTAGGGCCACAATGCTGCAACACCGTGCTGCTCCGTAATGCCCGCAGTATCTTTAAACTTGAAGTCCTGCGTTTGGTTAGTAGCTGGCCACATGTTGTCTCTAGGGTAGCTGCACTGACATCCATGTCCTCTTTGGGGGTCACCTTGTATGTCACACCTCCATCTGGCACGGCTTTTGTCAGCTGCTCAATAATTTGAACAGCGTCTTTGAATGATGCCCTATCTCCAAAGCTGGTGACTGTTTTCACAGAGCGAAATTCGACAGCGTCTTGGTCAGCGGGGCTAAGCTGTGCTATGAGTTCGGCAAGACGCTTGATGTTGGCCTCGCTAAATCGAACAGTCTCAACGGCCTGTTCAAGTCCGATCGAAGCGACGAGGCTTGAGAATAAAGAATCGCTATCCGAAACGAGATGACCGCCATTGCGACCCGTTGCGCCGCTCACCGCTGTGCGTGCCTCTAGCATGGTGACGCGGAGGTTGGCAGCAGCGGGGTTATGAAGTAACGAGTGAGCTACGCTGCACCCGCTGACGCCAGATCCAATGATGACAATGTCTGCTTCATTGGAGAGCCTTGGTGACTGCGCATTGGATACGACTGGATGCGCTGGCTCTTGCCAAGCGGCCGTCGTCGGGTTCGCACTGGGCAGGCCCGGGGGGAGTTGGATGCGCTTCTTGACATCTCGGAGGAAATCTGGGAGAATTAGATGACTTTCAAGAGGGAGAGGAGGCATCAACCTAACCTGGGTTCGTCATGATGGTGGTTGTGGACAGATTGGTGAGTTGATGCCGAGGTCTATGATGTGGTGAGGATTTATTTGCCTCTCTCGTACTCCATACATTCCAATTGAAACATGCCGGCGGTTAGAACCGGGGAAATGAGCCATGTGACCAGCAAGCCGCCATATCAGTGGCTGAAGCCGGATTAGCTATCTCAAGACTGCAACTGCCGATATGATGACTGCACACAGAGAAGTGACCGGTCGAGATAACACGCCGGCTGAACCATGCCAGCCATAATACGAACAATCCTATCAGAAGAATTGCCAGCAACGGACGAATGTAATGACGAGCGTCTCCGGATGCCGAATCAGGCCTAGACTTGAATCGTCGCGATCCGACTTGAAATCATCTCCGCATCTTTGCGCGCTCCTGTGACTGCCATCTTGGGACTAGCTCAATGATCGCCGGAGCTGTCGTCTCACAAGCCATGAGAGCAACAAGGAACGATCTCGAGAGGATGGAGATGGCCGAATAAATATTCATTGAATTCGCCGTACGAAATAATCAAAGCATTCTCTTCAATACGTTTAACTTGACACCTTTTCCAAGATGCCTGCGAGTACAACCCCCACCGGAACTACCAAACTCACCGTTGAAGGACTCGGCGAAGTCGAAGGCCTCACCTTTCCAGATGGAGTCCGGCAATTCTCTGGAATTCCATATGCGACACTCACCAAGCGTTGGACGCGCTCGCAACTGAATACGTCGTGGCCCAATAACTCCCACAATGGAACTAAGCTGGGGTACGTTGTGTCCTTAGGGTGAATCAAGGCCAGGACTGATTCGGCCTGTACAGATGCAGAGCCCCTCAACCTCCAGAGTACGACTCTGGCGACGGCTTGGACCCTCTTGTTCCTGTAGACTTTGCCGCGCACTACAAGAAGCCAGCCGAGGACGAGCTCAACTGCCTCGTCATGAACATCACCGCACCTCCCGTCAATCCAGGCGTCAAGATTCCCGTCATGGTGTACATCCACGGCGGCTCCTTTCTATACGGCGCGTCCGACATGGGTGTGTTTGACGGCGTCAATTTTGTCACTCATGCACTGGCTCGCAACACGCCCGTCGTTGCCGTCAGCTTCAACTACCGCGTGGGACTGGGTGGATTTCTTGCATCTAGTACTATCAAAGATGACTTGGCCCGCGATGGCTACGAGGGCGTGGGAAACTTTGGCCTCTGCGACCAACAGATTGCGCTACATTGGGTCAACCGCTACATAACCTCATTTGGCGGCGACATAGACAACGTCACCATCTACGGCGAGTCTGCTGGAGGAATGAGTGTCTCTCACCAAATCGCGGCCAAGAACCCTGCACCATTCCACAGGGCCATCGCCATGTCCGGCCATTTAAGCACTATTCCAGCTTGGAGCTTGGAGCATCACGAGAAACACTACCGAGCCCTCCTTATTCACCTGGGCATCGACCCAGAGTCACCATCGTCCCTTGATCAGCTTCGAAAGGTCCCCGAGGCCGATGTCGCTCGGGCAACACTCGCCGTAGAAGGAATCTTCGTGGCCACCGGTTCACCGTGCGATGACGGCGTCTTCCACGCAACACCACCACACTTCAATGCCATTGAGTCTCCTCCTAGCTGGCTCAAGTCCTACATGGTAGGTGACGTCTACGACGAGGGTATGATATTCCACGAAAGCTTCGCCGAAGATGACTTTGCATCTGTACATGCCCGAATGACAGCCAGGCTGGGCACGGAAGTCACCGATGCCACCCTTGCGCTGTACGAGATAACTCCAGACCTATCCAAAAGCGAGTTCATCAGGTCGATGGAAGTTATGGCTGGCGATACGACTTTCAAGACCCACAACTGGGTCGCAGCCCACCGGTCCAAAGTCGAGCAGACATTTGGCTACCACTTCGACCAAATCTGCACCCACGAAAGTTTTCTAAAAGGGTTAGCATACCACGGGCTGGATTTGCTGTACCTCTTCCTCAACTTCGATGGAAACTTGTCGTCAGCCCAACGAGAACTCGCCCGGTCCATGGCCAACCATTTCGTCGACTTTGCGTACGGCAAGGCGCCGTGGCCGCGCATCAGCGACGGGAAATCATGGATGCGCTACGGACCAAACAGTGTCTGCAAGGTCGTAACCGAGGCTGAAGACGAGGAGGTGAGGAGATATTCAAGGATGGAGAAGGTTATCGGTATGGGCGTTTACGAGGAGTTTAGTCTTGCGGTGGATGATATTGCTGTGAAGCGGCATCGAATGGGAACGTTCGAATGGAAGCCTGATACAGGTGGCCATTAGACCTGGGATGATTAGTATAAGATTGGATATTTCGGGAAATTCTCCGTCTTTTTGTCGTAGTCCCGGAAGTAAATACAGTAACATAACTTCATCTGATGCAGTCCTTGTGACGGGCAGAACGTGACCTCAATACAAGTACATTTCAATCTTCATCTCCGCCGCAAACTCCTTCGCCAAAGCAAGCCTACACACACTTCCCCGGCTCGTCGCCCTGCTCCAAACCTCCTGCACGATATCCCACGCCACCTGGCTACTGCGGCCCTCGTCGTTGTCCTTCAAGTGATGGAACGTGACGCCAGCCAGCCGCCGCTCTTTGGACTTCTCCTCGGTAAACAGGCTTGCGATGAAGAGCGGGTAGATGATGGCCCCGCCAAACGGCTGCCGAAAGGTTAGGGCCCCGGAGTCGACAACGGCTTGTATGGCTGCGAATGTCTTCATGCGCACGAGGGCTTTGCTGGGGACTGCTGGGACGGGTGCTTCTGGGTCGTTGCTGGTAGTCGTCTGAGATCGAAGTGCTCGGCTGTGTAGGATGGCGGCCATGCGGAATGCTTCCCAAATGTGAATTTGAATAAACTCATCTCCAAGCTCGCCTGCCCATTCAAGAAGCTTCATTTCAGTAGAGGGTGATTCCAAATTATCCAGCAAGTTGATCATTGTGTAAGGCAGACCAGATGTGTGTTCGACGCCTGATTTCTTGCTCGGGGCTACATACGTAGCCCACAGGTTCATCGGTTGACTGATTCGATTCAACTTAAAGTATGGAATATCCAATAATGCAATCACTTCGACCAAGTGGTCTGCAAGCGGCGGTCGTTCAGCGTGGCTTAGAAGGCCTCGGTGTTGCAGAACCGCCCGTAGTCCTTTCATAAGAGGTGTCCATATATACAACGAGGATATCTAGTTTACAGTCAACTTTGATTGACGTCGAGGGAGGGCGGGAAACCTACACTGACGCTACACAGCAACACACCCGTTGCAAGCGTCGCATCAAGCTCGAGCTTCTCAGGCGTTGCGAGGTCGTCAAAATAACCGGAAAGGGCTGATTGTAGATAAATTGGTGTCAAATGCCTCAAATCCGCTTCTAGGCTTGCCTGATATGCCAAGCAGGTTTGGCGGAGGGATGTAGACGTGTCGCAGAGGGGTACAATATCAGACATGAGCACGCTGCCCTGTCCACTTCTGCCCGTGAGGGTAAAATGTCCACTGGTGACAACTATTTGCGTTAGAGTGAATCTGATCATATGAGGTAATCTCACAATTTTCCATCAGTTTGTTTGACACTTCGTCACTTGGTGTTTCTGCACCAATCGCTGAGTCGGGCCCGTGTTGAAGATATAGCATGTCCAGCTGGCTGTCAGGGGACCAAACTTGCTCCAATTCCACGGTATCATTGAATGCAATGGAATCATCAAATTCGGCGGTAGGATCTGCAAGCAGTGACCTCTGTTTGAGGCGTGACGGTCGTACGGGGTTCAACAAAATCCCCTCAGTTGGCGCGTCCAGATCGGCTGGCCCCCAAGTGAGACGCGTTCCATATCCTTCACATGTTATCTTGGCCTGTATGCATCGCCCGCACGCCGGATGCGCTTCGTCACACTTCTTGTGGCGTCTTTTGCATGTCCAGCAACTATCAGCTGTAAGCAATGAAAAGTCATAGTGTTAAGGCTAGGGTGGGAGAAGGCACCCTTTCCTTGATCGGCGGATCATAATTGTGATACGAAGTAAAGATCCCCTGATCAATTTTATCGCAAGTTCACTACCTCACATAGAAGTGACGTTGAGTGTGTAATCGAAGTCTTCGTATATGGACTTTAAGGAGGTTGAGGTGTGCCTAGGGTCGGAAGCAGTTATGCACAGAGGCATGAGATTGAAATTATGGAGAGGATGTGAAGGAATGTGACACGTGACAGTTTTCGACAAGATAAGCAACCCAAGTAGATTCTATGAATGAAAGCATTGCTCGAAGGGCACTAATTATAGCCGGAGGGAGTGCTGCATCCACTAGAATACAGCGGAGAGCCTCCCTAGGCTGTTCCTCTACAGCCTAAGTTACAGTGGCCAGCCCACTAATCGACTGGTATGGTGTGGCATTCACTAAAGCACATAATAATTCAGCATCTTTGAGTTGGCGAAATGCGCATGGTACACTAGAAGCCTGCCACTCTGATTCTCGATTTCGGGTCTTATTCATGATCGCTCCAAGTTCATGCGAACGACTTGAAGATAGGTAGATTCAAAGATCGCAATACTGGACTCGAATGCTACTTCCACACACATAACTTAGCACATACACTTACGGCTCCAGATGACATCACAACAAAGCCAATAATGTGCGAAGACTTATTTGTATTGACAGAAAACTTGGTATAATGCTCCAAAAAAAAAACTTCAGATGTCCTTTTTCTTCAAGTCACCTCGACTCCCTTCTCTCACCATGTAGTAAAACGTGGTAGCGTGATCCGGATCCTTCTCATCCTGCAGCCTAGCCTCGTCGACGAGCTTAAATCCATACTTTTCATAAAACGGGACGTTCTTGTGATTCGTACACTCGAGAAAGCAATTTGAGTCGCCAACTCTTTGTACCACCCATTCCATAATTTTGCCGCCAACTCCCAGGCCCTGTGCATCGGGTCTGACGGCGGCAATCTCGAGGTAGTAAACCGAGCCAGGTGGGTATTGGCTTGTGATTCTCTTGAATGCTTCGTAGTGATGTTCAAACATTATAGCAATCCGCTGTCCAACAAGTCAGCTCGTTCCTAACCTCTCAATTGGAGTACCGTAGGAACCAACATACATTTTCATCGGCCAGAGGCTCATGTGGCCTGCTCCAAACGAGATCCCAATAGTATCTCGCATACGAACCCCACCACCACGGCTTTAACCAGCGGTACTGCGATTGCGGCGGGAACAGAAAACACACGCCGACGCTAGTTGGCGTGTTTTTGTGGACGACGGCCTCCATTCCTATGCCTCCCAGGAGATAGTCACGAACTCTGAATTCTTGCCATTTTTGCACAGCGGGGAGAAGATTGCTCCAGCGGGGGCCGGCTGCATCACGATAGAGCCAGGAGATGAGAGGATCTGTAGAGAAGGAAAGGCTCAAGGTCTCCGCAGCGGCTGCCACTGATTTGGAGTCTTGCCAGGAAAAAGTGAGCTTCCTTCTATCAGATTCATTGAAATTACGTACCAAAGCCCAAGGGTCTCATGGAGACAGCGAGACGGGCTGGAGTCGCCATGGTGGGAAGAAGCGATCTGGGTCTTGGAGTAGGTAATGGCTCTTCGTTTGCGCCGTGTACCAAGAGCAATAATGTCTGGCAAAAGTCAAGCTTAGGTGCTGCTCCTGCTATGATAAGTAACTTGTTTCAACAAAAAGAGCATCCAGGTTACAGATACCGAAAGATCCGATGCCCCTTTCGAGTCATTGGCGACTAAATCAGATCAGCCGACAGTTTTGAAGCAGCGCGGCTCGGCCTTCCAAAGACGGTAAACGCGGTGCTAAGAATGCAGGGGAAGAGGAGCTATCCCGATTTGACAGGCGAAGCCGCGCTGCAATGAGGGGAACATTCGTATCCCTGCCTGTTAACGACCCACCCTTATCACCTTGTCTTGATGTCATTGCTGGGGTAGCTGCTCGGTGAGAACAGATTGACTTGGCGAGTACGACACCGATATGAAGAACCATCCCGGCCATGTTATCCCATCTTTTACTACCGCTTGAATTATTATAATCTGACCTCCAATCTCCTATTTGCCTACTCGAGACATATATCATCATGGCTGAGCAAGTCCGTCAGAGCCCGGGGAACAAGCTGTTCCCTGAAGTACCCCAAATGCGATCACCAAACCTAGAGTTTGTGTACCGTCTGGTGGCGCAAATGCATCCGACGGATGGCTACGACATTGAGAATGTCCAGGGCACAGGTGTCACCCGCTCCATTGGACATATCCAGTCTGGCACTGTACGAGGCCCGAGCATCAACGGTGTCGTAGTAGAAAACAGCGGTGCGGACTGGGCTGAGCGAGTTCACTCCAAAAAGGTGAGAATTTCTCGGTCATTAGCCACAACTTTCTAACATGCCTAGATCTACTACAAGCTCGACGCAAGATACGCCATCCGAACCGACGACGGGCACCACGTCTACATCCAAGCCCGCGGCCTCTTCAGGCCCGGTCCCGGCGTCGAATTCGACTACGACAACGGCGGCAAGACGAGCTTCTCCCAGGACGAGGTGGAATACTTTACCCACATGACGTTTGAGGCTGCGGGCAACGGGCCGTACAACTGGATGAATGGAATAGTTGCCATTGGTGCGTTGCAGAGTTTTGAGCGCAATGCCATTATTGATTGCTGGCGGTTGACAAACTTTCCTGGAAAGGCGGTTGAAGACGTGTACGTTGGGAAATAGATACATGTAGACTAATTGAACATGATGGAGTATTTTTGTAAATAAAACCATGTAGTTGAACTATAAAACCTTGATCTGAGCAATACCACTGCCTCCAGTGAGTGTCATGAGATCACCATGTACATGTACCGCTTGCTAGGATTTGACACGGACATCATGCTCCCCCAAGACCGTCCTCATCCTTGCTACCCCCTACACAAACAGACCGAGATACGAACCGCATCACGGCAGATAACAGAGCACCATCCGTGCCATGCTTCCTTGTTTGCCTCGGGCTTTCAGTTGCAACTCATGACGACCAAGAATGCCACGCCGATGCCAATCTCTGGGGTATTAGCGCCCTGATACCCCGCATGCACCAGATTCGTTCCGGTTTATCTTGGCCCCCTGCCGTTGAACCTTCATGCTAGGCAATCGCCACCGCTAACTCCATGTGGCAGCCGGAGCCGTCCTGTCCATCTAGCGGGTTGCAGAGATAGTGATCATGCGCCGCCCTGTTCGTTACCGACAATGCCTATCAACACCCTGGGGATTCTTGCTACTATGCAGAGAGTTCGGTGTAAGAAAGCACTTAAATGCATCCTGTCGCTGCTGGCAAGCTCAAGATCCCCTCTTTCCATTGCCATTCTTCCATCAAACGCAACTTGGCCATTGTATCGACAATGGTGCGACACTTGGAACCACCGCCGGCCGAGTTCACAACACCCCCGGGAACCGTCCGTCTTCTTGGAGGTATAGATGTCCAGTCTTCAACATGCGCATGCGACTCTTGTACTAACACTATATGATAGAGGATGGCGTCTATGAAAGGCCTCAGCTCTTGCTCCACCCAGTCCCATCCGACGATCCGAATGATCCCCTGGTACATGTCCAGACTCGAGAATAGTTTGCCTGATGCTAACCAGTTGCTTCGCAGAATTGGAGTGCTTGGAGAAAGGTGGCCAACTTTGTTCCCATTCTCGCCATCACATGTGCCATCTTCACCCAGTAAGCATTTAACCTGACTTGCCACGCCCAAAGCTTACATTGGGGTCAATCGCAGGACATCTTTACCCCTAATATTTTGGGTTCTTTGGATCCCCGAATTTGGCTGGACCTACGATCAGCTCAACAACTCACAAGCCATTGGGCTCGTCGGAACGGCCACAGGCTGCATCTTCTTTATTCCTCTGGCGATAAAATACGGACGTCGTTCAGTCTACGTGGTATCAATTGCCGTCATCGTTGCTACGGCCGCCTGGCAAGCACGGATGACCACTATTGCTGAGCTATACCTATCGACCTTTATCTTTGGACTTGCGAATGCCGTCAACGAAACCATTGTCCAAATGACGGTCAGTTTAGTCCATTCGTCTCTGATAGCTAGCTAACGTATGCCCATCAGATTGCCGATCTCTACTTTATCCACCACCGCGGCACTGCGAACGGCGCCTACATGGTAATGGTCATGATTGGGGTACGTCTCTTCGATAATCGGGACCAACGACAGTACATCTAACAGCTTATAGAGCTTCCTCAGCCCCATCGCGGGTGGATACATGGCAGACGGCGGCAACTGGAGACAGTGCTTCTGGGTTCTCTTCGCCATCGAGGCCGCCTTGTGGATTTACTTCTGCCTGTTCTTCGAGGAGAGCAAGTACATCCCGCGCATCGAGGCCCTGCGTCAGGAAAGTCCCGAGCCGAGCCTCAGCTCTGCTTCAAAGAAGCTTACGTCTGACAACCAGACGCAAACCGCTACCGCCGTATCTGATGTTCCCGATGTTGCCGATGATCACGTCGTAAACCCCGCGATCCCGTTACTCACTTGGCGACAGCGACTGAAGTTCATCACCAAAACCGACGAGAGTCTCTGGAAATGCGCATACACGCCGCTCATTGTGCTGTTTAGATTCCCAGCTGTCGCGTATACCGCAGTTCAATACGCATTCAGCCTCTGCTGGATCTCTGCCCAAGCCTCAGTCATTTCCATTGCATTTGCTGCCCCGCCGTACAACTATGGTCCTGCGGGCATTGGCAACATGAGCCTTGGTATCTTTCTCGGCTGCATTCTGGGATCTATTTACGGCGGTGTGCTGTCAGATCGAACCGTCCTGTGGCTCGCCCGTCGGAACTACGGGTACTATGAGCCGGAAATGAGACTTCATCTTCTTCACTTTCCCGCCCTATGCCTTGGTGGCGGATTGATCATGTTTGGAATCACCACACAAAAAGTATTTCCAAATCCCTCTATTCTCTCATACGTACTGACCGCAGTAGGGCATGCACTGGATATACCCAAGTCTAGGAGGTGGCATTTTTGGATTCGGAATGGGTAGCATCAGTGATATTGCGCTTTGCCTTTTAATGGATAGCTACCAAACAGTAAGTGACGCTGCGATCCCCCTTAATATTCCCAAGCTGACTCCTCTCAGGTCACAGGCGAGGCATTCGTCGCAGTCACCTTTGTGAGAAACTGCGTCAGCATCGCCATCTACTTTGCCCTCGTCCCGTGGATGGACGCGCAAGGAATCCAAAACATGTTCATCGTCATGGGCTTCTGGGGCATGGCAGTCGGGTTCATACATGTTGCGTTTATCCTGTGGGGCAAGCGATGGCGAGAGAATACTGCCCCCATGTATTGGAAAATGTGCAAGGAAAGAGAGGGGTCTCGCGCTTGACAATGGACGGTAACTTGGGTGATAAGGTCCCAACTGTTAGTGGATTCTCATTGGAACAGGGAGGAAATTAGATTGGCCCAGCTGGAGTACCACACTCAAACATATAAAAATGCCACACTGTTTCCATCGTTCCCAAGATAGCAAAGGGTTGCCTATACTTGCTTGCCGCTTGTTGCATTTCTGGGGACATTGAGGCACGATTTTGGACTCTCCGCAAACGCAACAGCAGAGCGCCGTGTTTTCTTGACACCATGGAACAAGTATTTTGAACATTGGGTATTTCTAAGCCGCTGATCTCGGATTAATTACTTAGGGCCTGGAGTTCATTTGACTATGTCCCTAGAAATCAGTCATGTCAAGTGCGATACCGGAGACGATGTGTTGCCATCTAACAGCTAACCCACGCAATTCACACTTGTAGGGGGGGGGGGGGAGTAGGAAAAGATTAGACGGCTAAAATCGCAAGTTTGGGTGAAGACTGCAAGGACTACCATTGACAGCAAGGAAATCGATTTATACAATGCCGCAGAATATATCAAGGCCCTCGCTCACAAGGTCAATCATGATGCAAGCGGACTAATTCTTTTCATAGAAACGGCAAGTAGTATCGCGAGGATTAGCTGGGATTCGTTTCTCAGCACGACTCAGTCAGCTCCAAGAGAGACATCAACTTCTGTAAGATAAACCAGTGTTGTAGAGGTGGTTCAGGGTAGCAGTGCTGAAAATAAAGGAGATTGCGTATATTAGCTGTGACACGCACGTCCTGTGAGGTTCAGACTGAAGTAAAAGAAAAAGAAGACGTGAGGAAGTCTCTGGGTCTCCAGTAGTTTTACTGCATGAATAAAAACTGATTCCTAGGCGTCCCAATTGTCTGGTTTTAACATGATTCAATCATAGATCTGAGCGTCCGTCTAGCGAAATATTTCTTCTCCGCACGTTCCTTACTAACTAGCAACTACCCCACTGTCCATGTCAATGAATCAAATTGCTGCTGGTCATCTCGGGCTGCGAGATATTTTGGAATTGGTTCTTAAATCGGCTTTTCGTAACCGACTCATTCATATTGGACCAGATAATCTGAAGGTTGGGGTGAAAGGGCGTTGGTGGCTGAACATCTGATTGTTCGCTTCGCTCTCATAGTGTCATTTAAAAGCAAGGTGAACAGGTACTAGCTTTGGTGCCACGGTCACTAGCTAAGCAGCAATTCTCTACTCGCATCTCAGCTTGTTAGTGCCATATGTGTCTTGCATTGAATGTTTGAAGGCCTATCCCTACCGAAGCTGTCTAACATGGCCTTTCCACTCGGTGTAAACAATCAAAGCTTGTCAGACTTAGATGATATTATTGAAAAACATACTTGTTCTTAATGGATCCAAGTCTTTCTATGCTCACCTCAACCTCGTCCCCATGGCGCACCCAACCCTGGGGCTTCATGGAGAGTGCCACTCCCTCAGGGGTACCAGTCATGATGACGGTGCCGCGCCGTAGTGTCGTGGCCCGACTCAGATGGGTAATGATTTGGACAATGTTGAAAATCATATTGCTCGTCCGACCTCGCTGGCGTTCCTCGCCGTTGACTCTCGTCACCAGCTGCAGATCCACCTGGCCCGAGGATGCATCAATGGGCAGAAGCGCTGACGAGACCAACACGGGCCCAAAGGGCGCAAAGCCATCAAAGCTCTTCGAGTAGCCGTGTTGGTAGCCGCTGATATCCGGTCGCTGCCATTGCCGGCAGCTCACGTCATTGCCCACTGCGTACCCCAAGACGGCGTCCAAAGCATCCGCCGGCGTGGTGATGTCCTTGCAGTCGCGACCAAGTACGAGAGTCAGCTCACCCTCGTAGTCCATAGTGTCAGCGCATTGGGGGCTAATCGGCACCGCGGAAAATGGCCCGTTGATGGCATCAGGAGGCTTTGTGAAGATGACCGGGTGTGGAGGGAGTGGTTCATGCGCTTTCGGACCTTCTGCAATGTGGGCTTTGTAGTTGAGACCAACACCATAGATAATGGGGGTATCGACGAGTGGGCAGAGGACCTGAAAGAATAGTTAGAATGCAGGTAGGGCGAGATCAGGACCAGACACCCGGGATTGACGCCTCACCTCGGCGATTTCGGCTCTCTGATCGGTTTTTTGAAGGTCCCAAGGGACATCTCCTGCATATACAGCCACATTGTGGCCTACAAGGTTATTGACGCCGGCTGGAGCCTCTCCGTATAGGATGTCGTTGTTGACATCTCTGAATCTCACGAGCCGTCCAAATAGGGTTTTCATGATGAGTTTCGCGCGACAAGGAGAGCACCGAGCTTACAAGTTAGCATTTGCCAAGTGGCGGCTCTCGACTAATATACTGGCTCATAGACCTCTGAAGGGACATTGATCAACATCAAAATGGTGTCCATTACGGAACTGGAGTTGAATTAGAAGCATTGCATTCGCACGTGTGAGCTATTTCAATTCCGCAGACCGGGTGCCAATCACATGACTGCGTGTGTTGGAATGTGCCCCGGAAGAGATGGTTGAGCTCCGGCCGGAGGAGCAACGCTGTCTTCCGGCCTTGGCTTTGAGGCGTCCGAGCGGGCGGAAGCAGCCTCGGATTCCCCAAACTCTTCATGCTCAAGGCCATGGGGACGGGGAACACTGCAGGCCAAGTATCTAAGAAGTCGGCGTGTCTTTTTTCTCTTGCTTCTTTCTTTTTCTTCGTTGCGGATTTTGCGAGAAAGTGCGGGTTTGATCCAGCTAGAGTCTAAACTCGTGGTAGCACGTCTCCTGCAGTATCAATTCTGAGAATGGAGCCTTTGAAAATATGACAATTTAAATCGCCGAATAGGTCATAAGATGGTGTACCATGCTACAATGGAGTCCAGTTGAAACATCGCATACCTGCCCATAGAGAACTAGGAGCACTGATAGTTCACATATTTAGTCTAAAGATCCTTTTAATGAGTCTTGCCCTGATTTGTATTGAACCTTAGGTGCAACACATGTACCTGGTGCCGTTGATCAGATCCAGATGTTCCCAAAACTGGCTGGTTACGAGTTTGTAACCATGTTGAGACTACGGAACCTTGACTACTATTCTGCCCGAGACTTCATTCTTTAACAATCTGCCCAGAATGTGGGCTAGCTTAGAGAAAGGATATACTTCGATGTGAGGAACGATCTCCTTTGAGATGGCCAGGGCAAACACCTCGTCCATCTGAGCTTTGGTGCCGGTGGAGGAACCTTTCACAAAAAACCCTGTTATAGATGATAGTGTTAGTGGTTTCCTTAGCAGAGTCAGAGCTGCGGCGATGAAGAAAATACTGACCCTTGTCGGCCATTTCAATCGGCGCGATTGGAAGATGAAAGTCGAATCTTGGTATCCCAACACATACGAGGGTGCCCGTATTCCTCAGCAACGTCGGCGCCAGTTCATAAGCCTTCTCGCTACCCACGACAACGATCACGGCGTCGGCCCCTTCGCCGCCAGTCAGCATCTTCACTTGCTCGGCGACATTCTCCTTGGCAAAATCAAGGAAGGCGGTTGCTCCAAGTTTCAGACACAACGACTTCTTCTCTGACCCTGTGTCAATGGCAACGACTCGGTAGCCCCGGGCCTTGACTGCGAACTGTAATCTTAGATGGCCTAGTCCCCTACCTATTCCCAGGCGTGGATGCGGTCAACATAGGGTTTAGTTCTAAAGGGAACAAGCAGTACTTGAGAAAGAATTAACATACCCGCTCCTAGGATTGCAATCTATTCACCAGGCTTCGTTTCCGGTGCACATAAACTCACCGCACCCGCCATAGTCAACCCGGCGCATAGCAAGGGCGCAGCAATTTCGCTCGGCAGCCCTTCAGGAATGAACGTGACAAAGTCGGCATGCGCAATGACATACTGTGCCAGAGTTCCTGGCTTATTGCGCCCGGTGTTACTCACGAATGGACAGTTGTTTATGCGCCCTGACCTGCATGTCTTGCAGGAGTTGCAGGCACTCCAGAGCCACTTTACCCCGACCCGTCGATCGAGGAGGGCCGAGGGAGAGTTGGGGCCAAGTGACACGACAGTTCCCACACCTTCGTGACCCGGAATTGGATTTTGTTCGCCTCGGCCGATCAGGTTCATGCAATCTGAGTGGCTTCGACATGCCCCATGTTTTCAGCGGGTGCGTTTCGTTGGCCATGGCGGATATGTCTGTACTCACCACACGCCAGAGTACTCAACTCGAACCAAGACCTCGCGCTCCCGTGGCTGTTGAACGTCCACGTCGTGGCGTATGATGAGACGCCCGCAAGGACCAGGATTCTCTACCCATGCAGCGGTCTGGTGCACGGGGATGCTTGAGGTCATAGTTGGCACGCTCGATTCCTCTAACTCGAACGCGGTGATAGAGTAAGAGGATAAGGGGGAGTTTGCGAGAGTGACCTCGCGTCAGATGACGGTTTGAACTATGACGATGAGCGAAGCCCAATCAATTTAGGCCCACTACAATATCGCAATCTTGTGCATCCGGGAGGGCCGGGAGGGTTCATACAAGGTTCCGTCGGTCGTCACTGACGTCTATATCGGCCCGGAAACGATGCCAGCACGACTTACTCCGTATAATCGCTAGCACTCCGTATGTGACACCTAGACGTGGGTAATTGCGCCGGTGTTTCTCATTGCAGTCTCTGGTCCGGAGGTAGAGAGCGTGGCCCCGGGGAAGACACACGGAGCACAGTTAGAGGCGTCCGAGAGCCATGTTCCCACCCATAGATGGAAATAGAAAGTACTACTACTTAGTGGCGTTTGTTGGCTCCATAGCTGTGATCATTCCATGAGCTCAAATTGTCTCCTATAGAACTGGGCTCACTGATAATCGAACAACTTCTCAGTCGTTTTTCGTCCACTTCCACACTCTCCTACCACAATGACCTCTCAGCGTCCCAAAGTCATCTCTCCTGTGAGCTTTGCTCATATTGTTCTTCGCACCGCAAATTTCAAATCCATGGTTGCCTACTACAAGGTCTTTTTGGGCGCAGAGTCCTCATACGAGAACTCGAATTCGGCCTTTCTCACGTACGATGAGGAGCATCACCGCATTGCCATTGCCGAGGTGCCTGGAACCGGGCCAAAGGCGAGAACCTCTTCGGGCTTAGAGCACATTGCCTTCGGTTTCCCGACGCTCGGCGACCTCGTCGAAGCCTACAAGCAGCGGAAGGCATGGGGCATACTTCCCATGTGGGGCGTAAATCACGGTCCGACAGTCAGCATGTACTATCAGGACCCGGACGGCAACATCATAGAGACCCAGGTCGACTGCTTTGAGACGTCAGAGGCTGCAAATGAGTGGATGAAAGGGGAGGAGTTCGCGGAAAACCCACTTGGGGTCGAGTTTGAGCCTGAAGACCTCGTGAAACGGGTGGAAAGCGGGGAGGATGAGAAGGAAATCATGAAGAGGCCGAGAATTGGACCTCGGGGATTGGATTCCATCCCCCCTGTGGCGGAGATTGTTCCGACGGGTCCGTGGATTGAGGCCCTGGAGGAGTAAAGTGATAAGAAAGTCTAGTGGCACATCTTTTTAGTGAATTCATCCGTGTATTTAACTTAGCTATTGCTCTATTATATAGACGAGAAGTTAGATATAACCACTAGGTACCTAAAAGGGCCCAGTTTTCAGGATTTCTACGGCGTATATCAATACCTTGGATATACTTGGCTTCCCATTTCCTCCCAGCGCACGAGCACATAGAATTATATGCACTATCGTCACTCCAAGCTATCTATAGTCTATTCCTTCCTCGGGGTTACGCGGTCCCAGCATCTGGGTATTATGCGGGTGATTAAGGCAGTATTTGATTCATGCAATCGACCAGAATGTAGAGGTTAGTTACAATACTTCTCTAAAATCATCGAATAACCAGATTATGTCTGTACATGTAAAGAAAATTGAAATCTGAACATCACTGACAAATCTCCCAAAGGAAGATCGACAATCTCAACTGTGAACCATAACTGTGTTGATTTCTCCATCTTGCATTGTGCCCGTGCCCATGCAGTGGACGTATAGAAAAGTTGTATCTGTAAAGGTTCACGTAAAGATAAAGCCAGGGTAATCATTGTCCTTGAGGTCCTTCGCTCGAGCCACATACTCTCGGATGCCAGGGAGGAAAAACAGGTTTGGAGGTGGCTTGTCGCTTTTTGCCTTGCCGGTGGTCCACGAACTGACTCCCTGTGTGATACGGCCAGCAGTGTCGTTATTACACGATTGAATCCAATCGGCCTCTGTCTTCGGGGTGATTTCAACTGTGTTGGACTTTCCATTCAGGACCTTGTCACGCAAGAGGTCAGTAAGGAAGGTGATCTCCACCTCGATCGCGGTCGGGACGTTTGCTACCGGGACGTGGGGACCATTCACGATAAAGAAATTGGGAAAGCCCGCGACGAAGATTCCCATATGGGCCGACGGGCCTTCTGCCCAATGATCAATGAGCGACTCGCCATCTCGGCCCTTGATTCCATCTTGAATGGCCTTGTAGGGGCCATCCACAGCTTCGAATCCAGTGGCGAGAACAAGGATATCCAGCTCATGAAGCGTCCCATCGGCAGTCCGGATGCCGGTCTCCTCAACCTGCGTGATTGGCGTGGCCTGAATATCGACGGGAATGACATTTTCTCGATTGAAGCACTCATAGTACCCGTCATCGCAGGGAGGGCGACGTGCATAAGGCTCCTTTGGCAGCAGAACGTCCAGCTTCGCCGGGTCTTGGACAATTTGTCGGATCTTGTTGCGCATAAAGTCACACGCTGCCTGATTTCCCTCCACACTGGTACTGAGATCGGAAAATCCTCCCCACACGAAGCGGAAGCCGCCGCCGAGCTTCCATAGTTGCTCGTAGATCTGATCTCGCTCCTCAGGCGAAACGGAGCTACTTGCGCGGGTGGGTTCGATGAAACCTGAAGCTGTGTTGGACGCGAAGATTTGCTTCCGAATCTCGTCATACGAGTCGTTGATTTTCTGGCGTTCCTCGGGCGAGACATGATGAATCCCAGCGGGAACGGTGTACTGTGCATGACGGATGAAGCTGCGCAACTCCCTGACTCTAGGGGCAACGGCCACCGTGAGCTGGATGCCAGTTGAGCCGCTTCCGATGATACCGACACGCTTGCCCTCGATATCAACGTTGCGATCCCAAGCTGCACTGTGCATCACTTTGCCTTTGAAATTGCCCTCGACCAGCCCGGGAATATCGGGGAGCTTGTTTCTGCCGAAAAGGCCCAGGGAAGTAACGAGGAACTTGACGACATAGACCTGCCCGGTGCTACAGGCGACTCGCCACCTTTGAGTAGCGCTGTCCCATTCTGCCGAAAGAACCTCTGTGGATAGCTTCAAATGGTCGCGTAGGGAGTGCTTGTCAACAAAGGTATTCAGATAGTGTAGAATTTCATCCCGGGTTAAGTAGTTCCTGGTATAAGGCCAGGTCGTAAAGTCTTCCTTATCTTCAGAAAATCGGTACATCCCTGATCAGGTTAATATTGGTCAGGGCAAAGGGTTCCCCGAGAGGCCGAGAGTACGCAAGCTTACAGCTATAGCTGTCACTCATGACTCCTGGGTACCGGTTGGCATGCCAAGTGCCTCCCAGATCGACATATTTATCGACGACTTTGCACTTGAAGCCAAGTTTCTGAAAGGAACGAAGCGTATAGAGACCTCCAAAGCCAGCGCCCACAATAAGAGCATCGAGGTAATTCACCGTCATATTGATGAGGCGTGGTTGTCGAGACAAGAACGGGGTTGAGAGAAGGAGAGCGCTCTTGATGCCAAAGTAATTGTAGCCAAGAGTTTTCTTCGAGTGAGTTAAAGAAAGAATTTGCGACTTCTTTTGACACACGGCTAGCCGGTCTTTCTACTTGTTGAGCGGCCCTAGTACGGATGCGCGAAGAGCAAACTGAGGGCGGTCCTCACCAAGGAAACCGACGGGATCCGGGTTGACGGGACATCATTTGCACTGCACGGACACTAAGAGTCAGGGTCATCAGAGGCATGCGCTTTGCTAGGCCGGAGTAAAACCCTTCTCATCCCCAGCAATGTGCTCCGAGATTGGATTTGCGGGGAATTGTGTAGTGGAGGAGGGCCACTCTGCCCGGCCGTTGCTAACGCCCCGTCCGAGAGGGTCTTCTGCGGAACCCGGGAAGGCATGTTCCGAAGAGCAGGTACTAGGAGACACTGCAAACTAAAATTTCAAAAATACGGTAGAGATGAGATATTTGTTTTAAACAAGCGAGGATTCCACATAGTCGATGTTATCAACTGACGTGGCCAATCCGGACCAGAGAGACTAGGGAACTAGCAGGGAAGGCTAGATAGCTAGGAACCTTGAGTACCTACACCTGTTACATTCGAATGTCATGATTCCGAGATGGCTGGGATGGGATTGGATGGACACAGTGAAGTACTCCCGGAAGGCGTATCGAGTCCGGCTATGTGTATAGCGTTCCGACATGTGGAAATGTGGAGAAGCACAATAAGAATGTACTTGTACGTACTGTGGGGTTAGTGGAAGAGACCATGGGCCCGTACTCCAGACATACAATGACCACCGGAACCAAGTGTCATATAGGCTCGGAGGGATCCTTTGTAGTTATGTAGTAAGGTGTCGAGGAGCTATGCCCGGTTGGAACTCTGGACTTTCACTTTTAACTATGCTTCCCACAAGATTGGCTGTTTAGCTATTGGATTATCTAGCCTTCTTAGAGAGCTGCATGATCTCCGATTCCCATTCCCTTTCTATTGTTCCCTACCGCACACTGCGGAGTGCCACAGCTACACATTCCTATCACTGACCCCGCCTTGTCTGATTCACGACCTAATCACTTTGTCATTCTCATCGAAGCAGAAAGAGTCTTAGTGCTCCCTTCACAACCCTGTCCTCCATTATGACCAGCACCAACGCAGCCACGGCCCCGAGGAATGGGGAGCAATTGGAGACGGGCACAGGATCATTTCTTTTTCTGAAAACCCAAGACGGTCGCAACGTTGTGCCCATTGTGATAGATGGGAAGCCATTGCCCATCGACGAGTCCCGGCTGATCAGCGTCCAATCCGCGGCCAAGAGCACCCGAGTCCATCTCGCACAGGGGGCGTCCATTGAGACTGCCCGTGAGGCGACACAGTCGTCGTACCGGGCCTTCCTGAGGTGGAAGGCCACGGCCTACACTGAGCGCCGTGACTTGTTGCTGAAGGTCGCCGACGTCATACAGAGCCGGGAAGAAGCATTGGTTGCGATGCAGATGTTGGAGACTTCGTGCCAGGAAGAATGGGCGCGCTTCAACGTCGCCCTTGCAGCTGCAAATGTTCGCGAGATTGCGTCAAACATATCGCAAGAATGTACTGGTGAACTGCCCTCGCCTCAGGGTCCCGGTGCATTTTGCATGGTGTTCAAAGACCCCATCGGACCGGTCCTAGCTATTGCACCTTGGAATGCTAGTATGATCATCTCCACTCGTGCACTGGCAGCACCACTGGGAGCCGGATGTACCATTGTTTTCAAAGCGTCGGAACTGTGCCCCGGTGTTCATCGCTCTATCGTGCGAGCATTTGAAGACGCAGGCCTACCTGGAGGCTGCATCAACACTATTCAAGCGCGCAGGGAAGACTCGCCGGGCGTCACAGAAGCGCTGATCGCCCATCCAGCCATCTCCAAAATCGCCTTCACTGGAAGTACTGTTGTGGGAAGTATAATTGGACAGCTGGCGTCAAAGTACCTGAAGCCGGTGCTGTTGGAGCTTGGCGGGAAGGCACCTGCAATCATACTCAAGGACGCAGACATCGAGCGTGCAGCAAGTCTGTGTGCGAAGGGGGCCTTTTTGCATCATGGCCAGATCTGTATGTCTACGGATCGTATAATCGTTGTGAAGGATGTTGCCGAAGACTTCTCTCGGGCTTTGGCAGACTGCGTGAAGAAGCATCACCCTGACGGAGCGGGCTCTGCCATCACCATCGGCGTTGCCCAACGAGCCAGGTCCCTCGTCGATGCTGCTGTCAAAAATGGCGCCTCTTATCTCGTCGGTAATAATGAGTTCCGCGACGACACCAATGCCGCAATAGCCCCAACGGTTATTACCGGGGTCAAGCCTGAAGACCAAATATTCAGCGAAGAGACGTTCGGTCCTTCGGCAGTCCTCTACATCGTCGAGGACGAAAATGAAGCTGTTGTGTTGGCAAACTCAAGCAAGTACGGCTTAAATGCTGCGGTGCACAGCCGAGATATGTTCTCGGCGTTGAGGGTAGCCCGCCGAATTGAGTGTGGCCAGGTTCACATCGGTACCGTAACCGAGTATGATGAAGCTAACGCACCTATTGGGGGCACCAAGGCCAGCGGCTGGGGCAGGAACAATGGCAAATATGCACTACGGGAATTTCTGGTGACCAAGACCATATCTGTTCATGATCCATTGGCATCAGTGAATTTCGGGGCTTATTAGCGTGGAGAGAGTTGGGGGCGAATGTTGAGTTCCCTTTGTAGCTGGCCATAACCCTCTAATTCATAACATCACTTTACCTACATATGGAGAGGCCATCGACTGCCACCACCATATCTTTATATCAAAATCTGCCGATCAGACTGTTCCCAAGTTTATTGTTTCGTGGTCTCATGCTTTTGATAATTACCAAACCGGGGGACATATCATGACGTCAGCCGCAATGCGAAGTCAGGGGTGAGGAGCTTAGCAAGGAATCTGGAATTTGTACGTGCATCTGCTCCAGATGTCAAGTGCTTGGGAATTTCATGTTTAAAATTCAACTCGAGGGCATTTCAAGATGCCATTCGGGCAATATAGCCTTATGCCGCTACATAAAGTGACCCATGTAGCTTAGCCCTAACAGTTCAGGAGATCTGCTGTAAATTCTCGTTGATGCCCTTTTCAATCTGTGCCCACAGAGCAAGAATTCTTTTATCACCTGTAATCAAGCAAATCAGCATGATCAAAATTTTAATATCTCATACCGCATGAATGAAAAGAAGTGCGAACATAGGGCTGGGGTGAGGCCATATTGGAATTAATAAAGCGAATGGACATGACAGCGAACGTACCAAACGGTAGAATTTGTGAGGCAAGAATGCCACATACACCCTAATGGTTCAAACCCATGGATCAGCTAAGTAGATCAAAGCCAGGACGAAAGAATAGAATGGAAACTGTTGTTCACTCACTCTTCGTCGATCAATCCACCAGAAAAGGTTTGGTAATCCACCCCACCAAGCTGTGCCTTCACTGTGAACGAAAGACTCGCGCAGATGCAGGAAGAATGTCAGGCCCCAGCCTTGTGGAATATCATGCGGCTCAGGGTATATTGCAGGGCTAGAGTTGGCGATCTGTGGTTTACACGAGTGCATACCCTCAATGTCCTGTCAGTAAATGGGTCTGATAGACGATTCAGAGGTTGGTAAGTTCATCACATACCTGGCGAGCAAAGTTGGGAAAGTTGGGGATCTATCGAACTAAAGTCAGCTTATTACAATTCAACGAGAAGCCGAGATCCCCACTAATACATGGTTGTGCTGATGCTTGGCTGTGCGGGTGTTTGGCTAGTAGTAACGAAGGGGGCGTAAGAAAATACCTGATTTGTAAACATTTGATCCACAGTCTCCTTTCTCAATATCCGATTGCCTACTTTCGGATGCACACCATCATTCAAGAGGGTGACAATGATCTGCATATACTCAGTTGGCTGAGCAAACAATCCAGCTCCACCTTGATGGAACGTAGAGTCCAATTCTGCCTGTGTCTTTGCGTAAAGTGGGCGTCGGTTCAAGTGCCCATCAAGCCTGAGACTTAGTTTGCCGTTAGGTGCCCGATAATTCTGGTACACCAGGTTTGCCTTCATCTCATCGGTGGGGAACATGTTGATCTGCGTGATGTTGAGGGGGGCGAAAATATGCTGGAGGAAGTAATCGTTGAGTTTCTGCCCTGAAGCACGCTCAACAAGTTGACCGGCCCAGTCCATGCTGATGCCATACTCCCAGCGCTCGCCAGGCTGGTTAACCAACGGTTGAGAAAGATAATCGTGGTAAGAACCAGAAAACTCCTCCAGGCCCACAGGACCTGCCCACGTGTTCAAGCGCTCGTTGAAGAAGGCGTAGCCGAAACCGGCTAGCATCGAGTGTGATGTCAGTGTTTTTCCTGAAGAAAAGCGCGTGAAAAGACGAGAGTGGGGTTTACCTGTATGGGTAAGAAGCATTCGTAGAGTGATGCTTCTCACTTTTGGAACCAGTTGGTCGTTTTCCAGAACTTGAACAGCTTTCATTTCCTGCCGCAGCGAAACTACGTTAAAAAAGCCCCTTGCTGATCCTAAATAGATCAATGCCCTAAACCTACTTACCGGTGCAAGTCTCTCGACCAGATCCGAATCGTCTAAGCTTAGTTTCCCCTGCTCAACGAGCTGCAATGCCGCAATTCCGGTGATTACTTTGGTGCAACTAGCCATCCAGAAAACGCTGTTCATGGTCATGGGATCCGACTTGCCGACGCCGACTGTACCGGAAGCGTGGGTGAATATTTCATCGCCGTTCTTATTCACCGCGGCGAAGACGGCTCCGGGAGCGCCATCAGGATCGGATGTCAAATTGTCGATTATGTCTTTGAGTTTGGGAATCGCTTCGACTGCTATTTTAGCCATGTTGTGTTGTGCTTCAACAGCGTGACTCTGTCAAATATGAAATGTGGAATCGACTAGTTGATGGGTCACTCGCCTCGCTTAAAGAGTAAGCATGCCGACGATTGTTATGGAGACTGTTTCACAAGAAATAAATTGGCTTCTTAACTTAGGGGTTAACTCCGACGCCGCCGTGAGAAGCCCCGGAGCACCCCGAGCAACACCCGGAGCACCCTGTCGAACGGCCGGAGCCTACGACCAGTACCCGCAACTACCAATTCAGATGACCCAGGCTATGTCAGTCCAATTAGAACATAAAGGCAGATGAACCGACAGGCCTGCAGTTGGAAGTCTTTCATATGATGTGGAGCGTTCTCGAAGATCAGTTACACCCAACTTTCCATTGTGCTCATGGGATCATACATGAAGCGCTAATCAGTCTGAAACTTATGCTACCTGAATAGAATCTCATATCATTTGAAACTATGTTGAATTGAGTGGTATCCCAAGACGATTGACGCATTCCAAAAAGATCGAGATTTCACCTCCCAGGTTCCCGGCTTGTGGGTCCTCCGGAACCCTTCCCCTCTTCCACCCTTCACTACATCTTGACCAGAGCCAAAAAGAATTCAACTTGGAGAAGATGACGACTAAGTATTCGGTTGTAATCATCCCCAAGACGCAGCACAGCTTCAGGGCCAATCCACTTCCAGAAGTTGATTAGGGACTTCGGTAACATCTCCCCTCACTATAAACTTGTGGACTTTCTAGCGAAAAGCTGCACAGCATTTTTCAAGTTTACTTTTTCCCTGTCCTCTTCTTCTGGAAACACGTGTGGTAGATGTTGATCGTGCTGCTCAGACAAAGTTTCCACATACTTTAGATTGGTGTAAGGGAAATCACTTCCGAAGAGTATGCGATCAACAGTGACATATTCCAAAAGCCCTTTTATCATCTCAGGGAACGCGAAGCCCGCAGTATCGAAATAGAAGCGGTTGTTCAGCTGTTCCTTCACCCACTTCGGATTCAGATTCGGATCCGCCCCAGTAAGCCCGACAATGGGTGCAATGCTTGCGAAGCGATTGATGAGCGGAGGAAATGCACCACCACAGTGTGGTACGAGCCAGGTAATATTCGGACACCGACTGACCGTTCCTGACAGGAATAAATTGATCACCGCCCGAGCGGTGTCGAAAAGGAATTCGAACATTGGTCTTGGAACATGTGCAATTGGTGTGGCATGTGTCCCAGACGATAAACACGGTGTGGTTGGGTGGATGAAGACGATGGCGTGTCTCCGATTTAGTTCGTTGAAAATAGGATCAAAATCTTTGTGGCCGAGGTAAGACCCGTGCAAGTTTGTCATGACTGTGACACCGTCCGCATTGAGATTCTTGAAGACGTGTGGAATTTCTAGCAGGCTGCCTTCGAAATCTTGCAGAGCGAGAGAGGCAAAGAATCCGAAATGCTGGGGGTCGTTCTTCTTAAGCTCGCCGGCATAGTCGTTAACGTGTCTGGTTAGTTTACGGGCCAGTGCGTTATCGCCAGCGACGAGATCTGTCCCAGGCGTGCTAATGCTGAGATATGACTTGGTGACATTAACCAACTTCATCATCTTCAGATGCCCCTCGACGCTCCACTCCTACGCCAAAGTCAGGATTTCGTATAAGAGGTGTATTACGGAATCAGCCGTACCGGAATTGCTGGCATTCCATCGGGGTTTGTATGTCCGTTCTTTGCCAGTGCATCACGATATTCCCTCATTTCCTTCAGTCAGTACCCAAGTTTTTTTTAAAGCTTTTTATTATTTGTCACGGTTACTCACGGTGGAAGAAAATGACAATGTGTGTCGATCTTCGCACAAGGAGACATCTTTTATGCAATTTGAATTGAGATTTGGGAATGTTCTGCCCTCACGTATTGACACGTCAAACTGTTTTATTGGAAAATAAAAGGATCGTTCAAAGACTTATACTGAGCGAGCTCGGGGATCGTTTCGAGAGTCGATACTGGGATGCAATAAATCTGGGAGCGGTGCCGACATGGAACATTGCCCCGTCCCGACATACATGGGGACGCACAAGGGTCGGAGGAAGTCAATTCATCCGGCAGTGGGCTAAGGAATGGCTTGCACGTGCGCGAAGAGACACCTGCGTCCGATTCTGCACTACAGTTCCATCATTACTCCGGACTGGCGTCTGGCAGTCATTCAATTGCCAAGTAGCTAATTACACTTCAGACGAATTTCACTCAGCAGATAACCGTATACATTACGTACAAGCGAAGGCACTTGGACAAACATCACAAGTAGGTTGTATGACTCTCAAAGATCTCAATATTCCTTATGTCCTCTTCTTTCCGCCGCTGTCACTTCAAATATGGGCTTGAGCCCTGTTGCAATCGCCTCAGCCGGGATATTGACTCCGGGAGGGGCGATGTGCCATTCCGGAACTATCCTGGACCCAACTGAGAGCACCTCCAAAACAGTTCCTCCAGGATATTTGGCTGGTTGTGTGACTACCTCGTGAATTGCTTGTGCCACACTCTCCGGGGTTACAGCAATTCCTTCCATCCTTTTGAACCGCTCAGCGGGAGCGCCAGTCGTCCATTGCGGAGTCGATACGATGCTGCAGCGTAGTCAACCCGGTTAGCTGGAGATCTTGGAGTTTGATATCTTGCCATGAATGTGAGATCGCGGGTAGCTTGGACATGAAGGATCCATGCCAAGGAATGAAGGTACGTACCCCGGACAGACTGCTACGACTCTTACACCCTGATATTTCTCTGCATCCCCCATGCTCTTGGTGAATCCAGTTATTGCGTGTTTTGTTGCGCTGTAAATTGGCGCCAGGTATTGCTTCGCATACCCAGCAGTGGATCCAAGAAGCACGACCACACCGGGCTTATTACTTCCCAGCAGCCCTCGTATGGCAAGACGGGTCAACTTGATCTATGCAACGTTTTCAAATCAATGGCCAGTCAAGTTGGCCTATAGGCCAAAGGGTTCATCACTCACTGGGTGGTTGATGTTGATGTCCACTTGGGCATATCCGTCCGCTTCCAGGGACTCGGGATCATGCCAGAAGTTGGAATGAGGCTGTCGGAATTCACAGATCAATGAGTCAGACATATTTAAATCTGAAGAGAGGCAACAAATTCTATTCACCGGTTCGAGAACTCCAGCCGAAGCAACGTAGACGTCTGGAACATCGCCAAACTCCTCTTTAGAGAAGTCCACTAGCGCTTGCAAGTCATTCCACTTCGTCACGTCGCATTCTTGATAAACAACATTGTCGTCTGTATCGATGACCTCTTGGGCCCTCTCACTCAGAGATATGTCGGCGATGATTATCTTCTTGGCCTTTTGACTCTGAGCTAGTATCGTATAACAAAGTCCGATTCCTAAAGAATGTGTCAAGAGCTTCTGGCCGCGTGTATGAATATGGAGCTGGGAGGGTCCATACCAGAGCTTCCACCGGTGATAACGACGATATTGCCTTCCATGGTGAATTTGATAGATGCAATCTATCGAATTGCTATGCGCTTAGTAAAGCCAGGTCAGGTTAAATTGTCAAGTTTGGACGCCTGTCCCCCTCGCACGTGGATAAGTTATCCGATATGTGTAACTCGGAAGCACGGGAGGCTCCTGCAATTCCGCCAAGGTGCCGAGTAAGGACGACGGACCCATGTCACTGGTGTTGGACTTTTGCTTTGAGCCGGAACGGCAGACCGTGATGGTCCGATAGAGAATCGATATCAGAATAGGTCTAGCTTACTTCTTGCCAACAATCAACCCCGGGGATGCTCTGACTCGGGTGTAGTCCCGGACTCCCGGTCCCATCCGCAGAGACTGTAGATCTCTGGAACCACATAGATTGTGCTCCGACCCGCGCGAGGTGTTAGGTTCGAGCATCGTCCGGGTCGTTGAAATCCATTCCGAAGTTGCGCGTTTCTGATTTCTGGCACGGATACGGAGAAGCAAGCTGGGCTGGAGTTTCAGAGCCAGATCATACGACGTCTACTCGGAACCTAGGTATGGAGCTCCGATGGTTTCATGTTAGGATTTGGCTGTGATTCTCACGGAGCACTTGAGTATTTAACGATGATATACATTGATGATCTCCGATCAGTACTCAACGCAACAGTGCACACAAAGAAAATCCTCAAACAGGGTACATCCTATCCAGTCAAGCATCGAAGCGCACATTCAACCCTCTTTACTATTCACATGCTAACCGCATCGCATGCTAGGCTTTGAGAACAAAACATGTCTGGTCACTTCCGCAGTCAGCCGCCGCCACCCAATGGCACTCTGGCATTCTCGAACCGTCCTCAATTTTCGGGTTTCATGAAACCATGTAGGTTCGAAGGCGAAATGCAAAACTTGGAGGTCATCGAAGGCAAGATCCCGCTCGTTATAGACGGAACGTTTTACAGGGTGATGCCAGACCCACACCTGCCTCCTCGCCTTGAGAATGATGTGTGGTTTAATGGGGACGGCAACATCAGCGCGTTCCGGATTAAGAATGGCAGGTGTCACTTCAAGCAGAAATATGTGCGCACCGAGAAGCTTGTCAGGGAGAGGGAGGCCGGACATGCCTTGTTCGGCGGATATCGCAACAAGTATACCGACGCTGTCGCCTTCAAAGTCCGGAGTACGGCGAACACCAACATTGTTTATTTCAATGGTCGCCTATTGGCCTGCAAAGAGGACTCGCCCCCGTATTCCATACACGCAGAGACTCTAGAGACGATTGGGCTTGAGGATTTCGATGGCCAGCTGCCGAGTTTGACCTTTACCGCGTACGTCCTTTCTTGTATCTTTCGTCACTAGTTGATACTTCGGCTCTCAAGGAGGCATTGCTGCTGACACTACACTTGTAGGCATCCCAAGCTTGACCCGGTCACTGGGGAATTCTTGTGCTTCGGCTATGAGGCCAAAGGAGACGGAACGCCTGACGTTTGCTACTTTTCCATCGATCCCAACGGCAAGTTTCTTGAGACGGTCTGGCTGGTTGCACCTGTGGTGGCAATGATTCATGACTTCGCAGTTACTGACAACTGGGTATGTGATGGCAATCTGCTCTATTCGTCTTTTCCTCTGTACTCTCTCCGCCCTTTTTTATTTCAGTCATTGTTTGCCCTGGTCCAGCATCTCCCCTTTTTCGAATTTGCAGTGTACAAGTTAACGTAAAGTTTTGATCGATATTGCGCTGACTTATCTTCCCTCGTAGGTCCTGTTTCCCATGATACCTCAGACTTGCGACATTGAACGCATGAAGGCCGGCGGAGAACACTGGCAATGGGACTCAGAGATTCCCTTTTACATCGGTTGTATCCCACGTCGTGGCGCCAAAGGCTCAGACGTCAAGGTGAGAAACAGAGACTGAAACCCCCGATTCTCATACCTTCTCCTAACCGAAGGTGCCCATAATAGTGGTTCCGAGCCCCGAATTCCTTCCCTGGACATACAGCAAATGCATACGAGACTGCAGATGGCAACATTATCTTCGATCTCCCTATATCACAACAGAACGTCTTCTTCTGGTGGCCTGATAAGAATGGAAATGCGCCTAGTCCCGATACCATTTCTTCTGAATTCATGCGGTTCACTATTGACCCGCACTCCTCAGACTTGGATCTTCCTGAACCCGAGATCCTACTTACAGAGGATTGTGAGTTCGTGCGTATTGACGACCGATACGCTACAAAGCAACACTCGCATACATTCTTGGCCATCATGGATCCCAAGGTGGGCACCAATTGGCCTGCTATGCTTCCAGTTATGGGTGGAGGGCATCCGCCGTACAATTCACTCGGACACTTTGACCACAAGACCAAGAAGGTCTCAAAATACTCCCCGGGCACTATGCATTTATGCCAGGAGCCCATCTTTGTTCCGCGATCAAAAGATGCCCCTGAGGGCGACGGCTATCTCATGGGACTCATCAACAACTATGTAACTATGTCAAGTGAGCTACACATCGTTGATTCGGCTGATTTTGGAAAGCCATGTGCGATAGTAAATCTCCCTATACGGCTGCGGGCAGGCCTCCACGGGAACTGGGTAGACGCACAGGAGATTGCTATAGCAGAGTAGTTCTTGACAGCTCTGGACCTGTTGCAAGATTGGATTTGTGTACCCCCGAAAGACTGCAAGGCATATTTTCTGGCTAATCCACGCGAATAGCTGGGATTATCTTAAAAGCCATTGAAGCCTTTTGATTGTCCTCCAGTAATTGCTTTCTATGTAATACAGCCACCACTAGTTAACTGTGAAGTATTTCGTTTGCTATTTTTCCAAGCCCTCTAAGAAGTCTTCCGGCACCTAGACTCTATGAAACGGCAAAGTCTTTGAAGACTAGCTAAACTGGCTCCAGTTACTTTGTTTTGATAGTATTCATATATCAGGATAGAACACAGCTCTACCATTGCAAAGATAGCTACTAGGTCGGAAAATGCCACATGTAGAGAATTTGGATTACTTTGCCGACCGCAGGCCTTCTTTCCCGCGATCTTGCCTACCGAGATCGAAAAGATTGACCTGGCTGTCCTTGCATGAGGCTATTCACATGACTATGACCTGGGACGCAGGAAAGGCGCTAACATTACATTTCTACATCACCCCGGGAGTATTCACATCTCTAGGTATGAGATATAGCTAAAAGACTGTCAATGACATAGAAATCAAAAGCTTTAAGGCATATATCTCTTACACCTATTCTATCAGATGCGACAGAAACCATCACAATATTGCTATCTTCTATAATTTTAGTCCACCTACCCCTTTATTCACTGTCAAGCCTTAAATACGGTGTTAGAAATCAGTTTCGTTCCATTAAGCATATTTCATCTTTGATGCAAATCCTTCAACCATATTCGAGGCGGTAAAACCGTAGTTGGGGCAAAAAGGAAAATAACAAACCCGAAGACAGGAAGAAAAGCGAGCAACAACTGTCCTAATGTTAATGCCATTACATGCATCTAGAGATTGATCAGGATTTCAGAGTACTAAGGGAATCTAGAACAGAAGATCACGAATCTTATCTGCCTCTCTACTTGTATTCACGTTTTGAGATGTGTAGTGTTTGGAAGTGGTAGCAGATATATTCGAAATCCCTACAAAAGTGTAATGCAGGATGTAGATCGGCTGTCCAAGAAACCGATTGCATAGAAGGGAATTCACGCGAACCTGCTCATTCTTCAACCTCATGCTTGTGCTCCACAAGTTCAGGTAGTATCTTGGTGCCCCCTTTCGTCTCAGTGATTCCCTTTTGCGCCCCTTCTCTCTTCTGGTCTTTGGGTAGCTCCAAAGTCAGCGGCTTTTCAGCCGTACTCACATCCTCTCCATAGTTTGGCGCCCTTAAGTCGTCCTCATTGATCCTTTTTCCTGTCACTGGGTGGGGATAATGAAATGGAACAACCCTCGTATCCGGCCATTGCAGTCTCTGCTCGATGAATTCATCCGGGCCGGTAGGATCCTCAGGATACGTCCTCTTCAAGAAGAGGGGGTGTTCCAATGGTGTGAAGCTCCAGCCTTTCTCGTAGCTGGCGTTATAGTGCGGAAAGAACCGGTAGCGGAACAGTTTCCAAAGACCGTTTTCCTTGATGTACTCGTTCTCATACAATCCGCCCTCCCACCATTGCAGTTGACCTTTCGGGTACTTATCCTTAATAGACTCATGCGTACCAGCTTGTGTAAACATCCGTATGCGGCCCCATGCGTGCGTGCCTGTGAAGTCGACATCCACAATATCCTGCATCATGAGGTGATCGTCTAAGAAGCCGTGGACAGGTCCGTTGCGGGAACCGACAAACTGTTCTCCAAAAACCCCCTTGTATAAACGCCTAATACTATCTTTTCCACAGTAACGGGCGCCAAGGAATTCGACGTAGGTGTCAGGATGGTCAGAGAACATGTCTACGCACTTGATCAAAATGATGGTTGTCAGCACGTTCAATTCACAATGAGAGGGAGATGATGAAAGAAAGGGGCCCTACTTCGTCGAATAGACTCTTATCCAGGTAGTAACCATATTTAAAATGTACCTTGCGTACTTCGGCTTCGTCTATAACAAGAATCAGATACCAGAGATTATACTGTACCGTGGACTGTGGTTAATTACCTGAGACACGAGATAGCTCCTTTTGCAAAGCAGCAACTTGCTTCTTCAGTTCTGCGAACTCTGTCTCCATTATGAAGATGTGCAAGGTTCGTCTCTTTTGGAGGAGTTCAAATCGGTTTCTGTATTGTCCGGGCCTGTGATTCGCCGAGATGGATCAGGTTTGCGTCTGTGATCTGACGATGAGAGCTATTGGGTGGGGGTGGTTATTATAGTGACACTCTACTTGGCCCTTGTGTTCCGACTGGTCCGGCGGCTGCGTACAACCCAATGCTTCAAGACCCGGAATTGTGCCTCATAGATGCGGCAAACTTTTTAACAATGCCTTAGTAGGCGGCTGTTAACCGTGGCTTCATTTAATTCTCTGAGTATACTCGATAGATTGAATTGTACAACTACCAACCACTACCAGTCTTCTCGAGTTCTCTACTGCAATCAACACACCACAATGTGATCCAAACATTGCAATCGTCACTTGAAGTCCGGGGATCCTTTCCGTTAGTTCGGCGGCATGGTCTAACCTAGAACGTAAACTATTGGCAGAGGGAACAAGCTTAGGTCTCAGGAACCCCGGAACAGCTCGACACAGCATCCGGGCGGGAGTTTCGGGCGGTAGTCCCGACCATGCGGGGTCAAGGTCACTCGTGCAGGCTGTACGCGTACACACGTTTCGGCCTTCGCGCTTCTCCCGGCCAGACAACTGACAATGTTCAAGATGGTCCAGCGTACGAAGCAAGCACAAGCTACTGCTCGTTTTATCACCAGGAATCTGACCCCTGTTTACTAGGTAGTCTTCCGTTGCTCTCGCCCTGGCTATGAGCTCTTAGTATGTATTTAATAACCACACCCTCGCTCGAGGCCAGAGAAATTTTCTATCCAAACTTGTCCCAATTTCCGCATCGTCTCCTTGGTCGCTCGATGCTACGCAAGCAAGGTTGAAAAGTCCCTCGCGCCGTTGCATAAAGGATCCCGAGTCTACAGAGGTGCAATAGGGAATATGGTATATATCAAAGGGGGGCACTTCTGGCTACCGGGTCATTGTAGCTTGGAGTCTGAATGCCGGACGAAGATGACTCCCTTCTGGCCCTGGAAGGCAGCATGTGACCCTAAGTCGTCACCACTCGCAACTCCAAACGCAACCATGTACACATGTTGATATACCCCGGAGCATGGCTAACCTCGTTTGGCCTCTCCCACACAACAGAGGCGGGGCCGTTAAGTTACCCACCCACCGGGTAACACTCCCGCTGCTTGATGGTAGCAACTTACCCCGCCTTCTCCTTTTTACGCAGTATGTACAGATAGATACCCAAGTGCCCGGCCCTTAGCAAATCTCCAGTTTCTTCCATCAATCCCATCTTGTATTTCCCCACTGAGTATTTGCATTCCAATTCGCATTCAGAAGTACCTGTCACCATATTCAAAACTTGTTCTGGTCTGCGATGCCGTCTCAACGGGTGTCACCAAAATGTCCCCTTGCATGTTATTATTGCAGGGTTAAGAAAGCTAAGTGCATGTGACCAGAACAGTCTGTTCATGCAATGCATTCTGGTATTCTGACATGTGTTCCCACTCAGGTGACGGGCTTAAGCCATGCGGAAATTGTGTCGTATGTTGTCCTTCCCCCTAGCACCCGTCCAGGCTCTAAAATCGCAGTCTCATAGAGAGGTCTGCACGTTCCCTGAGGTCCCACCGCGTGTAAGGAAACGGAAAGAGAGAGAGCAAGAGTTGGAAGACCGTCTCGTGAGGATGGAGCAACTCTTGCGCGAGGCAACTGGGGGTCGAACCGAGAATCAGAGCCTGAACCAGAGCCAGAGCGAAGACGCTTATGGGAAAGGGCGAGCAAATGTTTCTCGTGCTTCGCAACCAGAGTCACCAAGAGTACACGAGCCACGACACTCAGCACCTATGAGCCGTCTTCCGGATCCTGTTGAGAACAGTAGAAGCCCGACAGTCGTGGCCACCACAGCCATTGTCCCTGCGGGTACCGCAGTTCAAGGTGCTCACCAAACACTGTCCCCACCAACTCCGCACCTACAGAGCCAATCGATAGCCCCCCGAGACTCTCCAGTGCAGGATACGGCTCTTTCCGATGTGACTCCAGAGAGACCGTTTGACCATACGTTTGCCGAGGGATATGGAGCTTCGCCAGTTGCGATACCATGTCTGCCTGCCGTGTCCTCTGCACCTGCTGCATGCGCTGCCGTTCCGTTCGAACCCCCTCGGGAGTATCTCTGGAATATGCCGCAAAGTCCCGGTGGTGAAGTTGATGCTTTGAGACCCAAGTTACCAGCATATGATGTAAGCATAACACCTTCTTTCTCCCAGTGCCTTCAGCTGATGAAAATCGGCACATAGGATATTTTTGGTCAGACTGGTAAGAGCTGGCTTCTGTCAGAATGCCTACGGTTATCTATCATCACTGCTAACCTGCATACTAAGAAGAATCAGAACGTTATCTTTCTCTGTCCTCCGTCCCAGCTGTGGAGTGGGTATCGCGCCAGGTCGGCACATTCGAACTTGACTCAAGCACACCATTATCCACCGACGTCATCGTTCGAACCGAGCGCCTAGGCCAGTCTCTCGAGCAAACGCGAGCGCCGGAGCCGGGCCTTGAAACAGCATTGAGATGGACTGGTGGTGAGAAACCCCATGCTTCGTTTCGTATTAAGATCCTAAGAGTCTAACCAGGATCAAAAATAGCGTATTTCAACAGCTGTCCACATTCCATCTTTGCGGCCCTGGATAGAGCGTCATTCGAGTCTAGGCTGCGGGCACACTTCAAACCAGACCACCCGACGTCTTTCAGCAAGTCGTGGTATGCTCTGCGCAACGTCGTCTACGCAGCGGGCTGCCGATTTTCCATATCCGAGGATTCAGGTCCAGAGGGCTTCGCAAAGGCCCGATCTGAGTCATGGGGATACTATCAGAACGCCCTATCCGTTCATACCGACTTGCTGTACTTGTATACAGATCTGACCTCGATCCAGGCCTTGCTTTTAATGGTAGAGGCGACTCCCTTCACTTGATATGCTTTTCTACCATGCTACTCGTCAGAAGGCTAAAACTGACCAAATTTGAATTTTTAGGGCTTTTATGCGGAAGCTTTGGGAATCCCGCGGCTGGAATATATACTCGTTTCCGAAGCTGTCCGGTTGGCACAATCACGGGAATTACACTTGGAGAATTCTGATCGCGCCAACACACGCCCCGAAGAGGCTCTCTCACGACAATGCCTGTGGTGGGCGTTATATACTTACGAAAAGCATCTCGCGTGCCGGAGTAGTCGACCTTCTGTACGATCAAATCATTCGTGTTTCCTCACTTGCCTGTATTTGGGGTATCGCTGACTTGAATTTCCGATCAACTAGGCAATCGATGACGACTATGTCAGCTGCACGATCCCATCAACTCCTCAAGATGGCCGCTCAGAAGACTTGGAATTCATTACCAAGGCGGCTCAGCACGCTCAAATCTCCTCCGATATCACAAAGCAGCTAAACAGTGCCAAGGCGATGCGCGAAACACCACGGGAGACAATGCGGTATATGCAGAACCTTGATGCCAGGCTCATCGAGTGGCAGCAGTCACTCGACCCTCTATATAGAGCAAAAGCGCCCTTCATGAATGTCCCACCGCAGGGCAAACAGCTCTTCCGCTTACTGTTCCTTCACTTTTCGTATCACGTCTCGGTCATCGCTATCCACGGTGCATTTTGTTATCCTTGGGATCGACGAGATTTTCAAAGCGCCAAAAGTCCAGAGATTCGTGCTCAGATTCGGAGCAGTACCGAGTCCGTTGCACAAGCCTCCAGGCAGATAATTCTAGGTCTTCAGCGGCTCGAGACTATGTCGACCCTGCCTTTATGGTATGATAATTGGAAAACCCTCCTGCTTCGTTCAAGACTGTCCTTCAAACTTCGTATTTCACATGATCGTCACTTGAAATGGAAACAATGCTTACCAATCTTCGATCAACAGGTTAACCTTTTACTACCCACTCGTTGGTCTTGTCAATCTACTTGTCTTCGTGCTCAAGGACCCGGTCAGCTCTACCGTGGCAGCAGATGTGTCTTTGATGGATATTGTGGTGGGTTATTTCGGGTATTTAGAGTTTGTCTCTTCGTCAATGCTTGTGTTTCCCTTTCCAAGGGATATTACGTCGCATATGCGACGATTTGTTGAGAAGTCCAACAAGGCGCGATTTCAAGCAAATGCATCAACACAATTTGCAGAGGCCACGGCAGTAGCAGGCGGTGATATGCCTCCAGACAGCACGAAGTTGAATTGGGCACCTCTTCTGCCATTTTCAGCCGAGGTTAGTTTTCTACATCTGACATCCTACGCTCTGCATTATATGTATGAAATGCTTGAATCTAACTTTGACTAATGAATACGTTCCTCAGGTTTCAGATATGGATGATCCTCTTCTTGGTTGGGAGGACTTATACCCGTTTCTGCCGTCTGTCTCCGAGAGCACATATTTCTTCTCGAACGATAATAACTCTCGTGGAGGTGAGATTGGCTCAATGCCCCAGAACAGGAACATGTAGAAAGTCTCCACTTCATCATAGTGTATACAAACGATGATCCCGCTTTCTATTTTAATCCACTCATCTTCAAAGTCAAACTGAATCCGAAATACTTGATTAAAATGAGACGAAGCTATACCGCGTCATTATAGCGAGATGGGTACGAAATGATGCTTATGCCCAGGCATGGTTCGGCATATCCTTGACTCCCGCTAACTAAGGGCCAGCTTGGCGATTACAACATCTTGGGAAATTACAGTCAGGTAGGGGAGGCAAGTGGGATCCAGACAGTTATTCATGGATGAGATGTGATTGAACACCTTTACGTAATAAAACAAGAAAACGCTAGATGCTAGCCACAGCGCATTCGGTAAATAACGATATGTCCATCAGTTTCAGAACATCGACAGGTGCAGATCACGGACAAGCGACTATGCCTCTGCTAGATACGGTGACACTGTGCATTACGCGTCAGGGGAACACATCCACGCATCTTCAACACGTGCGTAGATCTATAATACGTGCTGCTGAGAGGCGGTGTCAAGCAACTCATCCGGAACTCGGGTCCAACTTTCCGGGGTGTCGTCATCTCCGGGCGGATCGAGGGTAAGTCTACTCCGTACTCTGTACCTTGACGATACCCCGCTCTGTAGCCTGTAGCCCACAGCGGAATTATCTTCATGCTTGCTTTAACTCCGTATCTACAGTTAGAATAACTCCATTATTTCAAAATTTGCTTTCAAAGCACGTTTAAAAATTTAGAACTAAATAACTAAGTTTGATATATTTTTAAAACATTACAGAGCTATTGCTAGGCTTTTTAAAATATTTTCATAATCTTCTACGTCTATAAATATACATTCAGCATTGTTTCTTGCATTTTAACCAGAAGTTCTTAAATAAATATAAAAGTGTTATTTAAATCTCCGGTTCTGAACTTTATAGTGCTAGAATTACAGGATTCGATTGACTAGTCCAGAAACCATATATACTGTTGCTACCACCCCTCTGAATAAGTATTCAAACACTCGAGTCTTATCACTTGTCACTAGGTACAAAAGACCAATTTCTCCGATTAACTATGTCATTTAACAAAACTTATCTTGTCACTGGGGCCCGTCGCGGCATTGGAAAAGGCATCGTACGCGCATTGCTCCAGCAGCCAGCTACGACGGTCATCGCCGCGGTCCGAGAATTTTCGCCAGACACCTGCAAAATACTTGATGCGCTGCCCAAGGCCGTCGAATCTAAGCTGATTATCATCAAAATCGACGCAGCGGTTCATTCGGATCCTGCCGAAGCAATGGCTGTCCTCCAAAGAGACCACCACATTGATTTCATCGACGTCGTCATCGCCAATGCCGGCATTGCTCACTCCGGGAAGCCAGTGCTGCAAAACTCCATGGATTCGATCACCGATCACCTTCTCGTCAATACACTGGGCCCCGTCAGCTTGCTCCAGGCAACCGCACCATTTCTCAAGGCGTCCAAGAGTCGGAGCCCTATATTTGTCGCCATTTCTTCACTCGTCGGAAGCATTTCGGGTATGGAGCTGTTGGCAGATCTTCCTCCGGCCGTCAGCCCTTATGGCGGGAGCAAGGCCGCATTGAATTGGTTTTTGCGAAGAGTTCATTTCGAGGAACCCTGGCTCATCGCCTTGGCTATTCATCCTGGAGTCGTTGCCACGGACTTTCTTGCTCAGCACGATTTCACTCCTTCCGACGATGTTCCGGGCCCTATCCGTCCTATTTCAGTTGAAGAGAGCGTGCAAGGAGTGCTGGAAAGGGTTTACTCGGCTTCCAGGGAGACGAGCGGAACGTTCCAGTCCTATGAGAATCATGTCCTTCCATGGTGAGCGTTATAAATAGCCCGCAACTGTAGCGATGACCAAATAAAAAGAGATTTCAAATATACCAAGCCTATGTAAAAACCCTTTCTTTGTACAAAGCAAGGCTCGACTTAGACAAGGGATCAAGATGGCTTTCAGTGGCCGACGTGACGGCTGAATCGATTCTATCGATCCGCGAGCCATGGGCTATCAGACTCACGCACTTAGTGTCCAGGTCTCAATGTGATTCCGCTCCACATGGAGAGGGTGCTAACACTAGATAGAATTGTCTGTATCTAAAAGCCCTCTGTAGCTTAGAAGACCACCCTCTATCCGGAATCTTCTTATAACAACAAAGCCAAGCCTATCGCACGCCACATCGCCACTGGTATCAATTCAATCATGAACAAACCGTTCACAGCTCACTATGAGTCATGAGTCCCAGCTTTTCGATGATGTTGTGGCGGTGCCAATAGCTTCGATACACCTTGCCCAGCACAAACACAACTGGCACAGTCAGCATCATAACAAGCGCCGTCCCTCCAAACCATTTGAATGTGTACTGGGGACCGTTTTCCGCCACCACATCGTTGATGAAATAGCTCATTCCAAACAGGAGAAAGTTTTTGAACATCATGCTCGATATGAAAACCTCGTTGCTCAGATTGCGGAATGCATCCAGGATGTAGTTGGAAGTGAGGACCGCGACAACGGTAACTCCAAACATAGCCACGCCATGACAAGCTGAAGTGGCATAGTAGGAATCTCCATTCTCTGCCAGGTAGCCAAAAGCAATGACACCGGGGCCTGTCAAGCAGCCGAGCAGTAGGATCAAGAGCCGGAATTCAGGCTCGTAAATTCCGTGGTTCTTTCGACTTGCCCACCCAATGATGGGGTCATTGACTAAAGAGAGAAGAACCGTTGCCAAAATACCGCCGATTAGTGGCCCAATGTTCAGGAATCCCACGCCCTCTGCCGAAAGGTTATACGGGGGTGCTGAGAAGATTTGAGACATGACGTAGAGAGGGGCGATAGTAAAAGCAGCGTAGCCGCCCCCGAGCAAAATGACCCACAAGACCGCCAGGTTCAAACAGGAAGCGAAGGGGGCAAGAAGCAGATGGAAGAACGATTCGTCGGAGTGAGTCCCCGTGAAGACGGCCAGCTCTTGAAGATATGTCTTCTTTGGAGGGGCGGGTGTGGACGAAGAAGTTGTATCGGTGGTATGTAGCGGTGAAGCAGCGGCAGCGTTCTCAACGTGAGCGGCGTGAGCGTTTTTGACATCAGCCGCCTCGTTAAGCTGGTTTGCCTCGGTACCGTTGGTGCGAATGAAGGATGTTTCCGGAACGAAAAGGAAGAGAAGAATCAACTGCAAGCCACTGCACATTGCCATCAGGTAGAAGCAATATCTCCAATTGAGATGTGTGGCGATGACGCCGGCGATCATGGTGCAGAGGTTGGTCAAGGTCCCGATGAAGAATTGTACAAGCGAAGCGGCGAAGCCACGTTGATGTACAAAAAACATATCCCCAATAATGGTCAGAATGACTGACTCGTAGGCGCTGGTGGAAAAGCCTTGGATAATTCTCGCAGCCAGGAGGCCGTTGATTGACGTCGTCACCGATCCAACGACTGAGCCGATCAGGCCGAAGATGGAGGAGACAAGAAAGACTGGTCTGCGACCCCATTTTCGAGAACAGGCCGAGACGACGGGACCGGTGATTCCCACCACCAGGAGCTGGTAGCCTGTCACATACTTTGTCACCTGGGTGAAGGAGACTTCGAATTCCACGACAAGCAGCGCCAGGGCGGCATTCAGCAGGGGGCCCGTGGTGGCAGCAAAGAGAATGCCGCCAAAGCAGCAAATGGAGAGGACGGCCATCTTCTTTGTGGCTGAATAATTCAAGGGGTCGTTGGGATCGGTCGAAGGTTGGGGGACCAGAATGACGTTCGCAAACTTGCCCTCGCCATGCTTGAACGCCGTGGTGATGTTGTCAAGTTCTGGATCGGCCTCCAGGATGACAGTTCCTGGGACGTGCTCCAGGTGGCGGCTTTGGAGGATCCCAAAGGAAGACATGGTGTGAGACTTGCTGGTGTATACGAGTAGTTGGTTCAAATGGAATCAGGCAACGGGTGACGTGGAATCACGTCGTGGCAACTCAGGCTGGGCATATATGGATTTCCCATGAGTGCCTGTGAATCAAACTTGCAGTCTCCAGTCAGTGCTCCAGCTTTTGATTAGCATTCCTTGATCGCTGTTGGTCGTGCCGGTACCTAACAGCGAGTTCCGCCAACGAATGGACATGTTTGAGAATGGGTGCGTCCTCCACTAGGAAGTCAGAAAAGCGACCCGGAATATGTACCAACTTAGGTATTTCTGCTGCTAGCTGAACTATTTTGCGGGGAAACGATCTCCTCGCCAATAGATAGTCAGGGTAGCGTCTCGCTTGCGTTGTAGCGTTCGTTCCCCCGCATTACGTGGTAGGCGTCGTCTCCGGAGGCCGGAGCTCTGCACTTTGTATCTGGGGTAGTTTAGGGGGGAGCAAAGGAGCTCCTTTTAGCTTCTTCTTGACGCAGATACGCCAACAGAGCGGTGCAAAAGGTATTCGTGCTCGCCGTTTTGAATCTAGGGCACCATCTGCGACCAATCCATTTCTCAGCAAAGTCATTTGGCTAGCTTACACACCCACTTGATTAGAGTGGGATGTACCGGTACATACACCAGCCGCTACCTTCTAAAGTACTGTAGACTGTTCTTGATTGGACCGGCATGGTTGGCCTCTCCGGAGGGGGGGGGGGGGTCGGAACGATTGGACTCGCCAGGTGCCCCGATTACAGTACCCAGGACTGTTCTTGATTGGACCGACAGATTCCTGGCTTTCTATCCGGGGGAAGATCGGAAACATGCCTTGGGTGTGACTCGTCAGCTGCTTCCATTAGACTGCTCTTGATTGGACCGGCAGGTGACTGGTTTCCTCTCCCGTCTTTCATGAACATGGTCGTAACTGTGAGAACTGTCCCTTCTCCGCAATGAGGCTCCGGCTCGCGCTCGCGCTGGAGCTGGCACGCGAATCCCGGATCTGGCCCAATCATGAAACCCGGAGCCGAACGAGCCATGGCAGGATATAGCTTCACCACCCGGCTCTGTCTCTGCATTTGTTCATCTCGTCCCCAAACGCTCCCTTCTCACGTCTTCCTCCCATCTCCCATTCGTTCACTGCGATTCCACTCATGATGGATATTTCTGAATTTGAGAAAAAACTGCCTGTGGCAACGGAGGTCCGCTTCCCCAAGCACCCTTTCAGCACCGTTGCGGACGAACCTTGCCGTTTCGAAGCAGAAGTCTACAACTGCATCGTCCGAGGCCAGATTCCACCCGAGATTGACGGCACCTTCTATCGCTGCATGCCGGATTTTGCATGGGCGCCCCTGTATGAAGATGATGCCTTTGCAAATGGGGATGGCTGCGTTGATGCCGTGCGCATCAAGGATGGCCATGCCGATTTCAAGCAGCGCTATGTCCGCACCGAGAGATTCGTCATTGAGAGGGCTGCTCGCCAAGCCGTGTTTGGGAAATACCGTAACCGCTACACCGACGACCCTCGTGTTCAGCACAAAATCCATTCCACGGCGAATACCCACATCATCTACTTTGAGAATCAACTGCTGGCTCTGAAGGAGGACTCTCTCCCTTACGCGTTAGACCCAGACACACTGGCCACAAAGGGTATATTCATATTCCTGTAATCCTTGATAATAAAACTCTTGAGCTGCAATCCTAACTTTGACGCAGGCCCCTATGACTTCCACGGCAACTACAAGTCGAAAACCCACACTGCTCATCCAAAGATTGACGCCGCAACCGGAGAGATGATAACTATGGGCTACGAAGCCAAGGGCGACTCAACCACAGACATTGTGTATTACCTTTTTGATAAGGACGGGAATAAACTCGAAGAGTGCTGGTTCAATGCACCTTTTGCAGGCATGATGCATGACATGGCCGCCACAGACAAATGGATCGTCTTTGTTCTTCCTCCGTTGGCCACGGTGCCTTTGGAGCTTTTGAAAGAGGGCCATCATCATTTTGCCTGGGACGAGGAAAAGCCGCTCATGTTGGGAATCCTACCTCGTCGTAATCCCAAGCCAGAAGACGTCCGATGGTTCTCTACCAAGAGTGCATTCCTCGGACATACCGGCAATGCTTTTGATGGAGATGACGGCTGCGTCTATCTAGACGGGCCGATTCTGTACACCAATTTGGTATCAAGTCCAAAACACCACATTCTATCTCCGTTTACGTACTAATAGTACTTTTGTCTAGTTTTGGTTCTTCCCGCCCATCGGAAAACCCCCGGTTCCTCCGCGGACACCACTTCAGGATATGCACGGAGGCTATGTCAGATTCAAATTGGATCCTAATGCGCGGGATATGAAAGTCGAGCCGGTGAAACTTGTTAACCTCGCTGGTGAAATGCCCAAGGTTGATGACCGCTTTCTCACCAAGCCATACAGCACCGTATTCATGTGCCACCATGCCACCCTATCGAGCGAGCCGTCGAAAGGTGGAGCATGGAATTCCATCGCTCGTTGCGACTTGGAAACAGGCGAATATACACACTGGTGCGCTGGCCCCTCCACAGTACTCGAGGAGGTCGCATTCGTTCCTCGCAGTCCAGACGGTCAGTTCACATATCATGCCTAATTATTCAGAGCCTTGGATAGACACAAGCTCGCTGACCATGCCCTTGCGTACAGCGGCTGAATCTGATGGATATGTCATTACTATGGCTTGCAGACAAGACAGGTTCCTGACGTCAATTCTAATATTGGATACCGCTAAGCTCGCCGAGGGACCCGTTGCCATGATTGAATTGCCATTCCGACTGCGACTTGGCATCCACGGTAGCTGGGTTCCTGCAGAACGACTTCCAGAACGCAAGGAGTTGTGTGATATGGAAGGGGTGACGGAAGAAATCTTACAAGATTTTGGAAATAAGCCTGTGACACTCCTAAACTTGCCTAGGAGCGCTCAGTCCGGATTTCCTCCAAAAGGCTTCGGTCCTCCAAACGGTGCTCCTCCACTTGACGGGGTAGATTGGGTGTCGGAGAATGGGAGTGCTGAAAAGAGTTAACGTTGCTTGCTTTCAGATTGCTAGTCCTGCCACAAATCCAAGGAAATATTTGGCTTTTTTTTCCTCCTCTCGACCTCAGGAAATAATCAAAGAGCGGATGAAGACGCAGAGTCGTATTGTAGTGACCTACTCACACCTGACGTCTTGTCCATGTCCTCCACGAGGCACGCTGCCTGCGCGCCCGCTAGGACGCAGCCGCTGGGTTTATGTTCTGCAACTACAATTCGACGCCGTCGACTCGGATGGCGAGAGCCGAAAGGGTTGGAATGTTGGGAACCATTCAAGGCTTCCAAATTCCGAGCGTCACAGGCGACCCAATGAAGCCACCATGCCCGCGTCCGCATGATCCCTGGAACCCCCGCCCCCCGGGGAACTCGGAGCCGAGACGAGGAAGAACCGTCCAGGGTGAACAAGCTCTACCGGACAGCACCTTTCCTACTTGGGTCATCGTTGACCAGCTCGACCTGCTTTTTTTCTCTCTCCTGCACCCCAGCCCTAGTGTCCGGCTCTTTTGCTTCGTTGGATGGGTTACAGAATGCGGGGAAGCCGGAGCACAGGGGCCAGAAGGAGAGAGAGGGAGCGGGCCCTTTGCAGCATTGCATGAGAAGGAAAGCTTTGCTATCATGGGACGAGAACAGGCCATGGGGAGAGAGGACGACCCTGTCGATCTGGTATATAAGGCGGTTGCATCCCTTCGATGGATCAGTTGTCTCGAACCAGGCAATTCACTTGTCCTGAACCATCACACCAATCCTACCATTGTCTTTTCAACTCGTGCTTTCGGGCCTACCGTAGCCATGGCGAACAAGTCTGAAAAAGTGACCGCGGCCGTCGATGACAGCAGAGTCCACGACACGGGCGCCGCGGTGCAGCTGGCCCACGATGTCCAGACGCACAGTGTTTCGCCCTGGACGAAGGGCATGTTTCGCCTGTACCTCGTCTTGGCTTGCGCCTATCTTTGTGGATGTCTGGTATGTTTCAATGGAAAGAATTGGGCTGTGTTGATGGCTGACTGCTGCAGAATGGATATGATGGATCGCTGATGGGCGGTCTCAACGGCATGAAGTCGTACCGAAACTACTTTCACATGTAGGCAGCTTTCTCCATTCAGTAAAGTATTAACAGCTAACATCATTAAGGACGGTTGCAGGATCCTCCACCGGCATAGTCTTCGCCCTCTACAACATCGGCTCCGTGGCCGCCGTCTTCTTCACCGGACCCGTCAACGACTACTTCGGCCGCCGCTGGGGCATGTTCACCGGCGCCTTCATCGTCATCGTCGGCACCGTCGTCCAGGCCACGTCCACGGACCGCCCCCAGTTCCTCGCCGGCCGCTTCGTCCTCGGCTTCGGCGTCAGCTTCTGTTGCGTGTCGGCGCCGTGCTATGTCAGCGAGCTGGCGCACCCCTCGTGGCGAGGCACGCTCACGGGACTGTATAACTGTACTTGGTATATTGGCAGTATCATTGCGAGTTGGGTCGTCTATGGATGCAGCTACATGACCGACGATAACGGCCAGCCGTCGGCCAAGGCGTGGAGAGTCCCCATCTGGTGCCAGATGGTCACATCCGGCTTCGTCGTCCTCGGCGTCTTCTTCCTGCCCGAGTCCCCACGCTGGCTCATGGCCCAAGACCGATACCAAGACGCAGCCAAAGTTTTGGCTACCTACCACGGCGACGGCGACGTCAACCACCCAATGGTGCAGCTGCAGCTCAAGGAGATGACGACACAAATCTCAACCGAGGCATCTGACAAGAAGTGGTGGGACTACCACGAGCTGTGGAACACGCACAGCGCTCGTCGTCGCCTCATCTGCGTCATCGGCATGGCCTGCTTCGGTCAGATCAGCGGCAACAGCTTGAGCTCGTACTATCTGCCAGCCATGCTGGTGAATGCAGGCATCAAGAACGAGAAGAAGGTACTGGCTCTCAACGGCATCAACCCGGTGCTGTGCTTCTTTGGGGCTATTCTAGGAGCTCGCCTGACTGATGTTGTGGGACGACGACCTCTTCTCTTGTACTCTATTGTTGTCTGCTCGTGCTGCTTCGCTATCATTACCGGCACCAGCAAGCTGTCCCTCGACCAGCCCGACAACACAGCCGCCGCCAACACCACCGTGGCCTTCATCTTCCTCTTCGGCATCATCTTCTCCTTCGGCTGGACTCCCCTGCAATCTATGTACATCGCCGAAACCCTCACCACCACGACCCGCGCCAAGGGCACCGCCGTGGGCAACTTTGCCAGCGCCGTCGCGTCTACAATCATCCAGTACAGCAGCGGCCCTGCCTTCGAGGACATTGGCTACTACTTCTACCTCGTCTTCGTCTTCTGGGACCTGGTCGAGTGGGTCTTTATGTACTTTTTCTTCCCCGAGACCAAGGACCGCACGCTCGAGGAGCTGTCGGAGGTGTTTGAGGCGCCCAACCCCGTCAAGAAGAGTTTGGAGACGAGGAGCGCGCAGACGGTCATGAATACGCTGAATGTCGCGGGCGACGAGAAGATTGTGGACATGGATGTCTAGGGAGACAATCTTTCGAGGTCTTCAATGTTGGGTTTGAGGCAGAGCTTTGCATTCTATCAGTGTGGAGGGAGAGTTTGAGGTATAGGTAGCTATAGCAGCAGCATAATTTGGACAAGCTTTCTTGGCCACCTTCTTGGCCAGCATCGTCTGCGGTTCAATTCATGATCCTCGGCAGGGATGAGCCCACATCCTTGTTTGCGTCTCCAAACCCAGGAAGCTGCATGATTCTCTTGTTGGGACAGTTGGGACTCGGGGTAGCCTAAAAGGTCAATTCGGCCGAGAGCAATGCCGGTCTTTAATCCGGACACTATGAACTACTGATGTAGTATCAAGCATCAAGTAGCACAACTAGCATCAAGTACGGAGTAGTACAAACTAAGATCATGTTATGTCCCACCACCCTATCCATCAATCACAAGCCAAGCCCTCACCCGATCCCCAGCACAGCTATTCCCGCACCAATAGATGAAGCCATGGCCCCCCCTGTTCTTCCTCTCCCCCGCATATGTGCCATCTCCCATCCCCCGCCCCCTCCCCAGAACGGCTAATTAGTTTGCATCTTTTTGTTCCCCATAAAGGCCTGGCGATCCTTCGGTCCGTCTCGGTCCGTACGTTCGTTTCCTTTTTCACTGCTACTCTCTCAATCGACCAACAATCGTGGCAGAAACGCCTGCAAGGCCATGGATCAGCAGCATCCCACTGGTGAACAGTCGAGGAAACGGCTCCGCACGTCACACGCAGTTAGTTCATTCAGTTCCTTAACCAGTCAGATCACAGTCACCAGTCTCTTTGAACCAGTCCACCCAGCTTCCATGTCACGTCTCTAACCCTCAACCTCGGTAGTGTGACACCTGCCGCGCTCGCAAGATACGGTCAGTCGGCAGCTCTCGCTTATTTTCTTCTTCGCGTCTTTTTTCCTCGCTGACTGGCACTCGTGAGATGTGACGGCGGCACTCCTTGCACCACCTGCTGCGCGGCCGACCAGGATTGCACTTATGGTGCCGAGTCCAACTCGTACGTTTTCCACCACCAGTACCGCTCTCTTGACCGAAATGCCGGGAAAGGTGCCGCTTTTTTTCTAGTTTCTTACCAGCCTTGTGACTGAAGGAGAGGCAAGAATGACCTCATTCTTGAGGGTATACTGAGGGTCGAAAAGTTCCTCCATGAAATCAATGCCAATCTGGTGAGCCCTTCTTCGGATCCACTCATGTTGCAACTCTCTCAACCTGACTGTGGCTTCTAGTCCACCGGCTCTCAACCAGACCGTCGTTTATCTCATGTCGTCTCTCCCAATGCCCAGTTCAGCAGCTCCTTCTCAGGCTCCCCCCACTCTGCCAACGCGCGCCGTCCCAGCATCCCCATCAAGGAAGCCCTGAGCGAGTCGCATCCCAGCAACGGCTACAGCTTCGACAATGCGGTGCTCGATTCCATGCACACGTCGACGACCGAGTCGATTCTTCAATGGCCGCACTTTGACGTGTTTCCGTCGTTGAGAACCGACCACACCTCCATCTTCCACCTCGAGCAATCGCGCAGCATCCTGCCCATCAGACCAAACGCCATGTATCCTTATGCGTCTATCGACGATGTCGACGCTATCCTCAACGCCTTTGAGCGTAACCTCAACTTCTGGTATCCTACCATGTCGCAAGACCAGTTGCGCGGGATCCGGCTCTCGCTGCAGGCCGGCGTACCGTCCGACGACAGTGTCGAGGCGTGTCTGACGCTGCTCACCATGGCGCTGGGCTGTGCGAGCCAGACCGTGGAAGGACTTGCGGCTGGACAAGTACTTACAAAAGAAGAGGCGCGAAAGCGGTTGATGAAGAGAAGGATGGGCGATATCTACTTTGAGTGCGCGCTGAAGAAGCTGTACGTGGCACACTTGCATACCAACTCGGAGGCGACGCAATGTCTGTTCTTTGCCGCGTGAGTATCCTCCATATCCCATCCTAAGAATCTTATGTTCTAACAACTAGCCATCTTGTTCAGGATTTACTTTGCGTTCCTTGTCCGCCCGCTACAAGCCTGGGAGTTTCTCAGCGCAACGGCAGCCAAGTGTCTGCTTCTCCTGTCGTATCCCCCTAATGGAGGGACGCCCGAAGACCAAGAACGCGTTCGAAGGATATTCTGGTCATGCTATATCCTCGAGAGGTATGTTCTTCATCAAAATGCCGTATGTCTAGTATTGATTCTTTGATAGCGACTACGTGGCCGAGTTATCCGCCTGTCCCCCCTCCGGCATCGCCCGCATCGAATCTTCAGTCCCCCTCCCAGGATCCTACAACACGCACACAGCCTCCGACGAGGAAGAAAACTCGGCCCTCTACTTCCTCGCCTGCATTAGCATGCGCCGGCTCCTCAACCGCGTGCACCAGCTACTCTACGCCCGCGGCACCGGCGCCGCCCTCGACACGTTCCGCTTCCCCCCCATCGTGGCCGAGCTCAACCACCAGCTCGACGAGTGGCGCGACGTGTTGCCCGTGGCGTTCGAGTTCAGCATTGATACGCGGCCGACGAGGACGGATGCTGGTGGGTTTCTGAGGCAGCGGTATTTGACGTGTTTGGGTGTTATTTATCGGCCGTATCTCATGTGGATTCTGAGCGGGAGCCAGAGCGGGTGCCATGGCATTAGTGCTGCCTCGCCGAGCCAGGATGCCTTGTCCAAGTGTCGAGCGTGTATCGATGCTTGTATGCTGCATGTTCTCAACTTACGGGGATTTGCACACACGGTTCTGGTCGATACGTGGATCTGTTCGCTCTCGTACGTTTCCTATTCACCTTGTTCTCTTCATGGATTCCTCTAACCCATACATCATCTAGCATGTCAGGCGCCATGCTCATCCTCCTCGCGGCCTGTCAAGTGCCCACTCTCAAAAGCCTCATAGATCCAAAAGTGCTCCGGATGGGTGACCACTTGAAGGGGCTATTCGAAGATTGGCGACAGCTCGAAGTGGGCTCAGATTCACCGAGCGTGGATCAAAGTCTATGGATCATTCATGAAGCTGATCGGTTCATCAAAGAAGTGTACAAGCCCGGGTTGTCTTCTGTACGATAGTCTTGTGTCCCCGGAGGTATGTGCCGCGTGTAATTGTATTTAGCCCCATGCGCGACATGGAAATCGAACTGTGTAGCCCATCATCACATTTATGCCCGTCGTTACCCTTAAGCTGCCAGCCGACGACCACGAATCGATTCACTTTTGTGTCGTTGTAGGCATGGGGTCGGTGAGCTTGCCAAACCCCTCACAGGCACCCCTCCTTGATGTCGAGTTTTGGTTCGATGGTCAAGTTCTCGCTACCTCTCACTATCTGTGTGCCAGTCATTGCGCCCAATGTATCCTTCCATGGGTTGGCACCTTCAGTGATAGACAAGTCCTGGCATCGAATCAGCTCTCTTTTCTTTGTTGTTATTGCTGTCGTTGTCGTTCCTCACTTCGATCGTTTGACTCGGATGGAGTAACAACTGTGCTTGTAAGGATCACCTGCTCAAACACAAGCCCATTCGACCATACTTTGTCTGATCATCCATTAAATGTATAGCATTATGATAGAACAAGTAGCTAACATCCATTCATCATTTTGATGTATCCCTTTCGCGGTCGCAAAATCCGCCGCAATTGTTTGTCCCGTAAAACTCCTTCGCTTCCCAACGACGCTGGTCGGTTCATGCCACACCAATTCCATACGCAAAAGACTCGCTCGTGAATGTGTACCATATCCAGCTTCAGGTATCTCATTCGAATTAAGACGCAAGCCCAACGTTGTTCTGCTGTGGCGTCTGCGTCACCGGCGTCTGGATCGGTGACGGCTGCATCTGCGGCGTCTGAAACCGTGGCGACGGCGTGTCGGCGTGCGGCGATATCTGATCCGTCATCGGGCTCTGCGTCTGATGCTGATAATGGATCGCCTGCTCGTCGTGGCCGGTGCTTAGCTCCTGCGGCGTAGGATACACGCCCTCCATCTCGTGTACGGGCTCCGTGGCCATGTGGGCGTATCCCTGGCCTGGCGTCAAGGTGCCCATGGCGATGGACTGGTTGTACGAGGCCTTTTCGGCTGGTGACAGCTTGTCCCATTCGTCCGTCGACATGCCGCTCGCGTAGTAGGGGTTGGCGCTCGTTGTGGCCGAGTATGAGTCTAGAGCAGTAAGTCAGTCACGTCTGTCCTGTTTCATGTATATATCGAATATCAACGCTTTCAGAATCACTAACGCTGGTAGTAATCCGTGGGCGACCGGGTCGAGTCGTACTCGCCAGGGCCTCCAGCGTGGTGGTGATGCATGTGTGAGTGCGATCCGACAGGATGGAATTGCTGACCGTTCTGTTTGCGATGTCGCGGGAGCCACCAGCATTTCCAGAGCAATAACATGATGAGAATGACGCCCACGGCCGCAGACGCAGCTGCGATGCCGGCTACGGCGCCGTGGCTCAAGCCTCCGCTGTCGTTGCTGTCGGCCGAGCTCGAGGTGGTAGCTGAGGCAGAAGCTGAAGAGGTGGCGGAACTCGTCGAAGCAGCCGTAGAACTTGACACTATCGTGGTGGAATAGACACTCTCGGGATCTAAAAAGGCGTTGCGGTTGGCCTTTTTGCTCGACAAGACAGCCGGCAGTAGATTTTCCCTCGAGCAGCCCTCACTGCAAGGGCTCACGTCGCAGCACCCCATAAACGGCGGGTCGAGACCCTGGCAGGTGTACCAAACGGTCGAGGCTCGCGAGTCGTCGCAGCTCTGCTTCTTTATCTGGTCGAACTTGTCAATGTCGAACGTTGCGGTGCGCAGGCCGCCGTCGGGACAGATGCCGCCGCCATCGGCGCAGGGATCGCTCGTGCAGCATCCGATGAACTCGTTGTCGGCGCCTTCGCATACGTAGAAGTCGCCCTCGTCGTTACACCGCAGGCCGTAGTATTCGATGGCCACAGAGTCGGACATGGTGGCGGCTGTGGTTTCGATGGGCGCAAGGCGGAAAAGAACAAAAGAAATCGCAGAGAGTAAAAACTTTGACGAACGGCTATGCGACGTCCGAGAGGGACCCAAGTGCCCTCAGCCCTAGAACCGAGGGGAAAACGGAGAATCAAGTTGGTTCTTTGGTTTGATGAAGGACGGTAAGACGGCCCAGGTAGGGATAGCCGAGACCACAGCTACCGGGGGGTGGGACTGTTGCAGTAGAGCCTGAAAGGCGAGGGAAGCTTCATGGCTAGGCCCTGTAGATAGGGCAACGGCCCAATAGATAACTCGGGCAAGGCACACGGCAGCATTCGAGGCAGCCCATGCCCACGATGGGACAATGGTCCGGGGAGGGGAGGGGCTGGGAGCTGTATTCGCCTACGACTTTCTTGTCAAAGATACAAGACCCGCTACAAAACTGGGGATGTGACCCAAGTTCCCATGCTAATTTTAACGATGGTAAGGCTGCCGGGGTCCTTAAGCGCTGTAGCCCCCAATGTGAGAGGGTCTCGTCAAGGATTTGAGTTAAGGCCCTGGACTCGACAGTGTACTTTTGAGCGTTTATTTCGCAGGTAAAAACCACCCCGCTGATCTTTTGTAACCGAATGGCACCGTGATGAATGCTCTTGCGACGTATCATCAAAGTTGAGTACCTGCGACTCGGTCCTGTACAATGGGAGGTGACACCTTCAACAGCCCTCTCGACGCCACAAACGCATCCACAACTCATCCATCTCCACAAGCGCAATGCCGAACATCCCCCCCCCCAAAAACGACCCAAGGACAGTGTCCATCTTGAGTGGCTGGGCGATAGGGCATCGATCGGCACACTCCCAGACCGACATTCAGCCAACCACCACTCGATGGCTTCAGCGGCTGAGAATGACTGGCCGCTTGGTTTGCAGGTAGCGTCCAGGAGGCTTACGTAGGTCCGACGCCTCTGCAGTTTGCCTCACTGAATGAACCCGTTGAGTTGGTCGGTCAGATGGTTAGCCAATTGACAACTCGTGATTGTCTCACTCGCTGCAGTGGGTGAGCCTGGGGCCTGCTTTTGATGATTCCCTTCGTCTTTCTTACCCCCGCTGACACCAAGCCCGCACGCGAAACACGCGTGGCCTCATCTAGCTCACTGTGCCTTTCTTGTCTGAATTATTGCCTGTGCCGCCAAACTTGAGGCTGAAGGGGGATAAGAATTCACAAGCTGGCGAGCAGAAAATAGCGGCTTTTTTTCTCACATTGTTAGGTCGCTTCAACCGCCCCTGGACTTGGCCAATGGATTCACCAACGGGCCAAAGACGCTGCTTTGGGCCGGAAATGTGACCGGCGCAAGAAGGAAAAGAGAGACCTTGCCATTCTCGTACTCGCCTGGTTCAGCCACAGCGCAAGGGAGTGGGTTGAAGCTCAATGGGAAGTGGAAAGTGGGAAGTGGTCAGCTTCCCAGCGCGGCTTGACGCTGTCATGCCATGTCATTGGCATGCGTCGTGCGCCCTCGTTTTCCAACGGCTTGTGCCCTCTCATCAAATCCGGGGCTCGAGACCGTCTGCATTTGATCATCATTTGTGCTAGCGACGGAAAGTGCCATGCATAGTTCACTTTACCTGCCACGGTTCGCTGAAGGATCGACTTGCCCGTGCCAATTGAAGTCAAAGGACACGCCCGTTCTTCAGGCTGTTTGGAGCATCCATCTCATCCAAAGAGAAACCTGGCATTTGACCCCCAGTGCTGAGTCTTGACCCCTCGTCTCGTCCAATGATCTGGCCTGGTCAATATGCAGGAGGAGTGTAAATGCGGCCGGGGGCTATCGGAGTGGCATGGCCGCTGATGCAAGACTTACGTCGAGTCACTTTGTGTACAGTTAGGATTAACCACGGCCATTACGATCAAAAAGGCTGTGAGAAACCTGCCAGACAGTCAATAGTGAGAACCACTAGAGTATAGCCTCAGGTCTACGGAGTACCCATCACGAGGTCTCCCACTCTTCAATTCAATCCCAGAGGGCTACCAGTTCATCGACAGGGATCATCCAAGTTGAGTGGCCCCTAAAAACCCACTGGGTCCACACCACGTATCCAAGCGGAATGTCACCCCAGCCGGCACTTCAGCCCAGTCGGCCAGTGTTTTTGTTTTTGCTTTAATTTAGGCTTCTCCTTTCAGCTGACTGCTGTTCCAGGCGGTTGTTTATTCGGTACGGCTCGGGATGTTCCATGATTCGCTTCTTCAGGCGTCATCCTTGGTCGCTCACGGCCTTGGCCATCGGTGATAAGACGCTGATCGTCAGAGACGTCTCTGAACCCCAAGACGTCGCGAGCACTTGAACTCAGCCTGCCAGCCCACTAGACAGACTGTGTCCTGCCTATACTTCGTACAGCACAGTGCCACTCCATCTTCTTCTGTCCGTCTGCGCCATGACTGACTGCCCTGAGAGCCACAAATCTTAGCTAGCTTTGATGCTCAGACTCAGCCCATCCATCCCCTCTCCAACCATCACAAGCCCAAGGAGCACAAGGGGGCCATGGCTCAAATGATCCGACAACCGACCAGCCCAGTCAGGAGCTGTCGAACCAGTTCCAGAGCTAGTGGAAGACTCAGCCCCCTCGCGCAAGGCTGGAAATCCCTAAAAAAAGGGATCGAGATAATCCATTCAGGGCGGAGCAACCCCCCAAGTTCCAGCGCATGCGCTGTTGCTCTCCCGCGAGATTCCAGTCTAGGCCCTGTTTTTTCGTATAGTGTCTTGAAGGATTCATTGCGCAAATTGCTGCTATACGGGCCGCCACATTTTGACAAAGACCCTTTCGTCGCGCCCAAAATACGAGGTTTGGGTCTCAACCTTTCACATTCTTTTTCTTCCATTCGTTTTTCGCCATGCTATCGTTTACAGGCCATCTGCTGGCCTCGCTCCTTCTGGGCCGCATCGCATCCGGGCGCGATATCCCGACACATGTAGGCGACTTTTATGATGCAGTGGTAGCACAGGGCAAGTGCAACAATGCGCTCGCTGGGGGCTTCCACAGCTCCGATGGCGACCGTGGCAGTACGTCGAGATGCACCCAAGTGCAACTTTACAACAGCTAAATATTCGACGCAGACTTTACATATTGTGGCGACCACCTGGACGACTACAACATCATCTACATCCAAGGACGAAGCGGCTCGCTAGCCAATCTAGACGTCGACTGCGACGGCATCCAAGGCAGCGACGCCGACGACGGCCGATGCAAGAGCTCCGACGATACTCAGTCCATCACGTCGTTCCAGTGGATCGTCGAGGAGTACGAGACGGGTCAGAAGGACCTCGACTCGAACATCCACCCCTACGTCGTCTTTGGAAACACGGGCACCAAGAAGAACTGGCCAACCTTTGACCCGCGGGATTACGGCATCAAGCCTCTGAGCGTCATGGCTGTTGTCTGCGGTAAAAAGCTGGTATGCTGACAGTATCAAGCATGCTTTCATCTGCTAACACGGTATATCTAGATCTACGGCATCTGGGGCGACGAAAACGGCGATGACGGCGACGAGGCCATGGTCGGCGAGACATCCATCTCCCTCGCAACGGCCTGCTTCGGCAAGGAGATGAACGGCGATAATGGCTACGACCCCAACGACGTGCTGTACATTGCCTTTCCCGGCAAGGACGCCGTGCCGGGCGCCGACGGGGCCAGATGGAACGCGTCCGACTACACAACGTTTGAGAAGAGCATCACGGCTTTGGGCGATACGCTGATTACACGCATCGGCCATGGAAGCAACTACGGAAATGGGAGCAGCAGGGGCAATGGAACCAGCGGCGGCAATGGGACCAGCGGCGGCAATGGGACCAGCGGCGGCAATGGAACCAGCGGCGGCGACTGCTCGGTGAACTCCAACACCAGCTGCGAAGTCCCCCCCATTTCTGTAGGGTCGCCCCGGGCGATGATGGATGTGCAGATGTTGTGTGGGCTGGCTATGGTGACTGCGTTGGTGTTCATGATGGCATAACCTGCACCTATTATCTCTTGTTGTTTTGATGCAACATGTGTGCCAGAACATTGGAGATGATACAATGGAAATTAATTTTACTTAGGAAGTAACCTGAGCCGTATATAATACCTAGAAGGCCAACAAGTAATTGTTCATAATGAACTCTCGAAAGGACTACCTCAATAACAGACTCGCAACATTCAGGGTATCCCGATAATCAAATCAGCCACAAACTAACTCCACAAGACACTCGCTCATTACTCATAACCTCAAAACATCAACATAAAGATGTGCAAGTGTAACATAGTGAATCCTGAACACTAACATACTCAGCCCATACACGCGACCTAGTAGTCACAACTCATCTAGTGGTGGTAAAACTAGCCTCCCACAATCTCAGCAATCTCTTGCAACAAATCAAAAATCTTATACCGAAGTCGATGCTCAGCCTCGATGGCAATCCAGCACGTAAACACAATTGTCTCCTCAGTCAGCTCGCCAGCGTGCGGCCCGTCGAGATTGATGTACTTGGTGTGCTTCTCCGGCTTGGGCTTCTTGGTCGTGTCAAGCTCATCTTGCTCTGCGACCTGCTTGGCGTGATCAATGCAGGAGACTGTAGTTGGGTACTCTGAGGGATAGATGCTGAGGGTGCCAAGAAAAGATTTCTTCTTGTTGGCGAGGTCTTCAGTCCTTTCGGCTTTTTGGAAGGAAACCCAGCGGTTCTTTTCAAAGGTTGCCACAACGACGTTTTGGGAGTTGACGAGCTTCAGAAGTTGGTCAGCTTTGATTCTAAGAAGATGGATAGGATATTGATATACCTTGAGATCATGCGAGATTCCCTTCCACGGCCTTGACCAGTTCGGCAGAAACCTGCGTGTCCCCGTCCAGGTATACGTCTCACCTCCCATCTCCCACTCGAGCCGCCTGCCCATGAACCCGACCCTACGCATCTGCACAGGCATGACAAGACCCTCGACCTCCTGAGTGTCCTCCAGGGGCTTCTTTGGCGGCGTGGGCTTCATCCAGAACCATCGGCGCAGCTTTTGCTTCACCGCGTACCACTTGCGCGCCTGGATGCGTCTCTTGTTCTGCAGCACCTCTTCGACGCCATCTCCAAGTTCGATCCTAAACGCGTTCCACAGCCCCGTACGCCTTGCCCGGCCGATGGCTTTAGTGGTAGGAGTGTACTTGGGGTTGTCGCCGCGGTATAGTACGGGCTTCCATTTGTCCGCGTGCTTGTGCGGGATGGGGTTCTTGATAAAGTACTGCGCGAGGCCAGAGTCGGACTCGGCAAAGAGGTGCTTCCGGCCGAGGATGGCGCGGCGATAGGTGCGCAGCGTCTTTGCTGGGGCTGGGAGGGGAGGGAAGAAGGGAGTTTGGAGTTTTGCGTTTGAAGAGATGATGGAATCGGTGCTGGAGTTTGCCATGTTGGGCAGCGAGAACAAAACAGAGTCAGGTTATCTTGTCATGGCTTGGCATTTGATGAGCCTTTTGGGCCATTATATGCCTTCCAGGACGCACAATGCGAGATACGAACAACTCGGTCATCCCACAGTCGAGGCAATAGCCGCTAACCCGCGTTAGGATTGATACTGCGAGCGTGCGATGTGGCGCCAGCTCTAGCAGACGCACGTGGGAGCGAGGCGGGCAATGCAGCCATTCAGAGTCTTGTATTGACCCTTGCTAGACTGGAAAACTGGGTGTTGTCTCGAGAGGGTCACCGATGGCAGCCACACCTAGTCTGCGGCTGAAGAGCATGGTCTTCCGTTTCTCCCTTGCTCGCAGGTTTGAGCCCATCGGGATTGTTGAAAAAGGCCAGTTGATGAAGATGTCTATGCCGTCGGGCACCAGCTTTGAGACCCTACATGACTCACCCGGGCCTTGAGAGTCTTAATGATGTAACACAAGTCAAAACCTGTCATGAGTGCTCCTTTAGTGCATCAAAGCCCACTTGGAGTACCATAGAGCGAGTCCAAGTTGGGGTTGATAATGCGAATGCAACGAAGCTTCGTCATCACCGCGGACGACAACCAAACAGTCGCCCCCTATGCATTTGGATATGAGCTTACACTCATTAAAAACTGTATATCCTTGTGTTTTTTAGTCATTTTCATCGAGTCGTTGCATGGGTAGTTGGCTAGATGCCATTTTTAATCTGTTAGGGGACTGAGCCTACCCTATACAAAACCATCGACGCTAAGAGCTACCCGGAGAATCCTAACTGGATAAAACATTCATCCGACTGTCTTGTTGAGTTACTGTTGCCTTAAATTGGGTACTGATCCTATAATATTGTAGTTCCTACTGTTGGCTATTCTTTTACTGCTTAGTCCCTGGTCATCCCCTCCTTTGCGTGCAACCGCAGATCTCCTGTATTTCAATTTTCATTCGACGAGAACACCCACACGTTGAAGAACAATTGGTTTCAGCTGAAGCGGTAATATACATTGTTAAAATTCCAACAGGGCTGTGGTCAGACTAAGCTATATGAAGAATGAAATGTGATAGTTGCCATTCTTCCCGCGGCGTGTGTTCAGCCTGGGAATCGACAAGGTCCCAGAACTTTCACTTCAGACCAACATTGTCGAGGAACGTTCCTATGACTAGATACCCACATCCAGGGATAAGCTGGATGGGGCCTCACTGGAATCAAAGGGCCCTACAGTCGTGAGCTAATTCCTCCATGCTCCTTCTCCCACTTGGCAGCAGCATCCGCAGTCGCGTCATACCCATACAGCCAATCTTGAAAAATAGTGTTGCCCATCAGATTCGGGCTGCTGGGATAGTCTCCCGCCTTGAACACGCTACGCCTCATCGCCAGTATCTCCTCCTCCTTCATGTGGATGAAGAACCGATTAGTAAAGCTGCCTCTCTGGATCGCATGAACACGATCGACCCTGCCCCGGTAAAAGAACTGTAGCAGGTCCGGCAGGTCATCTTTGGACTTGAGATGGGAGAGCGTTGCCTCAAGGAAAGCTGCGTCCTCGATGGCCATGGCTGCACCTTGGGCTAAGTACGGGAGCGTCGCGTGAACGGCATCGCCGATGAGCACCATTTTGTTGCTCGGGTGGACCCAGTCCTTCATGGCGGGGAGATCTGTCAAGCGCCACTTTTCGACTTCTTCTGGGAGAAACGAAAGCAGTTTCTGGACCCTGTGGGATGTTTGAGCAGCCAAGACGCGTCGAAGTAGCAAGGGATCTACTTACATGGGCGACCAGCCCTTATACGCGTTCCGCACCTCGGAAGCATTGGCTGGGGCTTTGAATCCCTTCATCTTGCGGTCGTCGGGAATGACCATGAGTAGATTGAACGTCTTTTCCTTTTGCATGTTGTAGCTAGCCGGAGCGTCAGTCAACGATTTTAAACCGGGCGAACATCGAAACTCACCCGATGATGTGGTGATCAGGACCCAGGAACTGCTCAAAATTGGGATCCTGGCTCAACGGCGCCAACTCGGGATCAGCTAGCAGGCGTTCTTTCGGGATGACAACTCGGAAACACGTGTCGCCCGTCTCGTGCGGCTCAGTCCCAAGACCTGCTGCCCGCCTCGCGATGCTCTTGACGCCATCGGCAGCGATGATCAAATCGCCTCGGACGACCTCCCCAGATTCCAACACGACTGAGGCCTCGTCCGGGTTGTACCGCACAACGGTTTGGCCTTTGCGGACATCGACACCGGCTGCTGTGGCGGTGTCGAGGAGCACAGTGTGGTAGTCGGGTCTGTAGACCTGCCAGTATGGGGCGCCATACTTTTCCAGATGCCTCGACAGATCGGTAGATCCCTCCGGCGCTCCGGTGATCCAAGACCGGTAGTTGATGCGCGTAGGCTTGGAGCTGATGGCATCCATCCGGTCACCCATTCCCCATCGTATCAGCTCCCTGCCCGCATTTGGAGGCACTTGAATACCGGCACCAACCTAGGATAGTCAAGATCAGCCACCTTTCATTCGAAAGCAAGTCACGATGATTTGAGTCTCACCTCGACAAAGTCTGTCGCTTGTTCTAGCACAGTGGCACGGTGCCCAGCATTTGTGACGGCCAACGCGGCCCCTAGACCACCAATCCCGGCTCCTACAATGACGATATCGAGTTGGACTTTGGAAGCCATGATTTGGTATCACTGAGAATGTGACTTGGATGTGATGTGGATCGGATGAGTGAGCTGGATGGCGTGGACAGCTTGTTCACTGGACCAAGGTGATTAATTAATAGGTGCTTTGTCGATGTTTTGGTCGTAGCCTCGCATCCCACATGGGCCGATTTTAGTGATAAATCGAAAGATGTTGACGATTCTGACTGAGAGGATTGGAGTAAGAAGGCATTCTCCGACATAGAAAGACCGATGTTGCGGAATTCTGTCCGAGTGTATTCCGAGAATTGGGGCAATTTCCGTGTCGGGGACGGGAGCGGGACACGATTGGCGCTACTTTTACCTCGACTCTAATACACAGACATGCACTCAGTGTTGATGCGAGTTTGATCAAAAAAGCTGCATAGATGTGGTAGATCACTTGCAATTGATCACAATGCGGGTTTCAATGTTTTTTCGATAATACAATAATATTAAGAATGATAATTCAATGTTACTAACAGGGTGTTGGGATGAGGTATGTCGCCCTTATGTACTACTCGAACAAGAAGTTGCAATAATTATGCAATATTGAGTGTCCCGATGTCATCCCATGCCTCCAAAAGTGATAATAGTCTTATATGATCTCTGTGGGCTGACTGCACCGTCTCTGAGGGTCGGCGATAAATTTCCTGGGTATCTGTCGACTCTATGTCTGAGCTGAGGCCACTTGTGAGACCATCTTTTGCACCTATCATCACATCATCGTGACACTTCGATCGATAAAAACCACAATCCGCCTCGCAGGAACACTCCTGGCTCGATTCGGGAGTCGGTAAAGAGGCGAGTGGCCGCGGTTGTTGATTCTTCCAAGGACCGCCGCCAATCCTCGGTCGTTTAACCAACCGGCGCAAGATGCTCCCTGATCTGACATTCGGGTTGATTGATAAACGAGTTTTTGGCTTGAACCGTCTCTTCCCAGTTGGAATAACGCATTCATCTCCAAAGAGAAGGCAGTTGACACATTGTTCACCAGGTGTCCCCTGAATGCACCTCACTTTCCGTTTTCGACAAGTCTGGCATGCCGGATAATCGCTCCTCTGCCTTCTTTGTGACACGATTGGTTGTATTGGTATCGAGCCATCGTCTGATTTGGCGGGCTCAGATGTCGTATCATAGCCAGCTGGGCTGGTTGGTGATAATGAATCAAATGTGATTGACATGTCTGGATGATCGTAGCGAGTGCTGTTGTATTTGGAAGTTGCTCATTTGGCACTTGTAGGTCGTCGCCAAATTAGATGGAAGCGGGATGTGAGAATGACGGATGATACAAGCTACAAAGCAACCGACTGAACATCTGTATTGCCATCAGATATGAGATATGGGTCTCCGACATGTGTGAAATGCTTTGTTTCAGCTGTAGCAAGCAAAATCTACACAGTCCGGACCAGTATTGAATGGCCGGAATGGGAAACTACTAGCTCGGCGCATGCACCCGGCGCTCCGAAAGTAGTGCCCGGTGAGATCGGTATTTCCGGAGAGTGCATCATATATGACGGAAGGCCACAGACAATCGAAATGACGCGGCCTCTGCTGTGAAAGTATTTGCAAAAAACATAGTGAAAATGGAACTCCCAGCTAGACCAGCTTTGAACGACCTGCCGCTTCAAAAGAATGACCCTCCGTACTCAGCCTGGGGTCTGTGGGGGAAAGACGACCAGCTGGGGAGTTTGGTAACGATCTGCATGCACATAATCGGGACCAGCGCTGACGAATTATGCAGAACTTGTTAACGCCTACGGTTGTACGGGATGCAGCCTCTGAGATTCGCGAGGGAACACGATTCAGTCTCAAGTATGCTTGCACCCCAGCCACGTTGTCTGCATCTCTTACAAGATTCGTTTAGCTGGTGTTTGAGCCATCCGAAGACGCCTGGTTTTGGTAGACACAAGGACGCTTTTTCTCACACCATCACTGGCCCCGGATGCGTCCTCGACGACACAGTAACCATCACCCCCGCTAAGCTGCAGAGCGTCTGGATTGCTGATGAGTAGCGGATAGATCACCTTCAACACACAGAAAAGCACACAATGGGACGGTCTACGCCATTTCGGGTATCAGAAAGAGCAGCTCTTCTACAACGGTACAACAAGAGACGAAATCGTCAACCAGACAGACGGAAAGCTGGGTATTCAGTGGTGGCACAAGGCAGGATGCATCGCCGGACGAGGCATCCTGCTCGACTACTGGGCGTACGCAGAGGCCACGGGCAAGCAGTACGACGCTGCTCGTCCGCACGGCATCCAGTTTGAAGACTTGATGGCCTGTCTTGCGTGGCAGCAGAACATGTCGTCCGACGATCTCGAGCCTAGAGCTGGCGACATTCTCTTCGTCCGGTCTGGATTCTCGGCGCGATATCACGAGCTACCCGAAGACGAAGAGCGCGAAGTCGGCGAAGCGTGGCCGCCGGCGTCTTGCGGAGTGAACCAAGACGTGAGGTTGCTGAAGTGGCTCTGGGACAAGCAGTTTGCGGCCGTGGGCGGTGATGCGCCTGGCTGGGAAGCTTTCCCCATTGATGAGAGTGCCGGTTTCTTCTACCATGAGGTACTGATTGCTGGTTGGGGCTGTCCCGTCGCAGAGCTGCTTTGGCTGGAAGATTTGTCTCAGTGGTGTCGAGAGAAGAAGCGTTGGACTTTTTTCTTGTCGTCGTGTCCGTTGAATGTTCATGGTGGTGTGGCGAGTCCTGCCAATATGATTGCTTTAGTATAGGTAGCGTAGCGATGTAATGGTCATTCTGGAACAGCGGCCTGGACGCCATGTTGAACTTGTTTGTGACATGGCATTCTGAGATTGCTGCGAAAGAGGCTGTATTCAAGCCGAAAGCGCATCTCTCTATTTTTGTGATGATTAAAGCGCTGAAGATATCTTCTTAGTTCCAACCCTGTGCCACTGCACGGTAAACGAAGTCGCCGAGCCGTCCGAATTCCAAACACCACCTGCTGCTTCGAAGACTGGACTGTCACCAAAAAGCACTGAGGCGCTCTGTGACTCGTTTTGTGCATGCTTCCCTGTCAAAGCCGCTACACTTCCATGTGCAGCCACATGCGCTTGGTGTGCTGCCCTGTGAACTTGGTCATCCTGCACGGCAAACTTCAAAACAAGGCTGTATCGACTCTGCTGGATAGATGGATCGACAGCTCCAAGATAGTAGTGTTCCACAGTCGGCGGTCCCGTGGTGAGCGGCTGGACTCGGGCAAAGAACGGTCCCGCGTCGGGGCTGTTGGTAAACGCAGCGTGGGATTCGACGCTGTCCCATTGCGTGAGCGATACGGCAAAGGCTTGTTCGCCGTCTTTGGTGGGGATCGTGACGCCCGTCATGACTGAGAGAAGTCCTGGCTGGGCCAAGAGGACAGGCTCAAGGTGTTGGCCGAATTCGCTGATGAATTCTGAAAAGGGGACTCCGAGAGGTATCTGGACTAGTTCAGTGGCTGGTCCGTTTGATGATGCCATGGTTGTGTTTGCGCGTTGGGTTTGACGTGATTCAGGTACGTTTAGAGATGTAATAGGAAAGCTGTCCGTGTTTTCGGCACAGAGCGAATGCAACAAGTTCAATGAAATCTAGAGATTGAGTGATTCAGCCTTTGTAAGACGCAGAACTCTTGTATGTTTAGCTAGGGGGTGCGCAAGATGCGGCTGGGAGACTAGGCTGTGGCAGGCCCGAAATGCCGTAGTGGGCGGGAAACTTTGGTGACCGCAATTCCGGTGGCACCGGAAGTGGCTTACAACGGTCTGAGAATCAACAAACGAGGCCATCTAGAAGTTATTTCGATTGAAGAGTCGATATGAATCGAAGAGTTCAATGTGCATCTGAAAGTCACTGGGCTTTCGGCGACTTTCACGGAATTCTTGAGAGCCGCATGCTTCAACATATTTGTCAACATCCCTCACGGCTTCCGAAGTCAGGGCATTCCTGACTGGTCGACCGATTGCTAAAATACTCAGGTTGAATTGAAGTAATTAGTTCGTCTTGTATCCAGAAGGGAAAATTCCTGACCCGGGTTTCAGTTGGTGGTACATGAACGGGTCTGGTAGGTTAATTGAGAATGTGAACCATATTCAGCACCCTTGGTACAGACAGTCTCATTTAATACGATGAATTATCTGGTCCACTCTATATGACTAATACATTCAATAATTCGGATTAGGCGATCGTCTTGACAAGCCGTTTACATGTGATCTGGTCTTTGAACGTCTGTGATGGGTGATTATTCATTGACGTTATGAAATAAAGCATACCTATGTCCAACAGCCCCAAATCAAATGATATCGTAAAACCTGAATACGAATGCATTTTCTCAGTGAATAAAATACCTAAAACTTGTGACATTCAAGAAACCTTTCCACATTTGCAGTCCTCTGTAGGTGCATTTACCTGATGATTGGTGATGACTCAAGTCGAGAGCTGGGCATTAGCACCCATGGATTGAAAACTGGTTGGCTATGTCCCTGGAATTTAGTGGACGTGCGACCCTTGTAGCGCCTGTGGGCCGGAATTTAGTGGGTTGCGGTGATGATACCCGCTGAACGGAACTGCCTCGGTTCCGGCCGGGTGCCTGGATGGACTCAACCGAGTGATTGATGATGAATGGGAGATAAGAGCTCTGGCATGCTCTTGACCGTATCATATTTAGGCGTGTTCCTCCAATCAACCCTGTTAACAAGGTCCAGTGCACTTATTCCAACATGGACCAATTGTATACTCGACAAACGTTGGTCATCCCAGCCAGCAAACCGGCACAAAATGAGGATTCCATCAGACGCGGCCTCTCCGGGCGGCCGCTGAGACTCTCGGTTCACGATTATCACGTTCACGACGCTGACGAATCCGGCCTGACGATTATTCTCACACACGGGACTTCGTTTAATAAATATTTCTGGCAGCTGATCATCGATTTGCTGTTGGCTGAGCCGCAGTTGCGAACGAGAATCAAGCGATTCATTGCCATTGATGCGGCAAATCATGGCGACAGTGCGGTATTGAACACGGGTGTCCTTCCAGCAAAAGGTGAGTGGTCACAACGACGAGCACCATCGAATGGCTACACTCAGCTAATGTTGACTTGATAAAGCATTCTGGCCCGACGACTCTCGTGACATCCTTCACACGCTCAAGCATTTTCGCGTCCAGCAGCCTGTGATTGGCATCGGCCACTCGTTTGGAGGAGGCGCCATGTGAGTTTTGATGGCATCTTGACTACCAAAACCCCGAACTAAGACTGCGAATATTAGGACTCATGCAGCGATGATAGAGCCTGAAGCGTTCTTAGCGACAATATTTATCGAGCCAATTCTATTCCAAATGAAAGACCAGACCGACGGCATCGCGCGCATGACGTTGAAGCGCAGGGACACGTGGGATTCCAAGTCAGTCGTCAGAATACGCCCCAGTGAGCAGCGCTGACAAGACACGACAGGGCGGATCTCACTGCCGCGTTCCAGAAGAGTGCGAGTCTGAAGGACTGGGATAAGAGGCAGCTGCAAGTATACATTGTGCGCAATGCCAGGACATCCTTCGACTGTGGAACATGCTAATCTGCGATGAAGGAGCATGGGACATTCCCCATCGCTGGCGGAAGCGATTCGTCGCCAAGGATGCTAAAGACACCGAAAGCCCAGGAAGCGGTATGGATCTCAAACTGTAATGGAATCGGGGTTGTTGCTGACGACATATCCAGGCCACATATGCCGCTGCGCCGTATCCCGAGATTCTGGCATTGATAGAGCAGTCTCAAGGGCGCCACCACTTTGTCTGGGGCTCCGCGAGCAAAGTCATGCAAGTCGAGACATAAGCATCTCGATTAACCTGCTAATACCAAATAGATCCGCTCCAGACCGAGAATCGATTGCCCAAATCATCCGGCCTCCCTCGACGACCGAGGTTTTGTCAGGAGCTGGTCACTTGGTAATCACGGCCATCCCACAAGCCTCAACCACGCTAACCACCCGGTCCAGATCCCAATGACCCACCCCGCCGACTTGGCTTTTGTGCTCAGCCGCCTCCTTGGAGACATCCGGCTGCCTCGGGGGGTCTCGCAGGCGAAGCTTTGATCAGGAGGCGTCTCTCACCGACGGAATTTCCGTGCAAAATTCCGGATCCTGGAAAGCCCCAGCCCGCTAGCATCCCCTCATCTCGCGTCTCTAAGCTCCATCGAGTCAAGATCCAAACCTAGACCGGGGCCCCGAACACCGAATGAAATGCGGGGGTGGGACTTGTCCCAACCCTTGTGACTGTTGGCCTCTTTTCTCCATCCTCCCCACGGTGAAGAGATCCGGGGCAAAGAGATCCTGGGGTATATGGGGTTCGCCGCTTGGTCTCGACCACGGGGTTGAACAAGCGAGCTATTGCTACGTCACTATAGGCTAGAAGAAAACAAATTTGTTGCTTACTTTGGCTTTTATCGTTCCCTGTGCCCCTCGTCCAGGAGACCCCACCTGCGAGCTTGCCGACTGCATCTCTCTCTCGACTCCACCATTGCAGACAAGCAAGCAGCATTGATCCCACTGCTCACTGTTGCCATTCGTTATGACGACTCGACCTCAAGACGATGCCACTCAGACCATCTTGGTCGCGACGGCTGACGACGACAATGGTGGCGAACCAGGCGATGCCTCTGCTGAACGCGTCAAGCGAGGATCCGTAGACGAGCAAGCCAAGGGCACGTCGCCCGGCCCAGATTCTCCAGAGCGTCCGGTGAAGAAGATGAAGCGAGGCAAATACATATCCAGAGCATGGTGCGTCCATTATTTCTCGCATCAAAGCTGAATGTCGCTCACCAAAGGTTACTGTGTGCAGCACATCATGTCAAACACGAAAGATCAAGGTGAGTAACCCCTTAACGCTCTTCTGTAGAAGATCGAAATGATTAACTGGATATCAGTGCGAAGGAGGCGAACCGTGTGCGCAATGTGTCGCCAGAAAAAGGCAATGCGTATCTGCTCCGCGGGGGACGCAACCACGGCAAGACCAGAAGAGTTGGGCCACTGGTTCTGAAGCAGATTTGTCAACCTTCACCACTGGCAACAAGTACGAGAACCGACCGCGTTTATCTTGTAATTGAATGGATGCTCACAGGTTCAAATAGTGTCTCAAACCACGAGCTCCTGTCGCGTCTTGTCGAAGTTGAACGTCGATTGAACGTAATGCAAAGCCCGATCCAAGACTCAGGCAAGTATCAAGCGTCTCACCACCCTCACACCCACGGAGGAATGCCCGGGGAAGACTTCCCAACCCCGAAATCCACAGAGCTCGACAGCGTGCTGGAAGTAGATGGCCAGACGTTTGCTGGAGAAATCTCCATGAGCCCGGCCTTTCAAGACGTCGACGAAGGCCTCGTGAATCCCGCTTCCAAATCGCTCTCGAATATCCCTTCCGGACCACCCACAGCATCTGGTGATAAAGGCTCCCGAAAAGTTCGCGGCTGGCTAGAGAGCGTACTGAAGCAGCACGGAGTTGTGGCCAACGAAGAGGAGTGGAGGAGATATCTAGCCATCTTCATGGATGAGATTCACGTCCTCTATCCCATTCTCCACCGACCGACTGTGTGGGCCACGTTCGACGAGATCTGGGAGTATTCAGCCCTGTGGTCCATGAGCAATTCTGCCGACAGAGAACAGAAGCGCATGTCCGTGGCCCTCGTCTGCTTCTGCTTGGCTCTGGGCCGCTGCAGCGTCTCGACGAGGATGACGGATGCGAACGGTGTGCATTCTGCTGGATGGAGTTTGTACAGCGTTGGATTGGCCTTGATGCAGGATACGATGGAGATGAGCAACGCCGCTGCCAAGTCTTTGGTTACTCTTCAGATCCTTGTGCTCAGAGTATGATCCTATGTCTAAGTCCTCACGATAGTATACGCTGACCATTTCAAGGTGCTATATCTGTTCCGTCTCGACGCCACCCAACGAGCCGTCAGAATCCACGCCCTTCTCGTTTCAAACGCACACATCGTCGGCTTACACCGTCAAAGCACATACGAAAAGATGCCTGTCTTCTGGAGTCAAATGTATTGTCGAACCTGGTGGTCAATATACGTTCTGGACCGTCGGCTAGCGATTGAGTCAGGGCGACCATATCTCATCCAAGACAGCAACATTGACACTGCCTTGCCCTTGGAACTCGGCGACGACTGGCTGAGCCGGTTCTCGAAAACGACACATACGACACAGGATCTCAAACGAGAAACTGCCTTGGAGATTGCAAGCGAGCCCATCACCCCGATACCATATCTGACGGCCATGGTGCGATTCTCTCGGGTTGTGAGCAAGGTATGGGAGCTCATGTACGGCATCAAGGGACAAAATCCCACCTCCTCGGCCATGGTGGAGTATGCAGACAGCGTTTTGTGTAGCCTGCTGGAAACCGTGCCCAAAGATTTGTCGTTTGACCCCAGGATATCCCCGGATCTTCAGTTTGGAACGAGGCTGCGGTGGCAAGTCAAGCAAACGATGCTGCTTTTCTCGGTGCGAACAGTCCAACACAACCTAACATTTCTGCAAAAACGCTAATACATGTGCAGTGCAGTACATTTCTTCGGCTATTAATCCGACGGCCCTTTTTGACGAACAAACCACCGGTCGGACGAACCGAAGACGACGAGCTCGAATCCGTGTCGCTCTGCGCGAGCCTGGCAGCCAGCATCCTCAGCGCACACGAGAATATCCAAGACAGCGCTCTCAAATATTGCTTTCCCTTTACTCACTACCTGACCAGTGCGACGATGGTCATGATTGGCTTGGTGACAAGAGAGCCAAAGCTCAAGAGAAGATACAAAGACCTGATCTTGGCTGCGACTCGTTCTCTAAACATGTACTGCCACAAAATCTGGGTGTCAGGAAAGACGATGAGATGGGTCCACAAGTTGACGCTGATTGTTCAGCGCACCTTTAATGAGGAAGTCATCGAGGGGAGGTCCATGCAAAGCACAAGCAGTGTGCCAAATGCTGCGAGTCAGCAGTCTGCGGCCAAATCGGATCTTGAACCGACACGGCCTTCTCCAATAGAGACTGTGCCAATGACCCAAGGTGATCGAATGGGCCAGACCGGAGAATTCTCGACTGATGTCACAATGGGCTCCAGCGGATTTGATCGAAGAGGAAGTCTTGTCTCTGAACACGCGTCGATGTTGTCCGGGAGACAAATTGCCCAGTCAGATCAAACGGCGTCGGATCTTTGGGCAATGATGGAGACGGGAGTTGACAATCCCACGCCAGAGCTCCCGGAGTGGGCCATGCTGGACTTTAACTTTGAAGCCATCATCAACGGCGATGGGATGAATCCCAGAAGCTCAGTGGATGGGCTGGAGACGATTACTGAAGACGGCAAGATGATTGCCGAGCGGGGCGGTGGAGGGATGGGGATGGGATTCGACATTGAGCAGTCAATATTTGGGCCACTGGAGTCCACGGGAATATTTAGCATTGGAATGGATGTGGACAAGGCTGTATTAAATATTTGTAATCCTTCTAGTGGTGGCTATTAGTCTGAATGAGGACACACGATTGAAACATTGTTACCATTTCCGTTCTCAAGACCTAAACATGAGAATGACGCGGGACAGAGAATTGAGTCGCACAAGAGTGGCTTCCGGTCTATTAATTACTACCTCTAAAATAATCGAAAAATCCCAAATCACAGTCTCGCGGGAACAGAAGTACGATTGGCAGCCTCAAGCTTAGCCGGCAACAGGCGTCGCAATATTTTGCCAGCGGGACTGCTTCTGTCAGTATTTCGAAGTTGAACAAGTTGAACAGAAGATACTTACTTTCTCGGAATAGCCGATAGGATGTGCAGCCCTCCAGTAATCTGCTTGTATCTGCTGACTTGGGAATGTACATGTTTCAAAACATCGGCTTTGAGAAGCTGCTGCTCTTCGGCACCTTGTACGTCCGTGGTGATGTAGCCTACAGGCATCTCCGACGTTCCATGCTCATTGTAGACGCCGCACACGGCAGCATCAATGACACGCGGATGAGTTATGAGGATTGCTTCGAGTTCCGCAGGCGCGACTTGATTCCTGGAGATAGAAAACAACGGTTAGCTAGAGAAGACGAACGGTCGAACACGGGGAGACGTACCCTTTTACTTTGATCATCTCCTTTGCTCGGTCCACAATGTACAAGTAGCCGTTTTCGTCAACATGCCCAATGTCTCCAGTCCGGAGGAACCCGTCGGGTGTGTGTGGGCTGTCGGATCGCTTTCCGCTGTCGACGTAGCCTTGCATAATGTTGGGGCCGCGGATGGCAAACTCGCCAACGCGTGCATCTTGCGAGCTGTTAGCAATCATATGAACTTGAAAGATGTAGACGCCACTTACTGTTGAAGTCTTCATCCACTATTCTCATTTCTATGCCCGGCAAAAGCCTACCAATCGTACCAGGAATCCCCACCTCGTTTTCTCTCTGCGACGCGATGCTCGGACTGGCCTCTGTCATCCCGTACCACTGGGTGACGACGCACCCGAACTTCTCACAAAGTTGATCTGCTTGTCGTTGGTTCAATGGAGCGGCGGCATTGATCAGGCATTTGATGGATGGATATTCGCCTTGCGTTGCGGGGTTGCGCAAGAGTTCTAGGGCAATTGGTGGGACGACGTTGATGTGTGTGACTGTTTGGTGGATGAGCTGCGCGTTGAATAAAGATGAGGGAGTCCATAATTACTTGAGTGTTTTCTGACTGCTTCCATCAAAGGCCCGACCTCGAATCTCTTGAAAGTTACAATCGGAGCGCCCTAGTCACAGCTGTCAGCACAGTACTCAGTCGCGAGAAAAGGGTGCTCACCTGGCACACATATTGGCAGCAAAAGCCAGCGAGACCCAGTACATGGAAAAAAGGAACAATCAAAGCCACGACCGTCTCAGGGACAAACATCCCGCGAAGACCCTGCGACTGCTGGAAAATGTTGGCGACAATATTGCCATGGCTGAGCTTGACGCCCTTGACGAGCCCCGAGGTTCCGGAGCTGAAGCAGATGAAGGCGAGCCTTTTGGCAGCGGTGCCAGGAGCGTAGCTGGGTGGTTTGAAGTCGGCTGAGCCATGTTGTATGACGTTGTCGACGTTCAAAGCTTCGTATACTCCAGGCTGAGACTCTACAGTGTCCCAGACATGCAAGCTTGGCGTCTCGAAAAGGCTGGGTAATGTTCCCAGGGCTGCAACAAGCTTTGGAAACAGAGCCTGTTCAACAAGGACGTGCGCAGGTTCGCTGAGACCTAGGGCATGGGCCAGTTCCTAGATGTCTTGTGAGAATTCGAGGTGTCAAGAAGCTGTCGACTGTTTGGGCTCACGTTTGGCTCGTACAACGGGTTCAAGGCAGATACCACACCGCCGACCGCAAGGATGGCGTGCACGCAAATCGGATAGTAGTTCTTTTGCGAAATAGTTGTTAGCAGTGGTTCAGTTGATTTGGTAGTGACTGTTGTTAAGGCTTCTCTGCATACCTTGTTGGTGGACAGGATCCCAACCACAGCGCCCTGCTTCACCCCAACCTCATGACGAAGATGACCCGCGACCTTTCGAACGCTTTCTCTAAAGCTAGCATAGGTAAAGACAACTTCGCCAGAAATTCCATCAATGATAGCCGGTTTTTCGTCCGGCGTATCATTGAGGTTGTGATGGAAGAGCACGTCCGTAATGGTCGCGTCTGAGGGGTAGTTGAGAGGCTCGGGATTCGTGTAGATGACCATTGTGCCGGTGTTCGATACTGCAGATGCAATTCAATTGTTTGGAGAGATGCAAGAAATAACAAATCAAATCGTTTGGTATAATTGCACGAGGCAGTGCTTGGTAGTAGATTGTCCCTAGGTCTATACCGCAAATGGATCCGTGGCTAGGATGCTCCGCGCCGGCGTTGGAAATGTCACCAAGTTCCGAAACTGGAATTTCGGATTCCGAAGATTGGCCTGATGAGGCCGTCCCCCGTTGTCCGGAATATTTCCCCTCGCCATGCCTATGAGATCGATCCGGGGTATTATGTTTTGGTCTGGTTGGTGCATCTGGAATACACATATATGCAATACCCCGTGTTGCCAAGTACAGATCTTGTTCAGGCCATCTCATCTCATTCAAGCATTCCGTCGTCTACCACTTCACCCATTTATCACAATCATGGCATCGCACAAGGGAAAGGTTGCCTTTGTCACTGGCGCCAATGGCATCACTGGCAATGCAATCATCGAACACCTCATTCGACAGCCAGAGTCTGAGTGGTTAGTCAAGACTCGATCACGGTCAAGATGCATCCACTGACACATCTCCCAGGTCCAAGATCATCATCACATCCAGACGAACTCCCAAGCAGCTGTTCTGGCAAGACCACCGCATCCAATTCATCGCTCTCGACTTTCTGAAGCCTGTCGAGGACCTTATTGAACAAATGAGGGTGCTATGCCACGATGTGACGCATGCCTTCTTTGCCTCGTATGTGCACGTCGCCGACTTTGCCAAGTTGAAGGAATACAACCTTCCTCTTTTTACCAACTTTCTCGTCGCCATCGACGTAGTCGCTGCCAAGAGTCTGCAGCGCGTTTGCCTTCACACCGGAGGAAAGGTTTGTCAACCTTTTCCAATGCTGTGGCTCCATGGCACTGACCTTGATTAGCACTATGGAGTCCATCTCGGCCCTGTCGAGGTTCCTATTCACGAAGACATGAAGAGATATGACGACCACGGAGAGAACTTCTACTACCCACAAGAAGATTTCCTCTTTGATCTTGCAACGAAACGTTCCTGGGATTGGAACGTCATTCGACCCAATGCCATCATTGGTTTCACCCCAGCAGGTAAGAAGCCCCATTCTCAGTACTCGTCCTCCCGTTCTGACAACTTGGGCAGGAAACGGAATGTCTGCAGCTCTCACATTGGCCATCTACATCCTTTGCTGTCGGGAAGCCGGCCAGGTCCCCACCTTCCCCGGAAACAAGTTCTTCTTCAACTCAGTAGACGATGCCTCATATGCGCCCAGCATTGCAGACATGAGCGTCTGGGCATCTACGGCAGACCACACCAAGAACGAAGCCTTCAACCATACTAACGGCGATGTCATTGTGTGGAAATACTTTTGGCCCAAGCTTGCAAAGTACTTTGGCGTTGATGTGGGTCGAGCCAAGTCAGAAGTCATTTAGATACAAAATACTGACTACCTGGCACAGATTCCTGAATCAGACCACCAGTGGAACGCCGGCGGTGAAGACCAGCGCATGTCGCACAACTTCTACATGAGCGACTGGGCCAAGGACAACGAGGAAACCTGGAAAGCGGTCGTCCGCAACCACGGCGGCAACCCGGAAGCCTTTGAATGGGGCACCTGGGACTTCTTCGACTGGGCTGTCGGCAAGGCCTGGTTCACCATTGGCTCCGTCTCCAAGGCCCGCAAGTTCGGCTGGACAAGGTACGACGATACGTATGACTGCTGGGTGAATACCTTCCGCTCGTTTGAGAACGCTGGCGTCTTGCCTCGTTCGGCCGCTGTGGATATTGAGGAGGCTTGGAAGCAGAGCAGGTTGGCGCCACATCCGGCTGACGCTGTTACCGCTCGCTTGGAGAAGAGCACCCCCAAGGAGAATGGTGTCGCGAAAGAGAATGGTGTTGCCAAGGAGAATGGTATTCCTAAGGAAAACGGGTTTCCTAAGAAGCAGGAGAACGGTGTAAAGCTGAATGGCATCAAGGATACCATTCTCAGCATTAGCGGGGGTACTGATTTGGAGTCTGTTGCTTGATGCACTATAGATGCAGCTGCAAGACCTTATTTCATAGTGGATAGAATCTGATTTTTTGCTAAGGACTTTCTGCAACCTGTATTACTGCTTGTAGGTCCTATTTCTTTGCTACATAAATGTTAAGCTATGTTGAATGCATCAAGACTGGGAGCAATGCATGAAGGATAACTGTGGAAGCAATGAGTTTTTAGAATGCTGAAATTGTGAAGGAAACTGTGTTTTTAATTATTACTTTGTGTCAGCAGCAACATGTCCTTGATGGAACGGACGTGATACTGCAGCGCTCACTTGCAAAAAAGCGTGAGAGCTTTTAATGGTAGAGCTGGCTTCCTCCCCCGTCAAACATCGATGGTCTACGTATCGTGCCAAGCTCCAACAAATCTCTGTACTCTGTATCAACAAATAGATCACTGCTCTGGCATTCGTTTGTCGCGTTTCTTCTGCATCACAAAGCGCCTCTTACCATTCCATCCATTCCGCCGACAACCCGAATCCCCGGGGCACCTGGCGATAATGCCTGGTTAAGGTTTTATACCATGCTCAATATCGACGAGATTTAGGAGATGCCAAGATGAACTGCCAAGAGCAGGAGTGGAGCCCCTAATTCGTCCTTGGTGGCTTTATTGTTACTGGTTTCGTGGCCTTGTGCCTCCAACGGAAATCTACGGAATTTCCAATACAGTTGGCGTCAAAGGCCAACGGTCAGCTGGGCATTATCAGACTAGGGCGTACGCCACCAATATCGACCCCGTGGGGAAGGCTTACCCCATGGAGACCCCGGGTACGCAATTTCGGAACACAGGCTCCCATCCTGGAACATTGCCGGGGGCTGGTTATCAGCGTTGATGGCGATGAGATGACCAAGGCATATATATGATGCCGGCATGTGCTCTGGTGAGGAGGCTTGAAGATAGCTACTTGTGTCTATAGCTTGACGGCGATTGATTACAGCTAATTCATACATCCTTTACTCTGTCACCATGGAGAAGCCAGATGTCGAGCATGCCTCCTCCAATGAGCGTTTGGAGAAGCTCCCGACTGTGCAAGCCTTCCCCGATGCTGCAAGGGCCGAAGGTGGCGTTGTTCTCGTTGTCGATGGACCTGAAAACTCACCTCTTCATCTTGCCAAAGATGGCCATGTAAGATTTGCCATTTCCCGCAGCACTTGTAACGATGGCCATAGCTAACATGCGTCTCTCGACAGACCGTCCTCCTCCCGCAGCCAACCGCAGACCCTAACGATCCCCTCAACTGGCCGTCCTGGAAGAAACATGCGATTCTCCTCACCATCGCCTGGGGAGCTTTTTGTGCCGACTTTACTTCAGCCGCTGGAAGCGCTACGCTGATTGTGCAAGCGGCCGAGTGGCATGAGACCCTCGGTACCATTAACGAAACGAACAGTATCAACGTGTTGATGATGTGAGAGACACCAAGAAATCCCCTCGATACTGTAACATACTAATATGGGTTTCTTATCAGGGCTCTGGGTGGCTTGATCTGGGTTCCCATGACATCCTTCCTCGGACGAGCGCCGACGCTGTTCTGGTCAAACCTGCTGGGTCTGGTCTTTTCCATCGCCACGGCCCTTTCGCCCAACTTTGCCGTCTTCTATGCCATGCGCGCCCTCACCGGCTTCTTCATCACCTCGGCGCAAACAATCTCCATCGCCTTCATCAAGGACATGTTCTTCTTCCACGAACGCGCCCGAAAGATTGGCCTGTGGGCGCTTCTTTACATTGCGTCTCCGTTCTGGGGTCCCTTGGTTGGCAACTTTGTCCTCGGCAGCACAAACTCGTGGGAGGATGTGTTTTGGGTCTGCGTTGGTGTGTGCGGCCTCGACATGATTCTGATTCTCTGCTTCCTCGACGAGACTTGGTACAACCGTGATATCCCCTCCTCTGACCAACCTCCTCGCGGCCATGGAGTGATGGCGAGACTGTCTCGAGTCATTGGCGTGTGGGAGCTGCAGCATCACAGCCTTTACTATGAGACTGCTTTTGACTCGTTCAAGAGATACTTTCAGACTCTGTTCAAACCCCCAGTTTTGCTTATCTTGTTTGCCTAGTATGTTACCCCCCCGATTCGATGATCATCATGTTGACATGTTACAGTCTCCTCTTCTTTGCCTGGGCCATCGGTATCAACATCACAACTGCCATCCTCTTCGGCACCCCTCGCGAATTCGGCGGATACGGCTACTCGTATAACGGCGTTGGCTACCTCTACTTCTCTCCTATCGTTGGAATTCTGATTGGAGAAGTATTCGGCCATTACTTCAACGACTGGGTTGCCCGCCGGTATACACGAAAGCACAATGGTGTCTTCGAGCCCGAGGCGCGTCTTCACACCATCTACATTTCGTCCATCTTCATGATTGCCGGCCTCGTACTGCTTGGACAGGCGCTCTTCCGCCATCTCTCCGCCGCGGCCGTCGTCATGGGATGGGGACTGCATAGTTTTGGCATCATGTGCACCTCCGTTGCTGTGACGGCATACGTTCTGGACTCGTATCCCACTGCCCCTGCTGAAGTCTCTGGCTGGGCCAATTTCGCGCGAGCTATCGGTGGTTTCGGTGTTGGCTACTTCCAGCAGCCGTGGGGTGCTAAGGTTGGATACGACGTCAGTTTTGGTACACAGGCTGCCGTTGTGGCTTTTGGAGTCATCATTGTTGCTGTGGTTCATCGATTTGGTCATGTGCTCCGCTTGAAGGCAGGGCCGGTGAGGTAAGATGTCATGGACATGGGACTTTGAGTGGCCACACAGCACAGATGGCGGACACACAACGTGAAATCGAATATCGTCCGTAAATTCACAGTGCACTTACTTTTCAGTTCGCACCTAACTGTGATTAATACAATTGAACATTGACTGCAACGACTCAATCCCTTCTTCTAGTCGTCCCATGGATTTTCTAGGTTCAGCTCCGAGACCAGCGGCATGGATTGAATCGTTTCTCCCTCAACATCAGTCTGGTGATGCTCATATCCCTGTTCATTCGACCACTCATTCCAGTCGGGCATTTCTTCTGGGATCTCATACCCATCGCTTCCAGAACCAGACTCTTCACCGCTCTCTTCGTTCGCAATATGTTCAATGCGATATTTCTCCCTACACCGGTGACACAATGTCGCATTATCCGAGTCGTCATTTCCCTCCGGCTGGGAAGACCCAACACTCGATTCCTCAGCCTCGCTATCGGCTTCGTCTTGTTGCTCATCTTCGTTGTCAGTCTCATCGTCATCGTTGTCCATCTCGCCCGGCTCCAACGGTGGCCACGGCATATCATCCCAATAGGGACATTGTGCTTCTCTCTGTTCCCAAAGGGCTTCGAAATCAACTCTGCAATACACTTTCGTGTATCTCGCCTTCCTCCGATGGGTATTAGAACGGAACTGCGAAATATCAAAACCACAGCTTTGCAGCACTGCATCCCAAAGATCCCCAACGAATACTCCCAATTGCCCCCGCGTTCCCCTAGACCAGTAAGCGACATCGCTTACAGATCTACCGTGGTTGTCAACAGCATGAGGGTCAGCCCCACTCTGTATGAGATATTTGACAGCGTGAAACTTCTGCCATCCATTGTCCGGCCCAGACAATGAAGCAAGGCTGATATGCAGACACGTAAGTCCATGATTGTCGCGCTCATGAATATTCGAGCCAAGCGCTAGAAACGTCTGAAATGAGTCAAGATGAATACCAACTCCCCAACCCTCGCAGTAATATTGAAGCGGAGAACGACCTTGGTGTACTTTTAGACTGGCGATAGTTCCGTAATGTCCAACGAGTTCGGAATTGCCAGCAATTTGCAGAGATTCCTACAGAAAGATCAGTTTACTTCGGTCTACACTTGAGTGACAGGTTACAAACAGGAGTGCCATGAGCAAATATATTATCGAAGAAGGTTCTTGCCTGTCCTTCACTTTCTAGGTTGAGTGTTGGATCTGCCCCAGCTTCAAGAAGCAGCCTGCGGCACCTGTTGACTGGAATAAGTCGTTCATGTGACACCTCATTATCAAGTGACTCCATCTGTAACGGGCATCTGGAGCCTCGTCAGCTTCAGTAACAACAATCCTCAATTTATAGAACATTGGCCTCACAAAAAATAATCATAGTCTTGATCATTGGATGCGGTACCTGCAACGTTTGCAACGCAATCTACTTCCAGACCACAAGCAATCAAAAACTTGCACACGTCTGGCTGTCTTGTTGAGTACTTATCCAGATGAAAGTCAGCATTTCTTTTGTAAACGAGTTGGCCGTTTGCTCACATGAAGCAAAGACGCCCCATACTCGTCGTGATCTCTCGGCGATGCTTCGCCATCTTGGAACATTTGTTGCAGTTGTTGAAGATTTCCGTTTCTTGCTAGTTCAAATACTAGTGACCCTGCGGGTAAGACTCGGTTGACCACGAGCGTTGAAAGGGAGGAGATTCCTTCACCGAGTGTTTGATGCTGGAATGTAGAAGCCACAAGCATGTGGCGATCTCCCGAGCCACTGGGCAAAAAGGTGAGAGACATTTTATAGTCTATGCGACTACGCTTCTGTGAAGTTTCGTCATCTTCAGCGCTGTCTGAGGTACACCGCTTCCGCTTCTGGATCAAGAGACTCAGTTTCCCAACACCAATGTCCGTACGATCGAATGTTCTGGTTTGTTGAATCCGGGTTTTGGGAGTAGAGTGTGGTCTTGTACTGCCTGTCAAATTTCGTGAGCTGGACTATTGGCGATTGAGTGCTGTGGATGCCTACCTCCTTCGTTGATGGAGAGCGTGCCATTCCCGAATGCTCTACCAAATCGACGAAGACCAGACTGGAAAGGCACCGCAGATAATTCTCCACCACCGAACACCCCGGTTTCGATATGTTCAACTGGGGCTTCACGTTGCTTGACGGATCGCACCAGTTGCTGAAGGTCTTCCATAATAGACTCGGCAAGTTCGTCATCGTCTGTGTAGGTATTGATCGCTCTCTGCTTCTCATCCACAAGTCCACAAAGACGATCTAGGCTTTCCAGCATTTGCCGATCGACATGCGAGCCTTCATCCTCAGTTTCGTGTTGGCCGCGAGAGACGTTTTCGTCAGTTTCGGAGTCTGCTGGATGTACAGGGGAGGTAATGATGTGGTTGCGGATTTCTTGGAGTATTGACTGCATGGCGGTGATTTCTGTCACGGATATCGATGGTGTAGCTGGTTGCTCTTGCTCAAGCCGTTGAACTCTTTGCTCAATCGATTCCTCGTTGCCTGTAAATCGGAATATCGCATTTCCTACTTTGTCAAAACGTTGGGTCAGGGAATCTAATCGTTTCTCAATCGACGCATTGAGCGCTTGGGTAGTTTGCATAAGCCGATCGTTTGCATCCTGAATGTCAAAAGTGGCATCGCTACGTCGGAGTGAGCATATACGCAGTGATCATCATAGATGAGAATGACGCGAACCTGGAAAGGAGATTGATGCGGAAATTCAAGAATGTTGCATTTTGAGTTACCTGACTGCTGATCCTGGCCAAGTCCTTCTCACTTAGAACAGTCCTGAAACGTTTCCAAAGCCGGCCTGTCGCCTTTTCGCTTAGCGTGGGCTGCAGCTTCTGAACAGTCTCAGCTAGGACGCGTAAATCTTGGACGCATCGTTGCGCGTGAGAGACCAAAGGGGTATCACTCGCGGCGGCTCGAGAGTTGCTCAATCGCTCGAGGATCCAGTGCAGCTGCAGAATGTCTTGGGCGACTTGTTGGACAATTTGCGGCCCGTCATGCATCGCTGACAAGGTCTCGTGGACAAATTTGGCGCTCTTCAGCCCCAGAATGACGAATGCGAGGACATTGGCGCCCGCTCCGATGGCTTCCATGGTTTATTCACCAGCATCAGCCTTGACGAAGTGTCGTGTCGTCCATTAATAAGGTCTCCGGATGGCGCTGGATGCGAGGAAATGGTACTGGATCGCTGCAGCAGAGTGGTTGGTGGATCAAAAGAGGAGGAAGAAGAGGGAAGGGAAAGAGTCTGAAGTCATTCGACGTTTTTCCACCAAGGCAGACTGCAGCCCAACACACGCAGACGCGATGAGGCTGTGACAAAACAAGCAAGTCATATTTCACAGCCACAATCCCCATTAGCCAATGATTTTCGAACACATGACTCTGCTTGCCAAGCGATTGCCTCCAAGCTACAAGGCAGGCTGAAAGGCGGACTGGTGAATGACGTGAGTGGAAGTGTTTTCGCATCTAAACATCTACACCCTCAACGGGCTCATGAATAGAGGTGCTGCAACACTGGCAGTACATCCATTTTCAAAGACACGAAAAAAAAGTATAATCTATGGTGCTGTTTCGAACCTTGTTTCAATGATCATTGACTCTTACAGCTAGAGTGAGCAGAGACGGGAATGTTGATAAGCTTGACACGTGCTGTGATGGCAGCGTGTCAGCGAGACTGCTCTAGAAGTACGGAGTACGGAAAGTCCACTTCCCGAGGTCAGTAGGTGTCGGCGGGTTCAGATGTTATCACAATCGGTATAGTAAGCAAGAGCCGCAATTAATCACTTAAGTTGAATTGTATACTTCTTGAGCATTGGTTGTGTATCATGTTCATCCCAAACCGGACTTCCAGCAACCTACAGGATAGTGTTTCTTGCCTTAAGTCTCACCACGAAACCACTCTGCTTCACAAACCAGGCGTTGTGCAAACTCCACGACGACTCTGGATTAACAAGCTCGATCTGAGAATGCAAATTGATCAGCTCTTGTCAAACGGAACCTTTTGATTGAGCAAATAGTGTCTCTTACCTCAAACGTCCGAATCATGGCGGGAACCAGCTTATACATCTCCAACAAAGAGATGTTCTTTCCAATGCAAGTTCTCGACCCCGCGCCGAATGAGAACAGAGCGTTCTTCATTTTCGCTTGTTGCTCTACGGTTGCATCAATCCATCTCTCAGGCCGAAACTCGGTGGCATCGGGCCCAAATGTGGCGTCGTCGCGATGTATCACCCACGCAGAGCACCCAACAATGGTGCCACCTGGAAGATGGTGTCCTGCGACTTCGATACCCTGTGGTGGAACAACCCTTTCCAATGTCAGGCCTGCGGCTGGGTGACAACGTAGGGCCTCGTTTATCACGGCGCCGAGATAGGGCAAGTCTCTCACCTCGTCCCATCTGACGAGGGCATCATCTCTGGTAAATCCTCCCGCCTGGTTATGGCTCGCAAGCTCTGCAGTCAATTTTGCCATTTTTGGTGGATCCTTGAGCAAGTAATAAAAGATGGCGCGAAGTGTAATGGCCGTCGTATCAGAGCCTGCAAACATATTGGCCACCGTCAGTGCCAGCACGCGGTCCTGGCTGATGAACATGGGGTCTTTAATGTGCGCTTCGTTGAATCGAGATAAGAAGTCTTTGCGAGCTGGCCCCTTTTGCGAGGAGCTCTCTACAGCCTTTTCGTCCACATGTTCACGGTTTGCCATTTGCTTCTTGGCAAAGGTAACCACGGGAGAAGTGGAGTTTCCGAGCTTGAACCAGAATCGAAGGGGATTCTTGAGTAGTAGTTTATCGAGGAATGGCATTTGGCCGACCTGACCATTGTCAGTTACCTTGAAAATTATAGACATTGATGGGAAATAGACTCACGACTGAAACGTAGTTCAACAGCCGCTCCAAGTTTCCAATGATATGATCTACGTCGATGCCATGATCAACAAACCCAAGCCTCTTGGAGTACGTCAACTCCCCAATCACATCGAAGGCATAGAATTGAAGCCATTTTCCAAGATCGCATTCGCCGGCGTCCCCAGTTCGATTGGCATAGCGTTCTTTCAGTTGTTTGAGAAACTCGACAGACGTGGAATCGACAAGAGGCTCGAAATTGACGAGGGTGCTCATGGCATAGGCGTTCGACACGGCTCTACGGAGCTTTGCGTGGAATTTGTTGTCGGTTGTATTGAACATGCTTTGGAGAGGGGTTCCTTTTGCGGTGGTTTGTTGAACCGGGTAGAAGTCAGACTGAAAGGCGACTTAGCAGGGGCATGTTTTCCTGTGCAGGTGACTTATCGCGTTTGACAATGTGCTCATACCTTCACAAAACCCGAGTTTAGGCCATAAATGACCTTGATGGCTTGGGGATCGCTAACGGACACGGTCCGCGGACCAAGTCTCACAATTTTTCCGTATTTCTCATGGAGCTCGATGTGGGTGAGCTCGGGCCGGCGTCCCCAGACGATGAAAAGCCTCCATAAATCAGAAAAGCCTGCGAGCCGCGGACCAGGGATAGCATTCAGTCCCCCGCCAAGTTTGTTGAACGCGGCTTTCAGTATAATACCGGCAACAATGCATAGAAGAATGCCACTGGCCGACTGAGGGAGGATCTGGTTGACAATCATGGCTGAAACGACCTGGTGATTCTGCTTTGAAAGATAGCGAAATTGCTTGGCCAAGTCGTTACACAATAGTCTCCGGGAAATGAGATCAGCTATAATTGACATTACCAAGGGTTCTATTCGTCCGGAGACGCTACTGGGCACGGAAATGAGTTCGGGTGCGGGGCTTGGAGACGCGGTTCCGTAATAGCTGAGAGAAGCGGAAGATGCGGAATTCCCATGATGACCATTCCGGAGTCACCGGACACATCATGATGCGGCACCAGAGTAAAAGGAACTTTGCCATCTTGTGAAATTCACCATTTGCGCAGTCTGGAATATTTTTGTTGTATTATTCATCTGTAGTAAAAATGTCTGTTCTTTCTGATGAGTTGAAAAGCAAGTGGGTGTATGGATCTCCATTGCCCTTTGCCGAGGCACCATGGGCTAGGGGATGTCCCAGCCCATTCTATCGCGACAGTCATCGACGACTTCGCCATGCGATGAGAGGTTGGGTAGATAAGGTACGTCCAAGTTCTTGAATTCCGACCGAAAGCGGGTTTTGATTTCCAGGTAGCATCTCATCCCACATGTCCACGAGTGGGAGGAATCACAGACGCTCCCACAAGCCCTGTACAAGCAGGCAGCCGATGATGGACTTCTCATGCCAATGGCTTCTGGGGCGACGATTAAAGCTGGTTGGAAAGGGAAATACCCAATCATCGGTGATGTGCCCGCGGATGAATGGGATGGGTTCCATGATCTGATTATCCATGATGAGTTTGGACGGGTCGGCGGTATTGGGTGAGTTTCATCCACATGCTGGTATGCATAAGCTGATCAATCTTTTCCAGCGTTGAGAATGGATTGGTCGGTGGTGTGGTGAGTATTATTCACTCCATCATTTATCATGAATGGCCACTAAACATTATAGACACTCGCCGTTCCAGCTATCGAGAAATTCGGATCTGATAAGCTCAAACAAACGTCAGTAAATATGCACTGTCTATGAAGATAGAAATCACTAACCTTTAGAGCGTGGTAGTGTCGTGCATGACATTCTGTCCGGCCGCGCACGCGTCGCGCTGGCTATCACTGAACCTGACGCCGGCTCAGACGTTCGAGGCCTTCAAACCGAAGCGAAATTGTCAGAAGATGGCTCTCGGTTCATCATCAATGGCCAGAAAAAGGTTTGCTTCCTGATGGAAAGGATGACGACTACGGCGATGCTAATTACCCTTCCAGTGGATCACATCCGGCATGTACTCTGACTATTTCCTCACTTTGGTCAGAGAGGACACTGGAAGCTTCACTCTTTTGGTGATTCCCCGAACAGAAGGCGTATCGACCAAGCACATGACCATGTCCGGATCTACGGCAGCCGGCACAGCGTTTGTCGACTTTGATGATGTTGAAGTGCCATCGGACATGGTTGTCGGCGAACGAGGAAGCGGGCTGAAATACATCATGTCCAACTTCAACCACGAGGTAGAGTCATTTCCCTCCCTGTCGTGAAGTCCCAGCTGCTAACAAGAAACAGAGACTGTTTTTGGGATTCCAGGCGTTGAGGTGCGCAAGAGTATGCTTGGAGGATTCCATCAAGTGCGTTGCGCGTTATTCCTGCACCTTGATCCACGCTTACATGAAGTTGACAGATACGCACTGAGCCGAGAGACATTCGGGAAGAAGCTTACTGAACATGGTGAGAGCCATTGGGAATGACGTGTTCATATAAGGCAATGCTAATCCACATCGCAGCGGTGATTCGATTCAAATTTGCCAACATGAGCCGGGAGACAGAAGCGCTTCAATCTTGGATAGAGGTAAGATAGCTGCATCATCAGAAGTCCGATCGACCACGCCAATGCTAACGGGCCATCGAAGAGCCTGGTGTACCAACTAAGCCAGCTTTCTCCCCAAGAGGGGGAGTTCCTCCTCGCAGGCACCACAGCCCAACTTAAGGCACATGCCGGAATTGTTCTCGAGCATGTCGTACGCGAGGCCATCCAGATCATGGGTGGAGTAGGCTTGACTAGAGGTGGTCGTGGAGAGAGGGTGGAGCGTATCTGGCGAGACGTCAAAGCCCTTACTGTGCCGGGTGGTAGCGAGGAAATCCTTTTGGATCTGGCAGCGAGGCGAGCGCTGAAGATATCTGAAGAGTTGCAGAAGGCTACAGTGAAAGGTCGCTTGTAGGAGAGATGGTAGGATGATGGGAGTTGCACCACCGTTCCCAGGGTCATAATAGTTCTCTCTCTATATATATTAAACCGGTCTGCCACTATGCAAACAATCTTTTATAGTTATGCTATGCGAATCTCTTTGCAGACCTATCGCCGCCTTTAGTGTGCTAGCTTAGTTGCTGCTTAGGCACTCCTTACTTATAGCTCACCCTTGATGGTTTGTAACCTAAACCGTCCGAGTAGTGCTGAGTGAGTCAGCGTCCGTAACCTGAGAATGCTTAAACTCGTGAGCATAAAAGCATGATATTGTCAGTAAATAACATAGGGTTTGGAATAATAATCGACGGGCCCGAGGAGTTAACTGTTCCACCAATCGGGCATGTCATTCGAAACACATTCGACATCCATCTAATTTGCCTGCAAGGGGTGAGCGCGTCACTGTGGGGTTCCCTGTTCTGAAGCTCCTTAAAAGGCAAAGCCCGGCTTGGTGCGTTGCACTCTGACCAGCTCATCCTAACTCTCTATTTCTTGCCTGGTGCAACTTGTTTCATTCCTATGCAATGAAGTCTCTAAAGCCTTATCTTTTTTTCGCAGCTGGTCTGTCTCGGACTTTTGCTAGCCCTATTGCACCGAGGGATAGTAGTGTCACTAAAAACCTTATCGTCTTGTAAGCTATCTTCTCCTATAACGTATGCAATCTCCTAATAGCATGCATCTAGTGGTGATTCTTATTCGACTGTCGGCTTCTGGCCTGGAGGGAACCTACCTACAGATGCCAACCCCCTTGGCAACCCCAGTTTACCTGGGCAGACGACGGCCAACGCACTAAACTGGGTTGGCCACCTAACCAGCACGCTGAACACGTCACTACTGCTGACATATGACTTTGCTGTCACTGGCGCCACGGTGGACAAGGACATCGTCGACACATACGCACAGTATTGCGTCGATGATCAAGTGGCTCAATATAAACAGTACGTCTCGGGCAAGATTAGTGCAGGTGACACGCTTGTCGCTGTTTGGATCGGCATCAACGATCTTGGAGAACCTTTCTGGGATAAGACCGAGGCTCCAATTAACAAGACCATGGACCGCTATTTCGAGCTTCTACAGACTCTTGTGGAGGACGGCTTGAACAACTTTGCACTACTCACCGTTCCTCGTAAGTTTTACCCTCGTTCCAATCTACTTTATATTAATGCGCGCCTTAGCATTCGCCGATCAAATTCCTGCAATGATTGGCCAACCGGAAGCCGACTTAAATGGTCTACGCTCTAGTATCACCACCTACAACAAAGCTCTGGATGATCGTGCGACTACTTTTGTATCATCTAACCCAGGCGTTAAGGCTCTCGTCTTTGATACCAAGCCCTCTTTCGACACAGTCGTTAATGATTTCGCGGCGTATGGTGCTAAGGATGCTACCTGCTATGGCTCGAGTGACTGCCTTTGGACTGATACCTATCATGCGGGCGGAGCTATTCATAAGTTACTTGCCCAAAGCTTTGTCGAGGGTATCAGTGACAACTTTACGTTTTAAGGCAAAAAGAGATTAGGTCGTAAAAACACCAATCATTGTACTACAATGAACACAAGGGTATATAAAGAATTGATGTTAATGCTGTTTTTGAGATTTTTGATTGTTTTTGCGAAACGAGACTTCGTGCCATCCTGGCCCCTTATAAGTAACGCCCGAGCCAGCTGACCAGCTGCTGCAAGTATGCCTCTCGGCCTCGAGGCAACACAAGGGATCAGTGCGGCACAGCGAAGGTGGAGAATATCTGACACTTAGTTATCGTTGGGGTCAGCCGCCCAGATCCGTATTTTATCCTCTAATATTGGTAGCTTTCGTCAAGGCAAACGAATTTCTGAACTCCCTACCCTATTTCAGGACGTCATTTGCGTTGCTCGGTACTTTGCAGTTCGATATATCTGGATAGATTTTATGTGCATTATTCCCTCCGACAGCACAAGCATCAAATAGTCACTGCATGGGGAGGTCGTGGGGAACGGCTTGTCCTGATAGCGCGGCCTGCTGTACGCTAGTATCCATGGATCAGAGTTCGCTAGCTAGCTGTTCTAGCTCCTCGCTAGACTCTATACACTCGTCGGCTTACGTGGGCAAGCCCAGGCGTACCGACTAAGCAAGCTGAAGGGACAAGCGGTTACATGACGAAGACGTCATCGAATGGTGGTCAAAAGATAATGAAAGAGGTGATCTAGATATGATGTTCTAGAGCAGAGTTAAAAGGCTCCTAAATATGACACAAAAGCTGGGCTCAAATCGCGCTCGGATGTTGTTACAGTTGCAACCCTTAGCGCAACCTGAATATGCGAGATTGCGGGGGTTATTATAATCCACCGTCGACAGTCCAACAAGATCATTCCCTGCAGAAGAATCGAGCTGAGTTGCTTGAGAAGCATCGCCAGGCGGAACGCTAGAAGCCCAGTCGTCTCATTAATCCACCTTGCCGATGATCCTGCCACACGTCAGGCCCGATTGTGGTCGCAAGCTCCCGGAATCCCAAGAATTTCTTCGCCCTCTCCGATACCTTTTTCACCATGTCCTCGTTCAACAGTAATGGATGAGCCTCCTCTGGCGTTAGAGTCGAGCTGATGACAGTACAACTCAGTATTCTTCGGAATTCATCAGCAGTCTTGTTCGCTTCTCCCCGGTGCACAATCCTTCCTCCGAGAAGAAGACAATCTCCCGCTTTCAACTCGATCTGCTCAACCTCCTCGTCCGAAAACCGCCAGAACCCAAAGGTCGTATCATCCATGACCTCTGAGTACTTGATTTTATTACTTCCGCGAACGACTCCCGTCGCGCCGTTCATTTTCGTGGTGTCCGTAGTCGCAATCAGAAAGTTGACAGCGAATTCCGGCGTCCACTTGTCGCCCATGCTCCAAAATGGCCACCATCCTGACGCATCAGGGTGGAGAGGCTGGGCTTTGCTTCCCGGGCCAATTTGGATCATCTGCGCCGTACTGAGCCAATAGTCGCCCGTCTCCTCAAAGATTTCTGACGAAACATCATGCAAGCTGTCGTTGTCGATGACTTCTTCCCGAAACGTTCCGCTAGCATTCAACAAGTCTCCTAGGCGCTTTGTGTTGTGACCAAAGACGGCACCGTCGGCTCCCTCGGGGAGCGGCGCCGTGTTGGCATTGGCTGGTCTACCGGCTGGAACGTTAGCAAGAGCGGCATCCAAATCTCTGTTCAGGCCGGAGATTTGCGAGGGCGTGAGCATGGATTCGATGACGACACAGCCATCCTTCTCGAGTTTATTGGCAATCTCTGCAGCTGGTGAGGTACGGCTGAGATGGGAAAAGTGTCTAGAGTAGGCAGTGGCTGGGGCTGATGTTGACAGACTCGGAATCGCCGGGAGTTTGGGCTTGGCTTGTGCAACTCGAGGCCTCGCAGGGATTCTAGAGAGCTGAGGAATGCGAAGGAACATTATCTTGAGAAGGTATCGTATGTGGTCTGGAAATGCAAGCTAGCTCAAACCCGACGCATGGCTCGGCTCCGGACTTTATACCATAGCGATTATGCCGGTACGAATACAAACCGTGGCAAATTCTGAGTTGGACAATGAAACACGAGCGCTGCATGGGCACTGATCAGGCTAAGTGCGGGGAGATCACCAGACAAGTTGGCGTAAGCACATTTCTTGGCGTCCAGGTGTTGAGAAAGAGCCCAGCAATGACTCGTTTACAAAACAACATCCTGATGAGTCATTTATCCCAACTGACCGCCGAGCTAGCTTCCTCCAAGATGAAGATCATAGCCTTTAAGGTCATGTGCAATTAAGTAAGCTTCGAGTCTGGTTATTGGCGAAGAGAGTATAAGGCGCTTATTACTGCTTTTTTTATAGCAGATTTTGGAACAAAATGTCAACCTTTTGGGCCAGGATTGGAGGTTTAAAGAGCAGCTACGTGCTTCTAGATATAGAAGAGTCACCAAAAACACCCGCTCCAACAACAAAGGTATTTCTATCTCCATCTCTGCTCAAAGTGATGTAGCTGGAGTGGCCAATGCCAGTTCTACAGCAGCACAGCAAAGCCGAGCAAACTGACACATATCTTTCAGTTTCCATCTCAGCCCAAGTTAATGATGCTAACAATGCAGACAAGATCCATGCAGACAGAGGCTGCAAAGACACGAGCAATAGGAGGCGCAGCGTGAAGAGGGAAGCGTCGTACATAAAGACCGCTATTTATTCATGAAGGGATGTCGATTTTGATACCATACCAGACTGTTAGAACGACTCGGGAACGACTCAGGTTGAAGCAGCGGCTAACCAAGATCGTGAACGAGAAAGGCAACAGCGCTAGTCGGGATTCGAATGGCATATAGCTTGTTATACATTGCGTTCCTACAAAGGGTCTAGATAAGAAGGGATTTGGGGGTTGAAGCATTGTAGATGAATGTGCTACGTAATATGTGATGGAGAGCCCGCTACCTGGAAATGAGCTATCTTACTATTTAAACCAGTTTATTTCATCTTCTTCTGTGTCTATTCAGCTGAACCCAACATCACAGCTTAGCTCCCTTGGCTTTGCGAGCCTGCTTCTCACGGTCCCTAAGAACGCGTCTAAGAATCTTTCCACTAGGGCTCTTTGGAATAACATCGATGAACTCAATACCGCCCTTCAGCCATTTGTGCTTGGCCTTGTGCTCTTCCACATGTTGGTTGATTGCTTTGATCGTCTCCTCATCCGACTTTTGGGAAGCCTGGGGTGACTTGACGACAAACGCTTTGGGAAGCTCGCCAGCTCGTTCGTCTGGAACCTGGATAACGGTACAGTCATCAACATAGGGATGCGTAAGCAGGTGAGATTCAAGCTCAGCGGGAGCGACTTGATGGCCCTGTATTTTGTAAGCAAGAGTATTATTAGATTATCTAGGAGGCGATATAGGCGATATAAGCGAACCTTGACTTTGATGAGCTCCTTGATACGGTCGACAATGACAAAGTGGTCGTTTCCCTGGGCGGACTTTCGCACGACAACTTCATCGCCAGTCCTGATCCAGCGACCGTCGTCTTGGAATACGAATGTCTCGGCCGTGGCTCTTTCGTTGTTAAGGTAGCCCAAAACTACTGATGGACCCTGGACTAGTAGTTCACCTGGCGTCTCGTAGTCGAATACCTCGTTTCCCTTGGAGTCAATGACCTTGGCCTTGATTCCGGGAAGTAGCGAGCCGGAAGAGCCCACAAGGACGTCTAGCTCGCTGGTAGATACTACCACGGTGCATGTTTCGGTCATACCTGGTAATGGCACTTTAGTGATGGACCGCTAAACGGTATGAAGACCTATCACTCACCATAACCCTGTCCGACCTTCCGGCCAGGGAACATCTTCAACAAATCATCTACCGTCTCACTGCCCAGCGGCGCGGCCCCGGTATAGATGAATCGAATGCTACTCAGATCATATTTAGCACACTCCGCCTTCTGATTCAACATCTGGACTAGAATTGGCGGCACAACACTGATCTGCTGGATGCGGAACTTTTGGACGGCTGCCAGAAACGACTTGAGTTCGAAGCGGGGCAGCACGATGATCTCATCACCTCGGTATGTGGCAACGTGGGCTATGGGGACCAGGCCGTAGATGTGGCTGAAGGGAAGTAGCCCAAGCATGACCTGGGTGTCGATGCCTTGTGCTTTACGGCCTACGCTGTCGTATACTCGTTTTTGGATCGTGTTGGCGATGACGTTGTAGTGGGAGATCATGACGGCTTTCTGTTTGCCGATTAGTGTTGCTCATATTTGGGAGGGGTAAAAGCTCACAGGTAGACCAGATGTTCCACTCGAATAGCAGAGATACGCAACTTGTCGTTTACCCTGCCCCTTGACCCATTTTGACGGTGCCAGCTCTGGCAAGTTCTTCCCCTCTTCCACCAAGTCGTCAATGGTCCTGAACGGTACCTTCTTCGTAGAACCAGGCATCGGGAGAATAAAAATATTCTCATCTGTGATTCCAACGGCCTTGGCCGCAGTGAGTGCCGTATCTAGCAGAGGAATACAGGTGAAGAGTGCTTTTGCGCCCGAAGATCGGAGCTGCTGTTCTAGCTCAGGAGCAGAATAAGCGGCGCTGGCGGGTGTGACAATTGCTGATAGGCGATGAACTGCGTGTGTAAAGGGAACGTAATCAATCTATCACCCACGTCAGCTGAAAAGATGCTCGAATAGTCTCATGTTGGTTGGGAAAGCTTACCGTGTTGAGTGAAAACAATCCCACCACTTTATCCCACTCTGTCAAGTCCGTTGCGTCAAGAGTGTCGAACCCCAGCCTTTTTGAGATTGCGCGCGCCATCCAGTCCTCACGAAGCACCACCTCGGCGGCCGTGTACGTCTTGCCCGTGAGGCCACATGTATACGGGCTCTTGGACGTAGCAATAGGCTGGCGGCCGTATTCCTCATTTCTCATGAACTCGGCGATGGTGATGGAGTCGGGAATGTCTAGTCACATCTGGATTAGCAAACGGCTCCACCGCCGGAATCTCTTGGCCCGATGTAAAGTGCGGGGAAGCGAATACATACCGAAGGGGATTTGAGGGACCCATTCTGGAGCGGTGAAGACCATTTCAAGTAGAGTTGAAGTGAATTAATCGCTGGGAAACAACGAGATTGTGTTAGATGGGTTCTAAAGAGACGATGATGAAGAATGAGCAACTAGATTCTTCCGTTGGGCTACAAGTTAAATAGTCGCTAGATGGTTTCCGCGCCATCCCCGCTCTTGGTGTGTGGCTGGACAGACACCTTGGTCCACAACTGGTCGCGTGCATAATTATCAATGGTCACTGGACTAACTGTTTGTGTGTATTTCCGAATGCCGTACCTCGGTTGATTCCAAGTTGAATGATGTCACCTCCTGTACCCAGGTCCAAGTCTTACAATGCGTGAGCCTGTCATACCGCCTTGACAATTCATTTTGTAGCTGAATGAGGTCCGTATTACACATAAAGTGTTTTGGGCCACTACGATTATTGTTGCAGTTGCCGTCAGACTGTCGGTCGCCCACGAGATTCCGGCTGTGCAACAATGCCAACTTCCCGCTTGAACCGTCGCAACCATTCCGCATTATCAGCAGGCGTATGATTCCAAGGATCGTCACTACAATGTGTCAGCGCAAATGAACAACTGGCTGAAGATACCAGTCACTACTCACTCGTCAAATAATATGCACCGGGCTTGGTGCTGAAGCTCGTCATCGGATGGAGTGTGGCTATTAGGATTGTTGGGAGACATTGTAGCCTTGACCCAACGCCTCAGCTCTCTTGTGACCCATCGATCAAAATTGTTGTCATTGTGGAATGAGAGTATCTCCTGGACCCAAGCAGGCCGATGATCCAGCTCCGCCACATCCATTGGCAATTGTGGAAAGCTAGACATTTCGCTCGAGTGCGGGATGGGAGCGGTGGATAACTGTTGTAGGGTCTGGCTTGTAGAGGGTAGTTCCGGCGATACGAAGCCATGGTGTAGTGCATTTTCCGTATATGGGGTTCCAGAATATGCTAATTCGAGTTCCTCTAATCCTGACATCCATTGGACATCGTCGGTAGTCATTTGAGTTGTTCCCTTGTTCTCGTTGTAATCATGAGCACTCCCGTCGTAAATTTCCCAGTCGATCAGGTCCGATTGTGGGCTCAAATCACCCGGTACTTTCGAACCGCTCAGAGTGCCTTGACTAATGCCTACGGGTGTCTCTATTTGTAACTCTCCAGGAGCCTGATGCAGGCCAATGCCTGCGCGTTGTCGAAAATGGGATAACCAATTCCCGGATGACCAAATGAGTTGGACGAGCCAATTGGCGACAAAATCTGACGGCACATCTGTTTGCTCCTTGTCAGTGAGGATGATGATGCGACCAGCCTCCTCTTGAAGTTCGTGATCAGTAATAAACGTTGCGCCTAACGCTAGCCGTGCTCGAACAAAATCTTGGAGTTGAGATTCAAGAGGACAAACTGCGAACAAGTGTTTGCGACCGTTGATTCGAAGAGAAGAAACCCTAGATTCTGCCTGTGATCGTATTGGACCGAATCGGGCCTGTCTCATGATATCTTCTGCCGAGGTAATGAGGTCTCTCAACCAAGAAAAGCAGAAGAGTTCTGCACACTCATCTGCCGAAAGTACTGTAGATGAACATATAATGCGACAGGCCTCCAGATGTAGCACACCGTTCTCGGGTATTTTCTCCGTCTCGTCATAGTAACTTCGGAGAAAAAAGACCAATTCCAGCGCAATCAGCTCATAGGCGCTGCGTGGAGACTCAACCGGGACCTTGCTCGCAGTGAATGGCAGCAGAGTGTTGCCCTCGCTCGCAATAAGATCTGGCCCCCTCAAATCAGAACGAAGCGGCAAACTTTGACAAGAAGCCTTACTCACATGGTTGGATGGCGTTCTCAATCATTCCAAGTACAAGTTCATCGAATCCCCAGTCACCTTCCCACTTGGCCATAGTCTGGCCCATCCTGAAGTGATCAGCCAGGTGATCAGCTCGAGATTCCCAAGTATCCATTGAAATTCCGCAAAAGCCACAGCGCGATCTTATCTCCGAGACGGAGACTTTCCATAGTTTCGTAGACCACTCGACAAGACCGGTATTGTGAACTAGTCGCAGGTGCTGCTTGAGATGGTCTTTTCGAAGGAATGTCCGCTCCTGGCAAGCTGACGGATTGTGTCCCTCAATATGATCATCACTGGGCTCGACTTGGCCACAAAACACACAGCATGACTGTCCATTTTCCGGATTAATAGCGCGTGGTCCGTGAGGGGCGCAAGCCCATGTCTCGAGGGCCAGATGCAGTGACTTTTCGTGTCTTTTCCAGTCGTGCTTGGTGCGAAACGAGTCTGTGCAGAATGTGCACTGGAAGGGGTTCAGGTCATTGATCAACAGGGTTCTTGCAGTGCGGTTTCTACGGCGTGTACGGTTGCGTTTGATGAAGTGAGGGTTTCCCAGGTTAGAACTTGTAGAAGCGCCAGAGTATGCGGACGCAAGTGAGCTCCCGCTAGAGGTGCCGGCGCTGCTAGCTGAGGAAGTGGTATAGATGAACTGATATGGCTGATTGGTATTTTCTGGAGAGTTAGTTAGAGGCATCCAGGATGTCAAGGCGTTTGAACAGAGAGGCTCACTTGATGCACCTGCGTGACTGGAAGCCACGGCACGTGCAATAGCATCCGCAGCAGCAGCTTCATCTTCCGGAGGAGAATCTACCCATCGTTCCAAAGGTCCGAGACTTTGGTGATGTAAACCGGCTCGAGTAGCTGGCGTCCCTGGTCTCTTCGGAATGTCGATGCCCTCCATAGCCTGTACGGGACTATGCTTGGCAGTACGAAGGCCGTCCTGATATCTTCCACGCCGGCGTGCATTTGTGAGCCATGTCTTGACCTGAGTTCTATTGAGCCCAGTCTGGCGCTGCAATATTCCAGTTTCCTTGTCGCTGGGGTAGGGATGATCACGGTGAGTGTCCAGCCATCGCTTTAACGCCTTGATTGACTCCTTGGAGAACCGAGCCCCAATCTTTGGTGGAGTTGAAGTATGTGATTCAGACGAATTCGTCTCATCGAGATGCGCGGGGTATCTTGAGGCATGATTACTTGGGGCTGGGGCAAGACTGGGGCCTCTGAGACGCCTGGGTGCAGCATCAACAACAAAAGCGACGTCGTATTTCAGGGCACTATCAACGTCATGTAAATTTTGCGAAGCGTCACCATTGCCTAGGTGAGCTGTCTGCTCAGGAGCATCAGCCATGGTAGACAGGATGTGTGGTAGAGGTCGTTCACTTGGTGGGACAAGTGATTGAAATATGGGCGGGTTAGGCTTTGGCACTTCTCAGCACCGGCTTCGGAATGGCCGGAATAACTAATCAAGTCTTGCCATTAACAAACTCCAGCTTAGAACAGGATTGTCAGGCCAGAATTGTTTGTGGCGACCCTCCGCCTTGTTGAGTGTCAGCGAGAAACATTCGAACTTGAGGGAGCCGTAAACCGGAGCACTAATCGTGGCCGTTGATTGGCTACGTTGGTGTCGACAGCGCCTTATGCTAGTATTCTTTTGGGATGCCAAGAGAATCGCTGACGCAGTGGATCGACAGAGCGAAGCTTCAGAAGATAAACCTTTTTGATCAAATGACGAGACCAAGGCCAGGTTTTCTATGCAAAATCTTTCATCTCTGTGTTTTGTGTGTCTAATCATTCGCTTCCAATTCTAAATCTGTGGAAAACACATACCATGGAGCCTACTCTCAAGGGCTTCGTTCGATGAAACTACTGTAGGGCGCGACCCAGAGCCCACCAAGAGTGGGACTCAGTCAATATTTGGTAGTGTTACGTCCCGACGAGGTTACTAGTGTGTAATTGTATCACTACCCTAGAAAAGCACACATGAAAAATTTGAGAAGTATAAAACATCGTCTCCGAAGAACAATCAACTTCGTTTACTCAATTGCCTAACGTCCAGATCGTTCCCATCGTTGTTCCCTCCCAACTTGCAAGATGGGGCACTCTGAAGAACCCACCATGGTTGGTGTGGTAGCGTCCGATAGCGAAGACCTCGATCAATTGGCTCCTCCCAAGCTAGAGCATGATGAGATGAGCCTCCTGCCGTGGCTCTGTGTGGTGGGATCTTCGTTCTATCTGATGACTTCGTTCGGTTGGTTTACTATGTACTCAAATCACCGAGTCCAATCAAGCTGACCCTCACCAGGCTTCATGCAGTCTATCGGAACCATCCAATCCTATCTCCAGCTCAACCAGTTGAGTTCGTATACAGCTCGGGATGTGGGATGGATCATTGGACTGTATCAGTTCCTCGGCCTACTCCTCGGAATTCAAGCGGGGCCTCTGATGGACTACTACGGTCCTAGAATCCTGGCTCCTGTCGCTACAGCAATCACCGTCGCCATGTTTTTCTTCATGGCAGAATGCAAAAAATATTGGCAGTTCATGCTTTGTCTCGGTATTCTGGGAGGAATCGGCGCCGCCATGGCATCGACCATTGCCATTTCTACCATTGGGAAGCTATTCGTTCGCCGCCGTGGCCTTGCCATGGGCGTCGCCTTTGTCGGCTCATCCATTGGCGGTGTTATGTTTCCGCTGGTGTTGCGCCACATACTGCCTGCTCTCGGCTGGCAATGGGCCCTCAGAATCATCGGATTCCTTGTCTTGGGTGTCATGACAATCGGGTTATTATGCTTGCTACCGTTTCCTCTACTGGTCACCCCATTGTCAACATCGCAGGACAAAAAGACACCGGCACTGAACTTTGTTGCTCTCCGGTCCCCAGCCTTTGTCTTCATCACCATTGGCTTCTTTTTACTGGACTTCGCAATCACTGGTATCAGCGGTCTTCTTCCAACTTTTGCTACTGCGGCTGGGTTTCCAGCCAATACCGGATATACCCTCGTCGCCGTTCTCAACGCATCATCCTGCTTTGGCCGCGTTATTCCAGGCATGGTTGGCGATCGTATTGGTCACTTTGACGTTTTGCTCACTATGATCATTACGACCTCGGTCTTTACTGGGTCTATGTTTATTCCGTTCGCATCCAAGGACATTCGCGTTCTTTTCGTGTTTGCTGCTTTCTGGGGCTTTGGATCTGGATCATTTGTTTCTATCACGCCGAGTACGTCATCTGTCTGAGACACATCATAGGCGCTGAGCTAACTGAACAGTTTGTGTGGGTCGGACATGCAATCCGAGGGATGTTGGGAGATACTACGGTACAACTTACGAGCCCAAAACCCGAATTATGACGTTTACTGACGATTACTTAGGAACCATGACCTTCGTAACTAGCTTCGGCGCCCTCATTGCCGTATCCATTGGTGGAGAAATGTTGGAATCAATCGGATCGACAGCAGCATCAGCATTATTCTTCGCCGCCGTCGTCCTGGGAGGCGTTTGCTTTTATGTTGCGCGTTCGTTCATTGTCAAAAGGAAACTTGTCCTCAGAGCGCGGATATAATTGTGAAACATATAAGGACGCTGGCGAATCCATTGCTTCATTACCACAAACCACATCTCTCTTGCAATCAATCTCATGACCACGTTCCGTTGGCCGGACCAAAGTATCCCGCATCTGGCATTTGAAGCCACGGCAATCCAAGCCCATCAGCAGTGTTCTGCCACCTATTCAAGCTAGATTAGTTGTGACGTTCTTAAACACCAGGCGATTGTTCTTACACTGTGTTCCCCCACCAGTCTGGGAATTGAACATTTGGTCCATAGGTAACTGCGAAGAAGATGACGATCCCGCTGATAGCTAGTCCAGTATCAAGAGCCGCTGCAAGCACGTAGTTATACTTTGTCCACCAAGCATAGAATCTTCGGTAAAGAATCTTGTTGAATACCAGATTGACGATGTACCAACTGCTGTAATTGATTCCGGTCGCTGGTGGGACGTTATATGTGCCGACGAATATGAGCGGCCAATTAATCTTCTTGACAAACTCATTGCCAGTCTTCTTCCAGATGAAATATGTGATCGGTGGCAAGATCAGTCCGATCCAGAAGAAATGGAGCAGGCCACTATAGATTGCACCGACGGAATAGAGACGCGCGGGGCCAACAAGGCCCCAGATCTGTATAGTTAACACGCAATTTCCATTGTCAAGTGTGGGGGAGTTCCTTACCACGGATGAAGAAAATACAGTTCTTCCGTTTGGGCAGGAGAAGCCGTTGGCTTGGTCCTCAGTGCAAATATCATCAACATTACCGAGCATCCACTGCGTAACGCCCACTTGTGTCAACGCCCCAAGAATTGTAGCAAACCCCTGTGCAAAAAACAATGTCTGTGGGGGAATCTTCAAATAGTGCCCCAGCTTCATGTCGGAAGAGAAGTACAATCCCTGGCCGACCACATCCGTAGATAGAATCTTGAAAAGGATGTTGGCGATTGGGCGACCCTGGAACATGTAGCCGCCGATAAACTCGGACAGGACATTCAATTGGTTAGCATCCACGTTTGTCACGCCCTGAATCATCCCACACGGGACCATGTAAAGTGCGGGAATGACAAATGCAAGGATCACTCCATACCACGGCAATCCCGTGTCGTAGCCCTCGGCCATGCCCAAGCTCATCGCAAGCATAGCAACGAGAATACTGGCCCACCACCACCAAGGGACCTTGTTGTATGTAGACATGAGACGAGCGTGGATGTCGAGTTTGAGTGAGCCTCGGAAGGCATGCTTGAGTTCGTCCCAATGGAAGAAGTAAACATGAGACAGGACACTGTTGTCTGGTTAGGCATGTGGACTGCAGAGAGTTTTGAAGTTTACCTTGTAATGGACGCAAAAGACAGCCCGTAGACAAACGCAAAGGTAGCTGGTAGATACGGAGGCGAGTATTCAGCATACTTTTGCTCATCGAACCGTTCTCCCGTCAACACATTTGAGACATTGTACAGCTCGCCATATCGATCGTATACATCGGCAGTGCATAGCGGCAGGTATGACGTGAACCAGGTGTTGGTGTAGTAGAGGGCAGGCACAACAACCCAGAAAAAGATGGCAAAGCCAGCAAAGACGTTAACAGCAGCCCAATGCGGGCTCAAGAGGGGGTTGCTGTTATAGGCAATCATGGACCAGTCGAATGTCAGAGGGAAAAGACCCAATCCCGTTACCATGCCGAAGACCTGGTTAACTGCCAAGTTGTTTGGCACGATCCAGCAGATCCAGGAGAAGTAGCTGAGGCCAGTGAAGATGAGACCCGGGAACCAGTACCAGATAAAGGCACCTCCACCGATGACCATGAAGAACTTGATGCGAGTCATCTTCCACCCATCCGCGACAGCGTTTCCCCTCGAATGGAGAGAGCTGAGCAGCGCAACGTTGCTCAAAACACCAGGCCAGATCATGCTTGCAGGTTGTACAAGCCATCGTGATGCAAGACCAGCAACAGCATACCCGCTCAGCTGGCAGCAAAGAACAGCCAGGACAGAAAGACCGGCGGGGAGCTTGAACCCGTACAGCTTGGCAGCTTGGATGATGTTGGTTGCGTCGGCCGAGCCGAAGCCGAAAGACACGTTGGCCATAATGGTAACGAGGGCATGTTCTTTGATGTTGAAGTGGCGATCTGGGTTGAACCGGCTAATAGGTAGGGTCTTCGCGAGAATGACACCAAGCGGAAAGGCCAGCAATTCGGCGACAAGGGAGACAATGCGGACACCAGGGTACCGAAGAGAGAAGAACTGATTGACTCCCGCGCCAAGAAACACAAACACCTAGCATCATAGTTAACATCGCCCCGTACTGTGCATATCGTTCTTACAATTCCCAGCACCCAGGCACGCAATGTATTCACTGGTATTTCGGTGTCATCCGTCTCCGGCACCACGGCCCTCACAGCTGGGAACGGACTTGTATCCGCATCGTAATCACCTTCTTCCTCTCCCTTAGCAAAGACTCGCTCAAAGTCGACTTCGAGCTCGACGAGATGGCTGTTTCCTATCTCGACATCTTGAGCTGTGTGGCTGACGCTCTTCTCGTCTAGGGGGGCGTCATTGCTGGCCGAGTCGCTTCTCACAACCGCATCATCTGCGTATGGACTTAGAATCTGTGATTTCTCCATGGTTGAGGCTCAATGCTTGTGCCAGAACATTACTATTCACCATGTGGAATGTACAAACGGAGGTGCCATACCATATATGGCGCTGTTCTCCAAATCATGTACGTAGGCGTCCCACATTGATTGACGACGCTTGTCAGACGTCGCTTGACAGCACCAATACATTCTAGGAAGCTGGATACCAGGCCAATTGACTTTTCTGGACTTATCTCAAGGGTGGCGGGCTGCGAGCTACGTTGCACATCCAACCGTAGTGGAGTACACTCCGGCCCGAGCTTTGAGTATTATGACTTTGAGCTAGGGTTCTAGAACGCGACTTGTTGGATTATTCGAAATCTAGAATAATTCCGTCGATACTTCGAGCCAAGAAGGATCTATGATAAAGACTAGTTCATCACGGAGACATTGAAAGCATTGTCCCAGTCTCGGGTCGTCATGATCGTGCTGCTTCCATTCACGAGCTGAGGCTACGTTGAAGGGTTTGATGAGGGGCTTGGTGCTACACTGGGAATGCTACATCAACCCCGGCACCGCACCCATTCTTGTTTTGCTTTAATTCCTTCTTGGTATGTCAGATGAAACTGAACGCATGCTCATTTCTCTCAGATCCGGGGGGCTGGTTTTACGGCGGGTTCAATTGGAATTGACAAACGGCCATCGACTCTCGCGGCTATCCGTCACACAAACACGTCGTGTGAGATCTCGGCATTCTTAGCCGTCCTCTTATCAGCCGCGGCCGGTCCTTTTGTATCCTATCAGACGGGGAACTTTTGTTATCAGATAGTCCCGTCTGGTGGAGTGACCCCAGCGCTATACGAATCAGGGGCCTTCATATCCACATCCTGGGTCTTTTGGTGCCGTCTGTTCCGTGGTCGGCGATTTCCCCGCAAAGTCACACAGCATCAAAGATCAGCAGATAGTCCTTAGAATCAGTCTCTTACTTTGCGGCTTGCGAAATGCTCGCCGAGACTGTATCAATTATTCGGATCAAGAAGGAGAATGATCTCACAAAAACGATGATTAGGTGCCATTTTAAGGCGCATATGTGTAAATAAGTTGGGATTGTATTTTTGTTTTCTAACGGAACAATGTGACGTTCCTTATTGAGTGAAGATTGTCCCAAACTGTCCTTTACCTTGACCCAATCGAGTTATCCAATCGAGTTCTACCAAATCTTGTGCTAGAGAGATCATCTTCACGGTTGGCCATTGTGTTCGCCAAGTCCCCATATCATGGAAGCCCAGTCGAGGCGATTCGTATCATCATCGGATAGATGTCCTGAAGCGAGAGTGCCCATCCCTACTCCCACATCCGCCGTATCGGTATTGTCTTGCCAATCCATGGCATACGGGAAGCTGTGCGTATAAAAAGCCATTGGCGTTTGAACGGAACCGCTGTCGACACTCACATCCGCAACATCATCAACCTGTGCAGGGTTGATGCTCTGCTTGTCTTGCAACGCATACAACGAAGCCTCGTTGATACGCGTAACGATGACTGGCAGGGTTACAACTTCTCCCAGGCGCTTCAGTTCGGCTGCTCGAGTTGTCCAGACTTCTATGATGATTTTGTTGAAGAATTTGAAGATCGGGCTGTGCGTAGTGTCGAAATTAGTATTGAATCGAGCGTCGAAGTTCTCACTCATCACTTCCCAAGCTCGTTCAGCCTTTTGACTGATGGGCCGCTGTCTCAGATCTCGAGCGATCTGCATGTACGCAGGAAGCGGGAAGTATTTCTCGAGCAACCAGCGGTAGCCTTTGGTGAGGGGTGATGTCATCAACTTGGTGTCGCTCTCAAGCATGGCAATTGTATGGACCATGATGGCGTCCAGCTCTGCATCTGATGGTTTCGCCGAGCTTTCAAAAGATCTCCAGAAGTATTCCACAATTCTCCACTTAGCTAGAGTCCCACGCGCTGTCCAGATGGTGATGTAGTGAAGCGGGATTTCGGGGTCGCAGAACTTGAGATACTTGTTGTTGACCATTTCTTCCAGAGAATCTAGCTCGCTGCCTTCCGGCATAAGACCGTGTTGAGCGTTCTTGGCTAGGGGTTTCAACGCCGGGCTGGAAAAGTCGAGATAGAATGCAGTGTGTCGAAGAAAATCCGACATTTCGCTGCGTACAACGACAAATAGCGCCTCGGTGGATTTCAGCTCGGGCTCCAATGGTGGAGGCTCCTTTATCTCTGGTCGAAGCTCCGATTCGTTGACGTTGAGAGGGATTCGACAATTCCAAGTAGGAGATATACCAGTGCTCTTGTGATCTGCAAGTTCTCCGATGCGGGAATCGAAAACAATCAGGGACCACCAGAGTCTTCGACGCATTTCGGCCTCGAGGGGCGCACATTTGGCATTGTCTAACTCGTTATGTAGCCCCATGCGAAGTGCGATTCGAATAGCAACCCCAAGGATCGCTGATAGAGATCGTGGGTTTGTGCTAGAGCTGACGGACACCTGGTTTGGTTAGCAAAAGGGCCGTGGTATGATGAGGTAGGCATACGAGGTACAAGTAGAGTGCCGTCAAACAGAGGCGATCGTTGGTTCGCAAATAATTACAGTTTGCGAGAGCCTGCTGAGCACCAAACTGATACCGCACCAAGAGGTCGGCCTTTGGCGCGTCAAAGATTGACACGCACTCATCGCTAGAAATGGTTTGAAGAGCCATGCAATAGATGCTGAACAACAGCGCCTCCAAGCTCGGACCGAGTTGAGAGAGGTTCCCCATCGCTGCTATGATTTTCGGCTGTAGAGTGGGAGTGTGTGTGACCTTGAGAAGCGGGTTCACATTGTCGAGATACAACTGCCACAACCGAAAGATGTGGACAGGCTCAGGCTGCAGGGCAGAAAGGTCCACAGCTGTCTTGCGTGATCCGAAAAGGAGATGGTCAGTGTCGTCGAACATTTGGTCCCAGATCTCTCTGGAGGAAGCATGATTTTCATCGTTATCTGGAAAAAGGTCTTCTTCATCGGGGTCTCGAAGCTGTTGAGCCATGTAAGCAATATGAATGTGGCAACTGTGGGTTGCAGCAGCAGCGTACCCCTTGTCTGATTACGTGCCAAAAGTCCCTGTTCTGGTTAGTCTCGGTTTGTTGTAGTTTCCTGAGAGACACATACTTGGTTTCTTGTGCTACTTCCGCCCTGGAATTTGGCGAAAGGGATGATGATGCAGTCCTTGTCGTCGACGACGGGTTCTCATCGCCGGAATCATGGTTGACGTCGGCATTGGGAGATTCTCTGTCTGCATTCCAATCCTTGTGCAGCGGTTCAAACCTGACGTTATTCTTCCGGAGCAAGTCTTCATAGTTGCGTAGACGGTCCAGAAGCGCCCGCTCGGGGAAGCGTCGCCGTCGTGGCTGACGCGGCACCATCGTCGTGGGCACACATTGCGTGCCAGACTTGATACAGTTGGAACAAGGGAACTTTCGTTCGCACTTGACTTTTCGTTGGTGACAAAGGACACACGCGAGCAGACGCCTGGGCATCAACGGCTGAGAGGAGAACGAGGCCGTGGCTGAAGTTGAGGCTGCTGAAGATGCTGGCAAGGCTGCATCCGCGGACGCCCTCTCTCGCGTCGGCAGGACCGTCGACATGATGACAGAGCCCGTAATTGGATTCGAGACGATGATAATACAAGTTGTTTTTCGTATCGGGAAAAGGTGAGTCCTCTTCTGATCGAGTGGCTGCTGCCTACAGACCAATGGAGTTTGGACTGGGTTCTCTTGGCGGTCGGGCAGATCTGACGCCCGATCTAATTAGTGGGCTTGGCCATCTCGGCCTTTTCTAATTTCCGATCATGTGATCTCTTTGCCTCCATTGGGGTGGAATATCTTAGCTTCTATTTCCTACATACCCTAGGTCGTCATTCAGATTCTTGCCACGTCAACAATAGCATCTTGGCAATGATATTTTAACTATAGAAAATGACTCTACAATTTGACTAGATTAAATGCAGTCACTGGGTTTTGGTCAGAATACAAATTATCTTCCAACCATCATATCCTGTATCATAATGAAGACTCATTCGCTTCGTTTCTTGTCTTTGGCATCTCCAAGTTGCGTCACAGCCAAATCCTCTTCCCTCACCTGATCAAAGCTTGGCGGCGCTTGTCCATCATCGGGCGGGCGAATCCATGATTCCGATGTTTGTTGTGGAGGCGCGTCTTTCGATGCCCCTGTTGCGGGAGAATAAGCAGGCGCACTTGATGTGGCTGTCTTGTCGGTGCTTGGTGGCAGTATAACAAGAGGTTTGGACGCATGAATCAAGATGTTTTTCCCGGCAATTTCTAGTCCGAACCCCCAAACCATGGAGTGAGTATGGACAATGTTGTACGTCCTAAAGCTGGGATACAAGGTGCCCGGCGATTTCTGCCCCGGACGACCTTGTCTCCCGATGCGAAGGTTGAGAATCTCACCAACGTCAACTGCCGGTGATTTTTCCGAACAAGAAATAAAGATTGGCTCTTGTAGTCCATCGAATAGTACCATAGGGTCCAGATCCAGCTCTTGAGTCGTGTCTGCCTCATGGCTTCTCGTAACCCCTTCCCCAAACATTTGCGTCTTCGCCACAATCTTCATGGTTATGCGAGTAAGCTTGAACTTCTGCGTGGACCCTCGGAGATTTTCAGTGCATTTCGTCGAATCGGGGGTAAGTCGGACCGTGAATGGAATTGGTTTTGGGTTGTCAATCTGAATGACCGACGGGAAGTCCACTTGTGCATTGAAGAAGAGGCCCGGGATCTTGGAGGAGCCAAAGAGCTTCTTGGTCCTCTGAGAAAAGCTCGGCGCAGAGTGTTCGTTTCCCGGTAGAAGGCGAAATGACGAGATGCTGTGAGCCGATATGGCCGGCTGCAGTTTGAAGTCAACGATGGAGGGATGAGGATGCAAGTTGTGAATGGTTACGGGAAACAACGCTTCGCTCACGTCGACTGAGCCTTGGCCACTTAGTCGCAGCTCAGCTCGAAGAAAGTATTCGACGAATCCTATGGTGCTTGACCTGTTCCCATGAGTCTCCACCTCGAATGAGGACGGTAGCGGGCCAGAGGTGATGGCCCCAGAGTCAGAGGGAAGCCGGCTCAAGATCTGCGAAGTCTGATCTGCGGCGGTGCGGTCGACATTGGTCGGAATCTTGATGGAAAAAGGCCATACTTGCTCTTGTCCAGACTGTGGAATGTGGATCGGTCCTTGAAAGACCTTGTGCGTGTTGGTGCCTGTGTCGAGCAAGTTGAACCGCCCGCGAAACCTTTCGGCCGTATTGTTCAACACACTGACTAAAATTAAGCTTTTGGCTCGTCCGTTCAGGCATATCGTGAGCAGGCCATCGGGGCTGACAGTCTGATCTCTTCGAAAGATGCATCCGAGGATGGTGTCGCCTGGAGCGAATATAGTTTGGCTATCGCCGTCCAAACGGATTCCCAAAACGCTGCTTGATTTGGCTAACGTCTGAGGCATGATGGGTGGTAGATATCACAAGTGGTAAACAAGGTAGCGATTTGGAGAGTGTGCAGATAATAAGTTGTTGCGACATTGCTCATATTTGAAGGTGATTCGGGGCACACCGTTGCGGAAATGATGGTTAGGCTGAATATCTTAGTTCGTGAACAACGTCGGATTGCAGTGGCAGTGCAATTAGACCTTTCCTCACTAAGCCAGGGTGGCGTCAGGTGATGGTTTCAATATGGTGTCTTATCGCGCACATTGCCTCATGTCAGGACACTACGCTACTTACGTCGCGACACTGCCACTCGCTTCGATCACACCCTGGCCCAATATTCAGCCTAACAGTCCACGAGGGAATCCGCCTTCTTGACCCGTTCACTGCGACCAGGGATGACAGTCGACAAGTCCCCAAGTGGAAGAGCTAGAGGAAAATCCACGGATAATAGGATAAGGGACAGGAAAATGTACCAGCCCAGGAGCGATACTGCTAGAAAGATCCCTGCTCCGACATGTTGGTAGGTCGACGCCGACGGGCTACCGTTGGAAATGGCAAAAAACCAAGCAGATAGACAACCAACTATGAGCCCAAATGATCAGATTTTGTCATCTTCTCATAATTACCATAGCAAATTACTTACAGGCGGGTACGAGGAGCATGAGAATGCTAAAGAAGACGACGTTGGTGCGGATACTCGCAATGGCAAAAAACGCACACACGAGCGCCATCGCAAGCAGGAGAAAGGCAAACGTAGCGAAGAATGCCGGCTCCTGAAGGCCTTGGGCTGGATCGCTCGTTCCATTGGCAGAGTATAAGCCGTATGCACCGTAGTCGGGCACGATGGTGGCCCCAAGGGAATACCAGAAACCACCAAAGATGGCGAAAATAGTTGCAGGAAATGTGTTTCCTGTCTTCGTCAGCGTGGCTGCATCGTATACGGACATGTTTTGCCCTTATCATACCAAGTATCCATTCACCAATGGCGCCTAGAATTAGCAAGAGACCACCCAAGTAGAAGTATGAGCCCCTGGATAGGAATAAGTATGGATGAAAGTCGCTTGTCACAGCCTGGATTGATCACTCACACGTTGGCAGCACCACCAAATCCACCGGCACCCTGCCATCCAAGCAGAACCATAGAGAGTGGCATAGCACATAGAAGGAGACCTCCCAACGCTGATTTACGTGGATCAGCAAGACTGAAAGCAGCCTCGCGCGCACAGTATAAGATACGTACCTATCGGGGTTGGATTACCAAATGTTTGTCGGAGTTGGCCTTTGACATGACTCTTTGGGGCAAGATAGAGTTGCTCAAAGAGCTCGGGCGAGATGGGAATACTGCCAGAGGTCTGGATCTTGTGGAGGATCTCGCTGCGCGTCGCCTCATCCTTGTCCGACATTGTGAGAACGGTTGATGAGAAATGAAGAGTGCTGGAGCTATTGCGGTAGCTGATGAATGCAACACAAAATACCAGGCCGTCTCACACATTTTATACCTGGGAGGGCAATGCTTATAGGTGTAGACACCATCATCCAATTGCAACGAGTACATGGACAAGCGGCAATTTTCACGTCATAGTCAACCCCCTAGAAGACCTTATAGCTTAGCCGATAGGAGGATCGACTCGCTCAGTCTTGGTACTCGTCAGCGGTACATTCAAAGCCCATTCCGCGCTCATCTTGGAAGACATGGTATCAGGGTCATAGATCAGAGCACACTACCACAACGGCCATTCTAGAGTAAGCGGGAAAGCTTTCTTTGCCATCGTCTGTTCTGTTTAGGGCTTGGCCCGCAAGAGCATCTAGATCATGTCGCTAGAGGCGATCAGCCTTAGTGGCTCGGCCAAGGGGAACTGTATTCCCCTGCATCATGCGGGGAAGCTGTGAGCTTGCCGAGGAGTTTAATTTGGGGAACGGCAATCGGGTGCATCGGCTTGCGGCTTCGGATCTGGGGTTGAGAATTAAACTTGGGATAATTTCCGCTCCTTAATGCCCTGCTCCCGAACCTTGTGGCTCAACAAATCCCCGTATCTGCTGCTGATGGGTTTTTTTCTTTTGCGTGATTCTTGGCGATAAAGTTGTAATAGCATGCGACTTAGACTAAAGATTTCCTAGGACTCTTATATGACCCTTTGTCGGAAAAATGCGACTGATGTAGCAATCTATATCTTGACCTACACTATCATGACAGGCCTTCATAGTGCATTGATCACTCTCCTCGGCAGATCCTCTAAGTCGATTCCCTCGGACACGACCTTCGACTCCTCACTGGAGCCCTCGGCAGAGTCGGCATGTGTAGATAGCTTCTTGATGATCGTCTTCTTGTATCCCCTGTTCACGCCCCTCGAAAGCTAAATAGACACCCTGGTTCTATTAGACCGCATCTTCCAACCCAGCTATAGTCAAAGCGCAGTAGCCTTCTCGGAACCAGACCGAGCCCCATCCCAAAGCAACCACTACATTTATGAGTGCCAATGCCCTTGAATAACGGCCACCACATTCTCCACAACCAATACCACGGTGCTGCATATGGCACATCTCTCATTCTTCAATTCAATTGAATCAATTTTCTCTATATGAGCAGCCCTATCCTGGTAACTGGTAGGAATGAGGACTTGGGAACACTACATACCCACCCTCTGCCATCCATGAGGTTGGACTCCCGCACACTCACCTTTCTTGCGTTCCTTCAAAAGACAACTCAGTTCCATCATCTGTAGTCGCCTAGTCACGCTTGATCATAGCCTCGCGGTCGGGACCGGTACCAATCCACTTGACCTATTCATGATTAGTCAATAGCCCAATCTGCCGGGTTCATACAAGTCTAAGCTCACCTTGACTCCGATGAAGTTCTCGATGTACTATTAAAGTAGTCAGTATAATTCCTACTTTAGTAGTTAAAGAATCCTTGTACCTCGACGTAATCTTGGGCCTGTTTGGGGAGATCGGCATAGGTCTTGGCGTTGGTAGTCGGCGTGTTCCAGCCGGGCAGCTCGTGATAGATGACTTCGAGGCGATCGAGGACCTTTTGATCCGCAGGGTATGAGGTAATTTCCTGCACGGTTTCAGTTTTTTACTGTACACTCCAAGGGGGAAATTGTGTCTTACCTTGCCTGTCTCTGGGTCCCGGTAGGCAATAGCCACCTTGATTGTCTCAAAGGAATCAAGAACGTCGAGCTATGGGGATGGTCAATATTTGCGCCCCATTTCGGTAATCGTAACGCTACCTTAGTCAAGTTCAACGAGGTGTAGTAGTTGATCGAGTTGCTGTACTTGACAACAACGAGGTCTGCAGGGGTGGCAGTTAGCGACAGCCACAACAACCCACTAGGTAGGCGAATGCCAAGGCGATTACACACCGAGCCTAAAACGTTAGCCTGCTGATCAGACACCTATTCCAATAGACGGAGATCTCACCATCCACAGCGGCGTCTTCGGCCAGTAGACGTTCCCTTGAAGCCGTCAGTATCGTCAACTCTCATCAATCAGTGCCTGCGACTCATACCCATTCTCGGCCAATCTCCTGGAGTTTCGTGCCGACTCTATTGCACATGGGTCAGCCTTTCGCAACACCCCAATCAAGGGTAGTCCTACTCTTCGAGATCCTCCGTTTTGAAAGCGCCGGCGCCCACACGAGTCGTATCTACAAGCTGTCAGCAGCCGAGGTTTAAGATCAACCAGTTGTGGCGTAAAGTGTTGTAGCAGCCAGTTATTCGAGGTCATATGACCAACTGCTACGTCGCTGTCGCCTCGAGGATCAAGTATTGTGGCTTCAATCGCTACTTACAGGCCTTAACCACACCGATGGTTTCCGTGATATTTTTGGGATTGAGTGTCAAGCCTGCAATGATTCCTGAGATTGTTGTATTGGACGAGGTGACGTACTGGTTGAATTAGCGTGAGATGAACTAGCCTTGGGGATGATATGTCAAACTCACAGGGTAGGATCCTTGGTCCAGATCGAGCATCAGAGCCTGTTTACAACGGGGCGAGAATAGCGCCCAGTCTTGTACCCCAAAGCTCAAGCGTTAGAGTAACGTGGCTGGTGAGATAGGGAGTACAAGACCTCAGGCGCGGTTGCTCGGCCCATGAAGTCAGCAAATAAGACCTCCAATGGCTTGGGCAGAGGACGAACATTTGCGCCTTCGATGAGAATTTTCTTGTTCTCCTTTTGACTAGGAAGTGTAAGTTGAGACTCTTGCAATGTTTGCTCTTAGAGGAGGAGGTTAATGGTGATAGCTCAAACCACTAAACACGTTCTAGATCAAGAGAGTGGCCTTCGCAAGCCAGAGACACCGTATGTGTATCGTGTACCGTGAGACTTTGGGGTACTTACGCAGAATGCATGAAGCTCACGCCATCAACGGCGTACTTTCCAAGCTCCTTGCGGTAACCGCGGAACCGCTCGATCTCATCTTCGACATCGTATTTGAGCAGGTCGCCGTATCTCGCCTTGAAGCCGTGCGCCAGTCGACGCAATTTTGCTTCGAAAACTTCCTCATCGAAAACGTCTGCCAGTCGGATTCCGCTTCTCTAAGAGCGAGTTTAGCCATGCAACTATTGGTAAGTTGGAAATGAAATCTTTACGGCAGCTTTGGTCTATTAAATTGGATATCAGCGCGGTCTCCAAAGATTGGAAGACAGTTATGTAGCCTTACACTGTAGCAGGGACCGTACACGAATGGTGTTAGCTAATAACCCAACAAGGGGAAACTTCGAGGTAGACTTATGATTCCTCGGCCAGTAGTACCGATCTTTCGCTCTAGCTTGAGTTTAGACATTGATCGAGGGGCCCATATCACAGTTCACTCACCTCCGAGCTCGACCTCCTCGAGGCCGTCCACGGCTGCGTGAAGGTCGAAGTCGATGTGAACTCGGTCGGAGACAAGAATTCGATCGTACACGGTGGGAAGACCTTTGTCATCGAGCTCCTTGAGTTCCTTGAAGAAGGAGGGACTGAAGAAGGTCAGTAATTCGACTAGTCAGTAGATTGCACATCGCTTTTCCCCTTGTGATGGATGTTGGTGGTGAAGACAGTATAATACTCGAGTAGGAGCGCAAAGCGTTAGATCTGGAAACTTACACATGGAAGACAACTCCAGAGCCGATGTAGTTCATACTGTGGCACAGTTAGTGTTACCATCTAGTCCAAAGTTAGGCAAGGTAAGCGACTTACCATTTGGGGTTGATAAGGCCAGAAGGAAGGAGGTGGAAGCTATCATCCGTGAGTTTCTAGTCTGACTCATGACGACGAGGCTACTCCTGAATCCGCATACCTGTAGGACACACCATTGGCGCTATCCAAGTCGTGGTCAGCAAACAATGCAGATCTTCAAAAGAAGAGCATTCCCAAACTCAACTCACACAATGGAGTGGCCAGCATTGTGACCGCCCTGTCTCCTGTTAGTATATGTGCGTTCGACATCCCGGATTGTGTTGATGCTCACGGCGGCTCGTGCGCAAAGCTGCGCATCGGGGGCAAGGATATCGGTCAATTTCCCTTTCTATGCAGTGATGCTCGTTAGTGGATATATCCAGAGGGCTTCAAAGTAGCCAAGATAATGAGCATAACGGATATACATACACCTTCATCTCCTACGGAGGTGCAATCGTATCAGCAAACATTTCTTGACTCACCACCCCGCGGTATCGGCGCGGGGCACTGAAGGTCTGGGATACAGGCAAAGAGGAAAACAAACCCCATTGGGATCCCAAGATAACTCTGATAGACATTTTGAGATCAGGTTCACTCAGCTGGGTTCAATTGCGCGTGAAAAAGCCGGTGTCGGTATGGTGAGTAAAAAAAGACGCGGCTCGAAAAGATCGAATTTTGATGGCGTCACACAAGACACGAGCTTTAGCTTGCCAAGTGCCCCTCCATCCACCAAAGCCGTGACGTGTTAGGGGGATAAGAGGTATATGTGTATAACGGGATGCTAAACTGGGTGGAGCCATGCTTCGGACCATCGGCGTCACAAACTTAGGTAGAGCTACCCCGATATCTACCTATATACTTTTAGCTCATTCGAGTTTCTCTACCATGACGAGAGGACCACTCTTCATGGCCTGATGGTATCAAAATCAGATCCGTCCCAACATGCTCAGTCCAAGCTCGAATGAGCTAAATAACCCAAAGTTTTTAGATGACAAGGGCAGCCCAGGGTAGTAAGACAGATCAATGGCTTCCACAGAACCTGGAGACGGTGGGGAAACTGGCGATAGCAAAGGTCTTGGTTGATTTAAAAAGACAAAATTACGCTGAGGAAAAAGAAAAAGAATTGATTGCAGTCAGATAGGGTGTGTCATTTGATGGGAAATTGCAGTGTCCTTGAAGACAGCTGCTAAGCAGCATCCGGTCCTCTGCTTGTAAATATATAGGCACCCTTCGCACGTAGCCGCTGGAGAGTACGCTATTCCGACAACTTTTTCAGACAGTCTGGCTCTCAAATCTCCAATTCCTTGGCGATAATATCCCAGACACGTTGCTGTGAGTGCATCCCCTCCTCACCTGTCGCCCAGTCAGGCACCTTGCTCCTAGTTCGTCTATTAGAACCTTCCTAAAGAGTACTTCGGTAGTGTAACAATGGTGCCAACTTACTCATCAATCTTGCACGAACTCATAAAACACCCATGGCTCTCCTTGCCTGCGACCGCCCCGGCAAGAAGTGTACGACTTCCGACTTCGGCTGTCCGTCCATACTTTGTGAGCTGATCTGTGAGCCTTTCGCGGAAGGCTTGCGGTACGTCGCGGCTGAGTTCGGTGACACAGAGGCCAGGGCAGATGAGATTCATCACGACTCCAGTGCGAGCCACAGGGTTGAGAGCTGCAAACTGGCGGACTGCAAAGGTCTCCATGAGCTTGGATAGGGGATACCTATATCGAGATCGAGATCGGTTAGCTTAATTCAACGAGAAAAGGAAATATCGGCCATTGTGTTTTTCTGAGGCAACATACGCCTTCATTTTCAGCTCTTCTGTTGCGGCGTCCATCTTTCGCAAAGGGTCGTCCTTGATGCCTTCCCACTCTGCCTTGGCGTCGAACCCTACACCGCTTGTCACGAATGCAATGCGCGGCATGATGCCAAACTTCTCAGCGCTCTCGCTCAGCTTGGGCAACATCAACGCGGCGAGAAGAAGAGTGCTCAGCACATTGACCGTGAATGGAGCGAGGTGTCCTTCGGGAAGGGTAGTCCCGGGCATTGCAACGCCTGCGTTCTCAATCAGAGCGTCGATTCGATCGAGTTCTGCTGCTGATTTCTTTGCAAAAGCCTTGACTGAGTCGTAGCTTGCCAGGTCGAGGACCCAGACCTCGGCGACGTTGGCGATGCCTGTTGCCTCTTCGATCTTGATCTTGGCCGCCTCGCCAGCAGTCACATTGCGGACTGCCATGATGACTTTGACGGCCCCAAGAGCCACGAGATGCTTCGCCGCTTCGAATCCGAGGCCGACATTGGCACCAGTCACAATGTAGGTGCCGCCCGAACAGGTCTCGGCTGTTGCGAGTAGCGGGAGCTCGCGGGGTTGGGTGGGGACATCAGCAGACATGGCTTTGGTCGAGTAGTTTTATTTATTAAAGCCAAAGAAGATGAAGTAGAAGCTCTGTGTAGTTTTCAGGGCAAGAGTGATACTTCATCCTTCCTGGTCAAGGGGCGCATCGCATTATATACCTTCAAAACACTCCATTAGTTCTAACTATCGTCAGTTCCGGGTTCCACGGTCTTTGCTAAAATCCGAGACCCGATCAAGGAGTCGGAGAGCATTGCCTCAATTTTAACTCCGTCCATACCCACGACGAGATTCGGACTGCGGGTTGAATAAGGGACCGGTTATTAGTCGCGACTAGCCCAGGTCCCCAGATGGTGCAGCAACCAATGAGAGATAGATTTCCAGTTCGGGACTAGAGGGCACCGGGGTGATATGACGCTGTACTGAGCGGAGTTATGAAACATACGTTCTTTAATCATCAAGGCGAATGTCTTGCTAAGACGGCTCGTTTGTCACTGACGCAATCATCAAAAAGTTTAGCTGGGGTTAAGGTTCCGGAACCCCGACCAATCAGAGAGTAGTTTCCTAAGGAGGTATAGCGTTCAATCCCTGGTCTTGGCACAGATTCACCTACCCTGGAGATAGGACGACAAACCTTGGTTCCACCACGGACTGAAGAAAGCATCGAGTACATGGCTCCAGACAATGGCAAAAAAAGAAGCTTGGTCTTTAGCACTTAGGGTAGAGTTTCAGGTCTCTCCTAAGTATGGATTTGACTTCTAAAACAAATTTCGCCATCGACTTCAGTGAATCTGTGGATTTTCCACAGAGTTCTGTTCTTTGGGCAGCCATCCATTCATGTTCTTCAAAGTTTTGAAACCTTCACAGGGTCAGCCATTTCTCGCACCCGATCTCTCGGATCATCCAGTCGAGCTCGCGTTTCCTCGAATAATCGAGGAAGCCCCGTTCGCGCGTAGCTCTGCCCTCCTCCCACCATTTGCGCGATTCCTCTGGCACACAAGAAGATCTGGGGCATCCCATGCCCAGAAAACCCTCCCATGATAAACATGCCGGGTCTGTCGGGAATAGGCCCAACACGCGGAAGTCGGTCCGATGAAAAACCCATGACTGTGGCCTGGTCAGCTTGTTCTTGACGGCTTGAAGTGTGGTCACGAACTTCCTGTCCAAATATCATCAACGTACGCCCCACTGTCCTCCCACCCGATGAAATGCCTCTGCATGTAACCGTCGAAATATGATCTGGCTTGCTCCATCATCTTCGTGTCGTCGACATTTCCATACCATTCTTTTGTATCTCGGATGTACGTTCTGTGAGCACCACCAACTATAATGCTCCCGTCTAGACGGGGAATGAGGTAGTCGAACTCCTTGTCCGAAAATCGGATAGCATAAGTGTTGTTCAAGAATGGCCTCTTTTCTGGTGTCTTAATCCGGCAGCAAACGCCGCGGTATGGGATGATTTTGGTTGAATACTCCGGGAGCAATGCCCCAGTGTAGGCATTCGTAGCGAAGACGAGTCGTTTGGACTTGATCGTACCACGGCTAGTTTCCAAGACCCATTTCCCGTTCTCATCTTGAGCCGAAGAGATCGATGTAACCGAGGTATTGGTTTGTACGTTGACACCCTGTTCAATGGCCTGCGAGAACATGTGGTGGGTCAATTTGTACGGCCAGAGATGGCCCGCGGTGTAGGTGAAACATCCTTTTGCGCCTTTGACACCAGACATCTTCACTTTCTTAGTTGAGCGAAAGCGTATAGGGGTTCATATGCACTCACTGATTCCGCCCCCTCTGCAGACACACTAAATGTCGCTTGCGTTGCTTCGACACCTGCAGAAAGCAGCGTCTCATAACCCCCCTGTATCTGAGTCTGGTGCTTGGCAGAAAGCTGGACATCGACGGCTCTGGTTAGAACAAAATCACAGTCTACCTTTTCCCGTCGAATGTATTCGGTCACAGCTTTCACATTTTCTGACTCAAAATTCGCGACTTCAGCAGCAGCCTCAATGCCGTATTCGCTTGCATATGCGGAGATGGCGTTATACGAGTCGGGCTTAAGATGACCTCCTGGGAACATCGGTTAGTAGCCGTCTCTTGTCTCTCGAGTGAGCCCATACCATTTCTCCCAGTAGCGCCAGAACAGAGCTCTCTTGCTTCGAGGACGAGTATCAAAGGCTTGGTTGGGCTGGAAGCAGTTGCGAGGATGTGTGTCACGATGGCAGCTCCCGAATAGCCGGCACCGATGACTACAATATCGGGCTCCTCTGGTAGTTCTGGAGACGAACGAAAGTTGTCCAAGGATCCAGGATCTTTTCTCCAAAATGACTTCATGCCATTGAGGGCAGGGAAAAATGATGAAGACATGATGGAACAAGCGGGTGTGGGAGAACAACTAGAGAATGAGTTATTGGAAAATGCCTCAAGGTAGATGCAACAGCGTTGAAGAGTGGAAACCTGTGTTGTCTTATCAAAGATGCACTCACTGCCTTCGACGGCGCATGTAGATTGGGGCATTGGAGAGAGGGCCAAAATGCCGATTGCCGAATCCCCCACTGACTGAAGCGTGCGGGGCATGATTTTGGCCATTCAGAGAAGGCGAGCATTCTCCTACTCTTTAGAGACTAGTGCATGGATTCTGAGACTCTTTCCCGATTGAGAAAGTATTTGCGATCGAGATGTGGTGATAAAGAATGGGATTACTCGCTGGTAACCTATTTAAAATACTGAGTGAAATGGCGATGTGTATGAAATGATAAGGCTTGTACGTCAGCCATCATGAGCGTGTGCTAGAGAGACAATCCGCTGCTTGCATGAGGCTTTGTACATCCAACCTCTGGGGCTGCTTGTTAATCAAATTACCAACGAGTAGCCGTGGTTTAAAATCAAGAAAAGTGTCTTTATTGATGAACCCAATGTGAGTCCTGTTTCCTGGATTGTTCTGTGGAAACCCATGCTCAAAGTATCGATATGAGAGGTGCCATAGCGACATACATCGCCGACATGCTTCACTATTGCCTTCCTCATATTGCAAGAAACGCCATAACGCAAACCACAAAGACAAAACCTCCGATGCTACTCATCCACGCAGCCGATCTCTGTGCGCCACTCTCTATAATTTGCTCTGGCTGGTACGTAGCTGGCGTGGTCGAGTTCGTCGTTCCATTCCAGCAGTACCTCGAAAAGCAGTCTGAACATTCCCCAGGCACGTCGGTCTTTGTGCGAGCCAGACTGCGTGCCAGAATAGCACAGCTTACACAGGTAGGCCAATTGGAGTCCACAGTGCCATTTCCCATGGTCGCAACATTGTATCCGTTCTCGATTATCTGGTTCCTCTCGTCAATGCTATACTCGAGATCGAAGGTTGAGACGTTGGAATGGTAGGAATAAGGCGTGTTCGGCAAGTAGACAATCAGTGGCCCAGAGGCAGCACTGTCATTACACCCGAAAAATGTCGGTCGCATGTTCAGACCCAAGTTGATGAAGGTGTTTTGGTCTGGGATCGTTGGAAAGTCAGAGCTCTCCGTTGAGGCGCGACTCTTGGACCGGCTGTAGGTCGCGACGAGGGCGGTACCGTTTGGCCAATAGGTTGTGGTGTCAGCCGAGCCGTCAATGGCGAAGACGACGTCGACTTGTCGCTTGGGTAGGATGAGCGGATGTAGAGGGATATTTTGCAAGTCCTCGCCGCCATCGACGAGAGTAAGAATAGAATTGTTGGCGTTCATGTTGTCGCTGGGATTGTATTTGTAGAACGGATTCGGCCAACTCGCGATGTCTCTGTTTTCCTCCCCGAGCTGCTCTAGTGTTTCGTTTAGAGCCTTTACTAGAAAGTCTGGAACACCAGACAAGTGGCTAATCTGCAAGAATGCCTGGTTGAACAGCGACGACGAGGTACCCATGACAAACCCGGCATTGTCGAAGCCGGCGATGCAATGCCCGCCGCGGGGCAGAGTCCCATTTGTGAAATTTGAGCCAATATACTTCAATGGTGCAAAGGCCGCAGCCCTTGTGTCGTAGGACCCCATTTCCCAAGGGTTGAACTCGAAAACCGTCGAGTTGGAGGGGATCAGGAGCTGTCCGCCCGGCCTCTCTAGAGCGACGATGAGAGGCAGAGGCGTATTGGCGTTTGCAAAATCGGAGTCATCCGCAATAGATGAAAAAGTGTAGCCTGTTGTACCAGTTAGTGCGTTTTTGCGCTTGTCGTGTTGTTTTGAACGTCATACTAGGTCCTCCGTCACTAGCATTGACGAGTTGATATGACAAAGCCCGGCCCCAATAATCCGTGATAGTTGTATTATAACCGGCATCGGATCTATTGTTGACATCATCATGTAACTGGCGGTAGTACTCTCTTCCAGACAGCCCCTCCGGTCCTGCATTTCGGTAGAATCAGCATACATCATTTTTTGCAAAGGGACGAGTCTACGAGACCTTTAAGAATCGAGTTCTGAAACTGCCAAAGCTCGCTCAGAAAGCCTTTGGAAGAGAAGATAATGGACTCGACCGATGTGAAGTTCTGCACAAACAGGCTTCCAACGAGCCAGCTCCCTCCAGACAGCCCGCTGAGGTACGTCGTGGCCTGAAGTAGGCCACCCAGTTGACCATCGCTCACCGAGTTGGCGGATCGGTTATCGAATGCTGCAAGTGCGCCCGCGCCATTCATCAGTGCTCGGTACCCCCCTCCAGAGATGGCGATGCCAACCCGTGGCACCTGGCTGCCGTTGCTGACAATGCCATCAATGTATGCGTCAGTGTCTAAGCCGGTTATGCCTGCCCGTCCGAGGACAGTTTTTAGCGCCGAAATGGTATTGTTTCCACGTACTGGGAGCCATTTTATTTCCTGCGGTGAAAGGCCTGTGGCATTACGGACTGCTGGCCGGGTCGCTGGGCAAGAGACTGAAGCTGGGGCATACCCATCAGGGGCATTCGGGGCACCCCTATTCTCAAGGAACGGCGGATTCAGCTCGTCTGCCAAGACGTGCAATACTACAAAGTGGCTGATTGAGTCTCGGAAGATGAATGAAGTTCTGTGCCATTGACTTACTGCTGATGGTGACGAGGATGAAGAAAAAACGGCCGGCAAACATCATTGTGTTGTGGTTGGTGAGCCTGTGCAAGACTCGCTGAGTACAGAACTTTTGGTAAATCGCTCTATTGTGACAGCGACACGGTTTGGGAAAATCAACTTGTTTAGTGGCTGATTCCGGTCTGATTATCATTCATTATTGTGCTCTTTGATAATACTGAGGCTTAGTAGTAACGAGATTATTGTCGTCTGCTCGAGCTCCAATCTCCCAAGAACGTAGTGCTCCCCTTCAATAAAAGGAAGGGCCTGGCCGATGGTACTTTCTAGCACCTCGTTATGCGCGGTGAGTACGAGATGACGTATGTTCGAGTGAGACAGACTGAGGGGTCCGTATTCGAATTGGGGAACCACTTGGATAATTGATAGCCACGACGCCCTCAATCACTCTCTACCATGCAGGACTGAACCTTGTCAGATTCTTCATCACGAGGTGTTTGGAGTCTTGCAGTCTATTCGACGGGACGACTGAGAGAAAACATCCATCGTCCTCGCCACTAAGCAATTGGCTGTGTGAGAGACCCCTCACGCTTCACGCCTCGTGGTGACATGACATGGCGCCTTTTGGGACGCCACATGTCAATCTCCCGCTGCAGTGATTGGAAAACTTTACGGGCGATGGAGTGAAGAGATAACTTAAAAAGTCCATGTTAAATTTAGTACGCCAGGTGGGGGACAAGAAACATGGCACACCAAAAGTTGGCTTCACACTCACCAAGCGATGCCTTCCTTTAAAAAGAGCAGAGAAATAATATGCCATGGAGTTAGTAAATAGTATAGCATCCTATACTTTTTATTATCTTTAATAGGGCGCTTTGGGAGGAATTTAATGCTGCGTTAGGTGTGGATGTGGCCATTACAGTGTTGAGAAGGCTTTTGGTGTGCCATGCTTACTGTCCTCCACCTGTACGCCTCAACGTGGCACATCACTGAGTCTATCAGGTGCCCTATAGCGACGTAATGAGCATAAAACATAGTTACCACGCGAATTCCACAGAGACATTCAGATCGAACCCTCAGTTTGGGGCCCATCGCGCCCCCCTGATATGTCACCCTCAATGGCTAGGAACAAAAAAAGGCAAAGCGGGATGATAACCTTCAACCATGCACAAGTCTTGTTGATTCCACGGCTGTGACAGGCCGCAGTGCTCTGCCATGTCTCAGCCAAGCTCGTGTTTGTCTGTTTAGCTTGCAGCCATGTGCTGCAAGCGACATTTCAAGCCACAACAAACAGTCACATGTTCTCAACCAGTCCTAGGTGAGCAGTATCATTACTGGTGCGTCTGGACAACTTCTCTTTCATTGTTGGCGTCTTGATCATGGCTTTCACATGTATTTAAATCCTAAGTGAAGCTGGATGGCTTAATCAGACACTGACAGACGAGGGAAGCTCCACTATGCATGTTGTATGATGCAACGATGACGCTGAGAAAGCTGAGTAAGTGAAAGTCAGATCAATTGCCTGTGAAGCATTAGTGTCTAATGTTGAGTGCGCCAATGGACTTTTACAGACTACCGCGACCCAATTCCGACCAGCTACCAAGAAAACTATTCTGTGGACCAAAGATTTGATGGAAATGACCTTGCGTTGGCATGCAATGTCATTGAGGTTCTACGTTACTCGGCGTGTCAAGCCACTAGGATTCTAACTCATTGACACATTTGAAAAACCCATCAATAGTTAATGGCGAAATGATACACCAATGCACCTCTTCAAGTGTGGTGTTTTGATGGCATCACATAGTCCAGTTCATGCATGTTGGTAGCATCATGTCAAGCATAAGAGTAGGCGTTACTTCTGACAGAATTGTCTTGAGATATATGCGGTAGACCTTCACTAAATACTGTCAACCACCTCATAAGAAAATGGCCCACGAAGACCCCATACGACATCGAAACCGGCACTCAGATCAAGAGCGCAGACACCGGGACCACTGGAGAGACAAAGACAGTGATGATCTTATTCATTCTCCTGGTTTACCGCCGATACTTGTCGATCCCCCTGACGAGATCAGGTACAAGAGCCACCGGCCCCTGGATTTGAAACACAATGGTGATCGAATGAGCAATGGTCATTCATCTACAGAGGTCGGTTTGCGGAATGAATTCTCTCACCACCCGCAGTCTGGGAGCGTCGCTCCAATCATCGGGGGTTTCGAAACCAATTCCAGGGGCCGTAATCACCACAAAAGCCACAGAAAACATTCGCCGCCAAAGAAGCGAAGTCAGAGTGAAAGCGCAAAGGAAAAGGCTATCAGCACAGCGGCAGTGGCAGTATTCCGGATTCGGAATGAGCCTGGGTCCTGGGCTGGTGAAAAGGGCCTCAAGGTGGCCGCGGCAACCATGGCCGCAGCATCCATGGCTATTCTGTTGGATGTTGATAAGAAGAAACATCCACTGGCACATATTGCAGTTAAAATGATGGAAAAGGGCGTGGTGGACAACATTCTGGGTGGCACCAAACAATATTAGATGTGACATGCGGAGTATCAATGGGCGGGATAGTTCAAATGCACCACTTTGATGTCTACATATTTAGCAAAGACAAATAAATCAAGCGTTGTATCGCAGAGGCTAGCTAGGCTATGAGTCGTCTGTGTCCTCCCCTTCTCCTTTCTTCCCTCTCACATTCTTCCTCCACAGTCTTTAGAGCGTCCTCAGCGGATGGCCATGCTTCCTCGATTTATACCCGCACCCCCTCCGATAAAGCCGTCCTAGAGGAATCCTGTAAAAGTCTGATGTGTCACTTGTCCTCTCAAAATGTGCCACAACTCGGCCTGGGCGGCGGGTCACAGCCCTCAAGTGTTCCCATTCGCTGATACCAACAATACGCCACCAAGAATTACGTATCAGAATGGCATGCAGCGCACGTCTAACCGCAAATAACCCTTGAAACGGCCTCGGAGACTTCATGATCTTGGAGATCTTGAGCTGTGTGGAGTTGATGGTGCTTGGTTATGGGGCTGAAATGTGATAAACTTTGGAAGACACTATTGAGTTATGGCGTGCATTTCAGCCACGAAGCCGCTGATGTGGAATTGACACACACACAGAGAGAGAAGATCATTGATGTGTGAGAGGCGGCACGCTTCGGATCCTGCCGTTAGCTTCCAAAAGTAAAATCACATGTGGGTGTCCCATGGAATTGGCCAACTCAAGGTACTTTATTAGATGAGAACGTGTTCTAGTACAAACACTCGTACGACCGGCCGGAGGGTAGATCTGATACATCCAACTGACACAATAGAGAAACATTATTGCGTAACTCGACCAAATCTCGGGCCTTCCCAAAACTCAATGATTTCAGTGACAAATTTTCAGAAATAGACTGGAAAGTGCCATTGAGAATAAACAATGACACCAGGCTCGCCAAGTTTTTACTTCGTGGCGGTGGACTGTGGGGTTGTGCCTCCTCCGTTCTCAACAGAGCCTGCCTGATCATAGACATGTGAATCATCCTTGCGTCTTTTGAGGAAGAAATCAGTAAATTTCTTATGTTTTGCGGCGGAATCAAGGCGCCAACTTACTTTGTGATCTTTTCTGTCTGATGTTTGACGTTCCGCACTGTCGTCTTGAGGTTGAGGTACTCCGAGAAGACGTAGATTCCCTAAGTATTCGCCTATCAGCCTTCCAACAAAGGTAAAAGAAGCAATAATACAACAAGTTACTCACCAGTATACCACTCAGAAGATGCAAAAAGGAAGCGATGAAGGAAAAAGCGAGCGTAGCTCTCCATTGAGAACAGCCCGCGGTCTTGATGTCGACATTTCCGATGGAACCAACATCCCAGAAACGGCCCCAGTAGTAGCCCCAATAATTGTAATACCAACTAGAAGAGCAAGACCCGGTTGATGTTCTCTGTGAATGACGTGATGAGCATTGCGACCGGCCTATTCAAGGAGCATTCAGATATCGATGATGGGGGTGATCATACCGTTTCGAGTAAGCAGAAAGCCACCAACCACATAACCCACAAGACAAGATCGAAGGGAAACGCTAAGAATAGCGTGTCAAACGGGAGGCAGAAGGGGATAGTGAAGACAATACTGATCCCCGCGACAACCATGGCGTAGATGACACGTCCGTCGGCATGAGCCTGGGCGATACTAATGACGTAGCAAAAGCGACTGAGGATTCCCAAAACAATGACGGCGCTAGAAAATTGAGTCAATCGCAAGATGACAGAGACCACCTTGTGCGCGACATGTTCGTGTGACATGCTGAAGGAAAATGATAAGCGTGCGGCCGTGCTGGTTAGGAGGCTTGAGGTCAGTTTTGGAGACTCTTAATCGACAAGAACGGGGATGAAGAGATGGATTTTGAGGCAGAGTTAAAGGGTGCCTTCGTTAATATACTATGACTTGATTCTACTGGATAAGCTGTCCGCTCCATGAAGGGCGAGCTGTGGACACCTCGATGGCTCATTCACTTGTGATACCATTGGCTGAACGAGAGTGCCATATGGCGTTTGAGGCTTCGGGCTGAACGCATCGTACCATTTGACATTGATTTTGGTTCCAAGGACCGACAGCCTTCGGGCATCTCACAAGCTGGGGCTGGATGGCAGGACCAATTAGCGATACACACTGACACAAGCCATTCACCGGACGATGCTGGCTTGCGGTTGCGTCACCCTGAGGTGGCAGCAAATGCAGCCGGTAGCGAATTAACCAGCATGGCCATGACAAAGTTTACGGTTTTGAATTACATGCTACGCTACATCGGGTCGATTGAATCATACCACACGTTCGATGTTACAAAAAGCCCCGAGTCCATCCAAAATGCCAATGCTTCCATGTCACATCGTCCGTCATCGGCGGGGTCTCGTGGTGTAAGTCCGTAGCGGTAAGCGCGGTTGAAGGCAATTCTCCAAGTGTTCAAGTTTTTCATCTTCAGCCGCTGGGGCGAGACCTTCTGTCGTGCAATGAGGGTGTGTGGGGGGGGGAGGGGGGTTGCTGATTGTGATGTTGTCAGGGGAATCTCATCGTGTCCGTCGTCTACTCATTCTGGACGGGATAAAACTTGGGTAGTTCTTACTGAGAGATGCGTGTGGGCCTCCGCAGGGAAGACACTTCGCCTTCTCCACCACTTACTTGACTCTCTGGTCTTCGGTCTCGTCCAGACGACCCCGATGAGGCTCGAGTTTTTCAGGTCACTTTCACCGCGCGGCACCTCCAACTAGCTCGTTTGAGGCGCGCATCTCTATTTCTACTGCACTCCTGACTGTGCCTGACGTGATCTTATTCCCTTCTTTTTTGCTCACTCTAGAGTCATCAATCGTGGAGAATAACGCGTGGCGCGTCGTTACAGGCTGGTGGTGTGGCATTCGTCGATGATGGGGTGCGAACGTTCCTAGGCTAGTTTGTGGGTGGCGTTTGAGCATTATGGGTGTAGGAAATTCGGGGACTTAATTGGGTGGAGATGGTCATTCCTGGATGGTGTCCAGATGTCCTCGGACCCCCGGCCATTCGCCCAGCTCGCCGAGATGGCAGATGCACTCACGAGGGGGGGCGTTGCATCGCCATCGCACCATTATGTGATATGGGTAACTTGACTTGAGCTCTTGATCTACAGGGCCTGATCCAAACACGTCGTTGGCACGGGGGGCTTGCAATTCTGAAGGTCAACAATAGGGCCGTCGTGCGAGGCGAAGGCGTTTGTTGACAGGATAAAGCTGCAGGCCTTGCAGCTCTAGACCCCGCCATTGACGCTGACATGAATCACGCTTTGAATGAGTCTGAAGCCGCATGTGATGATCTGAATCTCGGAAAGCCCGAGGCTACTATCCCGTGATGCCCACCGAGGCCCGGAAGGTCAGTTCTGATATCAATTGAGCCGGTGACATCAGAACTGATGCAGATGGGTTAATGCAGTCGTGTTCTCAACCAGATACGCCAATCATGAACCATACGAGACAAGCAATTTCGGACTATGTTGCTGATACTGAGAGCCGGCAAGCACAAACGATTTGCTCACCAGCTGAACCAGCGAGCGAGCAATCTCCGCTCCTGTCTGCTGACCTCAACCCCAACTCTTGCCGTCAGAGATTGCAGAGGCTGGAGCAGGTACTCAAACCTGCCAGCCACGCTGTTTTCCTTCTTTCGTTCCCTGTGCTGGGTATCGTCTCTGGTATTCTCGATAAATCTCCTTGGCTCGTGTTTGGTCTAAACTTCCTGGCCATCTTATCTCTTTCGAGGTTGAATCTTCGCCAGTTGCGCCGGGTATCGTCTATGCTGGGACCTCTAGGAAAAGCATTTTGGCATGTGATTCTGGATAATGCTATTCTTTGTATCGTGAGTATGGCTATGGGTGAGGGTAAATCTCATGTTAATACGAGTGCAGATATGTATCGCCGCCATACAAAAGGGCGCCGCCAGTGTTGCGCAATCCTGTATTCTTGGCAGCTTATTAGCTAACATTCTTCTCGTGAGCTTCCTGCTGTTTTCAACTAATGATCTCTGCTAATCTTCCCAGGTCATTGGGTCATGTTTTCTCATTGCTGGCATCCGCCACTCAGAATCGAGCTTTAGTACAGCATTTGCATCCAAGGCATCTTCTCTCATGATCGTGGCATCGACCTCTCTGGTCGTTCCGTCGGCCATGGCTGAAGTACACTGCAGAGTTGATCCAGTTTGTGAAGAAACACTGCTACGGATGTCTCGTACGGTATCCATAGCTCTTCTCTTGCTCTTCTGGATCCATTTGCACTACAGGCTGAGGTCACACAGGACCATATTTAACGAACCCACCGTTACTGAGGCCGACAACCGCTCAAATATGGGATCTCTGCTACTGGGGATGTTTGAAGGGATTCATCTCATCGTGGTTCAGGCTCTTGCCTCAAAGTCTGCTTACTTTTTGGTCGGGGTACTGGACACTATATCAGATTCTTCCTTCATCAGTGACAGAGTCGCAAGGTTTGTTCTGCTTCCCTTGGCAGCCGATGGACCGTTTCGACTAGAAGCAATCATGGCCGCCAACCGAAACGAAATGACCACGGCTCTCAGTTATGCGATTGGTCGAAGCATGAACCTGGCTCTATTTGCAACGCCCTGTTTAGTGCTCTTCTCATGGGCAGCCCAATTTAGTTGCCCCATGACGCTACATTTTCCAACTTTAGAAACGATTTCTATCTTCCTTGGAATGATTCTAGTTACAGAACTTTGTCGGGATGGGAAGAGTGATTACTTAGAGGGGGCTATGTGCCTCGTAATGTATGGGCTACCTTCTTCGTGTGTAAAAATATCTACTAACGGTTAATGTGATAGGTATTTGATACTGTCTTTCTCCTTCTGACTACACCGTCAAGAACGCTGACAAGTTTCAGCCCTGCGCCAATCAGATGTATCTAGATCAGATCAAAATTGGAAGACGCTTAGTTTTGATTAGCTACGTTGTCTTGTATATTTCCTTTCATAGGCAGCAGTGGAAGCATTGGCTGTTTGAAATGCTTAGATTGTGAAGAAAACTGTGTTTTTGTGACCTTGTCGCAGCAGCAACACGCCCATGATGGAGCGGACAGCAAAGTAGAAGAAGCATGTTTCTTTGGCCGTTACGACACTGGCGGCAAAAAAATGTAGGTTGGAAAGGAATCCCAATCTCATACACTGGAATGTCTGTAGCGCCTGTCAAATCGACCTCTGTAGCCTATCCGACCTGTGACAACGACGTCCAGGCATCAGAGACGAGTAACCGGACTAGGAGGGAACCGACCTTCTCTGACGAGCTACGAGCTGGAGCTGAGCAAAATAACAACCATTCGAGGAAGCGGAGGATAAAGCGCCTCAAACTAGTTAGTCGACTACAACTAGGAAGACTTCGTAGCGCACCAACACTTCTGAAAACGAGGCAATTGAAAGATGACAGGTCATGACTAGCTTATGACGATGAGTTATCTCGTGCGGGGTCGAAGTCCAGAATTGTGGCATAAACTCTGTTCATTTTCTAAAATAAGCTGCATCCATTGGGTCAGATTTACGTGCTTTCAGCCTCAGCTTAGCTCTGACCCGTCTTTACCGCCGACGCTCAGAAATGAGGTTGGACTTCACATGGAAATGTTAGGGGAGTACAAAATTATGTAGTGCTTGACCTGAATCTCGTATAAAATATCACTTTCCAGCACCAAAATTTGGAGATGATTCCACCAACCCGCCACTCTCAAGCACTCGTCGCCAAATAATTCCGAATGAAATCTCAATTCGAGCCACACAATGAGCTCATCCGATTCTGATTATGACGTTCTGGGCGATTCCTTGCTTAGCATCTCCAATGTTGACCTCCAAGATGGACGCAAAACGCCTAACAGTCGTTATTTCAGGGGAGTAGTTGACATGGGAAGGTAAGGAATGTTTTGATTTGTAGTGCGCATTCCGATGACTTCTTAGACTGATGGAGGATGCTGATGATGATGACTTGCAATGATCAAATCGATATGGATGTATTACTGACGGACGTTTTTAGCAATGGGATCCGTTTCTCAGTTACGGACCTTTCCCCACCATTCTCTCGCATTCTACCTACATTTTATGTTTACCGTGTCGACATATCACTTTACGATGTACAATTCGATTCGGAGACTGGAGAGAAAATACCCATCCCTCAAGAAACCATTGACGAGGTGATTGCTGCATTGAACCGTTTCAAACTTGTCTGCGGCGACTTTGGGGTCCCTACTACGAGTATTCACATCGTCGCCACCGAAGCCACGCGTGCTGCCCTCAACTCTGCGGAATTTCTGCGCAAGATCAATTCGGCGACGGGAATACCCGTTGATATGCTCCACAAAGAAGACGAAGGGCGCATTGGCGCCTTGGGTGTGGCTAGCGGCTTCTCCGATATCAGCGGCCTCATGATGGACCTGGGTGGTGGCAGTACTCAGATCACCTGGATCATATCACAAGGTGGGAACGTCCGCATTAGCAAGGAGGGATCAATCAGCTTCCCTTACGGGGCAGCTGCATTGACCAATATCCTTGCAGAGCTCAAGAGGGGGAAATCGAAAGAAGAGGCAGAGAAAGCGCTGGCTGAGCTGCGACAGGAGATGGTTGCGAAATTCGAAGATGCCTATGAAAAGATCAAAGTTCCCGAGAGCTTGGTGAGAGAGGCCAAAACAGATGGCGGATTCCCCTTGTATCTCTCCGGTGGGGGATTCAGAGGCTGGGGTTATCTGCTGTTATACATGAGCCAAGTCGGTGAGCATCCTCACCCAATATCCATCATCAATGGCTTCACGGTTGGGAGAGAGAGGTTTGAGAACACCAAAGCCATGGAAGAGGTTGCCCGCACAGCCCATACCGTCTTCCGCGTTTCCGATCGGCGAAGAAAGCAAGTCCCAGCGGTTGCGTTCCTGGTCAACGTTCTAGCTCAAGCCATTCCGCACGGAATCCGAGCTGCGCACTTTTGTCAAGGAGGTGTGCGCGAAGGGCTGCTATTTAGAGAACTAGAGCCAAGCATCCGAGCCCAGGACCCGCTCGAGGTCACAACGCAGCGTTTCGCGCCCGAGTCGGTCCAGGCCATATTCAACCTTCTCATGTTCTCATTTCCCGGGCCATCGAAGCACGGTGCCCGCAGATTCCCTAATTCCATCAATACGCATGTCATAAGGGCCTTTGCCAACACTCTATACGTCCACGGCGTCATGGACAAGGAATTGGCCTCGACAGCCTCTCTATACAGTACCAGCACCGGATTGCTTGCTTCCACCCGCGGGGTTTCGCACGAGGACCGGGCCAGGCTTGCTCTCATGCTCGAGTCCCGTTACATGGGAGAGTTGCCCCCACGTGAAGTTAAATTTGCCGAGGCACTCCGCCGTGTCATCACCCCAGAGGAAGTTTGGTGGGCTGCCTACCTGGGGAGGGTCGGATACTTGATTAGTCGCCTCTATCCCGCCGGTAAAGTTGAAGAGACCAAGCCCCGAGTCATTCTTTCATGCCAATGGGCGAGCGATCTGGGGCGCAAGAAGAAGAGGGAAGGTTTACGGCTGGTGATATCGGTGCAGAAGGTGAAAAATGACCCTTCAAAGCTGAAGAAAGCTTTGAGAGATCATGTAAAAATAGTGGAAAAGGTTGGGAAGAAGACGAACTGGATAGGAGGACCTGATGGTTGGGGGATGAAGGTGGAGGTCCAGGTTGTGGAGGAGGACATTCTGTGACTGAAGATTCATTTATTGAGAGGTACTCGACTTGGCTATGGTTTGAGAAATTGATCTTCTATTTTCTTGAATTCGATAGTAACCCGTCGCGTACATCGTTGTATAGAGCTTATGCAGATCCTAGGAAGCATCGTTGATGGTTTTGAAAGTGGATGAATTTGATTTTGTAACTACTAAATGTATGATATATTTCCTGTATACTTCAAATCTATCCGTCAAGGGTAACAAGGCATGTCTCTGATATTCATACAAGCAGTGTTCAAAGTCCATCGCCTCTAAATTTACATAACCCCATCTCCATATTTCACTAAATCTTGCAAGCGCCCCCACGCAAATCTTCAATTCGGTGCAAGTCGGTCCTTATCGATCCCAGCTTGTTAATGTCGCTGCTATCCATCGACCGTCTCACATTTGCAGCCTTTGTGAAGCCGCTTCGCCCGACTCCAGCGCCAGCCAGGTAGCTGAAGACGGTCAGAAAAGTGTTGGCCGGGTCTTCGACAATCTCATATACCATCAAACCTGCCTCGCTAGTAGCGCCTGCAATGAGAAGCAGGGAGCCAGGCGCAGCCAGGCTGATGCTCCCCAGAGCCTGACTTTCGAAGTGGACAATAAAGAGCAGACCTGTGATGAAGCTGACAATGAACTTCTCGTGCATCTTCTTCTCGATCTCCTTGACAGGCTCGACAATCTTATCTATGCTCTCCACAGCCGCCTATATCGTCAGCACGGCAGAGAGCTAGCGTCAAGCACGTCGGCCCATTGCGTTAGCTCGTCGTAATCGGTGTTATCCCTGACCGTTTTGAGGCGCCTTAGAAGGTCTTTGAAGTCATCGTACGACTCGCCAACCAGTTTCTTGGGGTTCACTAGCTCGACCTTGTCCTTCATCAGGTAGTTGTAGTAGAAAATGTGCATCCTGTCAATGCAGCCCCGATGTCCTCGCCGGCGAACTGGCAACCGTTGGTGGTCTTCATGTGCTGCCTGTCGAACTTCTTGTTGTAGCCGCCGTCAACAAGAGCCTTGTACTCAAAGTTCAGGTTGGTCCAGACATCGCGCCTCGACTCCTTTGTCTCTGGGGTCATGTAGTTTCACATAGTCTCCTTCGCCTGGGTGTCAGTGCGCAGCTTTTGCAAGGCCAGTCAGACAGAAGGAGGCCTCCACGGCAAGTCTCGGATCTAGGGCGATACACCATCGTAGAGAAGAATGTTTAACTGCAAGTCCTTATTATAGAGAGTTTTATAGTTGCTGTGATTTGATAAAATTTCACTAATCTGGGCATTAACAAGGTAGCCTGCCTCTTTCATACATGTTCTAGGCTTCGCATTTAACTTAATTCAGGAGTTAGTGAATTTGCATATAGCGGTATAGCATCCGTTCTTGGCTATCCGAAATGATCGTCCGTAGCTGGCTTCGCCAATGAAAGTCTTATTGTTGGGCCACCGGCTTTAGTTACTGTGATTCAAATCAGCATTACTCCGCCTAGCATGACTAGGGCTTGGCTGTATTATACCTATGGAATAAGAGGTTTCGGTCTCGGTTATGTTGACTCGAGGTTTGGCTGCGTGATAAGCAACTTTTCCTTTACAATAGCTTGATCCAGGTGTTGTGATGATGCTTACCTCGGCTTCGAATGCATTTTCCTCAAGTTCACTCATCGAAAGCATTTGGATTGCCGTAGTCCCATTATCTATGAAGATCGTATGTTATAAAAGCGATGTAGTCGATGACTTCTACTAACCTGAGGTTAGAGACTCCTTTGCCGTTTCCACTCGCCGTAGTCAATGCAAGTTTGCGGGGGAAACCGTTCACTGGCCATGGGCATTGCGGGATGTTGAAAAGCCAAGTCTCCATTGTTCAGTTGAACGGGGTGCGAAAATAGTCCGGGTTTATAGAAATAAGCCCATTCTCTGCCACTATTACACACTACCGTAGCTACTACCTCAGAACACCTTTGTTTGTTGGCTTGAAGTTGATGGTGACGCAGAATCTTGTTTTTCTTAGTTTAATAATCATTTCCCGTGGACCCATAGAGATGCGCCCCTCGTTCGAGAACCTCGATCTCATCGCCAACTTCAACGTACAACCCTGCCTTCTGCTCCGCAGCCTCCTTTAAACTCCTATCTTCAGGCACGCAATGCATGCCTATGTAGCCAAGCGCCATTTTGTTTCCGTTCTCGACCGTCCGACATCTCTTCAGAGTTGTGCTTGGCTGTGGTTTACCTTTGTCCTTGTCGGGAGGCGGGAGGTTTGTGGTAAATATTCCCTTGCTCGGATCAACATTAGGCATCGTACACCGTGACGTGCGGCATACAACAGATAATGTTGGCGCCACATCGGCTCGCGGCCTTGGGCTGATTGCCTTGGGCAAGATGCGACAGCGCTTCCAGCTCTCCTCTTCATATGCTGGGGCGCCTGTGATCCACAGGTTTGCACGGAAGCGAAGTGCGTTGAGGGGCTGATTCTCTGGGGGAAGTAGAGCCGATACAGCGTGGATAGAAGATAAGCTATTGATATTGACGGGTTGCTGATCTGTGTAGCCGTGTATTGCTGGTGAACCGATGTTGTCAAGTGGCGCGAGGTTCTTTGTCGTACGAGTCAGGGTATCTGGAGTACACTTTAGAAGCGTGAGACCTCGATCCTTTGGGATTCCCAGAAATTTCTTCAGCTTCGGTAATGCTGCTGCAACAGAGGGCAGCCCGCCCATATCGAGACCCTTTGCGTCGCGGTCGTGGATAGTAAATATCTTTGGCGTTATCTCAAGCTTGTCTATTTGGGCAACAGTTGGTTGGAGAGGCGCGATGAAGGATATTTGTGGCGCCGCCGTGGGGTTTTGTGCACGGTAAAACCCTTCAAGCCATCTAATCCAGCCAGGAGCATCTGGATCTCGAAAAGAAATAACCACACAACCACCAGCCTGGACTAGTGGATTGTGCAGATTTTCCTCATTCTCTGGAAGCCACAACTCCGTTATGATCTGAGACATCATTGGCTTGGTGCGCTGACTGATGAATCGCCACTTGGAACCCTCGTCAGTGTTTGCCGTGGCGATTTCCGTGGTGATTTCCGTGGCGAATGCAAAACACCTGTCATACATGAAACCCGTCTTGGTGAGCATGGCGCGGTCTACCTCGATGGGCTTGCATGATTTGACGGGGTGAATATAAATAGCCTGGATGCGCACTGGCTCAGTCGCAATGCCTTCTCGTGCATCGAACTTGGGATCAAACTGGTCCGCCATATTGCTGCTGGATAAGCTGAGCCTTCGCAGATGTTTCAGCTCCTCGCGCGTTGTAGAAATTCTCTCGGTCTGGATGACAACAGCAAAGACGAGGCCGAGCAGGAAAATGACCGCTATAAGAACATGGCTAGCCGTGGAAGCCTTGAGTGCGCCTTGAAGGCATTGCAAGACTTGGAGGAGCATTCCCTAAACAAGGAATTTTCCGCACCAAGAGCCTTGGGAAGAAGTCTGTACAAGACTGACTGAACCATCCACGGGGCGAGGGATGATATTTATTAAGGAAGCCGATTAGTAAATCCTTTGTTTTCTCCCAAGACCATGGTCTTGTCTCCTACTGGCCTCAATGAAACTTCCTTTTGCTCATGCATGTCTTAGCCTCTCGGATTTGATTGCTAGTGACACCCACAAGCTTTTGGTAGAAACATGCGATGCACTAACCATATGTAGATGGGAAAGCAAGTAAGTCCGAGAAGGCCCACTTCTGGCAAGGAGCTAACCGAATATCTCTTTAAGTTGCAAGTGGATTCCGACAGGATAATTTGACGGTATTTAATTAGCCAATATAATCAGTCCTCCAAACAGATTCTAAAAATCAAAGTTACGTATACATCCAGCCAGCCAGTGGTTCGCTAGGTAAGCATTAGTTAAATATTTCACATGTCACTTGACTTCTTGCTTCTGATTTGCTTTTGCCGTGATACAAACCGGCCCTTTCCAACCAAGTTCCAAGTTGGAACCACCTTACCAGTATACTGTAACCTGACGCCAGCTGGGAACCAGAGTGGCCTCAGTGCCAGATGAGCCGCAAGCATTTCTCTTGACTACAACAACATACATCCTTAAGCAGCCACTGACATGACCACTATTGACGAGCTAGACGAGTTCGCTAACTGGGACGAGACAGGTGATGCTGTCGGCAACGCCTTATACCAGGACAACACCTGGGCTGGCTTGGCAACTGGCCCTAACCACAACAACATTGACCTTGTCTTGGGAAATGTCAACGAGGACAACTTCGGCTTCTATGCGTTGAAGCATTCCTCCGAGGATAAATTCCTTCTCGGTGACATCTCCGCGCCCATGGACACGGAAACGGCAACTACGATCGACTTCCATTGGGAAACGCCAGATTCCCCTTGTGCCAACAGCACCCTTGGCGGGTTTTCGTGCAAAAGAATCTGTGACTGCCAGTATAAGGGCTACTGCCCGAGCTGCGTTTCTTTCAGAGTTAAATGCTGCTTTGGTGCTGTCGTTCCTGAGGGCTTCAATCCCGAGACCCCGACTTTCCCTGCCAACCGCTGGCCAGCAACTGGCCCCCGTCCCAAAACCACTGTCCTCGAAGACGTTCAGGATGAGCCTTTACACCTACTCCGCAGTACTCGGGCACAGATTCGGCCCGCCTCACCACCCCAACCAATTGATGATGCGTTTCCGAAGCCGGGGCCACTTCCCACGATCGGTGCTCGATTTTCAGGAGAACGTGTTCGTATCCTGAAGAACTGGCTCTCAACACACCACCCTTACCCCAATGAAGAGGAAAAAGAGATGCTCCGACGCCAGACTGGCCTGAATAAATCCCAAATCACCAATTGGCTCGCTAACGCTCGGCGTCGCGACAAAGCTCAGGCTTCTCGCTCAATTTTACCTCACCTCAGCACCTGGTCAGGTCCTATTGACATTCCCCAGAGGAGAGGAACTTCGGCTATCAAGGCTATGAATCTCCTACAGAGGCGGGATCATTTGCTGCTGGAACACGAACTAGCCTCTGCTATTGCTAGAGCAGTCACCTCCTCGTCGGGCAGGTCATCAGGACTCAACAGTCCGCACAGCTTTAACTACACCGACGATGAATCTGGCAAATCGCTCAATGGTCAGTCATCAGCTAGCAGTTTGAGCACCCCCCACTCTAGCGGTGCATCACTCAACTCAGCCTCCTCGTATAGGCCGGCCTCATTCAACAACAGAGTGTATCGCCGTCGCCGGAGAAGAACTGGTACAAAGCTGAGTGATGTTGGTAACACGAACCTGTCGGCTCCCCTCGAGATCTTTCAGTGTACATTCTGTGTTGAGACTTTCAGAACAAAGCACGACTGGCAGCGTCACGAAAAGTCGTTGCATCTTTCTCTTGAAAGATGGGTTTGCTCCCCTCACGGGCCGCGAGTTATTAACCCAGAAAATGGGCAGCTCTCCTGTGTCTTCTGTGGCTTGGCCAATCCACATGACGCTCACATCGAGTGCCATAACTACTCAGCATGTCAAGATCGAGCGCCGGTCAAGAGAACATTTTATCGAAAAGACCACCTTAATCAACATCTACGCCTAGTCCATAATATCAAGTTTTTGGATAGGTTGATGAAATCCTGGAAGATCGCAAGTCCTAAGATCCAGTCTCGGTGTGGTTTCTGTGGTATCATGATGGACACTTGGACTATCCGAGTCGATCATCTAGCAGCGCATTTTAGGATTGGTTGTTCCATGGCCGACTGGAAGGGAGACTGGGAATTTAAAGTCTCTGTGCCTCAAATGGTGCAAAATACTGTCCCTCCATGTATGAGACGCCCAGTGATTCCTATAGATCAGCTTAGGGCATCTAACTTTTTTGACATAGATCTCACCCATCATGAACAACCATCTCCTTTACCATACATAGCAAGCCTATATCCGCCCGAAACCCCTGGAAACGCTTTCAAGGAGGAACTTCCCTTCGCGGAAGTAATTTCGACGTCCGAGAATTCACCAGCCTTCTTCTTCCAGCGAAGCAACCAATCTACGGGATCAGGGCCCTTCGCCAAATCGACAATTAAGTCACTAAACTGCCCTGTCAATCAAGAATTTACCAGCCCCCCAGCTTCTTGCCAAAATAATGCTATACCAGGCCATTTCTACCTCAATAACGCCAACTACTATGGGCGTTTGGCAAAAGAACTAGGTAGGTATGTAGCATTGGCGATATCACCAAATAATCCAAATCAGCATGTACCATCCGACGTCGAATTACAACACCAAGCTCGTTGGATCCTCTATGATGAGTGAGTTGCTCTAATTATTGTTGGTGCAATGATGAGCTAACCAAATTGTAGTGACAGTCCGTGGAATCAGACTGCAGCAGACAACGCTGAGTGGCTCCAGAGATTCAAATGCGATATCGGGATCTTGAAGGTGGACAGGTGTAACCTCCCTGAAGAACCGGGAGAAGTGTTGTCAGTCCTGCCGAGTAGCATTGACTTGAACATCTCGGATGAATAACTCAATAACATTCTGCATCATACGAACTTTGAATTTGACAACTAGACTTTGGAGGGGCACAAACAGAGCAGATGGAAGATGCGGGTGGAGTTAGCCTTAAAATGACGGGCTTTAAAAACTAGGGCGCCTTGGATACAGTTGAGGAGGTTCACTGATGGATGTCAACAGCGTGGTAACAACAGGTTGTGATGGTGATTCTTCTGTATCGTGCATGCACTCAGAACACGGCAGCTATTGTCGATAACTCAACGTATCTACGAGATACCACAAAGTGCTTTGGACGGCTACAAATTTAGTACATGGGAAATCTCGACTTCTAATAGATGACGATAAATAAACATGATGGAGTCAATGACTTACGTTTGAACGTATGATAGTTAACAGATGAGCTCAGGGAATTTTCCAAGACGGTGCACCAAAGAGCGGTTATGATTTGCTTTGGGAATGAAATCAGATTGAGCCTGGTCATGAAATAGAAATAGAGACAACCCAATGCATTGTTATTGCAGGAACAGTTTGCGTCACAATAGTCCAGCTGAGTTTGTTAGCTAAAGGCTATCTAATTAGACAAAAGAGGTGGCCGAGCCATCATGGCTGTATTTAGATTAATCCTTGAAACCTTTGAGATATATCCCCTCCTTCTCCATTCATCATTGCAAGGTTCTGCGGGTCACTGAATTGACCATTCACTGATTCTCATATTTGTTGCCTTTGTCCAAACGTACCAAAGAGTCCCAGTAAGTCGTCTCTCATCTGAAACATATTCGGGACTAAGCTGATGAGATCCGTATCAAGGAGCATCATCTCACTTAACGGAAAGGACTCGGCAGCGCGCCCGTTGCTGCTTGTATTGCTGGCGACGTTTGCGTGATGCACGTCAAGACTATCAATAGGCGCAGGCTCTTGCTGTTCTGGGCCGTTCGACCGTTGTGGTCTTGGTCTAGATGCAGCAGGTTCAGACCCCACATCCGTAGTATGAGACCATGAGTGCTCTTCCAAAGTCTTCGGCTGACTATGCTGTGACGGGAAAGCCCTCGCACCAGCTTCACCGCTCCAAGGAAGGATTTGCGACATGTGACAGCGAGCACGGCCGGAGCGTAGCAAATAGCAAGAAAAATGACAGCCATCGGGCTCAGGAGGAAGTAGTTGAAAGCATTCTGCTGTCGCGAGTAAGTATCCGACGTCGCTTGCAAGTGCATGAAGACCTATATAGTGTCCAGGGCAAAATCAACTACGCGCCAGGCGCTGTTGGGGTTTGCGGAAATGCTAGCTGTGCTCATTAGATTGTGCCCATATATTAGAGTCCGGGCATAGTTTCCCCGGAGATACAAGAGGGCGGGTAATCGAAGTAGGAGCCGCGGTTGAGAGCTCAATATTAGGCCAAGCCAAGGATGGCGCAGTTGAAGGTGGGATGGGATAGACTTTAGCCATTCTTACGTGCAGAGATCTAGGGCCACTGCCGTATCGTCGGGTATAGTTTGGGTCACTTATCCAAAGGGTGGGATGGCATTCCAGAGTTTCGAACACAGTCGACCGTATCCAACCATGCATTTGAGACACGAGAACTCAGCATCCTAATTAGGGTCATTTGGTCAGTTTGAATCACCCTGTCATCAAGCCTGTCTATAATCAAACGATATGAATGAGAGTGAATTACAGGCTCATGAAGCTCAGAATCAATATCTCCATCCGTAAGGGGAAAGGATAGGCTAGTGCCGAAGCTCCAGCGGCGGTCGAGCACATAGACACACCAAGGACATGAATGACGAGACGACGAGAGTCTGAATCCTCGAAGTTATCGCGAAGACTCTGATTTCGGTGGAGGCCCATCTCCAAAGCTTCTCGCGCAGCAATGCCAATCGCCCACCACGCTGGCAGCCCAGATCACAATGGAAGAAATAAATACTCTGTTCTAGTCAGCAGCCGAAACAAGGGCATCAGCAAGTGCAATTTCTCTCTTACTAGCATGGTCAGAAGTTGAACCTCCTTTAGACCTACCTGAGGGTTCGAGATCTTTTCAGCGTTCCTCTCAACAGACTCAACGATGTTGTTACTAAAGTCATTCGTGCCATTAGTCTAAAGGACAATGCCGATGACCGCTCTCTAATCATGATAATCAAGGCGGACCGCGTGGGCCCAAAAAACTGGGGCTGCTTAGGGACATCTTCTCAAGGAGTGCCAGCAGTCGACTCGATGGTTATGATCTCTCGGGAATGAGATGAGTCAGATCGAATTTCTTGTGTGGGCCTAAGCACAGTTCTGAAGGTATCTGGCAGATCTAAGAGGTCTAAACTGGACTGAATTTTATTTCACCTGGGAGTATATACCCCATCCCTTTAAGTGTCGTAAGGCAGCATTTGGGTCATAAGTAGGGATTTAACCTAACCAAAAAGGAGCGAAAAAAAGGTACATTCGACCCCACCTAAATCATATAGCAATAGAAGTCCTTGTAACTCCCAGATCTCCAAAGAGATACATCGCACTCTCAGCAGCCACATTGTAGCTAGCCCTCTTGCTAATTTTGAGCCTGCTCGAAAGTCCCTCCATGTACCTCAGTCTTTACAGGAGTTACATGGGGCGCGGTACGTACGTGTTGACCACAATGACCCTGTGAACTTGCCCCCCGTCCATTTATTGCGAAAGCTTTTATATGTTGAATTGAATCATGTTGGAACACCTGGGCGTCCGGTAGTCACGTGAGCCCGGGGGGCCTTTCGGGCCTGAATCGGCCAGGGCCCGCTAAGCACTCGGTGGGCTAGCCCGTATTAGGAAGCAAGGAAAGCTAGACCCCCCTGACCGTAAGGGGCGGGAGCGACAGAGGACGGACAGACAATGCACACACATGTTCGAGGTCACCAAGTGGTCACCGAAGCTATCCAACAGCCACAGAGAACGGAGATACGCAATACGCACATATGTTCGAGGTCATCAAGTGGTCACAGAAGCTATCCAACATGTGTAACGTACGTGATAAGCTTATGTCACAGACAAGCATGTGTCACAAAAATCCCTCATTCTCTTCTCTTTACATTTGATTAATTAATTCTCAACTATTAAAGATATCCCAGTTAAATGATGAAGCAAAAATTCTTCTTGCCCTACAAGCCCTTCAAAATGATCCAAAATTAAGCATCTAAGGCGCCGCATCAATATACCAGGTCTGTCATCAGAAGCTAGGTCGCCGCCAGTAAGGCATGCAGTCTCGATGCGATTGGGTCCCTAAATCACACAAACTATCTGATCTAGAGGAATAGATCATAGTTCAGTTCATCCTCGACCTAGATTCGCGAGGATTTCCTCTGCGACTGCATAATATAAAAGAAATAGCTAACTGATTGCTCACTAACTGCGATGCGCCACCTATCGGCAAGCGCTGGGCTTCTAACTTCATCAAGTGACATAAAGAGCTTAAGATGCGGTTTTTTTATAGATATAACTACCAGAGGGCTAAATGCAAAGACCTAACTGAGATTTAAAAGTGGTTTAAGCTCGTGGAAAACATAATCGCGAAATATAGTATTAACCTAGCTAATATCTATAACTTTAATGAGGTTGGCTTTTTAATAGGTATGATTGCAAGCGGAATGGTCGTCATAGGCTTAGAAAGGTATATAAGGCTGAAATCAGTATAGTCTGGAAATAGGGAATGGATTACTATCATCTAGGCAATCAATGTAGAAGGCTAGGCGATTGCGCTATTCATTATAGATGCTAGCTAATATCACTTCGCTAACTGGTATTAAGAAAGTAACCTCTTAGATAACTGAGCTATTGCAATATCTCTAAATAGCTAGACTGATAATAAGCTAGGCCTTAAGTAGCTAAAGCACTTTAACTGATATATAAATATATAATTAGTTAGTTACTATTATCTTCTGATCCTTAATAGTTATAAAAGTTACTACTTTTTTAACTTTAAGAAATATTATTAAGTAAATAATATTATTATATTCTATATACTGCCTCATTTATCTCATCTACTTTAGCCTCTCGATATTAGGTGCTTTAGCCTGCTTAAGAAGGCTTATAGGCAAGAAATTGAATATCTGATCCGATGCTCTATAACCTACGTTTTTAAGACTGAGTTCTTTTCCGCCTTTTATGCAGCGTTTTAGGCCACTATAATAGAGAAAAATATCAAGGCAGCTTTTAGAGGGGCTGGGCTTGTTCCTCTTAACCTAGAAAGCGTGGTATTGAAGCTTAATATGCAGCTACAGACTCTGTCAGATACGTCGGAGGCGAAAGTTGCCACCTATTGCCACCTATCGCCACGAGGCTTAGCAATCAGCTTCTAGCTGATTCTATACTGAAGAGAAAGGGTATATAAAGCTTGCCCTGGAACCTCAAGGGCACACAAGAGAGAATACACAATTTTTGACCTTAATATTTGACAGACTCTAACGCCAGTTAAGGAGGAGGCCGGTCCCTCTACCGCTTGGGTTTTAAAGATACCTAGGACTGTCCCTAAGGCCCAAGCTCAGTCTGAATACCTAGATAGATAAATTAGAAGGCATAAAAGTAGCTTACTAGAGTTAATTTTGGAAGTATTAAAGTCGCTTTCTAAAGGAATAAAGGCAATGATGCATGAGAACGCCTTATTGAGAGCTTAGGTCCGTAATCTTCAATAGGCAAATGAAACACTAAGCCGGCGTCAAAGGGCAAAAAGGACCAGACTATAGAAAGGAGGGGTGATGATAGTAGGGGAAGCAAGGGAAGTAATTAATTAGATGAATATAGATGGGCAGGTCGAGGGCGAATCGTCGAGAAGTGGTGGTTAAGGAGGGATGGCGTAATTGAGGGAAAGGCGCTGTAGAGGATGCGGCAAGATGGGACATAACGCAAGGACATGTCAAATAGTTGTTGCAATATCTGAAGAAGAATACAGCAATTGATTTTAATTGATTAGAGAGTTTGTTGTGCTTTTCTGGTGATTTCTGTTTTAAAGGTTGAGAGTTTTTATGACATATACTTGTCTGTGACATAAGCTTATCATGTACGTTACTTAAGGTAAATAAACTTAAGAAAAGAAAAAAAGAAACAACAAAAAGGAGGGGGGGATAGTCTCAGCAGTAATAGCATCAAATACAGAGATCTCTTAAGATATAGGTCTATATAAGTCAGATTACTTAATATAGGAAAGTCTAAATGGGGCCTAGAATAGAGATCTGGTCTTAGATCTGGTCCCTACAGAGGACCCTTATAGCGGTATGCGATTCCAGATATAGGCCTGCTCAGCCCGACCTTAGCACCAACTTAGCTTAGAGCAGCAGCAGCTCAGCTCTAGAAATGGAAATGGATTTTGGTGTGCTTGAGTTTCGTCTCCGAGTTTTCTGGTATCCTCCGGTTCTGGCTTCATATTCAACATGTCGCAATTCTTGCCACGTGGGATGAGCTCTGGTTGTTGACGGCAGCAAGGGCCCTGACGATACATCCTAGGAGCTAAGAAAACAAATTTCAGGTAGCCTCATTCATGCGGAAAGCCAATTGGGATGCAGGATACAAGAAAATATTTGCTAGCGACCACCATCTTGGCAAGTGAGTCCTTGCCTACTTGACGTGAGATTCACTGTACTCTGAGCTTCGCATCTCCGAGTCCCTGTCGAGGTCCATCTGTCCAAGGGGGGTCATGCCAGGTGCGCAACGGTTTGTGCTGAGCTCTGCGCACGTCATTTGATGAGGACGCGATTCGTAAATGGCAATGATTAGTCCTTCGGCAACAAGGTTCCGTCCACCGACGCCGTATCAACGCCGCAGTGAAATAGTAATGGTGTGAGGCCGTTCTGTGGACAGTTCCGTGGGGGAAGTTCTGTCGAGGCAAATGAAAAATCCCCAACATCCAGCGGCTTCAATTGTGGCGCAGAGGTAACAGAAGGAATCATACGAAGGGGATACAGAATATGAACTAGGGCCCCATGAGGTTTGCTCCTCCGGGAGTAATGATAAATTGCATTATAGCCTAGTGTCCCCTATCACCCACCCTACGCCACGCTCCTCGTGCCATCTCGAAGACATGCCGCCGGGGACCTTTCGAGTCAAATCAAACGAACTTGTCTACAAGGACACCACGCAAACGAGGCCTCCAAATGATGCCTGCGTTGTGCCTTCTGGATTCAAATGGACGCATGTTGCCCATAGGCAAGGTAGACTTCGGGCAAGCGGATTCAGGGAGACGCAAGTATGGTGGGCGCAGGGAAACCCAGATCAGGGCTGCTTTTTCAGCTGGTCAAGGGTGGGACAAAGTGAACAAAGCCAATGGAACTCCGGCTCCTTCAGGTCCAACCTCCAAGTAGAGCCACCCATGCTCACCACAGCTGGTGAAGCTAACCCCCACAGCAATGGGGCCACGTACGCTTCCGGAAGCTCGTATCGTGCCATGCAACCAACTTGCCCCTGAGACCACCATCATGGGGAATTCACAGTGATGCCTTACTTTGAATCTTATCAAGGAGACATCTGAGCTATAATGCCTCAGCTCGTATAACACGGATAGGAAACGAAAAGTCAAGGAAGCATTTTCACTGAGGTGCGAGAACAGTGAAGGGACAATTCAACTGCCGCAGCACATGGCATTAGGAGGGGACAAAGGTGACAAAACAACAAAGCAGATGAGGACCGCAGGGACCCCACTCCCGGGTGCACTCCAAGTTGCAAGGTGAGAAGACAAATTACCCTTGGCTAAGATTTGCTCAAGGATCATTGAGCTTGAGTGGATCCTCGCCCGGTTGCTGGAGTGTTGCCATTGGTAGTTGATGACAAGCCGTCTTTGTACCCAAACTACGTAGTAAGGTCGGAGACTCGGAGCCATCAGCTTCGGCGGATGTCATGACCGGTGCTGATTAGAAAAGGTAAGAATACAGGAAGTAATAGCCATAAATCTTGCAGGTATCGGACCAAAAACCACATGCAAGTGCGATCTAAGGGGACTGACTACTCTTGGTTGGAAGATCGATCCACCTCCGCAAGACGCGTACTCACTAGGCAGAAGCGTAACCAATTAGGCAGTAACAATTAGGACCGTGATCCAAACCGCATTGGCCAGGCCGCATTAATTCCAGACTGACATATAAGCCCCGCAAAATAACCAATCAGAGGCGTCTCAGCTAGCCTCCCGTCATCACAGGCTCGTGCCATTGGTGTGGTCACAATTTACGTATCTCGTATTCCGATCTCAAAACCATGCCACCATCAAGGCAACTGTTAAGTTGCAGACTAGAGCACCGTCCTTCAAACCCCCTAACCCACAAAAACGATGGAATTTCCTACGAAGGATAAATACGATAATTACCCACAGCTCAGCGGTGACTACCCAATTGGGCAATACTGTGATGGCTGCGGTGTAGCTACTCGACTGTAGGTATGGATCGTTTTATATAGCTTCACCAGGCCTGAGCTCAACGACATGGACACTTGCAGATCCGAAGCCTTGATTTTTCCTCAGCGTGCATCTTTTCTGAAATACCAACGATGCGACATTACCTCCGCCAGCTGGCAAATCGACTTGCCAACTACCAGAAACTAGATGACGAGGAGCACCAACTTCAAGAACGGGAAACTGGATGGCTTGGGCGGCGAACAAGGAAGAACCCAAGATTCACAAGACCAGGAAGGACTGCAGTATGCCTCTTTCTGGTGGACTTGGTGCTCTTTGGCCTGGTACTTTGTTTCCTTTCTCCTCTTTTCTCCCTATTGCGCCACAATAAAGAGATGTTCACTGCCCATGTCACCGTAACGCGCGATGATCAATCAGAACCTGTTCGTGTGGTAAATCAGATACCTCGGAGTTTGCATCAAACCTGCAAAAACGAGACGATCCCGGAGATCTGGGCCGCGTCGCAACAGAGTTGCCTCAAGACGTACTCTGGTTTCGAGTATAAGGTATGTCGGAGTGAATGACGGCCATGGGAATGCCAGTCTCTAACTACCGTCATATTCTAGCTCTGGACCGACGAACGAGCTCGCAACTTTCTTCACTCCGAATACCCCTGGTTCTTGGATACTTGGGATAACTATCCATTCCCTATCCAACGGGCAGATGCCATACGGTACTTCGTTCTTTATCACTATGGAGGAATCTACCTCGACATGGACACCGTTTGCCACGAAGCGTTCCCGATCCACCAAATCGAAGCCAATATATCCCACAACTCTTTATTTGAAGCTACTCTGCCCACCGGCATCACCAACGATATCATGATATCATCTGCAAGGCATCCCGCGTTCGAATCAGCGATCTCTCGACTGCCTACTTTCCACCAGCTCACTCGGTTCTGGGCTCGACTACAACCCTACGCTGCGATAATGATGTCCACTGGACCGCTTTTCATCACCCTAGCGACAGCCGACTACTTGTATGGGGAGCCGTCGTTGCCCTCACCAACAGTGCAAGTCATCAACTCAACTGATCTGAGACCTTATATAACCGACCTCCAAACAGCCACCTGGCACGGAAGAGATGCTCGCGTATTAAAATGGCTTGCGGACAAACCAGTCATTTGGTTCATTCTGGGCACGATGGCGGTTGTCGGTTTTGTATATGTCCTTAACAAGGCGCTGCTGTTTTTTTATAGAATCCTCCACTGGATTGTTAACTCAGCTTGCTGTTGGTTTATGAAAACAGTCAAGTTGTCTGTGGTAGAGTGGGTTAAATCATAGCTATGATTGACCTCAGACGTGCCAATGCGTTATGACCGTTTTAAAAAGAATCTCAGTGTTGTTACCAGCGTAACTTCAAATCCTCATACAAACACAGGTCAATCTGTCCCATAATTGTGAAACACGCCGCCCAGTTGAGGCAAATAAAAGGCGAATCATCCAGCAACTTTGCAACCACTCAGACACACCGCGATCCCACTGCCTATAGCTCCACTGAACCTTGGTTCAGAGGACCCTGGCTTACGTCTCCCCCCGGGGAGCGCTTATCACCTCTCTCAAATATCATTTCGTATTCTGGGAAGACTGGATCATTGGCCCAATATAACCGCATGGTTTCTCCCTCAGCCTCAAATTTGAAAAGGTATGTCGATATCTCAGCGTTGTTGTACCTCCCTCTCTTCTTGGATTCATCGTGGCTAAGGCTCCACTCAAACGTGGCACCGCAAAAGTGTCGCAACTCGTACGTCTGATCTTCAAGGCCTTGGAATCGCAGTGACAGGCGATCGTCGAGCTCTGGATGAAGGATAATGTCGATTGAAAACTGTTTTTCTCGATTGGCATATGTGCCAGTATATGACTCCAGCTTAGCTGGCCGCTTTACCGTACAATTTTCCCGAAGGGCACTAATCTCAAGGCTAAGCAGTTCGTAATCCGCAATTGTCAAGCGATTAGCTTCTTTGGCCAGAGAAACATAATCTTGGCCATCTTTGAGTTCGAACAGCGCTTGTATAATGACGCGCGAAATCCAGTCCGCTGCGTCGCTGATGCCGATCGAGTTGGTAAGAACGACCACAGATGAGTTTGTATCCGGGAATAGAGCAATGAAGGAGTAATAGCCCACTGTGCTTCCCTGGTGATAGAGCATCAAGACTGGTCGGTCTTTAGTCCCAAGTATTGGGCTCTCCTTGATTGTCCATAAATCAGCGTTGCCTCCGATCAGTCCAACAGGACCCGGCAATTGAGTTCGTAGCCACCCATACCCATACGATCGTTCTCGTAGTGAAGGATTCTCAATCGCGATGTGGCTGCTGATGATGCTTTGAACCTCCTTAACTATACCGTCAGGTGAAGGTGAATCATCCTGTATCGCATCCAGCATGGTGATCGACCAGGAAATCATGTCATTAAGACTTGAGTAAAGACCACCAGAAGCCTCGAAGAAGGTGTCTTCGAACACTTGCCGTTTGAGCAGGTGAAAATGATTGCCGTCAGAGAGGCCTGCGTAAGGCTCTGCAAGCCGCCCAGGATCCAATTCATCGGGTTCGAACGTTGTCGACTGAAGCTTAAGAGGCTTGAAGAAGGAGTCGGACAAAAAGTCACGAAGAGACTTCTTAGATAACTCCTCAATGACTTCCCCAGCAAGCGAGTAGCCCCAGACAAAATAGTCCCAGGTTGAGCGAAACGGTGTCGAGGTACGGAATGTTTTAACTAAAGAAAACAGCCGATTCTTTGGTAGAAGCATATCTCCATCGCCCTGGAAGGCTAACGCCATGTCGCCGATTCCAGATAAACCAGTTCGATGAGAAAGGATGTCGGTGATTGTCATCTCCTCCACCTTTTCGTTATCTTGGCTGAAGCCCTCGAGAATTTCACGAACCGGCGTTTCCCAACTCAAAGCTTCCTCGTACACGAGCTTTCCAAGGCCAGCAGCGACGAAGGATTTAGTGAGAGAGCCAATCCCAAAAACAGTGTCAGAGCTGACGACCTGCTTTTTTTCCACGTTGCCAAAACCGTGGTTGTAGGTGTAGATCTGTTTCCCATAGTGAACAACACCAACTGAAACACCAGGAACGCCGCAAACACCGCAGATCTGGCTTATCTGGGTGTTTACATTTTGGAGACGGTGTTGGGCATCAAGGGTGGCTGGGGCGGTTTTTGCTGCCGCGAGGGAGCCAAAAAGCAGTGAAAGTACTAGAAGCATGTTGACAGGCGAGCCATGGAATTGAGCATCAGATACGAATAAGATGATGGGTCGCCACTGGCATGTTCGACGTGGACAATTGACCGTCAGTAATGAGATGAAAGGGACCACAAGAATGAGGCTCAGCACGAGGCAACCTTGCCAGGTGGGAATATCACGTGGCAGTCATAGAGCATTAGTCATGGATCTCCGTCTCAAATAGCACTGTGTCAGTCACAGTATCCGAAATCCATCGGGAATAATATGGATCATGGGTTTCATCTTAATGCCAAGGTAGCAGCCGCGTTGCAGGTACAATAACTTTTCACGCATAGTGCCGCGGTTCACGGAGCACAAAAATTGTGTGCTAGACTTACAGACTTACCTTTACTGAGACACGACATGCTTTTGCCTGATTTCCCGGCTTGAGGCACTTTGTGATCCCAGAGCCACAGCCTTATTTGCTAATGATACGTGTCTTGAACATGCCACTGCCCCCAAATATAACTGCCCACTTTTTGGCGCATTCCTTGACCGGTCGTGAGACTCAAATCTGGGCACATGATTGTAATCGTCATGTCAGCATTGGTGTGGGTGTACAAAGGCCTCTGTTGGTGGCCTCAAACTGTATCATTGGATCAAGATAGTCATGCTGTCACCGTCCGAACTGGCCTTACCGACCAGGGCGACCAGGATACTGTTGCCTCGTGTGCTACCCCTCACTTGGGCTACTTCCACCGCTTCAGCAAGCATCCCTCTCGCCAATGTGAGTATGCCACTGCGCCATTAGGCTGCATAATATACCCACCCACCCTCCTTTGAGACATGCAGTTATTACGCCTGGCTCGGCTGAAGCACCATGCTGGCATTGATTTGCGTAGTATTTGAGCTGTTGTTGAGCCGCATTCCGGATTTGGTACGGCTCAGGTCGCGGGAGATGAACAACGAGGTTACTTGAAGCTTAGTTTACCAGAATAAAACTCAGGAGCATCATCCAACTTGCGACGACAAAGCTTACTACTGAACCTGAATCACCACTATTCCGCTCACAAAGACCACCATCACACATCTCCATTGTTAAGGTGAGCTTTTATGAACTTCAAGGTCTCACTCGTATATCGGCCTAACGCTCTTGTAAAAGTGTAGTCATGCCATCTACAGGTCCATTTGTTGGAGGAAGTTCCTCCCGTGAAGATGGGAAGGGAAGCTCTGACACGCGAAGACAGCCATGGAAAAAATTTCTTAACCGATCTAAAGATGAGGCTCCAGTTGAGGATATTGTCACTGTTGAGGGCGAGGGCGAGGGCACGGGAGCGAGCCGTGAACCAGGTCCCAAACCTCACGTCGCGGCATGAGAAAACGGGCTAGAGAAATATCAGAGGCAGTAATCCGACCACAAATGAGCATAAGATTCGACTTGGATTAACTATTGCTGTTATTTGTTAATATTGATTGTTGGAATCGTTGCATCATTTCAAGCAACTGCGTTTTTAAGCCGAAGTGTTTTACTATGGAATGTCGGAGTTGGTCGTATATAGAACCCAAGTTGCAAGTTTGTTTCAAAATGAGCAAGTTCTGATGCGGGGTCTGCAAATTTCCCTATAAATGACCCGGTACCACCTAGTCAAGAGGAAACTTCCCCTTCACCCTTGACTCCCTTGGCCCGGGTCAAAATCTTTGTCCCGTCAGAAGACCATGACTATCATCCCCCCACCCGTTCGATTTTAGCTCGGTTTCACTATTTCCAGTGGAAAGGAGATTTCGAGGAAGAAAAACCATACTACCTATACATTGATCCTCCAAAGGGACTGCCTGTCACCAATTTCTCTGTCGCCCCAGGGCCGGAGGAGGAGGTCCACGATTTACGAGGCATCGACAGTGACTTCAATCTAGATGACCATGGGTTTATGGTTATGCAGCAGAAATTTCCTCTAGAAACCATCAGTCAACACACAATCGAAGAACTCTACCTCCCATCGTTGGAACAATTGATCCGGACCGCAGTAGGTCAAGAAGCGGAAATTTGCTGGTTCGATTGGAGAGTGCGTTGAGAAAGCATCCTTTTCCACTATGAATTTCTACCGCCTCTGCTGTCGAAGACAAGGTTTTCTAATTTATGCACAAGACACGATCAAGCGACAAGGCGAAAACGAGATTTCCGAAGGGGACCAAAATTCATCTCGACGACCGCTCGATCAATCTGGAACCAGTCCAGGCCGTACACGTTGGTGAGGTCTTTACATTTCCCCATTGCTTGTACCTGCCCCCTTTCAAGCGAACCACCGCTAAGATCATCTTTAGACCAGTCGTCCACTTCTGCTATCAATCGGGTTCGCCGCCATGCTGGGGATAGAGCGGAAGAACTTCTCAAGGGACGAGTCAGGATTATCAAGGAAGAAGCATTCCCGGAACTGCCTTGACACACTACTGACAGTTCTTAGTGTATGGAGGCCATCTGGAGATCCAATTGAGTCTCATCCCCTTGCGGTTATGGATGGTAGCACAGTTACAGATGAGAAATTGGTCGAGGTGGATGTGGTACGCCATTCTTACATCGGAGAGAGCTACTATCCTCTCCAGCACGACGCCTACAAATGGTACTTCATCAACAACCAGACAAAAGAGGACGTACTCTTGTTCAAGATGTATGATTCGGCTGAGGGTGTGAGAGCAAAGTGTGAGGCGAATCTCGCGTCAGCATGCGGCCGAATATGACTAACTCACCAGGCTGCCCCCACGCATCATTTCAAGTCGCCGCCACCAGCAATTTACGATCGAGGGAGAGCATTGAGGCGAGGGCATTGGTTTACACGCCGCATTGAGTTGCACTTTTGGTGATTTCAGGCTAGCCTTAAAATCTTGGGCAAGGTTTGCGTATCGCCTCATGAAAGCCATTGGGCTTGATCACAACTGGTCTGCCTTCAAAGTGTACAATCTTCTTTTCTCGATAACGCCTCCGTTTCCATCGTTGAAATGTGCGAGAAGTTGGCCAAGGTCCTGTGTTGCATCCAGATATAAACCACTGAGGACATGAGTATCTGGGTCGGCAGCGAGTGCAACGCACGTGTCTGCAGCAAGGGCAGGGGCGTCGGATTGATCCCCGTCCATCGTGTCGCGCATGTCCGCTACCATAGCCTGAAGCCGAGGTACCTTGAGCATTTCATCTTCATTCACTGAATTATCCATCAATGTTGTCTTGACGTCGCCTGGCTGGATGTAAAACGTGTGAACATCAGAACCCTGGAGCTCGAGATGAAGGCACTCATGAAATCGTAGTAACGCCGTTTTCGAGGCAGAGTATGCTGTCATGAAAGGGTGGTTATGAATAGCGTTGCGACTCCCTATGTGAATGGCAATACCACGACCTCTAGAAATCATTCCGGGGAGGAGACGGTGTGTTAGAGCAGCCGGGCCCTTCATGTTGACCTCAAAAACACGCCACCAATCTGAGAAATTGGTCTCGTGCTCAAGTGTCCCAATCCGATCTACCCCAGCATTGTTCACGAGGATGTCGATGGATGTAAAAGATTTGCCAGCCGTATTAATGAGACGATCTAGATCTAAATCGTCACTAATGTCCGCACATACGGCAATGGCTTTGGAATCGCCCCTTTCAGCAATTTGGGTGACCACGGCTTCGATTTCTCGCTCAGTGCGAGCGACGCATATGACGTTGGCTCCAGCACGAGCAAATGCCAAGGCAATTGCTTTGCCGATCCCTCTCCCCGCTCCAGTAACAAGAGCAACCTGGCCCTGTAGAGTACCAGTGAAACGTCCAGATTCGATGAAAGGATACGTGGTTGAATGTCGGTCGACTTCCGGCATGGACATGATGCAGGGTGATCAGTAGCGGCAAATAGCCGGTTTCCGGGTTAAGAATATTGAGGCTGGCTTTGAAGACTTCGTTCAGCCTTTAATCCGATGAAATATGACGTGTAGCAATTTGTGATCGTTCGGATCAAGATGATTGAGATGATGACAATGGCAGCTCTGAAGACTAGGCCAGCTCTCACATGAAAGGACAGCAACGCGAGTGCGACGTTCTTGATCCAGCCAAGAAGACTCCCCCACCTTCAGCGGAATGCCTTGACAGAGCGGGGTTAGAGTGGGATTCATTTTTCAAGCCCGAGGCTGATATGAATCTGCATTTTGATCACATTCTCCCACCCATCGTCATTGCGTCTGGTCAGCGTGGCTGCGTGGGGTTTGGGGGTGGTATCGAGACGCCCAACAAATGCCGCACATGATACCTCGACCTGCCGCTAACCTTGTTCTATTCCGTTTTGTATTTTTTGTGCAGATTCGCTTCCCTCCTTGCATTGGAAATCCCAAGGCCGTCCACAGCTGGGCTGTGCACTGTGCGATGAAGCTGGGGCAGCGACGGTGGACTGATATACTGCCACAGCTTGGCTCTCATGAGCTTGAAAATGGCAGCACTTGAAAACTGGAAGAGGAGATTACTGAGCCTTGGCTTTCACTCACGAGAACGGGGAATTCGTCTGTCATGCGTTCCCAGACTGGATCGTTGGCCATGATATCCACCAAATCTGACGGCTGCAGATTGAAACATTGCCCAACCGAGCCCAAAATGAGGCCTTCCGAGAAAAGAAAGGCCACATTGACAAAGATTGAATAGTCAAGCACGGTACCTGAGTCTGTGATGTGAACCAATTTCTTCCTCATGCATCATCACAAGCCGCCTCACTCAATATGCTCGACACAGTTGACAAGAGCCGCGACGAATCCGTTGCCGTAGACCCAGACGGCGAGAACCCTCTCATACCGAAAAAATGCCGAGTTCTCTGGGCCCAGACAATCGCGGAGAAGAGGGATGCTCTCCTGAAAGTTAGCCCTAACAGGGCTCTCAGCATACACAGCTACCAGGACCTGGAGCGCTCCGCAAAGTTGATACAGTCAAAGGCGAAGCAAAGTAAAATTGCCCGGGCATTAGTGAAACTTAATCCTTTCGTGATGCGCTTGCAATCTCTGCTGAGCGCGGTATCGATGTTTGTTCAGTCGGATCCGACGTATTCAGCTCTGGTAATTAGTTCTTTCCAACCATCCCAGCATTCAACATGTTACTGACGTTTATAGATATGGGGAGGACTGTTGGTATGCCTAGAGGTATCTAGCTACTATCTTGTTCTAATTCTTTTTGAGGAATATCTTATTGACATAGTCGACAGTGCTTTTCCAAAACAGCGAAGGCATTGAATGACATCAGCGAGCTCCTTGACGACATGGGGAGAGCAATGCCCCTGTTCGAGCAGTACATGGAATTGTATCCTGGCAACGAAATTCTTGAGTCCATCTTGCTTGATATTTATCGAAGCTACGCCAGTACACTCATAAACGCAATTGAGTTTCTTCAAATGAAATCCTGGTGTTAGTTATCTCTGCACACAATTTCCCAGCCCTTCTAGCTTACTTACATGACCTGCCCTAGGGAAGCCCATCGAGTCTGTATTAGGCCCTATCATGCAAAACTTTGACACAGAGAAGGAGTCAATCACGAAAAGCATTGTCGATTTCGAGCGCCAAACGAAGCTTGAGCACCACAAAGAATCTTCCCGACACTATCGACTCGTCCAGGACGCTCTGCCTCAAGCCGAGATAGTGTCAAAGACCCCATCTTCGCTATTTTTGGTCCCGTGTCCGAGAAATTCAAGATTTGTTGGACAAGACCGTGAACTCAAATTCCTCTTAGAGGGAGTGGAAGGTGCATTGAAATCGCAGCGATCTTGCGTCATTCATGGCATCGGCGGTGTCGGCAAAACTCATCTCGCGCTCGAGTTCTGTCACAGACATCGAGACAGATTCCAGTTCATCTTCTGGGTCGATGCGCAGAATGAAGCCACGATATCAGGCTCCTTTGTCAGAATCGCTGAATCATTGTCTCTTCACGATGGGACAAAAGCTCCTGGTCCGCGGGTTGTGGAAGTTGCGCGTCAATGGCTTTGTCAGAGTAAATTACAAGCAGTCTACTTCGTATGATAATTGATAGACTGACCGACTGACTTGACAGATTCCGGTTGGCTTCTCATTTTCGACAATGTTGAATGCGATGCTCTGATTCGGAACCGGTTCTGGCCTCCATGTCAACATGGCGCTATAATCCTCACCTCTCAGAGAACTGATCTACGTTTCGAGACTGACTCTTCGTTGCCACTCGAGCCTCTTGCCGATGACGACGGCTCAAAGTTGCTACTGCAGTACCTACCGAACCATCAAAACGAGTCAGATCTGGAATTGGCCAGACAGCTTTCAAGAGAGGTCGACAAGTTGCCACTTCTGCTCGTTGGGCTGGGTGGCTTTATTTCTGAGAGTTATGCAGATCCACAAGACGTGTTGAACCTGCTGCGCACATCTCCACAGGCTCCTAGTCTAGTGTTCTCAGATGAAGCAGCTCATATGTATCCAAGGCCTATTGAGCCAGTATTTCAGTTGTCTATCGATCAGTTGGCCCATCCTTCCCGACAGGCCGTTGATACCATGGCAATGCTGTCTCCAGACGATATACCAGAGCGATTGCTGTTGACAGACCCCCCGGGACATGTGTCGCGGAGGCTTTCCAAAGAGGCCCAGTCAATGTGGTAAGCTTACATGCTTCAGATCTAAAAACGCGTGTAAATACTAATAGGATGCAGGTTTACCAAGGAAGTTCGTCGAAAGCTTTGTTCCAGACACTTGATCAATGTCCGAAGATCAGAAACAAATCCGCAGTGTATTTATTCAATGCATCGCTCTGTCCAGAGATCTGTCCTGAGCATGCTAGCGAATGACCCACGGAAATTGCAACTTGCCTTCAACAAAGCCGTGAGCGTTGTTTACAGCAATCTTCCTAGGCCATCAGCAATCATGGTGCCACATCTCGAAGGGTTCGATCTTTTTGCTAAATACATGCCGCACGTTCTGAGCATCCGTAGTAGGTATGTGCAATTCAGCGACGAAATAGTCCCGACCCAAGAGTTTGCAGAAATGCTTTGCTCTTTGGCCGCTTATCTGTACGAGTTGGGGCTCACTAGTTCGTGCCTTGAGGTTGCTGAGACGGGCGAACAAGTCTGCCGTGAGCTTTCAAGGCAGCATATGCGTCTAAAATCTGGCCTACCTACTCCTCCATCAAGCCCTCCACCTGACGCTAAACCTCAGACTCTCCGTGGCCATTTTACACTGAGCCCTACAACCCTCGCCGCCAATCTCGCCGCTTATGGGGCTGGAGTGATTTGGATCACAGGGGGCATTGTAAACCGCCAGAAAGGCCACGAGATGACGGAGAGGGTATTGAAACGTCGAAAAGAGCAGATGTTCCACTCTATCGATGAGCTACATCATGCAGAAAATGAGAACTTGCTAGCGAACGGGTTCAACGATTGGGCTCTGCAGCTGATCAACGAGGGGAGATACAAGGAAGCCAAGCCATTCAGTGAAAAGTCTTTGGAGATGAAGTATCGGCTACTCGGTAAGAAAACCAACCAGTTTCAGTTCTTCATTTCTAAGATCTTGCTTGCCTTTGTTTTCCTCTCTGAGGGACGAGTACAAGATGCACCTCCCATGGCCCTGGACGCTATCGACCACATCCAGAGAGAGAAGGGCCGAGATGCACCCTTTACTTTGAACTACATGTGCTACGTGGCCGATGTTTGGGCAGCCTCAGGCAATTATAGCAAAGCTTTACCGCTTTACGAATCTTCCGTGGCCGCGCGAAGTCAGCTTTTCGGCCAGACGAACCAGGCGACCCTCAATGGTCGCTTTGCTGTCGCACTCTGTCTGTACAACCTTGGTGAATACGCACAAGCTTCGTAAGTAAATGTCTTGTATTTATCTGGATAATTGCCTGACATAGCCAAAAGGAACCATGTGAACCAGTGCTTAAAGCAAAAGGGCGCTGCAAACTGGGGCGAGGAACATCTGTTGCGGGCTAGGTATCTTCTGGCCCTCATCATGCAGAATCTAAACGATGAGGACAAAAGTTGGCATATGCAGGAGACAGAAACCATCCTGCATCGTAATGCGTTGCTTGCTCAATATGGCAGGGGCAACTGGGCTCGCCCAGCTGGACACAGTGAATTTGCATACTTCGATTACTTGGTCAACATTCATGCAGGACGGACCTCATTTCTTGAGCTTGACGACATGTGAATCGGATGCTCAAATGAATTCTAGGGCAAACGGTAAGACGGAAAATGACATTGAAAACTGGGCAAAAAACTAGGCTAGGCTGCGTGCGACTGTAGATACCAAGATCAGAGGTCATTTACAGCAATCGAGAACCGCTGTCTTCGGGCGGTGAGGACAGGGGACTCATGTGATTACAGAGCTTGAGAGAGAAAGTGAGACACATATTCATCACCCCGCTCCAATTCTCAGCCGCATTCTCCCTCTTGCATGATCTTTCCCACACCGCACTAAGACACTCCAGACGCAAAGTACCATCTCAAACACTTCGCAGCTGGCAAATTCAGAAGACGAAACATGAGACTCAAGATGTCGCCCCCTCCAGATTTTGATGCTGGCAACCTCCTGCTGCGGGAAGCAACAGAAGAAGAGAAGTTCCAGAGCTGGCGCAACAACAGCGCTGCTTGGAAGGGAAAACTAACGATTGAAGAATACATCGGGCAACAAGCCATCAACGGAAACCAAGAATTGACGCGTAATGGTCGCATTAGATATTGGATCTACACCGACGGAACAACCATCTACACATCAGCCGAGACGCTGCAGAAGCCCGTTGTGGTACGTTCTGCAGACGGGAAGGTCACTGCTGAGTGGAGCTATGGTGTGGCAGGAGTCTTTACACCGGTAGAGTTTCGCAAACATGGCTGTGCTTCCAATATGATGCGGAAGCTTGCACTTTGGCTTGATAACGATGCGTCACCATGCCAATTCACCGTGCTTTGGTCAGCTGTAGGGGTAAGTTGAAGGCTACTCGGTCTAGCTCTAGTGTTACTCAACTGATCCTTCATGACTAGAAATTTTACGAGCCCTTCGGCTGGTCCATCTTTCCGACCAGGGAAGCTGTCATCCCCACAGCTCCGGCTAGCTTCAAGATGAAGGCCAGTTTCATGGAACGCGGTCAGCTGCAGCCGCTGTGTGACTGGGACACAGAGACGATGACTTCTCGCATGAAACGCCGTTCTTTGGAGCACAGTGAGCAAATATGCGTGGCTTTCCTACCCACGTTTGCACAAGCAGAATGGTACTTTGCCTCCGAGGAGTACGTTGCTTCAAAACTTTTCAAGAAACCCAATCGGAATCCCACTGTCAAGGGTGCACAGAGCCTTGATGGAAATGTTTGGTGCTACTGGTTACACGATTTCAATAGTGATAAGCTGGTCATACTGCGACTAGTGTTTCGGCAGGATAGCGAATCGGGGGACAAGAAGCAATCCACTCTGCAATCTTTGGGACATATCCTGCAGATGGCGAGGGCAGAGGCTTACAATTGGGGCTTAAAGGATGTGTCGATTTGGTACCCAGACGAGAGGGTGATTTCAGCATGTCGAATGGTCCTGCGTGTGGAGCCAGATGTTCGCGAGGAGATCCAAGGGAATGTTCCTTGCTTGAGATGGAGGCACAACAAGTGGGGTGGCGGGGTTTGGAATGAAGTTCTCTGGGAGTACAGAGAGATGTATCCTTGGTGTTAGAGGTTGATGTTGGTTGGAATTGGAAATGAAACCCGTCAGAAGAGACGCAAATTTTTGGCAAGACTAAAAAATCACACAGATCATTTGAATCTCAAAGCTGGACCTGAATCATAGGGAATCTACTATTGATGACTCTAAATTTGCTGTTCATCATTTATTGAAAGCGGATGAAAAATCTAATAAATGTGAAATTGTCGGGAATCGCTCAACCAAACACAATAAGTACATGAAAGAGAGCTCAGACTAAACACCGGCCCAAACGGCTACTCGCAGATGCGGTCACTGCCATTTAGTTGACAGAAATGGTGTAGGCCGAAGTCTTAAAGACACAGTTGGAACCTAGTGAATTGGCACGTGTTAGCCCAAACAATTACTACGAGAGTTTTTCGGATTATCACTTACCAACGAAAGGCTCAGTGCCAGCCTGGAGGCTGGTGATGACACTGCTGGTCGGCACACCTTGGCTGGCGGTCAGGTACTGGAAGAACTTGTTGAGATCACCGCTCCAGTTGCCAATGTTGCTGGGGGCAACGAAGGAGAAGACAGTGGTGTCTCCGTTGGGTCCCTTGAAGAGCTTCCACTTGGTGCCTAGAATGGTGGGCGTAGCAAGAGGCGTGTCGTTGGTTGTGGAGATGGGGCCCGCTCCGCCGTACGAGCCAACCCAGACCATAATTTCGTACTTGTTGGCAGCTCCAACGGAGGGGGCGAGCCACAGGTCGTAGGAAACATCAGAGACCATGTTAGTGCCAGTATATCTTGAAGGCGTTAGTTGAATACAGTTCTATGTCGTGATTAATTGAATCTTCACGTACCTCCAGGTCCAGGTGGATGGGATGGACTTGATGGCCGACAGGGGCTTGTTGACGTTCTCGAGCGCGACGTTGGAGTACGATTTCACGTGGGTGGGGCCGCCGGCCCAGGTCCAGGTAGTAGACCAGGAGAACGAGTTGCTGCTGACGGAGTTGAAGGTGGTGCACTGAGATCCCGAAGTGGCATCTCCACGGCCCCAGTTGTTGTGGTAGACGGTCTTGCCGCTGGTCGTGAGGCTGCCAAAGGCGTCACACCAGGTGGTGGCGCGCTTCTCGAGCTCGGGGGTAGGGGTAGCAACGGCAACAGTGGCCAGCAGAGCCGAGAGCATGTAAGAGACGGACTTCATGATGGAATATAGCGTACGAAAGAATCTAGAGAATGGAATGAGAGACTGATGCTGAACTAAGATCAAGGAGAAGATAGGGTGCCTTAATATATTGTCAGTATGTAAATGCATGGACCGAAATAGCCTGGCCCAATCTAGTCCTCTCATTACGGGACAACTCCCGATTGGGATTTTAGCTTCAAATTCTCGGCCGTTGAGTCTCCGGCACCCATAACTAGTTGGCCTAGAGTCCGTTGCTACCTGAAACGGGGCCGAAGGAGCTGGCTCGTGTGGGATTAGCAGCCTTCGAGAACCGTGCCGGTGTCTCCGAGCCGTGGACCCATGCTTTGAAGTTCCACCAATTGGTACGGCTCTGCGAATTCTCCGCCTCGTACCGATCAGCCGAGACTCAAGTCAAGCTTCGATCTCCACTGGGCCCGTGTTTCAGCTCGTGCCTGTTATTCGTTTAATAGCTTGCCAGCTTCCCCACCTTAGTCTCGAACCTTGCGAACCTTTTATCAGACGTAAATCCGGACAGTGAGCAACACGAAGCAAACCAGATAGACACTATTTGATTCACATAAACCTTCTATCTCGTAACTGTCAGACTGTGTACTGATATAGACTAGCACATGGGATGGCCGAGTTGTCGCCACCGCACAAGCCGACATAGATGCATCAGACCCGTCGATAATTCATGGACGCAGGCATCAATTGGTTCGTCGCATTTGCTGTGCCTTAAAGTCTCGCGGTGCAGTTGCCAGTTTTGGTCTGGCAACTAGTTGAAAGAGAGACGCTCCTTGTGATGGAAGCTCAAGATGTCCAATCCGGGAAGATAATGCGCAATCCTCGATGACGACAGCGCCAGGGGCCATGTCAAGCTGTAAATCGAGGCACTTTTGAATTGAGAGCGTTTTTAGCCGTTGATTAAATCGCACCATGCTTGATACTACACTAGGGGTAGGATGGAGACGGCGAAACCGTTGTTGGCCGCGTCAGGTCTTACCCTATACCGGAGGCTAGGTGATACTCTCGACATTTTCAGTATCTGTGAAGTCTGATGAACTCCGTAGATATTTGACATGATAGGAATGCTAGTATTGACGCGTTTTCGCGGTTAACCTGTGTCTGGAAAGTAAACCAAGTCAGAGAGGAAGACTTCTTATTTAGCGGATGAAATTCACGATTGAGGGATCTCGGGAGTGTCAAATGATAACCCAAGCTTCTCATGATGCAGCTTTCACACTACTTCACATCCAATGCAGGCAGCTCCTGTCTGCTCTCCAAGTCCTGCGCCAATTCTTGCAACATCAGCTCCGTCTTGACAGTGTCGACATGCTTCTTCCCCAGCTCCCTCGCTTGTGCTTTGATGACGGCCTTATAGAGCTTTCTGGAGTCGTCAAACTTCCCACGCAGCCTCAAGTTCAGGGCGATGCTACGTGTGGTCTGGAGTGTCACGGGGTTGTCGAGCCCCAGCAATTTTTCTTGCGCCATAAGCACCTGCGCTAATTCCTCAGCAGCCTGGTCGAAACGCCCCAGCTCTTGGAGTAGCAGGGCGTGGTTGTGCCGAGTGAGCAGCGTCTCTGGGTGATTAGGTCCAAGGGCTTTCCACTGGCCTGGAAGGACAAGACGAAAGGCATCCTCCGCCTCTTTGAACTTGCCTTGGGTACAATACATGACGGCGAGGCTACCTGAGATCTTGTGAAACAAATCATTGGCCACCGACACGGGCTTCTTGGTATCAATCTGGGCATGAACGCGTTGCAACGCGTCGCAAAATAGCTCTTCGGCTTTGCCGTGTTGTCCTTGAGCGTCTTGTGCGAGTGCTAGGTTGTACTGATTCCGAGCCAAATCCAAGGGGCTGGCTTCTTCTTTGCTGTTCACCCAGCTGAAGACGCGTTGGTACATTGAGGCCGCGCTATCAGGCCCGTCATATTTTCCCTGTGCCATCCGGCGGGCAGCGACGTCGCTGGCCGTTCGGACCGTGTTACGATGGCGCCATTGGGCATCGCTCTTTTCAAGCTCAAGGAACTGCTTCTCTTCATCGAGTTGACAGGAGGCCTTGCTCGGACGAGGGACATCTTTCTTCATTTGAGCAGCCATGACGCCTGCGTTCCCGATAGCTTGCTTCGTCTCTTGTACCAAAGCCTTCGTCGTCTCCGAGTCGGGGTGTTTCTCCCTCAGAGAGAGGCACTGTTCGAGGGACTTGAGCGCCTTCTTCGGCTCTTTCAGCTCCATGTAGTAGTCCGAGACCTTGGACATGAGAGTGGCAAGCTCGAGACTGCTTTCAGGCGAACTCGGCTTGAACTTGCACACAGCCAACGCGCAAGGAAGCAACGACTCTCTTGCATCGCCGGCAAACTTGTAAAGTACAGAATGCAATGCCAGTTCTTCAACGGATGCCTTTTCCCCGTTTTCAGCAAGCCATCGCTGTCCAAGTGACCTGAAAAAGGTGGTGATGAAGATGATGCGTCGATCCTGAGACGGCTCGACAATGTCATAATATTCCAAGATGGGAATCAGCTCAGACGCCTCATGTCTTGACAAAAGAATGTCGGGAATGCATTGCACATGCAATGTGGAAATCAGCAGCAGTAACTCCGCAGCTTTAGGATCCTTGGCCTGAATCAACCTGTAAAGCAGCGTCCACGCATAGACTGCGCTTGGTTGATCTGTCGGCTTGTCTCTAATCAGCAGCAGATACTTCCTCGGAGAGATCCGTTCGCCGCTCTTCGACATGTAAGAGTGCGCCAGTGTGAGGGCGCCAGCTGATCCATCGAGTGTCTTGGCCAGATCGAGTGCGGTATCTGACCTGGCTTTGTCTGACCGTGTGTTCCCCAAGATCTCTAAAGCATCTCCATCTTTCAGGGAATCGACGTTTATGAGGGATTTGGTGTCCTCTCCGACGAGGCGTTTGGCCAAGGACTTTGAACGCGTTGTAATGAGGACCCTTGCAAACATGCCAGTGGGCATGAGGTCTAGCAGTGATTTTCCAGAGCTGCGAGAGCTGGTTGTGGTCAGATGCGCGTCTTTTTCAAGGCCATCAAGAATCATCAACCAAGCACCGCTGGAATCCTGTTTCAGAGACTGGTGAACTGCCTCGACAGCGTGATGTCGTTCCGTGCTCTCTTTGCTGAGATGGAGTGTCTTGGCGATGCGCATGTACGAGAGTTGCAACTGCTCAGCGTTGCCAGCGTTCACCCAGTGGACTCTTGCCCCAGGATGATTCTTAAGATACGCGTCCGAGTACTCCACAGCAATGTGGGTTTTTCTGTTTTCGACCTGCTTAGCTCAAGGGTCTCTGCGTGTACGGACATAACGGGATCATGGATGGTTCCTTAACATACCCATTTCCGGATTCTCCACACAACACTACCTTCAGCGCCTTGCCAAACCTTTTGTCGATATCCTTCAAAACGCCCTTCCGGGGCGCGAAATTGTGTTCCCTCTTGATGGGGGCCGCAAAGGTTGGCATGTAGTGTTGCAAAGTTGGAGAGGGAGGGATTTTGTCTGGAGAGCACATATAGTCAGAGAACGGTTCAAGCATCGTCACGAGAAACCAGGACGAAGGAATAGACACGGAAGATAAAGCTGGGTGAGTTATCTTTACAGTCTAAGTGAAAAGCCAAATGGTCTGACCGGGAATCTAGCAAATCTTCCATCTCGTCTACTCTCGTGAAGTGGGTGGGTATCCTTGTTTTGCCTTACCCATTTCTCTAGCATGCAGGATCTTCAAAGAAGCCTTCCTCATCTCGTTGATTTGGCGTTGAACGCTTCGGTAATGGTCGTTTTTGCTGCAATCGAACTTGTTTAGATTGAAGTGGTTGAGAGCAAGTCCCAGCTTTCTATACCCGTCCAAGGAGCCGCATCTTTGGTCGACCATAAACTCCTGTGGGTTGAACAGGTCAGCTTGCTACCGCGACTAAAAGATGCTCGAAATACTCTTACGGAGATACCCTGCAGGGCAACAATGGCTCCGACTTTGGTCTGTTTCTGCTCAAAAAAGCAAAAAACCTGTGGTGGCGACTGGGATGTTTGAAGCCGTCTTGTAAAATCGTGCACAGTGTTGAGCAACTCCCCGCTGTCTTGAGCCATCGTCTTCAAGGACTCGTCTTGTATTTGCAACTTGGACTCCACAATGTAAGCATAAATCTTGCCGTTGGTACCGAGCTCGGATGAGTCACGAAGTCCTTGGTGGGGTGTGCCCATGAATATCATTCCAGTTATGGACTCGGACATGTTACAATGGTCGCCGGGATGGAATACCGCGTTGTTGTACGCCTGATAAAATTCGTCAGAAACAAAAATGTGTAGGCATCAGTTTATGTGAAGCCTCACCTTTTGAATGACAAGCCCGCCAAAGCAGTGCCCAATCAAGATTAGTGGCCGAAAAGGACAATCCTGTGGTTTGTTAGCATCCCGAGCTCACCACACCTTGGGGATAAAGACAGCTCGTCAAGCTTACTTGTCTCTCGCCTGTGAGTGAGTTCAGAAGATTGTCCGCTACGGAGTTCAGAGACTGCTTGACCGCATCTTCACCAACCCAGACCGAATCATAGCCAAAGGACATGACCCTTGCTGTCTTGACATCATTGGGGAGCATGGATTTGTCTTCGAGCCAGTCAACTCCTGATGGCTTGTGAACCCATGTTACTTTCGGGTCAACGCCGATTCCGTGAACCGCAACAATACTGCGTGCTGCGTTAGTAGACCACTCGTCATTTATCTCCAAGTTCCGTCATACTCAACGTCGATGTCGTCTGGGTCTGCTGGCTCGTAACGCACCTTCAACCCGACATCACTGGGGTCAATCTTTGGGATCAGCTTCCTGATAGCTGCAGCCTTGGACTCAGGTGTGTCTGTGGGGTTTTTGACATCTTTAGCCTTGTATTCGGGCGTGTTTGAGAGACTTTTGGCGTCTGCCGCCTCAGTCTCTGGGAGGACATGGCTCAGAGGCTCGGGCATGTTGACGGTTGCCATCTTACGGTCCAGAAAGGCTGTCGCCTTCAATAGTTAGACAGAGAAGCCGTTGAAAACGAAATCAATATGGTAGAACAGGGGGGATATTTCTCGGAGCCACTTTATTCCAGTGAAAGATGGTGGGATGCAGATAGTCACTACGGTTATTGGACATGTATTTGAGTTTATTCACAGTCTATGGAAGGAGCCTTGCGAGACACACTACCAAGCCACATTCAACTCAGTCCCGGCTGAAAGACAAAAAGGCAATACAAGTGCCGAAAGCCCTCCAATAGCCACCTATAGATGATGCTGTATAACGCTTTCAGCTTTGGGGGCTGTTGGGGGTGGCTTTCCAGAAGGGGAAAGTCCCAGAGTGCATCGCCAGCCTGCATCATGCAAGCCGCATGCCGCAGCAGGCTATGCTCAACTCGACGGCTCATTGCCCAATGCTCACTGCATGAGCCCACAGCTATCCCTGCTCAGAGATCCAACTCATCGGTGTGCGGAGCAGCGAAGTGAGGCTGTTCGGGTTGTGATGCGCCGCAGTTAGGCTTCCATGCTTGGGCTCGGCTTTGGTCTTCGCTCAAAAGGCTTGCTGAAGTTGCCAGCATCCCTGGATCGTAGATGCATGCCACCCCCTTTTCTCAAACCAAACTTCGCCTTTTTTGTCTCGCCGCTACAAAGCAAATCAAACAAGCGCCAAATGGAACGCGGCAAGGGTTACGTCTCCGTCATGTCTCAGTGGTCAGCAGACGACGAGCTGGTGAGGCTCGAATGCACCGTACCCGGTCAGCCCCTGATCTTGCTTGAGGACCAGGTAGAAGTTCATCGGTTCCTCGATAAGGAGCTCTCCACGCTGCGGCTGAGACGCAGATACGCCATATTGTTCGTTACCTCTAAGCCTGACAACATCAGCTCGCTTCATCACCAGGCTTTCAAGGGCCGCAAGATCTGCATCACGGAGCGGGTTGATCTCCACCTGGTGTGGTACTACGACCGCATTTTCATCAAGCCCATACCAAAGTGCCTCTTCAGCCGCACCTTTCGAGAAACATACCTCCCCCACGCCATGGATTTCGATGGAGCCGACCTCGCGCCCGAGGCAAGCGGCTTCTTGAAAACCTACTCGATGCTGATCGTTCACGAGTCCGATTTCGACTTGGCTAAGGAGCTAAGACTGTTGCCCGAGTGGATCGACTGGGTCAGTTGGTGCCATTTCATCCAAGAGTTCCACCGGCTGAGTGCCAAGCATGTGGCGAAGCGCTATCACTACGGCGAGATACGACTCACAAGGCTCAACTCCTTTTCCAGCCTGCTGTACGGCTCCTGCTTCGAGGAGGTGCAGTACAACTACGCCACCTACTTTGCAAGATTTGGAGCGCCGTACGTGTTTGTGTTTGGAGCCATCACCGTTCTGTTGACGGCCTTGCAGACTGGCCTCGCGGCCTACCCCGACGGAGCCATGTATCAGGACATCGCTGTCAAGTTTGTTCCGTTTGCATGCATGATTACTATAGCTGGGCTACTCTTATTGCCGGTGCTGTGTCTATTTTTCCAGCTAAAGGAGATTTTCCTGTACAACTACCGCTACCGAGAAATGCCTTGAAGTGCGTGTGGGGTTGGGGCACCTCTGTTGCAACTTAGATCGTCATCTGCTACCCGCAATTCAACGCTACTCTTGCATATCGTGTATCTTAAAGTGAGTCAACACTATGCAGCGCCTCAACAGCCTCGCCCCACAACTCAAGATGTGAAGCAGCCGGAGACATCACCCAACCTTGCCATCAAGCCACTTACTGAAGAGCCTCATCACGAGGTTCGCAGAGCGACTTCCCAAGCAAGTATCTGCTACATAGATCACAAGATATGGAAAGACGCGCAAGCAATAGTTCCCTTCCTTCCTGCAGCCACAGTGGATAACATAGTGAGACTCACTACTGAGCCTTCAACCAACAGAGCCCTAACATGCCGACTCCACCAACATTTCTTGACCAGGCCACCAATGACAGTCGAAGTTTAAAGCAAGCCACTTGTTCATTCTGCATATACGATGTTGTATCGTCCCCCACAGATACTGTCGGTGAAGCAGTTAGTTTAGGCTGTGTTCCAGTCTAGCCACTGTTTCGGCCCTTTTCCTATTGGCATCCCACAGCCTCTTCTGACGTGATCCTTACGATCAATCCTCTTTCTCCCTGCGGCGTTTGTGAATCATATGCAGCAATTCAAGTGCTCGTATCTTGGCCCCCTCCCAGAGCCGCATCCGCGTGTCAACAGTCTAGTTTACTGCTTCGTTCAATGCCTTGGCTAGTGAGACTGTCCAGCACCGCATCTTCGGCCGCTTCATCAATTAGACCCAGCCGCCGATTGGAGATTGCGACGCAGGCTTAGCATTTCCGATGATGATTTTCACTGTCTTACCATGTCCCTAAGTGAAGGCGAGTCAGTGCCTTGTTCGCGACCCAGTCTAATCCAGGACTTTCAACTGGGCCTGTTCATGTCGTTGGGTAATGGTCCTCAGCATGCAGCACAGAGAGAACTAGTTTGACACAGTGAATAGAGACCTGAGAATAGATTTGCCAGCAGAAACTACGAAAATGATTACCCCAAATGCCATGACTCAATACCCTTGCCTGTAACTGCCCCTCTTGATCTCCGCTCCCACGAAATCCGCTGCCAGCTTGTCGGTTTGGGCCTCTCGTGTGAGCCAGTTCTTCTCCTGCTGGAATAAAAGAGTCTGAGCGTTTTTTTTCCTTTGAAGCTGGTCTCGATCTTTCTCCCCCGATAGTCTGTCCGCTGTAGCTCTCCTGGCGAGCTTGTTCTTGTCCTGCTGCATCGACACCGTCTGATCATTCTTCTTCTTCTGTATTTGTGTCTTCTTCTGTTCAGTCGAAACCTGTATCTTTGCCTTCTTCTGCTCGATAGACACCTTGTCCGCGTTTGCTTTCCTGGCAAGCTTGTCCTTCTCCTGCTGAATCGCGATGGTCTGCTTACCCTTCTGCTGCTGGATTAACAGACTCTGCTCGCCTGTCTGTTGCTGGAACTGGAGCTTTTGTTTATGCTCGTACTGAGTTCTGGCCGCCGAGATGTGGGCTTGCCGTATCTTTGACTCTTCAGCTTGCTCGTAGCCCAGGACAGTAAGTGATTGTCTCTGCTGCTGTGCTTGCAGTTGCTGCTGTGCCTTCTGCTGCTGGGCTTGGAGCTGTTGCTGTGTCAATTGACCGTGCTGCACCAATTGGCTCTGGTGGGCCATGTGCGAGTAGTTCTGCTTTTGTTCTTGGCGCTGAGCCTCGATGTCCATTTTCGTAGCGGCCTCCTCCAACTCGAATTGTAACTTGGTCTTGTGCTCCATTTCTTTGGTGTAATACTTCTCGTCTTCCTTTCGACGCCTCGTCTCATCGTCATCAATCTTCTGAGGCATCCCTATCGCGTCATGAGGTTGTCGCCCTCTTAAGTTGGCGGAACCAAATAAGATGTAAAACCGATCCGGACATTGCTTGTCGTAGAGAATCTTGAGTAGTTTTCCATCGTTGTCAGGGTCAGGCTCGGTGCCTTCGCAATTTTTTCTCAAATACATGGTTGGAGAGTAGCAAAACCTGTCCCCTGTCATGGTGTCATTAGAGGTAACGAAGACGTTCTCCTCGTTGTTCAGATCGCGCCATATGACATGTAAGAGAGCCTCTGTGACGTGGCACGGGTTGAGATTCCCAAGCGCCATGAACAACGCGTTCTTTCCCGTAGCCCGATGCTTGGTGAGAGCATTGGATTTGCCCTTCTCGGCACCCTTTTCGAGGGCGGTAATGGTGCCTTCTATATCGACAATTTCTCGTGTTCCATCGCACATGGCGGTCAACTCCTGCAGGGCTGACCGGCCATGATGCTTGCCGCTAGGAAAGCCAGGGTCGTGTTTGCCCTTGATGAGAGCAGCTACCACTTTAACGTGTAAGTTTCTGGCTGCTTCATGGAGGCTGCCATCGTTCAGTCTCGAATGGGCTTTGATGAGTTCCTTCGCAGATTCTACGTCTCCTACTTGGGATGCGTAGAATAGAGCGGCGTTGGCGAAGTAGTCGGTATGCAGGGGGTCTGCTTTTTCGGCGATGAGTTTGGCGACTATATCGGCACGCCCATTTTTTGCAGCGAGGATCAAGCATGTTGTCTTTGAAACGGACGATGTGAAGTGTAAATCGGCTAGCATCAGTTAGCAATCTGTTATTTTACACGGAGCATCGGCGAGATGAGGCTTACCCTTGGCATCTATCAGTTCAACGATGGTCGTTGATGAGATTCTGTGATTGTCTCGTCGATGCAAAGCCCATAGCAGAGTTGTGACTTGTTCTTCGCCGATTGTCTTGTCATCACTGATGTTGGCGTGAAACGGCGTCTCCAAGTCGCATCCTAGCTCAACTAGGCGCTTCACCAGAGTTGATGAGTCAGGACGGGCCGACAGACAGGCGGGGTGGACGGCCATCGCGAAACGCAGCCTTGAAGTCACATTGAGCCTCAGCGCCATGGTTGACAAGAACTTCAATCAGAGCAAGAACCTTGGACTCTTCCAGGGGCGCCGTAATAGCAGTGGCAAAGGCTTGCGTCAAGGCCTCGCTTTTCGCGCCGCTTGAGATGAGTTTCTCGAGGAGCGGCGCGAGCCCGGCTCTGATGGCAATCTTCAAAGCTTCGCCATCTCTGAAGTTGACATCAGCCGGCTCTCCCACGCTAAGAAGAATGTCTATTAGATCCTCCGTGCCCTTGCCATTGACGTATGAAGTTGCTGCTTTGAGTAGAGCAACGTTCACAGATTCACCAGCACAACCCTCCTCAAGCAGATCAGAGACCAACCAGAGGTTGTCGGGGAACTGCCACTCATCAGAGTGTTCCATGACTCTACTCAGGGCCTTTCCCAAAGCATCGGGGCCCGTGGCACTTTGAAGCAAGGCAATCGCATCAGGGTCGAATCTTGTCGCAGCTCGGCAGAATGCCTCGTCAATCTCTGGGCCGGATGCCCCCAACTCGAGGAGGAACTGGATGACCTCAAGCCCAGAGGGATTGAGCCAGTTTTCGCTGCCCGACACAAGAGCAGCGAATGCAGCCGCAAAGGCCTTTGTTGATGTCTGACGCTGAGCCAAATATTGCAGAACGTCGAGGAGCAGGCCTTTGGCAGCGGCGATGGCCACAGCATTTTGAAGTCTCTCGTCACAGCCCCATCCCGATGCAGTTTGGCTAGAGCCGGCTTGCATGAGAAGTTCGATAACTTGAAGCCTTATTTCGGGTTCGTTCAGAGTCATGGCAGCTATGGCGGCGCTGCTGAGAGAAACGACTGACGGTCCGTGGAGTAGAAACGTCGATAAAAGCTCAACGCGTTTCTTGCCGATTGCCAGAGCAAACAACTTTCCTCCGCCATAATTGACATTGGCCGAACCCTTTGTCAGCAAAATGTCAACGAGCTGTTTGTCAACAGGCTCATTGCCCATGATCAAAGCGTCCTCGAGAACCCTGAGAAGCGTGGCGGCGACAGTGTCTCCGCGCAGTCCAGCAGACAGTATGAGCTCCACCAACTGACGAACAGTCGGAAGGTCTGGTATTTCGACAGCTTGATCCAGAGCGGCGTAGAGCATACCATCTGATGGTTTTCCTTGCAAAAGAATTTTGAGTAGATCGGGGCGACCGGCTTTGACTGCTGAAAGAAGAGGAGCTCCGTTCTCGTAGCAAACGGATGCACCATGCTGAACTAAAGACTCGACGAGTGGAGGATTCTGGTCCTCGACAGCCTTCAAAAGCGTAGCGTCTGTCTTTAGGCCTTTTGCTCCCGCCAGCAGACATGCCTTAATGAGTTGATCTTGCATCAAGCCGTATGCTTCTCCAACTACGTCGTCGAGCAACTTCGTACGGCCGCTCATCGTTTCGTGCGCAGCAATGTGCTTTGCAACTTCTTCATTCTTGTTTTTACAGGCCGTGAAGAGTGCAGATCCGGTTTGGAAAGCGACGTCTGCACCGTTAGCCAAGAGCATCTGTGCCTTGGCAACGTGTCCATGTTTTGCGGCTCGCACCAACCCCTGGTTGCGGCAGTCTTGACAAGCGCCCTTGGACTTTCTCAAGAGAATGTTGACCATGTCGTCAGAGCCTGATTGTACCGCTTGGAGGAACTGATCGCACGCCCTGGAGGCGTCCGCGCCCCTGGCCAACAGGATGTAAGCCTTGGCAGCGTCGTTTTGACTAATGGCGACGGGAAGCGCTTCTGTCACACATCTCTCGTCGGCAGTTTGAGCAAGGAGGAACACAACATCTTCGGAACAGTTGCGCGTCGCGAGTTCTACGACATTGTTTGGGATATTGACTTGATCTTTGGATACCATCCGCTTGAACAAGTTGGTGCTCCGACGCCGCGCAATCCGGACGTCGGCTCCATATTGGAGCAAGGCTGTGATGAGCCCGAGACTGGGATTTGCGACCAATCCTTGGGCAATATCAGTGAGAACAGGGTTAGAGTGCTTGATGCCAAAGGAAGTTGACCCTCGCCCCGAGCCGGTCACCTTCAGGAACATCAAGGCATTGGCGCGTTCGTAGTCTTCGCTAGTGGGCTTGATGATCTGAGAGTTGAGCGTGATGATCCTCTGACTGAGCTCAAGGCTTAAGGAAATAGATGAGGTGGTTGGAGAGGGAAGCGTGAGGTAGGTGGAAGCTCTTCTGGGATTCATTGTTGATGTCTGGTTCAAAGGTGTTCGGCCAAAAACGCCAATAAAGACTCGACGACTAGGTGACTACACAGAAGCCTCAATCTCAGAGTCTATGGTTCAAGAGCTTCTCAATTGCGAATTCAAGAAAAGACGAAGGTTATCAGTAGGCACAAGTCCAATAAAAGAAATGGGCTACCTCGTAGTCTCTACTTTCAACAAAGCAAGTAGCATAGTCAAGTGCACTCTTCATTTCTCAAGCTGAGAAGTGTCTCGGCCTGATGATCGACACTGGAGCACCACCTTCCTAAAACACTCACGCGTGGTTTGGAATGTGTAGAGGCGCGTGTACTTTGTCTACGAGTGCTCGGTACCTTTCGTTAGCTTGTCTAAGACCACGCCAACACGAGGCGGCTGCGTCAAAGAGGCGCCAACAAGGGGCTAAGTGAGGCTCAAGATTGTGCTTCGCCGGAAAAATGGAACGTCAGAAGGGCAAATTACATAACAGGCTGGGTTAAGGCGACTTTGGGGGCTGCGACACGAAGTGGGGGTTGTGGTCCCTAATCAGGCTGCGTCTAGAGGCGTCCAAAAAGATGGATTGGATGACTCCGCTGAGCGGCAGATGTGAATCATGGGGGCTAGTCCGTGGACTCCACGAGATAGGCGCAGATCTCAGTCATGCTACGGTACGGTTGGGAAACCAGGAGGTTGTACCGGCAGGCCTCAATCAGGCTGCGTCTCGAGGCGTACACCCAGCAGGTCCAGATCACACTCCGCCGAAGCAAGAGGTGGGGAGTGGCTGAGCGGCAGATCTGAATCACTGTGACTATTTTGAATTAGTCTGGAGGATTTATTGGAGCTATCTCACCTGTGCCGCAGCAGGGTTGGGAAGCAAGGAGGTTGCAGGCCTTGCATTTGTCAACCAGGCTGAGATTTGAGACACCGTGACAATTGCCATCACAAAGCCTGATGGGGGCGGACACCTAATTTTAGGCCGCACAGGTACCATGTCACTTTGTTGGCTCAAGAGTCAGAGATGAGTATTCAAGTTGAGTTCGGTCAACCCCATCGAGAGAGGCTGCTGGGCTGATTTAACAGTTCTATGCGCCATTCACCACAATCGGCTCGTTCACAAACGAACTCCACTTCCATACTAGCAATTTCTTTCTATACTGTTATAATCTCTCAACTCTCAACTACTTCATTCTCTTTGCAGAAATCATTGACTCTGCTCACGTAAACTGTGCACGAATCGACATGTCTCATCGACATGAGACAGGTCCAACAGTCGCTGGGCGAGCAGACTGGGTTGGCAACACTCCCCAACACGAAGCCCAAGTCAATCCCAAGCCAGGCTCAGCTGAACACTTGTCTACTTTTGTTCGGGGCCCAAAACTCGGTTGCAGCCACTTTCCGAAATACCGTGCCAATAAGACCGCCAACGAGCAATACCCAAGTCGTCTTGGTTTCTTTCACGGCACGAACCCAGACTTCCAGGTCAGCTTGTTAGACACGGGAAGGCTTTGCCCCGAATGCCTCCTACTAGTTGTTCCAGAAGGTTTCAACTTCTGGTCCATGTTCGAAAGGGCTCTCGGCGACAACCCTCCGAGACCCTTACAGCGCCCCGACGGGACGCCAGCTACATGGCGGGACACATCTTCAACTCAGACCTATCCGCCGCTATTCCAAGCTGGCAGCGAAGAGTTTAATCAAGCATCTCCATCCGCCCCCGGTGCGGCTGGCGGTACTTTCGCGCCTCCAATGACACTCCCTATGCCTCAGGACCTCGAGTCCGAGGAAGCATGGAGCTGGTTACAACATGAGCGAAAACCATTCTACATCGATCAATTGCACTTGGCCGCTGGTTGGAATCCTGCCAGGGAGAAAGCCGCCAAGTCAGATGCGACTATTGTACCAAGAATTGGCACACGCTTTGTTGCTGAAGTGCCAAAAGCCCGCGAGAAGCAGGTGGTCAACCAGGACAAAAGTCTTGCTGATTTACTTGACCACGCTGTTGACAGCCCTGTCGACACAGTCAGCAAATTCGATCTCACATCCAAAGACCCCAAACATCAAGTCGGCGACAGTTCATCAACTGGCAAGACACTCACAAGTCCCAAGACAACGGACAGTGTCGAGTCTGCTGCTGCAAAACAGGAACAAAATAACAGTGCACCTGGCCAAGTTAAGAAGAAGCCAAAGTCATCTTATTCGCGATTGGTAGAAGGGAAGGTTCCTTCCTGTCACCAGACAGCGGAAACTACGGTTGACACCGGAGGGGATGTTGAAGAAGCCAAGCGAAAAATGTCCTCTGCAAAGACAGCCAAACGAACCTCGCCATCGGGGACTTCTTCCCTGGGCAAGCCCGTCAAGAAAGACGCCACGTCCGAAAATCTCCGCAAAGAAGAGGTTTCGGTAGCCACCATCGTGACAAACTTAGGAACATCTTCCTCGCCCACAAACCCGCCTGCGTCCTCCTCTGTGCAGCCCGCGTCAGCACGCGTTCTCGGCGTAGCGCTGGCAAATGAGGCGGTTGAGTTGTCCATCCTCACCGATCCACAGGAAGCGGTATCGGACAAAGGGAATAAATCATCAAGGGAAGACGCAGCAGGTCCGACCACTCACTTCAAGAGTAAAAGTCTTGCGACACATTTCAGCAGCTGGAACCCTGAAACTGTACCTGCAGACTCACTTGTGTCACCGCCGTTGATCCCAGATCAGTCATGCAGAAAGCCCACTGCAGTTTCTCGCATTGCTCAGTACACCAACAACTGGTGTCGGGCAGAGCCCATTCCATTTGACAGCTCGATGAAGACGCCAGCAATAGAAGATTACATGCGCCAAGCCAACATTTCCAAACAAAGTTCAACGTCACGAGCCAACACGCCACTTGAGATGTTGTTGAAGAAGGAAAAGATACTGGCCAAGAAGAAGGTGGATCTATTGTCCGACTCGGATCAATCTGGAAGCTCCATCCTCGCATCACTGTTGGAACCAAAATGTGAAAAAGGTCTGTCATCGAAGCCAAGGGGTACATCCATCGCCTCATCACCATTTGTACAGTCGATTGTTCAGCACACAGCTACCAAAAGGACTGAGGTTGCGTCGAAGAAGAGCGCGAAAACAATGAAGGAAAATGGATCCGGGCTTCACGTCGAGATGAAGCACACACTGTCAAAAAGCAGCAAGAAAAGACGAGACAAAAATGGCAGACCGGGCAGAGATAGGAAGCTCGGAAGAGACGAAGCCCATGGGAATATCGGAAGACCTGGCAAAGATGGGAAATCCGATAGAGATGGATCTCACGGACATGTCGGAAGACCCGGCAGAGACGGAAAATCCGGTGGACATGGGGCCCATGGCAAGAATGGAAGCCATGGTGGTCACTCTTTGCTAGATGCATCTCAAGACTGGCTGAAGAGCAAGTTAGACAGCCATCACGGGGGCTCCAAACACTCAACATCTGAGAATCATCACAGATTGGATGAAGGCGGTGCAGTACCGCCAAAACCAACAAAGCCTCACGTTCCGGAAACAATTGCTATCCCAACACCAACGCCAGAGAAGGCTCACAGATCAGATGCGACTGGATCTCCAACACCGACGTCCGAAAAGCCTGAAGGCTTGGACGAAACCGTTCCAGTACCACTAAAACCGATAAATCCTCCCACTACAGAGACAACCGGAACTTCAACGCCAACACCAGAAGACCCTCATATTCCAGAAACAAATGGAGCTCCAGCGCCAGCAATGGGAAATCTCCAAAGCGGTGCAGACGTTACTGGTGCTCCAGTGCCAACACCAGAAAAGTCTCCCAGTCCCGATACAACCAATGCCCCAGCGCCTATCTCGGACTCGGACGTGAATCCAGTGACAAATACAGCTGAAGCACCAGGGAAGACTTCGATCCCCGGCCAGATTCTAATCCCTGGTGCAGGTCATTCTCAAGCAACCAATTCGGCACCATTTTCAGTTCCAACCGCTGAAGTAAATGGTGGACCTAATATGACTGAAGTACGAGAAAAGACTCCATTTTCAGACGAGGTTCTGGTCTCAGATGCAGCCTTTCCTCAAGGAACAACCACGACACCATGTCCAGCTCCAATGCTTCAACCATATAGTAGATTTGAGGGGTCTGAAGCATCAGGACAGATTGCGATCCCAGGCCAAGTTGCAGTTCCAGACCAAACTACCGCTCCAAGCCAGTCTCCATTCTCTGGTGCAGCTTTTTATCGGGAAGCAAATTCAGCACCACTTCCAGTTTCAAACACTGGAACAAATATTGAATCTGAGATAACTGAAGTTCCAGTCAAAATTCCACCTTTAGACAAGATGCCAGTCCAAGATATAGCCCCTTTCCGACAGCCAAACGCAACATTGCTATCGACTCCAGTCACTGGAGCCCCCGAGATGGGTGAAACGTTAAAGATTTCAGTCTCAAATGCAACCCCTCTTAGACAGACAGCGCCAGCACCTTTACCGACTCAAGTCACAGGGGTAAACGAAGGATCTGATATGGCTGGCCTGCCAAAGATACCAATCTCGGATGCAACTCCCTCTGGGCAAACGGCTCCAGCACCTTTTCCAACTCCATTCATTGGGGGGAATGGAGAATCCGACATGGTCGAGATGCCAGGAAAGAGTTCAATCTCAGATGGAACGGGTTTTGGAAAATCGGCTCCGACAACTTTACCAGCTCCAGTCACTGGGACGAGTACAACGTCACAGATTGCGATTGTACCTGAGGCTGCTCCGGCAATGAACGCGACACTGGTTTCGGGCGGAACAAAGTTCGGATCGGTCATTTCCCATGATGTCTACTCTGATGATTTTCCTCCTTCTCCGCCTGTTCCCCAAGGGGAGAATGGAGGCCAACAAATACCCACCACGCCGGCGTTGTCTATGGTCTCTAATGAGCAGCCGTTGAGCGCTGAATCTGGCTCTACTGTTCAACAGAGTCAATGGGATGTTTCTGAACCTGGGCTACCGAGCCTTAATACAAAGACGCCTGGTATTTCCATGCCATCTATGGAATCTTCACAGATTGCTGTCCCAGCGGAAAAGGCACCGACAAACCCAGTGCAGCCAATTGTTCCAGCGCCAACTGCTACTTCAATCGCACCTCCTGATGTGTTTCACATCGCTTCAGCCCAGGTTTCTTTCACAGAAGAGTCGAACACGGCACATACTCAGCAATCCATTGCTTCTCTGCCAAGTGCATCTCCACAGCCGGAGAAACTCGACACTGCTTCTACAAAGATGACTGTGCCAAATGAGTTGCCCACACTGCCTACTGGTAGCACGACGGCCTCTTTACCAAGTACAGCTTCACAGTCCGAGAAACTAGACATCGCTCCTACTTCTGCAAAACCGACGTTATCAAGGGAGCCGCTGACTTCATCTCGAAGAGCCCCCGGTCAATCCTCAACAACGACTTCCCAACCTGTGATGGCACCTCACACTCCAGCGACGGAGAGGTCACAGAAAACAGTTAAAAAGGGTCGGTCTGGTACATTCGCCGCAGGTTTAGCCACTGTCGGAGCTGTAGGTGTTGCAGGGGCAGTGATTACCAATCAGCACACATCTTGGGCGCCTGAGCATGAACCTGAGCACGGCCTTGTGGACAACCCAGATTCCGAGGATCACAGTAACAGCTGGCATGAAGGGGACACTGAAGAAAGCCCCGATGACAACTCCGAGCGCGACGATGCTGGAAATCCCGAGGATGAGTCTGATGACAGCTCAAAGCACAACTCAGATGACGATGATGACGACAACACAGCTGAATACAACCCAGGGCCTATATCTGGGCAAGATACTGATTGGGAATCTGATCATGAGTCTAAGCGTGACGACAACTCAGATCACACGGTTGCTGATGATGACACTGATGACAAACCTGACTCTGAAGATGAGTCTAACCGCAGCTCTGAGCACAACTCAGATCACGGCGAACATGAAGACAGTTCTGATGACGAGCCAGATGGCGGATCTGAGAGCGAATCTGGGCACGAACTTGGTCAAGATGGTGCTGGTGACAACTCAAATGATAACTCTGATGACAACTCTGGTGACAACTCTGATGACAACTCTGATGACAACTCTGATTCTGAAGACGAGTCTGACCGTAGCTCTGAGCCCAGCCCAGATCACGACGAAAATGAAGGCAACTCTGATGACAACTCAGAGCAAGAATCCGAGCAAGAATCCGAGCAAGAACCTGGTCACGAATCTGACAGCAACTCTGATGACAACTCAGAGCAAGAATCTAACAGCAACTCGGAACACGATGAGGCTGACAACAACTCTGATGACAGCTCAGAGCAGGGATATGAGCAAGAATATGAACCCGAACCTGATCAAATCCCAGAGGAGGCATCTTTAGACGAGGATGAAGTAAACAGCGACGAAAGTCCTGACGAGGTGGAATACAGTGATGGGGATGATTGGTAGAGAATGTTGCGGCCATGCCTATTGAATAGTTGACGATGCAGCGGAATGATTGAATCCACGAAGACTCATGTTGTAGGTGAAGTTGTAATAAACATGTGATCCTCTGGTAGGTGAAATCGATGCATTCCTCCCTCTTGTCGGAGGCCTGACGTGCAGCCCCATATTATCCGGACCGAGCGGCACCAACAAATTAGGCAGGAGTTGTATTTCCCAACGCGGCTATGTCAGCCTCAGCCCATCAACCTTCAACCGTCACATCGCGAGGAATACGGTTGGAATACAAACACCCGCTTGTCCTCTGCTGTCTTTCTGATCTTCTTCAACTCATTTTCCGCCTACTCTCCCGCCGCCACTATCCCGAGAATGGCCTCAGATCATGAGACGCCCAGCGCCGCTGCGGCCCGCTACATCGCCCATGAACGCTTCCATCGGACGTTTATCCTACCCTCAAATGCTGACCATGAACCCCTCACCGTCGGCTATGCGGATGTCGGCCGAGCTCCCGAGACGTCTACAGGTCCCAGCCCCCCGACCGTTCTGTTCATGCAGGGCATGTTCGCGTCTCGCTACCTTGGCATCGCTTTGCACGCCATCGCTGAGGGTCTAGGCGTGCGCGTTTTAGTTGTCGACCGGTGGGTCATCCTCGTCTCCCCTGCGCGTTAAATCCGCGTTAAACCCTCGTCTGGATCCATTCTCATTCACCCGTGTCTCGTCAGTCCAGGAATGGGCAAGTCAACAGATGTCCCACTACAACAGCGGATTCCCATTTGGCTTGAGCTGGTTCCTCATCTATTGGAACAACTCGGTATCAAGCATGTGGCCCTAGCATCTCATAGTGCCGGCACACTCTATTTGCTAAACACATTGTATCATCATCGGGACATTCTCGACCCAGAGAGACCCTCCGTTACCATGCTAGGTACATCTCCCTCCCATTAGCTTTGCCTCTTTACCATGGAAGAAGTGCAGTTGCTGATCAGATGCATGACTTCCATAGCTCCCTGGGTTGACTCTGCTCATTCCCGCGCGACATCCATGCAGATGGCTCAATACGTCCCCGTCTCAGCTTTCAGCGTCTGGCATCTCATTCCCAAGTTCTTCCTTGTTCAAGCCGGTCCTGCTTTGGCAACCAGTGGCACAGTATTCACAAAGGTTTCCAATTTAGTGTCCTCTGGTACGCTCGGTGGCGGCCAAGATAACTCAGAATCGGCGAAGAATCGTCGAAGGATAGAGGGAGTTTACGGATTGCCTCGTGACGTCCAGGCCGAAATCGACACGCAGGTTTTCAAGGCCATGTTCGATGAGAACACGGTCGGTGCGAATAGCGAGGCGCTACAGTGCTTGAAGAAGGGGCAAAGCTGGTCATGGGGGAATTGTGAGGATTATGAAACTTTTGTACGGGAGTTGGTTATTCGTGAGAGAGATCGACGAACAGCTGGGCAAGGCAATGAAGGGAGTGCGAAGTTGAAGGTGACGACCTTCTTCGCTGAGACTGATGTCATGATTGGTAAAAAAGGCCAAGTCTATATGGAGACATGTTTGCGAGGCAAAGACGGCGAGTTCCAAGACGTGCTGGATTATGAGACGCATACCGTTTCCGGGAGCGACCATGACAGTTTGGTTCAATCGGCGGCGGTTTTGGAACAACTTTTCACTATTGCTGGAGGCATTATGAACAGTGTTACTGAGTGATACACTGGCAGACGACGAGAAAATGAGGAAGAGCCGCACTGATGAGAGGTGGAGTACTACTGCAGTGTAACGGCAACAACCATGATTGCATGAATTTGGACTCTTAATTACTTGGCAGTTCGTTTTGATACCTCATGAAAAACAATACATGTCGGGATACGATGTGAGCTGAGTGCTTGTTGAATCTTCGGGCAAAATTGCCAACGCGTTTCTCATCTTTCACTCTTGCTGTTGCTTAAAGTCACCGACGATGATAGGTCACGATCTTCCAGGAAAGGCCAAGCTTTACTGATGCATGAAAGAAAACGACAGCTAATAGATGGTGTCCGGTCACATCGATGCCAATCTAAACAACCTTTGACCCATCGTTGCGTCTGGAAATGTTGGTTAAAGCAAGAATTAAGAGACCCTTACCCTACAGTCGCGATCGTCGTTTAAGATTTCAATACGAAGCTACAGTGTACTCTGCCCATAATTGAGTACCTAGGCATCTTCTAACTAATTCTTGAGATGAGCGATATACAACACAGCGTCTACTGTGATAGCGTGATTCGCCATATCCAACTTCGGTCTTTGAGCTCCAATTTCGGTCAAGACACCGAGCGATATCAGCGAACCGAATGATGCGAATTGTCTATCGATGGCGAATGCCAGGGCATCTATTAACCGGACCAACCACATCCCTGCTCGCAAATGACGCAATGGTAGACGTTCAAAAGTTCGTGAATTCAAATCGACAATTTCCGCTTTATTTTGGCCGAACCTTGAGCCGCAAGGTATCGGTGTGCATAGAATGATGCAAGACGAAGGACAGATTATGGCAATACTCACATGTGTTTCGGCTCTAGTGCCGTTCGCGAGCTTCGAGTGATCGACACGTCATGAGCAACCTGCATCGGTTTCCGCCAAGGAGAAATCAGAAGAAACGACATCCGGAATGTCCGGGCTGTCGGTTCAGATATATAAAGTAAAGGTTTGTAGACTTATTATTGGGCTTTGTCTTCATCAACGTCTCGTTTCAAGACGCCGAGAATACTCATCTTGGCAGCTACAGGTTGAACCATGCGCATTCAATCCTCGCTTTGGGCCCTTGCAGCCCCGCTAGTGGCAGCCGGTGGTCCGTTTCTTTCGGAAGTCGGTGATGGCTCATGGGTCGTCGGCAATGACATTTGGAATGTAACCCAAGGCTCCGTCTACGCTACAAAGCTATTCTGGGAAGGCGTCCCGGGAGCTGATCTCGTGGGATCTGCTGTAGGACATTACATTGGATATGGTTAGTTTATCTCTGTTATTTCTCACACGGTGACCTGACATTTTGACCAGATGGCGAGGCCAATTTGAAGTTCACCAGCGCCACAATCGCGGCAAAGGGAACCAACTACATCGACGTGGCCTTCCACTCAAGCCTCGGCGATCTTCACTGGGTGATTTTCGACGACCTGTCTGGCGCATACCAGTATTTTGTCAATAGCGCCCTCCCTGATATCAGCATCCTCCGAACCCTGTGGAGGCTGTCGCCTGAATACTTCACCCACGGCCGTACCCACCTGAAGGACGAGGCCCTTCCCGACTTTAGTCTTTATGCGGCCTCTACCAAGATCCAGGACGAGACGTGGCAGCTAGCCGATGGGTCGTTCATCACAAAGTACGACTGGTCTAATGCCGTGAGGGACAGAGACTTTTACGGAGTTTACGGCTCAGAGGCTGGTTCCTGGTGGATCCACCCTTCGACTGAATACTACAACAGCGACCACTACAGCCAGACCTTGACTGTCCACCGAGAGAGCAGCACAGGTGATGCTGTGCAGCTCAACGTAGTGCAGGATACTTCTCACTTCCGCGTTGGCCAAAAGACCACACAGCCTGTCGGCAAGGTGTGGGGTCCTTGGCTCTGGTACCTGGTAAGCCTGATACGACGGTCTTCCGCGTGGGACTTGATGCTAATTTCAACCAGAACAACGGCAGCATCGCAGATGTCCAACAGAGACGCAAGCAGGAACTCAAGCACTTCCCGTACAGCTGGCTCAACAATGCTGCGTACAAATCCAGAGGCGGCGTCCAGGGAACTCTCCGCCTCTCCGACGGTCGAGTCGCCTCCAATGCCGCTGTCTACCTTGGCGATACTGATACAACCATTCGACCATCCATCCAGGGCAGCAACTACTACTACACCACGTACACCAACGATAAGGGTCGCTTCTCCTTCGACGACGTGCGCACCGGTTCCTACGGACTCTACGCCTGGTCCAAGGGCGGCAAGCTTGCCGACGTGTACACCAACTTTACCAAGTCGGCTGTGAAGATCACCAAAGACAAGACCCTGAACCTGGGTCAACTGTCCTGGACAGTCAGCGACAAATCTAAGCGCATCTGGCAGATCGGCGAGTTCGACAAGACGGCGGAGGGATTCAAGAACGGGGGCGTCCCGTACCAGCACGGCCTCACGGAACAGAGCCCAGCAAACCTCACCTTTGTCATCGGCGAGTCTCAGGACTCAGACTGGTACTACGCGTCGTCTGCAGTCGGAACGTGGACCATCGAGTTTCAGCTCTCGGCCGCAGAAATTGCCGCAAACAAGTCTGCGCTGTTGAGCGTCTCCCTGGCTGGCTACTCGCAAAGCGGAGCGCTGGACATTAGTGTGAACGGAAACGTGTACGGTTCGTTGAGCAAGGATACCCTCACGAGCGATCCTGCGCTATACCGTTCTGGCAAGATTAGTGGCGAGTGGCGGTTCCTCCAGTACACGGTTGCGTCGGATGCATTGAAGGAGGGTCTCAACACAGTTGAGTTCCAGGTGACGAGGTACACTCTGTGGAGAGGCTTCCTCTGGGACAGCATTATTTTTGAGTGGCAGTGATGCTTAGATAATTTCGTCTTTTGATGGTTCTATCAATCAATAATCACATCTATTCACCCTCATTATACAGGTTCATCCGCCGAAAGCTGTATCGCGTACACTTGACCAGATTTGCAACCAACTGCAATTGTCGACCCTTGGATAGAGTAACTGCCTGGCTGATACGGCGAAGGCAGCCACATCAGTCTTCTTCCATCCTTGGTGATCCACTTCCTATCGGGACATAACCCGTAGCCCTGGAAGCTGGGGTCCTCCACCATCTCAGTCGATGGCGAGCCACTGGAAGGCAAGTCCAACTGCAAATTGCCGAGGTCAGTACGGAGATGGGAGTTGTCTTCTGTATCAAATGCAAGTTGGGTGACCAGCCTGCCTGCTTCAATCGTTTGTAGACAGGTTCCGGTGGCTAGGTGCCACAGCTTGATCGTCTCATCGCCTGCACCTGAAGCCAATATCTCGCCATCTTTCGAGAAGGCTAATGAAACGACAGAGAAGAAGTGGCCCTCGAGTGTCTGGAGGAAATTTCCCGTCTCTGGATTCCAGACTTTGATGGTAGAATCGTCTGAGCTCGAGGCCAGTCGCTCGTCATTGTCCGAGAAGGCGAGACACTTTATTGAGCCAGAGTGGCCCTCTAGAGTATGAAGACATGTTCCGGAATTTGTGTCCCATATCCTTGTCGTGTCATCGCCTGCGCCGGAAGCGAGGAGTCGTCCATCGTTCGAGAAGGCAACACGTTTCACTGGTCCATTCGGTCCGATCAATGTTTGGAGACAGGTTCCCGTGCTTGTCTCCCAGATCTTGACAGTTCCATCACTCGATCCCGAGGCAATACTTTTATTGTCCTTTGAGAATGCGAGTGAAATTACCATCTTGCTGTGACCCTCAAGGGAGCGAACGTAGTCTCCAGTTGCTACATCCCAGAGCTTCGTAGTTCCATCGCGTGAACTTGAGGCAAACCACCTCTCATCGCTTGAGCAGACGATAGAGGTGGCTTCCTTGCCATGTCCAACCACGGCCTGCGAGCCAATACCTGCTGTTGTATCCCATATCTTGATTTTGCCATCAAAGCCGCCCGAGGCCAGCTGCGACGAGCTGTTGAGAAATACGAGCGACTGAATCGAGTTGGTGTTGCCTCGGATCATTTTGGACTCAGCGCATTCAGACAAAGCCCAAATTTGAATATTCAGGTTCAAGGAAGATAGGCCAAGGGATCTACTGTTGGGATCTTCAAAATAGGCCATCGCTGGAACCGAGGTCCGCTCATCTTCGACAGCAACAGTATCAAGACATGTCCCCGTCGCTGCATCCCAGACGTTGATCGTATTCATGCCAGACTTTGTGACGAGCTGTAAGCCCTTGTCTAACAAACAAGGTGCGATAAAGTTGACTGGCCCTCCAAATCCTTCGATGGTTTTGAAACACTTTCCTGTAGCTGGGTCCCAGATCTTGACTGAGCGATCGGAGGATCCTGAAAAGAGCTGTTGTTTCTTCTGCACCACGCAGAAAGAGACACACTGAACCGTCCCTTGGTGGCCCTTAAGCGTGCGAAGACAAGCGCCCGTGCTGACATTCCAGATTTTAATCAGCTCGTCATGTCCGCCTGAAGCAAGCTGGCGCCCATCCGAGGAGAAGACAACCGATTCGACAAAGTTCTCGTGTCCTTCCAGCGTCTGAACACAGACCCCTTTATCCGTGTCCCAGATCTTGACGGTGCGGTCATATGAGGAGGATGCTAGTCGCTGCGTTTCCTTGACAGGGTTAAAGGCGACGCGCGTGACTGTACCATTGTGGCCCTGAAGTACGCGAAGACAGGTCCCAGTGTTCGTGTCCCAGATTTTGACCCGGTTGTCAGTCGCACAAGAGGCAAGCTGCTGAGAATGTGGGCAAAAGGAAAGGGATGTTACACCACCAGAGTGCGCATCTATCGTCTCGAGGCACGAGTTCCAAGCCTCCTCCATCCTCGGCTTCGTGACGATCCACTCTGGCGACTCCATGTCGAAACGATCCTTGAGCAAACTGCTAGCGGGAACGAATATCAAGGCGGAAACATAAAGCTGCGATGGCGCAATCTCAATGATGTGCTTATTGGTGAGGATGAATCGGTATGCGTCGTAGACCAAGTCCAAAACACCGTCGCCTACTACTGCTCCATCCGGCCTGGGGCTGGACACTATCGCTTTGAGACTCCTCAATGCCTTGACGCCCTTGGACATGCTGCGCAACAGGCTTAGAGCCTCAAGCCAGTACAAGTATTTTTCCTGTAGAAATAAGTGTACTGGACCGTCTTGCTCCAAAGATTCTGTGCTTCGCTGGTGGTCTGGAGAATCCGACTCCAACAAGTGATCGACCCAGTACAAGCATGAATATGCGGAGGCGTCCAACGGATTAGGATCTGGTGCGGATACGTCATCGATGGCAGTACCCAGGTCTTCTATGTCATAAATATTGCGTTGGAGGGTTCTCGACAGAGTCTCCAGCGACCTCAAGAATATGACGTGATGCTGATGGTTGATGCCCAATGGAAGGATTTGGCTCGAGGCCGAGTTGAGAATAAAGTCTTTCGCCGACTGGTGGATGAAGTAAATACCGTCGTTTCGGATATTCAAGAAAGAACCACAGCATCCGACGAGCTCTCTCAAGGTCTCGATGTCCTCCTCAAAGTCCTGGAGCGCCTCTGCGAGGGACGTCAGTTCTTTCAGGGTAACCGGACGGTACGTGGTCGAGACGGTGGCCAGAATCTCGGTGCATATATCTGCGTCAAGCGATTCGCTAATGTGCTCCATCATGCGCGTGTAAAGCGCATCAAGGCCCGACGGAAATGTGTGCAACTTGGTGAGAGTATGCCATCGTCTAACCTTGGGATCCCCCAGTTCCCGACAGACCAAGGCCGCCCACAGAAACGTGTCGTCGCAGTTAGCCACTAAATAGTCGAGTACAGCCGTCCGCGTCTTTTCGTCGTACTTCTTCTCACGCGACAGCTGCTCAACCTTGCTCCCGATAAAGGTACGGACAGCACTGGAGATAGAAGCCTCGTTTGCCTCGAGGGATAGCTGGATGCGATCGACAACGTCTAGCTTCTCTTCGATGCTGAGCCAGTTGCGACTCGACAAAACCCATTTTGCGCTGGCTGACGATGAGGTTTGGCAGATAAAGTCAAGGAGTTGCGGCAAACCGGTCACGCACTCATCAAGAGCATCAACGACCAGTATCGCGCCGTCCAGGATCGGGTCGTCGAGCATGGCAGTGAGCATCTTCGACAAGACACTCCAGGCCGCCTCGTCTTCGAACAACTGCTTGCCCACATGGTTATATTTCTTTGGAACATGGGAAATCAGAGACGGTAGCTGGTCGATCAGGACGTACACAATGCCGCGCAGCACAGCAGTCGCATTACGCAGGGCTGGCTCGGTCGCCTGGCAAAAGAAGTAGGACATGGCTTGCGTCTTTTCCTTGTCCAATTCATCGATTATGCCGCACAAGAGCATCGTTTTGCCCTTGCCAGGGTCGCCTTTGATCCAGAGCAACCGGTTTTCGGGCTCGTCTCGCCACCTTTTGAAGTCGGCATGATCGAGGATCCAGCTGTACGAGTCTTTCAGCAAGCCGCCTTTCGTTTCTTGGATGCGCATCTTGTTGTCGCGGGGGTCGGTCTCGCGCAGGTCATGAAGACACTTGTTGTAGCTGTCGTCCTTCCGGATCTTGGCTTGCTGCTCCTGGAACTTGGCCTGCTGCTCTTGGAATTTCGTTTGCTGCGTCGTCTGCGCCAACAGCGCCGTATGAATATCGTCGAGCTTCGACTCTTGCGATGCGGCAGCCTCGGCAATGACTTGGAGATGAGACTTGATCTGCTCCGTATTGAACTGCTTCGAGTCCTCTCGAACCGCGACCTCGGCGCCGTTGATGTCGGTGAGCTGGCCGTCCCAGTCGTCGAGCTTGAACATGTCCCGCAGGAACACGAGGGCCTGGTTTCGGTGATAGATGCAGATACTCTTCATCTGGTACAAGAGAAGCTTTTTGTAGAGCCCAATGATGTGCTTTTCCAGTTCGTCCCGCAGGCCCTCGGACGAGGCCGCTGCCCGGTTCTTGTCGAGCAAAAGGCCGGCCAAGTTCCAGTACCAGTCCATTCTCGTCACCACATAGCTGAGCCCGCGGCGATTGATGCCTGCTTCTGTGATGGGGTTGGAGAGGATCTGGCACCTGTTAGCGAGCCATTGGCATCATGTTCTGGGGGTGCTTATTCACATCAAGGGCCAAGCAGACGCCGACCCACGCAACGGCCGCCTCGGGAGCAGCCACTATGGCCTTGTCAACCATGCCTTTCACCGTCGTTGCGATTGCCAACCCATCCTCAATGCCTTGCTTGATGCCTGCACTTTTGGCCGTCTTTTCCAGTCCTAGGCGAACGAGTTCCTGCATCTGGCGAGATCTCCCCTCTCCAGTCTGCTGGATTTCATTCTTCTGCGATGCAGATGCACTAGAAGCCGAGTCTCCGGGATGAAGTTGTCGCGAAAGAATCTTCTCGTACGTCTCCACCACGTCAGCCTCGTCAGCTTTCAGGCCATCGTATGCATCATTCCAAAGCCGCTCCTGGAGACTCTGTGACGAGATTGGGGCCTGGGGAGTTGTCGTCGGCTGAGATGGAGATTGAGGTGCGGCGGTCTGAGTCGTGCATCGAGAAGGCGGCGTAACAGCATGTGTCGGGGTCGGTATAGAAGCTGTTGAAGACTCCGGCGTAGAAGCCGATGGAGAGGGCTTTGTCAGTGCAGCTGGGGGAGCTTCTGGTGGAGTAGGCTCGTGCGAATCTTTGAATTTTGATCGCAAGCTCTTGAACAAATGGGGAGCCATCTTGAGACGACCTCTGTTGTACAAGTTGAAGCTCAATAGTGCGTTCTGTGTACTACTTATCATGAACAGATGTCAGTATGTAGGAGATTTCGATGCGGGGATTGCAATTTGATGACGAAGCCGTGTCAGATTCTCATTTTGCGACAACCACTGTGTCCCCCTTGGCAGCTTGCAGGGTCTGGAAGGCTGTGCAAGACCCCTGGATGGGTGGTTCTAGGGCCAATGATGGTTTGGCCGCATCGATTTGCGGTCGCATCTTGACACTGACGGATTATGGCGGAGTTTCACGCTTGGTCCCTCCCGAGCCCGGATTCAATCCGTTTTTGGCACGTTCCTAGGAAGGCATAAGGCTGCTGAAATGATCGTTGCGAACGCGTGTAAATTCTCGATGACGTTGACCCTGTCTGTAGTGGAGAGGAACGCTGCATCACCACTCACGACGTTATGAGTTGTCCGTTGAACGTACAGCGAGAATGATTCTGATTTTGCCGGGATGCTTTCATAAAGAGAAGGGGTGAAATCAGGCAACATTCATCACAGTAGTCATTATTGGTTAGTTCGATCCGCATTGATTAGTTGTTGGTCGTTCCTACATCTTGCCAGTTGGTTGTAATTCGCCAAGAAATCACCAATGGTCCGATCAGCCGTGCCTTCCAGAGGAATTAGCGGTTAAGCCGCCAGCATCTCCTGTTGGTTGTCGCGTGTGTTTAGCATTCAATAATCTCCAGCATCCTTCGCAAGGCCCCAGCGGCTTTAGCTGCCTAACTGGCTCCATCTCTGCCACTCTGCACACCGCTTGTGGGTCACCGTGAATCGGTACATCAAGGGATAACCCCTGGAGCTACAGGCAGTTACAGGCAGTCGTTTAGAGTTACAGCGGGGTCATGTGAGCAGAGCCCAGGTTGACTGGTAGAGATTGTGGAAATCGCGTTGGCTTTGAACTTGCTTGGCTCCTGAGAAGCATCATTTGTTTATAAACCCTAGTTCATCCATTGCCGTCACCCATTGTTGGGACTCGCTCTCATGTTTTTTCGTTCATACGCATCTCTGACCGCAAGGCAAACAGCTGCTTTCACCCGAGTTGGAAGGGCATCACAATTGTCCAGACGACATTTGGCTCGACTACATCTAGCTCCATCACAACAACTAACCAAACAACCACACTCTACTCAACCTCGCCACAAATCCACCATGGCAGGAAGAGAGCAACCAGACCAAGCCTCGTCCGAGATGGCCAACGCCATGCTGAGGCTGGATATGGCTATTACCGAGCACGGCACGCCCTTGCACAAACCTCTAGCCGATGCCGCTCGCAATCGCCGCACCATCCCAACTGGCATCGAAGATCACATTCTCTATCCCGGCAATCCTAGAGCGAACAGCCTCCTCTGGATCCCCGACCGCATCATGGAGCCGCAGACGCTGGCACGCTTCATGGGTTTTGTGTCCTCTGGTCGTCTCGACGACGGAAGGCAAACCGCCCTGCCACGGCCCACGGAGGAGGAGCTGTTGAAGCTGCTGGAACCCATGTCTGCGTGGGCACCCACTCCGTACAACCAGAGCGACAGGTCTACCATGCATGAAATGATGGTGCGCATTGGCTCGTATGAGGACTCGGCTCGACTCGTCAGCATCTCCAAGGAACTTCACTTTATGAAGGCGCGTCTCTGGGATGGCATTGTCCCAATGTCCGACAGGCGTTGGAAGGATCTGGACCTGGACCATTCGGATAACTTTGCCATCGCCTGCCAATTCATCATCGCCGTCACAAATGTGTTTCACTACCTAAATCACAAAATCATCAAGGACCACCTTCGACAGACGTCCAACCTCATCTCGGACCACCTAAAGGTTTTCGAAGAAGCCCTCAACGCCAACCGAAGAGCAGCTTCATCTGACAGCACCTATGAGCACATATCTGTTACCGGCCTTTGGCACGAATATATCAGCACTCATTACAAGGTCATTTCCAACAGGGCCCATAGTTGGGTAGTTGAACACATTGACCGACTACGGAATCCAATCCTTGCAGAGCTAGCCACCTACCAACCTGCGTCTCCTAGCCAACAACACGACGCACACCAGTGGACTCTCACCAACAAGCTTCACGACCTACTTGAGAACGGTGCTCAGGCTGATTATACAATCTTCATCCCGACAGATGGCTACCGAGGCGATGCGCTCCCCGCGATGGAGGCGCAGCCGCTAACTGAACAAGACAACGCAGGTTTTCGCGAGCAGCCCATCGCCTGGGACGCTAGTTTCCTGCGGCGCAGAGCCGCCTACGCTGGACGACTCAGGTATCTCTCCCGAGTGCACCAGTACAACGACATGGCCGACGTTGGCGTATTCCCAGGCAACCTGCCTCCCATGAACGATCCTTCCGACATCATACGCGTAGCCCGCGCCCAGGTCACAGCCCAGGCCCAGGCCCGCGCGGAACTTCGCGGGGAGCCAGAGCCTTTGGGATTGGATCTGTGGCTTACTCGTGCCAAGAACAGCGCCCAGTCTGGTGGCTTTCAATGGGGCTACGTGGCATACCGGCTGAATCATGAGCACAATGAAGGGCAATGGGCCTACTTCAAGGAACGGTTTGAAGCCGACGCTGCCGATTGGTGTGAGGGCGTGGCGGGCATCGACGAGCTTCGCAGGTTAGCCAAGATTCACTGGCGCGACGGCAAGGAGCTCGGCATCGAAGACGGAGACATCGAAGCCGCAAAAGCGTGAGTAGATTCCAGAGGGATCTTGTTCCCAGAGGTTGAATCCAGTTTTCTAACATACTCGCAGTCACTTCAAAAACTCCTTCGCCTCGGAAAACCCACCCGAAAAAGTCTGCCACGACCTGTTTCTCGTGGCCGATGGCGACACCATCACCTCGTACATCAAGCCCAATGTGGCCAACGCAGGCTTCATCACCGTCGTAGACGCCCCCTTCGACCCCAACGACGTAGACGACTGCGTAAAGCACGAATCTCCAGGATACAGCGGTTCAGTGCGCGTCCTCGGGAGGCTGCTGTGGGACGACCTTGGCGCCATGTACCAGGTGGAGAACCAGGAGCTCGTCGACCTCTGGCCGTTGGCCAGGCACAATCCCGCCTTGGTGTACGAGGGTCCGATGCCGATACCAATATTGAAAGACGGACCTGAGACTGCAACCCAGAGCCGTAGCGTGGCGCGGACTTTGACTTATCTCGCAGCTGCGGGGATTGTTGGGAACTACTTCTTTGGCTTTACGGGATAGGGACTCGTATTTCATAGCCCAAGGTTCATCAGCAATACAGAAGGAATCTACAAGTTTCGCTCCGAACTCCGGGCAGCCACGCGACCAAATAAAGCTAAGTGGTCTTAGCTAGTTTGGATTCATCTCTTCGACCTCGTGTTAGTGAACGAGGCGTTCACTGGTTACTCACAAGGCCTTTCAAAGCAAAGGTGATCCAAGTCAGGAATGGCAGAGTAAGGGCGATGAGAGTATTTGCGGGCGCATTGTAAGATGGAAACTTGACAGAAGCTTTTGTGATCAAGAATAACCCACCTCAATGTCACCCAGCTGTGTTATGGGCAACCGAGGCCTAACTAGTCCAAAGTCGACTCTACCCTGAAGTCCTCTTGTTTGGTGAAACGCAACCAAGCTGACAACGGAACTCATTAAGTTACACGATCGCAAAATTCTGGACGGACAAGACACGTACGGATCTGTTCAACTCAGTTAGGCCGGTCTACCGGTCGGTTCGTGGTTGTAGCACCCAATCTTCAAATTGTCTGTCAGGTAAAACAGCGAATAGAACAGTTTCTATATCAGCTAGTGTTTGCGCATTAATCTAGAGCTTTTGACTATTTCGAGTTCTCCGCTGACGACTGCAGTCGCTGGGAGAATGCAGTAACATTCTGCACCAAGTCGACATCGGGTACCATTCCCAACGTCTCGGCTACCCGTGTGTCGAACCGGAATGGCCAGCTGCCAACGATGGCCTCAATTTTCGCATCTCTCTCCTCCTTGACCAATCCAATGGCTTTCTTTCCACCAACCGCCTCCAAAGCACTCAAAATCTCTTGTACGGTCACTGAAATACCAGGAAGGTTAACCACCCTCGTCAGGTTAAACTTGTTCGCAGGGACATCCTTGATGAGAATGAGGTTCTTGACCACAGTTTCCGGGCTGCAAACCCACATCTTCAAGTCCCTCGCCACAGGCAAAACTGTCTCTTGGCCGTTCAACGGTTCGCGTACGATGCCGCTGGCGAAGGAACTCGCAGCTGCGGAAGGGGCGCCTGGACGTACAATGATGGTCGGCAAGCGAACGATACGGCCGTCGAGAAGTCCACGTCGCGACATATCGTTGAGGTATGACTCTACCATGAGCTTTTGTGCGCCGTAACTAGACTGCGGCAAAGGGCAAGTTCTCTCGCTCGTTGGCGGATCTTCGCTTCTTGACGGGCCGTATACGGCGAGACTGGAAGGAAAGACAACCACGGTGCCAGGGTGATGCAGGCGTAAATAGTCGAGAATCCCCCGGTGTGAGTCCCAATTCACTCTCCAGCCCAGTTCGAGGTTGGACTCGGCGCCTCCAGACATGAGGCCATGGAGGAGATAGACAGCCGAATATGGCTGCTGGAAGAGCGAGGCGATGACGGATCGATCGGTCAAATCGCACTTGACGGTGTTTGTGCGATGGGCCTGGTTACTGATGGACTTGGGAACGGGTGGTTCCACCACATCGCTAAGCGTTAACCTCAGGGTATCCGAGGTGTTGGCAAGGGCTGCAGCCAGATCTTGTCCAATGAAGCCAGCACCGCCAGTGATGAGGATGTGCTGTGAGGGTGTTTGGCTACCCATGATGGTGGTGGCTGCAATGAGACGGATTTTCAAGGAGATGTTCAATACGAATTAACGTCTCTTCAATTTGTTATCGGATAGAAAAGTTTCCAATTGTGAGTATTAGATGAGAGCATCCAGCATTCTATTTCATGAACATCTCAGATTTCGCTGAGATGTGTGACGGAAACAACCATCTAAGTAATTCCCCAACTGAGTATCGGCCGTAAAGGCCGCAGTGGCTCACGCTACGGAGTTGTGTCCGCACGCTAACTGAGAGGGGTGAAACTGTGAGTAATGTGGACCCGTGATTGCATCTCCTCTCTTGAGCTAAAATTGCAGTGTATGTTGAATGGGTGTTTGGATGCCTGAATTGCGTGTTTGAGTCAATGCTAAGTTGGGGCTGAGTGAGGCCCATCCCTCTCTGCCTCTGTTGAGCTAAAATTGCAGTGTACGACGACACTGCCCCCGCAAGGTAAGCCACTACGAGAGATGTCTTTGATTGGGTGCCTGACACAGGGATGCAGTAGAGGGGACATTCCCTCTTTACGCTAAAATTGCAATGCTTAAATTTATTGTTACGAGCAATTTGTAGGCAACAGGGGGTATCGTCTTTCTCAATGGATCGGTGTCAATTTTCTAGGAAGCCAAGAGAATAAATACAGTGTGCCGGACCCCTGTCGGCCCGAAGCCCTAGCTGTAGAGCCAGCTTGACAGACCCGCGTTTTCCTTTGCACCAGAAATTTGGCCGCCAACATCGTCACGGGTTTTATTGGTCATGGTTCGATGTCCACGGGGTGAGGTTGCGTGAAGCTGTGAGCGGCCCCTCATCTCTCTATAGTACGGTGGTCTCCCTCTGTCGAGCTAACACTGCAGTGCTCTGGCATTGCGAAATGCGCTGTGCGCCTTGAAGTTTTCTCCGATTGGGTCCTCGACGCTGAGGTGTGGTGAAGAGGATATTCCTTCCTTGCACTAAAAATACAGTGCTTCATCTGTGCGTGATGCAAGTCCATGTGAGTCCTTCCCTTTTTCCAGCTAAGATTGCAGTGCTGTCGAACAGCTGTCGATTTTGCGGATTCCTGTCGATAGTTGGGTGGCACAGCAGCGATCTATGGCCAGAGCAGTTATGTTTTCAGCGATGATGCAGTCTCTCCACAGATAGCTTCACAATCGAGCGAGTATATTGGTCGTTACTTGTGCACGGTTCAGATTCAGACAAGCTAGCGATGTGATGTTCACTATTTGAAAATGGGTTGTGATAGTTTCAGCGGTGTGTTTTGTACGCATGTAGCATGAGGTATCCTAGTAATGTGTCGCGAACGGGTAGGAAAGTGGTATCTGGTTTTTTGTCTTAGTTATTATGATACCATCCCAATGATCCTCGGGCTTCGGTCTCCGGTTAAACCCAGCGGTAAACCCCACAATAAATTATTCGCTGTTGCGACAAGGCATCGCCGGGTGGTAACTTTGACATTTTCCGGATGAGGCGACCGGATTTATCCCCGTCGTTACGGCCGGATGCCCGCCATCTACCCACTCTTGACCCTTGCTCGTCCCGCCATTCCCATCAAATCCTCCAACAGACGCGGGGTTTGCGGAGAAATAGATCCTTAAATGATGGAATGTGAGGGCTGCTTACAACGAGCTGTCGGATGAGAAACTAAACTTGACAGAAATACCATCGGAATTGCCGTTTCTTCCACACCACAGCTCCAAAATGACGTCTAATAAGCCCATCGTCCTCCGCCTCGGCGAAGACATCAAGTACAACCAAGACTTTTACAACGACGTTTTCGTCAACCGATTCCATGTCGTGGCAAACGAGGAGCCTGACCGGGCTTCTTTCATTAAAGCGCTCAAGGAACAAAAGTGCCGCATTGTGTTTCGCCTATTTGGCAGCAAGCATTCGCAGCCCAGCTAACGGGCAGCAGATATGGTGACTTTGCCGCCATCTACCGTCCGCACTTCCAAAGTGGAGGCGAAATGGGCCAGTGGGACGACGAGCTGATTAGCCTCCTCCCACCTTCGCTGCGCATCTTTGCCTCCGCCGGCGCCGGCTTCAACTGGGCTGACACAGATGCCCTTGGCCGACGAGGCATCTGGTACGCCAACGGAGCGGGTTGCAGCGACGAAGCCGTCTCAGACACAGCCTTGTTTATGATTCTCTCAGTCTTCCGCAACTTCTGGCGCTCTCAGCGAGCCGCTCGCACCTGTGATCCGGATCAGTTCTTTGCCATGCACAAATTGGTCGGGAGCATCTCCTACAACCCTCGTGGGCATGTGCTTGGTATCGTAGGGCTGGGCAACATCAGCAAGTTGCTGGCACAAAAGGCCCAGTCAGCTCTAGGCATGGAAATTCACTATTACGATGTCGTTCGATCGCCGCCAGAAGTTGAGAAAGAGCTCAAGGCCGTCTTTCATCCTACTCTTAATGAATTACTCGCCGTGTCCGACTGCGTTAGTCTTCACACACCTCTCAACGCACACACGCAAGACCTCATGGATACGGAAGCCTTCTCTAACATGAAAGACGGCGCCCGACTCATTAACACGGCCCGCGGGCAAGTTGTGAACGAAGACGCCTTGATCCAAGCACTGAAGAGCGGCAAGTTGTCTGGTGCAGGGTTGGACGTGCACTATCACGAGCCGCAGGTCTCCAAGGAGCTGGCAGCCATGGACAACGTGACGATGACGTGCCATAACGGGGGCGCGGCCATTACGACGCGGATCAACTTTGAGCTGAATGCAATGAAGAACATTTTGCAGGTTGTTGACGAGAAGGGCCAGTTTTGTGGAGAGCCTTTGACGCCTGTGAATCGGAAGGCGTTTGAGTCACGATAGAGGACGTTCTAAGATAACACACCCTGATAATCTTCAAGAAATATCACGATGGCTGTTGTTTTGGGATGCTCACAAGTATCGTCACAGAGATATCAATCTTCTTAGCATGGTTCATTCATCGAGTTTCCCGAGCCATGCTATTATCAATCATAAATCCAAAGCTTTTCGTCTCTTTCAACCGACAAAAATTAGTAAACTCCTTTTTGGGCAACGCGTTGGATTATGGCAATACGGGTTTCCTTTTAGACATCGAATCTCTACCGACGGCAGGGGGTTCCCTCGTACTGGGGAACCGCGGGTGTCTACAACGCGCTTCAAGGTATCTGAATGGCTATGTTTACGCTGTAAGGGCCTGCGAGCCATCGAGGAGCTGATTGTTTAACGTTGCATCGAATCCTTCGTGGTTTTTGCCGCAAACGCTCCCCACTCTTGATATTATGTCCAGAACTATTAACATCACCCACTCTTGCTGCACTCTATCTGATAAGATCGCGGCTTTACCAACATTTTAGCCCATTCAGTCCATTTAATCGGATGATTTCACACATTTACCGTCCTCCTCCGGATCTGTCTTGCCAATCATGACTCTGTTGAGCCTAGCGTTATGTTGCGATGCGATTCATGTCACCATTCCGGTGTGCCGGCTGGAGAGAGGGCGATGTTGCGTAACTACTTGTATGAGCATATGCCGAAAACCCAAACATGATGTGCCTCTTTGGATCAAGTTTGCTTTTTGGTGGCATTGGCCTCGGTCTCACTCACAATGGACAGCTCCGAAAAGAACACCAAGTTCCAAGCCCGATCTGACAGCCCTCTATCAGAAGGAGCCGAGATTAGGAGCTCAAGAAATGTTGTCATCGACAAGGCCCTCGATAGGGCATTTGGTAAGAACCCCGAAAACGAGGAAAATACGCCCCGCTTATTAGAGTATGTAGTCCGGAAGATGGATCTCTATTTGCTTCCATATCTGCGAATCATGTACTTCTTCAACTCGGTGGATCGCGTATGTATTTCCAGCCCTCAATACTCAATACTCTCTAACAACCCTCCACAGCAATCTAGGCAACGCTGAAATCGACGGCGTGAGTGCAGACCTCAGCTTTGAGGACTGAGAAGAAAAATTAGGAGGAACGAAAGCTATGTTCTCTTGGGTCTCATCATTCCTGCCGCATGTGGACTTGACACTACTATTAATGTCATCTAACTAAGAACATCCTAGCGGCTTTGGTCACCCAGGTGTTGCATAATAATTCATAAGCCTAGTGCTTTTACATAATATTATATATATGTAAAGTGGTGATGGTACCGATGATGGTAGTGAAGGTAGAGCATGACACAACACGGAGCAGACCGAAGTGGACTGGACTTGGGCAACAAGTTGATTAGGCTAAAGAAAGTAACCTGCCAAGGCTAGCACAGCTTGCATGTCTGAGACATAGGCGGCTCTACTGAACCGTTCCGTTCTACATTGAGTCCCTTCCACTGCAGCTTGCATGTGACAAAAAGGCTACTCGCGGAGATAGCCGTCTCCACCAGCATAACGTGATACCATCCACCAGCAGCAGAATCCAGACTATTTCTTGGAAACCTAGATGACGAGTGTATTTTTGTTGCATGGAGCCAGTTGCAGCGACAATCCTGGTCCTAGATAGCCTGGTGGCTGGGATCGAGTTGTCAACACCAGAGGCAAGACACTGAACCAATCCTTAAAGTTCAGCTAATTTCCGTAGTAGAGTAGGCGCTTGCTTCGGAAAGTGCCGTTATCAAGCCATATGAGTGACAGCTCGTGGCATCGGATCGCGAGCCATCAAAATCTTGACCGTCATCTCCCTCATCCTCCACATCGGAGTTGACGTCGGAGGGACCTATATTAGTTCATAGGAAGCTACGACTCCAAAAGTCAACAAGCGGTTGTTTTATCTTCACGCGGGGATAAGGATTCTGCTGATGAAGAAGGAGGATGGGCCTGCTGCTGCTTCTGCCAGCAGCGGGACTGTCGGTTATCACACGCACTGAGCCAAGGTAGCCCAGGTGGCCATGGTGACACTAGGCCCTTGTGTTGTTATGATAGCGCAGACGCAGCTGATGGGCCACCGCCAATCGATACTCTCGTCGCCCAGCGTGTTGTACCAGATGTTGATTCCTTACATCCGCATGTTGATGACCCAATTCATCAGCGTCAGCTCTGCGCAGATACAATCACTCTATCCGCTCCTCTGCTTACCAGCCTATCGTGTCCCTTCCCGTGACGACCTCATCTACCCTATTACTACAGTGAATCCATTTATTACCTAGTATGCCCTTCGTAGAGATAGTAGACTGGGTCAACCGTTGTGGGGGTCGATTTGCAGCTGATCGAAATCTCGCACCGCGACATTCTGAGGGTAGCGGCTTACTCACAGCAACATGACGAGTAACTAAAAATAGAAACAGTTTGGCCATAAAGAGCAAATATATTGTCGGTAAATATCAATAACACTGAACTGTGTGTATAGTGTTAGATGCTGAGATTCTGTAACGACTTAATCAAACACATCCGTCGCATATCGCTCGTTACGAACACTCTCAAACCATGCCGTCGTTGCGTCCTCGCTAATCGGTTCACCTGGCTTCCCACCCTGTTCCATAATAATTCGGAATATGACATCCTTGACATCATTGGCCATCTTGTTAGAGCCGCAGACAAAGATCCTAGCGTCCTTCTGCCATAGGTCGGTCAAGGTCTTTCTTTCTCGCCATATACGGTCTTGCACATATTTACATCCCAGCGAGGCAGCAGGGTTTCCGCTGTATGCCCGGAATATGGTGACCGCACCGGCTGCTTCCCACTCGTCAAACTCTTCGCGGTAGAGGTCGTCAACACCGGGGTCGCGGCAGCCGAAGAAGAACGATGCGGGCGCAAGTGTGCGTCCGCTGTCGAGTAGTATCGCACGCTCCTGGATGAAGGCTCTAAATGGAGCCATGCCGGTGCCAGCGGCGATGCAGATGATAGGGACGTTTTCCATGTCGACGGGCAAACGGAAGCTGCCTGCAGCCTTGCGGACTGACACCTGGAGCTTCTCGCCCACGGCAAGTGATGAAAGATATGACGTTGTGACACCGAGATGTCGACCATTCCCGGACAAGGCTGGCTGGTCAAGGACACTGTAAGTCAAAGATGCTATGCCTGGGTTGGAAAGCGGAGAAGAGGATATCGAGCTATAGAAATCATAGGTTAGTCTAATCTTGGCAGAGGCCTTATGTTTTCGGTCAGGTGGAACTGAGGTTGACTTACTACTGGCGCACTCGCATTGGTGGCAGAATTTGGAGGAAGAGACTCAGAGGGATTGGTAGATCAGAGAACCGTTCGACAATGTCTAGTACAGAAAGTCGCTTGGATTTGACCTCAGAATCGTAGCCGTCAATACCAAATTGCTTGATCTTTTGCTTTAGGGCGTCCTCTTTCGCAAGTTCACACAGGCCCTGGATGTTCTATATTCCCGAGTCAGCCGAGGGCCACAGTAATATTCCAGAATGGGATCAGTTTGCTTGGTGCGAAACGAAATACTTACACGCTTGGTAGCCGGCTGATTGAGTTCCACGTAAGAATTCAGTACGTCCGTGACAGGAATGCTGATATCGGTTGGCAGGGTTGTTGGAGAGGAGGTCGCAATGGTAACATGGCAGTCCCACGCCAAATGGAAGCGTCGCATGACCCGTGCTACGCTTTCCTTCGGGTTATGCGGCAACACGGCAAGATAGTCACCTGCCGAGTAGGTCATATCACTGGGAAGTGCCAATACGATATGCCTCTTGCCGGCAGTTGTATCCCCTGGCTCGAGAGTGCGAGCTTCAACAACCACGGCCTCTTTGACATCTTGGCGCAGGGTTAAGGCCCTGGGAGTCGAGAAGGAGACGCTGAGGCCTGTCTCCACATGCTTGTCGTCAGTGGTTCGGCCACCAAACTGTTTTGCGAGTGCAGGCCAAAGTATCTCGTCCTCCCAGGTCTCGAAGTCCGTGAACATGTCCCTATCCTTAGCATTTGTAGACCCTAGGGGGCAAATTCGATGAGCCCCGAGTTCCTCTAGTGTAGAATCGACTTGCTTTGGAATGCGCTGAAATGTCTTCACCCAGTCTCCGTGGCCTGTTTTAAAAGTGAGTAAATCGACTGCAATGATAAAGGTTATCTGAACGCACCACAGCCATAGACGGCGTACGACACATCTTTGAAGGGAGTATCCTTCAGATTCCTGATCCAGTCAACGAAATGGGCAGCATTGTGTGGTGCTTGTCCCTCATAAGAAGCCGTGATGATGACGACAGGTACGTCGGCGGGGAGTGCCTCCCGAGCAGCATCTAAGGAGTCCACTGTAGCTTGATAACCTTGGGAGGTTGCATCGCTTGCCAGTCTTTGGGCCATGGACTCACAGGTTCCTGCATTGGATCCGTAGAAGATGGCCAGACTCTTCATGTTTTCACCTGCCTTTGAGTATAGGCTTGAGGAACTTCGATTGCCCTTGACACTTTGGACACCATTTGCTGTCTCTGACTTAGTGCCAGGGACATCGCCACGGAAGGAACCGGCCAAGCGAGATTCCAAAAGAGTAGGTGTCAGGCCGTCCCGAAGGATAGCACGAACATTGAAATCCTTAGGCTTAATCGTGAGCGTTTGCGAGATCTGTAGGGTGTAGGACGGATTATCCATGACGAAATTGAAGTTTTGCATCAGCAAGGCCAAGGCGAGAACCATTTCTTGCCACGCAAAAGCCCGACCGATACAGCCTCGCATTCCCGTGCCGAAGGGACTCCAACAGTGCGGAAACTCCTTCATGAGCATGTCGAAGTTCTCATCCATCATTCTCTCCGGTTCGAATTCCTCGGCGGTATCACCAAAGACTGCCGGATCAAGGTGCGATTTGGACAACATGCAGATGATTTGTTCCCCAGCCTTGACCTTGTACTTGCCGCCAATTATCTCGTCTTTAATAGCCTCCCTGGCAAATGCCGGGATTGGTGCGCTTAGTCGTAAAACTTCTCGGATGACCTAAATGACCAGTGATGTTAGTACCAAGACAAGGGAAGGAGTCGACTCGGAGTGCGTTTGCCAACGATCGCTTCGATAACCACGTACCGCGGACAAATACTTTAGTCTGCCAACATGTTCCACCAGGATGGGGCCTTTTCCGACCACATTATCAACTTCTTGCTGTACCTTGCGGTAAACTTCGGGATGCTTGAGCAATTGGTAGATGGTGAAGGTGAAGGTGGCGGCAGTGGTTTCATGACCTGCAACAAGGAAGGTGATCAAGTTGTCGATGATACTCTCGTCGGTCATTTTGCAGCCTGTCACAGGATCCACGCCATTGAGCATGGCGGTTAGTAAGTCTTTCCGGCCACTAGCCTCACCTTCCCTTTTCCTTGATTGTAAGACCTCATTGGCTGTAGTGCGCAGTATGTTGATATTGGCCTTGTATTTGCGATCTGCTGATTTGTGAAAGACGGATGGAAGCACTCTCATGGTCTTGTCGCCGGCCTCTTTCAACACTGCGTACATAGCTGCGATAAATGGATGCATGTCGTCGCGGTAGTAAGAGTTGAATCTGAACCCCATCGAGCACAGCGCGACGGTGTCCAGCGTGAGTCGTGTCAAATCCTCCCCAACTTGAATGGCTGTTGAGGGCCCGTGTCGAGCCCATTTCATGGCTAGTTGACCTGCCACATCATGCATTTCGTCAAACATTCCCCTGATCGCTAGGGGACCGAAGGCAGTCATCAGTACACGGTGAGCAATACCCCAATTTGGCTCGGATTGTCCTTTGGACTGATGGAGGGTTAGGTGTGTTTCTGCGCAGGGCCATATTCAGGATTGGGGGGGGGGGGGGGGGTTGCTCACTGTGAAAAGGCCGTCGTGCACGGCATCTCTTAGCTCCTGGGAACGGGATATTTAGAAGTGCCCCTTATACATCACTCAAGATACCACTTACCTCGAGCTCACCCTCGATCGACTTTTGGAATCTTTTGTCGTCGCAGACTTCATTGACGTAGTCATAAGAGGACACAAACACTAGCTTCTTGCCGGCCAGCGTCAATTTGAAGATTGCACCTGTAGAATTAGCAAACTATACAGTGACACGGAGAAGGCTTTCAATTGGCGATTCCTACCGTACTTGGTTGCAAAATGCGTCAAGGACCGCAGGGGAAACTCCATATCAATGTCGCCGACATTACCCAGCAGGGGGATGCGCGGGGGCCGCGGGATGGGTTGGCAATCAGACGCCATGATTGTTTGCTGGTGTGGTTTGTTTGCTACTTTTTGCAGTCGTGAAGGAGGAGTATATGAGTTGCGAGATAAGGCACAAGATGAACTAACAGAGTTGAGTCTAGAACCCGTCTTTATATTGCGAGGAGAATACTGTTCTACGGCTCAAGCATCCACGAATAGGTCATTGCAGGGCTCAGTTCTTAGGAACCAAGCACACCGCCGGGGTGCTTTGCAGCCGACACGGACCGTCTTTCGTCCATTCCAGTGCTACCAGACCGAGCAACGCGCCTCCGCGGACGTCCGGAGCTTCTGGGGTATTACGTAGCCGTGTGGCTGCGCCAGAGCATGACAAACTACATTCGGGTCTGCGGGCGCTGATCTACACGGCAATAGGTCTAGTTGCAAGTCGGAGCAACCCGGAGAATGTATGGCGCATGAATACTTCGTACTATGAGAGTTTCAAATTGCGAGGCCGGAATACGATATCCGAGCGTTATATTCGCACACAACCATCCTGCTGCTCGCGTCTACGTGACCTGTAAGACAATCATTCCCAGCTTTACTGATTTTCACTTTATATAGGCGAGCACAAGATGAACAATATCCTCGAGCTACCCTTAAGCTGTAGCCCTCTAGGTTTTTGTTAATAGCTAGATGCCTCTATTTAAACTAGAGCACCTCGAAATAACCGACCTGCCAGTACCACTGGGGTTGCGAGACATAATAAGGCTTGTGCACATGGCCTCAAATGAACTCCTAGCACGAAGAATGTGACTCGTGAGATTAGTTGCATCCATAAATTCACATTCACAATCCTGTATCTCCAGACAAGCCTTCCAGCCCTTTCCGCCTAGTAGTCGTCTATCAGACAGGATGGATTGGATGGAACAGATCGATGACGATGGAAGATCTCGTTCTATCTGTTTGGTAGGAAGAAAGGCCAACTATTTATCTTGAAGGATCCCTCTGACCCAGATACCGGATCCGATTGTCTAGGTTTGAAGCCACAGACCGGATCTAGGTCTCTGTGCGATAGACAGCTGGATCTGGCTTTATTCAAAGACAGGATTTTCCTAGCGTAGCTGTTCCGTCTGGCATCGTCTACCGCCGTCCATTACAGCTGTCCTCATCCAGCTGCCCATCACAGCTGTCCAATTCCAGTTGTCCATCACAGCTGTCCGAATTCAGCTTTCCTTCACAGCTGTCCGCATTCCGCCGAAAGATGCGTGACGCCCACAATGATATCTTGTTTTGACGCTTTTCCAGCTTGGCCCTGTTAACAAGCCACCACTGAAGAGTCATGGCCGCCATGGCGCAATTCCATATGAACCCCACTATCATTCCTATCGAGAATGACAACGAGGTGGATATGATGCTTGTTCCACAGAGGCTCATCACTCCAAAGTCATCAATACCATCAGGCAAAGCAAAGCCCGATACAAGGAGTACGGCCTGGCAAAGAAATATGTCGGCGTATCTAATGATCTTCCGTATCCGGTACCACCGCCTATCCATGAAGCGCCACGCCCTGAAACGCCTCTCGATAAAGTACAGACCTATTGCTAACGTCGCAAGAACCACTGTAGCCAGCCCGATGATCTGTGGAAGTAATGGTTAGCGTTATTACTGCAATTGCAACACGCTGCTTACCCCATGTTGTGTTCGGAAATGGTCTGACAATCCCATGCCAACCACGCCGCACACCATGCCAATGACGATGAGCGGGAGAAAAAAGACCACGTGAAGTACGAACTGCCATTTTTCAATCCTCGTTTTGAGCAACGGTCGCTCTATGAGCTCGCAAAGAACCATCATGGATGACAAGACTAGGATGATTGGGTATACGAGGAAGAAAGCAAGTGTCATGCATCCCACTGTTGCCTAGTCAGTTATGCTCAGTCTGTAACGAGGTAACAACTTACAGTGTATGCTAGTCATCAGTATGAAGACGAACTTTGAGACTGTATTGACATGGTATGTGTTTTTGGAGAAATCGATTGAATAGGTGTTACCAGAGCTGGTAATGTTGACTGGGCATGTTGGAACTGACAAGCCAGGGACCTGGATCTGGGTGATATTTCTTTCGAGCAACTCCTTCAACCCAGCGACACCCTTCTTAAGCCAGCAATTAGATTTTCCCGTCAAGACGTCGATCTTTTCTTGCAAAAAGTCGGTGATATACAACTCGTTCCACGGACCGCCGAAGCAGTCCAGTTGATCTCGTTCTTCCTCTGACCCTAGCACATGGACCCATTGCGAACTCCTGGTTGACAATAGCCCTGGGGTGTCGGTCTGAGGCTCCGTATGAGATGTATCTGGTCGCGCGGCAGGCACCGTTTCGTGGTTCTGATTGACTGGCACAATATCGGTCTTGACCACCAATCCGCTGTGACTAAAGTCGGGATTCTGAGCCAGGCCTCCGCCAATCTGGATCGCGGCCGAGATTGACGGAAAGTATGCTAGAAACAGCAAGTTTTGAATTCGAGAGGGCATGGTGCGGGCGTGTCTTGTGGTCTGATGGGCGAGCTCTGACTAGAGACGGGCTACTACCAAGTAAGTAGTAACTGTCGAATCTTGCTCCGCGTAAAGGGGCGCAAATATGAGACAGGGGCTGAGTCTCAAGATTACGCACTGATTCGTTCAGCCATGCTTTGAGTTTAAACTCTGAAGTGAGACGGGTGTCCGCGGGCCGCCGATGAATTAGATACTAAATCTGGCCTGGGGTTTGATTTGCAGGGGGGGACCTTATCGGAGATTGTCGTGAAATCTCAATCGCCGTGTATAGACTCTAGCGTTTTCAGCCCAGTTTCAGTCTCGTAGCCGATCAGGCAAGCAATATCGACCTTGTCCCGGGTAAGAGTGGAAATCTGCAGACGCCACCTTGTCTGAAAGTACTAAGTAAAGATTTACGTACGAATACCTTGAAATCACAATATTTTACACTGGTCCATCTGTATTGACACGTTGGCTTAGGGGTTCGGGACACCACGATATCAGGTATCTAGGGCGGCATGTTTTGAAGGCAACTGCGGATGATCTTTGAAATCGCTGAGAAGATGTATACGCAACACAGTACACACCATATAGGCTATTAGGCGATGCACTATCCCTAGCCGCATTTCTAGCCTGAGCCCGGCGGAGGTAGACTGCCGAGGGTCTACAAGCAGCAGCAAGGAGTAAGCATCACGGAAATTCGAATTCTGGGCCATCCCGTTGGTCAACCATTCGGCCAACCCGCTTGATCAATCTGCATTGCCGTGTTTCCGGATCGACTGCACGGCACTTGCTACAAGTACGTCACCGGCAATTACGGAGAGGCCGAGCGGCAGAGCGGCTGAGCGGCCATGCTCGTATTGTATTAGTAGTTTGGTAGTTTGGTGGCGCAGTTTCCGAGAAAGTTAGCCCTGGGACCGAGTTATACGAGCTCGGTGATCCGCGGGCGTTTGGCAGCCGAGTTGACGGTTTGCAGAACATGTTTGCTGGTGATTGGAATCAGGATTAATAGGAAGACGTAGAATTCATTCGTCTTGTAGCATTGGTGATAATTCATTTCAACAGTCTCATCGTCACACTGTTGCATCTTAACAGCTCCTAATTCCCCTTCCAAGGCCTCGTTGCCAACCCATCCATATTTATCAACCCTTTCATCGGTTAGAATGCATGCCGACAAGGGAATAGAACCGTCGAATTCGGCGCCTCACACAACTTGGGCCCCTGTCGAACAGCTGCCAGTGTCCTTGCAACTACCACTTTCGCTTGGCGACGACGAGAAGAGCACTCTTCGCAACTCTTCCGGAGACAACACCACGACCGAGAATATGGGCCACCATGCCCCCAACGACCACCGGGAGCAAAATCATGAGCGTGTCGGCGCCATATTGCCTGACCTAGCACAGCTGACCCAACGTATTACCGCCAACTCCAACATTGTTGGAGGCAATGCGAACGCCTTGGCTCCACGCAGCGGTAGCGAGCTAGACCCTTACTCACCCATATTTGACGGAGTCGCCTGGGTGAAAGCCTTCATGGCACTGATTCAATCTGATCCCGAAGCGCCGCCGACACGGAAAAGCGGGGTGTCCTTTCGCAGTCTGAGTGCCTTCGGATACTCTCTGGGTTCTGATTACCAGAAGGATGTTGGCAACGTCTGGCTTTCCCTGCTCTCTTCGACTCGCAACTTGCTCGGGATTAACAGCAGCCGCCGGAGAATAGAAATCCTCCGCGATTTGGAAGGTCTTGTTGAAGATGGTGAGATGTGCATCGTGCTTGGCCCACCCGGGTCTGGGTGTTCGACCTTTCTCAGGACGATATCTGGTGAGGCGGACGGTGTTAGCGTCAGCCCCGAGTCTTACTTGAACTTCCGAGGTACGCAGGACATCCTTAGTTTGCAACTCTTTCTCCAAGTTCAACGCTAACACCAGCCCAAGGTATCGATACTCGTCACATGCACGATTGGTTCTGTCGCGACGTGCTTTACAACGCCGAGGTCGATATCCATTTACCACATCTCACCGTCGGCGACACCTTGACATTCGCGGCTCACGCAGCGGCTACCAACTATACTCCAAGAGGTTTGTCAAAAAAGGAGGCAAACGATATGATCCGAGACGTTGTGATGGCCACGTTTGGCATCTCCCACACTGCCAAGACACGAGTGGGCGATGACTATGTTCGTGGGGTCAGCGGCGGAGAACGGAAGCGTGTTAGCATCGCCGAGGCAACACTCACAGGCGCAAAAGTCCAATGCTGGGACAACGCTACCCGTGGTCTCGACAGCGGAAACGCAATTAATTTCTGCAACGCACTGCGAGTTCAGGCGGATCTGATGGATATTACATCCATCGTCGCAATGTACCAGGCTCCTGAGTCAGCATATCAAGTAAGTATAGTCATATGGCGTACCCTCTATTAGCTTCTGGCACTGACGAGGCAAAGCTGTTCGATAAGGTCTTGGTGCTCTATGAAGGACGACAGATCTATTTCGGACATACTCAGGATGCTAAGCAGTACTTTGAGAATTTGGGGTTTGAGCGTAAGGCTTAATATTCGCTCCTTTTGTCCATAGCCTTAACTAACTATACCCAGACCCTGACAAACAGACTACGCCGGACTTTTTAACCTCGATGACAAGCCCCGAAGAGCGCCGAGTCAAGCCAGGCTTCCAGCCCTTGCCTCCACGGACTCCAGATGAATTCGCTCAGCGGTGGAAGCAAAGTCTTCAGCGCGATCTCCTGCTATACGATCTTGAAAAGTACGAAAAGTCCCACCCACCAGTCCAGCGCCTCGATGAGTTTTCCCAATCGCGGCTGGGAGAGAGGAGCAAGATGCGACGCCTCAAATCTCCTTACTCGCTGTCATACTGGGAACAGATCAGAATCGTCTTCTGGCGCAGCGTCCAGAGACTGAAGGGCGACCCAGCCTTTACCATTGCACAGCTACTCTTCAACCTGACCATGGCTTTGATCCTTGGCAGCATGTTTTACAACCTCAAGCCGGATACGTCTAGCTTCTACTACCGCGGTGGTCTCATGTTTTTCAGTTTGCTACTTAATGCCTTCTCAAGCCAGCTCGAGGTAGAGAACCCGCTCCCTGTGCTGTCTGAAGAAAGTGACTAATGCATAGCCATGTAGGTCCTAACCCTCTATGCACAGAGGCCAGTTGTCGAGAAGCATAAGCGATATGCCCTTTACCACCAATCCGTCGAGGCGATTTCCAGTTTTCTGATTGATCTTCCCTACAAGACAGTAAACATGTTCCTCTTCAACATCATCATTTATTTTATGGCTGGTCTTAGGAAAGAGGCTGGAGCCTTCTTCTTCTTCTGCCTCACAACATACATCATCACCCTCGTCATGTCCGCCCTCTACCGAACTATCGCTTGCGTCACCCGTACTTCGGCCCAAGCCATGGTCCCAAGCTCTCTTCTCACAATGGGTGTTATGATCTACACTGGATTCACGATCCCGACTAAGTATATGCCTGGATGGTCAAGATGGATGAACTACATTAACCCACTCGCATACGCTTTCGAAGCTCTGATGGCGAATGAATTCTCCCAGAGGCAGTTCCCATGCGCCCAAATTGTACCAGCCGGGTCGGGTTATGACGTACTTCCAGCAAACTCGACTATATGCTCCACGGTAGGCGCCCTCCCAGGAACCACCACGGTTGATGGGGATCGCTACCTAGCACTCAGCTTTGGGTACTATGAGAAGAACAAGTGGCGGTAGGTTCAAGTTTCTTCCCGGCCACTGTGTCGCAATGCTGATCGAAGCTCGACTAGGGACATTGGCATTCTCTGTGCATACCTGGTCTTTTTCTTTATTGCTTATATCGTGGCTGCCGAGTTCGCCAAGCCCCCGAAGACGCAGGGAGAGGTCCTCGTTTTCCGCCGTGGTAAAATCCCTTCGGCCGTTAGCATGGGCGAAAAGCAACAAGACCCCGAATCGCCCCCACTAAGCAGGCCGGCTGGTGCCCAAAAGGCGGAAGCCAATACCGGACGTGGGCAAGATAGCCCTGGCCAGCAGAAGCCTGTGTTCCACTGGCAGAATCTCTGCTACGATATCAAGATCAAAGGGCAGCCACGCCGGATCCTTGACAAGGTTGACGGCTGGGTGAAACCTGGAACCTGTACTGCCTTGATGGTAAGTTGGCAGGCCCTTAATCAATGGCCTGAGAAGTCGCAGGCTAATTTAGAGATAGGGCGCATCCGGAGCAGGGAAGACGACATTGTTAGACACGCTGGCCACCCGTGTCACCATGGGTGTCGTCTCTGGCGATACACTGATCGACGGCAAGCCCACAGACGCTTCCTTCCAGCATCGCGTGGGATACGTCCAGCAACAGGACATACATCTTGATACCATGACGGTGAGAGAAGCTTTGGAATTTAGCGCAATCCTGCGACAGTCAGCCGAGATCTCCAAGCAAGACAAACTCGCCTACGTCGATCATGTTATTGAGATGCTCAGCATGCAAGAGTTTGCCGATGCCATTATCGGTACTCCAGGCAGCGGGCTAAATGTCGAGCAACGCAAGCGACTAACAATTGGTGTGGAACTGGCTGCTCGTCCCCAGCTTCTTGTCTTCTTGGATGAGCCGACATCTGGCCTTGACTCCCAAACATCGTGGGCTATATGCGACCTGATTGAAACACTTATCAATAGCGGGCAAGCCGTCCTCTGTACCATCCATCAGCCCTCCGCCATGCTCTTTCAACGATTCGATCGACTGTTGCTGCTACAACCTGGCGGTAAGACTGTGTACTTTGGTGGTAAGTCAGCCTGGCGAAAGTTGTCTCTTATTCCGTTCAACATGCTGATACGTGTGGCAGAACTCGGGCCCAATTCATCGACCTTGATCAGCTATCTAGAGCGCAACGGAGCGCCCAAGTGCCCAGCCAACGCCAATCCTGCTGAGTGGATGTTGGAATCCACATCGCCAGGGGAGAGTGCGTCGGAGTGGTTTGAGATTTGGCGCTCTTCGCCCGAGTACAAGGAGGTACAGGCCGAGCTCCAGATGCTTCGCGATCGCTCCAACTCGACTCAGCCAGGTACAAACGATGAGGTGAATGCATCTCAGCATCGAGAATTCGTTGCTCCTATCACTGTTCAGTCTTGGGAGGTCTTGAAGCGGACTGCAGTCCACTACTGGAGATCTCCTACTTATATCTATTCGAAAGCATCACTCGCTATCTTCTCAGTCAGTGGCTGCGTACCTATCCTTTCTAAGCAACAACATGATTCTAATAGAAAATTATTTAGTCACTATACATCGGCTTCAGCTTCACCGCTACCAACAGTCTTCAGGGCTTACAAAACCAACTCTATGCTTTTTTTATGTTTCTGGTCCTTTTCGGCAATCTCAACGAGCAGATCATGCCCTTCTTTATCCCCCAGCGCGCTATCTATGAGGTTCGTGAGCGAACTTCAAAGATTTACAGGTGGCAAAGTAAGTGCTCTTTGTACCTTGCAATCTCCCACTACCCATACTAACCAAAGCTTTAGCATATCTCCTCGCCAACATCCTTGTTGAGATGGCCTGGAATACCATCTTAGCTGCTATTGTGTTCTTTTGCTGGTACTATCCTGTCGGCTTCCAGGACAATACCACTAGCGATGATGCGTCGATTCGTGGCTTCCTCGGTTTCCTGTTCCTCTGGCAATTCTTTCTCTTTACCAGTACTTTCTCTCATCTCGTCATCATAATTTTTGACACACCTGACCTCGCTGGCACTCTCGCCAGCTTAATGTGGATGCTTTGCATTTCCTTTTGCGGGTAAGTTTGCTCCTATTTGACTCAAAAATAATCTTTGCAGTAAGACTGGAGGGGACAACGGGCTAACCGCATCTCAGTGTTGGTGTTAAACGTGTGGACCTACCTGCCATCTGGCGCGACTTCATGTATCATGTGTCGCCAGCAACCTATTTGGTGAGCGGTGTGATGTCGACATGTATCCACGGCGGCAAAGTAGTTTGCTCGTCCAACGAAGAGTTGCAGGTAGCGCCACCTACGAATATGTCTTGCCTCGAGTTTCTGGGCCCGTATGCCTCTACCTCTGGCGGACATGTGCTCAACCCTGCTGCAGTGGATATCTGTAGATATTGCCCGATGTCGACTACTGATCAGTTTCTCGCGAGTTTCGAGATCGACTACGTAGATCGTTGGCGCAACTTTGGGCTGCTATGGGTGTACATCGGTTTCAATGTGGCCGCTACTGTGGTTATTTACTGGCTGTGCAGAACCTCCAAAGGTGTTGTTATGAAACAAGTATCTGCAAAGGCTGGATAGACAAATCGAGGCTCAAAGCCTACTTTAGACTGTCTCGGCTATCTATATTTTCTTTCTTTCTTTCTTTTATTGTAAGAAAAGTCTCATACTAAGATTCCACATCGAGAGTGCCACACTGAGATCCCACATCAAGAGAGCCACTCAAAGACTCATTTCCTCACAATCGTCGGTTTTTGTTCAGCCTCACCAGGAGTCAGACAATGACTCTCTAATTCATCTGGAACCAACCAGCCCTGCCGATGTCTCCGGTCAACTGAGGGTAGCTCCCCGATCCTACTGGCCAACATGCCGGATAGAAAGAAAGGCACGTAATTGATCAAGAAATGAAATATTAGCTCTTCAACACCTACCTTCGAAACGCGACCCTCGGTATGATGGAACAGAAAGGCTTGAGTACTAGATTTAGAGGCCTTAGTCACAGCGACTGACCTTTCTCTTCGCACACAAGCGTGGAGAGCCGTTTGATAATACCACGATGCTAGACTTACGAAGCTACATGCGCCAGAAACCGGGGGAAAATCGAGTACTGGTGGGCGCCTCAAGTCCAGCCCCCCCGCGGTCGGTCCCCTCCCTGGGGGGGTCAATGACGAGCAAAAAGTCCCCTTGATTCGCAAAATTCTAAGATTTATATATAAAGAGCTAGTTAAAAAGAAATTCATTCCAGTTAGAATTCAATAAATAGCTTTTATTATATAATAAATTAATTTAATTATAAAAAACTATTTATAATAATATTAATATTAGCTTTTGCATTCTTAGGGTTATTAATATGGGTTAGGGTTAGGGTTGAGATACCTCCCTTCTTAGTAAAATAAGGTTAGGGTTAAGTATCAAATTTTGCGAATCAAGGGGACTTTTTGCGAGTCATTGACCCCCCTAGGGAGGGGACCGACCGTGGGGGGCCGGACTTGAGGCGCCCACCAGTAAGAGTGGGAGAGAACGTTTTCAGTAAACACATCCATTAGCAAACAGGGGTCAGAAACTGCGGATATAATTGCATTCGAGTCACAGGGGGCATTATGATCGCAACAAGTGGGATTTCACTGGAGAATGGAACACGGCTTTCGGGGTTTCCTTGTTATTTGATGGAGAACCAAGTATTTAGATAGGGGAATGATTTCCCACCAATGATTTAATTGAGGGGATCAACAACAAAACACATTCTCAGGTAATCTAAACTCTGTCCTTCAAATCGTCCTCTGGCTTTTTTCCATAGATCGAGCAACTGTAACCATTAGCCCAATTCATGTCAACGCCGCAGGGATACACATACACTGGCCAGTAAGCATGAATGCCTGGGTCATCAAGATCGCGTTTCACCTTGCCCAAAAACGCGGCCACTTCCTTGGTAGACTAGTCGAGGGAGCGCGTGAATATTGCCATACAAACTGATTCAAGGCCCGTGGACATGTTTTCGTTGTTCCGCAACCCCAGGTCTCTGAGCTTCTTGTCGCTTGGCCAGCCGTTCGTTGGCCACTTGTGCTAAACTTCGACCACATCGACGAAGCCAGCATCCAACATAATGTCTTTGAGACCCTTTAAGTCCTGCCAGTGGTTGACCGGCCTTGATTGAAGCTTCTTGGAGAAGTTTCAAGCAGTTAGAGAGGTCAGAATCTTCCTTGAGGGTGCCGTCATCTGAGGAAGCGAAAACGCTACACTCCTAGAGCTCGACATAGCCACTTAGGGCGAGACTGCTACGACTGGTCAGATCCCCTTGATCAACGGCTTTGGGGATGTGTTTGGCCTTACTCGTAAAAAAAAGCGCAAGTAGTCCGACCAGTTTCTAGTGCTAAAATTCGGCATCCAGCTAGGGATGTAATCGAATGGCAGCCAATTGATCAAGCCCTCATCCGAATCGTCGACCACATTGCTGATATTCGGGGGAACACATGTTATTAGTTTCTGTTTGGTGAATGGGAGGGGAAGTGGTGGAGGGGGGGATACAAGCTCGGGAGATTTAGTGACAGATCCGTACCAATGACCTAACTTCAGTCAGCCATCATGGTTGCGCTGCTTTCGGGTATCATACTTGTGCATCATGGTGCTCACTAGCATAGTCGCCTGCCCAAACTCCACTACCCACGGCTAAATCAAAGACGCGCTGATCTTTCGCATCCCGGCTATTGGGAGGCGCAAAGCCGAGCGAGTTGTCAAACGCGAGGAGAAATAGGTGAGGTTGAAGAACTAGTTGTCGCGGTTAGCATTATTGAAGGAGCCGAGGGTCCATCTCACACCCGATCGTTGCCTTTCTGCCTTTTAGCCGGGCGAGAGATGGCCTATTTATCGTGTCAGTAGTAGTGTCATTGCATTGCTGTCGCCGAAAAGAGCGAACACGTAGGCAACATACTGTCAACCCTGCATTGGCGATAGGGTCTCCCATTTTCACGTCGGTAGCCACAGATGGAGCTCATGGTCGATGATACCGCATCCTATGAATATCCGGTCAGCATGGGTACCTAACCTCGTCAGCTTCAAAGGCTGTAGCTGGGTTGTGTTCTGCCATCGGAGGAAAAGACGGAGTGCTGAAAGGAAGGTTAAGGCTGCTAGGTATGTCCAGATTAAGAGGTGGGCAAAGAGCAGGGACCGTGGATCTCCTCCTTCTTTATCTATTCTAATGAACAGCGCGATTCAATCGTCAAATTACGGAAGCGTTTGAATTACTGCGAAGATGCCTTCAACCAGTCACTGTACTTCTCCTAGTGTTAATGCAGAAGGAGAAAACCTCCGAATCACAGGCATCACCGGTAATTCGACACGCATTGTGTTAACGCCGGTTCTAGAGAAGATTTTCCAATTGATATCAAGCTATAGACGTCTATGCAACGACACCACCTTGCATTATGCTATCTACCCGATTTACAGTTGTAAATCTTTCCCTCGCACTGTCAGTGAATAGTTTCGGCTATCACCACAGTCCTAGGTCGTTAGAATCAGGCGGCGCCGACCTTCTTCAATTCGCCGGTCTTGATGTCAAAGACAAATCCCTGGCATCCTCCCTTCAGCTGCTCCCTGATCATGGGATGAGTCCGAACCCACGCGAGATCCTCCTTAACACTCTTTTCGATGCTAATGCGGACTGTCAGCCACGGAAAACTCATCTCATCTCGCGCTCTGTCGCTTACTCTGCGTTTGCGCCGAACACCATCTTGTCAACCTCAGACGAGTGAGCTTCATCGGTGTGCGTCTTCACATATTCGCGGACCTGCTCTTCCTTAAAGTGCGTCGTGCCGCAGTCGGTGTGGTGGATGATGGCAATTTCATCGATAGTGAAGAGGGCGTCCAGGACGCTGATGTCCCGGAAAGCATGCTGGACGTTGCCGCCGACATTGCGATGAATGATAACCTCTATGATTTGAGTTAGTCTGTGCTTTTCAAGTCCACTTGACTCGTCTGCGTACCTCCTGGGTTAAGGTTGAACCACTTCTCGGGACAGACGCGAGGGTCGGCGCAGGTCACTAAGACGGGGACTGATTAGCCATCGACAAGGCTACTATCGCAAGCATTGTTTAGGCTCTCATACCGATCAGAGTACGAATAGGAGGAGCTCCAAGTGTGCTCAGCTCGGAGATGTAAGGAAGAGGAACATGCTCAGTGGCCCTGCTTTGAGTTAGCAACATGTTGTGTGAAAAGGGAGTCACAGACTGACTTGTTCCTCTGCAGAAGACTTTCGATGGTAGTCATGATGTGCGATCTGGGGTGGTTGAAGATTGGTGAACTGTTGTAATGTGCTGCTGCTAGTTTTTGCGGTGTAAGCTGTTTTAGAATGATCAGAACCCAATTTGGAGGGGAACTCGTGGCCTTTTATGCTCATTTTCGAGACCTCTCTGGTGAGTGACGAGTTGATCTTGGCTCATACCGAGAACAAACAATTTCTACTACCTTCCAGTCTCGAAGCAAGCCGTGACAACATGCTCGTGATGGTGGCTGAAAATGCCAGGGTGCCAATGTCCCAATTAGGCATGGCATTCTCATCCTGTCGCGAAGCCATCACGGAACATCGCCCCCTGGAGGGATAGGCTATCAGAGGGTAATTACTCATCAAGCCTACTGCTGACGCTGAAAGAATGACAGGCTATTCATTCCGCCGCGTCCGAAACGCCACAGGTTGTGCTGACATGCGCGCTATTCTCCTTCAGGGCTATGGTACCCCTGCACATCTTTCGAGATTACGTAGCAATCTGAGGGGCTGAAGGAATGGTGCCGAGTGCCTTAATTAGACCGGTCTCTTGTGCTGATAGCTAGCCCGAAATGGTCAGTGGTAGGCTGGCACATTTGCGACTTCTACTTCTTGTTCCCCACGTACATGATCGATTGCCTACGCCCCGGATCGGTAATCACGAGCAGACGTCTTCAACTTTGGAATCATGGCGTTCTCATTCGTCAACTACGATGGTCCGAAGCTGCCCAAGGATCCGGGCGTCCGGAAACTCATTCGGAAGCAGGCCATGAGAGACGTTGCGGTGGACAGAAGAATGCGGGGAGGTTATGGACAGCACAATCTGAGGCAGTATCCAGACTTTTTCAGCGATGAAGATTTGTCATTGAGACGGGAGAGGGACTTGGATGATACAATACGAGGTTCATTGGACAAATGCTCGCCAGATCGAGACACCATCGCACACCCACCGAGAATGGCCCTACGCTCCACACATTCTCGTTCTCACGCATACGCCTCCCCTGTATCAATATCATACCCCGACTACGCCACTACCGAAAAGTTCGCTCTCCTGCTCAACCTCGCACCTCTCACTGGCCTACGTCTCGGCATCGCCAAGTTCTCCCCCCTCAAGTCGGAACTCATCAACGCCTCCTCCGTCTCGCATCTGGGAAGCCGAAAGTTGGCCTACTTCATCACGGCCCGGTACGCGCAGGTACCATTGCTGCGATATGCCGCCGACTGCGTCATTGCGAAGCTCCGGCAGATATTGCGGCCGCTAGGCAGCTCGTCGGCTGATGAAGAGCACGCGATCTTGGTCCAGTACACCAGGGCGTTAAGGGCGCTGCATAAGGCTCTGGATGATGAGACGCAGAGGGTCACTGCAGAGACGCTTTGCGCGACGGAGCTCTTAGGGCTTTTCGAAGTATGTTGTTGGCGATCATTAAAGACGTTGAATGATACCAAGGACTAATGACGCTGCAGTTGCTTGATGGGAACCTAGAATCCCACACCTCGATGCGTCACGCTGGCGGCGCTGCCCAGCTCATACAAATCCGTGGTGCTCAAAGATTCAACACCGAATTCGAAATGGCACTCTTCATGTCCCATATCGGCCCAACTGTACGTGATGCTGTTTCCTCCGTGACTAGACACAACCTAACTAACGACACAGGTAATGGAAGCATTTCTCAGCAACAGGCCATGCTTCCTCGCAGAAGAAGCGTGGAAGCAAGTCATGAGCTCCGTCATCCACTGCGACGACTCGTTGTTGGAGCAAAAGGACCTTGCCATTGCGCTGTGGAGCCATCTCGTCAACGGCCCCAGGCGGTTCAAGGAAGTGACGGACGCCATTTCATCATCCACTCCGCCTTCTCAGAGCGAGATCGACGGCATTATCGGACGTCTGCAATCCGATCGAGACAGTCTACTAGGCTGGTTGATCATGGCACGCACGCTGCCGGATCTACAGAACTTGCAGCTAGAAGAGGATCAGTACGGCGTCATGTTCCCACGCCAGACTTGCAAAGCCGACGCTCGCCATAACTCGCGGCTCGCGCTATGGGGGACATATGTTATGTGCCGCATCCTCAAGTCGCGTCTGCTAGCTGCTATGGCGCCGCGGCGGTTCCAGGCCCTGGAAGTCGAGTGTCAGCACCTGGCGAGCCGGATCATGAGTCTGCGGCACGTGACGGACCGAGGTGAGGGACTCGTTGATACCCTGTTTGTGTCGCAGAGCACGTGGATGGTGAGCGGGATATTGGCGACGGAAGAGAGCTGGAGCAAGGGGCATGTTGATGTAGGAGACGGGATGATAGATAAGGGGAAGTTCCACGATTGGTGTCTGTCGATCGGGAGAGTATGTCCCGGGTTTAGTGAGGAGAGGAAAAATTGAGGAAGACTTATATCATTCAAGACATGTATACGAAATTCATTAATGACACTGTCTATTGTAATGAGCCCAGGTCACGACAATGACGAAGGACACAACAACCCACCACACGTACACTATCAGCCTAGCTGGATTTGATTAGATGGAAATGCTTGAATTGGGGAAGAGGAAATCAGGGTGGCAAAAACTGGTTTTTTTTATTTATAAAAGGCTAAAGGAGAGTGAAAAGATTAGATAACTCAAGGAGCATACCTTTCGAAAGGAGGGGCTCAATGCTCAATATCATCTATACTCAGGCTTCCGCCTGATCATCTGCTCAATGTGGCTAGTGCCTCTCGCCCGAGTTCCTCCAAGACCATCTCACCATATCCCTCAACCCATCACCCAGTCATCACTATTGGGCCCTTCAACGCAAATAGCTGCGCAGCAGCAACAGTCTCAGCACAATATCCAAAAGGCGGATCCTTGGCTTTCTGGCATGCCATTTGCTTTCCATACCTACCCCTCAAGTTCGTCCTCATTCCGTTGGGGTCTTCGGGCTTGTACGCCAAACCCCATGACGAATAGGGGTGCGTACACCGTATGCACGGCGCTTCAGCCCTGAAAGACACCCTGAAATGGCATAGCAACGTACAGTGTTCTCGCTGCTGTGTAATTGAGCGTGGGCACTGCATTGTTGCCACGTAGGGACAGATTGGTAGAATGCTTCAACATCTGGGTTGGCCATCTCCTCCAAGCCCTGGAAGGTTCCGTCAACCTTGATGGCTTCATCCACAAACTGGCGGCTGCATTGGTTGATGACATCATAGAATTTTGGTCCTAGGCGTTCTCGACAAGTCCTTATTGCCATCTTCTCCAGGACATTGATGGCTGACTTATGTGGCGCTCCATTGTGCTGAATTGGCTTTGTTCCGCTGGTGAATATGACCTGATTTCGGGAATCAACGACAACGACCAGCATTCTGGACAGCCAGGCATTTGAAATTCCCTCATATCTCCAACAACTGGGCATTCTGTTGAATACCACTGTAGAAAGTATTAGTCAAGTTCGGGAGTAGACGTAGTGCTTCAGAAGTGCGGGGTGGCTAACTTACGTGTCGCCATATCTTGAGGCGCTTCAACAATGTCTTCCCGCAAGAAACATAATTCGTTTTGAACAAACAACTCCCTCAATGTTGCCGCAGGTAATGTCTCTTCTTCCCAGCTCGGAGCGCCCTTCTTTTGAATTCACTTCTCGGGTAGTTCCAAAGGAAACACTCGAACATAGTCCTGGTAGCTTCCAGCTTGCTTTTGGAGGTGGTCTGCTAGTTCCTTGTACGTTCTAAATTCAAGCAAAACAGATGGTTGATGTCTGGCCGGTGAAGAACTGTAGTCGAGGAGTGGGGGAAACAGCAGTAGCAGCAGCCCAACAACTTATCACTCCATGCATCATGTGATCACGAGTGATTACAAGTGTATGACGATTGGTATTCCGACGGCCTCTTTTTAAGCAGTGGGGCTGAGCGCCTGCAGCGCTCCCAAAGAAACGCAGGCAACTTAAAGGAGGCAAACTGACTGCAAGGAAACGACTCACTCCGTATGATCAACTCAAAACTCTGGCATTCTTCCAACGCCAAGACAACATTTCTGGAAGATCTGAAGTGGGCATACAAGAACCGTCGACTCAAGCTGCAAGTCCATGGCCGACCACTTCTGAGCATCCGAGCCAAGCCTGAAACATGGGACGAAAATGGAATGACGCCCAACTCTGAGTCCGTCCTTGCCATGCGGTACAAAACTCGCGGGTCCGAAAGAGAGGAAAGAATAATGCTGTTTGTACCATTAGGTACCATAACTTACCTCCTTCTTGATATGTGTAGTACGCGCACTGACAGGTTTGTTGGACACGGCGCGTTTTCCACACTTACGTCCTTTCTGAAGATGTCTGCGCTGGTTTGGTGCTAGTGTCAGAAATTCTGAGCGAGGGAGACAGGATAGGCCAAGCTGGTGGTTTGTATCTTATCTACCCGCCCAAAGATGTTGGGGGCGATTCTTCCGAAACATACCCCGACCCAAATTCATTGAGTGGCGATGCCAAGGAGTTTCGGGAGAGGTTCCAGAAAGAGCTGGAATTCACTGTTGCCAGGCTCGACGACGAATTCACCCTTCCAGAGTACGGCAAATGGTGGGGATTGGCCAGAGATTAAGACGACAATTCTTTCAAATTCTCCGATTGAAGTCGTCGAGACTGGGTCACGAACAGAAGGAGAAGCCAGCCTTCCTGTTCCATTGTTCTCGATTAGCGACTCTATGGAGGGTGTCGGGGACTTACGAGACCTTTGAGGATTCTTGCCAGGTGCATATTTTTGCTCTGATTGGATTATTGCACACTGGCTTCAACAGGAAGTTCCGCTGGGCGTTGGGTTCAGTCTCATTCTGCACGTGTTTTCTGTCCCCTTGGTCGAGTGTGTGCGTCTTACAGTGTGGCCTTGAACATTGTCAGGTTAGCGGCGCTAGCCATTGGTACCCGATGCTGGCAACTACCCTATAGACCACATACAACTGTGATTTCCATCATTATTCCACTCGATAGATGTTACACTATGGTCAAGTACTACTCCCATGATACTCCCATGATATGGTTCGCTTGAAAGGCCATGGCTTTTTACTCCACAAGGCAATCCACTTTGTCAGGCTGTTGCCCTCGCCACCACAGAGTAGGGTGGTACTCGCCAGTGGGCTGGTATTACTGCACGCTCCGTTTGCCGATCCTGACTACCGAAGCCAAGCCCACTGTACGGATGATCCGCAGCCCACGCGGCCAAGAAGCCGAAAAGCGGGAATAATCAAGACGAATCCGGCTCTCCAACTCCCCCACCATTCCGCTCTATTTGCGCCCGGAGCGAACACAATCAATTCAGTAGAAGAAATGGACCGTAATTACAAACGCAGGGAATCCATTGGCTTCCGACCGGCACGTCTTCCGGTGGTGAAAGGTGAATCTGGCTGGCCATCAAGATTAGCGTCTCCATTCACCAGTCGCAGTGGGCTCTTCGTTCCCCAATGCCCCAGATCTTGGCGTCTTCTCCGCGTCCATTGACCAATCGGAGTGGGGATACCCGGAATCGCCCTCTCCCGGGATACCTGGCTGCTCCCTCGCAAGAGAGCCGGAAGGGCCTCGACTCTGGGTGACGCAGATGCCGATGCCGGGTAAAGGATACTCCTCTGGGTATATATACGCCGAGGCGATATTGAACTTGGAGGCTTTGATCCATTCAACACCATCCCTGGAATATCATCGTTGCGGACACATCAAGACATCATGAACGGACACGCCGCCACCAATGGGCGAGACCCCACCGACCTGCGCATCGCCATCATCGGCGCCGGTACGTTCATTCCCCCGCTTGAGAGAGGAGAGACCTAATGAGATTGAGGATAGGCATGGGCGGCTTGGCTGTAGCTCTGGCCCTCGCGAAGAAGGGATTCAAGCACATCGAGGTCTTCGAGATGGCGTCGGATCTTGGCTTCGTCGGCGCTGGTATCCAGATGGCGCCCAACCTGGTGCGCGTGCTGAGCCGGCTGGGCTGCTGGGAGAGTATCGAGGCGGAGGCGACGGAGGTGTTTGAAGCAAGCATCAGAGGTGCGTCTTTGATGATTCTCATCGGTGTGATGTCCTAACCAAAGATGCAGACGGCGCCTCTGGCAACGAACTCACCCACGTCACAATGCCCAACATCCGTGAGAAATACGGCTACCCCCACTGCACCGGTCACCGCGCCACGCTCGCCAGCGGATTGTACGAAGCGTGCAAGAAGCAGTCCGCCATCACCTGGAGCTTCGGCTGCGCGTTTGAGGGCATCGACAGTTTTGTCCCCACGCCGCTCTTCACCGTGCGGCCGCGCAATGGCGAGCCGCGCCACGTCCAGTGCGATGTTTTGCTTGCCGGCGATGGCGTCAAGTCGAGAGCCCGCGCGCAGATCCTCGCGAGGCTGGGTGCCTCGGGGTCCGTCGAGGATACCGGACAGGCGGCGTATCGTATTATGCTGCCAAGGGAGAAGATGATGGGCGATCCCGAGATGGCGGCTCTTCTCAACAGCAACCAGGTGACGCGCTGGATCGGTGCCAAACGACACTGGATCGCGTATCCCGTCGCCGGCCAGTCCATCTACAACCTCTCTTCCACCCAGCCCGACACGCACTTTGCCGCCGCACCCACAGCAACCTACACAACCAAGGGCTCCAAGAAAGACATGCTCTCCGTCTTCTCCGACTTCTGCCCCCTCGTCCAGCGCATGCTCGACATGGTGCCCGACGGCGAGGTCTGCGAGTGGAAGCTGCGCTGCCACAAGGAGCTGCCGGCCTGGAGTTTCGGCAGCGTTGCTCTGTTGGGTGACGCGTGCCACCCGACGCTGCCGCACCTGAACCAGGGCGCCGGCATGGCGATAGAAGACGCCGCAGTAATAGCTGAAGTGCTCTCGCGGGCGCCTGATGCGTCGCCCAAGACCATCAACAAGTGTTTGCAGGTGTACGAGCTGCTGCGCAAGGACCGCACCACGATGCTGGTTGACTTGGCTGCGGCATCGGGCCGGACGCTGCATCTCGGTGACGGGCAGGCAAAGGCCGAACGGGACAAGATGTTTTCAGCGGCTAACCAGAATGGAAAGAATGTCCCTGACAAGTGGGCGTCGCCTGAGGTCCAGGAGATGATTTATGGTCATGACTGCATGAAGATTGCGGCCGAGAGGTTCGACGAGGTGTACAAGGGACTGGGAGCGAACCAGAGCACGCCGCGGATATAATTTGTTGGGTGTGGTATATTGTGTTGTTATTTAGCTGTAGTTGAACAAGATTGTACAATTCATACAAGAAGCGCGATGCCATGTGCTGATACTATGATTTACAAAAAGTTGGCCGTGTTGTAGTTGCTCGTGCTCTGATCCATCAGCATGTCCGTCCCGAGAAAGTCGCTGTTGCCCATCTGACAGAAGATATCGTCCACAGACCCAAACATGAAATCCAAAAAGTTGTCGTGAGGCAGGCCATCCTGGCCGCTTGCCGAGGTGTCGAGCAGGCCCTGTTGCTCGATGGGGGCAATGTCTTGTGGTCGCAGTTAGTACGGCTCGAGGATGCTCGACGGCGGTGCTTACCCATGGTCTTTAACAGGCGGATTAGTCGCTGCAAGAAACGATGCGCTTTGCCGCTCATGATGCTCGATCCGCCGACCGACTTTAACGTGTCGAGGCCCTCCACCAAAAACAACTCCGCCTCGGAGTTGGTGATGCCAATGGCGGGAGGCAGACTCGTGGAGCGCATGGCAATCAACCACAGGCCGAGGCCATGCCAGCACACGGTAAGCGCTATAGCAATGTCAGCACTCCTCGATGCAACATCCAACATGCTTGACGTCGTACCTGTGAAATTGCACACCCACCATACCGCATTACTCTTCAAAAACGGCCGCGCCCGGCGCAGAATGGCAGATAGAAGAGTCTGAAACTCACGAATCGCCTCCCAATCCCTCTTCAACACCGACGCCGCGACATCCTTGAGCATACCCGACAAGTCTCCTCCGGCCGCCGAACTCGTCACCTGCTCGAGAATCGCCATCAGCACAGGCGTGCCGACCAAGACGACGGTGCGGTAGTAGAACAGCGACAGGAGCACGGCGTGGGCTTCCTGCTGGAACGTATCGGCCGACCACGAGCCCACGTCGGTCGCGGCCGTGATGATGGGGAAGTGGATGTTGTGGTCGCGCCACTTTTCGAGCTGGTCGAAGAGCGAGATGGCCTTTAGGGTTGCGTCTTTGGGTGGCATCTGGCTTGATCCGATGTTGGCGCTGTAAATGGTTTCGAGCGTGTCTCCTACAATGTCGTGAAGGGATATCAGATGGCTAAAGTATATTGAGCTCTTCAAGGACGGCGACATGGTCACGGTAGACGCTGCGTATTTGCTCGGCGCGATGCTCTCTGGAATCTCGACCTGAACGTATTGCGGCGGGATGAGACACGGTCGTCCAAGGCCCTTGGCCAGATCTCTATACATGATTCAGCATTCGCTCCGCTCGAAGGATGTGCGTGTCACAGACCTGTCTTGAAGGATGATGGCGTACCACACCTTGACCCGGAGCTCTTTCTCCTGCACACCGAGCCCTTCGTAGGTCGACGGCGAGTGCAGACCGAGCTGGTACGCAGCCTTGACGGCAAGGCAGAGGGTGGTCAGACTGGCCATGGCGCGTTGGCTATTTTGCTGATAGCTCCCCACGAGGAGCAACGCAATGACTACTCCTCATCAGTCTCACCCTCAACCCTCAGTGGCACAACTCACCCGTCTCCAAGTTCCAGCTAAACACCGATTGCTCATTCGTCATCAACAACCCTAGTGACTTGTGGTAAAATGGATCCGGCATGCCGTCATCCAACGTCGACAGCGCGTGCGCAAACACAATATACAGCAGCGCCTTTGTCGACCTGGAATGCGGTGAGTCGATCCAGATGCGCGACCCCATCCGGTTGGCCTCGCGCAGCAGCGGGCCCTCGCTGATGTACGGCAGCACCGAGCCGACTGTGTCGAAGAAGCGCGCGATCCAGTCAACGCACGTCTGCGGGTTCGGGAACCCTTCTGCTTGCTTGGAAGTGTTAGTTGGTGTTGATATCATCGGCGGCAGAGGCACCATCGGCACAGATCGCTCCGTCGGCGCTTCCTCCTGGAACAGGTGCGAGTCTCGCGCGCCGAGCTTGGTCACGAAGGCGGCCATGGACCGGAGCAGCGCGTGGTTCGAGCTGGGGCCTTGAAGAGTGAGCTGATGAATATCCAGCGAGGTATGTCACTCACCAAAGTAGCCAATCTCGGCCGTCGGCAGGCGATCGAAGGCCCCCGTGGCCAGGATATCAGCCGCCGACTCGGGATTCGTGTCCAGGCTTCCGGCTTCTGACACTTCGGCGGCTGCTTCTTTGGCCAGTGAGGACATGGCCGGATGCTGGATGTTTGTGGCTGCGTCTCTCGGGGAAGAAGCAGCGGCCAGTTGTGCCTCGAGCTCCGAGACTCTATTCCGCAACACCAACAGCGCTCTTGATAATTATCAGATCAAGCGATCATCCCACGTAGACCTCTACTCTTGCTCACCTCCGGTCCTCCTGGCGCTCTAGGCGCTTGTCCCACACCGTCTGCGTGTAGATGCACTCGACGCTGCGGGCGGCACAGCGACTGCACACAGGCCTGGCGCTATCGCACTGTCCGGGTTAGCAAAAGACGTCGATCAGAGAGAACAAGTGGGAATTACTTTGGACTTGGTCTGCCGACACGCATTACACGCGACGGCAGCTCGCGGGCGTTTCGTCAGCGGCAAGTTGGCGTGCTGCATCTTGTCTCGTGCGCAATCCCAGGCCGCGAATTGAACAGAGCGATATGAAGCGGACAGGTCCAGCAATGTATTAACGGCGCGTCGTTGCTGTCATAACGTGATGTAGTGAGCAAGAGTCTTCATTATTAGCTGTCGCTTCAGCGGGGTAGAAATGCGTAAACGAGCTGAACCGTTCCACCCACAAGCCGAAGTGGCCGACCCGCCCTGTTTATGAATTTCCAGGGGACAACGCTTCGGTTGTGGTTACGTCAGCTTGGTTGCCCCCCAGACTGTCCAGACTGTGGACAGAAACACCAGTCGTTTCAATTCAATTCAGCCATCTCATCTCATATTTTCAATGACATATTTGTCTTTATCCACACATGAGAACAAATTGGAGCCAATTACCAGCCAACAACATGAAAAGATTGTATGTAACCGTCAACATACCGTGGGAGCTGCCATGTCGCCGAACCACATCCCTCTCCACCCTGGCTAAATGTTTACCATGGATTTCTGTCATTCAACACCAAATGTAACGATTAGGCAGTCCCATTTTCCACCTTTTGCTTTGAGTATCAGTTATCACAGCTGTTACCGAGCTCTTCTTCACGTCCCGCCCTCTTCAGATGCTCCGTGGAGGAGCTGGGGCGTTTGTTGGGCGTGATCTGTCAGCCAGTGTGAGTATCGCCGAGAATCCAGGTTTGACAAATTGGAGACCGCACGAATGTTGGTGATTTGAGATCCAAACACACTCACGCAGTCCAAGTCTCTGCCCCCTTAACTTAAGAATCTACCTGCCAGCTGAGGACCAAAGCCGATCTCCTCAAGTTGATTTTCTACGTTAAAGCTACCTCTGGCATCTTCTGGTAGACGTGCATGAAGACACCTGATAGTAGCCCCTGACTAAAACGACAGACTTGCTTGCTGCGCTCGGAAGAACGTTGAAACCGAATCTCAAAATAACATATTGTTATATGTCAATTATGATATTTTGAAAAAGTAACTGTATTTTGACATCCTAGAAATGATAACAAAGCTCTTCAGGCCTCGTTCGTCATCTACCCAAAGTTCCTTGCTCACAAGGCGGCCTGGTTCAAAGCTCCAAGAATAAACTCAGAGCTACAGGAGATTCAAATGCCGTGAGAAAGGTTATAGAAACAAGCTTCTTTTTATCGAGTACGGCTTCCAGTAGTTTGGTATAATTTCCGAAGACGGATATCCGGCATTTTGGTGCGGTCGATGCCAAGACTCAGCTTGCCGGGTACCGAAACAGCTAGGTGGAGGGCAGTCCAGGCAGAAATATCGTCGGCTAAATCACCGCACCAAACTCACACATTGATAGATATGATGATCGAATCCACTGAAAAGCTCCAGTCTATAGTGCAGCAGCAACGTTGATTGCGGATTGTAGCTGGTCTATCAGGTGCTACTCCTGGACTGGAGCTACTAGCATGTAAGCCCAACATGGTTGTGGTCTCACAACCTTGCATTTGGCCACTCGATCAGAGTAGCTGCTGGTTGTTTTAGTCAATATGTGCTGCAATTAGATCTTGAGTTTCCATTCCGTGAAAGTGCCGGCGACCACTTGGCTGCCGTGTACTACCCGCAAGGATTGAGCATTGGTAACAATCACTATCTAGATAGATGCTTCCACTCTATCGTGGTCAAAAGAGATGGGCGTCACAACTCAGCTGCCTCGGGAAAGTATCGACGTAAAGACTACCTCAGTCTCGGTACAATCGAGGGCCGAACAAGGACACATGGCACATGCCTGCTGCGTTGAAAGACCACCAATCGAACATGAGTGGGAACGATCCTTTCAAGCAGACATATTTAATCCATGTGGCCTGATTAACCCAGGCCCACTCTGATCGGTCATAAAATAAAAATGGACCACCGTTAGTCACTGATGATTACCAACGACAGACACCACAACCCTGCGTGCATTTTGTCGTGCACTTCGCAAGCGTCATTTGTCTCACAAAGAGCTTCACAGCTCAGTCTAGCCTGTCTTAAACACATCTAATCCGATGGAAGAGAGTGTCGATCAGATCCCTCAGCTGAGAAAGGTCGGCAGTGGTTGGGAGTTGCTTGTCGATGGAAAGCCACATCTCATCCTTGGAGTCGAACCATACGTAGCCTGGATTGGATCAAAACGCTACAGAGGCAAATTTTGGTATGAAGTTGCGAATATAGGCATCAATACCGTCACCATGACTGTTCCATGGTGTGATATCGAGCCAGACGAAGGCGTGTTTGTGTTTAAGGACTTGGATTGGGCTCTTGCAGGCCCAAGGGTTCAAAGACTGCGCGTGATCTTGAGATGGTACGGATCAAGAAACATCAGTAAGGTTACCTGTCTAGTTCCTCTGTCCGAAGGCGTGACTAATTTCGATTTAGATTGTACCCCATCTTGGGTTCAAGATGACCAACAGCGCTTTCCAAGAAACGAGGCGAGATACAAGAATGGAAACGTTTGCAGCGGTATTTCGATGTTTGGTCCCCAGTGTGCCCAGGCAGAGTCTGCCGCATTTAAGGCGATTATGGAGTACTTAAAGAGCAATGATCAAGGACACACTGTCATCATGGTCCAACTTGAAGACACTAGCTTCCTTCTCCGCTCAGGGGATGGTAGTTCGCTAGCAAACGAGTCTTTCCAGCGGCTTGTTCCCTCTGAGTTGCTCAGGTTTCTCGTTGATGACTGGAGTTTGCTGCTACCAGACTTACGAAGTCGCTTCCCAGAGCTTCGAGACAGGGTAATGCAGCGTTCCCAACAACAAGACCAGGCTGGAAGTTGGGAAGAATATTTCGGAAAAGAGCGGTATGCTCACGACATCTTCACCGCATACTACTTTGCACTGCATCTAAACAAAATCGCAACTGCCGGTAAACAAGCTTACAACATTCCAATCTTCACAACTGCAGAAGTCCCACCCCAGTGGCGAACAGCTGCATCCGAGGGAACCCAAGAACACTGCTCCTCGCACAGGTTCCTGGATATTTGGCACAAGTTCGCTCCGGCTTTAGACTTTGTGTCTCCAAAAATGTACACCGAGTCAAAATATTCAGAGGCTTGCTCGGTGTATTCTGGCTCAAGTCGGCCGCTGTTGGTTTCTGATCAGCACAGCAGAGAACAGGGTTCCATGTTAATCTGGGAAGCCATTGGTCGCTACGGTGCACTTGGAGCTACTCCAGCTGGGTTAGACTTTCCTCAACAAGATGTTTGGGAGTTTCTTGACACGTGGACTTTCGCAAAGCACTATCGGCTTCTCAGTGCCATGATGCCCCAATTTGCAGAAGCTAGGAAGAGACCTGGTTCGATGACAGGATTTGCCTTCCCTGCAGTTGAGCAATATGATGCACACTTGATGGAGCCGGTCGTACGACAGCTTGGGTCTTTCGAGCTCGCTATTAGCCCCATATTTGTTTCGCACAAGCCAAGTCAAGGTACGGGATCATCATTGCACTTGACCAAGCTCATTTTCTGTTGATCGGGACCGGTTACAATGTGAGATTCAAGTGCGCCTCACCAAGCGAAACGTTCGCAGGGATCGCGAAGCTCGAGGAGAAAAGTATCCTGAACTTGAGAAAGCGGACACTGCGTGTTGAGAGAAGTTTGGGCTTGGATAAAACTCAAAGAGTCGAATCGGTCAGCATGCGAGGTGAAGTTCCCGAAGATATAAACCATGGAATTCCGAACACTACTGCTGCTTCGAGGATGATTGTAGAAGTTCAAATCCGTTCCGCAGTTCGGGAAGATCTCACAGAACTGTGCCAAGATTTGAAGGGCATTACTTTGACAGAATAAGAGTCAACGGCTTTGCCTACTTAGGAAAACGACAATTTCCTCGTTTAGGGAATAGGAAGAATCTCTTATGATATCAAATGAACAGTTCTTATCATGACACCTAGATAAAATTTGCTTGAACATCTGACGACAACCAGAGGGCATTCCAACAAGGGGAAGTTTGTCGGCTCCAAAAAGAGAGCCAGAGCCTTTTAATACCTCCTGAATCGTTAATGTAACGTGGAAGCACTAGATTTCAAACAACTGTGTTTTCTTGCCGTTGTGCTATGAACTCGCCCTTGAAGGAGCAGACAGCTAATTAAGTAGTATGCCGTTGGCACGGAGTAGATCGAAGCCACTCTGACTCGAGTAACTTTGTAGCTTGAAGACGCTCCTCCGGATCCAATCTGATCATTGATTCGATAAAGCTTAAGAATTTCTTGCTTTCAGACTCTAAATAATCTGGACTTTTGCTGGACTGCTCTAAAGAGCGAGATAGAAAAGTGGGAGGCTCAACGAGGGTTGCCTGTTGAGATTAGCAGCGATCCAAACAAAAGTCCTGTCCAAGCTAGGTAGGGGGTGCGCCCATACTGTCGGCATCAAAATATTAATCTTTGTTCTTGAATCGAGCCAGCAAAGTTTTTGGGACACTCCCAAAAATGGCCGTCATATGTACCAAGTGAGCCTCAGAGTTATATGTAGTATCGATGGTCCATGTGCCGTCAAAGAGAAGTTGGTATTCCGCAAGCTCCCAGATCTGGCACAGAACACAGTTAGTATATGCCGAGACTCATGCTCAGCCAGAATCCGACAAGACTCACTATTAATTCCAGGTTCTATATGTCACGTTTTTGTCCCAGTCTGCTTCAAGGATCACCTCAGGTGCTCGAAGCATCTCGGGCTGGGACCACTCTGTCAGATGCTCGTTGAACCAGCTAGCTAGTTGCGGTTAGCTATATCTGCCTGGTTGAATTCAAATGGACTGTCTCACAGCTTCCGAAGTTTGCAAGCGAATAGAAAATTCAGTTGGTGGGCTATATCCTCTTTGAACGAAGAAAACTGTGTCGACGCCATGTAGAAGTCATTCGGGGGGTCCAGAGGCGATTCATGTGGCTGAAAAGCTTCAGAATACGCTTGCTCAAGCATTTCATTAATGGCGGGACTTTGAATGAGAATATTTTGTGGCTTGATGTCTGTAATTTCTTTTAGCGACAACGTATAACGAGGCAGTCTTATGAAAATTGCTTTGTCCTCTAGTTGCAAAATAGGGATATGCTACTAACCTGTGTGGATGACTCGACATGTGTGTTGTAGATGGGATAGAGCAAGCAGGAGCTGTCTCTGAAATTCCTTTATATGAGGTAGTGAAATTCTCTGGTTTGGAAAAAGCATTCTGTATTTGGACAAGTCCGGGCCCATGGCTTTGAAGACGAGGCAGACGTGGTCGCCGTTTGGACCATAGTGCTCCAAATCATCCAGGAGCCCGAGAATATGGCCCTTTCCAGTATCTTTGAAGTGCTAGGCCGTCACATGTTTCAAGATATCTAGCTCAAAGATATCCTGTTGATGCCCGTAGGAATTGGCAGTGAGAAAATTGAGTGCAACGTGTCGTCTGGTTCTATGTTCAACGTTAAATCTCCAACCCTTCACATATCTTTGCTTACACTTACTCAAGGTCGCACGAAAGTCAGACGGTAGAGTAAGAACCATATCCGAGCTTGCTGACAATCTGGTACTTGCCGTTGTTGAAGACATCCCCAATTCGGACAGGATGATACCCTCCGGGACAGTAGCGTGCGAAGTTTCTTCGAAAATGGCGAGTGTTGAATGGAATCTCTTAGAGGAGCGACTGAACACTGATTTCAGGCGATTCGCATTGGATTTCAGTGCGCCTGCGAATGCCATCGTCATGGTGAGAGATATCGTTGATGATACGAATCCGACCAATCTGTAATCCAAGAGGTGAGGACTTCAACTCGCAGTTTTACATCTCTATTGTGCAGTCTCCAGGGTTTGTAACAATAAATGCCGCTCGACCAGGGTGTGCGAGGGTGTGTGATAGGTGGGAAAGAATCGGGCACCTACTAATATATTTATCCAATTTTGAGTTTTCTATTTTCAAAGAGCGAGAAAAGTTTAACGTTTAGCAACTGTGGAAGCATGATGTCATAAAAATTATGAAATGATAAAGAAAAGTGCGTTGCTTTAACCTTGCCCCAACCTTGCCCCAGGCAAAGGCCAAGCGGTTCAACCCGAGCCTGAAAATCGACGAAATGGCCATGGGGGACATCAGCACGCTGCTCGGCGATGCCCTACCACTCTTCGGAGGCTATATGAGACGAGGGCTCTTTGCCTGAACACTGTAATGATCAAAATTTGAATCATCGCTGCACAAAATGACACCCTTAAGGAAGAGAAGAATGGCCTTGGCAAGCATGAAAATGGTCAGACCGGTTCAATTTTCTTTCAGTTCCATGTGTCTGATGAGGAAACATTGAGCATTCTGGGATATGGGTGCGAAAGCGAGCCCTCACAAGTCATAGTGTCAGACCAAAAGTCTCCATGCGCTTTTATATCTAAACTCAATATCTTTATACTAAGATTTCCATGCCTCGAGATATGAAAGAGGTCTGACAATGAGTTCCCATAGGGGGCCTCAGCTATAAAGAACACTCCATATCATATTGGATTTCATTCAAACGTAGCTAAAGACGAGTTCTTTGCTGTACGTCTTTTGCTACCTTACAGTACAAACGTACGAGCATATGGAGACTAGTGGTCCGAGACTGTACAGTGTGGCTAGGATTCCGAACATTAGAACTGGAAGCATCGCATCGCCTCAATCACGGGAAATCTAAGGCTAAAACATTTTGACCATGCTACAAAAGTGATTGCGGCGCAATGATGAACCCACATGAGCCAGGATACCAGGATCCCTTTGGTTACGCTCAAAAGTCACAACATCATCATGATTTAGAAGGTGCTTGAAAAAAGCCGTTTGAGACGTGCCATGTCCTAGTTCAGACCATCTACGTCAAAGAATTCGTGTTGACCCTGTGTCCGCATGGTTCTAGCTACACTCCTAGCAAGGATGTGGTTGTACGGTGACCGACCAAACTCGAGCCTTGAGCCTCCTTCCCCCCGGCAATGCCGAAACACGAGCGCCTTTACCACAGTCCTACAATTTGACGTGTCGGCGCATGAGTGTTTACATCTCCACGCGCTGTCGCTTCTTGGGTCCACCACCCTCTGACTGTTCCTTTACAATGCCAATCACAGCTTTTCTCGGTCCTTGGCCAACAGCCTCGTGCCAATCTCGGGGTTGAAGAAGGTCCAATGTTTCAAGAGCGGAGCCGAGAGCTAAGCCAACAGTCAAAATCGTTGCGTCATCTCTCCACGACCATCAAGAACTTACTGTAGGTCTTCTTTACGATATTCTCGCTCTGCCTAATCCCCTGGCTCCAAAGGGGAACAGAGGTGTAAGGAGTGGCAGGGTTCGACAAAATTGCGATGGAATCCGGATCAGAAGGCTTGAACATTACAGCAAAATATTCTGTGTCTTCCTGAAGTTGTCTGAAATTGTAGCCGTGCTTGCCAATTTCGCACTCAGCTTCAAAACACTGCGGGCTGGTCTGGCTCTCGAATTGCTAAGTCACAGAGTCCTCAAGTTGCTTGTACCAGCCATGCACGCCATGGTGGTGCCACAGACTAGCGATCACATGTCAGCAATGCTATCCCATGTATTTACAATGACAGGTCAAGACTCACAGTCCCTTGCAGTTGCATGGTCGCGGAGGTGAAAGCAGGTCGACTCAACATGGAGCTGAATGGTTACTGAACAGTCATCACCCCATGACAAACCACGGTCCCAGGCAAGTGTCAACAGGCGAGCGGTGTGAGGCGATGGAGTTAAAGAAAATCCGTTCTTGATTCTCATGTGGTACAGAAGCCTCTGCTCAGCGCAGTTCTGGATACGTTTTCTGAGCCAGGTGCTAGAGTGGTTTTTGTCGCTGTTGAATTGACGCTTAGGCACCCCGCCGAGAACATCCGAAAGCAGATGCTTGGTAATGTGAAAGAGAACATCGGATTCCTCCAAGTTCTTTGGCAAACCGAGCTCCTGAATTGAATCTTCTTTGCTCAGCCATTTTTCATGAATCTTGAGAAGCTGCTGACCCGCATCATGAAAGGTGTGGAGTGAAAGCCGCCCGGCGCGGACGAACTGAACAGTCATGTCGCGAGTCAGCGTGGTTGCCTGTAGACATCCTCGAACGAGACGCGAAACCTCTTCCGCAAAACTGCTGTACGGGACTGGAGCAATTTCTACGCTCAAAAAGCACCGTTGCTGCTCCTGCTCCGCCGTTCGCACCAGGTTGTATCGCTCCAACACAGCCCAGTACGAGTTTGGCAGCTCCATACCGTGACGGCCAAGTCCTTGGATGATCTTGTCGAGTCGGGGGTTCTTTGATGGGTTAGCTCAGAGATTGGCAATACTGGGAGGCGGCGGTCACTGATGATAACTTACCTTGGAATTCTCAGTTGGAGAATAGTACCACGTTGTGCGGTCAGCGAACAGAAAACGCTTCAACTGGCCAGCTGAGACGATCGACAAGACACGCTCGGCTTCCGAGACGTCCGCATATTCTGGAGAGGACGAGAGAAGCATTTCGTGAAAATTTGCCACGTATTCTGGCTTCTTCAACAGCACTTGGTCCCAAATTGCAAGAATCGCCTGCCCCTCCTCCAGGGCGCCCTTGACAGACTGCCTTTCCCGGTTCGTTGCTCCATCATTGGAGTTGTACCCAAATTTCAATGGCTTTGCTGTAATACTCGCCGAAGTTTGGTTGGCAGATGATTGAAGTAGGAGGCCTTTGAGGTACAAATTTCCACGGAGTCGGTTGTCAGTTACTAAGTCTCCTTGTCAAGTTTGCACGATGCCATCGTCGGGCACCTGCTGCAAGAAAGGAGCTGCCTCGCACCACGTATTGAACTCCTCTAAGCGGACATAGACTCGCCTGCTTGGCTTTCCTTGCTCATCTCGCCCTTCAGTCAATTCGCCGATGCGAAGCTGGACGTCTTTTGAGGGATCAATTTCACAAGGAATGAAGCCTGTGCCAAGAAGATGTCGGGATATCATTATTTCGCGGTCAAGTTCCGTACGCGTCATGCGACGCAGATGCGCGACCAATTTTCCACGAGTGGTGAAGTCGAACTTCCACTCAACGCCGCCAGTCACGCAACGAACGGAATGGTTCTGGGTTCGACGCTGGAGTACCAAGAGTGCAATTTTCAGGCCCTCTCCGTGCGCGCCAGCCTGGTTGATGGCACCTGTCTTCGTGGTGCCTCCGAGATCAAGGTGCCACGGCTCCAGTATCGCATCCCGATTTGCTATCTCGACGATTCCCTGACCATCGTGACCGCTGAACAGGATGTACCCTAGGTAGTGTTGGGGCTTTCGAGGATGCGGTACCTTGTACACAATCTGGGTTTTGTGAAGCCTGACACGCTCTTCGCGGACAACAGTGAACTGGTCAGCGGAGAGTTTGAAAGATGCGATGATTGCATCTCTCCTGGAAAAGGCAGAAACGTCAGCGACTGGGAAAGGGGCAGGGCATCAAAGCATCAGTACCAGTTTTGAACAATCTCACGGAACGCCTCTGTTGGGCCCCAGGCGTTCGAATACGTCGATGTGATGGAGAGAGTGATTGTATGAGAATCTCCGATGGAGTCCAGGGTGCCATCGGGCTCTTGGACGTCCCCGTGAGATGTATCTGTGCGAGAGTCGTTGTCTCGATCCATGGCGCGCGCCTCTGAGCTTGGTCCTGCCTGGGTGGCTGCAGTTGACGAAGTCTCCGGCTGGGAAGGTGATGCTTGCACGATGCGTCTCTGGGAGAAGGGGCTTCGAGGAGAGGGAGGTTCTGATTTGACAGGGTATCTGACGGAACTCCGAAGTCTCCTCCCCATGATGGTCAGGAAATAGGAGGGTGATGTGATCTGGAAGTAGAGGGGTGATATGTTGGAAGGTTCGTAAAGCCTCAGCGCCTGGTCAAAATTTGTGCAGCGACCTACTTGCTTGCAGCTTATCTAAGCATATTAGGCAACCAAGGGGCTCGACAACCAAGCCCTTCTCATTCACGATCTAATTGATGGTCCGGCACGACTTGGTTGACTGTTTGGTTTGCAGAAGTTCTTCATCCGTCAATTGGATAGATCGTGGTTGAGTTCTGACCAGTAAAATTCAACCACGAAGTCGCGTAGCCCCACTTTTGCCTTACCCTACACTCAGCATCTTCCCTCCCCCACGCTCAGCGAACCGTGCGAGGTGAAGCACACCAGAAAAAGAGGAGTCATTTTCACGGCGGATTGGGAATATCCCCATGCCCTTGTTTTTCCTTTTTATTGCTTAAAGTGGATGTTGACGTTCCCAGCGGCAACCGTCGAGAAAGGTGGGAGATTACCGATGTTAACATCACGAGTGGGTTGAGGAGAATTAGTAGTAAAGCACAACCCTGTTGCAACGAATTCAAGTTATGTATATATTCCGTGGCACAGGATGAAATCGAACAGAATGATGAATGAGTACCTTCGGTCATGGCTTCTCAGACATCGTGTTAAACATCCACACAAGCTTGATCTGGCGATAAATTCCCAGTCTTGAAATTACTAGTCGAGGCCACCCACACTCCATTGAACGCTCCGCACTCCATTGAACGCTCAGCACCCGTACTAGCGTTTCGAAGTTTTCGGTTGGATTTCTCAATTGACTGGCACTCCAAACCTCCAACAGCTACAGCGCCCCCAGCCGGGCCAGTCTCTGGCAACAACAGTAGGGAGTCCTGGAGCGTACCCCGTAAGTGAACCATGAAACGTTCCAGTCCACGCATCCAAGCCCGTGATTGGTCCTCAGGACCGTCTCGGTGAGAGTGCGCCCCACTCCTTATCACATGTGCTTATCGCCGGAGCTTATCCGATAAGGTCTCACCTCGGCCCGCAATTGGCAAAGGACAGCTCATGCATCTCCTTTCTACACTTCAAGGGCGCGTCAGCCTCAACCAAACCTAGCCAGAAACTCAACCCATCAACAAAAAACCCATAAACTCAAGACGTCATAGACTCAATTCGGCACCTGTCATGACGTAGCGGCTGAGACCCCTTGTCCGAGAGCCTTCAGAGAGAGACCGCGTTCGAGTCCGTTAGAATCATGCGCCGGGCGCTCAACTTGCGCCTCGCCGGCCAGGCTATGGCGCTCAAGGTCTCGGCCAACCTGGTCGTCCAGCTGCTGATGCGCTGGAAGGATCCACTGCGGGTGTTTCCCGACGTGCAGCAGCTCGGCGAGTTTGCGCTGTACGGCTTGGTGGGATCCCAGGTCGGCAACATCATCCAGTTCCTCCTCGAAGACTGGTTTCCCACCCGCAACGCCCACGTCGGCGGCCTGCTGCCCGACACGCTCGGCCACGCTCGTCCCACCGAGGAAAAGAGAAAGGAGGACGATTCTGCGAGGCCAAGGACGTGGAGGGACCGCCTCAAGGTGGGCGACGACGTCAGCTACCGCAACGTCCTGGCCAAGTTGGTCCTCGACCAAACCCTCGGTCTACTCATCAGCGGCTGCATCTTTCTCATATGCACCAACATCATGCGCGTGGATCACTTGTCAGGCGTCTTTGTCGTCATCCAGCAGAAGATCTGGACCCTCATCAAGGCCGGCTGGCACATCTGGCCGCTGGTCGCCGTCTGCAACTTCCTGTGGGTGCCGGTGCGATCACGGGTTCTCGTGGCCGTGTGTGTTGGATTTGGTTGGAGCATTTTTTTGAGCGTCTTTGCCATGAGGCCTTAGCGAGGGAGGGAAGCAGAACAAAGGAAGAGAAGCATGGATTATACCCGCAGGGCTGAGAAAGTCTGTTCTTTTTGTACGATTAGCCGTTACCGAGCCTGGTTTGTGGAACCTCTTATCGGACACCTTGATATCTTCATGGAACTCGGCATTGGAAGGGCAACACAATGGCATTTTGATTTGTTTGGGATCTCAGCTGGTTTCACGACGAACCTGGGTACATAGACGGGGCCAACGGACACAGCATAGAGTTGTTTGCAGAAATCGAACCCTCGCTCACCACCGGCGCCGGGGATGCAAGTTTCATTTGTTCAAATATCAACTTTGGCATCAAAATTAAGCGAGAATTTTCTTTTCTTTTCTACGTCAGTTGAAATGCTCCTTGACGTACACACTCAGCTTCTCCAACCCCTCTTTCAGGACATCGGCTTCACAAACATAGCCAAACCGCACGTAGCCTTTGAAATCCTTGCCGCCACCGAAACACCTTGAACCGGGGACAAGGAACACCTTAGTCTTCTCCAGCAGGTCCAGGCAAAGGCGCTCGTCATCAACTGGCTCGCCATTCACCGCGAACCGCACGAATGCAGTGGTCCCAGCCTCGGGCTTCACCCATGAGCAGACGTGCCTGTGGTTGTTCACGAACTTCTCCAGAAGCGTCACGTTGGCCTTCGCCATCCCGACGTTTCGTTCAAGAAGAGGTGACAGCACGGATGGGGATAAAGCATAGGCTGCGATTTGGTCATCGATCTGGGACACGCTGATTGAAGTGTAGTCCCGAGCTGCAGCCATTGCGTCGATAATCTTCTTGTCTTTAGAGACAACCCACCCGACTCGGATGCCCGCCATGGCGAATGCCTTGGACATGGATCCTGTGACAACAGTCTTCTCGTAGCCCATTGTCGCGACAGAGGGAGGCGGGACGTATCCAGGCCGGTACAGGTCGTGGAACAAGGGTCGATAGACCTCGTCTGAGAAGAGAATGATGTCCCGAGACTTGGCGAACTCGACGATCTCTGTCAAAACCTCAACGGGAATGGGAGCTCCAGTTGGGTTGTTAGGGTTGTTGATGATAATCATCTGAATTCGTTGGTCAAATGATTTAAGTGATTAGGGAGAGGAAATCCATGGTTACATACCTTAGTGTTTGACTTTGCGAGGGTTTCGAGAGCACTGACATCGGGCACATTGCCGTTCTCTGCGTCAAGCTTCCACAGTGACACTTCAGCCCCGATGCTCTCAGGCAGACTGTAGAGTTGTTGATAAGTCGGGTAGACACAGATGACATGGTCTCCTGGGTTAATCAGTGTGTATAGTGACAAGAAGTTTGCGCCAATGGCTCCTTGGGTAATCAGGAGGTCATCTGCACCAACATCCCCAGCAGGGCTCCCTGATGGACCTGAGTTGTACAGTCCGGCCACTCTCTCACGGAGCTCAATAGAGCCCCGAATTGGGCCGTAGAGGAGCTTTGTCGAGAAATTGATGGGGCTTGCCGATGTCTTGTCCACCGAGAGGGAGAAGAGATCATTGATGGAGACAGAAGCAACGCACGTCTCGGCCGTGTTGATGGCGCCGGGTGTGGTCTCGTACTCGTTCATCCATCGCTCCACGTCGAATTCAGGAAGCCGAACCATGTTGTTAGCCGTGCACGGTAATGAGCCGAACATGCGCGATTCAATGAATAGTATGGATGTTACGCAAGAGATGGGAAGGCGAGACGAAGATGGTACATATAGCCGACTTACACAACTCTTTCACTCCGTATCTCTGTACCAACTCGGCATCGCGCGCCATGTCCAGATCCCGCCCCACACAAGGCGTAAGAAAAGGCGCGAGCCCCGCAGCTTGTCATTTCACAACTAGTCTACCTAGGTACGTAAGGAGAAAAGGAAAGAGACTCCGAGCTCCTGAGAGGGAACGTCGAGCCGGAACGGGGACGGAAGTTCAAACCGGAACTAGGCATGAATAGGTCATAGGTGCAGTTTCAGGCCAAAGGCCTCCATATACCTACGTTAGCACACATTATGGGCCAGAATGGATTTAGGAAATCGTGTTTATGTAAAAAGGGTACTAAATTATGGACCATTGTTGTATTGTTCAAGTACTAAATTTCATCTATTTTTAGGTTCATTCATGAGAATTATTAGTGCGATCTTCACTACTGATGCTGAGTTTCAGCTTAAGTGTATGGAGAAATTTGGCGTAAGAAAGACTGCATTTATGGAAATTGAGCCAGCTTGTTCTTGTTGCAATATTGAAGCGCCGGATTTACTATACCTATTGGAGAATCGCATCATCTAAAACTAAAGCTAGCGGGTATAAATCACATCCGACGTCAGTCAACTGTAAAATACGAATCTCGACATTGACAGTTTTCTTTGTCTTGCGTGAGCTGGAGCTGCTGCCGCTTTATCCTGAGTCATGCCTGAGCAGTGCCTGAGCAGGGTGAGCTGTTGCCCCACCTCATTGGACAGATGGGGACGCAAAAATCGGAGAAAACATTCCCCGTACTGGTCTTGCTTTTCCTAGGTACCAGTACAATTCGTCCCAGTACAGTTTGGACTAGTGACGTCAAGGCTCCTGTACGACCTGCCGGACCTCAGCTGACAAGCACCAACATCCTCAAACCCCGCAAAACCTCCAGCCCCATCGTCATCATCACCTACATCAAGACCTTGTTCCGGTCGCTTCTCTTCTGCCCTCTTTTGAAATCCTCTTCTTTCTTCCTGTATTCTTTTTTCAGCCCATCAAACAGACCGCCTTCGCCCATCATGGCCTCTCTCGTCGACACTTTGACTGCCTCTGGAGGCACGGAATCTGCAGGTTAGACGCTTCCCTCCGGGTCTCTGCGTTCACGATTCTACATCCTCTATTTCGCATTCACGTCCCCGCCACCTCCCTGGCTACGTAGGATCATCTCGCTCACATTTGAGAAGGCTTCCTCAACGACATCATCGCCCAGCTATGGCCCAACATCAACGTTGCCGGCGGCAAAATGATCAAGCAGGTGGTCGAGCCAATGCTAGGTTCCATGCTCCCCGGCCCTCTCTCGACGCTACGCTTTGTCAGGCTGGACTTTGGGCCCACCCCAATCCGGCTCTCTCACGTAGACGTTCACAAGACCGAACTCCAAGGAATCAAGCTCGACATGGACTTAGAATGGGACGGCCGGTGTGATTTCGAGCTTGAAGGCAAAATGGTGCCCAAAGTGGTAAACGTCCACCATCTGCCGACGGCGGTTCTCTACGTCTGACTGGGTATCGATTTAATAGGGAATCGAGCACATAAAATTGAAGGGAAGACTGTCAGTCTTGCTCTGTCCCTTGACAAACATCATCCCTTTGGTAAGAGCTCCAGCCGGGTCAACCACGTGCTGTACTCAGACACTAATACCGAAGGCCACCAGATTGGAGCCGCCCAGATCGCATTCATTAACCCACCGACGCTTGAACTCGACTTCACTGACGCTGCCAACCTCGCCGACTTTTCCCTAATAGATAAGGCCGTTCGCAAGGTAATTCTCGATATCATTGCTTCTATGGCGGTCCTGCCCAACCGCTTCCTCCTCAAGCTTGACGCTTCCAACGACTACTTCAAGACCTTTCAACACCACCTCGGTGTCATTCGCCTCACGATTGGCACCGCTACCGGGATAACAGGCCCAAAGAAGAGCGGGGCCAAGCGACTACTGGAAAAACTCGTCAAAGACATTCCTGACTGCTATTGCGAAGTCAAAGTCGGTGCGGAGGAGGAGTGGCGCACTTCGACCCAGAAAAACAAACACGATCCGGAGTGGAACGAGACACACGACTTTCTCGTCACAGATCATGACCAATGCATCACTATTGACGTGCAGGACGACGATTTGGGCGGTGACGACGACATTGGCATCGCTGCCACGACAGTCAAGCAGATCCTTTTGGCCGGTGGCACCCAAGAGCTCAGTCTTGTCCACAAAGGCCAGCCCACCGAAAGCAAGCTGACAGTGCATGCCAAGTTCTATAACTTTATTGGTGATTCTAACAGCATTTCGGCCGCCGGGAGCCAAAGCGAGGGACAAATCTGCGGGCTTGCCTCTGTGCTCATTGCTAGCGTCGTCGGACTGACAGGTCAGCGCGACGAGCTCAACCCTAGCGTCAAGGTATCATGGGGCGACAAGGAGTTTGTCACGCCTGGCAAAACTTACAGTCCGGGGGTAGACATTTTCAACCCAGCCTTTGATACAGCCTTTCGGTTCCCCATCACGGCCGACATGATTGCCGACCCGCCGAATTTTCACCTGACGCTGATGAACGGGACGTCGAAGTCGGGGAGCTACGAGGTTCCGTTTGCAAGCGTCGTGGGTGCTCGCGGTATGGACCTCAAGGAGGAATTCGACGTAGGGTCTGGTGCGGCGGTGAGGGCTCAGATTTCACTTCGCGGATTGCAGCTGGCCAAGTGATTTTGAGGAGAAGAATATGTATTCAACCCCTAAGAAATAACGTGACGGGTAAAATTGATAAGTATGGACCTAGCAAGCAATGGACTACTCGTTTCCTCGCATGAGCAAAATTTCGAGCTTAGTGTAGGCAATCTCGTGTTCTTAACACCGTGGAGACACGTTCCACGAGATCAGAAAGGGGGCAGAGGCAAGATGGTTGAGACGAATCCTCCCTGAATATACTAAAACTTACTAGGAAAAAACTCAAAAGTAACCGAGGAACACTTACCAGGGGCTATTGATTTTTGAACATCAATAGAAATGAACTTATAATTCTCGCGTTTCCATGCACGGCGAAAGCGTTGTATCGGTCATCGGATGCCACAATTCAGCCAGCTCCAGGAGCAGGGTGAGCGTCGAGTGAGCGCAGGCTGATTAGCGCCAGATCTCATGCCGCTATAGCGGCGATAGGTTGCGTCGAGATTCGGGTTTGGAAACAAACCCATGTAGAGTGATTGATGCAATCTTGGTACGAGATGCTGAGTCTTAGTATATGTGTATGAAAACATCTGGCCTAAGACTATATTTCTGAAATCGGGCCAGTTTGTTCGTGTGGCATGATCGAAGCGCCCGACTTACGCCAATTGAAGAATCACATCATCTAAAATGCAAGCTAGCGGGTATAAATTACATCCGACGTTGACCCCATTCAAGACCGAATTTGTCAGTCCGGCCCCGCACGAACCTAAATCGGGGAATACTGAATGCTTCACATAGCAAGTTTTTATCGCTGGAACTTTCACCTTGCAAATCAGTCTTCCTACGAATAGGTAAGCATGCAAGACGCTCCCACAGCAAAGCGGCCTTCAAGGGCTCGTACTCGGACCGAGAACGCAAGTGCCTCATTCCAGCCGGGCTAGCCAATCGTTGCAGCACAAGCTCACAAGAAACAGGCATGTCTCCCCTGCCAGAGTCGCAAGAAAAAATGCGATGGCAACGGCTCAGTTTGTTCCAAATGCTCGAAACGCGGCGTGCTTTGTGTTTACGAACAAAGGCGAACCCGCGGTCTAGGCAAGGGGTAGGTGGTTGCGAACCAGGGTTGGCCGATTGACTAAAATTTGACAGCAAGGAATACGTTCGTGAACTAGAGGAACGGCTACAAAGATTGGAACAATTACTACGAACCCAGGCTGAAGACGCTAGACCTAGCGATAAATCTGAGGGTAATTATGCTATACAGGAAGGGGAAAATTTGGGGCGCATCCTACTTAAGGCGAGAAGGAAGAGCCCAGAAATGACCATCAACAGCAACATGCCGCCTCCTGTTGTGACACCGCCGCAGCAGGTTCAATCTTTCTGGACTACATCTTCAACTACGACATCCGAGCAGAGTCAAACTACGAATCGGCCTGGTATGATGCGTCTCCCGTATCCCCCAAACATACCGCCATCATACAAAAGCGACACCCTCAACGGCGGCGATAAAGGACCCTTCCCAATGAAGATGTTCATAACGCCCCATTCGGGGGCAGAAGTTCTCAGGCTCTTCACGTTCGCCATGGAAGAAGCCGGCGAAACGTATCCGCTCTTCACCCCAGACTACGTCAAGGCGCTCACAGACCATGTCACGGACAGCACACAAGACAATGCCGAGGACAGACCTACGCAATTGGCCATTTCAAGCTGCCTCGCGGCCATCTCCATGCAGTGGAAGGCGGAGAACTCGAGCCTGGCTACGCTTTCACAAATGATGTGGAGCCACTTCAAGAATGCGTTTTCCACGTTCCCATACTTGATCACTAAAGGCTCGAGTGTGTACTCCTTTCATGCTCTGCTGTTGATGGCCGTCTTCCTCCAGGGCTGTGCCGAGATTCGGGTAGCTACACAAATTACCGCAGCCGCTGTCAGGGTGGCGCAGATGGCTGGAATTCCATGCCGAAGCCAGGGCCCTATCCTGGCGGAACTGAACCTGCGAGCCTTCTGGACATTGTGCATTCTTGACGTGGAGATGACGAATAAATTGATGATTTTGCCCGGCATTGACGATCGTCGCCTTCCCCTGAGGCTCCCAAGTTGCCACTCCCCGGAGCATATGGCCGGCTCGACTGGGGATCAGATCCGTATCTTGGCTTGTCAGGCTGGACTTGCAACGACGCGATCCAGAATACACAAGCATTACCTCATCCATGCTCACCAAACTAACACTTGTTCTCCAGACATTGAATCCCCAGATCGGTTGGAAGCGGAATTGGAGCTTTGGAGGCAGAATCTACCATGCGAGATCAGACCCTTTGGTATCAGCCAGAGCATGCCCAAGCAGTTGCCGCCTTCGGTCATCCTCTTGCATTTGCAGTACTACCATTCAAAATGCACCCTGTTCGCGATGCGAGCCGCCGCTAGGGACCACGAGCCTGAATACACAACGTCCTTACCAGGAGACGTCGTATCAGCTCGCGCAGCAATTAGACTGCTGAGCGCAATCCCAGCGGAGCAGTTTTCCTGCATCTGGTGACTACCTCCTCAACCTGGCTAATGACTGAGGCTTACGAGTATAGGCGTATGCTTGTTTATCCCCTCTCAATGGTGATGCTGTTGCTTTCCGATGTTTTTCGAGACCCGAAGGTTCCCAGCGCTGAGCTAAGCGTTCTGGCGATTGAGGAGTTCGTCAACTACCTCAAGAGGCTGAAACAAGATCTGCACTGTGATGTGAGCATCATTCTCGAAGGATGCACCAAGATGCACGATATTGCACGATGTGTCGTCTTTCTAGACCACGCCTCGTCAGATGCCCGCAAAGGCCGCTCGAATGACGAGGAATTACAAAAGGTGTCAACTCCGTCCTCCCCAATCAGCCACTCCACTAACGACTCCACTTCCAACCCCATCGTCAGATATTCTCCTCTCGCACGAACTTTCTGCCACTTGCCCAGCGATTCATGAGCGAGATGCCTAGTTTTGAGAACGAGGGGGCCATGGGGCTGGCGAAGGTGCTAGGGATTGATTGGGCTCCCGATGATGCATACGGCCCTTTTGTGCCCGACTTTTTCAAGGCGGACTATTGCAACTTTGGGTTCGAGTTCACGGCTTAGTTTGACTTGCACGGAGGAATATCACGGAGAGGTTCTTGTTATAAAGATGTGGCGAAAAGGAGTCCCATACTAATATTCAATGACTGAGTAAACTAGTCGGCAGCTGTTTAGCTTCAATTCTCTATCCTCGACTTGCCAGTAGTCATTACATTGCATCTTAGAAGCTCTCCCAGTTCAAGCCCACTTAAAAAATTGCCGCAATCTTGGCCTCGATTTCTTCATCAGACAGAAGACGAATACCCAGAAGCTCGTTGTCGACCGTATCGTAAGCGGTCCGGAACTTGCCACCCAGCACTGAAGCCTTGACGACTGCATAGGCGGCTCCGATATCAGCGGGGTTCTCCATTACCTTTGCAGTGGCCTCGCTCAGCGCCTGATCCGGGTCAACCTGAGTCTCGGTCCACTGGGTCCCAGGAGGACTATACTTCTTGGCCAGCCCCAGGACTCTGGCCTGTGTGAGGACGGCTTCGTGGATCTTGAGGTTGCGGTTCTTTGTCACGTCCGGAGCTTTCAGGGCGTTGGCAACGGCTTTGCCGATGGTGGCAACACTAGTTAAGCTGAAAGAATGCACGCCCTGGTCGAAGAGGTCGACCGAATGGTTTGCGAAGTCAAGGACGAGCGTAGACGCTAGAAAATACTCCAGGAAGGCACCCGTGGAGAAGATTGTATACTCAAGGGCGCCCGCGGCAGCCTTTTCCTTGAGATGATCCTGAATTTCGATCATGACCTTGACCAACGGGAAGTCTCGCGCGCCCGGGTCCGTCGAGAAGGAACCAAAGTCCGAGGGGATGAAGCGCTTAACCCCGGCTTCGATGCTGGCGTCAATGATGAGCTTCTGGGAAGCCAGTCCAGCTGCTCCGATGGTAGACACCACCGCGTCCTGCCCTTTGAGGGCCTTAACGAGGCTCTCTTTGGAGGAGTAATCGACCTGGGCGACTTGCACGCCTGAGGGAACGTCCGTGACGTTGGAGGGGTCACGGCTGAGGATGGTGACAGTGTAGCCGTTGACGGCCAGCTGTTCAAGGACGGCGGTCCCGAGCAAGCCTTTCTTTGGGCTTTGTTAGCACTCGTCGACACTCCAGAGCGGGTGTGACGCTACTTACGCCGAGAAGAGTCACGTTCTGGAAGGAGGCCATTTCGTAGTATGTGCTTGAATGATTTGACTGAGGAAGTTGAAGATTGAACTGCTTTGGATTGTCGAAGGCTCAGTCTAAACGGCGGGTGTTGGAGATATTATATAGATTCTCCCTGTAAGCTTCCTTCCGCCAGAAGACGTGGATTTAAGCCCATATGCGTCTATTTGGATGGGAAGATGGTATCATTGCGGAGTTGCTCAACAAATCGCGAGCTCAATGTGACTACCAAGTCCGCAGCTCATGGTCGAGCGGATGAGCCGTAGCCAATTACTCTTTAAGCGGTAGCATTTTATATCCGACGGTGGAACCATCTTTGTCAGTTCCACACGTGCGTGCGGAACCCCCCGCGTAATCCGCACCCCGCTGTTTAACAAGCAGAGGTTTCCTTTCCTGAGCAATCTCTATTGCAATAATTGTACTGGGCTCTGGCCTTGTTGCGTGTCGCCTTAGGATGGTTGACGCTAAAATACCAGTTATATCTAACTACATCCTGTAATCCTTCGTCGCTATATGTCGACGGGGAATACGTGTACTCACACACATACACCAGTATCAAGTATGTCTCAAAGGAGTCGGAGCATAGGGTACAGATGAGTACAAGCGGACGGATTGTCGGTTCAAAGCGCCTTGGAAGATCGCCGAGGACACCGGACCACGGAGGACGGTCTACTCAAGGTCCGGCGGAACCACCTGCTCGTCAACCAGGAATGGCAGTCGGCCTCTGCTACAAGTATGAGTGGCATCACATTTGGTGACTTGACGTTTGAGTCTGGCTGTCTCGTACTCGTTTACCCATAGCTCAACGTCGAATTCACGGAGTCGGAGCATTTTGTGCAGTATGTAAGCTTTGAGAGTGCGGAATTGTAAGGATGCGAGGTAACGTAAAGTGAAGATAGTGTGTATGGTGTAAAGAGAGCGGAAGACAATGATTCAGAGAGCCAACTTACATGACTCTCACTCTCATAATCTTTGTAGCAACTTGGTATCGCAGCGACATGTCCAGCTCCCGCCCCACTTTATTGGAGTCTAGACAGATAAGGCGCAGCGATAGGCGTGAGCCCCGCATCTTGTCAATTTATCTCTGGGGCGAGAAGCAGGGAAAGAGACTCCGAACCCCTGGGAGGGAATCTCGAACCGGCTTTGGGAGGGAAGCTCGAACCGCAGTTAGGAGGACATACAGGATTGGAGGCTTCCAATGGATTGCAGCAGACTAACACTAACATGGGGGAAGCCTCAGTTGACCCCTAGACGAGTAGATGGGTTATGGTGGGTATGAGATGCTGTGTAATAGGCGACTGTACATGTGACCTGATACCAAGCCATCATTTTCTGTCTTGTCGACCAGTGCTATCCCTATAAAACACCCAGTGTTCGCCGGAATGATCATGACTAGCTACACATTAAATCATCCTCCAACAATCGAATAACCCCGCAGCCAGCACCTACTCTCATCCAACTTCGTCACCTTAAATCATCAAAATGAAGTATGCCCGCATGCCAATCGAGATCGAGTCGCCAGAAGAGTACGGCTACGAAAAGATCAAGTACAACCTCTCCGAGAGCTCCATCGCCGACCAGAGCATCGGCTCGCTCGGGCTGCAGATTCCAGACCTGACGCTCGTCTACAACGAGCACCGTGGGAGCACCAACCTGCGCAGGCTGATCGCCGTCGACGCGAGTCTGGATACAGACGATGTTCTCATCACTACCGGCGCTGCCTCAGCGCTCTTCATCATTTCGACGTCGCAGTTGACCGCGACCGATCACCTTGTTGTGGTGCGGCCTAATTATGCGACTAATCTTGAGACGCCCAAGGCAATTGGGTGTGGCATCACCTTTGTCGACTTGACGTTTGAGTCTGGATTCCAGCCCGATATGTCCTTTGTCGAAGGCGCCATTCAGCCCAACACCAAAATCGTCTCCGTGACCTGTCCTCACAACCCTACTGGCACTGTCATGTCTAGAGCCACCCTGGACCGGCTTGTGGCTATCACCAAGGAAAATAAGTGTCTACTCCTAGTAGATGAGACATACCGCGACGTCCACTACGGAACACAGCTGCCGGTTGCGGCATCTTTGGGCGACCACGTCATCAGCGTCAGCTCCATGTCCAAGTCCTTTGGCATCCCAGGAATCCGCTTGGGATGGATCACCACGCAGAACAAAACCCTGCAAGAGACGTTCCTCGCCGCTAAGGAACAGATCAGCATCAGCGGCAGTGTCATTGATGAGTGGATCGCCGAGCAGGTGCTGGCCAAGAAAACCACCATCCTGGAGGCTACACGCGAGGAGATGAGCGTTCGGCTGGAGATGATTGCTTCGTGGATCGAGAAGGACGATTTGTTGGAGTGGACCAGGCCCCAGGGCGGAGTGGTCTGCTTCCCTCGGATGAAGAAGGAGCCCGTAGGAGGAACCGCTGCGTTTTATGAGCGGCTTCTCAGCAAGTACCACACGTATGTCGGACCTGGACATTGGTTTGAGCAGCCAGATACGTACTTTCGCGTGGGATTTGGTTGGCCAACTCGAGCAGAGCTTCAGGGGGATTGGACGCCATATCACGGGCACTCAGGGATGGCGATGCTTGAAAGCGATGCAACAATTCTCGTAAGATTTCCGAGTAAGCAGAAATGAAGATAAATAAGAGGAAATGATTGCGTGGAATGCCCATCCTGACTTATTTAGTTGAGCGTAGACTCCAATACAGAGGGTTTCTACCATAATCCAGTAGAACACTGACCCTAGTGTAGTGTAAATAATCTCTAATCCTGAATATCTAGTTTCCACATGTCCCCAAGCCTCGAGTTGTCCTCCGCAAGACCGCCATGAACAATAATCGCATCTCCACCAGCCTGTTTCAAAGAATCCGCATCAAACCAGCCTCTCGGTGCAGGCAGCTCATCCCCCCGAGCTTCAACCTTGCTCCAGTTTTGCCGCTCCAAATCAAACGCCCACACATCAGAAAGCATCTTTCCAGCTCCAGCGTGGCCCAGTGAGGAAGGGTCTCTCTCACCAAACATTGTCACGAGAATATCACGTCCGCTCGGGGTCTTTACGGCCAGCAGCGCAGCCACGCTTCTCGCCTCGGGGCCTTCGTGTCCATCTGGGGCGTATGGGATGCTCGTCCACTGCTTTTCCGAAGGATCATACACGTCCAATTTTCCGCCTTGTTCCGTCGTGCCGTCGAAGCCGCCCATCCTGTATAGCTTCCCGCAGCAAAACGCAATCGATGTTCCGCCGCGCGGAGGAGAGGGTGCTTCGGGGAGCTCGGTCCAGACGCGCGAAGCGACGTCAAACGACCATAAGTCTGAGAGACGCCCTTGCGCTGGGCAGCCGGCGTGAAGATAGAGCGTTGATATCCCGTCAGAAGCCATGGCGTGGTAGCTGCGAGGAATAGGGTGAGGGCCGGGTTGAGGCTGAATGAGGGACCATTGACTAGAGGCAGGCGAGTAACTCCACACACTTCCATTCTCATCGATGGCATCCATTGCAATTCCTCCTCGACCAGAAAACAGATAGACGTCTCCATCGATAACGGCGCTCGCTGTGCCTACGCGGGGAGAAGGAGCCTGAGATGGCGCGGGGAGAGTCTTAGTTTGTGCTAGAATATTCCAGGCAGTTAGTTATGTTCAAGTCAAGGAGCCCCGTGTCTATTAACCATTGGCCTCTCCTAGCTCAAGAGTGTCAAGCTGGCTGTCGACGGGCTGTCTGGCGATCAGCTCGCCTCCGAAGATATAAGCAGTGGACCCGGAGATGGAGAGAATTTGGGAAGAGCGCTGTAGACGCGCGCTCGAGGCAAGACGAGTCCAGGATCCTGAGAAAGGAGCCATTTTGGTGGGTGTATTTGATTACGGTTGGTGAGGTAGAGACGTTTCGAGGGAATTTGGTCAGTATTTGTATTCACCTCCTCCACTGGTCGATACTTATACTCCGAGAACTAGCAGATGGCGGCGTCTGGGCTTCAGGGTCATGGAATCTGTACTTGGACCCATGGCAAATAGTCGAGCAGAGTCGACCAGGATGATTGGATAACCTCGGAGCTGCGGGTCGCGAAAAACGAGGGCATTTAGACAAATCCTCTGTCATTGGACCTTCGACGTTAGGTAATCGGAGTGAATGTCCTCCATCCCCGATTACTCATCCATAATCATACCGGCAACTGAGATAATTATTTCCATGCTCTTGGGATCATCGGAGGTCAATCAGTTTTGTCTCCGATGAGTCAGCTACACTTCCCGCTCAAGTTTTGTCATGGGATCGTTCAATCGTTTTGAATTCGAGAGCCAACATCTCGCTTGATTCGCTCTGCTGGTGGCATAGGAGTCGGTGATGCTGAAGGGCAATCGGAAAAAGAATTCTTAATCTAATTGTACCCAAGCTGACTATGTACCTAATTGAAACAAAAGAAGAAAATTAATGTGAGTGACCTGTGTAACCTGTATAAAGCAGAACATCCCCGTCTATCGTGCGCATTCTCTAATAGAGTCCCAATCAGAGTACCTATTCTAATGCCTTTAGCTAAAGACTGCCTCCGCCACCCTCTCATGGACTGATGTCATCCCGTCTTACTGATGCCATCCCTTCTTTGAGCACCATCTATATCATTTTGCTCATTTGTTCTTCTTGCCCTTGGGCATCCGGACCAACCAGTAGAGACCCAGCGCGGCAAAGATGTTGAAGATGATGTACACCATGCCGATGCCAAAGTCGCGCCACCGGTTGTCAAAGTTGGAGCTGATGCTCGTCAGGAAGGTGTTTGTGCTCGAAATGGTGCAGTAGTCGCAGCTCGACGTGTTCGACTCGTCCAGTAGGTAGCCGCCCGTCGCGTTGATATAGTCCTTCATGTACTCGCCACACGTCTGCCCGTCGAGCGGCGCGAACTTGACGTACTCGTTGACCGAGCATGTCACGTCGGCGTTGGCTAGGCCGGTGGAGAGCATGGAAGATAGGAGATAGTTGAATGGCGACACGCGGTACAGGAAGATCCAGAACCCAGGCATGCTATCCGGTGACGCGAGGACACCGCAGAACAGCAGACACAGCATGAAGAGCATGTTGGCCAGGTTGCCACCAGCCTCGGCCGTGTCCGTGATGGCAATGCAGGCGTGGGCAAAGGTGCAGGTAAAGACCATGAACTGCCAGAACAGCAGCCACATGAGGCCACCGCGCTCGACCTCAGTTCCAGTAAGAGCAGCGTTCTTGTCGAAGCCGACGGGGTAGTAGACACAGACAAACATGAACACAGACATGAGCGAGTTCCAGGGAATCTCGGTCAAAATCTGCGAGAGCATGAAGACCTTCCAGCTGTACGTCTTAGAGGGCCGCTCGCGGACCTCATAGAGGGACCGTTGTGTGACAAAGTGAGGCATCTGCTGCTGCACCAGTTGACCAAAGATGCTCAGGATGTTGAACAAGGCGAACATTTGGTTCTGCAGGCCTTGGATAGTCAGGGGGGCGTCGAGGAAGACGAGACCAATAAAGAGAGACACGGAACAGCAGAGGATGAACTTGGAGTACAGGTAGGACGGGGTTCGCCAGTACTGCTCGAAGACGCGGCGGGTGACGATCCAGAGCTGGTCCCAGAGGGGAGAGGCAAATTCGTTGTACGCGTGGGCATGCTCGTCGACGACGCGAGCCGATCCCTCGGTCTTGAGACGCTGCAGCTCCGTCTGCACACCTTGATATTCAGGGCTGTCGCGCCAGATCTGGTGCCAGTCGACATCAGTAGACGAACCAGGCGCAGCACCAATAGCTCCAAGCATCCACTCGGCAGGGTTCTCCTCCTTAGGGCAGTGCGGCGCGCCATGTCCTTCGAAATACTTGACCAACGTCTCCGAGTTCTCTCCAATGTCGCCAAAGTAGACGGTGCGGCCGCCCTTGGCGAGGAAGAGCAGGCGGTCGAAGCGCTGGAAGAGCATGGCTGAGGGCTGGTGGATGGTGCAGAGGATCGACTGGCCGGCCTTGGACAGCTTCTCGAGGAGGTCCAGGATGGCCCACGAGGTTTGACTATCGAGGCCGGAAGTTGGCTCGTCGACGAACAGTAAAAGAGGAGGCTTAGCGGCAAGTTCAACGCCGATGGTTAGACGCTTGCGTTGCTCGACGTTGAGACCCTCACCGAGAACACCGACAACAGCGTCGGCGTATTCTTGCATGTCCAACAGTTTGATGACTTCGTCCACGTACGCAATCTTCTCAGCTCGCGGCGTCGTCTCGGGCTGGCGGAGCAAAGCGCTAAAGGTCAAGGCCTCACGCACCGTGCTCGTCTCCAGGTGCAGATCCTGCTGCTGCACGTAGCCGGTCTTGCGTTGGAACGAGGCATCGCGAATCTTTCCGTCGACGAGCATTTCACCCGTAATGACGCCCATCGAGACACGGTCGGCGAGACAGTCGAGAAGAGTGGTTTTGCCGGCGCCAGAAACACCCATGAGAGCAGTCAGCGTTCCAGGCTTGACCCAGCCGTCAACGTGGTCCAGAATTCGTCGAGGTTCGCCCTTGATTTTGATGTCGTAGCAGACGTCGTTCCAGTGGAAGACGCTGGTAGAGGCTTGAATCACAGCGTCGTCTGAGGTGTTGCCGCTCGTCTTTTCCGCGACAGCAATGGGTCGGGAGATGGACGACTCGACATCACTGCTGGCCTTGGGAATCACATGCTTGTTGCCGCGTCGGAAGATGAGAACCTCGCCCTTGGACTTCTTGGCCTGGATGTATTCGGTGGCCACGAGGTAGGTGACGTGGAAGAAGAGGGCAAAGGCGACGAGGACGCCAAAGTTGCGCCACTTGTGGCTGTGGGTGTACTTGTAGGCCGAGTTCATGTAGACATCACCGTCGACGTACGACTGCCCGGGGACAGAGCCAACGGCGCTGCAGGCGCGGTTGGTCGGGCCAAGATCTTCGTATCCAGGAATCAAAGCGCTAGGGACGTAGCCGTCGCAAGTGAAGTTGCGGTTGTGGAACTCGTTGATCATCAGGGCCTCGAAGCCGTAGGCCACGGGGTCGATGTAGTTGATCCAGCGGCACCAGCCTAGCATGTAGTCGACGGGGATGGCGAAGCCGGCGAAGATGACTAGGGCGAGGATGAGGATCGAGGCTGGGACCATAGCTTGGGACAGGGTTCGAGAGATGGAACCGCTGTATCGTGTTAGTGTTTTGCAGACTGTACTCTGGAGCTGGGAGTGTCAACTTACATTGTGCGGAAGATACCAGACATGGCCAGAACCATGAAAAATGAAACCAGCAAGAAGAAGAAGAACGGGCCAGGCTCGCGTCGTAAGTTCGTCATGAAATACAAAACCAGGTTATACAGAATACTGTTGAGAATCTTGTACGGCATGTCCACCAAGATGGACGCAAACGCCTCAGCAGACGAATGGTAAAACGCATACCGCACATGTTTCTCTACAATCGGCCGCTGGGCGTACTGCGTCAGAATCTCGAGAGCGCTGGCAAAGGCGTTTGTCAAGATGGCGACGAAGAGCGTGGCGCCGCGCATGTAGAAGGAGCTGGTGGTCGGTTGCATGTTGTAGAAGAGCGACGAGACGATGAGGCCCATGAGCGAGTTGGCGAGAAGCATGAAGATTGTGAGACTAGGATCGCCCATGAGACGCTTCCATCCGCGCCAGAGGCAGAGCATGACCTGCTGGCCGTACGAGAGTGTGAAGGGAGACTTGACGCGTTGGCCGCGGGCTTGGGTAGCCGCCTTGTGCTCACGGAAGGCATCAGCGTCGGATCCGCCCAGGGGATGTTCACTCTTGTACGCCTCAATCTCCTCCTGGAGACTCTTGTACGCATCGCTGCGCTTCCAAGCGGCCGCAAACTCATCCGGTGTTCTCGGAGCGCGTCCCTCAAAGCCAGCCCGGACGATGCGCTCCGACGGCGCCGTCATGGACGTCAAGAAGTCAGGCGTCGTCTGGCGGTCAGGACACTCGAAGCCGAGATTGACAAAGTATTCACGGGCCTCGTCGGCGCGCCCAAAGAAGATCTGGCGGCCCTCGTACAGCACGAGCGCCTTGTCGAAGAGATCGTAGGCGCTCTGCGGGGCTTGGTAGATGGACACGGCGCACGTCTGGCCGAACAGCTCCGACTGCAGACGCAGCGTCTTGCAGAACTCGATGGCGTTGGCGGAGTCGAGGCCGCGGGTTGAGTTGTCCCAGCACTGGAAGGGAGCTGTCGAGAGCGTTGCTTCGGCGATGGTTACACGTTTGCGCTCGCCGCCGGATACTCCGCGCACGTATTCGTTGCCGACGCGGGTATTCACCGTGTGGCTGATGCCGTACATAGCCATGACGACATCTCTCATGTGGTCGCAGAACTCGTTAGATGTAACTCCAGGGGGGAGAGTTCGCGGACATCGAGCTCGGGACGCAAAGGTGAGGGTCTCACCGACGGGGAGCATCGGGAAGTGAACATCAACCTCGGCCGTGTAGATAGTCTCGCCCTTGTGCTGCTTGTGCATCTCGTGGGCGTCGACACCCTGGTAGTTGAAGTAGGTGCCCTCATCAACATAGATACCGCTAGTTTCACCCGAGATGGTCTTGAGAAACGTCGAGCATCCCGCTCCAGGAGGACCCAGAACCACCAGCATCTCGCCGGACCGGATAATACCATCAAAGTTGCCCAGAATGTCAATCTTGCGCTTGCTCTCGGTCCGCATAACCTTGCGCACCAGACTCGGCACCTCGAGCCAGATGTTGCCCACGTCCTTTTGATAGTCCGTCTCGGCGCCGTACCCAAAGACGTTCATGTTCTGGAAGCACAGCCCCGTGCGGCGGAAGCCCGCGCCGTGCTCGTTGACCATGTGCGAGAGCGTCTTGGCCCAGACTCGGGCGTTGAACTTTTCACCGCGCGGGTTCAGGGGCGAGTCGGCGTCGTCAGTAACAAAAAGGGACTCGGCGGCCTGCGTGGGCACGCGGGCGAGCGAGTGGTTAGTGTATTGGCGTGCGAGGTTCTGGACGATGGAGTGGCGGCGCTCCATCTCCGTCTCGTCGCCGTCGTCGTCGATCGATTCGCTCATGTCGCCGTTCTTGGTGTCGACGGCTGCCTTTTCCTGGTTGAGCCTGTCTTTGCTGCTCGTCTCGCCAAGCGAAGGGGTCAAGCCGTTGCTGGGATCGACATAGGTGATGTTGCTCCCAGCTGGAGACTTGGGCGGTGCGGGTGGTCCGTCTGATAGGTAGGACATAGTAGCGGTTGATTAGTCGGAAGTCGAGGTGTATACAGGTAATTATATCGAAACGGGTTGCGAGTATCGTTGCAATTGATATTCTAGAAGCCGAAGATCAATTGATGATGTTCTTCTCCGGATGCTGCGAGTTGGGGGCTTGGACCGTCCCGTTTGCTCTTTGACCCTGGGCAATCGTCGCAGAGTGATGTAGCACACGGGATGCTGTCCTTGCTCGAACCAACAGAAGAGAAAGGAATGAAAAAAGGAACGGGGTCCTTGTGTAATAGAGTTGGTTGAATCTAAGATTGAAGAGCAAAATAACAGCATACTGGGGGGACTGGGTAATATACTGTCTGCCGGACACATCAATCGTCCGCCGTCTCGGACTTTCAAGTGGATATCTCTAGGCAGGCTACGCAATCGATCTCCATATTTTCCCAGATTCGGGGTGCGTATAGGGCTCTGGTTGTGAGCATGCGAGTCCGTCTCGGGTTGTTACAGGACCCCGGGGGGGAGGCACTGTATCAGCTCGTCGGGGTGGATTCACCCCGGGCTGTCTTTTGTGGCAAATGCCAAAGCATTGGATGATCTGTGGGGGGCTTGATAACCAGAATCTGATGGAGTTCAACTTGTCTGGTCTCCATGTGTACGTAGTTGCACTGGATGCAGTTAACAGCAGCATTGGAAAGACAAGTTAACGCCGTCATTTGAATTGTAGAGTAAAACGACAATATTCTGTAAAACACAAGAATTTTGCAAATTCCCTCAACCCCCTGAAGATCTAACAGCTCAGGCAGTGCGTCCCCCTTCCCCTGACAAGCACCACTGGTGGTGTGATCCCAAACGCCAACGAGAGAGAAGTTGGAATAAAGTCCATCTAAAAGAGCTGGGGAATCAAGGGTTCTCGGACAGCTCGAGTGGGTCAAACGGTTGTTTTTCAGTCATGACATCACCCCTGTCGACCCCGATGGCCCGCAATTCTCGGGTTGCAAAACGGCCCCGCGACCCGAGATTGGTGTCCGACGACACGATTACGGCGGGGTTGTTCAGACATTTAACAGCCCGAGGGGATGCGATCCGGGAAGATGGACTAGTACTTCGGGTTCGTCAGTGGCAATGGAAAGTCTTGGAAGTGCAATGTCTTGCCCGTGATGGGCGTCGACTTTATATGTCGAGGGAGAGATGGTGATGCGAGATGGGCTTGGCGTGGCCTGAGTCGCCTGACTCTCGGGGCATAACCGAGAGACTTCCATTGGTTTTGATTTCCATTGACTATTCCAATGACTTCATTCTCAGGACATCAGCCGTATCTCGTATCGATTCCAATTGCTTGATGCTCTCCTTTTCCCCTTTTCAGATTAGATGTTTTGGTCTCATTCATCATCGTCAAGTGGAGGAAGCCTACGAGCCCCTCCGCATGAACAAAGACGCAATCCACGAACTGCCAATTTCAAAAAACTTACCCCCCATTTGCCACGTGTCACTCCTTATCTTATTCGTAAATCACGTTTTACTGGGGCGAGCCGTGCTCGACACAAAAGGGAGTGTGTCTGCTTGCGCCAGCGGATCTCGGATCGTAGACGAACACGGACGGGTTTAATCGGAGTTAGACAGATTGCGTGACCTTCTCTCGCTCCGATACTATTTTGGTCCAAGTCTATTTGTCTTCTAGTGAGTTTCCCAGACAGCTGGATCCCCCAAGATGCAAGACTCTCGGTTGCCGAGTTGCCATTCCCACTCAGCTTGCTACCCTATAGCATGGAGAAAATGTTGGCCCGGGAGGACAACAGAAAACGTGTGCACGACTTTAAGTAATCGGCGTGATTCTTGTTGCCATTGTCGAATAAAGAGCAGGGCTGATTTTAATCGTCTTGGTGGTGCCCAAGGCTTGCCTGGTCTTTACCCAGCATAGCGTAACACCGTTGCAGCCGTCTTTGCTTAGCTCACAGAAATATTACTGATTGGTGCAGCGACATCCTTCAACTCCAGCGCCTCTCTAGAAAATCACAGTCTTGAAGCAGTAGAAGTATTCTTTGTTTTCATTTTTCTCATCAATTAAGAACAAATGATGGTGCTAACGTGCGATGATGGCACACTTCTAAAAGGACTGTTGGAAAACTCCATGAAAGAACACCCTATAACGCTGATCCGCTTTCCCATCCAGCACCGTGGTGCAAAATACATCCCATATAAACCAAAGAGAGATGAAGAAGAGAAGAATGAAAGGATATCAATGATGCACGCCGTCGTCCAAAGCCCCAGATTTAGTACCACACGATCCTGGGACCGGCGACCGAGGGGTTCCACGACACGAAATCATTGTCGTAGACACCGGCCAGCTCAAAGGCCTCGACAGTGCCGGCCGCTTTGCAGGGCGTCTTCTTGGTCAGGTATGAGAAGTAGGTGGCGTCCCAGGTGGCATCGGCGCCGCGAGAGACCGACAGGCGGCCGAGGTGCTGGTTGCGCTGGTTTCCGGGACCCCAGCCGGAAGTGGGGCCGGGAGCCGGCGAGTTGCTGCTGTACAGGTCGAGCTTGCCGCTGCCGTGCAGGTTGCCGCCGTGGTTGAGGTAGAAGACGAACTGGCACTGCTTGCCGACGGCGGCGGCGGGATAGGTAAAGGTCAAGAGGGCCGTGATGTCGTTGCCGTTGTTGGAGTCGTACTTGGACACGACGCCGCGGGACGTGCTCGAGATGGCGCCGTTGCGCACGTTGTAGGACCAGACTTTGGGCGTGAAGAACTTGGTGGCGCGGGTCTCGATGGAGCGCTCTTCGACGTCTTCGAGGGGAGCGCCGAGGACGGAGACGGCGGCGATGACCGTGGCGAAGATGGATTGGAACAACATGTCGAATGAGAGAGAGATGTAGATGGAAGCGAGAGATAGTTGGTGACACTGTTGATGGGATGTCAAGATGTCAACGCTCAAGTGATTGATGAAGCGTGCTGATGACCAGAAACCCCCCAGAGCACCAGACTTTCGTCTAGTTATATACACCGTCAGCCATCAGCCAACGTAAGAAATCAGCACCGGCCAAACTGGGCAGAAAAAAAGAGGCGTCGCTCAGCCCTAACTCAGTGCTGACGCCCCCCGTCCCAGCCCAGGCCCCAAACGGCTGTCGAGGGCGATGAAAATAGCATCACCCCCCCAGCCCAACATCAAGCACAGCCCAGCTTCAAAAAATGCGCAGCGAAAACGTGCCGTGCGGGGGAGGAATTCTCAATGATAAGGCATCCAATGGCACGAAGGGGGCGTCATTCTCGTCCCCAGTCTAGCTAGACTCGAGAGGTGTTGAGGCTTTCACCACGGCATTTGGGCCTCCCTTGCGCTCTTTAGTATAGCCGGGCTAGTCCCTTTGAGGCTTCGAGGCGTCGCACAGCTGAGAGCGGCCGCTCTGAAAGTCGCAGCGAACCGGCCAAAGTCAGCACCCGCTTGCCCTCCAAGCTATCACGAGCTACCTCACCGTAGCTTTGCTTGCTTGCTTAGCTCCTTCAGCTGGTGGTGGCTGGGGATGGTCGGTTCGCGTGATTGGCAGAGCGAAACCACTTAAGCAAGCCATTTTGAGCCTGCCAACCAAGTACTAGTCTAGATCTTAACGTTGGACCTTAATGTGACGAGGCGGAGCCGGAGAGAGCCTTGTGGTTCCGCCACGAAAGCTGCCACGGCCCAGAAATGAAGCCCATTGTTCGCAGGCTTCGCAGACTTCGCAGCGGCATCTTCCGCTGGCGGGCTGGGCCATCTTGGTGGAGGCTTGGCCACCACCAAGGAAAACCGCGGTCTTATTGTCCGTGTTTGAACTGAAAGTAACTCACGTTGAGTATTAAAGACGCATCATGCTAGATCTTGGATTCAACTGTCATCTTCTACCGCTTTGACGTAGTAATACACTTGTCTCGTAGGTAAAATCCCGCTGCTCAGCCTCCGTAAAACTCCAGCCAGGTGTCTCACAGAGACACAGCTGACCGCCCATCCCGACTGACCGAAAGTCCTATGGTATTGGCACGGGCTTCCACAATATTGTTGTCGCATTATTGCGTTGACAGTGACCGGGAACTGCTTGCCGAGACCACGACATACATCTGCATGCCAGCATCTAGTCGCGGATACTCCCCAGCGGATCACTCATTCGTCGACAGCAAAACCAGCAAGAATGAAGACGCATCTTCCAGTCACCACAATGTCGTATAGAATTAGCGTCTTGTATTTCTGGTTCCCGTTTGCTGTTTTTGCCCTTTTGCCTGTGACGCTCGACGCCGCCAGGCACAAGGCGAAGACGTGCTCTCGCAAATGTGCGAAACTCGGAGATGATTACACATCGCTCGAATCGATAATACATGTCAGCGGCCTTATCTGGATTTTTTCGAACGGATGCAAGAGTAGCCGCTGACGTGGACCGTTTCCTGGATGTTTTTGCTGTCATCATCTTCTCAGCACTATTACTTCTAAGTCCTAAGCGATGCGATCTCTTCTCAAGGGCTCTGATGCGGGTGGGGCGACCATAAACCAATCACCATGAAGCAGGTACATATCTCTGCTAGCTGGTGTCTCATTCAGAGTGGATCTGCTCACCTAAAGCCAGGTACCTGTTAAACCTGCAGAAGTCCCCAGGACGCCCCCGGCATGAGGGTACTCAAAAGAGAGAATCTCGCGCTCTGTGCCAAGCGGTACCTAACAGGTGTTTGAGTGTCCCGGGTAGATATTGGATCGACCTTTAATGCCCTATTCCTTCCTTTCGTCGGCCCAAATCGTCTGAAGATAATTGATCTCCAAGCTTGGCTGCAATACTCAACTGAGATATCAAAGCGGGCTGGCATGGACCCGAAGCCAGTGATGCACTGTCTTCTCGGCGGTCCCCAAAAGGTGTTTGCTGCGCCATCTGGATGTGGACAAGTTATGCTGCGGAGAATTTTTATGGCTGAGACATATGTCTCCAGCTACCCTGAAATCCGAGGGTACTGCAAGCGGCAAACGTCGCAGTAGACCGAAGGTGCGAGACAGAATAGCGGAACTACCAACGGTTTGTCTTCCACTACGATATCGAATTGAGAGCACGCAGAACAATCGTAAGCAATAGTATTAGCTGTACTTCCTACAATTTTATAAAACTTGGTCGTATCGCATTGTAGTAGAGTAAACTTTCTTCATACCTCAACCTTGTTTACCACTTCCCCAGCCTCAGTCTAATGCAACAGCTCATGTTGGAAACATAGCTATCAAGAGCAAACCTTCAAGCTGGTGTTTCCTAGCCTTGTCCCATTACATATAACCGCAAAGTCGACAGTAGCACCCGTGGGGATCATCTCCATACTGTAACTGAGCTTCTGCTTCATACCGTCGATTGTCTGATGGTCTTCAAGGTCTGAGCCTGGGTCACACTCGTCGAGAACGGCGCACTCAAACTGCCCGATCTTGCTCACCGAAGACGTCTGTCGCGTTGGAGGCTCGGGATCCTCGCACTGGTAGATCGTCTCCGTGTAGCGCCCATCCCATTGTTTGGAGAAGACTCTGACATACTGATGACTGACAGGATTCTTGTTTGAGACACATTCTCCCTATTATGGTGTCAATAATGTTTCCGCGAGAGGACAAGAGGACAAGGGGGTATAACCCAACACCCACCTTCTTTATGTACCACTCCATCTGGTTCCTCGCTTGATACTCGGCCCAATCATCGTTCCAGAACATATCCTCCTCCAGATGCACTCCTTTGCGGAACGTTGAACTGAAGCTTACGCCGAAGCTTGCCCTGGAGATGGTAGATGTGATTTGAATGAGCTTGGCGGCCTGGTTCTGGCCTGTTTTGGTCGCATCACTGCTTCCACTTTCCAAGAAACCCTTGAATACCGCTCCGTGGCAAATTGCGGTTCGCCTGGCTACATGTCAGAAGCGTCGCTCTGGCCCTGATCGAGTACTCACGGTCCGATGCCCCCCGATTGCAAGACGCTGATGTCCGCGCGGGCTAGCTCGTCAGAAAGGTACTGATAGAGATAGGGGCTCCCACCCAGTCCTCCGACAAGGATAATCCCCTGTGCCATATCAGTTCTAAGTTCCGCTATTAGGTATCAGTTAATGATGTGGAACATACCGTGACTTCTAAGCCTTGGTCGATGGTTTTCTTCTTTTGGGCCTTGATAAGCTCAAGGATCTGTGAGAACACCCCCGTGAAGGCGACCTGTAGGTGAGATCTACTCACCAGTTAGATGACAACAAAACCCAAGGTGAATGACAACCAAGCAAAAGATACGAACCCTTTGAAGTGAATACGTCCTTTCTTGATGAATGGTTCCTTCTTGGTATCATCTATGACTTTGCCACCGAATGTTTCTGCGGGGAGCCCGACAATGTACTCCTTTTGCTTATTCTCGGGGTGAACTGCGGTTTGATAGAGCGTTCCCACTCGCCCTTCATGATGTCTTTGATGCATCTTGGGCTCAGGTGTTCCCACCTTCGGCCGAGGCGGTTCTGGCAGAGGTCTTGGAAAGCTTCGTCGATGAAAATGCCGCCGCAAAGGCCGCCTGACGAGCGTGAAGGCATTAGCTGAGTGCTCGGCACAAGCTGATTGATTCGGGGCTGGTGCATACCTGTGCCTTCTACTGCCTCGCGCATACGAATTGGTTCGACGGACTCAATCGCGTAGGTAATTAAGTCCTGTTTGACGGTAGGTCAGTAAAGAACAACGTCCAAAGGGTCCATGCCTTACAACTGTCCCACCACCCGCGTCGCAGATGATGTATACATCCCCTGCGTTAGACTCGCCGCCACGTTCGAAGAGAGTCGATAAAGCAGCTGCTTCAGGTTCGGGCGCGAAGGTAAGCCGCGTCGGCCCAGCGAACCGGCGATCTAGGATCCCGGCCTGCTTTGCAGCCTTCTCCATGTCTTGACGGGCATACTCCTTCCAGATAGCCGGAACGGTGAGAACAACGTGGAATGTTAGAGCATTGACCACCGACTTGCCACGAGACTTGATGATCGTCTCCTGAATATGGCTCCATAAAGCGCGGAGGTAGTCGGCGATGACATCGACAGGGCTCTTGCCCAGCTTCCTGAGCGCCTTACGGGAGCGAAGCAGGAATTCGGACTCGCGGATTTCTGGGACCAGATCCTCATCCTTTAGCAGAAGAAGCTTGAACCAGCGGACAGGCTCCACGTCACCGGGGATGTCGAACCCCCATGACATTTCGCCGTTTTCAGGGTCGTAGTAGAGCTCAGTTGGCGCTTTGCCCTCTTCACGACCAGTGCCTGGCCAGTTTATGATGAAATTGATCTTTTCCCTGTCGAAATCTGCCGCCGTGGCCCAGGCAGCACCACAGTACCTGGTGTGACTGTCGTAAGCTTCCCTAACAATTCAATCTGCACCTGGTACTTACGTGGTTCCAAAGTCAATGCCAATGACTAAAGTGTCATTGCCCGCTTCTGGGCGGTTCCAATGGCTCCCTGACGGGTTATTCCTAACTCTCCCCATCTTGATTGAATAATAAACGGTGGATTCAGAAGTCAGGTCAGGATGAAATGAGGCCAGGCTGGTATCTGTTGCAGCGAGTGGGAGTGGACGGTGCCCTGGACGAAAAGATGCGGCTTAAATGGTCCTGGAATGAAAACTAGGCATTGGAATCAGGTGACCAAACAGAGCGAAGGAATCTCAAGATGCTTGTTCACGTCGACTTGCACATTAGGGGTCTTAGTCCGGACCATGTAAGGGGGGAAAAGGCCATCGGCAAGCAGGGCTCAGCCAGCCACAAGAAGAAACTGGTGCAAGTATTTGCCTAAAGACGAGAGCCGCGGCCAGGGAGCCGTGAGTCAATCCGGCAGTTCAGGAGTTCATCTTTGGTAATGCCAGCGTCAGCATGGGGATAGGGCTGCTGCAGCTGTCCCATGATTCGTGTATTCACATGCAGCGTAGTCTGAAAAGGGGGGTGAAAGTGCCTTGGCTGGGTTTCTAAGAAAGTCTATCTGAAAGTGTACAAAATAAGAAGCGGCCAGCAATGCAGGCAGTATACTTTGGGCGTCTTGTTGAGGCTTTTGTCTCAGCTTCATGCCGCCGGCAATGCAGCATTCCTTGGACGCTTTGTTGAGGCTTTAATCTCAGCCTGATGTGGCCCCTGAAGTTGACAACTATTGGTTTATCCGAGAATCTAGGCGCCTAGGCTTGAAAGTTTTCGCCAATTGAATCTTTGTGGTTGACTTGGAAAGTTATAAGCCTAGTGGCTTGCAGTCAAATGTGTAATGTGAGAGGGACGACTGCGTCAATACGAATGAGATGAAGTCATCATTGGCTGCCATTCTTTCACACCCTGATTTAACGTACGAGTTGTTCAAGCCATCAGTTGACCTGGTCTACGCCTTGTCTCAGGTCTAGAATTTTAAATCCAATTTCAAATTTGTGATCTAGCCTCCTTACATTGCCGCGCTGGCGGTGAGGGTTTGCATGTGACGTGTTTAAAATTCCCCGCCTGAAGCCATCGCCTATCCGACCCCCCTGTGCTTTCCATCTTGGGTCCCAACTAGGATCTCTTTCCATCGGTATCCAGTCTGCAACGAGTACTGTTTCCCTCCTCTTTGTGCGATGTCTCGACACCGGACCTTTACTAGGCGCTCAAGAACCGACAAGGCCTTCAAGCGGTCTCACGAAACACGATCCTCCAGCGTAGCCACAGAGCACACACCTGGACATCACTCGTGTAGGAGAAACCAGATGAATACCTGCCAAGTGCCTGAGAACACTGTAGACAGGGCCTCAGAGCAAGATCCGCCTCTCCCGCCTCGAAAAGAGCCGGTTGAAACAAAGGATGTTGAGGCCAAGATCGAAAATGTCCCGGAGCAGACCGAGGCCCATGTCATCGATCCGATAACCCAGTCACGAATCACAGAACTTGAGCAACAGCTGCAGGCCGTAACACAAGAATGGAAGAAGTCGGCACGAGAGCTTGACGAGCTCCAGGCAAGCAACGAAAAGTCGAATCAGATGAATGACGGCACTCTGATTGAACGGGCGCGTCAGCTGCGTTATGCCATCTGGGCCTTCTCCATACAGTACTTTCAAGGCGATACGCCAGCAAGAAGGGCAATCTGGTGGAGGAAGGACCACGGGTACTTTCGCTACCTAGAGAATACAACGCCATCATTCTCCGCACTCGAGTACTACCTTCGACATCCCACCAAGCGTGCCAAAGTTGTCGCCGCTTTTCTATGGCAGGTTCTACACTGCCGGATTTTTGACTGGTTCATTTGGGCTGGGGAGGATGTAGGCTGGAGCATTCGGAAACTCAGGCGGTTTCTCAATGCAAGTGAGTCTGGCAGGCATGAAGTCTTTCTCAGCGTTGGGACACTAACAGAAACTCATAGAGAACCACCCACCATCGATTGGCAAGCAGCCCCCTCGGCCCGACGCAGAGCGCGAGTTTCAGATGTGGAGCACCACCACCGTCGAGCTAGTCCAAGACGAGCTGGAGACCAATGGCTCAGAAGCAGCAGGTGCAGAAATATACATGGAAGAGCAAAAGAATGACATCACTAAATCAGTAAAAGAGCTCTTCAGGTTGGAAGACGAGAGCCAGGGCATCGCTGAGCACCTGAAGAGTATCCTCGACGATGCGTTTGCACTCGACAAGATCATGAGCCAGCAGGTTGCTCGGCTGGAGTGGGTGTTTGATCCCCAGACTCCTAGAACTACAGGGTTCATGTTTGTCGAGGAGACAATGGAGCTGGATGAGGGAGACTCGGACAAGATGATGAAGGAAGGCCGCGAGGTGCGATTGGTTGTTGCGCCAGCGTTGGTGAAGCGGGGAAAGTCTACGGGCCAGGAATTTGAGAAGGAGAGAATCTTGTTGAAGACAAGTGTTTGGTGTGAATAGTCTTTCAAGCGGGGATTTTATTAGGTCTAATGCTATGTTATGTTAGTTCATTCTAGTTCAGTCAAATTCGCCGTCTTTACACGTGAGCTGTGCGGTCACGTTATCTCCTCGTGCAGCTAGACGGTTTTCAGCTATGAGCCTGTCACTGTTAGCCTTATTAGTTGCTCGTCGGAAGGTATACCCGATTTCAACATCTGTCGCCTGTTGTTTGTCGGTGGCACCAAGAAACAGTGGCCTGTGTTCATCATCCACTCTATGTCGACATCCTCATTCTGCAACGAGGTGTGCACGCTGGCTCGAACCTCAAGCGTCCGGCCTCTCCTGATCTTTTCGAAATACCATCATCTCATTTTCAGTTGGATCTGGCAAGAAGAAGCGCCCTCGCGTCTAGTACTGTATGCTGGAAGAGCTGCAGTTGGGCACACGGAAACACGATGGCGCCTGAGTCATCCCCGCCAACTTCGCCTCGCTCTGGATCCAGTGAACAAGGAAACAAAGCCACCTCTCAGCCCGGCAAGTTACGCCTGGAGCTAGACCCGTCTCGACTGGAGCATTTTTACGAATACGAGCCTGGCGGCCACCATCCTGTTCACCTTCAAGATGTCGTCGGAGAAAAGGGTCGGTACCGTGTCATCCATAAGCTGGGGAGTGGCGGCTTCTCAAATGTGTGGCTCTGTCGGGATCTTGAGGGACGCGAAAAGACAAGTTATGTTGCGTTGAAAGTCCTCATGGCCGAGGCATCGGACTCCGATTATCCCGAAATCCGCATCAATCAGCTCAAAGATTGGCTCATCAAGCAACGAGAACAAGACGACGCCGCGGATCCGATTTGCCTCCCGCTCGACCAATTCACGGTTGATGGGCCGAATGGCCACCATGCGTGTTTTATTTATCCCCTCCTTGGCCCCAAAGTTTCTCTTGGTCTTTTTCAAGCCAACGGCGACCCCGACAAGTCATTGAGAGGTATCAGCCACAGAATTGTTAAGGCTGTCAGTCTCTTGCACAGTCAGGGAATATGCTATGGCAGTACGTCATCATAATGCTTACGAGGCTTTCTATCTAGAGGAAATGGTGGTGAAATGCTAATGTGAATACTTAGACATTACCCCGAACAACGCTCTTCACCACACCCGTGGCTTTGACGACTTGACAGAGGAAGAGGTAATGCAGATTCTAGGCGCTCCAACTCGAAACCAGATATTTGCTGGCTCTGTCAAAGGACATGCCGAGCTGAATGCTCCGCAGTACCTCGTGTATCCTGTCAAGTGGCAACATGTCGCAAAGGAATACATCGGCGAGCAACCGTGCCTCATCGACTTTGGCCAGTCATTTGAAGTCGCTCATGCCCCAGAATACCTCGGCATTCCTGGCTCATATCGCTCCCCGGAACTGATTCTCGACAACAAGATGGGTTTCGGAACCGATCTTTGGGCTTTAGGCTGCACTCTCTTTGAGATACGGACGGGGAGGAAATTATTCTGCCCTTTTGACGAAGACGACGACGACGACTATCTCGATTTCATGGTCCAAATTCTTGGGAAGCTGCCGGAGCCTTGGTGGTCTACGACCTGGGAGGCGCGAAAGACATTGTGGAAGGACGAACTGGACGAGCACGGCCGTGCCATCCCCACAGTGGCAGAGCCTGAAGTGCCAGCTGCTGGCATTACACGTGTCGTCCATCCGTCTGTTGCGCAGGGTGCACGATCGCTGGCAGAGAAACTTGCCCCTGGGCTCTGGTACTTGTCGGAAAATATCCACGGGGGTATTCCTCAGAAGGAACTTGATGTCTTTTCAGATCTTCTTGGGCAGTTGTTGAAGTATACCCCGAAGACCGCATCAGCGCAGCAGCAACCCTGGATCACGAGTGGTTTAATCTATAGACATTCTTTCATTCCTGGAACTAGGAGGGCCGACTGACAAATTGCGCTGCCGAGACAATCATTCCGATGCTAGAAGTCGGACGTATCAAGAATGTAACTTTCATAAGTTCACGATTGAAACCCTGGATTCCAATTTTCCAGACCTCTACAGAACGCCAAAAGTAACTGGTAGTGCAAACTGCTACGTGGGCTAAGGGCGACGAATATTCTGTTTGACCGTCTACAGCGACGACCTCTGCCACATTTTCCGCTGAAATGTGTGTCTGATAGCAACCTTAATAATGAACTTGCTTCATATTAGAGCATAGAAACTCGGATCATGCTATATTAACACTTAATCCGCTTGCCCTGTCCCGTCGAAGTAGATCAAGGGCACTGTTTCCAAGGGTGTCCTTGATGTACCGGTCCAGGCCAAAATCCAACAGCCATACCAGTGAAGCCGGCGCATTTTTAAGAAACAGCTTAAAATCTGCCCGATGCCAAACTTTAAGACGCCCAAAGGAAACGATTCTGGAAATGAAATGGTGTAGGATCGTTCGTCCCGCTCCGCATACCACATTGATATGTGACTGGCCATTGTGTGATACAACCTTGATCGCCTCAGAACTCAGATGGAAAGCTGAGAAATGGTCGCTTTGTGCAGCACAGTGAAGTGGAATTTGGCCATTGGAGTTGGGTTTGCCTGCATCAGCGCCAGCCCGAATCGCCATGTCCATTCTTGAAACTATCGAATCCGAACCGGCCCTCCAAAGTGGTGACTGAAAGATTTCACACAGTATAGTGCATCCCTGGTAGTTGGTGGCATTTATATCGACTGACCAGTCGTCCACAAGAAGGTTGATCGCTTCTTGAAAATCGTGGTTATCCTGTATCTGGCAGACAGCCTTGAGCAGTTCATAATGGTCGCCGATGCAGGCATGCCACTTGTCAGCAAAGGTGCGAGCAAGCTTGACGCGCCCCCCTCTCAGCGAACCCACGAGGGGATTCCCGCGATTCACGTCCCAGCCATGTTCTTCGACGAGGAACCGACAGGCGTCTGCAACCCCCCCTTCGGCGAGCTTGCTAAGAGTGTAGAGGGGCTGGTTGCAAGGGTCGAGCCACTTCTTACCACGCTTCGTTGCTGCCAGATGATGCCATGCGTCTTGCCCACAGTTAAAGAGGGCCGACTCAAAAGGCGTACTGGCGCTGTAGTCGTCGAGAGCGAGAGGATCTGCGCCAGCATCGAGAAGAAGCTTGGCAATGTCCTCGCGCTTGTAATTGTACGCCAAACTAAGTGGCGCACACCCACACCACCTCTTGGTAAGATCGCTCATGAGGCCAACCTGATTTCTTATCCGCCTTCGCTCGAGGCACCACTTGGTCAAGTTATTCAGACCCAGAATACAAGCCATGTGTAGCAACGGGATCGGGTTCTGACCCGATTCATACCAATAAATAGCAAGGTGATTTCTGATATTGGAACGCTTCCCAAATAATCGCTCATTTTGATTGATCAATCGAGATATGTCATCCAACTCTTTGAAGTGGAAGCTCCAGAATCGACGGGCATAAACGCAAAGAGGTGATTCGATCACTACATTTTGCCCCCTCCAAAGTCGAACATTAGTCTCGTGATCAAATATATATGTTATCAGTTGATCAGAAATGGTTTCATGTAATTGATTTGTGAACCCAAATTCATATTTTAAGCGAGTAACCTTACTGGACTTAGTAAAATAATCCTTCGCGCTTTGATGAAGGAAAGTGACTTCCAGTGGCCAATAGTTGAGTACGTCGTGTTTTGAATCTGCTGTGGCATTGGAAATGGAACTTGACAATGTGCCTTCGTTGTACCAAATCGTTTTTGCGTTTCGAGTTACTTGAAGTAGATGTCCGCATGATCTGATGAGAGATATGCACACTTGCTCACGACTGAGCAGGTCCGTGGGTCGCAGACCGATTGCTTCACATAGCTCTGGCACTCTTAACGGGCGTGCAGCAACTCGGATCCAGTCTATCATTTTGGAAACAATTTGAATCTTGTCGGGTTTAATATGAGAAAGAATTCTTTCATACACTGCGTCGAGCCCTTGCGGAAGCAGCTGTAGCGAAGCTTCGATTTCCTCGATTGACGTGCTCTCAAGATCTTGGGCCATGAAGCTGATCCATAGGAAAGTGCCCTCGGATTTTTCTTGGAGGGTTTTCTCAACGTGGGCTTGCAGACGGGAATCAAGTTGTTTTTGGGCTAGCTCATTGACGCGTTGTGATGTGAAGCGTCGAGTGTCCTTCTTTCTGGCTGGAATCACATCCAACTTTAATCTGAAAAAAGATGAAAGAGCAGCCGGTATATTCTCTGGATATCTTCTGCTGAGACAAACAAGCTTCATCTTGGCAGTAGATGTCTCGGGGCTCTTGCTGAGCATTTCGAATTTTCGGAGAAGACTTGAAAGAGAGTTCGCTTCGCATTCGTCTAGCGCATCGATGATGCAATAGACTGTTTTGGCTCGGACCTTGTTGATCATTTCTTCAAAGAATTTCCACAGTGTATTCAACGAGTTCCCCTGAAACAAGTCTGACGATTGAATCTTCCACTGCGGCAACATGATGTGTATAAGGTCTCTTTGGTGCATGATCAGTTGGTATAGAAGTCCACGTAGAATGTTCGCTGCCGTGTTTCGAGACGCGACTTTGTTGTCACAGAAGAAGAAGAGTACTTTGGTGTCTGTTTGTTCAGCAAGCCGCTCAAAATGCCTGCTGAGATAGATGGACATGTAGGTCTTGCCCATTCCAGGCGGGGCGGATATCCACAGCAGATGGGGAGGCTGTTGATCCCACTCCTTGAACTCCTGAGTTGATATGATCCACTCGCAAGTCCCTGCACAAATCTCTCCTTTGGCATCGATCATGTCATCTCGATCTTGGGCCGGATCAGTCACAAAGAGGGATCGCAAGCATTTATTCTCATCGGTTTCAGCCGAATTCGACATGTTGAGTTCCTGCATGCCTGATAAAATCTTGCGCAGTTGGTTCCTGATTCAGTGTTAGGTTTCTATAAGCAATGGCTATTCAATTCTTCCCACTTACGAACTATCGGCGCCGAAGCTCACTGTTATGCGCGCGATGAGGGTTGACTTGTTATGTTCGAGTTCCTCAAACAAGTTGCGTAGCTCGGTTTCCCTAGTCTTCCCTATGACTGCCTTCCATGTTCTTTGACTAAGTGGGTCGTCCAGAGAGAAATGGATCTTGCTGAGAGCATCGTGAAGCTCTTGGCCTTTTGACATGCAGCCCTCCAGGATACGTTCTACCTCCTTAGTTTGAAGCTCTGGGCAATTCTCAATGTCGGAAACTATGTTTCGTAGCATGTCAATCTGTCCAAGGGACTTGGAGATTTGTTCGGGGGCGTTCTGAAGCTGGTCGTAAATGTCTCTGCCGGCCTTGACGATTTTGAAGGCCAATTCCGCAAACTGGGCAGCTGCGGCTGCAACACCAACGGCTTCAGCCATCCGTTCGAGGGTCTGAAACCGCAGAGAAAAGCCTCAGGACGTGCGGCACAACGGTGGTAGCGATGTCGCTCGTGTATCTAGAACGTCACGGGGAACAGCATTGAGAAATAAAGACGGAGAAAATTGCAGCTGAAGATGGAGCAGAACGACGCGGGGTCAGCACGTGATGAATCTTTCAGCAATCTGCCTCTCAGCCTGATGCTGCATATGAATGATTTGATAGGTACTGGGAAAAGTGAGGCGGCTGTGCGCTGCCTGCCTGCATCGACGCCACGCCCACAATTTCCTTGATTGACAGATACAGTACAATTTCAGGCTAAAAGTTTCCCAACACTTCCACATTTATACCACAACATGCATTTGACGAATCGCACTTTAGGCATATTGAGATTACTGTAGTAAATTTTAACCAATGGGGATTGTATGGAGACTTTTGGCTCGAAACTGTACCCAGGATAGCACCGATAGGCGATCGTCGTTTGACAACCAAGACAATCCGCGATGACCTAAGCTTGCATTATGCACTCCGCCACAGCCATATTGACAAGGCTTTCTCCTTCGGTCATTTGAACACAATTTCTCAGTATACCTCCCAGACTCCAGTAGTCATAATCTCGATGACATGACCCTCCCAATCGTGGACGTAAATCGAGCTCCCACCCTTTTCCCATTTCATTTTCCCTACAATCGGAACCCCCTGCGTATTGAAGTGATCTTCCCATTCCTGAATCTCATCCGGTCCTGAACATCCAAATGCAATATGTTGACCTAGGTTGGTGTCGCTTCCATGCTTCGGAATGACGCCTCCGCTCACAGGCTTGTCTTCTTTCGTCTGAGTGCGGTCGAATATGAGAAGAAGAGTCTTGTTGGGCAGGTTGAATCCAACCACTGCTGAGAGCTCGATGAACGGCTCCAGTCCCATCACGTCCTTGTACCACTGGGCTAGTTTCGGAGCGTTGGACGTGTAGAGGATGGTCTCAACAATCTGGCCTAGCTTTGGAGGCATTTTCAGAGATCACTCTCTCAACGATGTGAAATGTGGTTGTAGCGGAGCTGAAGGGAAAATCATTGAACTGTTCAACAGAATAATAATTATTGAGTCGATGGGATATTTACAACATCAAGAGAGCATGTACTCGACAGGGCGTGGCTCGTCACCGATGCAAACCGAGAACGCTAATTCTGGGTGACGTCATTTCTCGGCGCGTGTTCCTCCGAGAAGATTGCAATGGCTTTCCTCTGATGCTATCATAAAGTCAACCAAAGACTACTTATAGACCAACTACAAGGACCTCCTTTCGTCTCTCAGAGGATGGAAAGTCCCGGTAAATTTGATAGCCAAGGCTTTGGGGTTTGTGCAATGACTGTCTGGTGACTCTTGAATGTTGATGATAACGTTCTGACTAAAGGTGCAAAGGTTGGTTGATCAGAATGTACAAGTATGTTAACATATTTCGGGTTTATATTCATGTGCCTGAGAGAAACCTCTGCACTTGATTCATGTTAAGGCTCGGCATGAAAATGGCTCCAGACAAGTCATGCTCACCAGTATGCTTGGGGCTGTTCACCGACAGATTCTTAAATGACCCAGAATCCCGTCATCAATCGTAGGACTACGAAAAGGCGCGTACATATCTGCATCGCAGAGTCAGAGACAGGTGGTACGCAGTATGAGCTTGGAGTTGAATCTCGTGTCCTGAAAACCGTCAGGGGGCAATGTATTGATATTCTCCCAAAGCAGCAAGACACGTGAAAAAAGGGCTGCAGCTTCTTAAGCAGTAGACAAAGACAAACCTGGTCTAGAACGCCATGCATCTCAAGGAGCTATTCCAAGGTTGGATCCTTCCAAGCCTCTTCCCGGGGTGTCCTATTGCGCCCGCGCAGGCAATGACCCAGCTCAAGGAGGTGAAAATCGATAACGGTGCACGAGGGTGTATTCTACCGAACTTGGCAGTGTTTAAGGCATTGAGCTCTTACTCGTCAGATCTGTCTGTACCTTCTTATTGGAGGAAACCCGCGACGGTGGTGTGAGAATTCAGCATAAGGAAACTTGACCACGTCCACACACCCGAAGCGCATTGGGACCAACCCGTCTGACTCGGCTCGGAGCATCATGCCCAGAAAAGGACATCTGCGCCGATGCAAGGCCCGTCTCTGGTGTCAGATCAATGCTTAATTCGAGTCCCTACAGCAGTATTCTGGTGTGGCTTGCTGGCAAGATTAGGCAACAAGAAATGTACCACTTGGTGTGGTACGGAGCAGAGAAAGTAGTGAATGTATGCGGCAGTTTCTTTACCACGCCACCAATCTGCCATAGACGTATCGAGAGGTCGAGCCGTAACCAGTTATACCGGCATCCGTAGTCAACTCGGGAACCAATGTCTTGATCATTTTAGCGATGTAACCATGACACGGTAGCTCTTGATGGTCACTCACCCTGCGGAGATCCTTTATGGTAACCCTATCTTGGACCTCATTGGATGACGTGGGCTGACGCCCGCATCGTCCCCGGATAAGAGCATCAATAGAGGAGTGGGACGATTGGTTAGCTTAATTTCCTGCGTTACCCCGGACAAGGTACAAATATTGATGCCTAAAATTCCCCAATTCTAACCCGGCACTTTGATAGCGTAGTGCTCGGCATCCAGGTCGATTGGCTCCTCGAGCCATAGGTTGACTGCCGTGTAGCAGCCGCCGGGCCGGACACGCAGCCAAGGTATTATCCTAACAGATCTCATGTAACCCGCCGTACTGCAGGGATGACTTCTTTTGCTTCAAGCGAGCTGCCTCGTGACAACTACTTGGGTGATATTTCTCACCAGCTTATGAGCTGCTCGGGCTCGCCGGCCGCTAACAGTTGTTGCCCGAGCACAATGGGATCGGCGGTTTCTGAGCTGTTTTAGACAACTCAAGTTCGGCATTGGCTGAGTAAACTGAAAAGATGATGCCATTGAGGCACAAGTAGCCTGCATGCGATACCACCATGATCTTGTGTGACGCAAATATAACTACCCCTCATCGGCCGCTCGTTTCACCTCCTCATCAATGAGACGAGAGCATCTCTTCTTCTGTCACTCAATTCGTTAAACTTACTTGGAAGGTGACTTTGATCTCGTTCATCGAAGAGAAAGAACAAGTCTCGCCACGGTTAACGTCATGGCGGATGAGAAGAACGGCACCAATGGTGTTGATGGGCCGTGAGTCTTCTGATATCCTCATCACCCCGCATGATTACTAATTATCCTTCTCGCCTATTCGCAGTGTGACGCATGAGGATAGACCAATCCCGGGAGAAGAGAAGAAGAAGCTTGCCCAGTTGACTGAGAAGGTTGCTGGAGAGATCCGCAATCCCCTCAGAGGAATCTCACGCGAGCGGCTCCTCGAAGACGTCACCAACTTCCACCGGGACAACGGTCTTCCGGAAGACATCTTGCCTTTCATCAAGAAGGGTGCACTGGTTGCGCAGAATCCAGTCACCTTTGAGGAACTGGATGATCTTGACGAAGAAGACAAGCGAGTACTGAGGGAAGAAGTCACTCATCGTTGGAAGCATCCATGGCCTCTGTACTACACCATCATTCTCAGCTCTATCGCTGCTGCTATTCAGGGATGGGATCAGGTAGGATGCATATTGCACCACTGAATTTTCAGGACTGTCCTACTGACTTTGACAACAGACTGGTTCCAATGGAGCGAATCTGACGTTTCATGAAGCCCTTGGAATTCCCGACTCTGCAGGTTCCTCCTGTGGCCCTGTAGCCAACGAAGGCGAATGCTCCAAGAACAGCTGGATCATTGGCTTCGTCAATGCGATGCCCTATATCACAATTGCCCTTTTGTGAGTGGTAACCTCGGTGGCGTGTGTCATCATCAGCTAACAGTAGCAGTGCTGGATGGATTTCCGATCCTCTAAACGACTTGTTGGGCCGTCGAGGTGTCATCTTTGTTGCTGCCATCTTCTCTCTGTTTGCACCTTTTGGTATGGCGACTTCGCAGACTTGGGGACAGCTCGCAGCTAGTCGGTAGGTGAATGACCTGGTACGGTTTGAGCTTAAACTCTAACAACATTTAGAATGCTTCTTGGAATTGGCATGGGTCTCAAGGAAGTCACAGTCCCAGTCTTCTCGGCTGAGAACTCGCCCGCTATCATTCGTGGTGGTTTGGTCATGTCATGGCAAGTGTGGACAGCATTTGGTAAGGGCATCCTTAACTCGACCTCGACAGAAAGTGACGATTATCTAACCACGAAATATCAGGCATCTTTCTGGGCACTTGCTCCAATTTGGCTGTTGGAAAGACGGGATCCATCTCATGGCGGCTGCAATTTGGCTCTGCCTTCATCCCCGCCGTGCCCCTTGTCATTGGCACCTACTTTTGCCCAGAAAGTCCCCGCTGGTACATGAAGAAGGGAAAGCACACGAAGGCATGGGGATCGCTCTTGCGACTTCGGAACACCCCTCTGCAGGCTGCCCGAGACTTGTACTACATCCACTGCTTGCTAGAACAGGAGCGCCTTTCGGTTACCAAGGCTGGGCTCAAGGTCACAAGCAACATGTTCACTCGCTTTGTTGAGCTCTTTACTATTCCCCGAAATAGACGAGCAACTTGGGCGTCTGGAATCGTCATGATTGCCCAGCAGATGTGTGGTACGCAAGAATCCACTCGATCCACCCAACTTCTGAGGCGATACTAACCTGTCTTAGGAATCAATATCATCGCCTTCTACAGCGCCACCATCTTCAAGGAGAGTGGAATCAGCGACTACACGGCTCTGTGGGCTAGCTTCGGATTTGGTTTGATTAACTTTCTCTTTGCCTGGCCAGCAGTGTGGACAATTGATACTTTTGGCCGTCGAACCCTTCTACTTTTCACTTTCCCCAACATGTTCTGGACTCTTCTAGGTTGGTTGATCTTTCCACATCGTCACGCACCTAGGCTTTGCTAATTTAATGTCAAAACAGTTGCCGGACTCTGTTACCAGATTGAGCCAGATGTCGAGAACAGCAGCTCCAGAATTGCCGCAGTTGCTACCTTTGTCTATTTATTTGCTGCATTCTACTCACCTGGTAAGTCTACACTTGCAAATATGGTCTAAAGTTGGACACGATGCTAACGACATGGCTATTAGGAGAGGGGCCCGTCCCATTCATGTACTCTGCCGAAGTCTTCCCACTGTCCCATCGTGAGATTGGAATGTCGTGGGCTGTTGCAACCAACAACTTCTGGGCATCTGTACTCTCACTCACCTTCCCGCGAATGTTGAGCGCCATGACAGCAACAGGCGCATTTTGTTTCTATGCTGGGCTGAACCTCGTCGCATTGGCATTGATTTTCCTGTTTGTCCCCGAAACAAAGCAGAAGACCCTCGAAGAGCTGGATTACGTGTTTGAGGTGTCTGATCGTGCCCATGCATCGTACCAGCTCAAGACCGTCTTACCTTGGTGGACGAAGCGATGGATCCTTCAGAAGAAAGGCGCAAAATGCCCCGAGCTGTATCATGACGACAGGAATGCGTCTTTGAGGGACGAGGAGCAGTGATCTTGGTCACTAATGAAATCTAACCCGCGGACAGGCTTGAAGCACGCTGGATTTATTGTCATGACGCTGACGATCAAATTGACTCTCTGGGCATCTCACGATAGTATTTCGCAATCGATCGTTTAGATAGGTCTTCTAGTTGTTTCGAAATATCCATTTGTTTAATTGATTCTGCATTACAAAACCTGCAACAGTTCGTCATTTGCTGTGTAACGTGACAAAGGCAAATTTCCTGGGGGCTCGTTCCCTTCATGTGGCTTATCGGAAGCGGACCACAGAATCTAGGGATGGCATTAATACAACCCCTTTTTCATAAAGCTGTTTGGTGAGCACAATGGTATCTCAAACTGTTAGCAACAAATCAAGGACTCAGTTAGTCAGGTTAGAGGTGTCATAGGTCAGCAAGGGTGCGGACACTTGTGCTGGCACCAATCATGTAGGAGAACTCACCTGCACGCTGAATGACTGTACTATTAACTGCAGCGGAGGAAGTCGGGGCTGACACAGGAGATAGATTAGATAGGGGTGACGGGTTATGTTATATGTGCAGACGATCTTTCAAATCTGTTCATCTTCGGCCCAGCGGGTCATATGCCCACTACGCTGGTGACCGTCTGCCTAGGTATGGGGCTTGGAAGTTCATCCTTTAATCTCTGGCTTTAAGTTGCCCTTGCTCATCAACAAGGAATTCTTAAAGCCTAAATTCACACCCCGTAGTGACCTTGAACGACTACGCAGGAAACCTGGACGGGGAGAGCATGGGCTGGGGTCTACTATACCTCACGCTTATCAGACAGTACGAATTGGATAAGACAGCTTGGTGACGATATATCATCTTGATTTTTTTTATCTAGGGGAGGAAAAGGCCAGCTCTCTATCCCTAAGGATCAGTGGGATCCAGAGATTCTAGAAATATTGATATCCTAGGCGTTCGGGTCAGATCGATCCAGATCCCCGATCTGATTGATCCTGGTAACGGATCCGGAGATCTGACCTGTTAGGTTCGAAGCTATTCATCCGGTTGACCTAGAAAACGGAGGCGGTAGTCCTAGATGACAGATGCGGCCGGATTTCTAGTTTAGGCTTGAAGGAACAGCCAAGGCCAGAAGCCATAGCCCAGAGGGCGTTCTTAACATACCGTTCCTTCTAGCAACGCCGAGGCACCGGATTAGAATGCAGATATCGCATGACGAAGGTAAGTGCAGAGAAATTGAGCCAGCTTTTTTGTGCTCTTTGTGGGTGCTATTGTATCGGATGATAAGAGGCTACTACATGGATACTAAGTTTTATGTACCAAGATGTCCTCTGTACTCGAGGCATCACCAGTATTCCTAGACGCGCCAAACTGAACTTGAAACTCATCCACGACAACTATGACGGCACCCGAGCTAGTACCGGTCGGTTGTTGTGAGCGGCCAATACTGTGCAGTTGATACCCATGGTTCACTTTGTCGCCCCTCCACCGCTTATAACTGTGGCTGTTGTCGGCCTCACCGGGTTCCGATTTGCGTTGACTTGTTCCTCCTGAGACAAATTCCGCAAGCCAGGGAATGTGTTTGCGAACAAAAGGTTTAAGGTGAGCGAGGCAATTGCAGAGAATTCCGGTGTTCATCTCGATGCAGCTCCACAAAGAAGCCGAAGCCTGCGTCCAGGTGATGTCGGGATTGTTCTGCATCTTGTGGACATAGCCAAAGCGAATACACGAAACAATAACAACTCTGGATATACAAGTTAGATTCGATGCATTTTGGAACCATGCATTGCAAGGGCTTGGGGGGAAGGTCAAGAGACTCACGCAGAGCCGAGAGCAAGAAGAATACCAACGGTTATTCTTTGTCTCAGAGGCATGTTCAAGCGATGGACCAGAGGGATTGGCAGGACGATGACTATGACGTCACTGACGATGTTGAGAACCGCATGAGACACGGTGAGGTTGACAACGCAGGTGGCGGTGCCTGCCTTTTGAGGGTGACAGGGCCCAGCCAGCAGTATGGTAAAGACAAGGGTGTATACGACGAGACTGACGGCGACAGCGTAAAGGGCGATGCGGAAACTCATATTGGGGATGAGTCGGTGGTAAAGCACTAGAATAGCCAGCTTGGCGAGTGTAGGAGGCCAAAGGTAAGTGAGACCGAGGACGAGGAGAAGCTGCCCAAGGGCAAACGCACAGGTCAGTATGTGATCGAGCGAGATAGGTATATGGGAGAGGAGCTTCACATTTAAGTAGCCTGAAATTTCCGTTGCCCTGACATCCCACATATGCTTTCCGAAGCCGGATGGAATCGCTGCATGTTGCGTCAGCTTTCCTCATGATGGGTGTTATGGGCTCTCTGGATGTATCGGGTTTCACGTACCAAGAATTATGCCAATGAAAAAGCCCAGGGAACCACCCCACGCCATAAGAATGAGAGCTATCGCCAACATTAGCAAACCTGCTGGCCTTTCAAGCTGTAGCCAAACTTGCGTATATCCCAGTCCCGATTACGCACGATAGCAACGGCGCAGTAGATGCGCAGTGCCAGGGCGACGCTGGCGATGGCGAAAGTGCACCCATAAACAATGACGACGGAGCGTTGCAGAGCGGTGCTCCCATCAAAGTCGGGTGTCTCGCCATTGGGCGGAGCCAGTGCACCGACGTCCTGGGACATGTTGGCAACGTCGACAGACTCTGTCAGCCAGCGGCCTTGCGGCGTACAAAGAAAGCGGATTGCGCTGTGGGATTGAGGAGGAGGCCGCCATTACCCAAGGACGAGCATGTTGATGATAATTGCAGCAAGTTTGGAGTCATCGATCAACCAACAAAGGTATATAATGATGAGGGCGTAGGCTAAAGGGGGGGCGGGGCGAGGCGGATGTTTATTAGCCAAAGCTCCCCCCTGAGGGTACCTGATTCCAGGTGCCTAGCTGCCGTCAATGTCGGTCTCCGTTTGAGGCTTCAGCAGCTAACGGGGAAAGAGAAAGCAGAGCGACATGGAAGGATTGCTACGAAGCAAGTCAAGGGTTCAAATGAAAGTTGCTTTGTTGAAAGTGTGGTGAATGCGCCGCTGAGGGACATCTGATCCCGAACGAATCAGAGACCATGGAACATGATGTTGCATGGTGGGTTTACCGGTCTGTGTTCGTAAGCGAAAAACAAGGGGAGGGAGGGTTCCTTTTCATACTCGTACATTAGTCTACTCGGTAGTAAGGAGGCGCGAAGCCTAGCCATTAGGGCTGACAGGCCAGTCACTAACGCAGACGCCTCACTTCGTCCGATGCTACTCTTATGCATGTAGTATCAAGAAATGTATCACAAAAGGCTGAGGCAACTGCACTCTAACTTACCTACTTCACAATGGAGTAATGTAGACAAAGGAGGTGTGCTCACAGATACAAAGCGAAAGTGCGTCGGCAACATGCCTTCCTCGTCCTTTTCTCGTAGGCGAGGCAAAGTCATGCCAAGGTGATATTCGTCAGGCTTTCATTACGGAGTACGTAGTACCAGGTAGAGATCTACGAGACCCGGGTTTGATACGGGAGTAGATGAAGTGGCCAGGCCTGTAAATCTGTTGGTGGTATCCCTGCTGAAGGAGCAGTTTGAGTCGTGACCACAGGGAGGGCTAAACTCTAAAGAGTGGGCTTCAGCCCTGGTATCGCCGGGGAAGTTCGTCTGACCTCCGCGTCACATCAAATGACTCGCGGCCGACAGCGCAGTACGTATGCCATAGCAACAGGGGCGCCCTTATTTTGGTGCCAAGGTCGAATGGCCTTTCTCACAGGATAATTACCTGGTCAATGAGCCACCTACCTCACCAGCTCTGTCCTCGTTCTGCCTGGTGTGTGCTCTTTATGCACTAGGATTGTGAAAGATAAACGACTCGGGTTTCATCCACCCTACCTCATCACTAGTTTCATGTTCAAGTTTGTGCAAGACTAGTAGGTATGCTTATCGATTTCTACTTGCAGATCAGGCTTCATCGTGCGACATTGGAGGCAGCAAGGAACGAGCGCTAAGACCACCGCTTGGAGACCAGTTTCTTCCGGCTCCATTTACTCCTCAAGCCCTTCCAGCAGCTCTATACTCTTATGATCCACGATGGCCGCGCAGTGGCGTTCCGTCATCACATCAACAATCTCGCGGGACTGCATCATCGGGCCAGCGAGAGACCACGCGAACCCATGGAAAGCATGCTTTCGGTACTCGTCCCAAACCTCGTCCAGCTGAAGCTTGGGTGCTCCTCCACGGTGCAGGGCGTCTAGATAATGCTTGAGGAGCTCCTTCTCGTGATTCCGGCGTTCCTCAATTGTGAGCGAGCCGATGATAAAGTAGGCAACGTCGTGCATGGCCGACCCGGTATGGATAACTTGCCAGTCCAGGAACCCAGGCTCTCCAGCAGGCGAAATGAAGGTGTTGCCAATATGGGCGTCTCCGTGGACGAGGCAGTTGAGCCTTGAGTTGGATGGCTTCCAAAGAGCCTGAAACGTCGCGGTAATCCGCTCGCGGTCCACCATGTACTCCGGTACTGGAGGTTTGGCATCCCCGGCGAACCGCTTGTCCCACTCACCCGGGCTCACGAGGCCCAATACGGCGTCTCTGAGCGAAACCGTTTCGCTGGCCCATGGAAAGTCCTCGGGTTTGCTTCCCCAGGTGCTAGCGTGTAGAGTAGCTAGCTGCTCGACACCTGCCCGTACGCGATCGACAGACCAAGGCTCGAGGGGATTTCCAAAGGTGTAACCCTGTGCTTTGAGATCGGCTAGTACAATGATGCCCTGCCCTGTCACGGCATCCGTACCAGAATAAATCGTTGGGGGAAGAGGCATCTTGATCGTGGGGGCGATGTAGTAGTAAAACTCGGCCTCCAGTCGGTAGACGGAAAGCATGAAGGGGATGCTGGTCAGGCTTGGGTTAAAGCCACCCTTAACGCAAACTCTCGTTGGGGCATCGGCAGAGTCCTCAAAGGTCAGCGCAATGAGAATTTTGGATGCTGTGCCGTGAATGGCTTCAACAACCGTTGCGTCTTTGACTGGCTTGCCCAGGATTTTGGTGAACCAAGTGGCGGTGAGTCCTTCAACGGTAAGAGGCAGGGGGTCGCTTGATTTCATCACACCCCTCACCTCGTGAGAGACAGCCGTTGTCGAAGCTGCCATTGTTCTTGCTCTGTGGCCCCGTGTGGTGACTGGAGGCTTTTGCAATGCTCGGTTGTAGCCAGGAGGTGCAGTAAAAAGTCGCTACAATGTCAGAGTTCAAAAGAGGGAGAGGGGGCAGAAATCCGCGGCTACATCTTGAGACTTTTATATTTAGCTATGTAGCGTAAGTCGCTGCCTCTCGGCCTCAATGACGAAGCCGCTCCCGACGGAACTGCCTCCCCTCTGCCTGGACATGGTTACCCCTCCTCCAATAGCCTTACTAGCTGCTATGTGTCTACTTAGTTACCTGACAGGCCTTTCCTACCCTTCCTTTGCTTCTGTATACTAGCAATCGCTGGTCTTCGCTATCTTTATTGAAGTATGCGCTGTGGATGGGACGGCCAATAATTGTCCTCCAGATCATCTTACCTGTTTGTGCTGCCATTGACGAGCTACAGAGACTTCGCTTATGAGTGGGTCTCATTTACTGAATCGTTTGGCAGGAGAACATTATTCCGGGCCTGCTGGTAGGGGAGAGCAATGACCGAGGACAGGGGCAATGAATTTGAGCCACAACAGTACGTGGCAGGGGCTGATACTTATTTACACTTGCACCTTGTAACGGTTGGGCCAGTGCCTGTATATAGGGGTACTGAGGATCTGGCTATGCGATCCATTAAGGGCGTATTACTGCTAATATAAAGTTATTAAAAAAAAATAGACAGTTTACAATACCCTGACCTACAATACAACAAACAAATCTAGGGTTCAGTTTGTCAGGTCAGAGGCGTCAGAGGTCAGCGAGGTTGCGGGCAATTGCACTCAGCCAGCGCCGATCATGTACCGTATCGACTTGACGAATTGGCCAAGAATCCTTCTGCACAAATGCTCCACAGCCAAGCATAAGAAAGTGATCTACATATGTACCTATTGCGACACTCTGCTACCAATGACAAAGTTCTCCAGATCCATGTCATATTTCTGTAAATCACTTTCTTGTGTAGTTAGATGTGTATCACTCATGGGGCATTTGTGTGAGAAAATTCTACGCCAATTTGATGAGCCGAGACGGTATGAGAATTCGCGTGCACCGAATGACGCTCTGGCTGTTTGGGCGACTAGTACGCCTCGTTTTCAACGACGGACCCCATCAAGAGGTTCCACAACACAAGGCAAGCAGTCCATTTGCGAGGAAAATTTGACGCAGCCCCAGATTCCACGATGGGCGTCTCTGCTCTCTTCTTGTCTCTTGAGCCCGGTGCATGTTAGAGAGAGTTGAGGGCGTTAAAAGCTAAGCATTTCCTGACACCTAGCCAGTGCTGCAACGTCTCCCGTTCATCACTTCAAGTCTGACTTTAGAACCTTGCCCTTCCACAATGGCGGAAATCGTGGGCCTTGTTGCCAGCATCTGGTCCTTGGCTCAGGTAGCTCAAGGCGTCGCAGTGTGTGTGCGTCGCGTATCTGAGCTGGACAAAGCCCCCACACAGATTCAAGCCTTGCAGGTGAGTCAAAACACATTTTTGAGAGCATTCGATGTGCTCAAATGTCTGGCTAAGTTGCCGCAGGAGCAGCTGTGCATCTTCCAACGGGTGCTTTTAGCCGCAGATGCGGCCAGTCAAGGGCACGAAAACGATGTATTGCGGTGCGCAATATCCAAGACACCGGGAATCATGGATGAGCTGCTTCAAGTTCTGACCATCAAGTTGATCAAGCAAGGCAGTGGCTCAGGTCGCGCCCGTCGCAGGGCTTGGTTGAGACACAAAACCAAGATCAACAGCCTCAAAAACAAGCTTACAGAAGCTCGTGAGGGCATATTTCTAGCTTTGAGTACTGACATATTGTAAGTCAAACAGTTCAAAACAGTTGCACGTCTTGGGCCTGAGTCATTGGTATTTTAGCTTGGCTACCCATCGAATCGACGCGATTGCGGCAAACAATCACCACACATTGACAGACATCCAAACTCAAAATGGCAGGTCGAAGACCCCAACAGAGGTTGCCATGATACCGAACAAGAGTGGAGACCATCACAGAGACTGCGTTCTATCAGAAACAACCAGTCATTTTTCATCACCATTTGATGGTCTGAAAAATGCTTGTTCATGCGAAACACAGAAACACCTGAGCCCGGAAGATAAGAGTGATGCTACTCTACCACTAGCTCCTAGTGTTGCGTTCGAGACGGTGCCTTCATTTCGGCCTGCGACGTACACTGATCGCCAGTTCTCACCAACTCTACTCTGCTATGATGCTGTCGAAACTTCGGTGACCGATTTCCAACGGACCAACCATTGTACAATATTCTACTCTCCTTCTCCCATCCAATGGATATGGCTCACGATTCTGATAACAACTAGCATCGAATCCCGGTATTGGAAACCCTGGAAGGTCAAATCTTCAAGTTTCTGCAGCACCTTTGGGCTTTTTGGTGATCTGATACCACCGTATTCGGAGATGAAACTCAAGCACACCAAAAGGCAGTTCCGTTTCTAGAGCTGAGCTCCTGCTGCTCTCAGCTGAGCTGTCGCTGTGCTTGGGCTGAGGATCCTGGAGTCGGGTTGAGTCGGGCTGAGCTGGGCTGAGCTGGGCTGAGCTGGGCTACGCTTTAGGCTGAGGTGCCTGGAGGGGCCTACTTTTGGGATCACAGGCCTCTGTGAGGGACCCAGATTGTCACGGCCGGGGTCAACCAGCCTGCGACCTCCATGACGGCCCATAGGACGGGCAGCTGACCACGAGCGGCGGAGACACAGCGCCACCGGGCGTTCAGACTTGTGACAGACTGACAAATGCAGGCGAGCAACCTAAAAGCTAAGAAGTCGCCTGTTCAGCGGTGCGAGGGGGAATTGCGGCAGGGTAGCGAGGGGACCGGATGGGGAATCATTGGCTGTAAGCCTACCGGGAGTATCTGGCCTCAGTTGTGAGGTAGCACGGAAGGTTGCAGCGGTGGGTAGCTTGAAGCGTGTCGTTTATCCCGCACACCATGTCATGTCAGCATCAAGTCGTGCTACGTAGTAGGGCACCGGCCCGGCCCGCGCTGATTGCTGGAACCGACTAGTTGGATCTGCGTTATCTATTCGTCCTCAAAGAAAAAAAAACCTTACTGCTACATTGCAGGCATTAGTCGTAATTGAGCTTCCCGCCTTGCCTTATATAATATGAAGAGTTGTGAGTTGCTTATATATAGCGGCAGCCAAGGTGGGTAAAACCGGCAAGATGCGGTATTTTTTCAACCAACATTGCCCAAAATGCATTGCTCGACTGCTGCCTGATATTTAAACCTGCAGCCACGCTAAAACAGACGGCACTTTGCCAGCCGAATTGCGCATCGCCTTTGTCGAGCTGTGCAGTACGTTTGAAGGAGGTCCGAGTGTCTGTCTGTAGGCCAATGGCCCTCTTTATGTTGCTCAGGACACGCATCCTGACGTGATGTTAAGTCCGGGAGGGGACATCATTCCGTTGCTGCAGCCTGATGGTTCTTGGCATTGTCGTTAGCGTCGTGGAGATAGCCCTGCAGCTGAACGACGAGAGGATGCATATATGTCATAGTGTGACGTATATGTCATAATGTGACGTATATGTCTCTCGTGCTTGGTGATAAGGCTGTTAGGATAGGCAACGCGGTCATTGATAAAACACAGTAGGTTCTCACTCTGGATGTAATGTTCTTATTGTTTGCTTACCATATCTACGCAGTACGAAATGGACTGTGCCACGACTCTAAACTCTTCCTATCCCAACTATTGTGGTCCCCGCGACGACACCCTCTGCACAATCCAGCCGGATCCTGACATTGCGGGGATTGGCGTGCTCGCTTCCTTCATCAGCATTGGCCTTCTGGTCATTCTCTTAGCTTTCCCCCAGTTATGGCGCAGCGAACAAGACGGATTCCGTTGGAAGCACTTGTACCAGCCTCCCGGTTGGGTAAGCCATCTTCCCTTGACAGACCGTGACGGTCAACCGACAAGCCGACCTAGTCTCGCAGATGTGAGGAGATATTTAGAGCAGATATACCAACGACCGCATCGGGCCAGTGCGTTGAGTGCCACCATCTTCAGTCTCGCCGATACGCAATTCGTCACGGGTATTGCCATCACCGCGGCCATGAGCAAGAAGGACATTGTGCTTTCACACTTTAATCTCGCTGATGAGCTGGGTTGGCTTGGATATATCAGCGCTTGTGTTGGTCTTTTAACGACAAGACCTGATATTTTGGACAATAGCAACAACGCGAAGCGGCTGGTACGCCTTATCATCATGTGGGTCCACCTTGGACTGCTCATCCACCGAGCGCGCGAGTTTGATTCTTCTCTTTGGTACGCAGAAAAAGTTCATGAGAATGGTCCGCTGCCTCCCTACCTTCGATGGGACTTTGAGAGTGCTACAGCTGGAGCATCAATTTTCCTTTTCGTCTGGACTATTGTCAGTGCCATCGTTGATACAATGTTTTTATGGCCTTCGCACGCCCTCCTTGCCGATTTCTATGTTGCGAAAGCGGTCGCTCAGGCACACTCATCAGCAAAGAACAAGCGACTTAGAAACAACAAGTTCGTCACCATTATCATGCGAATATTTTGGCGTTTCATACACGTCGTTCTCTTGTTCCTCTACTGGATGTTCTTGGAACCGTTCGGTTGCAATCTAGGCAACCTTGGTTTCTTTTTGTGGGGTATAGTTTCAACATTCGAGTACCGACGAATAGGACGTAGCTGTATGACCGAAGACGATAGACCCAAAGAGAATGAGTTGGGGTTCGGCCAGATCGTTGCTCTGGTGTTGCTAGTGGCTCCAGTTATTAACGTGGCTGATCTATGGTGGGGTGAGTTACTCCGGTCTTTTATGTGCTTGGAGATACTGACATAAAAAGATTCAATTAAAGAAACGGGCCTTGGAAATAAACGATGCGCAGAATCTTTCGAATCTAATCAACCTCTCCGTCCCTGGCCAGCTGAGGATGTTAGTTCTCTAAGGTCAAGCTCTGAGCAGTTGCCATCGTTCCAGCGTGGTTTATTGCGAGAGGAATTGCGTCGAGTTTCTGCAACAATGTAGTTACCAAGAGTTTGTTTTAAACAGTGATAGACATATCTCTAATTTATAATGAGTATTGCTATTTACACAACCCCGTATTGCTATCTAGACAATCTTTAGTTACGTAACCACATTTCCCGTCGACGACCCTCGGCTATCACCACATAACCGTCCGATCCGATGCTTTTTACATGATCCAATCTAACAGGATCTTTCCCAGAACTAATTCTCCATTCACGAGGTTGCTTTCTTTCTCCGAGCTCCTTTTGCAGCCTGAGCGGAGGATATCAGCTGCGCTTTTAGCTTTCCCCACTGGATGGCGTTAATGAGATGGGATAAGGAAAAAAAAGAATGAATGAAGTCGGAGTTTTGTGAAGGGATTCGAGTCTTAATACCACAGCGAGGTCTGGAGTGAATAGATGGGAAAGAAAGTTTGGCATCTTTGTGGAGGAATTCGAGTCTAAATACCAGAGAGAGACCTGGGACCGAATGGAAGGGGGAAGGACACTACATGTGCCTATACCTCAGGGGTAAAGAGCATTGCAAGCTAGCATACTGTTTCAATAGAAGGATTCAAGTACAGCCCAATTCTAGGACTTATGCCAAGGGGCTCAGGTTTGGGATTCCGGTCCCAGAACGATGATCAAGGCGGCTTCCCGGTTGAAGTCGTGAGAGTTAGCAAACGGGCTAACAAGGAAGGGCACGTAAGTTGAGGGCCCTTGGGTCCAGAAGTGGGGCCAAGAGCGAGTAGAGGATTGCCCAGGGGAAACGGTGAGCAGAAAGCTGAGGGTTGCGCGGGCTGAGGCGGGCTGATGTACTGCTGAGCAGAGATTAGATTAAGCTAGGGAGTAAGGATGCCCTAAAAGCGGCCACGCACGCTGACTAAGATCTCACTTGAGTTTCGTCTCAGGATACCGTTTCCATTGGTCGCTACGTTGGCATCCAAGCTGAAAGATTTGTGTAATCTTCGCCAAGGCTCTAAATTCGGAACGTATCTAGGCAGTCGATTTGACGATGTGTCAATCAGCTTACTCAAGAAGCCGGTTCCCCAGTTCAGAGCCTACTTGCGAACGATTATATCGTCTAGGTTGCCCACGTTATGTTGAAAGAGAGCTCAACCGAGAGTCCTTGGCGAATGGATACTTCATAAACTTTATCAAGTCGAAGTTGATGCTGGAACTCAGACTTCTCTCTGACATGCGGCATATCAACTCGGATCTCTACACTTTGGAAGTTCTTCATTGCTGTCAGGGATGCCCTGGAATCAGCCGATTCGTAAGCGATTTATCCCTGGTTCTTCTGTTGAAAACTCACTTGAAAGGAGGAAGGCAAATGATTACGGGCCATTCACTGATTGCAAATGATATTTTAGGGTGGTGTCGTTCTCGATGGTGACGGTCCAGATAACGTGGTGACTAGTTTCTAGTCGAGCTTCCCGTTAAAGGACGAATGTCCGACATCATATACGAAGCTGCCGAAGCTGCTAGTTTGGTGGACTTAAAACGGCGCATCAAGTGGTGTCGACAAATTGTTCACGCTGTCTCGAAAGTTCATGGGCGAGGTCAAGTGATTGGAACCTTAGGCGAAGGCCTCAGCAATGGCATCGATATTGACGGCGATGATAGAGCGGTGCTATTTCGCTTCTTCCAGAGGAAATTTCTCGGTGATTCTACTAAATTCGCTTCTCTACCACCCGAATATCATCATTTGGTAAATGCAGAGCCAATTGAAACCCTCCCTAAAACCAATCTGTATCAACTAAGTTTGCGTCTTTAGTGCATCGCCAGCCACATATATACCACCGGGAAGAAGCTATTCTGCAAACTAGCCGGATGCACTGCAGGAGTAGATACGGGTACAGCGTGCGCTCAACCACACTCCTTCCCGGTCCAACTCCCTCCGCTTGATGATCACATCCCGCAATATCCCAAAGACGTCATCTCCGTATGTCGGTCTGAGAATCCAAGTGCAAGAAAGACAGCTCATGAGTTGCTGAACACTTTTCCCACTTCTATCGCAACAGACGCCACCACAGGTTCACCACAGTCAACGGACAAATAAACATTGCCGCGCTGCAACACCACAGGCTATTTTTCATGCCCCCAGCAATGCCGAGATACATTTAGAAAAATAGTGAATTGCGACGTATGTGGCAAGAGAACTTCTCAGCATCGCTTTCGATGCAGCATTTGCGACCTAGGCGACTACGACATTTGCCCAACCTGTTTCGCCCAAAGGAATCATTGCCTCAAAAACAGCCATTATCTAAGGGAATTGAAAGACAGGAATCATGACACAATTCTCAGCGATGTTTATCACAGCAGCATCGAAGATGGTGGCCAGAGAGAGAATATCTCTTTATAGCTAACTCTCACAAGTTGGATGATCAGGAGAAAAGCTTTCTTTTTGACAAAATCATTGATGTGTCGTCATTTTCTCGTTGTTTCTATTTGCACAAAGATCGACGTTTTTCTATGTTATGGAGAATAAATTGTGGACGTGTTTCTGTATGGAGTGGTGGGTCCTGATGATCAAAGATGAAGGAGACGAAACGGTTCCACATAAATAACATTACAATTATTGAAATAATGTTCTTTCACCATTGAACTATCGCCATCCAGAGGAAAGAAAAACACCACACACTACAGAGCTTGAACTTACCTCCATCTTTATAAGTGACTTTCGGATAAATCATCATCAATGTTATGGGCTACTTTAGCAGAGTATTTGCCTCATTTGTTAGTTTTATTCTATACTTTGGTAACTACTTACTACTGAAAGCCAGGCCGCGGCAGGAAGCATAGGAATAATGTGGCATGATTGATCTAAGGAGCTAGAAAGGAGAAGTAGCGCTGTCGGCACCGCGATCTGCGATGTCGGTTGTTGCCTTACAAATTAGGTGTATATCGGGACGGCGGATAAATTCGGGTCCTATGGTCGGATCCCCAACAACACTTACTCTATCGAGCAATCTGGTATCTGCAAGATGAGCCATGGATTCTAACTAAATCAGGCTGCTTCTCCTTTCCCCCTCGTCCGATCTTCTTTTTTTAGAAGCTTTCCAGCTTGGCGAAGTGGACATTGTTGGCGGATGCAGAACCATGCATCCGAGTGTGCTAACAGGTTAGCAATTGTCTCCCTCTAGCCCTTATCAGTTAGGGTTATGCGGTTGGAGCTGGGCGGGCCGACCCTCATGAAGGTCAAAATCGTGCAATCATATCAAAGAGACCGTGATCAACTCGTTTCACCTGATCTCTGAACAGTAACAGATATGCGGCCAGACGGTCATATTTCCTGTCTGGTCGAACAGGAGCTTATTCCGAGACACAGTCGATGTCTTGACACTAACCTGGCGGCAGCACCAAGACATGGATTGGCTGAAATCGCCCCAACCTGGTAAATCCTGTTGGGCCAACAACCAACTGACCTGCCTAAAGTTGTCCACCTGCAGGACGGCTGAAACCGCCTGATTGTACCCCGACAGACCTGAATAGATAGGCCCGCTGACGTGCATAGAGTGTTGGTTGAAGCAGAAAATGGAACCCCCCGTCACGTCACGCGTACATAAATGATGAAGAGAGGTTAGAGCTCTGAGGGTTTGAACATGTCTTGAAATTCCCTCTCCACAACCCTCATATTTCTCCTTGACTCAGTTGACAGGATTTTCGGTTCTGAAATCAAGAAATCAAACATCCTCTACAATACGAATCCTTGCGCCTTCTACCTGGCCATACACTTCACTCATCGTCTATTCCACGTCTGTCAGCATCGACACCTTCCACTCAGGCGCAAAAATGGCCGTCCCCCCGACTACCCCTCCTTCGGCTCAACTGAGATCTCTGTCTCTGGGTAGCCAAAACTCGTCCGGAGACACCCAGCACCAAGCAGCAGCTAACCAGCCAACCACCCCAGCTCTTGATTTCTCTTTTGGTTCCCCTGAGTCGAGGGTCAATTCTACACCAGGCTCATTCATATTTGGTCAGCCCTCGTCGCCGTTAATTGCTGATCCAACAGCATCCAACCCGGCCTCGTCACCTCCAAAAAGGCTGAGCACACCGAATGGGCAAGATAGCAGCCGAAGTCCTGGATTCAGTTTTGGGACTACTGATGCTGCAAGTCGACCAGTATCTGCCACAAGTCTTTTCCGGGGTAGCCCAGGCTCTCCGTTCCGTTTCCAGGCTGCTGGCGATAAGGCTCCCTTGCCTTCAGCCAATAGTACCTCATCTTTGCGTACCCCAGATCGTCAAGGAAGTAGCCCAGGCTCTGTCTTTCAGTTTGGGGCTTTTCGTGGCGAAACTTCTCTCCCTCTAGCTGATTCAGCAACCTCGCGACGTACTCCCACCAAGAGCACCAGCAACCCTATTGGGCCTATTCCAACCGAATTTGAGGGTCTTGAGGATCGAGATTCCTCTTCTCTAGCTCTGGTTGCCTCATCACTGCCCCCTGCCAGTCAACAAAACAGTAGCCCAGTTCCAGTGTTTCACTTTGGGGCTTTCGGTAACGGAAACTCCTCGTCCACAAGCACTTGGGCCTCATCTTCGGCACCGTTCTCTTTTTCTTCACTGCATAACATCACACCCTTGCCGTCGCCAACCCCATCTCGAGGATCATCACCACAACCATCTTCTGCTTCGCTTCAGCCCCCATTCAGACCGCTCTCCAATTCTGCAATTACTTCACACACTGCCTTGACAACTAGCTCTTCAGCCCTAGAGTTTTCTCTCCAAGTACCCGCAACCCCGCCTTCGACTGGGAGATCACGAACCCTGTCTCTTGGTTCATCGCCTTCCTCGACCCCTGGACAGCCGCGAGACACAACACCCGGCACGCAACAACGTCTTACAGGTGTCTCTAGTGCCCCTGTCTCTGCTCCGGAAACCTCAAACTCAAATCTTCCTTATGATGCACAGGCTGAGACAGCCCCGTCTCATCCGTTCTTCACTCCCCTCTTTCAGACCGCATTGAAAAGTGGCTCCAGGATTGCAAACCGTGCCCTCACTGCTATGGAACAATTGAGGGATTGTGGTCTTACTGATTCGGATGCAACCCTCAAAAGGTTGATGGAAGATGCCAGGAGCCTAAGAAGATTCCAGGGCTCTGATACGCGCACCATTGCGGTGTTGGGTGACTCGGGAGAGGGTACGATTTCTCTGTGGTTCACGCTGTGTGATTCCATGCTAATTCGCTCACAGGCAAGAGCAGCCTGATCAACTCCCTTCTCCACGTTCCAGAAATCGCCCAAACGGTGAGTTTTATTTGAAAGAGTCTTAACGCAAAGCTCTAACGGCTTTTTTACAGGCTGATATTGGTTCCGCATGCACATCAGTTGTGACTGAGTATCGACAAAAGAAGGCCGAGCATGTCGCTCCCATCACAATAGAAGTGGAATACCTCTCTGCATCTGGTATGAAAGAGCTGGTAAACGAACTTTTATGGAGCTTTAGGCAGCTCTATCTTCCTGGCGTCGAGTCTGATGACACCCCGGAACAAGATTATGCTCGATATTTGCGAGAATCGGACCAAGCTTGGTCTGCTTTGCAATCCGCCTTTCGACACCAGCGTGGATTCACCAAGGACTTCCTCCGGGATATGTCAGAAGGGGCCTTGGAGAAAATCACAACCCAAGTACTGCAGTGGGTTGAGGAAATCGAGTGGCCGAGTGGAGGAAATGACGGGTTCTGGGTGTCTACAGCCCAGACCGCAGAAGAGTGCTGCGAAAAAACCAAAGTTTTCATGCACGACAAATACTGGCCATTCACTAAGATTATTCGGTACGGTCCAGGCATCTTGACAGGCAAAACGCAAGCATCATCTGGCTAACACACAAATCATTTAGCGTCTACCTCAACTCCCAGGTTTTGAGAACTGGCGTTGTGCTCGCTGATTTGCCCGGTAGGACTACAGCCCCCAACGTACTGTACTAACTGGCCTACTTACATCTTATCTCCAGGCCTCCAAGATACGAATATGGCCAGAGTCCGAGCAACCCAAGACTACCTGATCAAATGCGACAACATCTTCATCGTTGCAAAGATCTCTCGAGCTATCACTGATCAGTCACTCAAAACATCTTTGTTCTGGGTGCTGTCCCGCCACGTGCCGATGGAGTGGGAACAGTCGGGCAGTAAGAATTTTAAACTTGCCGTTGTTTGTACCAAATCAGAGGTATTACCCATCCCTGGTATCTCGCCATACCTTGAGACTTACATGCGAAACAGGAATTAAACAGAGAAAAAGCCAGGACTGAGTTCTGTGGACCCAACAAGCGAATATCTTCTGAGACTATGACAGAGCTTGACAATGAGATGAAGATGGCCAAGGCTGCGGGGGATCGACCTAGAAAGAAAGCTACGAAGAGAAAGTGAGCTATGAGTCGTATCTCTGACATTTCTCGAGACATCTAAAGCTAACTCAATGTCAGGCAGGAGCTTCTTCTCATCCAAGCAAGAAATGACCATGTGAAGCAAGGTCTACGACAAGCCTATGCCGCTGATATGGAAGGCAAAACACTCGACGTTTTCTGTGTATCCAACACCATGTACCAGAAGTATTCCCAGAAAGGAAACACCGAATGCGTAATGGCGAGCGGGATTCCGGAACTTCGCCGATTCTGCCATAGCATGACTGCAGACGCTCAGCTGGGAGAAGCAAAGCATTTCTTGCAGTCAAAACTATCTACACTCCTCAATTCGCTCCAGCTATGGACCAACAGCTTCCAAGATGACCAACTGGAGCAAGACGTCGATTTGAAAGAGCAAGTGTACCTTCAGTTGAACGAGAGGATTCAAGAGGTAAGACCGATACGTGGTTGGCGCCACACGTCTATCGCAGTTGCCTGGAGCTAATACAAGCCAGATTCGTAGCCTGGTTGGAAGATTCCGACAAGACTTCAATAAGTGCTTCCAGGAGCAGATTATGAACTTGCTAGGTGCGTTTTCAGACATATTTTACGGTCTAAGTTCGTACTATTAACTCAAGTACCGGAAAAGTTGGGAGAGAACAGCATTGGGAACGAGCGGCCAGCATCGAGGGCAGAAGGTGGCAGAGTGCAAGTACCCAAAACCATCAAATCGAAAACGAGACTTATGGACTAACATATTCGCTACAGTGGCACTTCAGTACTTCAAACCCTAATCCTCGTCGTTTCTCAGACCCTGCAACTAATCATGCCACCGCAGCCCAGTATAGAGCGTGGTGCCACAACAATGGCAACCACCAAACGCCTAAACGAGATCCCGAGGACTGGAACGCGAAGATCATCTGGAAGATGCGCATGGAGCTCGAGTTCCAGTGGGATCTCGTTGAAGAGGAAGTCGCCGTAGTTTTCTCGGGCCTTCTTGAACAAACGCAGAAATTCTTGAATGACCTCGAATTCACCATCCGCAGTATGTCGACCTCGTTTCTGTTGTCCGCGTTGTCTTATGGCGATCACTAACTGTATCAGACAAAACTACATCCGACCATGCCACGCTTTTAGTCAGCAGCATCGACTCTCAGGTCCGTAATTTCGAATATTTGATCAAGCGAGAAGAGAGAGTCTTTCTTGGTGAAGTGAAGTAAGTTTCTATCTTGCCCCAAACTATCGTCCAACACTACAGGCGCAATATATATATCCCGATGATGTGACACTTTCTTATCTTTCCATAGAGCCATTCGCAGATACGCTTCTGACTCGAACATCAACTCATTCATTCTCAAAGAGATGATTCCCTCGTATCGCTCTGCCAGTAGCGAGCGCGGTGCGTACAACGTCCCAGACATGTCATTTACATGCAAAAAACTGATGCCAACCGGAAAACAGGTACAGGAATGAGCGGAAGGCAAAAAGCAATCATCCAGGGACATATCGAAGGTGGGAACCTGTTCCCAAACCTTGGCATTTCTCTATCCACCAGCATGGAGGAATTGATTAGAATGACTGGGGAGAGGCTACAACAAATCTTCAACACGGTTTGGCTGAGCATCAAGAGCGATGTGGACATGGTTTTTCACAACCAGGCAAACGTGCAGAACAGTCGCACAGAGTCTGATGAGAAGAAAGAACAGCTGCTGAAGAAGCTTGCGGTTGAAGTTAATGGTTTCAAGGAAGAACACGGGCTCTTGCTACAGACAATCGAGATGCTCTGAAGCAATTCCTGAAATGCGATGCGAGGACATGCGCGGCGGCAATGGAGTCAGAACTGTGGTGTCCCTGGTTAGCATACTATAAGTACTGGCCAATACGAAATCTATACCAATATTGTGTTTCCAAGTCTCCATCCTAATCCTAGAAGCTAGGATTGACCATTATTTCCATGGTTGCCAGCTCTGGCCTCCATAATGAGGTTGCAGAGTAACTTTGGAGCGTTTAGAAAATGACAATCCGACTGGGCTCGTGCTCTGCCAGAATCATTTGTTTGATCATCTTCCTCTCTAGTACCATTCTTTTTGCGTCGTTGTAAGTTGAAGAAGCCAGGCAAAACGATTCGAAGTTGGCTTGGAGAAGGTCCCAATAACAGGACCCAATCAAGGGCATCTCGCTGAGAAACTGTGTTATCTCTGACTCGTCACTGGTCCGGTCCAAGTAGGATTGGACAGTAGCGAAAATTTCGTCAGCCATGTCAGCAGTGACACGAACATCACGGGCCTGGCTTTTGACGATGAAGCCTATCCCTGGAGTGTCCGCAAGCAACTCAGCTAGAAGCTTTGTCTCGTTTATCCAGGTGTCTAGTATTTCCAATAACCGCCGACTCCCACCTCTAGACGACAGCGTATCTCCATACAGTTTGGGATTTGCGGACATTACCAGAATGCTAGAAAAACGACACCAAGCATATAGATGAGATCTGTATGTTTCAATTCGCGTTCTGAAGGGGTTGAGGCGATCAACAGACTCAAATGCGGATTCATCCCAAAAGTTGAGGAGGTGCTCCAAGTTGGACATGAGATGGTCAGTATCTTCAGGGGGGAATCATTCACCATGACCCTGCAGTATCCATTCCAAAGTTGACGCTCCTCTTCAGAAACGTCAGAAGGTCCCCAGAGCTGCACTCATAGCCAGGGCTTTTAGCTGTCTGACAACCCAGCATTTTCATGTGCCAGAGAATCGAGGATGTGCCTCCACCGGACCATAGAGTCGAGAATCCCCCACGATAGAGGGCAGCACTTTTCCATCAATTGCAGATCTCTTCCTTGGGGGTGGGTTTTCAAACTGCCGCTCTTCACATCATATATGAGCGCAACCACACAGGCGGAGACTAGTTCATACGCCATTGGACTATCCACAGTCGTCAATCTAGTTGCGAGAAAGAGTCTTTCGCAGCCTAGTACCCCAATATGCAATGCTGGTCTCGCATCGATCGTGCCTTTCTCAATGCCTGCGAAGATGACCGAACTCCGAGCACAGCACCTCCATTAAAAAAGTAAAAGTCATTGCTGATAACCTTTCTCGGGGAGATTGAATCCACTTCACCAGGTTTGAATCGCAAGAACGAGATATCTAAATCGATGACTTTGTGGCCGTAAGCGACCAGTGAGCCGGTTCCAGTATGAATCTCCACGTTGCAGTTCGGGGGCAGTCCTGCTCGAAAGCTCCCCGGTAGACGAGCAACACCTTGAATTTTCACAAATTCATATTTCTCATGTCCGAGGCCTGGGAATGTCTTGTTACTGTTGTAGTCCTCTTCTAACGCAGAAACCCAAGTGATGTATCTTCGTTGCTGTAAAAGGTCGTTTCTGAGTTCCATAGCGGAACCCAGGACGGTATGCCGTAGGTGTCTCGCAGTTTTGAACGATTCTCGAGAATGTTGAAACATTGTTGGTTCCGCAGCAAATAAGCGGCCACACCAATGTAGACCTCTCGAAACGTCAAGTCGTAGTCGGCATTTAGGAGCTCTGTTTCCGTGCCTTCGACCAAACCAAGCGGACCAAAGATCTTGTCGCGCAAATCGCTCATCCCGCAGCCCGAAGTCGCAAGGAGAAGGCTCGCGAATTCGCCGAGCGGTATCTTTGAATCAGGCTCGGTCCTTCCGATGAGGCTGATCCACGACGGGACCATAACACCATGCTGCTTGATCTTTGTTATCGTGTCTTTCGATAGGTGCACAGAAAACTCGCCGCAATGCATGGTGAGTGAGCGAGTCAGCAAGACCTCTTGGACAACCCACAAACGGGAAAAGTATGGCCGAGAGAAGAACGTGGCAAATTTGTTGTCCGAGGAAAACAAGCCGGCGGCTTCCAAAGCACTAAAGTTTTTGAGCTGATAGATAGATCGATCCCCAGTCTTGTCGGAGCCATGTTCCACCTCTCCAACGTAGACGTGCACTGTATCCGCCATTGAGTAGATTCGATGCATAAGAGACACCTGATGTGACCTCTCTGAGGAAGACCACTGATTGATACAAATGGCGTCGACCCAGACTGTAACCTTGCCATATTTCTTGCGCAACGATCGTAAGGCTCTATCACAGCTGAGAGTAATTGGCAGAGGGCTGCAGTCGTCGTCGAGGAATATACGCCTACAGAGTGTGGCATCGCCATTTGCATCGGCCCAAGTGTATGATAAAGCGTCGTATGTGTGCGCTTCAGTCCAGTTGACAACTCGTAGTCGCCCGTGGAGCGAGACTGTGCGACTGCCAGGAGATATTTCGAGAAGTCGGATGTGGGTGTGTTGCCCTAGAGGTTTGTAGATAAATGGCTTTGACTAACAGTGGCAAATCATTTAGTAGCAACCACACGAAAAAGTACGTGAATATAACTTACTTCCATCTTGCTCTGGAAATCCGGGGCGTTCTGAGCCGCCAGGACGGTTCTTGGCTGTACTTGAAGCTTAATACGTTCACGGAGCAGCAAGGCCTTGGCCACTTGAGCATCACTTGAACCGGACAAGTACTCAACAGAAGCTGGCCAAATCAATGGTCGTATGGGCTCCAACGCACATGTCGCGTCTTCCGACTTGGAGCCAGGTCGAGAGACGGCGGCTTTTTCGATGGAGCTGATTGCACCACAGCTTAAACATGACAAGAGTGATGTGTCTATGCAGACAATGTCAACATGGCTACAGTTTGGATCACCGCCATCCATATTTAGATGTCTGCATGAGGTTCAGATGGAGAGAAAGCTAGGGAGGCAAACGAGGGAGATAGGGTGCGATATAATTATCCTAGAAAGTGTTCGCCTTATTGAGGTGGTGTCTGCCTGGAGCAGGTTTCGGATGCCCGGCAGTAGGTGTAGCTTAACCGCATAAAAATCATTCGGCTAGATAGGTAGTCCGGTGGCTTACATGCAAGGCATTCAGTTAGGTGATCAAGCATTCGCAGTGCGTTACCTTGAATCACCTATTCCTTCCTGATAGGAGGAGCTTGATACACAACCAGCTCCACGTTTCCGAGGCCTTGGTCGCGTCCATGGTTGTGTATCTTGTAGTCTCACTATAAATGATCCAGCAACCACACGACTCCAGCAAGCTGGAGGGGACGTGGTAACGAGACGAATTATTTGATATCAAATTGGCTAACCCAAAACCACACCAAATCGCAACCTTGAATATTGACAAATAGGCATTCCAGACTAAGTATCCATCATTTTCCCCATACTCATACAATTCATTACGCCCTCACGACTTCACACTTACAGCCGCCCTCCCAAGATCCTGCAACAGCTGCTTCAAATTCTCCACCAGCGGCGGCGCCGCCTCGACCTGCAACCCACACGGGAAATTACCCTCTAGAATATCCAGAATCGCGCTAATCACCGCCTCCTGGTTCGACAGCGGCACGAGCGTCGTCGACGTCGTGTCGGTAATCTGCGGGTACGTCAGGCTCGGGATGCCCTTGCCCAGCGTGATGAAGCGCTGCACGGTGGATGTATCCGGGCCGTCGAGGCACACGGCGTTGGGGAACGTATTCGGTAGTAAGAGTTCGGTTGGCGGCGGGTTTGCGACGGACATGATGCTGTAGGCCCAGAGCGCGAGGCTTGCGTGGTAGACGGCGATGGCGAAGAAGCCGCGGATGTGCTTGACGCGAAACTTCCTCGCCGCTCGGATGACCTGGCCGGCGTGCCAGATGGCTTGACGCGATTCAGGTCCGTCGACCCATTCTTGGAGCGTCGGCAGCACTCGACGGGCATCCTCGAGGTCTCCCTTTCCGGCAAAGTACTCAATATCTTCAAAGGACATGTGCAGGTGCATATGTAGCAGCTCGAGGATCAGCGTTGTCTCCTCAGATGTCGGATCGCGGCATTCTGAAATATTGAGCCGGAAGTGGTGCAGCATCTTGATGAGCTCTTGATGTCGAAGTGTAAGGCCGGGGTCTGCATAGCCCGGTCTTCTAAGCGTGGAGAGCAACTGAGAGTGCTGCCAAATCATCCCCCAGATGCCGTGTAAAATGACAAGCTGCAGAAGATGCACATCACAGTCCTCGGGAAGCTCGATCGGGTCACGCAAGAAGTCGACGAGGTTCAAGTTCCGGTCCTGCGTCCTTGGCCTGCTCAGATACAGCGTCTTCCACTGCTCTGCATCCTCCGCAAGCCACAGCTCTCTCGCTTCCGGCAACGGCGTAGCCAGTTCGGCAAAGGATATCACCGGATTGGTGAACATGGCCATGCTGGTCTGCGCGTCGACGATGAAGGCGTGAAACACCAGCCGCTTGTAGCTCTCCTCCTCGATCCACTCGAGCCACTTGTTGTGGAGGACTTTGCCCGTGTCTTGGAGTAGCGGCGGTATAAAGACACGGTTCGGTTTCCGAAACCTGCCTCCACGTCGAAGCATCTACAAAGGTTAGACTCGGGTATTTCCAGACACAAAATCCAAACATACCGTGTAGAGCGTCTGGGTATGGCTCTCTGCAATCTCCGTCTTCCGCTTCACACCACTCCAGAGTCCTATCTCAAGCTCGCACATGAATGCCTGGACGATCCACAGCTGCCGGGTCATCGCATTCGACTCCTCACACCTGGCCGGGATCGTCGTGCGCACCGCCTCCTGGATAGCAAAGCCGAGCTTGTGCACCGAGGTAATATCCGTCAACACCGCGCCAGTGGCAATAATGCCGCCGAGGAGCTCTGGCCGCAGCGTGTTGGGTCGGAACGACGGTACGTGGACGAAGGAGTCGGTTTGGTGCAGATGGTGAGAGAAGAAGCCCTGTAGGAGATCGTCCAGGACCTCGGCGGTGGGGAAGGCTTTGATGGCAAAGTGAGACTTTTCCAGGCGACAGTGGTTGAGTATCATGCCGAGAAATTTGTCCCTCGCCAGTCGACTCAATCTTTCCCTGATGTAGTACTGGTCCGTCATGGGCTGGCCATCAGGAGACCCCTGGTCGGTCCCCAGTGCTGAGAGGTCCTCGAGCCCTGCTGCGATGCTGTCCTTCGACGTCGGCTCCCATATGCTTAGAGACGAGCGTTTGTAGGCTTCGGTGCCCAAGGCGACGTGTTTCCGTTGCGCCTCATTACCCAACGCGTCGAGATCCTGCGCGAGCACCGGCTGCGGGTGGGCGTCAACATTGTTAGGGTCGCTGCACAGCTGGTCAATAAAGCCAAAGTCGGCATCGTCAAAGTCGAAGCCCGTCTCCATGGTAAAGTCGAGCAATCCGCGGGTACCAAAGCCCGAGTTAGAGTCGGACCAGGGCTGCGGGCCGTAGTTGCAGGATCCGTCGGCCAGATGGGGCGTCATCACGCCTCGGAGGAAGCCCGAGAAATGGTGTTCGGGGAAGTCAAAGGGCAAGGCGCTGGGGAGGCCGAGGGGTGCGACGGAAGGGTCTACGTAGCGGACACGTCAGAATCATGCTATATTGCGAGGATGTATATGGACTTGCGTCGGATCATGGATGTGGGAGTCGGCATCGTCGCCACTTGCTCCACGGAGTCGACGGGGACACCCATGACGGGTGACTCGCTGGGTTGGGCGGGGAGAGGAGATGCTCCATTGTCTAGCCCCGAGACCATTAGCAACTGTGATACAATAAGAGGTCCAACGAGTGCCTACCAGACTGTGACGTCTCACTCCTCGATAGCTTCACACTATCGCGCGCCTCAAAGGTACAAGTGATGCCTCGCTGGGTGCATCGCCCGCACGGCTTCTCGTCGTCGCACTTGAGCTTGGCCGTGGCGCACGGCTTGCAGGCCTGCGACACGCGCAGCGACTGGTGGTGCTGGCGCTTCTGTCGCTTCCCCGTCTTCTCGTCGCCCTCGTGGCAGGCAGCGTGCCGCTTGAGCAGGTCTCTTGAGTGGAAGCGCAAGTTAGAGAGAGGATGATGGGGGGCTGCGAGAGGTGAGAAGTGGGTGGGACATACGGACGCCCGAACGTCTTGTTACATGTCTGGCACTGGAAGGGACGCTCTTGTAAGTCTGTGTCGGTTTGTTAATGTTCAGGTTCTTGTCAGTCGTGACGAGGCAAAACACTCACGGCTACGAACGTGGCGGGCTAGATGATCGACTCGAGTAAAGGTGCGCTGGCAGGCAGAGCACTGAAACAAGCCCTGGCCGGGGGATTTCTGCGGTTGCTGAGCCGACGTCTCCATTGTGTCGAGGTGCAGGGCATGTGAAGGCGGCAGTGTAGACGATTAATGGCATTCAATGTAGATGATTCAATGGCAGTGTGAACAAGTCAAGTGGGAACAATTGGTGATGGATGAAGATCGACCGACCGAGGCTTGCGGAAACGTGCGGGTCCATCGACGGACTTTGTATCATAAAAACCCAGCAAACGAGTTCAACCAAGTAAAAGCAGACGGGATGGAGACCCCTTCCCCATCATCCCCATCCCCATGCCATCCCCAACCTATTCCCCGCGTTCGCTTAGCGGCTGCAGAGTACAGAATGCAGCAACCAGGATTCTTCTCATGCGGCCTCTCACCCTCTCTGGCCTGAGATTTTCTGTGCGGGGCGTCCAACCAGCGTCGTCACGATTCAGCACTACGTAGGGCATGTCCGTGGCGTCGCAGCCGGCCGGGCTTCTGGCGTCCACCATTCTCCTCCCCCGCGCTGCCGGACTCATCAGTGTGACCGACCTTCTAGGGGTGGCGTCAAGCCAGGGCAAGGCGACGGCACTTGTGAAAGAGCAGTGAAGAAAAAGACACGGGCCATCAAGATCTGGTGATGTCTGTATCCAGAGCGTCGACGACGGGTTCTACGTCGACTCCGTGCTTTCGGTCTACTAATTAGAGCCCTTGCCAACAAAGATCCATCTGTCCCCATCTCGATTGCGAAATCTCCACGAACACAAGGACCGTGGGACAACTAGGAAGAAGGGTGTTGCGAGGCCCCAAGGGCTAACGTTACCCTTGCCAATTACCCTGTAGTCGACTATGTGGGATGGACCCCTGCGGATCCATACCTACTCCGTAGATGCCCTTCTTTGTCAACAGGTCCACGCGTCCTTTACCCCATGGGGAGGCTAGCCATGCAGTGTTGTCCGTGGCCATTTTTGCTTTTCTGGTCTTTCTTTTGACGTGGGTAGTGCGGAGTCATCTCACAGTTGAATCTACAGACGTCTGGGCTGGAGATGATGCTGGGGGACCTGGACCGATCAGTTGTAAGCAAGATGAAAACCCTGTTGGTCTCTAAGAGTAAAGATCGCAAGGATTATGATTCATTGAGGGATTATTTCTCTCCACCTTCACGGTCCGTTAACAATTATCAATGTACGGAGTGTCGAGGGTCATGATTCCAGCATCAAGTACTCCGTACACAATTTGGATCTTCCGCGATACCCCAACAGTCCGCCTCTTTTTTCACGACAACCAGTGCCCCAGTGCCCCAGTGCCCACGGCCTAAGCCTTAATCAACTAGCACGCACGCACAACTGAAGGGTGAAAACGGGGGAGCACCCATGACTAGACCCGTAGATCCATCCATCATCCATGCCCACCAGAAATGGGCGTCGCCATGAGACCACGGGATGTGGGGGTGGTCCCGACACACGACTAACCCAAGCCGTCAAGCACTCTGAGACTCACCCTTCTGCCTTTTCTTCACTTGGCTGGCTGCATTAAAAAAAGCCAGCACAGACTGTTGGATGGATGGATGGATGGACGGACGGGGGGAGGAGGAGACCCAAAATCTGGTAACCCACCCAGGCAGCACCAGGGGACCGAGGATGCTTTGATGGTCAAGCCAAACGTGAGAAAAATCCAGGGATCCCGCTTGGCTCCCTGTCAGTTTGTAACGGGTAGTCCCGCCTGTGTCTATTCGCAGGAGTACAGCGGAAGCATGTCTTGTTTAGGCGCGTGCCTTTTGCCACCGTCATTCGGAAAGGGAGGCTTGCCGATTCGATTTCGGAATACGCGTAACATGAGCACGGAGGACAAGTAGAAATGGTGACTTGGGTTGTAGATCGGGAATGACAGGAAAGTCAATTTGATATTAAGGAATATGCAGTACCGGGTTGTCAGAGAAGAGGCTGTTTGAGATGGATTGGCCATCGTCATGGCATACGCGGCAAGGCATAGCCAGATCGTCATTGTCACAGGGAGCGTTGTTCAAGGGAGTGCCATCACATCAAGCATAATCACAGGGAGCATTATGAATCAGTTTAGGCGCCAATGCGCAACAAATTACTTTTTCTTATAATAAATCGTAAAACGACGTGGATCTTACACAGGTCTACAGGTATTGATATCGATAGGAGATCCTTGCTAACAAATGCTCATCAAAAATGCAAAACAGTCGCGCTCTCAAATCCAAGCAACAAAACGCTTCAAGACTTGGTTCTTCGTCAGATCTTGGTCTTGGCAAACTTCTTGACAATGTCGTTGTGCTCGTTGCTCAAGCCGTTGACGCCACTCTTGTCGCCCTCGTCGAGGTAACCGGCGACGACACCTCTAGGATCGCGCTTCTTGCGCACCTCCATCAGCTTCTTGCCCTGCTCGGCGCCCCAGAACGCAGTGCCACGGACCTGGAAGTCGGCGTCGCCCAGGTACGCGCCCTCGAGGTGCTCGTGGGCGTCGGCAAAGATGCACTTCAGCCAGCTCTGGCAGAGGTTGTCCTGGGCCTCGTGCTCCCACACCGTGTACATGGCAAAGTAGTGGTCACTCTGCATCGACAGCGCCATATCGGGCATGGTGCCCGCGGCGGCGGACCTGCGCGATCCAGGGCCCATGGAGTACCACAGGGCAAAGGACTTCTCCGAGGGCAGCGTGGTAAAGGCCGGCTCAAGAACGGAGACGACGTCGGCGTCGTTCTTGATGTAGCCGTTGTCGACGGCGTAGCGGTGGCCGTTGGGGTTGGCCGCGTGCTGGTCGTCGTACTCCTTGAGCAGCGACGTCTCCTTCATGAACCAGCTGACGACGTGTCCCGGCGGCGCAGAGTCCTCGGCGGGTTGCAGGGCGGCTCGAGCCTCCTCGTCGCTGTTCTTGAGCGTCACGAAGAGGACCATGGTGTGGATGCCAGTGCGGCCGGGGATGTGGCTGCCGACCGCCACGATTTCGGTGCTCTCGTCGAATGTGGCAGTAATCTAGTATCAAAGTCAGCAGAGGGGCTAGAGTAGACATCGGAGGTGGTTGCGTACGCTTAGGATCCATTCAAGGGCCTTGCGGTAGTCCTTTTTTTCGTAGATGTAGGCAGAGGACCGGACATGGGTGAAGGCTGGGAGGGTCTTGAGATAGAAACGAGTGACAATAGCCGGGAAGCCTTGAGACAAAGATTGACGTTAGCAACTGTTCATCCTAAGAGAGATGAGGCCATCTTACCGGGCCCGGCACCACGGGCTGCCCAGAAAATGTCACTGTTTTCCTTTTCGTCGCAGTGCAGCTTCTCTCCGTCGGCAGTCACCACATCGATGGCCAGGACCTTTTCACAAGCAAAGCCCCAATTCTGATGTCGAGTTAGTTTGTGTCCGAGGCCTAGATCCCCAAGGTAACACAGCTTATACGGACCTTGCAGTTCCATCCCATGCCGCCCTGCAGGAGGAAGCCCCCGAGGGCAACGTCGGGACAATGTCCACCGGGAAACATGCGCTTATGGGGCGCGAGAAGCCCGTTGACCATTCTCCCAGTCATGCTCGGCGACGCCTCCAAGATGCCCGTCTCATTGTCCAGGTGAAAGTGGAAGAATTTGCCGAGATCGATGAGCACGGCGCCCTCGCGGACACTCCAGGCAGCCCAGCTGTGGCCGCCAGAGCGCACCGAAACGCGGCAACCGATCTTGTTGGCGAGGCGAACGGCGGCGACGATGTGATCTTCGCACGTCGCCTCGATGACGGCGCGAGGATATCGATCCGGGCGGCGATAGTTGAAGACGCGACCGACGCGTGCGCGCTCGTAGACGACGCTGTCCTGCCAGATGATCGGCGTCGAGGGGGGGAGGCCGAGCTCGGCAAAGGCAGCTTTGTCGGCGGAGATGGTCATGGCTGCGGTGTGTCTAGCCGGAATTGAGGGTATTCAGAGAGATGAGGAAGCGGGGAGGGACGGTGTGGGTGGTGGTGACGAATCAAGGTTGATAAGAGGAGGGGTGGGACAGTGAGGGAGATGGTGGTGAGGAGTAGTATATGGATTGGTCTGGTGTGTCTTTTTAAGGGAAGCCGAGAATTGTTCAACCGGGAGCTAGAAGCATGGATGAGGGGATGGATAAGGGACGGATGGGGATGAGAATGGGCTGATGTCTGCGAGTCGCGGACATGGAGATGGCCGAGGGTTGGTGTTTGTGTTCCGAGTGGTTGTATCCCGACTGGTTTGTTACTAATTACCTCGTCCGCAATGCCACTCTGAGTGATGAACAAAGGGAATAATGCCGTAAACCCTGCGATGCAATCCAGATCCATCCCCGTGGGGTAAAATCACGGAGCCCCAAAGGCTGGAAGAAAGATGGGGAAGACGGGCCCCCTCCTCCACCTTGTCCCGTTGCAGTTCTTGACTTGAATTGACACTAAACTCGATAGCTCTGACCAGTCACAATCGCCCAATCCCCTCCGCCCCTTGTCCTCTTCCTTTCGGCTTCGTCGGGTGGCCACATCGCGTCCAAAACAGTCCCGGGGCCAGGGTTGTCACACAACAACTCTTTTTCAAATCACGAAACGACACAGCCCAAAGACAGACAGACCCCTGCCACAGCTTGCTGATACTTGTCTTGGGTTGCAAAACTCCAACGCCACCCAGCCCGTTTTACGGCCCCTCCCCCAGTTCCCCAGAAAGCCCCTACGGGCCTCCACCTCGAGCATTCTACTCCTCCTTCTCCTCTGCTCTGACTCTATTCTCTTGCAAGCATTAAGGTGGCCATCCGAAGCCTCCAAATCTCACCTACCTAGCCCATCCCCGGTTCTCAACCTCGACCAATCCTCTGCATCTCGCCGCAACCTCTACATAACCCTCCCTGGCTGTCCCCCCTCCCTTGTATCACCCCAATCTTGATCCTGACTCCAAATCTCGATCTTGGTTCAAAAAAAATAATCATATTCCAACTTTACATTCTTTACTCTCTATTCTGATCCCGTCCTACTACCCGCTACTGTGTTTGGTGAAAAGGGAAAACACCTCTTGGCCGTCGCAATCTCGTCGCCTGCAGTTGATTCGATAGATCAAATTCAATTGATTCAGTTGCAAGTCGCCGCCATGTCCAACACGGCCGGTCTCGACGGCGAGAGGCTCTCCAAAAACGACACCGTCACCACCAACACCGAGAAGCTGTCTAAGAAAGAGACGTTGGGCAATGTCCAGCTGCGCCATCATGAGACCAATGAGATTATCCTGGTGCCGACTCCGACCAGCGATCCCAACGACCCTCTGAACTGGTAATATTCTTTCTCGAGCCTCTCGATGCTTGATATGATGCTAAGTCGTGATTCTTATCCAGGTCCAAAGCATATCGTCTCTACATTGCCGGCCTCGTCTCCGTCACAATCTTCCTCAGTAACTTCCTCGCCGCCGGCCCGTCCGTCGCCATCGTCGAGATGGCCATGGACTTCTTCGGCGGCTCCAACCTCGATCTGAGCGGTAGCATCGCCAAAGTCGCCTACTTCTTCACCTCGACCGCGCTGCTGCAGGGCATGGGCAACCTCATCTGGATGCCCGTCATGATCAAGTTTGGCCGACGACCCCTCTACATCTTCTCCTTTGCCCTGTACACAGCCACCGCGGGTTGGGCCGGCGCGCCGACGTCGTATGGGAGTGTCTTGGCTGCGAGGATTCTCATGGGGTTTGCGAATGGTGCGGCTGAGTGTTTGGCTCCGTTGACGATCTCTGACATCTTCTTCCTGCACGAGCGAGGAACCATTATGGCGTGAGTTTCTATCCATGTTTGATCCACAAGCTTCAACTAACTGACATGTCCGACAGTCTCTATACTGCTTCCCTCTCAGCAGGTGTCGGTGGCGGCATCGTCATCGCCGGCCTCATTACCATTCACCTCCACTGGCGCTACATCTACTACATCTCGACGGCCCTCATCGGCGTCTGCACCATCCTCATCTTCTTCACCCTCCCCGAGACGCAGTACCGCCGCGCCGCCTCCGAGCAAGCCGACGCTGCCTCAGACAAGCTGGCCGCCGCGCCGCCCAAGGACGAAGACGACGCCGAGGTGGCCTACTCCGAAGTGGCATCGCAGCGAGCCCCCATCCCGCAGAAGCGCACCTGGGTGCAGAACCTCCGCATCTTCACCGGCACGTACACCAACGAGAGCATCCTCAAGCTGGTATTCCGGCCGGTGGTGCTGCTGGCTCTGCCTCCCGTGCTGTGGGCGACGCTGGTCATGTCGGTGACCATCGGTTTCCTCGTGGCTATCACGTCCAACTTCTCGAGTGCCTTCCAAACCCTCTACGGCTTCAAGACGTACCAGGCGGGTCTCTGCTTCATCGCGTCCATCATCAGCTCGCTCATCGGTGTCTTCTTTGGCGGACATTTGGGTGACATGGTGGCCGACTACTTTACCAAGCGCAATGGTGGAGTCCGCGAGCCTGAGATGCGTCTGCCCGCCATGGTTGTGTCGATGGTGACGGGACCCCTGGCCCTGGTGCTGTACGGAGTTGGTATTGGCAAGGAGCTGCATTGGATTGTGCCTACTATTGGATTGGGTCTCTGTAAGTCTTGATTTGCAATGAGGGTGCATGGGGTCGAGACGCGGCTAACATTCATTACAGTGAACTTTTCCATTGTCCAGGCCACCAACATCAGTCTCGTCTATACCATCGACGCCTACCGCCCCGTGGCCGGTGAAGTCACCGTTTCGCAGTTTGCCTTCAAGTGTAAGTCAAAAACCGCCAACTACGGTACCAACCTCGACCCCCTGCTGACACATGTTTCTAGCTGCCTTTGGCTTCCTCCTCTCCTTCTACACCAACCCGTGGATCGCCAAGAGCGGGTACGAGGTGGCCTTTGGAACCATGGCCGGCATCTCTGGCGCCGTCATCTCCTTCTGGATCGTCTTCTACTTCTTCGGCAAGCGCATCCGCCACGCCACTTGGCAATGGGGTTTTGTGGAGAGCTTGGTACACTGGAACGCCGACCGCGAGGTTGGCGAGTAAGGCAAAGACTTGTGTGAGCGCTTTGCATCGGGGAGAAGTGGCTCTTCGTGAGTTCCATCTCTGGTGCTATGGCTGTGGATTCGCAACGTGGATTTAGACGTCCTTTGTCCGTAGAGGCGGATAAGAATAGATATTTTACCATCTAATTATACCTACACTCATTCAGGTATTCAAACAAATTAGTCTTTCGCTCATGTGCAAACTTGCCTCTGACACCTTTGAACTGGGGATGTGGGGTCACGGTGTAAGCAGCACCCTCCGACAGAGTTGACACCTACAATGCTTTATAAGCTCAGGCAAGGTCTTATGACACGCGTCGAAACAGTAACCTCTTGTGATTTTGGATGATTGGAAATAGTAGCATGACAACGGCAGGTGGAAAACCCATGGTGATTACGTATCTACGCGGAAGTATTCGTCTCCATGGCTCAGAATGGCTTCACCCGTTCGGGCCAACAAGAGACACCAAAGAATCGCGTGTAATACCCGAGATGGCATGCCCGAGATGGGTTACATCCCGCAGTCTCCTATCTGCCGGCCTTACCCCTCTCCTCTCCCATCCAAGGCTCCGTCATGCAAGCTTCAAACCCATGACAATCTACGGAACGCTGCCGGTGCCAAGATGACGCCCCACGGGATGTGGCCCAACATCCCGAAGATGCGGGGGGGGGAGCATCGACGCACCATCCCCCGCATCCCGGCCCCAGCTGTTAGTGAAGCGGAGAGAGAAGTGTGGAGGCCCCGAACGTCGTAATTGTGGTAGCGTCGAGGCATCTTCCTTTGGATCCGTGCTAGGGAAACGCCGCGTCAACTCGGTTGTTGGCTGTCTGCTCGTTTTCGGCGCGTCTTTTGTACAGAAGCGTGATATAAAGAGTCATAATTAACGGGATATCTGGGTAAGAATCCCAAAACCAATTACTCCACAAGTCCGAAGCAGTGACAACGACTAAGACATTAACACCATCACCACCGCTACGAAACCCACTTACAGACACACAAACACACGTACACAGCCCGAATTAACTTCCTCGCCTCAACCGTCCCTCTCTTCCCACGACATCCCCTTACTCTCTCACAATGTCCGCCATTCTTGATCCCGCCGTCCTGGCCCCAGCCGTGTCTCAAACCCTCGCCGGCAAAGTCGCCATCATCTCCGGCAGCAACAGCGGCATCGGCCTGGCCATCGCCAAAGAGCTGGCCTCGCGCGGCGCGGACACCGTCATCAACTACCCGTTCGCGTCGCTAGCGGCCGAGGCCGAGGCGGCGGCATCCGGCATGCCGACCCGGTGCGTCGCCGTCGAAGCCGATATGGGCTCCGTGTCCGGGCCGAAGCACCTGGTCGATGCCGCCGTCAAAGCCTTTGGCCGCGTCGACATCCTCGTCAATAGTGCCGCCCTCGCCGTCAACCTCCCGCTCGAGGAGCAGACGCTGGATCACTGGGACTCGCTCGTCAACCTCAACGCCCGCGGGCCCTTTCTCGCCACCCAGAGCGTGCTGCCTCACCTGACCAAAGGAAGCGGCCGCATCGTCAACATCTGCTCCGTCAGCGCCCGCGGACCTCCCCCGCTGCAGACCATCTACGCGGGCACAAAGGGCATGATCGACTCGTTTACGCGCTGCTGGGCTAAAGAGCTGCCGCCAAAGTACGGTTGCACCGTCAACGCCGTGTCACCAGGTCCAACCATGACCGAGGGCTTCCTGGCCGCCGGGCCTGAAGCTATGAAGGTGCTGCAGCCGACGATCGATGCTACGCCGGCTGGTAAGCGCATGGGTAAGCCCGAGGAGGTTGCTTTTGCCGTGGCATTTTTGTGCGAGGAGAGGGCTGCCTGGGTGAATGGGACGCACATCTTTGTCAATGGTGGATTGTACGTGGACTAGATGATACTATGAGGCAGTAGAGCAGTATATACCAGTATGAAGCATCAAGCATCAAGTAGATAGATGCATAATGAGCACCTAGTGATAACACATTTACAAAGCAATTCATCCCCAGCTCCTACTCCATGTCAGGTTTCTGTCCAGTCCTCCCTCCCTCCACTCTCCCGCCTTCATCTCAATAATCGCCCCCCAACCGTCCATCCCGGGACCAACAGAACAATCTTCTCGGGTTGATATGTCATTTGATTAGGGAAAATTCGGTTCAGGACTAGCAAGGTCGACCATTCTATGGAGCCAGGTGATGAATAGCGCGTTGAGCATGAGAATCCTATCACTGGTGACTGAAGGCGGCAATTCTATCGACTTGGATGGCTACTACGAGAAGACGAGACAGGCGGCATTCATACGGCAAGCCATTGGCCAGGATTTCAGGACATAGTAGATAGTTTAGCCACCACAAGAGACTAACGCTTCTAGCGCAGGACTACTCTGTACAGATCTAGGAATTCGTATCTCTAATGACAGCCCAGGCGTTGACCATGTTCCGAATTGCCTGCTCCTTTCCCTCCTTGCCGTAAGGAACTCATCTCTCAGCTCGCCTGTCGCTGCAAGGTCCGAGGTTCAAACATTCACTTTGCTTCCCCCTTGGCTCTCTTCTCCACCTGCTCCATCAATTTGCTCTCCCTGTCCTTCAATTCCTCAGTCATGCAGCCCCCAAAATCTTCCATCTCGGCAATCCTCCGCATTACGACCTCGCCGTCCTTGAACGGGATCTTCCTCGCCCATCCCAGCGCCTCCTCTGCATCCTTCGTCTTCAGGATCCACCACCCGCACACGTGGGTCTCCCGCTCGACGGGAAAGGGGCCCTTGGTTGTCTCTGCTGGCGAGGTGGCCGAGTACGTGATGCGATAGCTGTCAACGGCTGTCGGGCGGAATCCCTCGGCGCCGAGGAGGACGCCGGCAGCATTGAGCTGCTCGTTGAAGGTTGCCATTTCTTCAAAGGTTTCGGGGGCGGCTTTGTCGGATTCGGCTTCTGGGGAAGCCTTGATGAGGAGCATGTAGCGAGGCATGGTGGTGTATTGGGCGTTGTGATTAGAGTCAGCTGATGGAAAGGAAGCTTTGAACGTTTGGCTAGCCACTGGCTTGGACTGCGACGAATTGCCACAGTGTCGTAAAGAACAAAAAGGCGGGTTGTATCAAAAGATTTCTGACTTCCTGAGACTGTTTAAATTGATAATTGCAGTTCAAGGTGTGGTTTGGGGAGCCATCATCTCTTATACCTGACGATATCCAGTGCATCGTGACTTACCGACTGCTCTCATGACGAGCACCTTGCGTAGTGCCAAGAAATGTCGTAGCTTTTATTTCGGGCTGCCTAAATCGCTGCAAGCCATCAGGCAGGAATTCCAGTCATATGAAATGGCGGGTGCATTCACGGGAAAGCTGAGTGGTGCCCTCTCTGGATGTGGCGTCGATCGGCCGTTTTGATCACATAATCGTGAAAGAAGGGACGTGAATCGACTGCTAACAAATGCTCCTCATCAAGGGCACCAACTTCACGTTCGGGATAGATGTGCTCCGTGCTGACGAAAAATCTCTAGGCCGTCGCCGCCATGGCCGTCGGCATCGAGACGATCTGTGAGGTCGGCAGAAGACGATTGAGCTCCGTGGAGAGCTTCTCAAGACGCTTGCGAGGCCTCCCTTACAAATGCCTCCCAGGGGCAACCTCGGCGAGGTGATAGGAGCAGATTCCAAAGATGAAGCCCTAAATATCGCTGATGAATGTGCCTCCGAGCATATGAAATGAAGAGCCTGTGTGAGCAATGCTTTTATTGATCTAGGGTAATGTCATAGACACGCGCAAATAGATGAAGAAATCGAAAGCAAAGGAAGTCATTACTGAATCAGTGCTGTTAAATGCAACTCAGAGTTGAGATAAAACCTTTTGTTTCTGATTTCACCCTATTGCAACACTCATCTTTTCAATCGTAGCAGCAGATGCCTACCTAGTCCTTCCTCTTCACTACTCTCACCTATAGCATTGATTAATCATTTCGATAGGCACCTCGGAGTCCAATTTTACGCTCTGCTACTTCCATCATAATGCTGGACAGATGGGTCGAATCACCCATGGTGAAACCAGTCATCCGGTGACAAACAGGCCTCATCGAAGTCATATATGTATAATTCAATCTCATTCCAGGCTACTCTATTCTATCTCTTGTACGGCTTCAATCGCTCGTCATAATAACCCCCCTCACATCTGCCAAACCCTCAAGCCCTCACATCCTTATCAATAATACGCATCGCATTTAGACACTCTTCATCACGGAAGCGCGGTGCAATGATTTGAAGAGCGCACGGAGCGCCGTCAAGAGCTTCCGGATCATCTGGGTCAAGTCAGCAAGAAATCCTTTAGTTGAAGCCTGGGGGGGGGGGGGATCTGTTGACGTACAATCAGGGTCAAAGTCAGCCGTTGCCTTTTTGAAATCAGGATCCAATTCCTTAGACACGTTGCCAAAGGGGATGATGCCAGCAGGATACTGCGTGACCCGTCAGTAACAGTTCTTTCTCAAACCCAAGGTCAAACTCACATTGAGAACGTTCCACATCAACGTATAAACGGGATTCCCGTAGGTATCATGCGGAACAGCCGTGCTAACCGCACCCGGAGCCAACACAACATCCAGCTCATTCTCGATCCAGGTCTGCCTCCAGGAATCGGCATAGTCGCCGCACACCTTGTGCAAGTCCGAGTACTGGCTCGGGACATCCAACTCCGGCGATACGGGCATCGGGGCCTTGGTAAACGGGTGCACGAGTCTCGCGACAGACGCCACCAGCGGCTCGCCGACCTGCTCGGAGATGACGTCGGGCGGAGGCCCCATCATGGTAAAGTACTGGAAGCCGATCCGGGCACCGAAGCCGGCGCTTGTCTTGGGGTCGGCGGGAAGGTGCACGACTTTGTGGCCGGCCTTTTCGAGCGCCGCTGCTGCACTTGCTAGAGCTCGCTTCACCGGTGCGTGTAGAGGATAATCGGGATCCTCAGCCAAGACGCCGACGACGAGCTTACCTCCCTTGGTAACCTCGCCCTCCCTCCAGGGAACATCCACAGCCGTAGCATCATACCGCCACGGCCTCTGCTCCAAGACGACCTTCATAAACAGCGCCAGATCATCAACCGAGTTAGCCATCGGGCCCGCCGCAGGAATCACGCTGGGGAGGGCCGTCTTGGGGAACGGGTACTCGGCCTGGCCCCCGAAAGGCACGCGGTCGGCCGTGGGCTTGAAGCCGTAGATGCCGCAGCACAGCGACGGGATGCGGATGGACCCGGCAATGTCGCTGCCGACGCCGAGCACGGAGCCGCGGAAGGCAACCAGCGCGCCCTCGCCGCCGGTAGAGCCGCCGGCCGTGAGGTTGGTGTTGTGAGGGTTGAGCGTGCGTTCAAAGATGTTGTTTTCCGAATCAGCCGTCTACCAGTCCAGTTAGAAATTACGAAAACAGTCAAAGGCCAACGACTAACCATCATCGTCTGCGGGAGGTTGGTCTTGCAGTACAAAACCGCGCCGGCTTCGAGCAGCATTTTCACGAGTGGTGCGTTGGTGGTGGGGATGGGACGCCTCAGGAACTCGATATACCCAACAGTGGCGTGTTTTCCTTCCACCGTGTAGGAGTCCTTTCTTTATTAGTCGAAATTGCATGAATAAACAGCTTCTGGGATTCTCACCTTGAGACTAATCGGCAAGCCGTGCAGAGGGCCAACAGGCTTTCCGGTTTCCTTCAGCTGCTTATCGAGATACCGGGCCCTCTCGAGACCCTCTTCAAAGAAAATCTCAGTCAAGCACGACGTCTAGTAAAGTTAGCATGTATTTATTGAACAATCTGAATAGGGAGACTCACCAGCTGCTGTGCAAGACCAGCACGCTTGCAGAACGCTTGAACGACCTCCTCCGAGCTCAGCTCCTGCGCAGCAAGTTTACCCACAAGCTCACCCGCAGTGAGGTTCTCGGTAATGTTGAGCTCGCTCTCAGACAAAAGACCCGACTTGCGAGCCACGTCCAGCTCAACGAGCTTGCCCTCCTTCGGGCCGCCGGCATTCTTCAGCTTGCTCAGCTGCGCGGCGTCCAGCGTCCACTCGGCCGGGATGGCCTGCTGCTGCTTGGCCCGGTGCGCGGCCGCGAGGGCCTGCCAGCTTGTCTTTTGCGTCATGCTTCAAGGAACAAGAGTGGGAAACTAAATTGGGGCGCGGAGGGGGGGATATCGTGCAGGAACAGATGGGATGTTTGCCACAGAGATGATAGAGGAGTGTCCGACCTTGTGCAGCGGCCTCGCAACTAGCCATTATATGGGGTAATGCCGACGGCCGGAGCATTTCCAAAACGACTTGCCAAGTTCCATGATGAACTGCCGTTTCTTATCGTTTAGTGCACCGAGGTGGAACAAATCGAATAAACCCGCCGGTCGTGACATGTTGGCTCGAATTCGGGGCGCGAGTATTGCCCCAATGCGGAAGTCGGAGGCGCGATCCCCGCTCAAGTGTGGGCGTCCCGGTAATCGATTGCGAGATGACGCCTATCTCGAGCTAACGTCTGGGGAAAGACAATCATGCAGGGTCAGGAGGGTGTACCGGGTACGTATGTAAGTTACAGTAGTGACAATCCGGAATCTCGGGAGGGCGGCTTACAACCACATGGAGAATAAATATGCGCCATCCCAACACCCCCGAAACCTTGCTGGCAACGTGAGAGACTGACGAATAGCCTCCTGTATTGATTCACTCGCATGACCTACTTTTCCCATTTACTTTCACACCATCCCTCTATCAAATGGAACCCTCGCGTGACCACGTCCCCTCGCCGGGCAATGCCCACAACCCCCCCGGTTCCGACGTTCCGGCCATGAGGATGCCGCACCTGGACCTCGTCTACCGCATCGTCGCCGACATGGACGCCGACGGAATCTCGGAAATCCCTGGCGTTGACGGCACCAGCGTCGCGAGAGTCGTGCTGCCCATCCGTGGTGGCACCGTCTGCGGGCCGAGGATCAAGGGCGTTATTGTCGAGAGGAGCGGAGCGGATTGGGCGCAAGTGGTTGATCCGAGAAAGGTGAGTTTATCAAAGACGAGAAGACACAATTAGTTAACACGTTGAAAAGACCCTTTGGCGTCTCAACGCAAACTACACACTGCGCACCGACGACGGCGTCTTCATCCTCGTCCAGGCCACAGGCGTCTTCCGCCCCGGGCCCGGAACCCCGAATAACGTCACGGACAAGCAAACAGTGTCACAAGACGACGTCGAGTACTTTACCAGCATCCGCTTCGAGGCACCCGGCGGGAGTCCGTACGGCTGGATGAATGGCATCGTAGCCATCGGCGTCATGGCCATGTGGGAAGGGAAGCCCGTTATCGACTGTTATCGGTTGACAAATTTCCCGGGACAGCTGGCTTTGGATATACAAGTGAAGGAGTAGAAGATATGCGTAGTAGTATAAAATCAAGGTATCGAAATGTACATGATCATCCAGGTACTGTAGAGTATCTTATCGTAGACCACCATGATCGACAAGTAACTTACACTCGCAGGATCCACGGATATATCGATGGTCTCTCCTGATTTTGATAAAGGCATCCCCACTTGTTCACACATAAGATCCACGAAGTATCGATAAAGAATCTCTTGTGAATTTGTACTAACAAACGCCCACTTATCCAACCCCCTCGCAAAAATCACAACTTAACACACAAGAAAACAACCCCTGCCACGCCTCAAATCTGAGCGCGCTTCTCCACCAAGCGCCAGTACCTGGGCCCCAAGGCCGTGCGGATCCGCTTTCCCCAGATGACCATGGGGATGTACAGGAGGCCGATGCAAAAGGCGATGCAGCCGCTGAGAATATACATGTTGGTGAGCCCCATGCTGGCTATCCACTTGGTCAGCGAGAAGGGCACCGCGACCGAGACGGCGTTGCGGATGAAGGCGATGCCGACAAAGGCTTCGGCCGTGAGCTGCGTGTATTCCGTCAGTATGAGAGCCTTTTTTATCGAATTTGTGTAAAACTTACCTCGCGGTATGTGTCGATGACGAGAGTGAAGGTGATGTCACCGTTGGCACCGAGTCCAAAGGCGAAGAAAGCACCGCCGATAGACGGGTAGATCCAATGCATTCCCTATGTTTTGTTAGCCAATGTAATCCTCCCCGTTTCTGTAAAGTACTCACTCGATCGACTGTAGCTCCAAACATAATGATACCCCCCGCCATGAAAAACACAGGCAAAATCAGAGGATGCAGCCGCATTTCAGGCTCATATCTACCGCCATTACGCCGAGCCAGCTTGACAATCAGCCAGTCAGAAAAGGGCCCGCCGTAGATGCTGCCGATAATGTTGCCGACAAACGGGCCCAGCGTCATGTAGCCGACGCCGGCGGTGTCGAAGTTATACGGGGGCGCCGAGAAGACAATGGACGACACCGTCATGTACAGCACCAGCCAGCACACGCCCGAGGCGAACTGCAGCGCCGTGAAGAGCACGTGCGGGAGCGTGATGGCGTACAGAGGCATCATGAAGAGCTTGGGGAGCGACTCGGGGGTTGTCGTCGTCCAGCGGAGGCGCTGACGCCATGTGTTCATGGGAATCGACGTATCGCTGCCAACCGTGACAGTAGCCGCATCCACGCCCTTGTTATCACCACCATCCTTGGAATCTCCACCAGCAGAAGGATACGAAGAGGCAGCGTCGATGGTGTCCTCGCCCTGGCTGTTGGTGACGGGGACGTACTTGGTCTCCTCGAAGAGCAAGACGAAGACGGCGGACAGGATGGTCAGGGCGATGGACAGCGAGTACTGCGACCAGCGCCAGCCCTGCGAGGCCGCCTGAGTGCCTGCTGCCATGGGAGTCAGGAACGAGCCGATCATGACGGCAGTGAAGTAGCAGGCGTTTGCGGTGGCTCGTTGGTGGACAAAGAAGAGGTCGGCAATCTTTGGAGGAGGTGTTAGTTGAGGAACTTTTCATCTAGGCGAGTACATCAGATGAAACGTGATCTCAACTTACAGTCATCTGCACAGCAGTCTCATTCACAGCCCCAGAAAGCCCAGTAATGACCGCCGTAGCAATCAGCTCCGCATACGAATCTATCCTCGACGTCCACCACGAGACGGCGGCCATGAGAGCCGTGGAAACAATGTACGTCGACCGGCGGCCGAACTTGATGGTAAAGGGAATAAAGAAGACGCATCCCATGGCCAGACCCGCCAGCTGGGCCGACTGGGCGTTGCCAAGCTGAGCGTACGACACGCCTATGTCGACCACCATCTGTTGCCAGAAGATGGTCTGGATGGACAGGTTGGTAAAGGCCGCGATGCTGACGGCCATGGTCAGGCCGAAGTTGAGGTATTTGCGCCATGGGGACCAGTTCTATTGGATGATGCAATTAGTGGGTGACTTTATTGGGCGTTGAGGTTGGAGACGGAGACTCACCAGTGGCTCGTTGGGGTCGGAAGACGGAGTGGGCGCCAGGACAAAAACACCGGCGTCTGTGGCATCCTCGTCTACGGGAGACGCACGGGTCAGTATAAGATGTCAGAAAGAAAAGAAAAAACAGATCATGACATGAATATGCCGTGATTCGACGTACGCTGCACGAGAATGGCCCCGCCAGGGGTAGTGTCAACAATGTCTTTCATCTTGGTTGATGCTTGTCCAGCTCGCAGACAAGCGAAAGCAATGAATTGCGGAGAAGAATATCAGGCCACAGGATATGTGGAAGGGGTCGAGTGGGACTGTCCCTTTATATTCGCGTTGGTGCGGTGTCGAGATGTGTTTGGACGCGAGTGGTGTGGTGAAGCCGCCTCTGTCGCCCCTGAGAATTGGGTGAAACTCGACCTATAGTTATACAAAGTTGGCGTCCCGGGTGTTGGTGGTTGTTCAGTTGAGTCGTTAGCCGCACTAGTGCGATAAGAGAGACAAGCCCTGGAATCTGCACCTGGCCTGAGCTTGAGCTTGAGCTTGGGGGGCAAGGGTTCAGAGCGGGAGGGATGGGAGACGCGTCGTACTGCCGTGCTGGAATTGGAACGATACGGCAGATGGCTGGAACAGATGGCTGAGACCAGAGCCCACAGATAGCGGTTTTCTCGTCCGAATACCCAGATTGGGAAGCATCAATGATCGACCTGGGTATCGACCTGGGTGAACCACCTCCGCAATGCACAATCCCGAGGCAAAGTACTCCGTAGGCCCATGGAAACCCCATGTCGAAACTCGCCCAGCATCGAACAAATCCGACAATGTCCTGTGTTTAGCGTCTCATTTCACCCCCCGCATTGTTGGCCATCTAGCTGATAAGGCGCATCGGCACCATGCCCAAAGCGGGACCTCAAGGCGCCCCGGTAACATCTTCCTCTTTTGTCTATAATAGGCCCCCCCCTGGAAGCCTAAAGCTGTCAATCCATTGTTGCTTTGCACCTCTCTCCACTCGCCCGCGCCCCTCGCATACCAGTACTACGTATACAGACCCCAAGCCACCAGCACAACCCAGGCCCGGGAACAAACTCTGGAACTACGACGGACAGACCCCACAGGGAGGAGCAGATCGACTCCGTAGTACTGCGCGGGGTCGTCGGCTCCCATCCAGGTTGCTTGGTGTCTTGGGAGGGTCGATCCGGGCCAAGCTTGACAAGACAGGGGATGAGAGCAGAACCACCACCGCACCGCCACCCAGAGCATCCCTCCAAGGCGGCCATGCCCAGGTCTCGCAGCGGCTGCCTCAGCTGCAAGAAGCGCAAGCGCAAGTGCGACGAGCAGCGGCCCGGCTGCCAGGCCTGCGCCCGCCGCGGCATCCAGTGCGAGGGCTACGCGACGCCGCTGCGATGGGCGGGCGGCATTGCTGTCAGGGGACGATTCGCCGGCGTGTCGATTCCGGATGCTGCTGCTGTTGCTGCTGGAACTGCTCATAATGATACGACGAGCAATACTGACCATGTTGGTGATGTTGGACAACAGCAACAGCAACAGCAACAGCAACCCCTTGTTGTCGTTGCTGGGCCGTCAGGCCACGATGCATCACGGAATCCCATATCATTCAACAATCCCGCCTCATTCAACCCCGTCTCACTAAACAATCTTATCTCACCAAACAACCACCTCTCATCAATACACCCTCTCTCATCAACCAACCCATCACCTTCACTCCACAACGCCTCCGCCTCCGTCTCTTCCCCCTCATCCGCCGCCTGGGGTTCCATCTCAAGCCCGTCCTCCGACCTATCATCGCCCTCGAGCGAAGGCCTTGGCACCGAACGGGACTTGTTTGCAAAGTGTTAGTCCATGCAATCCCATTCATCAACTGCTCTACTAAATAGCCCCCCCCTGCTATAGTCCTCCATTCTGGCCTCCGCCGTCTCTACACTACCGAAGCCACTTGCTGGATCCAGCCGCACTTTGAGGAAATGGCCCTGCAGAGCCCGGCCCTCGTCAGGGTCTCAGCCGCCATACAGGCCTACCTTGACGACGGCTCTGATGGCCCTTCGGTGCAGTCCATGGAGCACGTCGACCTCGCCCTGCAGACGTTCCGCCACGAGCTGACAAGTCGTCAAGGAGCATTGCATGGCGCTACACTCTGCGCGGGGCTGCTACTATGTACATTACGCGTAGGCTCTTGTTCTTGTTCTTTCCTGTCGTCAGATATCCCGCCTTGTATCATTCCCAAACCTTCCCGCTCTTACACCGTAATCTCTTGCTTCGCCCGGCTACTCCGTGTTAGTATGGCTCGCCGGGCGGCGCACCGAGTCCAGAGGCCGTCATAAACTCCTAGTAATTAAATAATGACTGTAAATCACAGCTTCTACAAGCGCAACCGTGGACGGCGTACATCGACCTCATCGTCGACGCCTACAACCTACGCACGCGCCTAAACTCACCCGAAAGCGTGCCCATCGACAACATGCCCATGCGGCACAACCTCGAAGTCCTGGGCGTCATGGACATCCCCTCCATGGTCATCGGCCGCGTGAACGCGCCCGTGGGCATCTGGAAGCAGCTGCGCAAGCTGCAGGACTCGCTCAAGGACGGCCGGCTCGGGGGGGTAGAGATCGTCTCGGGTCTGCCCCGGTCGCTGCTCGACACGTTTGCCAACATGCGTGACAACGACGTCGAGTACACCGAGAACCGCTTCTGGACCTGGCCTGGCGAGGTCGGCGAGTATCTGCAGGTCCACCTCTGGGACTGCTGGCGCTTTAGTGGTATCCTCGAGGTGCGGCGCCGCAAGAGGTTGGAGCGGAAGCGGAGGCTTTCCGGGAGTATCAACGACACCGGCAACAGCAACACAGCCTCCGACGCATCCACTGCCGCGCCAGGATCCGAGCTGATCCTATGCCGCCTCATCGCCTCGATGGACGCCCTGAACCGGGCCTTTGAGCTGCCGCAGAACGAGCACCTGCTAGTCCACAACGGGCTGATGTTCCCGGTCGTGACGGCGAGCCTCGAGGTCGAGCTGCTGCGGCGCCATCCCAAGTGGCGCCGCACCCTGCACGAGGTGCGCATGGCCTTTCTGCGGCGGGACTCGTTCAAGCTGGTCAAGGTCACCTTTGGCGTGCTCGACGACGCCTGGAGGCACGGAACGTCGGAATTCGATGTCGACGAGGCGGCGAGGAGCAAGGGCGTTGAGATTGCCGTCTACTAGCGGGCGGATGGGGTCAAGCCTCTCCCGGCCATGGCCTACCTATGCTGTCATAGACACGCAGATACGGACTTTGTCCAGACTGCCGGCTCCTATCCAACGCGCCTTGCCTTGGCCTACAAGTTATAATGAAACGAGGAATAGCGCTGGTCGCAAACCCTTCAACACCATCTGCATAGAAGACCACAGCGTCTCGTGGTGCTCAACACCCTGAGCAAAGCAAACCTGGTCGATTGAACCAATGTACGGCCAGCACAAGAATGATGAAAGCCAGGAGGAGGATGTTTTTCATAAAGAATGCCTCGGCATGCCCGAGGCCACACAGAGTCCCGCCCTCGGAAGAACAAGACGGCCAAGATATTCGCCAACACGGCCACAGAAAGGCACAGGTTGCCTGGAACGCTGGCCCTTCGCCGACGGTGCCCTGCACGGACAGAGCCGTTCGTCTGCAAGTGAAGGAGGCGAGATCCCTCGTGCGCGTGAGTGGGAATGTCGAAGCTGGGAGGGGGGCATCCATGTTTGGTCACACAGCGCTGCGTAGTGTGTAGAGCTATATGCCTCGAGAGACGGCGCAAGACAAACGAAAATCAGTGGGCGTTGAATCATGCTCCCCAGCCCGAACTCACCTCGCCGAGTAGCAATCGGAAGGCGAGGAAGAGTCTCAGACAACTGACTGCGCTGCCATTCAGAGTAGCCCCAGGCAACAATGTGTAACCCAAGGTCCTCTGCCGGACGGCAAGGCGGTTAACCTCATATTTTGTCATGGTGGTGGCTTACAGTTGAAGTCGAAGAAGCTAGACGACAACTTGCAGTCTCTTAGAAGCTGTGTTTGGATGAAACACCACAAGATGGGACGAGAAAGCACCACACAAAAAGGGAACGCGCGCCATGACCTCAAGTTGCCCGCGGAACTTCTTGGGTATATATAAATCTCGGGATTTGAACTTTTTAGTACCGCGAGACTTCCACCGCCTGTGCATGGGGAACCAAATCCCTGGCTTCTAATGCCTATTTATCCGCCCCCAAACGCCGTCTAATGCCATTTTTTCGTTCATTGTCAACCAGATTCCCCTCCTAACTTGCGCTTATCTTAGCCCTGCATTTCTTCATCTTCGTCGCCGCTAGCGTCCTCCCATTCGTCGTCGCCGTCGACGGGCTCGCCGAGCTCCTTGTTGATGTTTCGGAGCAGCTCCTGCGCATGCTCGCCCAGCCGCTCGTCCTCGTAGTCCTGGAACTCGTACAGCTTCAGGCACTGGGTGAGCCACTGCCGCGACGACTTCCAGACAGTTGTGTGTTCGTCTCCAGTGGCCTTTTCACCGGAAATGTAGAGGCACCAGCCGCCGAGGTACCACGCCTCGACACTAGTATCATCCTCGGTAATGAGACGCTCCAGGACTTGCAGCGCCTCGTCCTCCATCTCCGACTCCATGAGCAGGCGCGAAAGGCCGATGCGGGCGGCGAACTCGGGGACGGCGGGGTGCTGAGGGGGCAGGTCCTGCCACAGCTCGAGGCTGCGCTTGAGGGCGGCACGGGCTTCGTCGTCGCGCTGCTGCGAGATGCGCACGTTGGCGACCGTCTGCCACGTCTCGGGGGCCTGGGGCGCGATGAGCATGGCCTCGGTGATGAGGGCCTCGCAGCGCTGCTCGGCGTCGGCCTCCCAAGATAGATCCGTCATGTACACCTCGGATACGGCGCAGAGCACGCCGCCGAGCTTCTGTTGTTTCTCGTCCAGGGTCGCCTGCTGCGCGGGGGACTTTGAAGCGACTTCGGACAGGGCTTGGATCTGTTTCCGCAAGGCGGCCGCACCGCGCTCGTACCAGCCGACGCTGTCCTGGCCGCCCTCCTCACTGAGCTGGGCGAGGAGGAGAAATTTTTCGGGTCCGCCACCAATCTTCTCGTCGATGGTGCCTTCAGAGTCGAGCGTCACGGCGCGCTGAAAGTAGGCGCGGGCATCGTCGATGTCGCCTGTCTCGACGTGGATGGTGCCCAAGAGGTTGAGGGCGCTGAGCTCGAAGTCACCTCCAGCACCCGTGGCGTCGAGGGCCTGCTGCGCGATTGTAGAAGCCTCATCCAGGTTGCCGACCTCGAGCTGGGTTTGGGCATCGATGAGGAGCTTGGCCACGTCGGACTTGGCCGACTTGCTGCCCGGCCGTGAGGGCGCCATTTCGAAGTTGTGGTGTGTTGGCGGGGTAGAAGTGAGGGAGCGAGGCGGATGATTAGTATGAGCCGAAGCCCGAGTATCGTTTCTGGGAGCTTTGGTGTGTAGGAATATTCGAATATTTGTTGGATGGGTTGAAGAAAACGCCTTGTTCTACCCGCTTTTTCGTGATGGTGTTGCGTGGGAAACAAGAAAAATTTAGGTGGATCGTTATCGATAACAGGCCAACTGCGGGGCACGGCGCGGGGCCATCACGGCCTTCGGCTTCGGCCTTGACGCATCATTTGTAATCGCTCCAACACATAATTAAATCCCCAACCTTCGCCCAGACGTGGTATGTCCCTAACGTCGTTACAACGTTGAGGTTTTGGCTCATCGTTTCGATTGACTTAGATTGCTTGGAATTAGCGCAGCGAAGTGTCTATCCGCAACACCCGCTTCTCAGGTCCCATTCTGTGTTTCTGTGAGTAATCCTGGACAGTGAAGCTGTCAAAGAGTGAAGTTGTCGGGTAGTGAAGCGGTCGGATAGTGAAGCTGCCGAAGAGAATCTTGCCAAGATATGAACTTACAAAACTCACCGCTCTTAGTCCTGTAGTTACACCATTACAATGTTTACCGGAATCGTCGAAGATGTCGGAGGTCAGTTCTCGCCCTCAGATGAAAGGAGGGGCATCATCTCACACCGAGTCCAGTCATCTCCAACCTCAACACCAATGACTCCACGGGCGGTACCTCTATGAAGATCTCCCTCCCCGCCGGCTCGTCTCTGCTCTCCGACTGCCACGACGGCGACTCAATCGCCATCAACGGCGTCTGTCTGACTGTCACCGAATTCACTTCCCACGTCTTCACCATCGGCGTCGCCCCGGAGACGCTGCGCATCACCAACCTGGGCGACCTCGTCGAGGGCAGCCGAGTCAACCTCGAGCGTGCCGTCCGAGCCGACACTCGCATGGGCGGCCACTTTGTCCAGGGCCACGTCGACACCACGGCTGAGATCCTCTCCATTAAGGAGGACGGCAACGCCCTGACCTTCCGCTTCCAGCCCAAGAGGCGCGACATGTTGCGCTACATCATCTACAAGGGATTCATCGCCATCGACGGCACCAGCTTGACCGTCACCCAGGTGGATGACGTCGAGGGTTGGTGGGAGGTGATGCTCATCTCCTACACCCAAGAGAGGGTTGTGGTGGCACAGAAGAAGAAGGGCGAGACAGTCAATATCGAGGTGGACATGATGGCCAAGTACGCGGAAAAGTCCCTGTCAGGCATCTTGGGCGCCGAGTCCGGGACTGCCTCGATCCCGCTTTTGGAGAAGATGGTTCAGAGCATCGTGGCACAGAGTTTTGGCGCAAAGCCTTGATGTGTTTGACGGTAGATTTGTTCGTCCAGTGCTGAATATCATCTCTCATCCATTCAAACTCGACGGCTCAAGCATTCCCCCATACCTCTGCAATCTTTTGGCTCAGCAATTTGGTAATCTTTTTGCGGCCGACAAGCTGGTTTGTCTTAGCAAAGACCATGTCTCGTTTGCGCTTGATTCCCTGCTCGCCCGATCCACACGCCTCGAAAGCCTTGACAAAGTCGTATGGTGTCTTCCAACGCTTTTGGATCTCAATGGCTCTCTCGCCCGTGACACCCTTGGTCGTCATGAGCATTTTGAGGAATAGGTCTCGGAGTGTCATGGTGCCCGATTTCGACGCCAGTGACGAGAACGCTGGGTAGGTGATGTAGAATCCTGTCGACGGCTGCTTTTCTCTAAGGTGTGTCAAAAGGGGCAGGTAGTTCTGCGCTGTGAGGATCCTTGTAGGAATCACATTTAGAGATTTGCGCTCGTATGTGCGTTTCAGCATCGTCGTGATTTGAGCTAAATATCTGATTGTTTCATCCATCTTTGTCGTCCGCTTGACAAAATAGCCGTTGACAACCTGGGTGGATGCGATGGCCGATTGCACGGCCTCCTCGTATCGCTGGATAGACTGTGGGTCCATGGTGATTTCCTCGATAATGTAAATGACCTTTTTTGTTCCTGACTTTTTAAGACGGAACTTTTGTTCGTGGAATCGGCCATCCTTTATACTCCCAATCAGGTCGTCCAAACGCTTTCGTTCCACGATCCAGTCCAACACAACCTCATCTCCTTCAGCACCGTGTCTTGAGAGCAGTGTCGAGTCGTGACATTTGGCAATCCACTGGGCGTCGCCTAGTTCCATGCTTCTCATTATGGGTTTTGCTCCCAGCTTCGCCAACTCCTCCTGCATATAGTCGCGATCGGTTTTCGCCCGAACCTCGCGAACATCAAGGACAAGATGGACCGAAAAAGAGCCTGGAGGAAGTCGAATTGGAGTGAACGTAGGCAGACCGCTATCATCGTCCACCACTGGGCCATCCGATACTAGGTCTTGATAACTCGATGGGGTTGGGCCTTCGTTTGGTACAGGTTCTGGCAATTCGACTGATGGTGACCCGATCCTCGACTCGAAGTTGGAATCGAGATTGGTAGAAATCCGTCCTGGGAGTTGTGTCTCAGCCTCGTTGCCATTCTCGGCTTGCCATTGACTTGTTTCTTTGATTCGTTTGGCAACCTCCCAGCCCTCGTCGGTGAGAGCATATCTCTTCAGCGGCCGCCCCCTCTCGTAAACAAGTTCCTTTTGCACCAACGTCTTCATTGAGTTCCAAGCCGTATAAAATTTGGTCGGGTCGTTGGGAGCTGTAAAGGATGAGTCGCAGTGGGGTTGCGCAACTTCAACAAGGTCAGTCTTTGTCATGCCCGAAGAGGCATCCTCATCCTGGGTAGACAATGCAATAACCAGAGCAAAGGCGCCTGATCGAAAGGCGGGGACATAGGTCTTGGGCTTTCGTGCCTTCTTAGCCGGCCTAGAAGATCCCTCTCCGCCGTCATCGTCCTCGCCTTGGCCGTTTCGTGAGGCCTTGCGCGCCCGGGGGTGGGTGGGCATTGGGAGACCATTCTCTTGACAGTGCTTTTTAAGCTGATCCTCAAGGCGTTGGCATAGTTTTGGACCAAAACCCTTGAGCTGTTGAAGTTGAGCAGGGTGTTCAAAGACAATAGGACACGCCTTGAGAGAGTCGTAGGCGTGCTTGTATGTGGTGAATCCTTTGGAGTTTCTTTCACGGGCTACGTCCAGCCATTCCTTGACCCAGCCGAGCAGCTGGGGATTGGCAGATTCGGGTTCATCCATGGTGCATCGACAGCGACGGGAGCAACGGGCGGGTAGCCATTCCAAGATTGCACGAGAAGGCACTCCAAGAAACTTGCCGCGCGTGAGGCAGCAACAAGATGAGAGGCTCTGCGATGATGGTGAAAGTTATCATGAATTGTTCCCAAACTGGACGCGACGGGCGCCTTAAGCCCAGAACCGAAGTTGACGCGAGATCACGTGCATAGCGGAAATACGACAAACGAAAAGCCGGCGCTGTCAATCAATCACCAAGAAGCTAAAAAGGAAAGAAAACAGCACATCAGCCAACTTACAGCGCCAAAAGCGTCCCAACAAGCGCCAAAGTAAGACCTGACTCAGCCTTGCTCATGCCCAATTCGCACTGCGCTGGCGGCTGGGTTAGAGGCGGCTGACGTGAGGCTCAGGCATCTAATTACGGCGGATGAGGCGCTGTAGCTCCTTGGCCCAATCAGTGCAGCCGCAGCTCCCGCCTGCAAGCAAGGATACCGCACTGTCCACGCCTCGAGCGGCAGTAGGAGATGCCAATCCAGTCGAACTGCCAGCGGTGGGGGGACTAGGCGGGGCTGAGGAGGGGCTGTTCGAGCGGTGATGGTCCTGATAGAGGGTTGGGCGGCCAGCTATCTCGTAAACGATAGCTCCAGGCGGGCGTCTGAGATGACGGAAACGGTGAGAGCAGCAAACACAGTACGGTTGCTACAATACCTTGTGTAGCACAACGCTGGGATTAGTTAGCACCGCAGTTCACTTCAGTGATGTTCAATCCGGTCTTCTATATTATATAGCCAGCACTTGATTAACATGCACTGTACAAGGCAATGGCCTGACTGAAGTGCCCGCTGAGGTGTGACAGTGGCTGGCGAGTTGGCAGGGCCCAGCAGCAGGTGAAGCCTGGTTTGCTGGCTGGAGCTGCCCCTCCTTCGCTGATGGAGGGGAGGTATTAGCAGGCATTCCACCTCCCCGCCTTGTCTAGCCTGGCTGTTTCATAAAGATCTCGAGCTCCATCATCGTCACTCTTCCACCCTACCTCTCTCTTCCCTTCTCCACACTTCTCTCTCCTCTCTCTTCTTGTCTCTCCCATACAATTTTGACTCTTCATCATGGACAGCCAAATCCTCGCCGCCTCGGCCAAGCACCCCATTGTGGCCAACCATGCCTACAAGTATGGCACTGCGGGGTTCCGCATGAAGGCCGACCTGCTCGATGGCGTCGCCTTCCGTGTCGGCCTGCTCTCGGGTCTGCGCAGCCGCAAGCTCAATGGACAGGCCATTGGTGTCATGGTCACGGCCAGCCATAACCCAGCCGCTGACAATGGCGTCAAGATTGTCGACCCCATGGGCGAGATGCTGGAGCAGGACTGGGAAGCCTATGCCACCAAGCTCGTCAACTGCCCTTCGGACCAGGAGCTGCTTGACTACTACAAGGCTCTGGCTGCCCAGCTCAAGATCGACCTGACCGCTTCCGGCCGTGTCGTCTACGGCCGCGACACCCGTCCCTCGGGCCACTCCCTCGTCGCCGCCCTCGCCGATGCCCTCGAAGCCACCGGCACCGACTACACCGACTACAAAATCCTCACCACTCCCCAGCTCCACTACCTCACCCGCTGCGTCAACACCGAGGGCACTCCCAAGGCATACGGCGAGGTCAGCGAGGCTGGCTACTACAAGAAGCACGCCGAGGCCTTTTCTCGAGCTCTCCGTGGCAAGAAGGTCCAGGGACAGCTCATCGTCGACTGTGCCAACGGTGTCGGTGGCCCCAAGCTCTCCGAGTTCCTCAAGCTCGTATCTAAGGACGAGACTGGTCTCGATGTCAAGGTCGTCAACGACGACGTGTTCCGACCCGAGGTTCTTAACCTCGACGTAAGTTGGCATGATAGCTCTCCCTTAAGGCCATATCCCTAACCATTCCCTAGTCCGGTGCAGACTTTGTCAAGACCAAGCAGCGAGCTCCCCCCACGCCCAAGCCCCTCCCCGGCGTCCGATGCTGTTCTTTCGACGGCGATGCCGACCGCCTGATCTACTACTGGGTCGACCCCGATACCGGCTTCTTCATGCTCGACGGTGACCGCATCTCCTCCCTCAATGCCGCCTTCATCGGTGATCTCGTGCACTCCGCCGGCTTGGTCGATGACCTCCGCATTGGTGTTGTCCAGACCGCCTACGCCAACGGCGCCAGCACCAACTACATTGAAAAGTTCCTTCAGCTCCCCGTCGTCTTCACCCCGACCGGAGTGAAGCACTTGCACCATGCCGCCTGCCAGTTCGACGTCGGCGTGTATTTTGAAGCCAACGGCCACGGCACCGTTGTCTTCTCTCAGGAGGCCATCCGCCTTTTCCGCGAGAAGGAGCCCCAATCCCCTGCCCAGAAGGACGCCCTCGATACCCTTTATGCCATCAGCGATCTCATCAACCAGACTGTCGGTGACGCCCTCTCCGATATGCTCATGGTTGAGGTCATCCTCGCCCACAAGGGATGGACGCTCAAGGACTGGGCCTCGACCTACAACGACCTCCCTAACCGCCTCGTCCGTGTCGAGGTCGGTGACAAGGACCTTTTCCAGACCACCGACGCCGAGCGCCGTCTCAGCCACCCTCCCGGTGCCCAGGACGAAATTGACCAGTGCGTCAGGAAGTACACCAACGCCCGCTCCTTTGCTCGTGCCAGCGGTACTGAGAACGCCTGCCGTGTCTATGCCGAGGCCGCCACTCGTTCCGAGGCGGACGAGCTGGCCAACAAGGTTTCCCAGATTGTCAAGCAATACGGCTCCTGAGCTTTGGCCTGTTGAGTGGTAGAGTTGACATGGAATTGAATCTAGAAGTCAAAAAAATTAGGCGTGTTCGTGAAGTGTGGGAGGACATACGAGACCGTTACATGGAGGACATGAAATCTTCAGGGCCTAGAATCTCTGGAGGAGTACAACGCGCCGCTGTCTAACTGGGTTAGAACGAGCCGTGTGCTCAGCCTGGATTTACGATGAATGAATACCTTTTTACCTTTTTCGATGGATGAACAAGTCAGATCACATCGTTTCCCCCATCCAAGCCCGCGTCAGATCTTACCTGCCTCGAAATTCCAACGTGCATATTTAAATAAGACCCACACAGCTCAAGAAAATGATCTATTGACTAGGTAGCCGGAGTGCTGTTTTTTGGTATCACTCATAACGGGTCGTCAACCAGCCACCATCCCTCGCTTTTTTATCTATCAAAATATTGACCCAACTTGAAGTTGCAAAGACGCCAGCCCCTTGTACTGATATCCCGATATGGATATTTCTCCTCGGGCGCCTCTTCCCATGTAGCGTCGTCAAAGGCTTTTTTTTTTTTGGCCTCGACTCACGTTCCTCGTCATGGGTTACCGTTCGTTCCGTCATTAGCAGTGCCTCCTTCAGCAGGACAGACACTTTAACACATCCGGTACTCGCTGTCGCCCTTGGCGGCCCGGGTGGGGTCCTGGGTCTCGAGCTCGTAGGCGATCCGGACGTCAAGGTCGCGCCTGTTCTTGGAGTTGGGGCGGACGTCGAGGTGGAGCTGGACCTTTTCGCGGTCCTGGACGGTGAGGACGTCCTCGAAGTAGAAGACAGTCTGCTTCCAGTGGGTGTACTTTGTGTGGGGCCCGGTGGAGAAGCGAATGGGCTTGTGGCAGGCCGTGAAGTCGATGTCGAACCACGAGACGAGGGCGTGGATGAAGTCGTCACGCTTGACGTCCAGGTGGAAGGTTTTGGAAAAGGCCAGGTCGGCAACGGTGCAGGTATAGAGGTCGAGGGTGAGGACAGGGGAGGGGTCGGTAACGACAGCCTTGATGTCGACGGTGTCGACGAGGGGCTCAGACAGAGCCGTGGCCTTCAATGGGGTGTAGTCAAAGCCGTAGACGTCGTTCCAGACTAGTAAGGGTCGCTATCAGTATGTGTGGTGGTAGTAGAACAGGGAGCGGGCCAGAACTCACAGCCAATCTTCTCGTCCTTGTACTCGCCATCCTCGATACCGGCAAAGAAAATGGTGGCCTTGTCGGGGAAGATCAGGCCGTCCTTCTCAAGGTATGTGTCACGGGCGTAGAGGACAGTGTCGAGCATGGACTCGTAGAGGAGGAAGTATCCCATCCACTCCGAGATGATGATGTCGACCTTGGGGAAGGGAAGCTCAACCTCCTCCATCTTGCCCTGGAGCAGGGTGATCTTATCGGACAGACCGTTGGCCTCGACAATCTCACGGGCCTTGAAGATGATGGTGGACATGTCGACACCGATGACATGCTTGGCGCCAGCCTTGGCGGCGAACCTGCGGAGACAGACACATTAGGAACTGTCTTTTTTTCTCATATTTTATAGCGTCTCGTCACGCCGATGGAGAGGACGGGTGTTTTTCTTTGCGCTGCTGTGATCGCAACATGGTTGTGGGAAGCGGGGAGCGGGGCGGCGCGGGCCTTGGGGGCGGAGTTGCAGGTTTGCATTTGGAGACATACATGGAGAGAATGGCGGTACCGCAGCCAACATCGAGGACGACCTTGTCCTTAAAGAGGTGCTTGTTCTGGACGATGGCGTTCATGTACGATCGTGTGCGGACCTCGTCTTTCTGCAATCACAACAGACCTGGTCAGTGGGGGGCCGTTCCGCATGGATTTCGCATTTGCGCGCGGGGGAGGGGTCTTCCATACCAACATCTCCTCGTGGATGCCTTTTCGCAATGACAACACGTTAGCCAAGCCATTATATCGGAATCGCCGCAAAGCGGGCTCGAGAAGATATCACGTAAAAATCGTACCATGGTGATCGTAGCTGCATGCGAAATCCAGTCAGCGTCAGGGAATCTGGCGGGCGGTTTGGAAGGGAAGCAATTTAACTGACCTCTTGAAGTAGTGCTGCTCGCTGTGCTCCATGCCCTTGAGCTTCTGCTCGGCAATCTCGACCTCCATCTTGTCGCCGCTCATTTTGTCTATTAAAATCCAAGTTCTGGTTAAACGAACCAGAAAACGAAGACAGAAGAAGAAAGGGTGCTTGAAAGTTTGGAAATGTTTAAAGGGTCGGGGAAGCAACGAGACTGGAGGGGCAGGACCAAATGGAGGATGCGATTTGGCAGAAATGAAAAAAATCGCCGTCACCGCCAAATTTTCAGCGCCTGGTGCGCCAGCTAATAGAGGGGCGAGCACAAGGGAAGGGACCCTTTTTGGCCACTAGCTTCAGTCGCTTTGGACCGCTGGGCGTCTTGCTGCTTTCGCGATAGCCGGATGGGGCTATGCCTGTTGAGGATGGGAAAACCGGGGCGAGGATGCTTCGAATTCTGCCGTGTCTGTCACCACCGCATGTGACCCATGGCAGGCTGGATTACAAGTCGCCTGCTTGAGCTTCGAGACATGCCAGGGCGTCAACTCCAATTCATCAATTCCTGCAACTCTCTTAGGATCTCGCCGCCATGGCGTCATGGGAAGAGAAGATGCGCCTGATTGCGCTGGATCCCCTACCCATGGCCATTCTCGCAGCCGTTCAACTCATCGCGAACGAGTTGGAGTCGGAGTCGGAGTCGGAGTCGGAGTCGGAAGCCGTCCGTCGCGTCGTCCGCCAAGAAGAAGCCTGTCAATTTGCAAACAGTATCCTCGTCAAAGGGTCAGACAACCATTTCCGAGACTTCTTTGGCATAGACAAGGCCACCTTCAAGGAGTTGTGCTCGTATCTTCGCGCCCGCTCGTCGCTGAGAGACGGCGAGGTCATGTCCCTCGATCACATGGTCATGGTGTACCTGTGGCTGTCTGCAAACAAGGAATCCCAAGAGGCAGCTGCTCGTTACTTCGGACTCACCCGAACTTCTGTATCGAAGGCGCACAAATCGGTATTGTCGGCAATGCGGGAGCTTCCCTCATCATCCTGAGGTGGGCTGCGGCTGTCCCCTGTATCCCACGGTTTCGCCCTTCTCTTTCAGAAAGAACTGCAGGTCTTGCCAGTTCTGGCTGGTCAATAATCGGTCCAATTCGAGGAAAATAGCACCGAGGCCTAATAGATCCAAGGACCCAGCTGGTTGCTGCGTCGTGGATCCGGAGTCGCCGTGGAAGTCTCTTCTCACAAGGACCTGAATCGCCGCCAGCCGCTTAAGAGTCACGTCGACCTCGTCAGGCACGAAAGGTCGACATGGTGGGATCGAATCAAGTACGCGCCAACTAATTACGATCTAACTTTATAATCATTCAGGCAAGAGTATCCACAATTGACAGGACTTGTGCATCCTCTAGAAATGCAGCAATCGAGCATCTCGACATTCAGCATATAACTACCTAGGTATTCTATGTATGACCGTGATTTAGTCTTTTGTCTCATCCGTCCGAAATCCCAGCGCAGCCTCTGTCTCGCCGGGAAGGCAAAAGCAGGCCACCCATGGCCTCGAGTTGTGTCTTCTTCATCGCAACCGGGAATCTTCAGTCGACATGCCACCCTTGGTGAAAAGCCCATGCCGCAGCCTCCTTTTTCCAACTACCGCAAAAACGCCCAGACGCCTTTACATGCATTCTGAATTATCAAATCATCCATGGATAACACTTCCATTACACCAGCAGAACGCTGTTGATGCAGCCCTCGTTCTCCGGGTTGTTGGTCACCTGGGCGTATCGGCCCCAGACGACCTTTCCGCCGGCCGTCACCAGACCCAGCTCGCTGACGTTGACCTCGATGACGGTTCCCTTGGTCAGGACGCCCAGTTGGGTGTAGAGCGGGTTCTGCGGGTTCTTCTTGACGCTGATGATGGGCAGCTGGACCGTGACGCCGAGCTCCGGGTGGGTGACATTTGCCTTTTTGTAGCGCAGACCCATGGGCCGGATGAAGCGCTCGTGCTTGGGGTTGCGTCGAGTAAAGTCGGGCCCGACGAACGTCGGCTTGGTGACCATGCGCTTCCAGGACTTTTGGTGCGTCTTCTTGCCGGTCTTGACCACCTTGAACATCTCCTCCTCGCTGATGCCGCGGACCTTGGGCAGGGGCACGGCGAACTTGGCCGCCTTCTCGGCACGCTTGTTCTTGATGGCGCTGGAGAGAGCCTTGGCAGTCGAAGGGTTGGAGCGGTCCAGCAGGTACGAGGGCATGGGCGTGGTAGGCTCCTTCTCGTCGGCCGTCTTGACATTGCGCTCCTCGTGCGCCTTGATAGCCTTCTTCATCTGGATCTTCTCGTTGTGGCGCTTCTTCTGGTACAGCTTGGCCCGGAGGCCGCGGAGGTTTTGGGCATCCTGCGAGGCCTTGTGTCCCTCACGGGCGGTGCGCTTGCGTTGTCGCTCCTCATGATCGAGACGGCGGCCGTGCAGCTTGCGCCACCTCTCCATATACTCGTTCTGAGGCTGCAGGGGATTGTTAGCACCGTACTATTCACAGCAAAACGCAATTCGTCGTTGCATACCATGCTTGCGGTATTGCCCAGGTAAGGGACTTGGACTTGGTACTGGCGGGGATGTGAAGCTGAAATTTCCCCAGCCGATAAAAAAAAAGCGGCGGTTTATCGGGAGGCGCAGAAAACGGGGTGGAGTACCTGGAGGAAGGGCGGTCGGGGCGGTCGGAACCCGGCGCTACGCTTATCCGGCCACTCTGCAGCGGTCGAACATCGTCAACTTTTTCGACACACCACGGCAATGGACCCTCACGGCTGAGCTGCCATATCCCTCCAAAACCAAGCCAATTGCCCGCGCCCCGGAACGGCACCGCGGTCGAACATGAGCAGGGCCCTTCTCCGCTCCGCTCTGGAGCTCCGAGCTCCCGTTGCGCGCCTGCCGCCGAACTTCCTGCTGCCGATCCGCGCCGCCGCAGCCCGCGCCTTCACCACCACGACGCCCATCGTCGAGGCCCCCGCCGCCCTCCCGGAGCAGCAGCAGCAGCGACACGCCAACAACGCCGCCAACCCGTCGGGCCGCGAGCCCCGACCTCTGGCCTTCAAAAAGTCCCACCCAAGCCCCCCGCCGCAACCCGTGGCAGACTCGGTCCGGAACCTCCTGCCCTTCCTCGCCGCGCAGCCGGGCCACTACATCACCGTCCACATCCACGGCTTCCCCTACCTCGTGCGCGCGGGCGACCAGGTCCGCCTGCCGTTCCGCATCCCCGGCATCCAGCCTGGCGACGTCCTGCGCCTCAACCGTGCCAGCGTCCTCGGCAGCCGCGACTATACCATGAAGGGCGCCCCGCACATTGACGAGCGTGTCTTTGAGTGCCGCGCCACCGTCCTCGGCACCGAGTCGGAACCCCTGCGCATCAAGATCAAAAAGAAGCGGAGGCAACGGCGGTCGAGGCAGGCCAAGAGCAAGCACCGATATACCATCTTGAGGATCTCGGAGCTAAACATCAACAACTTGGAGGATATTGAAGCATAAAAAAACGTTCCGACCAGGATCAGATAAAGAAGACGTTGATGGACGTGTACAAAACAGTCAAACCAGACTCTGTACCACATACCAGCTTGCAGCTGGCTGTACAATAATAAAGCACTCTTTGCAAGCCAATGGGTCCCAATTCTCAAGACTGATATGTCAAGCCGCTGAAGTATGATTTGATTCGAACACTCGCTACAAAACGCGAGGCGACTGTCTAGACTCCAATCTCTATCCACGTCTGATCCAATTAACAAGCCTGGGCAAGTCCCGGGTTCTGAATATATAAAAAACGAATGGGGTAATCCTTAGTCGCATGAAAAAAGACAAAGAACAATGCTCCCCAACACCAAGCTATAACAAATGCCTCTTTTCCCAATGAATTCCAAACAGAAAAAAACGTCGTCACTTTTCCTCATTTCAAGACAAATCTTTGCCCGAGTCGTGCTACATCATCGTTGTCGCCTCAATTCCTACTCGCCATGGCCTTCTTGACGCTGGCCCAGTAGGCTTGTGGCCAAACGCTTATGCTCTCCGCCTCGGTGGGCATCCGCTCGCGGCACCTCGAGACGACGCTCTGGATGATTCTGCCAAGCAGCTCCTCGTCCATTGGCATGGCCTTGTCGGTGAGCTCCACGGGGTAGAGGAAGGGGTCCGTCTCGTAGAGCAGCTCCTCGCAAGTAGGCCGCATGTGCTGGTCGCGGCTGAGACACCGCCTCAGAGTGCGGATCAGCGACGGTGGAACGGACGAACCGCCCATGCCGTGAGAGGGGAAATCAATGGGATGGTTCCAATTGATAATGGCCTGGCATTTCGATAACTGGTTGGAAATATGGCTAAACGGCGTGAAGCCATAGACCATCTGGTAGAGAATGCAGCCGAGAGACCAGACATCGCTGGGTTTGCCGAGCTTCATAAGCTTCTGGTGACCGGGCATTCGTCCGCCTCGGGGGTTGTTGGAGTCCATCAAGGACTCGGGCGACATGTAGTTGGGCGTGCCGATCTGGGCTTCGCGGTGGACATTGACAGTCTCGTCCGTCTGGATGGCGTTGGCGATACCAAAGTCGATGAGCTTCAGCTGACCCTTGACCAGGACAAAGTTGGCAGGCTTCAAGTCGGAGTGGACAATGTCATGTTCGTGGACCGCTTGTAAACACTCAAGCATCTCCTTCCAGTAAAAACGCACAAAGGCCGGGTCGAACTTGGCGGTTTCTGAGCTGTGTCGTGTGCCCAATAGCTTGTTCATATCCAGCTCACCCATCTCCATAAGCTGTGGACAGTTAGCTGGTAGTCATCAGTAGCAGCAATGAGGGGACTTACCAAAGTAAGCACCTTCTTCTCCGAGTTCAGCTCATGATCGTGCAGTCGAATGACACGCTCGACCTTGTTGAGCTTTTGCAGGAGTTCGATTTCGCCCTGGTATCCCCGGAGAGTAGACTGGTCCACATTCTCCAACGCAACCCGCTTGAGGGCAAACATTCCGCCATTCTCAGCAGTCACTCTGTAGACCTTGGCGCTACCACCTCGGCCAAGACAATCCAACCGGGTATAGGCGTTGCCATTGACTCGCAGAATGTTCCGTCTCTGCTTGGCGGGACCTGTTGCGGCAGCACCAGCGGTCGCCGTTGCCGCTTCCAAGACGGACATCTTGGGCGGGGGAGGGGGAGCCTGTCGACGAGGCGTATTTCGTGCCATGGAGGCGAGGGGTTTCCTCTCTGGCGATGCCATTCTCATCGGGGCAATGTCCGCACTCATTGGACGCATGGGCACCTTTTCGAGAACCTGGTCGACTGAAGACTTGGGCCGCTTGTAACTAGCTGGGACCTCGTTCTCCTGGTCGCGTCGGGATGGCATCTCAGGACGAGCTGCGGGAAGCCTGTAATGAATTTCCTCGGGTTCCCTCTGTTCCGGCTCTGGTTCTGGTGAGGGCTCTGGTGCGCGTGCTGGCTCTGGGAGAGATACTACTTCTGGAGTCGGTTCTCGGGAGGAACGGTCACGGGGAGAGTTCTCACGAGGTGATGGCCTCGCTGACCCCATTCGCAGGTTGAGATTTGATGCGTGTCTCCTGTGAACAGCTCTGGCAGCCGCGTTTCCGCTGACGGGGCTTCCCGAGTTAAAGTTCCGAATTCCATCTCCATAAAAGGCAGCAGGGTCCTCGCCAGGTTGGCTTTCAGGTTCTTGGCTTGATACCATGGCCTCGCCCTCGGCGTGTTCTTCGTCCTCCTCTTCACTCTGTCTGCGCCGGCCTCGGCGAGCAGGGCCACTGAGGAAACTTCCAGCTACTTTTCCCACTCGCTTCGGGCGCATTGAACTCTGCAGGTTGACATTGTCCTCTGGTCGCGTTCTGTTGCCAGTTGATGGGTAGCGTGAGACGCTGCCGTAGCTGAAAGGAGGGGGGTTGCGGGCCACAGTTAGAGGCTCAACCGGCTCTTCGGGTTGCTCATTCTCCATGTCGAGAGCGGACTTGTCGATCATGGATCGCTCCATGTTGGACACATTGGACCGCCCTGACGATGGTCCCGTGGAGCCAAGCCGGCTTCGGTTGCCAGAGGACCCGGCAGCAATGCGAACAACCCGCCCGCCTTGAGAAGGTGTGTTGACATCGGGCTGTGACTCTTGCTTCTCGTCCGAAGACTTATCCCGAGAACCGGGACGGCTCTGAGGTCGTGATCGCTGGGTTGACCGAGACATCGAGGTCGATCTGCGCTTGACGGGCTTCATCTGGCTCAGGCTCTGCGGCGTGTTGCTGAGTCGAACCACCCTCCTCCTAACGGGACTGGCGTCCCGGCTCGCAGCAGGGCTCACTGGTCTCGAGGACTTCCCATCCGGGACCTGCACGCTTCCCGACCTGCGATGTCGTCGGCTTTCCGATGCCGACGAGGTCGACGCGTTCAATGCACTCGTGCGTCGTCGAGTCCGAGGGGGCGAGGGCGGGCGCTCGGCCTGCTCAGGGGCACCGCCATTGAGCAGGGCCTTGGTGAGGGCGCTGAGCTTCATGGGCACCGGGATCTCATCCTCGGAGCTGTCGTCGTGGAATTGCCGCTCTTGGGGCTGGTAGTTGCCGTTGGGAGCAGCGCCGGCATGGCTCTGGTAGCTGTCATTGTGGTTCACCGCCGGCCTCGAAGGGACTCGTCGGAGAGCTTGTCGTTGGGAGGTCCTCCGGACGAGGCCGTTGCCCATGGGCGTAGGCGAAGCTGTCGCCATGTTTGTTGTTGTTTGCACAGATGGGCGCGTTCAAGGCGAGTTAGCGATTGCGTCGAAGGGGCGATTCGAAAATGGTTTCGTTAAAAGAGTAAAAGATGCTCTACGTGTCGGTCGGTCCCATGGTCTGAGCCAGAGCAAATATTACCAGAAATTTGGTTCATGCGGCGCGTCGTGTTGCATCGTCAAGGAAGATGGCTGGATGCAGCCGGGCTGTATTTTGGGCATTAGCGGCCTGGGCCAATCAGCAACGGCGTGGCCAATCAGGAGCGTTGTGGTTGCCCGGAGCAACGGGGCCACCAGGACCCAGGCGACGTGACTCCAGGCGGGCCGAGCCATGAGCCAAGGACTTTCAAAAAGGAGTCATGCAAGGGATCAGGTATGATGGATCAATTGCCACGTAAAAATGAGACCCCAAGCCCCTCCTTCAGATAACGGACAAGTTGTTGAGGTTTTACAGCCTTGTGCGTTGTTTTTCTAGCCTAGCTTCAGCAGCTCCACTACCCTGGAAGTACAGTCGTTTCGTTCAAATTCTCCTGCCAGTCTGTGCAATCCTTCGTAGGCCTAGTCGCCCGATTGATTCAATCAATTGCGTAGTATGTTTGTGCTATTCTTGTTCTCGCTGTGCTACCCTAAGTCGTTTCAAGTTTACACAAGTCTACAACTCTCTCAGAATTCTCATTGCGAGGCCAAGAGCTTTTTCTTCCTCCAAACGTCGACAAACCAGCTGCACACTCACTGGAGCGCCATGGTAGACATTTGCATCATCTAATACTAGACATTAGTATTCATCTACGGGCAAAAAACAATCCCGACGTGACTAGACTTACAATTTTTCCACACCTCCTCATCCAGGTCGCTGAATGGGACATAGTGCTCATTGAACAAGTCGACGTCCTGGTTACAAGTCGTGACTGGAATCACCGCAGAAGAGTAGTCAAGCACATTTGCGAATACCGTATAAGCTAATTATAGTCAGTACAAGCGTGAAGGAAAGTCAATCGGTAGCTTACTGTAGGAGCTATATTTCCCAAGCCGCGCTGCCGCAAACGGCGCTACGGGAGCAATCAGTGCGACGACAGGCTCGCCTGTCTGTGTCAGTTGGGATGTAGAGTTCCAGTATTCCATGTATTCCGTTTGATAACCGCGTTTTGCTACGTTGATTGCTGCGATCTGAGATGCTGTCTTTTCCGCAATTGGACCTTGGCCATACGTCTGAGCGATTTGATCTGAAATGGGCTCTTTCGAGAGCGAAAAGGCATTGTGCACGTCATGGCCTCCATCACAGGTCCAAATATCGTGCTGAGTCGGATTAGACAGATGCTCCTCGAAAGAACAAGTGATTGGAGGTTTCATACCGATATCTCATTTGCGCGTTTGTGAGAAGGTGGCTTCCATTCGATGACCTGGTGGCCCAACCTCTTAACGACGTCGACAACTCGTTGCAGAGCACGCGAAACGGGTGGCTGGACCGAAGCCTGACCATCGTTCAGCAGGATCCCAAACGCCATTTTCCTGTCGCTGTTCAGAGCATGCTGAAATATCGACTCTCGCCACGGAAGCTCCAACACCAACGGATCGTGCAGCCACGGCTTTGTGCTAAGCACTGCTTCCATGAAAATCTTGAGCGATTCGACGGACGTAGCTAACGGGCCGACGACACTCAATATGGAGTTTTGACCATCCATGCTGTTTGCCATTCCTCTGTAGGGCAGCCTTCCGCCCGAGGGCTTCAGCCCACACAGTCCATTGAAAGCCGCAGGAATCCTGATACTGCCTCCAATGTCTGTTCCAACTCCCAAAGGGCTTCCACGGAGTGCAATCAGAGCACCTTCTCCACCCGAGCTACCGCCGGCCGAAAGAAGCCTATTGCTCGGGTTTGGCGTGTATCCGATGATGTTGTTGACCGTTTCGCCGGCCATGAGCGTATGCGGGACACTCGTCTTGCAGTACAGTAATGCGCCGAGTTCTCTCAACTCACGCACAAGCTCACTCTCGTGAACCTTTTCCTTGCCCGTGCCTTTGGTCCCCTCAAAGGTTCCGATCCAGCCGACGTAGCCCATGGTTGTTTCTACACCTTTGACATGGAGCTGGTCTTTGAGGCTGATGGGGAGCCCATGCAGCGGGCCTACAGGCTTCCCTGTCTCTGCAAAAAGATCGTCAAGTTTTTGAGCATCAGCCAATGCAGTTTCGAAGAAGATCTCGTGAAGGCAGTTGGTCTATTCGCCATCATGATCAGCAATGGCATCTCAAATAAATACGCATTAGCTGCATCCGAAAGAGCAACGTGCAAGCTAGAGGGTTTCTGGTACTGACCATTTGATGTGCAAGCGCCGCTCGATGACAAAAGGCCTCCAGCACCTCACGAGCCTTCCACTCGCCGGCATGAATTCGTCGCAGTATTTCCGATGCTTCCGCTTCGGTATACTGAACTTCGACATCTGACAAAAACTGACGGATGTATGCACCCGTGACATCTCTCTGCACGTCAGCGGGTGGTAGAGCAACAGGGAGGATCCATTCCGGTGGGATCAGGTCATTGACCGACTGGCGTTTTTGTGCAGCCGCCGACTGCCAGGCTGTGGTTTCGTTGTCAGAGATGGCAGACATGTTTTTGTTTGTTGTAAGATCTGTGGGCAATGATCCAAGATGCTGTCTGACTGTCACTATTATCAAGAATAAGCATGCAGCGTCGTACGCTTTATCTTGTCAATCAATGATGTGCGCTAAGGCTGGTTCGGGAAGGCAGTTCGTCTATGGAGTACGTTGCTCCGAAATGTTGCCTGCAGTCACCAGTGTAACGTACCCCAAGCAACCTCCGGATAACACAAGCTGGTTTTGAGGGGTTCCAAATGATTTCTAAAGCCTCCAAATGTTCTGAAAGCCTCCAAAGATATCAGAAGCCCCCAACAGATAGTCAAAGCCTCCAATAGATACCAGAAGCCCACAATAGATATCAGATGCCCCCAAATGATCGTAAGATCCTTCAAATGACCTCAGAAGCCTCCAAATAACCCCAGAAGCCTCCAAAGCCTCCAATAGATCTGCACCACAATTGCCGTCTTCAAACGCCTTTGATTGCAAGTTGGGGTCGAACTTTATTTGAGCCTATCAGTTCTTCAAAGTTGGGGGAATAGTTAAACTTTATCTTTGGCGGGGTTGCTTGAGTGTGAATATAATTAAGACGCCAAGCCGTGGAGAGCTACGAATGAATCCGAAATTATAGTATCCAATCTACTCACCTTTGTGTTTGCAAGTCAGCACCTTTCAAAGTGCGAAATTATTATACAAAAGCTTTGGTCCACAGAAATCATTGCAACATGGCCTCTGGTCTCGAAGTCCTCTCGCAGGGGTTCGGTTATGGCATTGTCGTTGGCATCGGCGGCTTCTTTGCCCTTTTCATGTAAGACGGTCCACCCCATTGAATCTCCCAAGTCTGCCCATGTCTACATTGATAACCAACGAGTAACCACCAGGCTTGCCTTGACATACTTTCAAAACCGCTACACTGCATTTTCAACACACAACGCCGAAGAATTCAACACGGCTTCTCGCTCCGTCAAGCCGGGCCTGATCGCCACCGGCATCGTGTCGTCCTGGACGTGGTCCGCGACGCTGCTGACGTCGTCGACGTTCGCCTACAGCTACGGCATATGCGGCGGCATGTGGTACGCGGCAAACGGCACGCTGCAGATCCTCTTGTTCGGGTTGATTGCCATCAAGATCAAGGCCCACGCCCCCGGCGCCCATACCTTTCCCGAGATTGTGCTGAGTCGGCACGGACGCTTCGCGCATCTGTCTTATTGGTTTTTCGGTATAGCGACTAACATGCTCGTCGGTTCGTGTCTCGTTCTTGGTGGCAGCCAAGTCGTTACCGCACTGTCTGGTGTAAACGTCTATGCCGCTTGTTGGCTCATCCCATTCGTCGTGGCCGCGTACGTCGTTTCCGGCGGTCTGAGGAGCACCTTTATTGCCGACTACACCCATACCGTAATTCTATACATTGCAATTCTTGTCTTTGCCTTTACAATCTACCAGCCGGACGGGCCGCTCGGCGGTCTGGATGGGTTCTACGACCTCCTTGTTGAGGCGTCGGAGCAGATGCCTGTATCAGGGAACCACAACGGGTCTTATCTGACGTTTCATTCTGTTGATGGGTTGATTTTTGCATGGAGTATGTATTACCTTTCGAAGAACCAACAGAGATGAGGTTTGATCTGACATGCTCTTTAGATCTCTTGATTGCTGGCTTCGCCAACGTCTGGCTCGATCAGGCCTACTGGCAGCGAGCCATTGCCTCGCAACCACACACGTCAGTCAAGGCATACATCGCAGGCGGTATCGCCTGGTATGGAATCCCGTTTGGCTTCGCCACCGCCATGGGCCTGGGCTGCGTGGCCCTCACGGCCAGCCCATCATTTCCAACCTACCCCGATCCGCTGACTGCAGCTCAAAACGGTGCTGGCCTGAGTGCGCCTGCGACGGCCATCGCCATCCTGGGAATGGGAGGTGCTGGGCTGATGCTACTTCTCCTGTTCATGGCCGTGACATCTGCGACGAGCGCGGAATTGATTGCCGCCAGTTCGCTGTTGACCTTTGATATCTACAAGACGTATATTCGGCCGCGAGCGTCAAGCACTGAACTGGTCAAGATCTCTCATGGCGGTATTCTTCTATATGCCTCCCTTTTGGCCGGGTAAGCCCAACTCAGCTCAGAGCATACCATTTCCGTTGCCCCAGTTTCTGACACACCCTCCCCAGATTTTGCTGCATCCTGAATGCCGTATCCATTGATCTCACATGGATCCTCACAGTCCTCGGCGTTATCGTCGGCGGCGGCGTCTTTCCAGTTGCCTTGGTTCTTCTCTGGCCCCGAATGTCCTGGGTGGCAACTGTCGCCTCTCCCTGGGCCGGTCTCGCCTCTGGGCTGACGGCCTGGCTCGTCGTTACCAAGCGACGCAGCGGCATGATCAACGTCCTCACCACTGGAGAACCTTTGAACGCTCTCGCAGGCAACGTCACATCGGTCATGACTGGATTGTTGCTCGCCATTGTGCTCAGCTTTGTGTTTCCTGCCAAACACTCCAGCTCCGATCCGGAAGCCGTCGCTCGCGATGCGAAAATCAAGGGTATAAGAGTCTCTGAAGGGAAGAATGCCGATGCCGGTGGATCGAAGCTCAAGTCCGGCATGCTCAGCGAAAAGCCAGTTGCGCCAACATCAGATAGACCAAACACGGGCAATACAGCATGTCCAGATATCGGCCAAGTCGAGTCGCAAACTCACGACCAAAAAACGGCTTCGCCAACGGGCACAGCAACAGCAATGGATGAGGAGGATGCCTCAGACCAGCTTGGCAGTCCCTTTATCGAGCCCATGAACCATAAGGAAATCAAAAAGGCCACACGGCTCGCCATCGTTGCGAACTCAATCTTCATCTTTGTGGCTGTCTTGCTTGTTCCATACACACTATTTGGATCCTCTTGGACCTTTACCCGAGCTGGCTTCAAGGCATGGTGCATCGTGAGCTTCATTTGGGTGTGGGTTGGAATGTTCATCTGTGTTTTCTGGCCACCATTTGAAAGCAGGTCGTCCATCGCGAGGATCTTCAAAGGCATCGTTAGTGATGTGGGAAAGGATAAGTAGGAACACTACAGAGTCCAGAGCCTTGACCCAGATGGGTCAATACGTGAGGTCCGGGGGATCACGTGCGCAGCTGTCTGGACAGGGAGTTGTGCCTCGGCAGCAACCTTAGCTAAGAGATGTTAGCATCACTCACTCCAACACCAATAAATTGTCTGAATGACCACTGCATTGAGTATAACAGCCATCGAATATGATGAAGAGCTTTGGCGCTCACATACCGACCTTCCAGCGTCTGGTAGGAGCTGGGTCTGTTAGGGCAGTTATTCTGGCTGTTTAGGACCTTAGACTGCTGTTAAGCCTTTTCCCCACAAATCTCCCGCCGCTCTTCGGGGACTTCGCTAGGCTTCCGGCGGCCGAAGGCCCGAAAGACCCCCCTGGAACTAATCCGCGGCAGCAGCTCAGCAAGCCCCGAAGGTAAACGCCCGGCCAATCACAGCCGCAGGATCAATGTCCCGCGTCGTGTGGGTGAGTGGTGGCGGCCACATCTCCAACCAAGCATGTACCTGCAATTCAAACCTGTTTTCTCCGTATTTCCTCCCACCCCCTCCTCATCCTCCCATCGCGTCCCCTTTCTCGCGCCTCAACACCTCGCCCTTCGCCCTGCGACTCTGCCTGGACCGAGGTCGATGCTTGCGCGATGGCATCTCAGTGGGGGCGGCCATGGACACAGGTGCTCACCTTGACCGTCCTCGTCCTGGCCCTAGCTGCCACGGCGCATGGCTCCGCTGGCGATCGTCTACCCGACTACCGCGACTGTCTCAATGTAAGAAGCCGAGGTCACCCTAGGATACTCCGGGAGGTGCTAACAATGCTTTCTCAAGGTCTGCAAAACTGAAAACTGTGGTCCCGGACAAGATCACACCCCAATTCGTACGTTCGCCTACCCCTCGCCCATTCATCCATCCAAATACATCTCGAGCTGACACTTCTTTGCGCAGCCCTCCACCACCGCCTCCTCCTCTGGAACTGCGCCAGCGAATGCAGGTACGCCTGCCAACACATCGTCACCGGTCGACGCATCGACGCCGGCGCCAAGATTGTCCAATTCTATGGAAAATGGCCCTTCTATCGTTTCCTCGGCATGCAAGAACCCTTCAGCGTCCTGTTTTCCCTGGGTAACCTCTGGGCGCACTGGGATGGCTTGAAGAAGGTTCGCACCATGATCCCCGCGACGTATTCCTTGCGCCCGTTCTACATCTGGCTCGGCTGTGTTGGCATTGTCTCGTGGGTCTGCAGCTCCATATTCCACACCCGCGATTTTCAGATCACCGAGGAGCTCGACTACTTTGCGGCCGGCGCCAACGTGCTCTACGGCCTATATTACACCCTCGTCAGAGTCTTCCGACTCGACAGAAATACCCCGCGCCGGCGGTCTATCCTGCGCGCCTGGACGGTACTGTGCATCTTCCTGTACTTGTGTCACATCTCGTACCTCAAATTTGTCCGATGGGACTACACCTACAACATGGCTGCCAACGTCGTGGTGGGTATCATTCAGCATCTTACTTGGACTTGGTTCAGTTTCGACCGATACAAAAAGTCAAAACGTGCGTGGGTGGCGTTGCCCGGTTTCGTCGTTGCTTGGATCATCTTTGCCATGAGCATGGAGTTGTTTGACTTCCCTCCATGGCTGGGCTGCATTGATGCTCACAGTTTGTGGCATCTCCTGACGATTGGCCCCACCTATGTGTGGTACAAGTGAGTCCACCTAAACTGGAGAATGTTCAGAAACGGGCTAACATGTTACAGCTTCTTGGTTAAGGACTCGCGGGACGATATCGCTGGGAGCCAAAGACTCAAATCGTAGAGCTGCTGAAGGCTATCTCACTTGAACATATTATAATGAAAATTTTGACAAAGATTTCAATGAATATAGCAAGGATATATCTTATTAATATACCTAACTTAATGAAGAACTAATGTAGTAAGCTACGTGCATCCCTAGTATTGCGGCTAAGAGAAAGGATCATAAAGTGAGACGTCACTTTCATTCTGCCTAATGGTACGTGGGGTTTATCATACTGGTTACCTTCCATTCCTATCCGCTTGCGATGGTGTTCAACCAGACAACGTCTCACAAACGAAAATGGTTTCCCACACGGAAATACTAGAGTCCAATGGGCTCATCAACGACGCCACGGCCCCGCGCGTGTCCGTCTTCGTCGGCGGCACATCCGGCATCGGCAGACTCACAATCAGAGCCCTCGTCACGACAGGCGCCAGCATGCGCATCTTCCTCGTCGGGCGCGAGTCCTCGCACGAGCAAGCCAGCGTCTTCATCGAAGAAATGCAAGTGCTGAATCCCAAGGCCGAGATTGTTTGGACCCAGGGCGAGGCCTCGCTGCTCGCCGAGACGAAGCGTGTGTGCGAGGTCATCAGCGCCAGGGAGCGGCATGTCGACTTGCTGTTTCTCAGCGCGGGATACACGCCGTTTAGCGCGCGCAGGGAGACGGCCGAGGGCCTGGAGATTTCGCAGAGCCTGGGGTATTACTCGCGGATGCTCTTCGTGCTGCATCTCCTCCCTCTCCTACAGGCGGCAGAAGCACCTCGGGTCGTCGTCGTCGGCGCCGGCGGGCTGGAGGCCACGTCGATGGACCTGGACGACATCGACATGAAGAAGCCCGGCAGCTTCGGCGCCGTCAAGGCGCAGAACCAGTACAAGAACATGAACACGCTGGGCCTGGACAAGCTGGCCGACGAGAACCCGCACGTGACCTTTGTTCACTCGTGGCCCGGGTCCGTCAACACGGGTAACGTGTGGAGGGGCATCGACAATCGCAATTCCATCATGGCTTGGTTCGTCTGGCTGATCCTCGAGCCGGTAATTGGGCTGATTTCTTCACACGACGACGTGGCGGGCCAGAGACATTTGTTCCAGTGCACCAGCGCTGCGTTTGGCGGCCGTGGTATACCGTGGAAGGGTAAGGCGGGCGTCAACTCGCGGAACGAGCAGAAGGACGGGCTTTTTCTTGTCAACTACAAGTGCAATTGTACGCCGAATGCGCGGGTCATGCCTGTGCTGAGGGAGAAGGCGCGGGATATTGTTTGGCAGCATACACTGGAAGTTCTAGGACCATATCTGTGATGCTCTAATGATTCTGGTCAGTTCTACTACCAGGTTTGTTTGGAACTTAGACACTCGGATTGTCACCATGAAGAAACACAGTTGGGAAAAGCATTATCAATTCACCCTCCTAAGGGGTCGGGAGTAACCCACCCTTCGACCCGCTATGTTCTGGTCGCAACCTATCGTGACATATGAAATACAGTTGAACCCCTTCTTCCTCCCCGACGAGCCCAGAGCGTTATCAACCCCGAATGATCACCATCCCGGAATACCCCCACGAGTCGATCAGCCTGCTTGATACGAACCCGAGGAGGAACCCGGCGACGCCGATGGCCAGCATCACCGACGCGGTGAGGGACGCGCTCACCTCGCGCGCCAGCCAGCGCTGGCGCAGGCGCAGCGTCCCGAGGCGCATGAAGAAGAGCTCCTCGACGGATACCTCTCCCGCCATGTTGGGTTTTAGTTCGGTGGACTCACGGGCAGCCTTTTTCTTTTCCACTCTATTGCCTAGTGTGTTCGTCAGCATTATTCACCCAGGTTTGTTGTTAGCAAGTTTCTTGTGACTTACAGCAAAGTGAGCGACACGTCGCCCTGGAGACGGGCCTTGAGCTCGACTTCAACGTCGAGGTTTAGGCCCAGCTGCAGGCGGACGGGCTTGGTCTCGGCCAGGCGAGGCAGGACGGGACCTGTCTTGATGCCGCCGGTGGTGGCGAGCTGCTTGTTGTTGCGGCGGCGGCGGCGGCCCCGCGAGTCAACGCTGGAGCCCATATCCGAGGCCGAATCGTCGAGCTGCCGGCGCAAGTCAGCGAGGACATTGTCCGCGTTTCGGGGGGGGCTGCCGCCGGCGCCGAGTGGGCGGGGACCGGCCGGGGGAGGCGGGGCGGTGGCGGTACCGACCTTGGGAATCATGGGTTGGGAAGACATGGTCTCGTGGTATGGAGGCGGCGGGCCAGCTGTCTCGAAGCTGAGGGTAGTGAAAGTTTGGTGCAGGGTATGCGAGCAAGTCTCGTAGTAGCTTGGCGGCGGAGGTGACTGCTTGCGCGGTGGCGGCCTTCGTTTCCGGGAGGCGCGAACGAGACGGAGCGGCTTGACTTCAAGACTGGTACTACGGCTCGGGTAGTACGGCGGCGGCTGGGCGGCGTAGCCTTCGGGCTTGAGAGGGAGGACGCGGGGGAGCGGAGCGCCGGCGGAGACTCCGAAGGTGTCGGAGGCGGGTCGGAGGTCGGGACCGGTGTAGACGGGGAGAGAGCGGGCTGGTGGTTCGCTTTCCCTAGGCCGGCCGGGGACGCAGAGACAGAACGAGTCGAAGAGTAGATTATCCACACCTGCGCAAAAGAGGCAGAAGGAAGGAGAGTGAAGGGGGGAATTAACTCAAGGTTGATAATGCTTTAAAAAGAGAAGACAAAACTGGGCACCAGGCCGCTGAGAGAAGTGAAGAAGTGTTGAAGAACTTGTTGGTTGAAGTGGATGAGGAATATTTTTCTTTTCGACGGGCATCAATGCCCATCTATATACGCCCATCTCGACCACTCAAGAGCACGGTTCAGCGCTCGACGGCATTGCGCAACCCGTCGCTCGCGCCCGCTCATCGTTGACCTTGCGAAGCCATCTTCAATCGCATGGTCCCAGAAATTCATGCTCTCGTACGATGAGCCAGCGCGCTGAAACGGAAAAGGTCGTCCATTGCTACACCAAAGACGCTCCTCTCCGTGTTTGCGACTCCTCCGGCGATCCGGGCGGCTATGCGGGGGGGTGACCCTTGTTCTACCGTCACGGCGCCGGTGGCAAGGGAGTAGGGGAGTTGCGAAAGAGGAGTTGTGAAAGAGGAGGCGTACCGTGTTCCAGGTCCGCGTTTGAAAGGCCGGGGTGTGGGACGGCTCTTGTCTTGGGGTTCCATCTCTGGGAGCATCAATCCATGCGGGGATGAGACTCTTGGCTTGTTATCACATCGCATTAAGCTCGGACGATAAGCTCAGCGCTCCTCCACTACAACATTTGAGAGTTGGTCAGATCATTATCCTGGTATCAAGAGAAACCAGTTGATGGTTCCCCTCGCATGTTGTTGATGGATGACACGAGTCTGGGCTGCACGCACAGCTGTCAGTCCGTCTCAGAGATCGTCGCACGGAGATCAAGTGTAATCCTCGTCAAACCAACAGTCTAACACACAAGTCTTGTCATTTTCGCCACGTCTCTATCCAAAGAACAATGTCGTGGCAAGGGACCATCGAGAGTCCCGTGTGGTCCAGGCGATGAAGTAAAAAGAAGTGACCAAAACGGCAACCGAGATCAAGCAACGCCCCCACATCTTCAAACGCCTTGTCAATAAGACCAGCCAGGGATGAGCCTCTCATTCCAATTATCCAATGCCATCTCCCGTCATGACCGTCAATCAACCATCTCATCTAAAAAGAAAAGTAAATACGAGATGCATGCGAGCTTGAGCCTCGTCAGAGTTGCAAGCAAATGTCGGAGCGTTCCATTCGTTTGGTTGGCGACGTTGCGCCCTAGCCCCAACCGTCCTAGGTGGGTTGCGTTCGACGCTGAGTGAGCATCAATGCAACATTCCCAAACCCCTTCGCCCCAGAGCATCGGACGATATCGCAACCCCTCGCGTCGCGCCTGTCAGTGTGCCTGTCAGGGGACGCTGTTTTGAAGATCCCAAAAAAATTCTACCATGATTCTTCCAAACTCCGAGCGCCTACCTCGCCTAGCATCCCAGGCTCCCGTCAAGTACAGATGCCAAGTCACTGAATGGACTGGCTCACGTGCTGAGGAGATCTCGCACTGACAGACCTCGCCCCTTTGATGCGCGCCGGTCATTATTCAGCATCAACAAAGCAGCCATGGCCTCTTGGTCTAGTTCGCTCTGAGGATCAAGGGCCGGGCTTGTCAATGTCGACGCTGGCGCCGAGGCATCACTGCGGGCGTAGGGGGGTCCACTGCCAAACACCTGAGGACCGAAAGCTGGTGAAGTCGTGGCTGAGGCACTGAAGCTGTAGCGGCGTGCATCTGTGGATACTGACGAGTATGAGTGCTGACGGTGGCGAGCGGCAACGGCGTCTTGGGCTATCAATGCCGGCGAGACGGAAGGCTGGTGTGCGTATCGGTCGTTTGCGGGCATCGTCGGCGACCCCGCATCCGAGTCTTCCATTTCAACGTCGCCATCGCCAGCGGGATCGCCCCGGAAGGTCGGGTGGAACTCGCGGATGGACGGCAAGCGGCCACGGGCCGTGGGGGTCTGGCGGCCGGACTCTGTGTGGGCCATGTCGTCCTCCTCTTGCTGGGCCTTCAACTTGGCCACACAATCCTCAAGATATCGCACATACTCAATTGAGGCCTATCCGAAAATGTCAGTTCCGCACGGTTTGGGATTCTCGTTCCAAGGGAGTCAACGAACCTGCAAGATGGACAGTTTGTGCATCTCTCCTGTGCACGCCGGAATCATGCTCTTCAACACAGCAAATTCCTCATTCATCTTGCTTCGCCGTCGCCTCTCGATCAGGCTATGTGCCGTTTTTCTCGCAATTTTTCTACCTGCGGCACTCGTCGCGCTTGGTTGCTTCTTCTTGCCCTTATCCCCAGCACCGTCATCCTTTCCAGCCGTTACTGACGATTTTGTAGACACCGATGCTGCCGCTGCTTTCGAAGTAGAGGTCCTGCCTCCCGATTTTTCCTTCCCGGCGCCTCCATCTGCATTTCCGTCCTGAGTCCGGGGTTTCATCTGAATAATCTTGCGAGAGCGGGTTGGGGGAGGAGGTAGCGCAAAGGTATTGTCCTTTGCCTCCTTGGCAGCGGATGATCGACGTCGGGCCTTGACGGTTTCGGCAGGCTGCATGGGGAACGTCGACACGGGCGAGGCCGTCGCAAGCGGGTGAAGTTTGGGGTCGGTGGGTGAAATCCGGGACCCTGAAGGCGATATACGGGAGGCATCGTGGATTGCTGGAGGAGGAAGCTCGAATGAGAGCTGGAAGGTGGCAAGTTGTTGGCTGCCATCCTTGCCCTTGATGTCCGAGGACGAGCCTGGTGTAAGTGGAAGACCCGGTCGAGGCATCTTGGCGAGTGTGGAGATGTAAGATGGGATGTGAGAAAGGAAGAGGAGGAATGGGTGGCCGATATGGGGGGAAATGGGCCTCGATCTCAGAGAACCGGGGCTGTGGAGGCGACCAGCTAGCTCGTGGGAGGAGTGAGAGGCCGACAGTCGGGGAGGGATAGAGAGAAGGCGTCGATAATCCGACGAGGGTAGGTGAGAAGGCTGATCAGGTATGTGTGAGGAGGGAAGGGGAGACTAAAGTCGAGGTCGGTGTCGGCGTGGATATTGGCCCGGTCAATGAAGACGGCGATCCGACGCAACGTGCTGTGATGCGAAGCAGCCGCTGTCACGAGGACGCAATTGAAAGCCGAAATCAGTCACGTTTCCCTCATCGATGCAGAAGCAGGGGAAGCAGAAGCGGAAGTGGGAAGGAAGAGATAAAGAAGGTCTGGGGCCCGTGGGAAGAGCTGGATGGGAAACAAAATGGACTGGCTTGATCGTCGTCGGTGACAGGGTTCGGTGTGATGGAGGCCAGGTCTGATCTGGTCTGGTGTGGTTTGGCCTCGTCTCGACTCGTCTCGTCGCCAGTCGGAGGAGCACGGGCACGAGGGCAGACGCCAGCAAGAATGTGGCAAATGCGAGAGATGACATGCAAGAGAATGCAGACAAGGCGGGAGGGGGAAAGGCAAGAAAGGCAGAGAATAGAAGCAGCTGGATGGAGTGGACAAGAAGTTGGATAAGATACCTTTGTCCGTGAAGCTTGTCTTGTCTCGGGTCTCACACGCCCCAGATGCCAGATGCAATAGCAGACGACCTCAGCAGCCAGTGAAGGAGGTATTAAAATTGGTAAACGAGTCAAGAATTCACAGAGAGAGGGCAACCACTTTCCTCGCAGCACCCCCCGGAGAGAGTAGAAGAAGATGCATACGCTATCTCCATGCCTAGCGCAGGAGGAGCAGGCAGGGCAAGCACGAGCTTGGCCATCAGCACGAGCACGAGAGAAGGAACGCCAGGTCTCCTCCCGTACCTTCCCCCTCTCTCAAAAGGCAAGAGAGTTTTCCACTCCTCCCTCCAATCCACGGTCGCAAAAGCCCACCAGGGGGAGGAGACAAAAAGGACGGACTGCTGGGAAAACCCCCGTTTCGGCCTTGTCGGACGGGAACCTTGGAGGGACGTTTTTCTTGCTCTGGCCAAGCATCATCGAGAAAATGGTCGCGTGCTCCCCGATGCTGTCCAAGTCGTCTGGCGAATCAGCGTGGGGCATTTGCCCATGTGGTCGTTGAGCCTGTGGCGCTCACGGCAGGTGTGCGCTGGGCGCAGGGGTTGTTTTTGGGGGGGCAGGAGCGATTCTGGAGTGGGCTCTTTCTCCAACAGAAAAAAGCTTGGCTCCGTGATCCATCTTCTGTTCCAGGCTTCAAGATTGATGGCGGCGCCGGTCCAAGAGGGAAAGGACGCGGGAAATGGATCATCATGGCGCATGTGAGGTAGATTTGACGTATGACTCGCGTGCGGGAGTCTGGTTGGCCTTCTACTGCAAATGGCACATGGCATCCGGTGTACTAACAATCAGGTACTCTTCCAGTCCAACACGATTGCATCAAACCCTCTTACATGCTTGCAATCCAGTCTGTTCTGTCCCTTATCCTAGACGTCGAAATAGAGGCAGGCCAACCTGGAAGAGACAAGCCTCGCACAGACCCATCCTGACCCCAACTTGCTACACCGATGAACGAATCCAGACAAGACTCGATGGAGCCTTTTGTCCACTCAGCTTTCTACCATTCCTCTCATCAACTTTCCATGCTTTCACCTCGTATAGCTATCTTCGTGCAGACGGGATATCTTCAGAAGATGTACAGGAATCAACACCAACACCACAGAGTCTCCTCATGGCCCAACTACTCCAGACAGAGTAAAGCCATTGGCACCGTCTCTCCCGTCCCTCGCTCAGCCTCCACCTCATCTAGGTTCGCCTCCACACCTCCATATCTTCCCAGACCTCCACTTTATCTCCCCATCTTGGCCTTTCCAACTCCACCTCCTCCACCACATCTCTGCCAAGCACGTCACAGCTCATGGCCTGCCACCAACAACGAGATACGAAATCCACCAGTTCGAGGCCGGACGCGCACGTGTCCCCATCCCAGATCCTGGTGCTCACTCAGACCCTTTCCAACACTGGTCGAGCCCTCCAGCTGGTTGAATAGTCGACGAGCTAGGGCTGGGGGGCCGACAACCAGGATCGACAAGGGTCTACAAGGGGGGAGGGTCATCTCCATTAACCTGTATTCGTTCGACTGCTAGGATGAGCACGTGTCCTCGGCCTTCCCTCCAGCGGCTGTCAATTGAGTCCCTCCTCAAGGTCCACGGTCCTTCCATCCATCCGTTCATTCATCCTCAGCTCTAGGGTAATCCCACCCATCACGGGCTCGTGTGAGCCAACGTGGGGGGGCTCTGCGGCGTTCTGAGACTCCACCCCCTGGAGATCCGCCGGCATCACGGACTTCGCTGCTCCCGCGATTCAGTATCCTTGGCCGACTTGATCTTTACAATCAAAATCTAGACCCAAAGCGCTCTCAACAATTAGATCTCAAGGTGCATTCTTAGGGAACTGCTTCGAAACAGAAATGACAATTGGTGGTGTTAAAGACGGATGGGGGCTGAGTGGGGTGGTTCATGCTAGAACTCTCACTACGTAGTAAAACACAAGGCCCAAAACACATCCCATCAAGCTGAAGTGAGAATGCCAAAAATTAATGGCACAGTTTTAGTAATAGACCCCAACACAAGAAGATTTACACCAAAGCAAACCCGGAAGGCTGGTGCCGACTGGTCGTGGTAACGGGCTCCGCGAATGGGTATTTTCGCCGGACCTACCCTAAATGACAGACGTGACAGACCCAAGAAAATATCGTACCCTCTTCAATTAAATCAGACAGGTTGGTGAGCTATTGTTGTATGATTTGAGGTTTACTAGTTCTTGCCGCTAAAAGAGGTGTTTTCCCTCTTCGGAAGCCGATTTTCTTCTACCTCCTCAGCCATCAAGGCACTTTTCTCTGTCACAGGTCGACCCTGTCTGTTGGAACTTGTAAGTGAGTCCCACAGTCATCTTCAAGATCTGTCACAACTTCGCTTTAGGTATACCAAAACAATGCAGCTCACTTGAGCCATAATTGATTCGCGCCAAAGACTTTGTTTTCTCCGTGCATAGAAGATGGAAACCCCGCGTCAGGCTCGTTGCCATCCAGCGTTACATTTCCACAAAGCGTTGACCAGCTGAAACTGCGATTCTGTTTGGCGACGCGCAACGACCCCGGGCCCTTCTATGGACCTGTTTCAGCAGAGAGACGCGACGCGTAAATGATTACCTAGATGCTCATGATGTGGACAGTGTCTGTGAATGCGGCGTCGGGGTATTTATTGTGCACCAAACCACCAAAGTCAGGCCAATATGACTTGTTGAAACTGTGTCTTTGGCTGCTCACGTCCTGCCCAATGATCACTCATGCTTATTCAACACAATTTTCTCTCTAGGGCTATGAAAAGTGAATCTCGAATCCCCAAGCTGCAATGTTTGCAATGTCTCGTGATGATTGAGGAAGCGAAGCGTCACTAACACGGCCTCGAGTGTCACCCATTGTAGCCAACCATTCAAATTCCGCAACGAACAGTATGGTTATGGATTGAACCTACCATTCTTTCTTCCATGGCATGTTTATAATGTTGCCGATATTTCTTTCACCTTCTTTTCGTAGCCGTCTTTGAGCAAGTCGACCATGCATCATCAAGTAGTCCCCCACCCATCTCTCCCACTCATCTATAAACGTCGCAGTTTTAGTCAATACTCTCCAGATTCTCAAAAGACATTAGAAAATACTCTGTCTAGCGAATATCTTCCTCTATTTGTAAAAGTCAACATCCTTACCTCCGTTCTCTGCTACCTTGGAATCCCACTGCGGTAGGGAATCATACGCCGGCGGCGGACCCATCTCCTTCACCAGTGACGCCTTTCTCGTCTCAACCACCATCACAGTCATCAGCGCCGATATGATAACGTCCATCCTGATGTGCGCTCTCGCGTCGTCGCATACAAACTGCGGCGGCGCCATGCCGCCGCGGAAGTGCACCGTCGCCAGATCTCGCGATGAGCGACGAGGATCGTCGTAGCCGCCGTCTGGGCACTTGGCCGGCGCCTTGACCCTCACGATGCCAGCTCCTTCGGTTTCGAAGCCTGACCAGCCCTCGCAGACGAAGAAGGCCTCTGGAGTACCGCCGTCCTTGCCAGACTCCCACCACAGCCCGTATGCATCACCCAGTTTCCCCAGCGACGTTCTGTCCCCACATGAGGCGGAGCTTATTTCCGAGACCGCCAGAGCTCGACCGCTCAATGGTTCGGCCGGGGACGATCTTGTGCGACGGCGGCACGGCGTCGAGGGTCAGCGTGGCCGCTCTCCAGGCGCCCGGGCGCGCCAGCTCCAGGGTGGGCCCGACGTCGACCGTGCAGACGCCGCTCCAGACGCCACGGACCGGGTGCCGGCGCTGCACGGCCAGCGTGTTGAACTCGGAGCGCGACCGGATGCTCGGCTGGGCCTTCACGGTATACAGCGGCTGGTGATGCGCCGCGCCGAGATAGAACCGCTCGGCGACGGGCCGGAAGTGGAGTTCCGTCTTCCGGAACAGCCAGAGCACGAGGGTTGCGGGGTGACGTTGCGGATGACGTTGCGGATGAGTCCGCGAGGTCAAGGTCCTGTTGGAGGCTCTCGTAGTATCCCGGGGGCATGTCATCCTGCATCGATCCAGCAGAGGCATCGGGGACACTAGGTCCTAGGGTAGGCCCGACTCCAGAGCCGATGGGCTGGGCGACGGGTGCTGAGGAGCTCGGGCTGTCCGCATAGAAAGAGGCTGCGGCGTTGTAAAAGTAGTCGAGATTGTGAGGGCTCGACACTGGCGCACCGGTACCGTCAAAGTTCAGAGGCAGCGGTGCTGGCGCCGTGTTCAAGGTTTGGGGTGTTTCCGGAGCTGGTGAACTGGGCGAATAGTCATCTGCCCACGCCGGTGGCGGGTCAACTGGTGCATGCGACTGCTTCACAGCTAGCTTTCGAACAGGTATCTCGATCGTTCAACGTTATCACTTCCGGCGGGTCAAATAGTTGACGTGGAAGAATGGGATGTTGAACCAAACCCCAGTACAGTTAAGAAGTCTTGAAGACAGAGCATCAAAAATGGTGGCGCCGCCCTCTTTGTCAATATTCTCTGCCATCACAGTGACTATGTCTGAGACCCTGCTTTTTGCGGCAAAGCGTAGCAATAAGGCTGTGCTATGAGGCTGGCTGAGGACCGCTATCCATAGTTTAGCTGAGCTTTCTCATTGTTTTAAATTATCACAGCCTAAAGGTTAATGCAACGGTGCATGTACGATTTGAGTAATAGTGAACATAGCTATGGAGCAAAAGTGGCAACGACTATCCATCTATTCTCCTTCTGGCAATCATAAGCATGCACACAATAAAGGCCAAGACCAGGCTATTACGTAGTTGATCCTTTGTCGGCGGCGCTGGTGTTTGCGGAATACAGGATTTGGTATTAGAGTCGCAGATAGCTTGCGCTTTGGGGCTGAGCTGAGGGCTTGGCAGTGGGACGGAAGGGTCTGAGGCGGCCACTTGGAGATCAGTCAACAGGACAAGACGCGTTTTTGATGCTGGATGCTTTGACAAGAATGCGATGTCTACTCTGCTCCAGCGTCGGAATACTGTAGCTGACGGGGTTACCGGCAACCAGGTGTGGTTGGGGTCTCGCACCAATTCATCGCAAATAATGGATTGCGGCTGAAGATGGATACTGATCGAATTCAGCTTTTGAAGATATCATGCCCCTAAAATTTGAGAGCCGTGGCTGTCTGTCAGCATTCCTCGCGTTGTTCACAGGTTCCAGACTAGTCCTTTGTTAGTTATTAGGAGGCCGCCGAGGTTACAGCCAAACCATACACATGCTGCCATGTATTTAAGCATAATTATTCTCCGCCATGGACTGGGCTTTGTTTTGCTCACATCTGCCTCAGTGACATCTGATCGGGACCAATCTGAGTAACATGGACATTGAATCCCTCAAGACGAAGCTGATATCGACCGCTGGGCAAGCGGGGCACCCGGCGGTTGACGACCCTAGCTGGGAAGATCGGGATGCTGAAGGTTTGTGGCCGATAATACCTGCTGTCGCCTTTAAGAGATATCACAAATCGCTGATCGTTACTGCTCGTCTTAGCCAACCCCGGACGCGACGGACTCGATGGCCGATGCGCGACAAGCCCGACCAGGGGCTCACCGGGCTCCGACATACGAGTTAGCCTGTTTTACTCACCCGAAGAGCCGGCTGTCGTCCAGATCCAAGGAAATGGGGCGCATTCGGGGATGGCGTGGAAGGCCAGTAAGGACGAGAAGATGCTCCTCGACGCAAAGGGCGGCGACGGTGGCGATGGTGGTCGAGGAGAAGACGGCCAGGAAGGCGGTCAAGGCTGCCACGGCGATGATGCCACAAAAGATTTCGGAGCATCGCGAGGCGGGGATGGTGGCCGTGGCGGGAAGTCAGTATCTCCCCTTCGTTTATGAGATGCCGGCGCGACTCTTTCGCTGACAATTCGCAGCGGTGGATATGGAACAAGCGGTGCCGATGGCGCTGGAGCAGGCAACGTGTTTGTTACCGTCGACGAAAATGACACCGACCTCCTTGTCTCGCTCATAATCGACGTCCAGGGCGGTGCTGGAGGCATCGAAGGCCGACATGGCGAGGGTGGACAAGGTGGACAAGGTGGACAAGGTGGACCAGGCGGAAGCGGAATCAAATGGTAACTCAAGCACACGCGCAACCCCAAGTGGGATCGTTTTTGAGGCAGCTGTTTTGCTAACGAATTCTCCAGGGTTGATGAGAAAGGCAACTCACAATCACGACCTTCAGCGAGCAACGGCGAGAATGGAAAACCTGGCAAGAGACCCTCGATACATCTCACCCGAGGCAAGTCGTACGTATAACCCTACCACTCAAAGTTTGCTTGTCATTGGCCTAATGTAATCTCAGGGGCCCCGACGGTAGCGTTCAGATCAAAGTCAATCGCGGAGACTTGAGTGAAGTAACGTACACGAGCGTCTACTCTCTGCAGGTCGCCGGGTTCGACATCATCGACGAGAACCAGGACGGCATCAACGAGCCTGGCGAACACATCTTCGTAAACAACATTCGCGTCAAAAACGTCGGCGGCATGCCCTCGCCGAGCGCGAGCACGGTAGAGCTCCTCATCCAGGAGACGTCGTGGCTTGCACCCATCGCTACTGAACCTGTCTGGCTACCGCAATCGATCCTGCCAGGCCAGCAGGTCGAGATTCCCGGGACGCTGAGGGCCTTTATTCGGAATCGTGTCGAGAGCCCTGAGATGGACAAGCTGGAGGTGACTGAGGACGTTCGGCTTGTCGCCATCTTCAACGAGAGGATGCAGAGGGCGCTGCCGGACTTTTGCGACCCATCCCCCATCATCATCACCTACCCTCTCACATTCTCACCTCCGACATATCTCGACTGCGTAGCGAAGGGTGACAATGTTCGCTTCAAGTGGGAAGTAAGTGCATCCCTCGATTGTTATACCCGGTACGGTTCGAGGATTTGGCAACTAACTACCATTGAAGTTACACAACAAATCGACAAAGTCGTACGGAATCAATGGGACCCTGAAGAGAGCTGTCGCCACGAAGCTCAAAGATCCCAACCGGTTCTTTGACTTGACGAGTGCCACAGGAGATAATCCCGACGAAGCAATCGACGAGATTCCAGAGCTGGAAGCCAACTACGTGGCCGAGATTCAGCAGGAATTTACCGTGGACCCGAACACCATGGAGTTCGTCGATGGGTTGCTCACGTTGGATCTGAGCCTTGCGGACCCCATCACGGGCGCCATACGCCGCATCCAGACGTATCAGATGCAGATACAAATCTCGGGTCTCTACAGCCTCAGCCCCAACCCCAGCTACCTGCTCATCGTCAACGCAAAGACCCCCAACTACGCCATCCACCAGATCATCATGCTGATCCGGTCCAGACTGCGGACGCGCCTGGATATCTTCAACGTCAGCCTCACGGGCTCCTTCGTGAGCCCCGTCACCAAAGAGAGCGTAGTCAAGTCGTACGTCGGCAAGAGCGTCATCATCTTTGGCAACGAGTTTCCCTGGTTTGGTTTTGGGCAGCCGGATGACGATGAGTCTGACGCTGCGCAGCCCACGACGGTCGATCCTTGGGACCTGCTCGATCCGCAGGAGACGGGCATTCTCTGCAAGGGCGGGACCAACGTCCTCTTCGCCAACGTAGATGATATGCTAAGCCTCAATGACTGGGCGACACAGGGGGTCTTTCCTGAACATGAGTTCAGTTCCACAGCGGAGTCAATCACGGATAAGAATGCGGCCAAGGCGGTTCGTGCTCTTCGGAAGTCTGCCCTCAGCGGCGAACCGGCGAAGACGCAGGCTCACCGTTTCCGAGTCAAGAAGGGCATCTTGCGTTTGCGAAGCATCAAGACTCGAGCAAACAGGGCCGCCGAGTCTGCAGCGGAGAACTTGAACAAGAAACTTCCGCTGCGGCGATTTGTCGTCATTCCCGACCGATCCACGATCAACGAGGAGGGCGGAACAGGTACCGTCGTCATCATTGAAGGTATCCCGAAAACGGCGACCCTGCTCGCCTCCCAGGGCTTCTATCTGCAGACCAGCCCCCCAAGCCTCACAATATCAGACTTTGACATGTTCACGATCGTGTCCATCTTTCCCTTCTCCGTACGAGCTCGTATGTTCTGGAACCTTGTGGGCCGCGCGGATGCCAACGGGCTAGCATGCGATGCCTTGTACGAAGGTGTCGAGGGATGGTGGAATCAAGAAGACAGCAAGGTCGACGAAAAGGTAAATCGCCCCTCACAGTAAATTTACGCTTTGTGTGGAGGACTGACCTTCAACCCTAGGTTCTGGAAGCGATCAGCCTCTCCCTGCAGTACGACATAGCGAGCGAGATCTATCGCTTCTGCGCAACTCGCCCGCGTTTCCCGGATCCTTTGAGCAATTCCGAAAAGCTGGCACAGCTACTTTTATTCAGCGAGTTCTTCACCATGGCCTCGATTGTCGCCAGTGGAAAGGTCACCGATGTCAAACAAGCCCAGCTGTTGACCCAGACGCTGGGCGCAGTTCACGCCATGTCCAACAGCCTCTCGGGGTGGCAGTCGGTGAAGGAATCGTTCCGCTACTTCGGCAACCGCAAGGGGCGACTCACCGCGAAGCTGAACAAGACCATACAGTCGTGCATTGCAGCAACATGCTCGCGAGACGTGGTGGTCGCTATCAAGGAACACGTCGAGCAGCAGTCCGAGAAGGTCAAGGACATCATCGTGGGCGCAGAGGAGACGATCGGCCATAAGAACTTCGAGGGCGTCTTGCGCCATGAGTTGGCTAAGGTCGTGGACATCGACGAAACCGGCTTCCATGACTTGACCAATGAGAACCCGCTCAGCATCGCGTTGTGCGGCACATCGCTCAAGCTCCATCGAGATCAGTCCCACGTCCATCGGCAGAACCAAGAAAACCTCAGCAACCATGCCAAAGGGGTCTTGCACGCCCTTGTGAACCCGGTTGATGATGATGCCTGAGGATATTGTAGAAGTGTTGGAAAGATGCAGGATGCAATAACATAAGACATCCTAGATGTCAGTTCGGCTTCGAGAATGCACAAGGCGCCACTCGTACCTCAAGTGCCTTTGGTCTGCATCATAAAGTGCCAGAGAGGATGAAATATTGTATTCACCAGCCATAGCAAGAGGCTGCTACCATTTGATGCGCGACGAGAAATCGTCAGCATCGCCATCTGGTTCAGAGAGAGTGGGAAAGAATGGGATAAAGGGAGAAGGCGCGAGAGCACTTGATAAGGTGGGACTTGGGCTTCTTTTAGCCACGGCCACAACCAGTCACGGGGGGACAGTCCAGCAGCCACAGCGCCTCAAGGCTCTTGTGGTTACAGCAGTTACAGTGGCTGCACCAGTCGCTTCAAATTAGACAACCTACCCGATCAAGCATTAACTTAGTCTACATCTTCAGCATGAATTTGGTGATTTTATAATAAAATACCTCCGTGGTTTAGAATCTAATTTTGTTCTATTTTTTATTTATTTTTTGTATTTCATTCTCCCATTTAATAATAACAGTGCTATTCCAATATACTCATTCTATAATGGGCGTCATTGGTGTGTGCGGTGTTCTCCTTTCCCCAGAGGCTTACCCACTACACTCAGTATTATTAACTCAATAGAAGACATTAGCTTGCATTTACGGCTTAAGCTAACTCATTACTATTAAAAGACTTAATTTCGATCCTTTCCAGTTACCTAGCTACTAAAAACAAACACCCAGATCCATATTCACACAGCTCTTTTACCTCTATGTCACTTACATCGACCATACAGACAAATATCAAACACAATTCAATTGCAAACGCACTCTACTGACTACGGGCAAAATAAGATAACAAATCTCCAACAGCTCCCAAGCACTAGTTACTAAGTCAACGCACCAGGTATCAGTTTGAACCAAACAAACCAGTTCTAGCGCTGGTGCCATCCTTGGGCTTGGGGAGCTGGGTAAACAGGGTCTGAACCCAGCCAACGCTTTGCGGGGCTTCGGCAGAAATCCTGGGGTTTTGGTTATCAATTGAAGGATAACTATGCCGGGTTTCAAGAAACTCTCTGCAGCCATTGGCAGTCGACTCCGTCTTAGTGCGAGACTTAGACTTAGAAGAGCTGTGCGAGCCAGAAACGGCAAACAGACCACAGCCCACAGATAAGTTAGCCGAGGTGGAAGACGCCGAGACTGCACTTTCGAGCTTGGTCGTGTCTCCGAATAAGTGGCAAAGTCATGTCAGAGATGTCTTGGAAACAAGGCGATTGAGCGTTAAGGGAACTTGCACTGAGCTGTTCAAGATATGAGTCGTACCTCAAGCAACTAGTGTATGAGAGCGGCACGATCAACCCCTTCAAAACGGTTGAGGCAGTCGATCTCAGCACACGGTTGTGCCTCACGGCTTTCAAGGGAACAAATCTGTATCGTGGCTTGCTGACGGGTTGCAGTGTGATTAGACCATTAAGCTACCGGGCGACCCAAGTTATCTTGTAAAGAGGCGGTGAGACTTCTGACTCTTCTCTCAAAAGTACCTTACCCGGGTTGAGACCCATATGGATGAGGTTTTCAACGGCCATTGGTGGGGTGACAATTAGGATTGGTTCGAGCTTAGCAACTTCTTGCCCTGATTCTATATGTTCAAGCAGAGAAGATCAAAGGAGCTTGACCTAGTGACTCTCTCAATGGGTACACGATTCTATGCACTACTACTTGCCTATTCTTGTTTCTTTTCAGCTGTCTTTCCTGGGGTACTTTCGTTTAGTATTTACAGAGGGTTTATGATACCACTGCTGTCCATCTCCATGCTATATCATGGCACTCTTGCACTGCACAACTAGTTACCAGGAGTCAATTTTATCTTTCTTCCCCTCCAGCGTTGTTCTCTTCAATTGAATATGACCAGACAGACTCACTGATTCAGGCCTTCTCCTTCTCGCACTACAATTCCCCCTTTGCGAATATGAGCACGCTCACCGCCACCACAACCACATACGACCATAGCTCTTAGAAAATACGGGATCCCGTCCGCTCTCCCTTAGTCAAGCTGAGAAGCGGTGGATTAGTACTCGGGTCGGTGACGACCGGGGAATCCCCACTGTTGTATGTTTTTTTGCTCCTTTTGCCATTTCTTCGGACTTAATTGACTCCCCCACATCTAACGAACATGACCCCATTCGCAAGCACTCCCACCACTATAAACTCCTACATTGGTTTTAGCGCATGGGACTGAGGATTAAAATCGAATATTAATAACTAAAATATGCCGCGATTGTCGAGCCGCAAGTAATGCATTAACCGTCAAAGGGTTTAGATACATGTTCGCTAAATGAGAACCTCTGCTGTTAAGAAGGCTGCCTGAGGCTGAAGCTAGATAGACGTTCGTCCCTATGGCAGTCAGCACCCAGGGGCTTGACTACGCAGACTTCGCTAGCGAGGCTGCCCTAGATGCTCTGATGTAGGGTGGGGAATTCGCTCTGAGAATTTGTAATCTGGATTCGAAGAGCTGCTCGGTATGGTTTAGAATTTATTGGAGTAATTACTACATGTATAAACGTTACCGAATATTTTACAGATCTTATGGCAGCGTCTTACCATGGCCATCGTGTTTTTGTCAAGCTACTTCTTGAAAAGGGCGCCAATGTCGAGGTGAAAGATGAGCGTGGTCGGACGCCACTATGGTGGGCCGCCCGGAATGGGCACGAGACCATCATCAAGCTGCTGCTCTAGAAGGGTGCCGAATCCAAGGACGAACTTAGTCGGACGCCGCTATGGGGGGCCGCTTTGAATGGGCGAGAGGCCATCATCAAGCTGCTTCAACGAAAATCTCAATAACTACGAGGCCTTACTCTTCCCCCATTTCGGAAAATAGTACTTGCATAGCCTGTTACAAGCAACAAGAGCTTTTAATACCTTGATCCTGAACCTACTCCTACTATAGACGGCAAAGTAATGCTTGCTCCCTCCTAGTGCAGGTCGCGGCCAGGCCGTGACAAACGGCGTAACGATGTAGAGAGTCTTCACTTAGGGCGGCTCCATTCATTGTATCCTCAAATGTATAGCCATTATCACCGCTATCGGGTTCAGAGTTGCGATGGTAATGGTGAATGTAGATAATTCTAAATAGTTTGTTCAGGGTAACTTAATATGAGAGAATGCGCATCAACACTCTCGGCATGACCGCTTCTAAACCCTGGGGGTAACAGACTAAGCGCCATGATGGAGGGGGCTGCCTGGCACGGCTCCTCTGTCATCTAGGAAAGTCCCTTGTCGCGATACCCCATGATCGAGAAGTTCTTCATCAAATCTCTGTAACAGGCTCAACCACGGCATCCAGGCGACGAGGTACCGGATAAATAACGACCGCTTGTCCTGCTGCTGGTCTAAACTCCTGCCGCGCGCCTTGTCTCCGCTACTGGTGCGTGACAGACTTCGGGCCGTGTCTAACAAGCCGCCTTTTGACGTCTTCTCCAACTGTACTACTGTCTTGGGGAAGAACTTCTCCTTCACGAGAGCGTAGAGAGTCGTGGCGAAGCCAAAGAGGCCAACGAGGAAAGGTAACAGCTGGCCTGGGTTTGACAAGGCATTCCCATCACGTCCACCGAGGACGCCCGCGATGTGGTTGAAGTTTAGGGTAAATTCAACCATGATGATAGAGTAGATGAGCCAGGCGAGATTGGCCACGCGAAGGACCTTGTACATGATGACTAGTCTTTTCGCATTTCATTAGAACTGTCTTGAAAGAAGATAACAGTAATGCAGGACCTACTCATTAGTCTTTAAACCTGTCACGTATCGAGGACGAGACCATGCGTCCGCTCGCGCTGAGTCGGCCCAACTCTTCCTAAAAGAACCCTGGAGGTTCTCGAGACAGAACCACCCTGCAAGGCCAGAAACGAGCATCATGGCGCCGAACCAGGCCGTGCAGCACGCGCAGACAATCAGGTAGTAGTAACGAATGCCCCCCGTGATGGGCAACTTTGAGAAGAAGAAGGTGTAAGTCACTGAACACTCTGAGGGATTAGGAGGCTGCACGCCATCTGTCAAAGCCGTCATGGAGTCGAGCTTGCCCGTCACGCCCCAGCCCCAGAACCAGGCCCCGTAGGTACTGACGGCGAGGCAGATAAGCATGCGGATATGAGTGCCGTAGCCGCCGAACAAACGGACGGCGACAGGGCCATTGTCTTTGTATAGACGAGTGCGGTAGCCCCAGAGGGAGAGGGTGCCAAACACAGTGCCGCCACAAAGGTGCATGAGGACCAGACCGTCGACCTGGCTCAATGTGCCGCTGACGGAGTCGTTGAGCATGGCAATGAGGAGGGTGAGGAGAAAGATGGTGTTGGTGTCGGCGGCCGAGGGAATGGACGAGGCCAGTAACGTATTGGCGATGTATGCTTGGAGCCAGGTGAAGTAGATGCCGAGACGGACGCCGAGACCGTAGTAGTCAGAGGCAACAGCGGTTTGGCACTCGATGCCACCCGCACGGGGAAGGATCATGGCGGCGGTTTGGAAGAAGAAGACAAGAGACAGCCCGAAATAAAACAACGAAAAGGCGACATGGCAAGATAACACAATGGAGGTCTTTTAAACAGGCAAGGAACAGCTTGAACTAAAATGAAAAATATGCCTACTTTACGAAAATCCATTTCAAAACTTTAGTCCCAAGCTAGAGACGCCACCTCCCCTTATCCCTGCAAATACCTCAGCCTCAGCTACATGGCAGGTGAAGATGCTACATGATACCGACCACGACATCGCCTGGATCACCAGTGGTGATAGGGGATATTAAGGAATAGGCGAGCGCTTGGAAGCGCTGTCATATAGAACCTATGATAACACTCTGATCAACTGCATGTACTTGATGCACTTTTTACAAGAAAGAACAACGTGTAGCTTCAGTATGAGGCAAAATTTTACAAATGCTCCTCCGAACGGTGGGTGCCTCCATGAAAGGGACTTTGGTCAGCTCAATTTCGCCGCTCGATGGGCGTTGTCAGAACTAATGCTGAAGGGAAGGGAAGGCAGGTCGCATGCCTCTACCCAAAGGAATATAGTAACCGTAAAAAGGCAAGAGTAGAAGCAGCTAGCCAGGACCAGGGCCCCTGGGGCCTCGGCAAGATCAATCCAATCACTCGCTTACTACCCTGCTCCTTCATGCATATATATTCACTGTAGCACCGAGAATGCAGCAGGGTGGCTCCAGGACTATCACCCGCCTTTGCTTCTCGGCTAGACACCGTTTGACTTGTCTGAATTGGCTCCATCGGGATCCACCAAAGAATAATTAGAACTTGCTGAGAGTGCTGACCAGTGCGGCCAACCCTCCTGGCCAGCCACTTCGAGACCGTCAAGCAGAGGCTGCAGACCAGCACTCGCCCCGGGTGCCTATAGCCGATGTGGCTGGCTGGCGGCCCGGTGTGATCTATTTGGGTATGTGAACCGTTGAAGGTGTCAAATAACTAAACCAAGCTGGGTATGGAGTTCGGAAGCGTTCCTATTTTGGCGTTTTTAGTCGTCTCAGACACCGGCCAATACCCACTTATCCTAGGCGAGGGATGCGGACACTTTTCTTCCTAAACTCTCCACTAGTGAACGTTGGGGTTGGCGCTGCCGTGAGCGTTGCGTCACGAAATGGAAGAGATCTTTGTTGGAGAATCGGCAGCCATGACGCGTCGGTCAGGAAGAAGAGTGAAACTGACTGCAAAAGATCGGTGGACTGCCGCAGGGATGGACGAGTAGATATGGGTGTCGCCGAGAGTATTTCAGACGCCAAGATCGAGGAAGCTGTTGAACAGAAGGGTGGTCACGTGCGGAGTTATAGGTCCTAATGTTGCATGTAGATGCATGAGATATCTCAGGGGCAGAGACACTTCCAGGCATACAACAGAACAGAACAATCAAATGAGAATCGGACATCAATGGACAGAATACCCGTGCTGTCTGGCAGAAGCTTGCCGTGCCGCAAACGTTTGGGAGATGGTTGTTTTGCTCCCCGATGGCTTCGCGACCCCATGTGGTTAGGACGGCAGCCGACTCCCAGGAAGACAGCGTCGACGAATCGCGCCATCCACGCGTCGTCCCTGCTCCTGGCGAAGACGTCCTTCGCTGCCGGTCGAGTTACAGGATACTCCGGAGCATGGCTCACATGTGTCTTTGTTCCCTCCATTGGCTCTCACACTTCCATGCTGCTTCGCTGAGTTGGGGTTCGAGCAGAGGAGGACGATACCCGTAAATCGAGCCTTGCCGTCACCACGACGTCTTTTGCTCTTTATTTTGTGAAACTGGGGCAGGCGCAAATTGGTGAGAGAAGAGATGGAATGGGCAAAGTCATAGTTAATGAGTGTGTGACGATGTGGTGTTAGGTAAAGAGCGGCTCGAGGCCGGTGGTCGGTTTAAACTCAACTCATTTTCCCGGTCTTGGGCAATGAGAAGGAGAAAATCCTTGTAATCGGGCTTGGACTACTGTGTCATTCATTTTTAGCCGTTGATTTTCGTATCATGTACCCCCTAATCTACCTAGGGAGTTGGGCTGCTATGTATCGCCATCGTCCCAAAGGCTCCGCATTGACTGAACGAAGAGGACCAAGATCGTCACGACAATGTCACCGATCTAGCCCTTGACGAGTATAACAAGCAAGACAACGGTCAGCATGAGTAAATATATAGTGAAATCCCTATCGAACATCCTCCTGTCCCGCCTTGGGCCTTGGTCGGGGCCAGTGTCCCACATAGGGTAAGCCGTGATATCCTCGCTCTCGCATTGATCTACCACGGCATTCTTTTTAACCCGAAGCCGTCTGCAATTCACTGTCTCTGCCACTGCCAGTTATCACGTAGCTGGACAAGCACGTACCTTAGGCATAAGTCGCTTTTTCTGCTACCTTAAAACCGAACGGTCTTCCTCTTCACTTTTCTCCCAACTCCATTCTCACATCAACACCGACAACAAATCAAAGTTAGATCCTCACTTTTCAAGTTCACACGACCATCACAAAGATCTACCCGAGCTCCCAGAGGGCTCAAGTGACGCTACGAGTTTCATCAGACCAAGCCCGCATCCAACATGGCCACCCGAAGCCATAAGCGCAAGAGGACCTCATCCGAGGTCACCTCAAATACTCCAACGAAAGCGGAAGACTCGATCATCAAATTCGACCCAGATGGGGACCTAGTCTTGGTCGTTGGCACCGGTTCCCCCCAAGAATTGCTGGTCGATTCTCGAGCACTTCGTCGAGCTTCCCCCGTTTTTCGCGCCATGCTCAGCGACCGGTTCTCCGAAGCCAAACCAAAAGAGGGCATTTTGAAGGTCGAGCTTCCCGAGGATGACTTCGACGCATTCGCAGTGCTCATGGATATCGTTCATGGCGTCTTTGATCGAATCTCGTCCAAATTGTCCGCTCAAGAGCTGTACGACATGTGCATCTTGACCAACAAGTATGACATGACACAAGCCTTGCGGCCGATCTTAGCATCAGAGGCCAATGCTGCCTACAAAAAATGCAGCGGTCCTTCGCATGAATCAACGCCCCAGCTCTTGTTGCTGTTCATCGCCTGGGGAACAGGGCAGCACGACGATTTCAAGGCTCTGTTGATGAATATCGCCTATTTCGCCCAGCCCGGCCCAGAAACAACCCTCAGTTACGAAGATGATGATTTGCAAGAGCATGAGAATGAATTTTTTTATCGTGCTTATGGTAGGAATCACAGTGTTCTTTGCAACTTGCAATGCTAACCTTTCAAGCATCCATTGCCAAGTATCGCCAGGCGATTTTAACTGCCACTCTGGACAAGCACTGTGGTGTGCTCATGTGCCAACTTTATGACTTGTTTGTTGGTTTTTACGACGACAACATTCGCTGCGAACTCCATGGCGACGATTTCCCAACTCGCTCTGCGGTACTTGGAGAGTATTTTCGAAACTGCTGGAGAATCGGCCTCACGGATGGCTTCAACGATGATTACGATAACCCAACATTCTCGGGGAGTTTATTCAAACTTGAGGAGAATTTCAAGGGACTTGCAAAGTCAGACCTGAGTTGCAAATGTGGCGGGCGAGCTGCAAAAGTATTGGCAGCTATGGCAAAGGAACGCGACTAGCAGGCTTCTCAGCTGTTGACAGACCATCAGAGGAAGCATCTGAGCATACAAGCTGCAAAGCTCAATCCGTCCAGCAAGCGTTAGAAGGTATATCCTTTGATTGACAGCGCACGGAAAGGTTCATTGGTTGCGGAGATTGCTACATCTGGGACACGTGGGATGGGGAACGGCGGAGAATGAACATGGCAATAAACGCCTAGCAGGGACACATGAAGGACAGGGTCCCAGGATTTGATGCAAAACAGGTAGCTCAGGTCAGACACAGAACAGAGAGTCGGCCATGGTTGCCTGCTGACATGGCTTGCCTGCTGACATGGCTCTTCCCCCGGTTCGTTAGGGCATTAAAACCCCTCACGTCGCTGTTGTCTCGTCCATTTGCGCTATCTTGGCCTTCCCAATTCGGCCATGTCCTGAAACCTCACTGGCCAGCTCGCCAAACCCCACCCTCCGGCCACTAACACGGCGCGCCCTTCGCCTCTCCCCATTCACGCTTGACATCCCCCCCCTCTTCTTTGCACAGACTGTCTCTCTGACATTGTTTTCACAGTGATCGCATCTCCTGCTCCTCAAACTCCCCATCTCCCTACCGACAACATTCCCGACATCACGTCATCCGCCATGGCTGCCAACGGCTCCACCGCGGAAAACCTCCTCCCCCTCACCGGCGGCTGCTCCTGCGGCCTCATCCGCTACCAGCTGACCCGGTATCCAATCCTCGTGCACTGCTGCTACTGCGCGGCCTGCCAGCGCCAGACGGGCTCCGCCTTCGCCCTCAACGCCGTCGTCGAAGCCTCAGCCCTCGAGCTGCTGGCGTCGTCCGCCGCATCCCCGACCGACCCCGGCCCGGAACCCGTCCCCATCGGCCTCACGCCCGCCTTCGCCAGCCTCACCGGCGCCGCTCCTCCCACCGGCTCCTCCGCCGCCCCCGCGCTCGTCTGCATCCCGACCGAGTCCCAGCTCGGCCAGACCGTCGCCCACTGCCCGGCCTGCCACACGGGGCTGTGGAACTACTACGCCGACGCCGGGCCGACCGTCGCCTACGTGCGCGTCGGCACCCTCGACCGCGCCCGGCAGGTCGAGCCCGACGTGCACATCTACACGCGCAGCCGCAGGGCCTTTCTCGCCGCCATCGACGACGGCAAGCCGCAGTTCGACGACTACTACCCCAGCCGCGACGCCTTGGTGACGGGGGACGCCTTGGAGAGGCTGCAGGCGCTGAAGCCCGTCGTCAACAAGTGGCGGGAAGAGATGAAGGCTACTCTTAGCAAGTGATCTGATGGCGTGGAACACATTAGACAAGGATGAGCAATCCAGTCTATTCAGAAGAGAAATCCTCTGTATTCACCAAGGCCTACGCCCACGTCCAATCTAGAATATATATATATATATACACACCAGCCCACCCTTACAAACCAGACACCTATGTGGTATGCCATCTCGGCAATGTACTGACGTTGATCCGCCACACTGGGGGGGAATCCAAACAAGCCCTGCCCCAAGCCGCCCCAAAGTGGTTGAGAAACCATGGAAAAAAGAAAAGAGAAAAGTCGTAATAAAAAAGAACAAATGGCAAGCCGAGTGACCCTTCTCAAACGCCACTAATATCGCGTAAACAGAGAATATGTAAAACCCGAGTGTTGAGTATCAAACACATAACCAAACCACTCCGAGTGATTCGTGAAATAGGGAAATAGGCGGCATAATGCATGCAGGGGCGCGTACCCCCCAAAAAACCGCCGTCGGATGCAATATAATAGAGAGGAATCGTTCATCAGCGATGCTGTAATGACCGTTTTGTGCAATGAATAAGAGCAAATGCTGCCAACACCGCCAGGGATGCATCATGGCTGAAGAATGTGGATGTGAGAATAGATGCAACAACGTCCAGAAATGTCTGACGTTAGACTAATACACCAACGAGAGTTCCATGGCCTTTTATACTCCGAGTTTACGGAATCCGTCAACTCCTAGGATGGGGGTTTCCATGTCTCCAATGTCAACAACGCCCTCGTCAGTACGGCGCTCGACAAAGTTGTTGCATTCGAACACGACTTGGCTCCACTCCGCGAGCGATCGTCCGGCATAAACGACGTTCTTTGTGTAAATGCCGGTGGGCCTGACGGGCGAAGTGACACCGTCCTCGAATCGATCCGCGTTCCAATTGGTGATGCCAGTTGATGGTGCAGGGCTGCCCTTGCGCGCAGCTGAAATGGCCGCTTCGTCGTCGAGATCCGGCAGCGATATCTCGGAGTTTCCAGTCGATATTAAGCTGAGGGAGAGGCGCCGCGGCTTCTCGTCGACAGGCGAGCTTAGGGGGCTCGCGTTCTTCGCTCCATTGATCAACCCACCTATCTGAGGGCTGCCCGAGAACTGACGTCTGGGAGGGCTGAAGCCACCGGAAGGTGTTTGAGGGCTAGCGCTTCCAGTGGATGATTGGAGTCGAGATTGTGCTGGCGTGGGCAGACGAGGGCGGGTCAGGAACCTATCACGGAAAGGCGCTGTTTGGTTCTGCCAAGCGAGAATGAACTTGAAAACGAACTTGGGCTCCTCGTAGATGGGCAGGTCGTCATCGGAACTTCGGGTCTTGGGGGCATTGAATGCGGGGTTCTTTGAAGGGGCCATCGAGAATGAGGATCGTCCTTCCGCCGTGTCGCGGCGAGCAGCCTGTAGCTCATCCTCCAATCCAGCCTCAGAGTTGCTGTTACCAGCGCCGCTGAGAGACAGGACCTTGCCCAGTAATGACCATCGCTTCTTGGAGTCGTTCTTGGTCAAGGGTTCATCGCTAACCCCGAGGGTAGCAATCACATCGGGGCTAGAAGGCTTGCCAGAGTCGGATCCCATAAAGAGGCCAGGCTGGGGGGTGTTGACCTCCTGGCGGATAATCATGAACCGCTTGCCTGGGGCAGGCAAGACTGGCGCTGTCGAGGGGGGTGGTCGTTGCTCTAACTCGGCCGTGTGCTTGAGATACAGGTAATGAGCCCAGTTTGTCCTCAGTCTCTTTGCCACGAGTTTGAAGATTTGTCTAGTATTTGTGTCAGCATACGATCTTCAATCTTAACAATTTGTGGGCGGTCTTACGCGTCGACGTCGTCCTGCTTCCCGTTATCTCGGCACATCCTCCAAGCGATTAAACGTTGGTAGTAAGCGCGGACCATAGGACACCAGTGGTTGAAGAAGTCGTTGAAGGTTTCCTCGGACAGCAGCCAGTCGTGGCACAGGGCTAATTTTCGTTGAGGATCCTTTGCAATAGCGTCCCAAATCGCAAAAATCAGGGATATCATTCGGACCTCCGACATGGTATTAAAGGTGCCCATGATCCTCTTGCATACGTCGAACCAAAACGACCAATCGATGAAACTCTTCGTGCTGTCCGGGGCTTCAAATTTGCTGTACAACACCAGCACCTCCTCCAAGAAGTCGCACAGAGTGAAGCAGGCTGTGTGGTTAAACTGTGACGTCTTACGCGTGGACGCCTTCATCAAAGAGGCAAACGTCTCGGCAAAGGTATGCCGAGCTTCAGCAATCTCGCTAGACCCATCGGAAAGGAAATCTTTCAACAGTAGCACGAGTTTGTTTTCCGACATTGCCTTCATCACATTACCCGCAAGCGGCAAGGTCAGGGCGGCATCCGCACCGTTCATCGAGTCCATCAGGGCCGGGCCGTAGGCACCGTCGATGGATGTTTGTCTGTGAATGGTGTTGTCCATGTTGAAGAGAAGCTGTCCGTGGATGAGGGCGAACGCAGGAGATCTTGCCTTTTCAACTAGAGGTAGACCGGGCGGCATAAACTGCTCTGAGAGAATGTGAAAGTATTTGCAAAAAACGAAGAAGAGATCGGTATCCCGACCCTTCCACCTTGTCACCCACGGGCCGGTCCAGGGAATCCGGGACACAAGCATTGGCAGCTTTGGGACTTGTTTCAGATTGTCCCACATGCCTTTGGGCGTCGTCCAACCGAACATACTGAGATTTGGGGGGAACAGTGCGACGATATCTTCACTTTCCCCCTTGTTCCTACGTGGGAGTCCAAATTCGTCCGCAACGCGTCGGATCAGCTCTGGAGACAGGCCCCAGAGGCGAATCAAGATGTCGGCAACTCCAGGAGCGAAGAAAAAGGCATAGGCGCAGGCCTTGCCAGCAAAGTTGACAAGGGTGGGAGGTGCGTTTCGCAGCGACAACTTCTCTACCACGAAAGCCATTTGCCTGATGAGATTGGTCACAAACATGGTCCTGACATTGTGTTCAGATGACTCCTCCAGGAACGCTGCCTGGCTAGAAGTCATCGAGGAGCCCGAGGAGGTCAAGGACCTGGTCCGCACCCGCTCGTCTGGCGATCGGCTGGCGAGGGGCTGGAAGTAGGACGTCGTTTGGCGCCACTCTGGTCGCATCATCATCAAGGTCACCGCCTCATACAGAATCTGGCGATCGACACCGGGGAGCGGCTGAGGTGACTGTCCCTCAAGCATTTCCAGCATGGCCGTCCACCATTTGTTGAGAATCGTCGCTCGTCGATCCACGTCTTCCGGGTACAGTCTCTCGATGGACTGGTGGTTCAGAGTGTTCCGCAAGAATGGAAACACCAACGACTGCACCAAAGCCATGCGCTGCGCAGTGGTCCTGGCCAGGAATCCCTTAAACTCAACGTCGAGCGTCTTGAACGTGGACCACAGGGTATCGCGGGTCTGAGGCTGCGACATCTCGGTCAGCGACTCATCGGTGGGGGCGTTGTTCTCGATCGGGGTGGACTGCGAAGTATGGCCTTCTGTGCTGGTCGATGGCGGTGGAGCGAGGCTGGTGGCTGAGGAAGCGCAGCTATTGTCGGAGCTGACGATGGTGTTTGTGTTGAGCTTGCTGAGGACGGTTGGCTTCTGCTTCTTCTTGGAAAAGTAGCTGCTGGCGCGGAAGGATTTCGAGGCGGGTTTCAGAGAGTCGGTCGATTGGTTCTTTTCAGCCTGCTCGACAGTCAGACCAGGGCGTTTGCGGGTCTTTGCGAGCTTGGTCGAAGCAATGCTGCCTGAGCGCTCTCGACTCGTGGCATTTTCCATGGCGGCGTCAGGGTTTTCCATGGGGGAGGGCGACCGTGAGGACCTCCAGGACCGCTTGGCGAAGCTCGCAAACGATGTCGTAGACGGGCTCTTCTCTTGAGGCTTGGAATCATATTTGCCGGGCGATCCGCTGCCGAAACTCATGTCGGCGGCTGAGGTGGTGGGACGGGGAGGCGTTTCATCCTGGGCATCTCCGTTGGCGAGCGAGTTGGGAAGCCATCGGGGGCGCTCGGCCAGGGAGCCCGTCCTGGTTCGTGCAGGTTTTGTCTTGGACTTGAGCTTGGTATTGGTTCGGGATGTCTCGTCGGGGACCTCTTGGGTGCGGACGATTGGGGCCGGCAGGTTCGGCGAGGCCTTGTTTCCCGCAAGGAAGACTGACGTGTCGAGGGAAAAGTCGGAGTTGAAAGAGGGCACGTCGAAATCTGGCAGGCTCGGGAGGGAGGAGAGAGTCTGACCAAGGGGACGCTGACTTGGGCTCAGCGAAAAGGTTGGGGCGGGTCTGTCGAGGCCAGGCAAGGCGAGCAAGTCCGAGCTGGAGTGCGAGCGAGGGTAAGAAGTCGAGGGTTCAGCGGCCGGAGCCATAATCATGGTTGAGGCTCCCATCTCATAGCCAGAGTCAAGAGCGAGCCGGTGGACTCAAGGAGCCTTCCGCGCGAGGGCAGAAGGGATTGCTCCTTTGGATCCTTTGACTCGTCTGTTGGCTGGGTTGGTGGCTGCTCCTTTGTGTCTTCTGCTTGTTGGTGAGAGGCCCGTCGCCCGTTTTGGTGGGTTGAAAGCCGGCCGTGTCACAGAAGCAAAGGGCGCCACTAGATCAGCATCACTCCGACGCTCTCTGACCGGCAGAGGAATGAAAACAGCGAGGCCTATGAGGGGGTAACGGAGTGAATTGGAGGGATTCGAGAGAGGGAAGTCGACGTGAATCAACCTGGACGACGAAGACGAGATTGAAGATTGATCCCAGGCGCTGCCAGAAAGTCGGTTTGGCTGTGGTACCTGGAACCCGGCGCTGGTGCTGGTGCTGGCGCGACCTCTAGGTCCTCTGGGTCCACTACAGCCTCCTCCTCTCCACTACGAAATACTCCACACTCAAGATCGCCACGGACTGGCCGGGGGGGCGGAGCGTGATGGGACAAGGGTGCCAGGGGTTGCGAAGCTGTGCAAGTATCGGGACAAAATGGCCAAAACGTAGGGGGCCACGCGCACTAACCCGTAGGGGGCAGCATCCAGTGTTGACGGGACAAAATTAGAGGACGAGGAGGCCTAAACGTTTTTAATTCACCCCAAAAAAGCTGCACCAACGTCCCAACAGAGGCTGGAACGGAGCCGCGGATTTTCTCATATGGCTCAGCTCGGGTGGCCGCCAGCGCCCCGACCTGAAAACTGACGATGCAGCTGGCGCCTGGGAAATGAAAAAGACCCTTTCGACCTTGTCGGCACAAGGCGTCGAGTCAGGCAGCGCGCGCTGTCTACTGCGTATTTTACGAGGGGGGAAATAAAAACAAATCAAGACAAACGCAACCGCCATTGGATCAGTTGGACCCGCGACTCGATCTACCTAAGGTAGGGGACAGGAGAAAACGGGGGGGATCGAGGAGATGAGATCTGCAACCCGTCGAAAAGCAACTAAACTCGTCGTTGGTGTTGCAGCCCCGTCTGCGAGGGCAGCACGCAGGGCTGAGCATGCCGTGCTTGATCATAGGGCATGCCGTGATGCGTGTCGGTGTTGCTGTTTCGGAGTTGACGACACAGCCACGCCAGAGGATGCGCTCTGTACACAGTGCTCATGTGCCTTGCCTGCGGCTTCAAACCTATGCGAATTGCTCATCACTTGGGTCAAGGTCAGCCAAATGCATAGGCAGAGGCAAAGGCAAAAGGTCAAATCCATAAAGGGCAACACACCTATAAACCGTTTTATCGCACGGTGAACGCGCTACACTACACGCCCACGTACTCACCCACGCAGCACTTAGATGCGGGATAGACCTAGACATTCGCATAACAGTCACACCCGGGATCACTCATACTCCCGAGAGTACAATGCACTGTGATATCTGAAGCACGGCAGCGGGAAATAATCCATCCATTCCTCATCCTCATTCATCTCACGCGGTGACGACAGACAGAAGTGAACCAAGGTTGCCCCAGTTCGTGCAACCTAATTGCAGCCGCACGCCCCTCTCCCTGCTTCTCCCTGCCGCTCCCTGCCGCTCTCTGCCGCTCCCTGCCTCTTTCTCCTGCAGCTGCTGATCATGTTGTCTTTTTCTCACTTTGTTACTTTTTTAACTCCGCGGTATTGGTTGCAGGTGACGCTGATTAAGGTCTCGGCCGGAACACAGCGCAGATCGCAACTGGCTGTCTCGGACTGTTGGTGACATAAGACCAGCCTCTCCCGTCAGCCTCCGCGGTGCTACCAAAGTGTCATTGTCTCATCGCCCTGGGGCCCCTTGATTGAAATGCGTCATCATTCCCGCACTTGCAAAGAGTTTTGAGGGGCCTTTAGCAGCTCGACATTAGACAATCTCAAGAAAAATGTAAATGTACCGATGACTTGGTGCTTCGCTGATGATTCCCCCCCTCTGTGGGGGATGAGATGAGATGGCATATTCGATTCCCCTGGCCGTTATTAGCGCCCCGAGGCGTTTCTAAAGCGCCCACCGCCAAACTGGCTTGGCTCAAAGGGGACACCAGTCCCTTGCTGGCCGGCCTGGGCTGACTTTTTTTGGCTTCGAGCTGGCCAAACTGGTCTTCGGTTCTCTCCGCCGGCCTCGTGGTTGGTCTCCGGTAGCCACACATCGCTAGTTTGCCTGGTTCGCTGGCCCGGTGGGAAGGTTGGAGAGCGGCCGGCCGGGCATGGTCATGGATGGGGCCTTTTCTTTTGCCCACCACCACCGCCAGCACCAACAGCCCCGAATCATCCGCAGAATTGGCCTGGTTATTAGACGACCTCGCTTCAGCACTCTGGGCCCCGCCCGCTAACCACGAACAAGAGGCGGTGGATACGAGGCCCAGCTGGTGCGATTTGGGGCGGTTTTGGCAGCGGCGGCCAGCGAGCTGACGGCCAGGCGCCACGGGGGCTCACGCTCTGGACGACTCCTCTAATTACAACCTCTGTTGTCAAAATGGAGGCAATCGGGCAGATTGCTGCTCGCAGGACACCCCGGCGAGGGTGATTGTGCATATGCTTACCATTGCACACCGCAGAATGGGCAATTAGAGTGCTGCAACGCTGGAAAGTATCGCGATTCGCTCATACAAGGTGTAGGAACCCCCATCAGCAGAGCCGCCTTTCCAGCGAGCTTGTCTAGCACGGCCGTCTGTCCGCACTCTCTCACGAGCCCAGTAGCCTTGAGCAATACCTCCCATCCCGTTTTCTCCTCCGACAGTTCTATCCGAAGCCCGTGCTTGATTACAAGTTCCAGCTGTCTGTTTGACAGCTCCAGTGACAGACGTAACCACAGGCGCAAGATATCCCTCTCATCACTCGTCTGAACGAAAAGGCAAAGAAAGGGCCGGTGGCTGGCCTCTGCATCTGGCCCACTGCTCCATGCGCGCTGCACCACACAGCCAGCTCATTTCGTCGTCGGCTCCCCCACCCACACACAACACCAGGCACGGGGAAGCAGCTGTACCTGTACATCTTTTTGCGATGCAGAGCTTGGGTTTCGGAGACCAGACCAAAAGAGTACTGCCCGAATTGGTTTAAACCGCCTCCCTGGACCTAGCCCTCTATGACGTTTACGGCAAAGGAGCAGACATGACGGCATGTCTAATTTCACCACTCAAATCTGTCATGAACGCCAACGGTCACACATTCCGGACCCCTTCCTGCGTGTCTCTCTTTGCATGATGGCCAGAAGTCACACGAAAGCTCGCCCAATTCCGCGGCTAGGTCGCGATGGGCGCTTGGTCAAGTGCTGACGATGGAACGCACCAAGGCAGAAAGTCCGCTGTACAACTAGAGCTAGGTGCAGCTAGCCATTGGCCAATTCTCCCGGGAAGAACGCTTCCGAAGAAGATCTCCTCCGACATCATGTAGGTGAGTGATGTACATGGTTGCTGTGGTTTGGTTTTTCTTACTCCGTACTCCGTACTGCAACGGACAATCGCGTTCCCCATTTGCATCCATCTGCTTCTGCATATGCGTCTCGCTTGTTACGGCTCTACCGGTGGCGAGTGACCTCACAACATGCCTGATCTCAGCTCCGTGAGGGTCCGCATTAGCCCCCCTACTTGGCGGTCGGGTTAGCCAGGTCCGCGGCCAGCTTGACGAGCAGTGAAGCCGCCGTAAAGCAGCGAGCCAAACAAGACAACAACCGCGCATGGCCTCATCGAGTCCAACGCTCAACAGAATGTGCCAAGCATTGCCCACGGAGGGGAAGCTGTAAAATACATCTTTAGCCGACAACGGCGATGCACTTGACCCCTCGTAGGTACCTACGTGTTCAATGTTCTAGCTTCTTATCCTCCTCGTCCCCTGCTCGGCTGAGGACCCGGCGAGACCCCTGATCCAGGTTGATGGGGCCGCCTCAGCGTCTGCATGTCCCGCCCTGTAAGTCTGATCCATCAGTGAGTGATCTGACGGCTGTTCCACCGCCAATTCTCGCTCTCGCACAGTCTCATTCAAGCCCCGATCAGTAGGGCCTTCTCCATTCAGATGCCCATGTTCTGGAGTAAGGCGCTTCGTCTCGTTTGGTGGGCGCCAGTTAGCGTTCGTCAGTCTCGACCTGACACACGCCTAAGTCGGCGCTCCAAAGAGCTGCATCATCCTTTGATGATGGAGGGGGAGCCACTCCCACTCGGCCGGCCTTCTAGAAGACCGAGCAGCTGAAGGGGGACCGACCAAGCCAGCTGAAGACTCGGCAAGCGTGGTGAGGCCATTGGACGATTCAACTGGTGCGACCCAGGTCTACCGTCGGCCAGGACAAATCAAAGACTCCAGGGCCAACAAATGGCCATGCCAGTTGGTCTACCGTAACCAGCCCACCACGCGCCAGCCCATGCCCCCGCCCATGCGTGGGGAGATGCAAAAATGATAACGCCATGCCATCACCAGAGAATCTGGCTCACGGCAACATACACAAAAGCGTCAGCGCGGCGCAACCGCCATCATCATAATGACTACTAGACTTCAATTTGCATGTGATGTCAGCCCAACTCCAAATACCAGTGTCGTGTAGAATTCCACGACACAAGCATTTTAAAGAATAGGGTTATTTGATCTTGGCACGTTTAATTTTCCTTCAACAACTAGGGCACAGAGAGAACCCGTTGCTGTACACACAAATGCCGTTTGTACATTCACGTTACATTTCACCATGGACTTACCGTTGAATCGGGGGTCAAGCCTGAATCATGAGACCTGTTGCTGTTGGTGACTGATCTCAAGTCCAGGCGTCATGCAGACACCTAGGGGTAGAGAACAGCCTCCAGCCCTCTCCAGGTGCACTCAACCATTGTCAAAACGACGCGACACATCTCATCCTTGACAATGGTGTGTTCGACAGACACGTAAGCCTCTCATCAAGCGACAGTTGGGAGCTGGAAGGCGATGTTGCTCAGCTCATTCTCGCTTTGCAGATATCCCAGGTATGAAAAGAATTGAAAATTTTGCTGCGACAGTGGGCCGAGGATAAGGTCAATCGTGATTATGTAATCGTGCCAGCCCCCGGGTAGGTGGTTGGGAGGTGCCTACAGTGGGAAGAGAAATACCACACACCACACACCACATGTCAAACTTACCCTCTGTCTTTATGTAATATCAGTATATAAATATGGAAATTAATGGCTACTTTGGTCAAATCTTTGCTTTATTCAGGTGAGCTTCATTCTATAACTCAATCATACTCGATGAGCGAATGTGCTGGGTTTGGTTGAAGTTGGTGTGGTGTTTTTCTTCTCCCGAAGGGTGTACACAATTGTGCGTCATAATGCACGAATGTTTGTGCAATAGGCGTAAGTTGTGAGTTTCACATTGGAGGGCTTCTAGAATTGCCAACCACGTCAATGCAAGTGTTCCATTGGTGATCAAACTCATGCCGCGAAGTGCTATTCGTCGGTTTGTGTCGATTTGCTTTTAAATTGTCAACATGCATTACCCGTGGATGAATCATTTGGACGTTGGTGACATCACACTTGCGTTGGCTGCTCAAATACCACCAACACAATTCATCCCGACAAAAGCATTTCACGGCTGTTCAATTGACAACCAACTCATTAAAGAAATGCTGCAAATGAAAGCATTGGCACATACCAGCCACGCATGAACAGATATGCCGGAGTGATTGTGATGAGAGAAACAGTTAATGGTGATACCGCAGGTATAGGGTAGGATCCACGCCGATTCCAATGCCCAGCCGGAACAAACTGCCTTGACAATTGCATGCGATGACATCATCACTGAATCTTGTATCAATTCACACTGCTATCTGCTATTGAAGAACACCCGAGACCAAGACCGAGACTGAGACTTGTATTTGAAAAGCCTTCACCGAAAGAATCCCGTGAGATCGGTGAGTTAAGAACACATCCGGCCGGCATTCGGAAGCTGTCAGGCCGGACCATCGGCGCCGTTTTCAACGCGGAGCGGAGCAGAGAGTACGAGGCCCCTGTTGCACGGCTTCTGAAACGGGACGGTGCTGACACGGCGGTCGTGATTTTTCCTACATTAATTAGCCTTAGACGTCATAATAAGGATCAGCAGCGCTACCTCCACTCGAACCCCTTGAACACGCAAGTCTATCAGATTCTCGCTAGAAAGGACAAGTGCAGCTGAAGATCGCACCAACTTAAAACGACATAAGATTGACGGTGTGTGCGGGCTCAGACGTTCCCTCATGTTGAGATTCTTGTGAGAAATCATGATACGCGCAGCACATGAACGAGCCATGCGCACATGGGAAGTATGCATACAAGGACTCGTCGCGATTTGCCGTTCCAGTCTCTGCCCTCGCGCGATCCTGTCGTTGAGGCACGGGCCCCTATTCCTGCGATTGCTCTTGGCACCTAGGTAGGTATGCATTGAAGAACTTTGGGTTGTTCCAATACTGAGATGCCCGTATCGCTCGGATGAATGCGAAAGTTCCTAAGCGTTGCCCGAGGATGAGACACCGTCAGCTGATGGAGCCAGAATGGTCAGGTGGCGGCATGGAGCGCTCACCAGCATGCAAGCGCACACGCAAGCTGCGCAGCCAGCAGGAAGCTGATGTTGAGAGGCGTTGCTGCTAGTTGTCACAGAGAGCTTAGTGGGGAGCTGGATAATTTCCTTGTTAGCACCATGACAACCCCCAGTTCACGTACGTTGCATTGTCTTGATCCTGTGCCTCGGCCTCGTGGCCAGCAATTTATTGTCCAGGTGGACGACTCTTGGAGGCCGCCTTTGTCCAGAGGGATAGATAGAGCACACCCATGTCCAACGCCCATCGACAGTGGAAAAATTGGTACGATTTATTGACATGTGGCATTTCATTTAGATTGATCTTCATTGGGCTGGGCTGGTCGCTGAGCTGGAATTCAGCAGGTAAGCAGAGCAGAACAAGGGTCAGTTCTCTGCCAAGACCTTGGAAGGGAGGCAGCCAGCAAACGCACTTGCCGTGAGCCGATATCAAGGTGTACGAACGGGATGCACTTTCGTCGAATTATTTGCTCTCATTCGCAGTTCAGTTGAAGTTCCTGTTGCTAGTGTCATAGCTCAAGCCGTAGCGGGTTCTGTGGTGGATGTGTGTTTTTGCTGGTCCTCGATATCCCTGTCTGGCACCACAATCTGGATCTTGGCCTTGACCCCCCCCTAGCACTGCGTCATCCGTCCATTGTTGGTGTCGCTTTTACCAAGCGTTTTCCTGCTCGACTTTTCGTTCTAGATTCCCTCTCCTCCCTCTCTTTGCTTTGGATCACGGCTTCTCTTGCACAGTGAGTTGAGCGTCATAATTTGCGCCTTGGGGCACTTATCGCATCACCGTCGCGTCATCAGACCACCAGCTGGCGGCCGGTACTGAACAACTGCGTGCGACGGCGACAGCTCCACGTTACCCCAAGATATTTCGTCTGCAAGCTTCGCTTCTCGCGACAACAACCCACAACCCACAACCTACAATCCGATCTAACGCCTGCTGCTCATCTGCAACCCCCCGCCTCGCGTGCAGCTCCCAAATTGGCCAACGGCCTGCAACATGACTAAACACGATGGCGAGCGGCCGCTGACCAGCGAGGAACGCAACCCGTATGCATCGGCCAGCCGCTGGCGGCACCAAGAATCGTCAGCTTTTGCGCACCACGCTGCGGTGCGAAGTCCCGTCGGCCATGGGAGTACAGGCGACCTCGCTGACTTCCTCAACTCGTCGCGCGTCGAACCTCAGGATAGCGATACCAGAAGCGCACACAGCGTCGGAAGATACAAACCTATCCCTTTTGCCGCTGTTGGAGGCCCGAGCCCGCTCGGCGCAAACTTCGATGGTGCCGAAAATGCCTCCCAGGAGGAGCTCGAAGCACCAGATGGCAAAGAAATTGTTTGCGGGCCCCTGTTGAACTACCGTCGCATGGACGCGGGACGCTGGTATGGAAGTGTCCTGGTCGTTGTTCGTGGTGGTGGAAAGACGCCGCCCGAACAGCCATATTTGACATTGCGACCAGCTGGTCACGCCCTGGACGCCGAACTTGCGGAACAAGCTGACCTCAATGGAAACGAATTGGCGAATGGAACAACCGACTGGACCCGAGTTGAGCCACATTGTCTCTACTCGGACCCACGAAACACCTTCTGGGCGTTCGACATTGATGTCCCGATCGCAGCCACTGAGACTATCTACGAATATGAGATTCCTGAGATGCGATATTCAAGCAATGAAAAGCCCCGCAACAACGTCTTCGTCATCCCCGCTGCGACAGAATCGATGCGCATCATGTTCCACTCGTGCAACGGCTTCAGCGTTGGCACCGACGAGGAGGCGTGGAGCGGCCCGGCTCTATGGAACGATGTTGTACGAAAACATAGATCAATCCCATTCCACGTCATGATCGGAGGAGGTGATCAGATTTACAACGATGGTAGGATTTCTCGAATGAACAGAGTAGACGGAGTTGTTACTAATGTGCACAGGTATCCGTGTTGACGGTCCGCTGCGTCCCTGGACCAACGTTCGCAACCCCAAGAAGCGCAGGGATTATCCGTTTTCTGAGACGCTCCGTACTGAATGCGACGATTACTACCTGAAGAACTACATCCGCTGGTACAACACGGCGCCGTTTTCGACGGTCAATGGACAGATTCCCCAGGTCAACATCTGGGACGACCATGACGTGAGTCTGGCAATTGATTTCAGAGAACCCCGACTGACGAGGACCTAGATCATTGACGGCTTCGGTTCCTACACGGACCACTTCATGCGCTGCGACGTTTTCCGAGGCATCGGTGGCACTGCGCATAAGTATTACATGCTCTTCCAGCATCACATGCCGCCGCCACAATCCACTTACACGACAGGTGGGATACAATACTTCTCCCAGGAGAGCGAAAGCTAATTGCCTGTAGACTATGCCGCGGTAGCGGAAAAGACCAACAAACCCAATCCAAACCAGCTCATCAATACGTACGTGGCAGAGCAAAAGACTGAGCCTCAGTTTATCCTCGGCACGAAACCTGGACCGTATGTGGCGGAACACTCGCTCAACCTTTACGCTCGTCTCGGCGCACGAATTGCCCTCCTTGGCATCGACGCACGAACAGAGGTTAGTCTTGTATCATTAAATCTCGAGTCTGGCTAACTCGGCGACTAGCGAACGCGACACCAAGTCAACTATCCAGAGACATACGACGCCATTTTTGAAAGATTGCGATCCGAGTTGCAGGCAGCGGCGGAATCGGACCAACCCATCAAACATTTGATTCTACTGCTCGGAATACCCATTGCGTATCCCGTATGGCATCATTCTTGACTTGTGGATGCAGACACTAATGTCGTTGTAGCGATTGACATGGCTGGAGAACATATTCCGCAGTCCCTTGATGGGCCCGGTGAAGCTCCTGAACCGCCGATTTGGCGTTGGTGGTGGTTTATTCAACCAATTCGATGGTACGTCAAATTGGAGATGTGACTCGCAAGCTTCGCTCTTGCCCCAACTCCACCCTCACATCATCATCAACATCACTGGGATCGCCCGCTCACCCGTTTTTGTCAGGTTCTATTGATCTTTTGGACGATTTAGATGATCACTATACCGCCAGGACTCACAAAAAAGAGCGAGCTGATTTGATTGAAGCGCTGCAGGCGGTGGCTGCGGAATTCTCGGTGCGAGTGACGATCCTGGGAGGTGATGTTCATCTAGCAGCATTGGGACGCTTCTACTCGAAGCCGGACCTCAAGATCCCTGCCGAGGAGGACCATCGCTACATGGTCAATGTTGTCTCATCAGCAATTGTTAACAAGCCCCCGCCGCAGGCAGTGGCAAACTTGCTGGCACGCCGGAACAAGATTCACCACTTGAACCACAAGACGGACGAGACGATGCTGGATCTCTTCAACAAGGACCCGGGTGATTCAGTAAAGACAGCTAACCACAACAACTGCACGATGCCGAGTCGCAACTTTGCAACTATTACGGAGAACTCGCCCAACAATGCGGGTACGCACACGAACGGCAATGCGGTCGGTTCTGGCGAGGGCGAGGTCGAGGGCGAGGCGCAATCGTTCCTGGGAAAGGACGGGCACAGCTTTCTGCACAAGGGCGAGACAGGATCCGGAACAGAGCACAAGGCGGCGTCGCGGCAGACTCACGGAGCTGGCAACGACGGAACCTTGGATGTGTGCATCAACGTGGAGATCGACCAGCACGATGCAGATGGTCGGACTGAGATGTACGGACTGACGGTGCCGTTGCTGGACTACGTCAAACGACAGGAGCCTGATACGCCTCCGTCAACGGCTTCCCAATAGTCCTGGGCCCGGTTGTGGTAGTCTAGGGGGATGACGGCGGAGATGGTGTTTTTGTGTTGTTGTTGTAATAACGGCCGCAATCGGTATGAGAATGGACGAATGTGGGGTCAGAATGGAGAGCTCGATGACGGATGGCTAATAACAGGGCTTGGAATAAGCCTGGAAGAGCCGAAGGTGGAGACGGACGAGGACCAGAGCCGCAGAGTGTTGACAGCAGTATTGGTGGTGATTGCGCCAGTGGGGATGGAGCTATAGATGGAGCCCTTCTCGCCGGCTTGTTTTTGCACTGTACAGATAAGACTTCGTATATAGCTTCCAGATGTTGCGGATTATGATACCTTGGAGGATTTGGAGGTCGAGCGGGGAACAAGAAGGAGTCTCACCGTGCTGGATGATGGGACAAAGAAACTAGTGTCGAACACTGGTTGGGTTCTTTTGTTGCAGTAACTCATCCCCCCCGAATAGCATTCCTCTCTCAGGCCTTGGCCGTGACAGTGTCTCTTCTTCGTAGTACAGTATGGATCGTGGGGTTTCCAGCTAGCGGTCCCATGCAGGCGAGGCCACATGACGAGCTGCATATGGACCGCCCCCCATGTCTCATCGGCAAAGCGCGGTCTCTGACTCTGCTGCTCTCATCGCCACGGTCCCGCTAGAAAGGCCATGATTGAGCAAAACGAAACCACCACATGGTCGACGGGTGCGGCTCTCCGCGGGAGAAGGAAATGGAGCCATGCCCAATCGCCGAAACCGGCGGGGCCGGAGAGTGGAGAGGGGAAGCCATTGGCCAATGGCGGCGCGTCGAGGCCCGGCTTGGACCGGCGGCGGGACGTCCGCTGGGAGCGGGTAGCGGGTGGGGGAGCTCTGGTGTCGAGGTTGATCAGTGAGAGAAAGCGGCTGCCACAGGCCCAAACACTCCTCTGGGGGAAGGCCTAGGATTCACTGTCACTGTTCAGGGTACTGTAGCTGGGTCCATCGCGAACGACGCAGCGCCCCACGGCCCCTCATCCACTTCTCTTTTGTCCACTGCGCCGGCGGCCTTGTTGACGGGTTGTTGTTCAGTAAACTTTAGGCCGCGATAAGCCGAGTGCAGGGCGACGTGCAACATCAGAGGGAATCAAACTTCAGATTGTGCGAGAACGGGCAGGCACGAAATGAAAACGGTTGCAAGCCGCAAAAGGAACCTTGTTTAAGCGTTGAATCTCACACCTCGTTCCTTTTTATACACCTTCCCCTCCTTCCCCCCATCCCGCTTCCATCTCTACGCCTTTCGTCCCCCGTTTGTCTTTTGTGATACCCGATACCAACGACGTCAATTCCTCTCTCGACGATAACGTATCTCGCCCAATGTCTTCCATGCTTCTCAACCGGGCGGGCGCCCATGGCCTGCGCGCCGCCGTGAGGGTGCACCAGCAGAGGGGTGCCGCCACGCTGGCGAGCTTCAAGACCCCCAAGGTCTTCAACGAGCCCAACGTACGTGCCACCGAGCTCTGTGTGATTTTATCTGGGAGACTGGGAAGCTGGCAAGATGAGAAAGCTGACGCAGCAATTTACAGCATCATTTCGCCAAGAACAGCGAGCAGCGCGCTGGTTTGACTGCCGCTGTCGAGAAGCTCCAGAAGAAGCTTCCTCTTGAGGTGACTGTCGTTGTCGGTGGCAAGGAGGTATGTTGGCAGCTCTTATCGCGTGCTGGTTGTTCATAAGACAGCCAGCATCGTGGGAATACATCGAAAAACAGATGACTGACCAAAACACCACAGATCAAGATTTCGGCCCTCTCCACCCAGGTCAACCCTGCTGACCACGCTACCACCATCGCCTCCTACCACACAGCCACCCCCGCCGACGTCTCCAAGGCCATTGACGCTGCCCTCGCGGCCAAGCCCGCTTGGGAGTCGCTCCCCTTTGCCGACCGCGCCGCCGTCTTCCTCAAGGCCGCCGACCTCATCTCTACCAAGTACCGCTACGACATCATGGCCGCCACCATGCTCGGCCAGGGTAAGAACGCCTGGCAGGCCGAGATCGACTCCGCCGCCGAGCTGGCCGACTTCTTCCGCTTCAATGTCCACTACGCTGAGCAGCTGTACAACACCCAGCCCGAGCACAACAGCCCCAACGTCTGGAACCGCCTCGAGTACCGTGCCCTCGAGGGTTTCGTCTACGCTGTGAGCCCCTTCAACTTCACTGCCATTGCTGGTAACCTGCCCGGAGCCCCCGCCCTGCTGGGCAACGTCGTCGTCTGGAAGCCCAGCGACTTCTCCATCGCCTCCAACTGGCTCGTCTACCAGATCCTCCTCGAGGCTGGTCTGCCCAAGGACGTTATCCAGTTCGTGCCCGGTAACCCCATCGAGATCACCAAGACGGTTCTCGAGCACAAGGAGTTTGCTGCCCTCCACTACACCGGCAGCACCGCCGTCTTCCGCAAGCTCTACGGCACCATCGGCCAGGGCATTGCTGAGGGCCGCTACCGATCCTACCCCCGCGTCGTTGGAGAGACTGGCGGCAAGAACTTCCACCTGATCCACCCTTCGGCCGACATTGACAACGCCGTCAAGCAGACTGTCCGCGGTGCCTTTGAGTACCAGGGTCAAAAGTGCAGCGCCACCTCGCGCCTGTACGTGCCCAAGTCCAAGTGGGCCGAGTTCAAGGAGAAGCTGACCGCCGAGGTCGAGAAGCTCACCATTGGCGAGCCTACAGAGTACGGCAACTTCATGGGTCCCGTGATCCACGAGGCGTCGTTCAAGAAGCTCTCTGGTGCCATTGACGAGGCTAAGACTGACAAGGACCTCGAGTTGGTGACTGGCGGCAAGTACGACTCTTCCAAGGGCTACTTCGTGCACCCGACCGTCTATGCTACCACCAACCCCAACCACAAGTTCTTTTCCACCGAATTCTTCGGCCCCATCCTGACCACCCACGTGTACGACGATGCCGCCCCCGATGCCTTTGGCGCTGTCTGCAAGTTGGTTGAGTCCACCTCCGAGTATGGCTTGACCGGTGCAGTCTTCGCTGCCGACCGAGAAGCCGTCCGCTTCGCCGAGGAGCAGCTACGCAACGCCGCCGGTAACTTCTATGTCAACTGCAAGAGCACCGGTGCCGTTGTCGGCCAGCAGGCCTTTGGTGGCTCGCGAGCCAGCGGCACTAACGACAAGGCCGGCAGCCAAAACCTGCTGACCCGATTCGTCAACGCTCGGTCGATCAAGGAGGAGTTTGTTCCTACGACCCAGGTCACGTACCCTAGCAACGAGATCTAAACGGGAAGCAGTGCGGGGTGTGTATGAAGACGGACGAGAAAGAGAATACAGAATGTTAGAGACGGATATGGGTATGACATTTGACATTGGGGAGTTTAAGGGAAACTACCGGATAAGCATTTGATGGGCACGAATAAAAGTGCCCAAAAAAAGGGGCGCTGCTCCTTGGAATACATTGCAGGAGCAATGTTTATGAATATATGCAAACTACATCAAGGCTTTTTACCATCTGGGATGTGACAGCAACAATGAATATATTGGATGAGTCCCTTACGGATACAGCTCGGACAATCAATCCTATGGGTTGAAGGGCATCTTCTCATGACACAACTAACCTGTCCGTGCTCCCGTAACATTACTGTCATAAATGCTAATGATTGGATGCATAGAACCAAGTTTATTCGATACCCTCAAATTGTCATAAGCTGACCGATAAGTAGTTATTACCCGTTATTACCTTAATCACCCCGGCTACCGGCACCGAACCCCGCCAGCCCTGCGGTGACACTAGACCCAAACGAGGGGGAATCTTACATGTGCTGTGAGCCAACCGCGTCATCGTTGCATCCTCCTCGAATGGGTTCCCTCTTTGACTCCCCTATCTATCTCGTCTTCGACCTCGCAAACATTGCTCGATCGTGCGGTTTACCGCAGAAGAACTCACGGAAATCTGCTAGATCGCGGGCCGCAGGAGCTTAATCTCGCCATGCCGAACACGGGCAAACCTAGCAAAGATTGCCATTTGTGTCGCTCGCGGCGCGTCAAGGTCAGTTCCCTATTGGTGCGACGCCCAGCTTTCGGACTCACACCCACCCTTCTCTCTACAACACGCCCTGTTCCCTTTCTAAAAGAGCCCCTTCTAGTAAAAGACCCCTTGCTAACACATTACCGCAGTGCGATCTTGCCAAGCCGGCCTGCCAGAGATGCTTCAAGTACGGGGTGCCGTGTCCTGGGTACCGCACCGAGCAGGAGCTCGTCTTTCGCAACGCCGACCCCACCAGCGTCAAGAAGCGCAAGAAGCGAGGCCAGCAGGGGGTTAAGCAAGGGTCCGAGGCAACCTTTTCATCGCGGATGTCGCCTTCGACAACCGCCTCGGACTATTCGACACCGTCTGCGTTCCTGAATGATGATTTTGATGAGATCATTACCCAACCGGCAACCTCGAGTTTCGTTTCTTCTGATCTCGTTCCCTCAGATCTCTGGCCCCCTGACAAGGCTCTCATCCTCCCCAGGTCGCTCAGCGAGCACTGGACGACTCACTCGGTGCCCATCCTCCTCAACGTCTACTCCACCCTGGACTTCCTCCACAACATCTACAAAGGCAACCCCCGCGACGGGCCGCTCGTGTGGGCCGCCCACCTCTTCTCCCGGACCTACGTGACCAACCTCCGGTACTCGACGGCCGCGCACAAGGACTCAGTCGAGGAGAACGACCGGGAGCTGGGTACCTATCTCGGCAAGACGCTGAGTTCTGTGAATGTCGCACTCAAATCCCCCGGCGGGGCGTTGAGGGACGATGTTCTTGCTACGGTTTGGATTCTCACGAATTACGAGGTAAGCGGCGTGTTAACTTAGATATGTGTGTATCAAATATTGACATGGTGAAAGCTGTTGATGGGCTCGATTAACCGCACGGAAACCATGAGCCCGTGGCATCTACACGCCCGCGGCCTCTATAGCATCCTCAAGGCGAGAGGGTCAGAGTGGTTGCGCAGCCCCACTGCCCGCGCAGGCTTCTGGCCCTCTTACAACATGGTGGTGCGTTTCCCATCAAATTGACACCGTGTTGACTGGGCTGACACTTCACAGCAAGTACAATGCCTGCTCGTAAACACCGAATGCCCTCCAGAGTCTGTAGAATGGCTACGTGTGATCAAGGAAGTCATGTTCCCAGAAGAAGCCATCGGCTACAACGTGTGCATCTTCATCACAAAGGTTGCCCACGTGCAAGCTCGAATCCTCGGCATCCTTCGCCGCCGGGACTTCGCCGCTGCCTCAGATGCGTATCACGACCTGGTCGGGGCCATGGCCGAAGCCGAAGAGGGCATGGATGCCTTTTTCAAAGACCATCCCACCACTGGCGAATTCGACCCGTACATGCGCAACATGTACTGTTCGACATGTGTGAAGGGTTACTACATTCTCATGGCCTACACGAACTTCTTGACCCATCACATCGCGTCTCCAATTCCCCTCGGCGTACTCAAGGTACTGCGTCTCCGATGCATCCAGATGGTGCGCGCACACGCGCAGGAGATTGTTGACAGCCTACCCCGATGTCTGGACGAGAAGAAATTCCGCAACAACCCGTCTCCCAAGGTGCTGTTCGAAGCCTTGAAGCTAATCTGGCCCCTCACGGCGGTGTACGTGATTCCGTCAACGCTCCCGACGCAGAAGGAGCTGGCAGAGATGTCTTTGCGCTTCATTGGGCGCGAGCTTGGAGTCAGACAGGCGCTGAGGGCATACCCGGGACCCAGCATATTCCCACCCGAAGCTAATAAGCCGTTGGATGTAATCAAGGATGAAAGTTACGACGGATTCTGCGAGGAGGGGTAGGGGTTGATGCGGCGAGGTCCGACTAAGACAGCTCGACGACACAATCGAGGTAGGAACCAGAGTGTTTCATAATAATGACTAGAATGAGTCTCATACCGGAACATACCATAGTGCTAAATAGCATCACGCATCAAACGCCAAGCTCGGGACGTAACAAGGTGAGAACGTACGTGGTGGACATTGCCGTCCCAAGGGTTGGCCCTCATGGCCTGTCGACACTATGCCAAGGGGCTACCCACATCCCGTGAGAAGTCATTGAGCACATCTGGGTATCTACTACTCCGGAAGGATACTCAGCCGGTGTTCTAAAATAGGGGTCCAGTGGGTTCAGCCTTTGCTGAATGCGAACGATCGCCAGCTAAGACTATATTGTGGCGGAATGGGGATTTCTGGAGACGTGTGGCGGTGCGGTGACATGACCCGATGATCTCCAGGCTGTCCATTCCATTTTATCTGGGCAAATGGCCTAGAGGTTTGGTTGAGGGAGTGCAACGTTCCACCAACCTAGAAGGATCGAGATGATCGACATGCTCATTCCTGCGTGGCGGCAATAAGGGCAAGTGGCTGTCCGGCCGTACGGGGTTCTCGTGTTGGACGGGCCCTGGCGTCTAACTTGGATCGTGTTTGATGGGGATCTTTTCTGAGAAGGACATGGCGGACTGGGCTTTATTAAGACTTTACAGATACGGTCTCACAAATACGAATCTTGGTGGTGTCGAAGAAGCCAAGGGTGTTGCTGCTTGCGATGGTCGACTGCAAACGTTTCGGTGGAGTTGAATACCGGTATCTACCTGGTCAATTCGCACTGTCGGTATTGGTGATGGCTGACGCCCAACCGCACTGTGCACATGGACTGGCTCACTCTGACGTCAACGCCAGAACTCACCCAGTCCTGCCTCTTCCCTCTTGGCCAACGACATGGTCTGGAACCACCACCGAGTGACAAGCTACCGCCAACACGTCCGAATCTCGATCGCTGCTTGTATTTAATCGATATCGCCGCCCCCGGATTCTTAGTTGACCGGGGGGTAGAACGCCCGGCGCATGATGCGGGCAAACGCGTTGCGCTGCGAGTCAAATGCTCCAACCGAGCCCTGAAGACGATCATCCAAGTGAGGTCATCGCCACTCGGTGCCGCCCAATCACCTAGACGCCGCCGCCGGGCCCGTGGATGGATCCGGCAGCGACCGACATGGGACTAGCTTGGGCCGATGCAACCTGCTCCTAGGGCGTTGACTGGATTTTTAGGGGTTGCGGCGCCAATGGAACAGCGCATTGGACGAGGTCAATACCACCTAGGGGAGCACACGCTTCCTTTCGTCCAACTTTGGGGCCTGTTTCGTCCTTCCTCTCACCTCCGTTCTATGATGTAGTGGGTCAGGGGGTGAAGCGGACAGGCCGGCTTCGTTCTTTTTCCTGCTGGAATGGAACCGCGCCTTGCTAGGTGCTGTGCTGTGCTGTGCTGTGCTGGCTAAGCGGTGGGGGGAAGCTGAGCACGCTTTCGTTCAGCTCGATGATGATCCCTTTCCGTTCATTTAGGGTTGATTAAGGCTTGATTTCTTCCCGGATCTGTTCTGTCCCTTTATTTTCAAAATAACCCGGCGTCTTGTCATTGCGGCACTTTGGTAATCTGCGCTGAGCGACCCGTTTCCTTATCTCTTTCGCGAACAGGCCATGACCCCTTCTGCGTGGCATCTCTCAAGGGTGGCTACATCATAGCACCCTCGATCGACCAAGTTTTCTACCCGTTCCTACCTATTTATTGCCACCCATCCCTCCCAATTCTTGTCACTATGGCCGCTGTTAAACCATCCTCCTCGGTCGACAGAGGCCTCACCGTCCCGAGCTTCCATCCTCCAGGACGACCTCGTTTTAACTCCCAACTCACATCAGATCGAATTCGAGAGGGTGCGATCTTTGTTTGCCCGCCATTCAAAATGGGAGGTTGCATCAAGAAGGGCCGGAGGTCCGTCTTCAAAGAAATCGGCCTGGAAAACGATATACAATATCTTTCGCCATCTACTACTCTGGTATCGAACAATCACCGCCATGTGTCGTTCACATCAGACAAGGAGACCGACCCTGTCAACACTACGCCTGCCGAATCTGAGCCCGAATCGCCAGATCACCAGGGACAGGATAGTGATCAAGATGAACAGCCCCGCATAGAAACCACAACACCTGAACCCCACCTACACGATTCACAACAGTCCACAATGCCCCTGAAGCGCTGGTACTCAAAGCTGTCAAGCTCGAAGGGCCGTCCGAGGATCAAAAGCACGTCGGGTGCGCCTCCTGGTACCATCTCTGGCCTTCAGCGGTTCACCTTGTTGGCAATGCTTATTGCCGTTGTACTTCCAACATTTGGTTGGCACAATGGACGCTCCACAGTGGAAATCAGCGGCGCCGATGCAGAACTTCTTACCGTGCGAGACAAAAGTCCCGTGGATGTCTGTGCTAGATGGGCTTTCCAGGCTGCATTATTGAACGGCACACTTTACATGTATGGTGGACGCGCCAGGCTCGAGGAGAGCCAGGAAAACGATACTTGGAACAACTACTTCGTTACACTAGATCTTACAAGTGACTGGGACATTGGATCTCCTACCTTCGAGGGTCTGGAGCAGCCAGATGGGCCACCCGCCATTTCCATGGGTTACCTCTGGCACGACTACAAAAACCTCTACCTCTATGGCGGTCAGTTCTCAGACTCTCCCTTTATCGAACCTGGCCCCGAGTCTGTATGGAAGTACTCCATCGCAGACAAGAAGTGGACGGAATTCGAAGACCCCAAAACCTCCGCCGGCAATGAATCCGAACCAGCGGATGTCGTTATCCACCGCGCCGCAGAAGGCGCTGGACTGTCAGTCCCGGAGCTTGGGTTGAGTTGGTTCTTTGGCGGACACCTCGATTGGTCAACGACGCCTGGATGGTCTCAGGACATTGATCGTGTGTACCTCAAGAGCCTTCTCGAGTTTACGCATCCCGGATACGTCAACTCCGGCGTTGATAAACTCTCGAGTGGCACGGGCGCTGGAGAACAGGGAGCCTTCCGGAATATCACAAAGGCTGGCATTCAGGAGAGCAAGTTTCCAGAGAGGGCGGACGGTGTGCTCGTCTTCATCCCAGGATGGGGCGACATGGGTGTTCTCATCGGACTTGCAGGCGGTACTGCCGACAACTTCACTGACGACCTCAACACTCTTGACGTCTACGACATTGCCAACTCGGAATGGTTCCACCAGCAGACTTCCGGCGATGCGCCTAGTGTCCGCGTGAACCCTTGCGCCGTCGTAGCCAGCGCCCCCGACGCTTCAAGCTTTCAGATTTATATGTTCGGTGGACAGGATCTGCCATTTGTACGTTCAAGTGACTTCTGTTGATATGAGAACTGGAGAGCTAACATGCGTTCGCAGGGAAATCAAACACAGTATAATGACATGTACATCCTAACCATTCCCTCCTTCACCTGGATCAAGGTCGACCAGAGTAACCAAGACACGCCATCTCCCCGCGCCGGGCACTCGTGCGTCATGTATGACGGGCAGCTTCTGACCGTCGGCGGTACCAGCAAGGACATGAAATGCGACAACCCGGGCGTATACGTCTTCGATGCGTCAGTTCTTCAATGGAAGGACAAGTTCAGCGCCGGGGTTCATGAGGCTGATTGGCACGCCGATAATGCCGTGCTCGCCGGATCCCACGGGTACATTGTCCCCTCAGCCGTCCAGGAGGTTATCGGCGGGAACCAGGACGGCAGTGCCACGGCCACGACGCCCGCTGCGGGGCCGGCGACCGGAGGACCGTTTGCCACGGGCCGGTCACCCGTTTTCACCATTACCCAGTCTGGGTCTACGGCAACAATTACCTCGAGCCCCGACCAAAGCGGGTCGTCGAGCACCGAAGGCGACGACTCTTCAAGCGAGACGAGCCCCGGCCTCGTCGCCGCCGGAGTCGTCGCAGGCATCGCGGGCGCCCTCGCTCTGTACCTCGGCTTCTGCGCCTGGCTGTACCGACGCCAAGTACGCGCCTACAAGCACCACTTGGCCGTCACAAACCGCTATTCCGGGGCCTCGTCGGCCTCGTACGACGGCCACTACGCGTCGTCGCATCACAACCGCCCGTCGTCGGCCCAGACCGTCTTCGGCTGGGTCGGCAGCGACCGCAGCGCCCAGTCGTACGCCGCCGAGCCCAAGTGGCGCGCCGACGAGTTCGACCACCCCAGCGGCGGCAGCTCTAGCGGCCACGGCTTCGCCCGCCCCAGCGATGACACGAGGAGGCCTGGCACGAGCGGTAGCGGCGGCTCGGCTGAGGGCCTGCTCGAGGGCCACGAGCCTAGCTTCTTCAACGTGGTGCTAGGCCCGCGGAGAGCATTGCGGGTTGTCAACGGGGTCGAGTAGCGGCGGACTGTACAATGATGTATAACACCATAGAGTGGTGTATTCTTGGCTTTTCTTTGTTAGTGGCAAGGATGTGTTTTAATCCGGTGTTTGGTGGTTGGTTGGCCAGGATTGGAAAACGAGATGATGACGATATACGACTGAACAAGCTATTGCTGGAGCACTCGCTGATACCCTTTTATTCTCAACTACAGAGCACACACGTAATCATTACCGTTAAGAATTCTTGTTTGAGGTGTAAATAAAATATTTGGTCATTATATCATTTGTACAATCAAGAAAATAATGGAGAAGCCCAATCTAGATAACAAATCCCGGCTTCACCACGTCGACGTCGCAAAATGAACAAAAATCAGGTGCAAGGAACTCCGGCATCCTGTACCAATGCCCCCCATGTTCGCGCTCCAAACGCCTTCTCTACCCAAAAGATATGCTTTGCCTACCCATTCTATCGCGGGGTCATTTTCCCCACCCAAGGATCATTCGTGAAAATCGTTACTGTGTCAACTTCTTCAGTTCCTTCTTCGAGATGGTGCTAACAAAGGCTCGCCGGAGGAATTGCCTCCACACTTTGTTGACCTTTTCCTCTCCCTTCTTCTTGTTCTTCTTCTTGTTCTTCTTCTTCTTATTCTTCTTGTGTTTCTTGCCCCTTCCTTGGCTATCGGCCTCGGAATCGTCCTCCGAAGCAAGCTCCCCGTCTGACTCATCGTCTGAGTTGCCGGACTCTTCCTCTGCATCCTCGGTCTCGAGCTCGAACAAATCTGGCTCGTCTTCGTCATCTTCGCTCTCCAGCTCCACTGGTTTGCCTGTATCCTTCTTCGCCTCGTGTTTGCCGATTCTATAGGCTAGTCTTAAGTAACTTCTCACGGTCAAGTCGTGCAACTTGTAAAACTTGTCTGTGAAAGTGCTGTACTCGACTTCGTATTTGAATTTTCGAGGTTTTGGCCGATCATGCTGCGGGTCCCTATCGCTGAAATCCCCGTTGCGCCAACGAGCTCCGTCGACGGAGTTGGTCATGTCGTTGTTGATATAAGTGAGGTTGGCAAAGTACTGGGTGTAGCCAGTCAAAGAAAAAGACTGAGGAAAGTAAGCCGGACCGGGAAGCGAGTCTTTGGAAGGGTCCGGAGGAATGACCAGCGATGGGTTCTTGGGCTTCTTTTTCTTCCCTTTCTTCCCTTTCTTCCCTTTCTTATGCTTCTTCCTCTCAGCTTCAAGGTCGCGCTTCAATTCCAGAAGGACCTGCTCCTCGTCCTCCATTTCATCGTACAGCTCAAGGTTCTCGGACGGGGCTTCGGAAGTGACATCAAAGGAGTCGACCCAGACAGGAGCATCCTCAACACCACTGATGTTGTACTCGATAACACGGATGGTGGGGAAGAAGTTGGGGACAATGCTGGGGCTGACCAACGATAACTGATATCGTTCACCGTATTTGCCACCAATCTTCTTCAGACCCTTCTTCTTCTTGTTCTTCTTGTTCTTTTTCTTTTTCTTTCCCAATTCGTCCACGGCTTCGTCGTGCGTATCGTCATCGTCATCGTCATCGTCTTCGTCGTCTCCATCGCCACCAAAGTAGTCGACCGCGGCAGCAACGGAGCCTGGGAGATCGGTCCAAGATTGCCTAAGCTCTTGCAGATAATCGCCCTTGGAGTCAACGGAATAGTCTTCTTCAATTGAGTTTCGCGCCGCCGAGTCATCCCCGAGGAGGCTGAGGTCAATTTCGTTGGTGTCCTGGAGTAAAAAGTGGTCGATGTTCATGTGGCCATAGAAGGCGCCCGCAACGACGTCACGGTACTGTCGGAGCCACAGGGTGTATTTTTGCCAGCAGGTCTCATCCCAATTCTGCTTGCTCCCGGTTCTTGCGGGCGGGACATGACCGATTAGCATGGCCTTCATGCCACGCTCGCGCAGCCGCTGTAGCTGGATGCTCAGCCACTCGAGGTGTTTGAAGCCCGGTTCGGTAGGCTCGGCGCAGCCATCGACGCCGGCATTACGATCGAAGAAGTACATGGTGTTGAGGCTGAAGACGGACAGCTTGTTGGGGATCACCTCGACCTCGAACCAGCCACCGAAGCCAAAGGAGTGGCGCTGCTCCTCGGGGATGAAGCGGTGCCAGATCTGGCTGTAGGCCTGGAGCCATTTGTTGGGGCCCGGGTAGAAGATGTTGTGGGGGAGAAAATCATTGTTGCCAAAGGTGGGAATGATGGGAATGGTAAGCTGGCCATTGTCGGAGAAGGTGTCGATGACTTTTTGGGAGACGATGCGATTAGTGCCGAGGACGTCGCTAGTGTTTCGGGGGAGCTTCTCGTCGCTGTCGTGGCGGGCGGTGTCGCCAGTCCATATGACGAAATCGATGTCGTCCTTGACATTTTCACGGATCCAATCGAGAGTCGCGTCGATGAGAGACAGCGGCGAGTCGCAATCGGTAGTCTCGGCGCCGTAAGCGCCGGCAGCACCTTTCTTGCGGTGGCAGGCGATGCCTTCGTCGGTAGAGGTATGCGGCTTGTAGAACTCGTCGGGGTGGAAGTCTAGATTTCACGGACGGGTGAGAATTGAGTTCTTTGGGACGACGCAACGTCGACACACCATCTCACGCGACGGGATAGAGGGAAACGGCCACACCACTTGGCGCCAAATCCAACCACAATCTCTAGTTCCAGCATATGCGCACACGCATGGGCGCAGCGCGCATACGCAGACACACGCGCGAAGTAACGGTCCGCAGGGGAACAAACATACCTGTAATATGCAGGAACCTTCCCTGTAGCTTTCGATTTTGCTTTGTCTGCATATGTAGTGGCGGTGTTACGAAAGACGCCGCATCGTCCGGCTCTGTGGTAGCAAGCGTGCGCTGGCTGTCATCGTAGATTGGCGACGAGAAAACCGCAGGGAATAGGAGGGCGGCCACGACCAGCAGCCGGGCGCCTGAAGTTGCCATGTTGGGGGAAACGCAGCGAGAGAACGTCTGCGCGGGCTGCGATTGGGGTGTCTGACGTATCTCTGTGTATCGGGATGTTCCCCTTTTTCCTCCAGCAGTTGCGACGTTGGTTGGAGCCAAAAATGCAATGGAGCTCCAGATGTTGTAGACTTCAAGGCTTCAACGTCGAAGAAGTTTCTCAAAATGGATTGTGGGGAGAGAGTACGTGTGTAAGGGAAAAAAGGATGAGACAAGGAAGGCGAAAGATCGATTGGAGGGGAAGCAATTTCCAGACAGGGCAGGCACGGACAATTGGTGAAAAGTAAAGATGCGTCAAGGTGTCAAGGCGTCAAGGCGTCAAGGCGTCAAGGTGTCAAGGTGTCAAGGTGTCAAGGCCTGGTTGGTGCCAGGCAGTCAGGGCGAGGTCGTTCCTTTCGCTCGTAAAAAAAAAAAAACCCTCGAGAATCCAGGGGTCCTGTTCGTCCTCTTGACTTGGACAGTGGCTGGCTGCAATACCAAGGGACGGCTAGGTTATTATAAAAGTACCTAGGCTGTCAAACACGGCGTGCATCCAGCCAGTAACAGCGCGCCGTGGGATTCTTGGAGAAATGAACAAAAACAGGACATGAGACTCCACCAAGTCAGTCGGTGAAGGTCGCCTGCACGCTGCGCTTGTGCTCGTTGCTCGTTCTCCCTTGTTTATCGTGGGGGTCCCTTGGAGCTAGAGTACTTCGTATTCGATGGGGAGCAGAGAGAGGTTCTCTATTCTCTCGTCTGCCGTATAACTTGTAAACAAATAGACAGCGAAACGAGAGATGGCGGGCGTGCCAACAATATGTATCCATCGTTACCGCGCCTCATATCAACATCTAGTCGGGATGGATCTCTGAGCGCTGAGAGGAATGACAAGCCCGTCCCACACCCTGCATGGCCGACATCCACATCATCTGCAGCTGCCCCTCCCCCTCATGGCCCGCCAAGTTCCCCGAATCCAGCCTGTGTGGTGTGCTCACGCCGGCACGCGCCTGGGCGAGGTGCTGAATGACGAGCATCACAGCCATGATGGCCCTTCCTGCCTGCGAGTTTGCGACACCTCTCGAGACACCAGCGTGTAGGCAGCGGCAGCCAATCTCGGGCGCCATGGGCTACACGTGTGTGAAGAGAATGGTTCCCAGATGTCGGAGGCGAGCCACGACTAAGTTTGGAGGGTGGGAGGGACCGAAAGCCATGAGGATCCAGTCGACGGGGTCAAACTCGATGGGATCCGTTCGGAGCGGCGTCGAGGCGGCCGCAAAGGAGCACACGACCAACCTCGAATGACATTGTCTTTTACACTTGTTTATGCGACCATGGACATCATGATTGCGGTATTCATTGCTGACCTGGATATTGGTGGTTCCTCTCATCTTCACTCTGCTCCGTGACCTCTTGCCCAGGGCAGAGCTGTCAGCTCTCTCACGTCGAGTCACCCATGATGAGAGTCTCTATAGTCAGCCCCCCGTTCATAATCCTACAAGGTGGCAATAATAGAGTGTTGCGTCATTTCTCAGGGCCAAAATGGCGCCCAGAAACGGGCCTAGCCCTGCAATGCATGGGGCGTTAGCCATCAAGGTACCGCGATGCAGCCAGTCCCTAATATGGCACTCGGTATAGATCCATCAAGGCTTCGAGGCGGGCAAAAGCCATCCAACGCGTCCTTTGCATGTCACGCCATGGTACTGTAATATTTTGCGGCGTGTACATAGCAGGATCCATGTCTATGCGCTTGCTGTTGATCACGGCCGCTATTCTCAGAGTCACCTTGTGCCGTGCCGAGTGCGTGTGCCCCGTGAGCCAGCGTGCGTCTGCCGCTTTCCAATAAGCCCGAATTCTGGGGTCTCCCGTGACTCTCCCGCTTGACGCCTCGTTATGGATGCTGCCCTACACCGAAGATGGAAACTCCCCGCCACTTCACTTCGATATCAATTCCCTTTTGCTTCTGCAACCGAGGCACCCGTCGAAGCTTGATGACGGGAGAGCACGAACAAACCACCACTCTCAGCCCTCATTGGTATTCACTGTTGATTTCCCCGCCTTCCAGACGCTTAGAGATGAATCCAGACGAATGCACTGTCTGTAGGGGGCGGGGACTTTGTCCATCTTTCAGAAGGGGTTCCTCACTGAGAGGCTGACTCTCCACAACGCTGTCTGATAGGACACTCACCACCTGTCCCAAGCTGCCCTTTCGTAAGTGGGGAGGAGAAACTCCGCTAAAACTTGCAGAACCCCACCCACTCTCTCCTCCAAAAAGGATTTTCCTCTTCTCTCGACTTCCTCTTCTCTTTTTCCTTCATCACGCACGCCCAGTTCCCCAATCGCGCCGGCACTTCCATGTCGGCGTTCGACCGTCTCCGCTCGTCTCTACAGACGGTCATCACCACGGGGAACTCTTGCTGCTAGACTAATATTTGCCCTTGTTTGAGGGAGGTTGTACGCTCATGTGTGATGGCTTCCTATGGTTTTTCTGTGGCTACATGACTTTCTTCGTGTTGTATTGTTCACCCTTCTCAACCCCTCACGTTGAGGTCCCGTGATGTTGTCGTGTGAGGGCGCTTGTCTGCCCTAGGCTGTTCCTGGGTCTGAGTCAAAATACCAGACCTGACCGCGACACCTCTTCGGGGAGTACGTGATGTTGCGATGTATTCTGGCCTCGATCGCTCCATGTCTGTTAAGCATGACTGCCTGCTGGTTATGAGCTCGCGGCTATGCATGTATCCAGTGTCTTCTATGCCGCTTCGAGACGTCAACGTTCCGCCGCCGCGAGCTACCCTAGAGCCAATCATATTCAAGGTCCTCATGGGTTCATGTGACGAACTTGTCCCAGGACGTATTCGTTTTGTTCTAGAATGTAATTATTGTGTCGCTTGTCGGGGTCGTCCTTGTCGCCGTCGAACTTTTTGCCCTCCCGTTGGCACGCATCGATGCTTGATCTGCCACTCTACGCTTCACACCATCGCTCAAGGTCACAACCTCAATTCGTTTTACGAGACCCGGGAGCAGTTCTTTCAAGTCAAAAAAACATCTAAACTAGCACAGGCACAAATCTAATCACAAATGAAGCGATAATTAGAGCTGCTCAAAACGCAAGACTGGGCAACACCTTAGAGAGTTGTGAATCAGACAACAGAGACAGCTACGATTCCAGCCAAAAATAACACTCGGTTTTATAAGTGATAGCCAAAACTTGGCTTGATCAATCATCATTTGACTCCATAGCGAGAACAAATGTTCACCCCTATCCAGTTTTCCCAAACTATTTATGTTGAATACCCCCAGCTACCACATTGACATGCTCCCGAACAACCATAAAAAATGCCACGCAAAGCCAAACACAAACCCCCCGGACACTGTTTTTACGCGGAAGTAGGCTCCTTCCAGTACTTAGCGGGCAAAAAGGGCATCTTGGTCACGACGCCCTTTCGCTTTTTGCCGCGGACCAGGACGTCCAGCTCGATGCCAGCCTTGTGCAGGCCGTCGCGCACGTAGCCCATGGCGATGTTCTGGCCGAGCGAGGGGCTCGGCGCGCCGCTCGTCAGGACGCCGACTTTTTCGCCGTCCTTGTGGACCTCGACGCCCTCGCGGGCCGGGGCGCCCTCGACGACGAGGCCGACGCGGCGGCGCGAAACGCCCGAGCCGCCCTTGCTCTTGGGGGTGAGCTGCGGCAGGATGACTTCGGCGCCGTGGAAGCCGCCGGCCTTGCGGCGCGCGGGGGGGATGATCCAGCTTAGGCCGGCTTCGACGGGGGTCGTCGTGTCGTCGAGGTCGTGCCCGTACAGGCACATGCCGGCTTCGAGGCGAAGGGAGTCTCGGGCGCCGAGACCGGCGAGCTGCAGGCGCTCGGGGCCGGCCTTGGCGAGGAGGGCCTCGACGGTGGGCGTCGTCGTCTCAAATGCCGGGTACAGCTTGCCGTTGAAGGACAGCTCGAAGCCGTCTTCGCCCGTGTAGCCGCCGCGGCTGATGAGGATGGGGTGCGTCTTGCTGCCGTCGGGAAGCTTCAGCTCGACGTAGGCGGCGTTGCCAAAGTACAGCTTGCTCAGGTCGATGTCGGTGGCAAGCAGCTCGCTCAGCACCTCGGCGCTCTGGGGTCCCTGCAGGGCAACGAGTCCCGAGTCGCTGAGAACCGTCCACTCCAGGTTGCCGCCGAACTTGCCAAGCTCCTCATCAAAGTACTTGGTGTCCTTGTCAAGGCAAGCGCCGTTGGTGACAACGTAGTACTCGTCCTCGCCAAGCCTCGTCACGACGGAATCATCTACGATGCCGCCGGTACCGGGCCACAGGAAAGTCGTCAGCTTGCTCTGCATCAGACCCTGGTTTTTCCAGTCTGACGGCGTAATCGCCTCAAGAAACGCCGCGGCGTCGGGGCCCTTGAAGACATGTTGCACCATGTGGCTCACGTCGAAGAGCGAGGCATTAGAGCGGGTAAACTTGTGAGATTTGGAGAGCGCGAAGCCATCGTACTGGACGGGCAGATGGTAACCCGCAAAGGGCACCAGCTTGCCGCCGTTGGCAACGTGGAAGTCGTAGAGGGGAGTCTTCTTGAGTTCTCCAGCTGGTTCGCCAGACGCCCACCGGACGTGCTGCTTCAACCCGGCCGCCGATGCGGCGGAGAATGACGTAGGACGGGCAGACGCAGATAGCACCGCCTGGATTCGGGGACCAGCCCTCGCAGCCATCGAGAGACCCTTCATGATGATTCAATTGACGATGAGATGATAGTTTACGACCAATTGACCGGTTGCAGAAAAGAGAAAGTCAAGTCAAGATGAAGGAAGTGAGAGAGGAGCTATAGCTTTCTTACTCACCGTACGGTTACTACGCACCTGAACTGATAAGGCAAGCACCTACTTGCATAGCACCTGGGGAGGACTTGCCGTTGTGGTGAGTTTCGGTGGGTCTTCTTCCGTAGCCGCGGTCTCGGGATTTTGAACCGACCTTGGACTGCCGGAGCGCGGTCCGAACATTTTGGTAAGGCTCATTGTCTCGGCACCTCAATTGACAACACCTCATTCTTCACTCACAATGCATCCAACCGCAGCTGGGCAGCAGAAATTGCAATTTGAAAATTTCATTCTTACACAGTGATGTAGTCGGAGCCCTCATGTAGACTCTCCCGATACCAAATAACTATGCCAATTACAGCTGATGCCTTCCGTCGCGGCTCATTCTACCAATGACTCTATGAGCTCGCGGGTCTGACTCGCAACGACAACGACGACGACGCCCACTAAAAATCAAGACTCCGCAGTGACAATCCCAACAGTACACTAGGCATCTATTGCTGCTCGAAGCTGTACTTCAACCATCCACCTAGCGCGCGAAGACTCTCCCATCGGACATTTTCGTCGTCCGACTGCATGAGCTCCATGATTCGCGTCTTTAGTCCAACCCTCTCCAGTTGGTATCGCTTTTCTGGCACTTCCTTCACTAAGCAGCCAACGTCATTGCAGGCAATGGCCAGGACTTGCTTGTCGTTTTCCCAGGGTTGTTTCATGATCTCAACCAACTTCCGGGGAATCTCGCCGTTCTCAAAGTCGAGGATCTTGCGGGCGTTTTCAGCCCAGAAGACGGTGTTTCGGTGAGGGGGGGACCATCGCAGGTGTCCAGACTGAACCTCAGCAACATACTCGTCAAATGTAGTCTTCGTCTTGGTGTACTCCTCCAACATCTCCTTGAGGCTCGAGAGATCCTCGAGCAGGTCAGGGTCTGAAAGATGGCGGCCGCCAATGTTCTCGAGCAGGGCAGGAAGGCGAGCGAGAACTGCAGTGGGTAGGAGAGACTTTTGGTTCTTGTCCAGGAGGTTGTAAAGGGTGGAGAGGATCAATCGGGTGGTCTTCTCCTTGGGCGACAAGCGCAAGAGCTGAGTGTATAGGAGAACAATGTCGTACTCGCTGAAGATGCATGTTAGCGGCAATTGATGTGTTGGAACGTTTCGTGACGAAGCTTACTCATTTAGATCATCACCAATGTCCTCGGCCTCGAAGCTCAACTGCCAGATAACCAACAGGGCATGGTAGAGGAGCTGCAGTCCGACGCCACCACCGAGAGAACCCTCAAATCCAGTGCTGCGTGTACCAGTGTTACCGCTCCAGAGGCTGGCGGACGAATCGCCGCTGCCAATGCCAGCGGCAGTCTGGAGAATCTTGATGAGGGGCTGAACCGTCTCGCTCCTGTGGTTCCAGAACTGTTCTCGCGAGGCATGGCCAAAGAGCAGCGCAGAGTACTCCTGCACAGCAATGTCTTGTAGGCCAGCGTCGGAGCTCTTGGCCAAGCCGGATAGATACGTGAGAATGATGGGTAGGGCCTGGAGCGTCGCCTGGGACTCATCGCGAGCGAGATACATCAGGGTGGTAAGGGCGTGCGCCGTAAGCAATGGGATGGGATCCTCCGCGTTGGTCGAGTTCAGCAAAGGCAAGAAATGTCGGTACGGGTCTTGAGTCTTGAAGATGGCTTTGGCAAGGGATGGGACACCTAGGATGGAGAGTAACATATCAGCTTCATGGACTTGGTGGCGCGGGGGGGAGCTGCCATAGATAGTTGAGACCATGGCAGCTCTCCCACGTGTTGTACACGCGCTGGACCTGGGGCGGACTTACCCTCGAGCAAGTCGCCCAGCAGCACGAGGATGTACTGGATCACATTCGCATGCTTTCCTGCCGTCTCGAGCACGCTCGACTTCCCAGAACCGCCAACGAACAAAACCCGGTATCCATCGAGGTCGCCTGAGACAATCTCCTTTCTCTCCCCGGGCTTGTTGGCCTTGTCAACGGCACGGATCTTGGCGTACTGCTCCTCCGTCAGGGTGCCGGCCCTAACAGCCCCATCCCAAGGAATCGGCCGCTGGCGGATGTTGCTCTGGAGGGAGCCTAGATACGTCGGCGGGTCGAGCGACATGATGACGGTGTCGCGGCGGCGGAAAAAATCGTCCGAGGGCAGTTCCGTGAGTGATTGGCGGGAGGCGGACGGGAGGATGAGAAGAGGGAGGGGGGAGATAGGGGATGGTGGGAGGGTGAAGGCGCAGATGAGATGAGGTTGCTGGTGATGCAACCACGCAGCAGCGTCACAGCTCCCTCCAACTTGGAACTGGAGCTCGGGACCTTGTGCTAAGCCACAGCTGCTAAGACCTCAGGGTGACAGGAGAGACAGTGTGGCTTGAGGGCAGTTGAAGGTGTGGCTGAAATTAGCCGGTGTTGGCCCGCACTTTGAGCTCTCGGAGCTTGCTGTATCCATATGGGAGCCCCACTTAAATAGTTGGTTGCTGCCTTCCATCCGAACCAGCCACTATAATTTTCCGTCTGGTTGTCATGGGCACTCTGTGAGAGACCACTGTTGAGAGGAGAGAAACCTCAGTGCATTGTGACAAGATCGAGAAGAGTTAACCAGTTTAGTACTTACTATTCGTATCTGATTCTTTTACTAGCTCGTGTAGCATCCGCCCTGTCATCCACTTCCCTCATAAAGCTGAGTTGCGTGGCCTCATGGTTCCGTGTGGCCCGTCCCTAGGCATAAACGGCTTCCCAACCTCTCAACTTTCCATGACGGCCGCGGCCCAGAGCACCACCACCAGGGTACTGGACCCTCCGTCATTGGGCCCCAGACTGCCAGTTGCTGCAGGGACAGCTGGCCCCTTGATGGAAATTAACATTCTGTGATCATGGGTGTGTGTGGACGGGTTCGCGCCTCGCCTGCAGAAACCCGTCCTGACCATCCCTGCCCGAGTCGCTGCCACTTCCGGGGCGGCGACACACAGCCTACAGGCGCTCGGAACTTGGAAGCCCCCTCGGGCCTTGGCCAGGCGCTGCAGGCGATGACGGGACGACGGGAAGCACCTAGCTCCAGGGGGATGGGCGGCCCATCGCACGGCTCAACAGGGGCATGTCACTGTGTCGGCGCCCAACCCGCCCCGCAGTAGCGCTACCGTCCCCCGGACGTTGTCGCTATCGATTGTTGTCCCGTAAACCGCCCTGGCAGTGCGTTTTTAGGTGTCATGAGCTGGCCGCCCACTGTCTCCCCCTCCGTCGCCAACTCATCGTCATAGGAAGCCCATCATCGTCAGAAAGCCAAGCCAGCCGAAAAACTTCAAGATAAAAAAAAAGGACTGAGTGCCCGCTGAACTCCGTTTGCACTGTCATTTTACTGATCAAGAGTGGACTAGGTCTCCTTCCCCCCCTTATTTTCTGACGGCCCTGTCTCGTGTTGTGGTGGTTGCTGCACTGCGAAAACCGAGAGGCTGGGTGTCAGTAGGAGGTTGGGAGCGCAGCAAAACGAAGCCATTTGTCGCAGCCCACCACCAACCAGCCGCTTAAAAGTCATCCTGCAGCGCCCAGAACCTTTTCCTGTTGTGCTTGCTCCCTCGTAACTTTTCCAACCATCCCAACACTTCCTCACTCTTCCGGCCATCATCCTCTGCCTCATTTTCGGCTTCATTTGTGCCCATTTCGAACTCTCTCCGCAGGCCATCTCAGCAACCTGCCTCTCATTACCCGAGCAACACACCCCGCCTCAGATAACTTTGGGTTCCAACAGCCTTCGTATTTGCAGTCCATCTCACCGCTCCGGCCCGAGAAACCCGCACCTGCCGCATTCCGCATCTTACCTTTCCACGCCTAAAACTGCGCAGGGCACTCAGGGCACGCAAGACTCACAAGAGACGAGACCCCAGGACAGAAAACTCTCACTCTCACCCTTCTCTCCGACAACTCGATTCAAAATTTCGGCCTCTTCCCCGATTGCGATTGAGCGCAAAACCCCCACAATGCGCTACTCATTGAGGCCGCTGCTGCTCCTCGCTGCGGCGGGCCTGGCTGCTGCCAAGCCGTATCCCCGAGACAGCCTCCACGATGCAGGCTTCTCGTATCTCATGCCGCGCGACTGCGACTCGTACTGCGGCGCCGATAACCAGTACTGCTGTGAATCTGGCGAGGTCTGCACCACACTGGACCAGGTAGCCACCTGCATCGCCGACGGCAGCTATGTCGGCGCCATCGTCACCACCTGGACCGAGACGAGGACTTATACCAGCACTATCATGACGCTGTGGGACGCCGCCCCAGAGGCCACCGCCGGCGTCGACTGTATACCTCAGAACTCGGTCCAAGAGGCCTGTGGCACCATCTGCTGCGCCGGATGGCAGACGTGCGCCACCACTGGACAGTGCTCGCCCAAGTCGGGCATGGAAGAGGGCACTACCATCGTCGTCACCTCCAACGGCAAGGTCACCACCCAGTACTCGGCCCCGTACCGAGTCACCGGCACCACCGTCATCACCACCGAAGGCGTTCTGAGCGGCAGCACGGTGACGGAGACGGGCTCTGCCACGTCCGCCAGTGCCACTGCCACCAGCGACAGCGACATCATTGGAGCTGACAGCGACGACGACAGTGGCACGGGCGGCGGTCTCAGCGCCGGAGCCATTGCCGGAATTGTCATCGGCACCATTGCCGGTCTCGCCCTCCTCATCCTGCTTTGCTTCTGCTGCATTGTCCGCGGCCTCTGGGTCGCCGTCTTCGGCAAGAAGAAGGACAAGGACAGCAGTGAGCGCGTCGACGTTTACGAGGAGCACTACTCCCGCCATGGAAGCCGACCCGCCACCGTCCACTCTACGAGACCTGCTCACAAGAGATGGTTCGGTGGCGGTGGTGCCCCCTCGGCCGCTGGTTCCCGTCGTGAGAAGAAGGAGTCCAGCGGCAAGAAGTGGTTGGGCATTGCCGGCCTCGCTGCCACCTTGCTGGCCCTCCTCAACCTCAAGAAGGACAAGAAGCCCTCAAGCAAGCCCTCGCGTTCGTCACGAGGCTCGTCGCGGCACAGCGACTCATACTACTCATACAGCGACTATACCAGTCCCAGTAAGTTACCGCCCCCTGCTTCAGCACCTCAAGCAAGACAAGACACTGACCCCAAATCAGGCGGGAGCTCCAGCTCTGGCGGACGAACACACCGCACTCGCCGGACCCGAGATAGCAGGGCCAGCCGCGCCACTCGTGCGCAGTCATATTACTCCAACTCGGAGCGACGAGCATAGGCGCCGCCTCTCGCCGCACTCTCATCCTGTACATGTCTCCTCCTTCGACATAGAATCTCGAGCTCCACTGGATATAAGTTCGATCCGTTGCTTTTTACACACACATAGGGCTGCTGGCGTCTTCGGTTTGTCATACAATAATTGCCCCGCGGGACTGATTTCTGCGCATCTGCAATGCTTTTAATGAGTTTGGAATTTTCTCGGTTTTTGCTGCTAGAAAGAGAACAAGCATCATGAGGGGAAGAACAAGATGATCATCATGAGGGGAAAGGATTCGACGGGTAAATGACCGATCATGAACGAAGGAAAATTCACGAGTTCGATAAATGAACAATTGACTCACGGGGGCATCATTGCCCAGGAGAACATACTACGACTCCCTACTTTGCTTTCTTCGCTTTATTTTGCATCTTGTGACTTATTGTGCCACCTTGTGATGGACGGGATGGATGCTCGGATTTCGGCCTGCACGATACAAACGGAAGACCAACGCACGACAGTTCTCTCAGGAGCGAATTGATGCTCAATGTGATGATGAAATGTTTTTTTTTCTTTCCCGCCAGAACCCCCCCCTCGCGTCCGAAACCCTCGCTTAAACGTCCCGTGTACTCCGCAGGTCACACATGTGCAAAATTGACTGTTGGCACCAGAGGCATCATCTCGTTGCTTTTAGTATTTGGTTTGTAGCCCCGTTGCTACATGACATGCAATGATGAACCCTTCGCCACTCCTGAGACCCAGAAACGCAAAAGAAACAAGATCCGTGTCCGCGTCTATTCGTCCTCAACAACGTTGCCCTTCTCGGAAACGTACAGACCGTCCAGGAACTGTCATGGGTCAGCGAAAAGTCCTGGATAAGAAAAAAATGACTATGTGAGGGTAAGTCAAGGAATTGATTCCTACCTTTCGGATATCCTTGTTTCGCACTCGGCAGATCTGCTGGATGTCGGCAGCGCTTTGAGACACGTTCTCGAGTGAGTTGCCGGAGAGGACAAGCTCGTCCTTCTGGCTGGTGGAGGTCTCAACGTCGACGCCCTCCTGCATCACGATGCGGCGGACAATCTTCTCGCCGATGAAGTTTCGGATCTCGACCTCGAACAGATCGGTCTCGGCGTTCTTCGACAGGTTGACGTTGATGGGGAAATGGGCGTAGACGTAGCGCATCTTGTACTTGAAACCTTTGGTGACGCCAATCACCAGGTTGTTGATCAAGCTTCGGACGGTGCGGAGGGTAGCGACATTCTTTCGGTTGCCGTGGTGGATCTCAATGGAGATGACGTTCTTCTTGGGAAGAGTGAAGTTGACAGCCAAGTGGCTCAGGTCCTTGACCAGCTTGCCTATTTCCGCCGAGTCAGATTAATTGTGCTTCTCGACGCCATTTTTGCGGCCCAACCCAGCGCTCCTTCGAGGGCTGGCTTTGGGTGGTTTGTCTGTTCGTACCTCGGGGACCCTCGACAGTGACAATTCGCGACTTGATGCTGACCTTGACTGTAGGCGCAGACTGGTTAGCGATCTCTGTTCCAATAGCGGTGGCTAGTTCATGATCCCGTTTGCTCGCAGCCCATTTCGATGCACAAACGTCCCGTGTGCGCGCCAGCAGACCCAGGACGTCGAAATCGATCCGGGGCGAAAAACGGGATCGGAAGGCGTAACGTACCCCCCTCGGGGATCTCAAGGAGCTCCTGGGAATGAATGTACTTCATCCTGCCGGTTGTGTGGTGGTTGATGTCGGGGGGTTGAGGGTATCTAGAGTCGTCGGCGGTCGCGAATTGTTTGACGAATTTCGTGTGGGCGGGAAAAGTTCTAGGGCTCGTCACACGTGAGGGAAGTGCAGGCCGTGGCCGGGGTTGATCCGGACGGGGGTTGGCGGCGACCTAGCGCACCGATAGGAGGGGTACTGAACGTGACCTCTCACGTGAGGTGTGGAAACTCGGATCATCTTTGGACGAATTGAGGTGTGGTGGGACTCTAGCCAATCAAAAGCGTGGATGGCGAGCACACACTGCGAGAGCTGTTAGACGACCCAGCTACTAGAGGCGAGTTTTCCATGGCGGAGCATTATTGCTGCAGGAGGCTTTCGAGTTGAGGTGAGACTACTACAGCTCTCATTTGAGCTTGACGATACAACACAATTAGAATCCCGTTTCTGTACTTTCCCAATCTCGGGACTTTATCTCGCTCGTGTGCGTTGCGGCTCCAGGCATCGACTTAAAACCGCCCCCCCATCAGCTCACTCTCTCAACTGCCAATTGCGCTTCATCCCTCAGCCTCCCCAGCGGGCTCTCGGACAGCTCGGGTGGGTCGCTACCGGTCGCCTGCCACCCCGGCCGATACGTCAGCGGAGGGCCGACCTTCAACCACCAAAGCCATCCCTGTGCTGCGCCCAGCCTCCAAACCTCGCGATCCATCGTGTCCCTCTCCCGCCGCGGCCTCCGATACAGCTTCAAGTTTGCGCCGAATCGCATTCTTCCATCAAACCGACCCGTCCAGCCCGTCTAGACCTGCCCACTATGTCGTACTTCTTCGCGACCCCCGTCGACATCGATGTCGTGCTCGACGACACCGACGACAGGTCCATGGTCGACGTCAAACTCGACAAGAACCGTCGCGAGAAGGCGCCACTCTTCATGGATGGCGAGTCCGTCAAGGGCGCCGTCACCGTCCGCCCCAAGGACGGCAAGAGGCTCGAGCACACCGGCATCAAGGTCCAGTTCATCGGCACCATAGGTATGCGACCATTCCTGGCGCCCCCCCTGAGGCCGTCCGCGTCCCCCGCGTACGCCCCGCGTCTTCCTCCTCCATTGAGCCCAGTAAACCCCTCGCGAACTCACTTGCCTCGATACTGACCCCCGTCGTCAGAAATGTTCTTCGACCGAGGTAACCACTACGAATTCCTCTCCCTCAATCAAGAGCTCGCGGCCCCCGGCGAGCTGCAACACCCGCAGACCTTTGACTTCAACTTCAAGAACGTCGAGAAGCAGTACGAGTCCTACAACGGCATCAATGTCAAGCTGCGCTACTTTGTCCGCGTCACCGTCTCCCGCCGCATGGCCGACGTCATCCGCGAGAAGGACATCTGGGTCTACAGTTATCGCATCCCTCCGGAGATGAACAGCAGCATTAAGATGGATGTCGGCATCGAGGACTGCCTGCACATCGAGTTCGAGTACAGCAAGAGCAAGTACCATCTCAAAGACGTCATCGTCGGCCGCATCTACTTCCTCCTCGTCCGGTTGAAGATCAAGCACATGGAACTGTCCATCATCCGAAGAGAAACCACTGGAGCTGCCCCCAACCAGTACAACGAGAGCGAAACCCTGGTGCGCTTTGAGATCATGGACGGCTCACCGTCGCGTGGCGAGACCATCCCCATCCGACTATTCCTCGGAGGCTTTGACCTGACGCCGACCTTCCGCGACGTCAACAAGAAGTTCTCCACCCGTTATTACCTCAGTCTCGTTCTCATTGATGAAGGTTCGTACAATTACCCATAACGCCCCCTCTTTGATTCACGCAGCTCCTTACCATTGTTTACAGATGCTCGACGATACTTCAAGCAGTCAGAAATCATCCTTTACCGCCAGGCTCCCGACGCACTTCCCACCACCGGCGCCGGCACCCAGCAACTACACGCACCCCCAGAGAACAAGCTGGCCGCTGTTCAGGCAGTTCAGGCCTAATGTCGCACCCGCTCGCGGCTCGTCAATTGGTGTACGTTGATATCAACTATTTGCAAGTTTTCTAGCATCGGTCCTGGCGTTTAGGTTTAAAGAATGGGAGACTAGGTGATCGAAGTACCCAAGTTTCGTGACAAAAACAAACAAATGATTAATCCCGTATAAATCCCATGACCATGACATGTCCGAGGTATCTCGCCCTGTGAGAGTTTTGAAACAACACCTTTAGTCTACATGATTTACTCGCCGCTTCGTACAATTTCCATGACATCATCCGCCTCGAACCCAAACTGATTGTTATGGATGGCCGCAATCCGATCGAGCTCATCCTGATACTGCTTCCGGATATCTGCCAGCGACACAACCTTCCGCTTTCCTCCACCGCCGGACGGGCCGTTCCGCCCATGTTCCGCCGTCGGCTCGTCGTAGATCCAGGCCTGCTTCGGCTCCACGCAGCTAAGGGCGTTGATGAGAAGCAAATACTGCCTTGTCACTGGCGTGTCGAGGATGTCGTCTCCGGCCACTTCGTCTCCCTCTCCAGCGGCCCGCAGCTTCTGGATGCGATCTAGCAGCACAGAGGCGGCACCTCTGTAGTTGTTGTGCTTGATTCGCCATGAATAGAGAACCTGGTGATAGGGGAATCCATCCATAATGTCCGCGGCCGCCTTGGATCGTTGTTCAAGTATGGCATCCACTTCTTGTTGCATGCTGGGGAATGGCAACGCCACAAGCTCGATGTTGTGATACGACTCGCACATCTTGTCGACCAGCTTTTGGAGGCTCGCGTGCCTGATGGCCTGGTTTTTGATTGAAAGTAGGTTGGCATGGGCAAGCTCGAACTGCGAAGTTGCGACAGCGGCGTTGAAAAGACGGCTTTGCATTTCCGTCTTCAAAGAAGTGGCATCTGCCCTGAAAGTCAAAAATTGCATGGCAAGTCTTGCGAATTCAACCACATATGAATACGCCTTTTGCTTCTCGTAAAGAGCTACAATATGAGAGTAATATTTGGCAAGGCCGTTGTTGAGTAGGTTCCACTCGGTGTCGTCAAGAAGACCGCAACTGTGGCGATCAGACGCAACATTCTCAGTGCCTGGTAATGTATTAGTATTATCCCAGTCATAGTCTGGTTGTTCACTTACTCATTCCAATCGCGGCCTTTCTGAAATGAATAGCAGCAGAACCGAAATTCTTGAGAGACAGTAGCACACGGCCCTGTACGTAGACAGAGAAGGGGTTCTGGTCGCAAAAGGGAGCAAGATCTAGAGCTAAATCGGCCCTCTCCCGCTTGATTAGTGAGCACTGAATGAGCGACGGTGAAACCTCGATGTCACTGTCAGGCGCACAGAGGTTGACGATAAGATCAGTGACGCTGCTGGAGAGCGGCTCATTCTTAATGTTGGCAAACCCGAGAAGATGGCCCACGTTGGCCTCGAGGGCTGTCAGAACCTGGACATCCTCAGGGCCCTTCTTGAGGATGGCGCCCTCACCCTTTTCTCGGATGAAAACTCCTGACATTTCCGTTTGCCCGAGCCATTTAAGGAGCTCCAATCTCCGCAGAGCACCAACAAGTTGTCTGTAGACGAACCCGATATCGACTCGGTTATGAAGGGCATCCGTGTCCTGATCACACTCAAACTCCATGAGAACGAGGAGGATCAGTTGACTCAGACAGACTTTCCATTGCAGCTCGATGCTCTCCTGCACAGCCTTCACGACTAGCTTCCGTCCAAACTCGGTCAGAGGATGACGGAGATTGCGGCTTCTCGCATCGACCGGCGCAGATATAAGGTTCATCAGGTCGGCGTAGAGTTTGTCAGTCACTGTGTTAAAGTTTTGACCCAAAGCCTCGACGACTTGATTGCAGTCTTCATCCGTGATGCCTCGCCAGAAACCGGATTTGTCAAAGAAGTATTGTATCCGTTCAAGATCTGTCTTGGAAGAATCCTCAAATAGTTCAGCTCGTAGGACAGACTGACAGAGCTGCGTAAGGTTGTCTGGGAGCCCTTCCGTAAAATTCAAGGCAGAGCTCACCAGGGCGGCTTGTTGCTCTTGATCCTCCTCTGGCGCTGATAGGTTATGGTACAGCTTCTCAATGCTGCTGCAGTCTCTGATGGCTGAAAGGAAGTCGGAACACACAACCCATGTCATGGCGGTGCTGGGGTCCAGAGACAGTCCAATAGCCTCCCCTCGCTGCTTATCCAGTTCTATCAAAAGTCGGTGGAACCTTCTCCACTGAGTCTCGCTCGATGCGCGGAACTGCTCGTAGTCCATGGCCCCAGCGGGGCCTCGGTCCAGCGTGGCGGTAGATCCTAGAACCGAGCATATCGATTCAGCCAATCCCCGACCCTTGGCACCCTCCTTCGTGGTGCCGAGTCCTCGCTCGTAGATCGATAACGCTGTCTCCAAGGTTGCTTTGGTGAATCTTCCAGGCTTCAAGATCAGCTGGAGCCACTTTTCGGTGACATCGGTAGGGTCACAAGGCCCAGATGTCTCAGCATTCAGTGTTGGAGTATCCACGTAGACACCCTCCCAATTGTATTCCCATGACTGTGCCATGTTCTTCCGATCGACCTCCAACCGTTGCACCCTATATGTCATGTTATTCTTCCATAGGGTCCATAGTTGGAGAGCACTCTCGGCGGGCGATGAGAGGACGAAATCGGCCAGCGTCCACACATCGGATGACGATGGTGTCACTGGAACCAGGGCGTTCTTGGGAAACATGTCTTCCACGATGACAGAGTGACTGTTCTTAGCAACGATCTTCCAAAATTTGAACTCCCCGGCACCGATGGGAGAAAAGGTCGCGCAAATTCTTTGTCCTCGGTTTCGCCCAATGAGTTGGACGAGGTTGGCTTGAGTGGGATCGATTGCCCACTTGCCAATCTCTTGTGGGTTCCTCTCGGCGTTCAGGATGTCGCCCGTGAAGAGGATCTGGCCGTCGTCCACGTTCCAAATTCGCATTCGGTGATCGAGGCAGACCGTAATGGCGAAGAGAGCGTCTTCCAAGCCAAATGATGTGACCTGAATTGATGTTGCCGCGCTGTACTCCATGTTGGTCTTGCCGTACTTGATAGTGTGCTTCCCCTGGAAGGGGAGCAGGCTGCGAAGGTTCTGCGCCCAGCCTTGCACGTTGAAGAATGACTCCTTCCACATGGGGGCCGAAGCTGAAAGACTCGTTAGTTGAGGCCTGTGGCATTAATGCATTTCAACTCACCGATATGAGACTTGTTCTTGTCTAGTCGGATCATGCCGCCATCGTTGACGGTTACGAGCAGAGTCTCCGCCGTCACGGCCATCATCCGGTGTGCGTGTTTGAAGCCCAGACCCGCCGGCGACTGAACCTTTCCAAGTTCAGAAAGACCAGCATCAACGGCGGACCGCTTTCTGAAGAGGTCGGGCCGCAATGTGAATGTGTAGAGTTGGTTCGACTGGTCCAGGACAAAGACACAAAGGGAGTCGTGCTCCTCTGGGTCTGAAAAGGTCACGCAACCGGGCTGTATGGGCACGGAGAAGTGAAAGTTCAGAACCAGAGGCGCATCGGCTGCCTGGGCCTTCTTGCAAACATCAACAGCCCGAATGCTAAGGAGCGTCCCGTCCTCCAAGACCCTCCAGAGGAAGCTGCGCGGCGTGTCGTGCCATTGTCGGTGGTAGATGGACGACGCAGTCGCCAAGTGCTTTAGTCGGAAGGTCGTTTCATCCTCGATAGCGCCGTCTCGCGCGTTCTTGCGTGTGCTGCGGCCGTGGGGCGAGTTGGAGGGCACTCGAATAGTGACGACGGACGATGAGGCTGGAGGTTCGAGGTTCAAGCGGGTCTCTTTGAAGAGATACTGGGTCTCGCCTGAATCCATCTCGCCTCCATAAAGCGGATCGATCGTGGGAGATAGGGTCGTGTCTTTGACGTTGGTTGCGATGGGCGCAAGTCGGTTGCTAAGGTTTAGTCGCGTTGCATGGCAGAATTTCTGAGTTGGAAGTGCACTGTCGCGCCCGCGCTAACCCCAAAAGGAAATAAGCTGTGCCTAAGAGACAAGATGCATCAACACTGACACATGCGCGCATGATTTGACCCTTTGTTCAAAAACATGTTTTTTTCATCTTTGCTCAATTAGTTTACGCCTTTAAATCGTATTGAATCTTGTGTTTTACAGTTCAAATGCAATATCAGCTACCAAAAGTGCGTCAAACGGGCAAATTTCCTTCCCACAAGCACAACAATTCTGGGTCACTGTTGAAAGACAACCAAAGGTCCCCCATCTGTACAAAAACGCCTGCAATCATGCAAAGTAACATCGTCATATCCGCCGTCGCCTCATACGAATTTCTCAATCTATTTCTTAGTCCTTCTCCATATCCTTAGGGGCAGGGTCGCCAATTCCCTCCTCGCCAATGGCAAATATGGTATCGCTCTCGGGAAGACACGGGCTGTCGTAGATCTTGGCAATTCTCGTCTCAGCGCGTCCTTTTTTCAAGCTGATTCTGGTGGTACTGGCGTGCGCGATGATGTTGCCACCGATGGGCTTTTTGGGATCGGGGTTGAACATGGCGCTGGGACCTCCATCCACCTGAGCGACAACCTGGTTTGTGATGACAACGGCGATACCAAACTCGTCCGCGAGACGTTGAAGTGTGCGCATGAACTTTGCTAGATGCGTTTGTCGGTTAGAGAGTTCACCGCGACCGCAGAAATCTGTTCGATACAGCGCAGTTGCACTATCCACAATGAGGAGAGAAAATCTGGTCTCGCACATCATGGCGGCAGCCTGGTTGAGGAGCTGAAGTTGATGGTCAGAGTTATATGCTCGTGCATATGCGACGTTGTCGAGAACCTCCTCGCCAGACAAGCCGAATCGGTTGGCGACGCCAAGCAATCGGACTGGGCGGAACGTGCCCTCAGTATCGATGTACATGCACTTGCCCTCTCCACCGCCCATATCGAAAGGGAGTTGACACGTAACGGCGAGAGTATGACAGATTTGACTCTTTCCGGTTCTGAATTCGCCGAAGAGCTCGGTTACCGAGCCGGTCTCGATACCACCAGCAAGGAGAGTGTCCAGATTCTTTGACCCGGTCGTGATCGAGATGAGTTCGCTTCGACGTTGGTGCATCTCGGTGGCGGTGGTGAAGCCCATGGGGACGAGCTTGGACGCTTTGAGATGGTCAGCACCGTGTGAAGAGGTTAACATCGAGTGGAAACCGCTCACCTTCAGCCAGAATTTTGCCAGCCTTCTGCTCCGAGATACCTTTGATCTGTTCCAGCATACGACGAGGGGTGTATGCAACCGATTCCACTGTGTTGTATCCTCCATCAACGATGAGCTGGATATCACGTTTCGTCAAGCCGGCAACGCCCTGGAGTCACAGTATGTCAGCGTCAAGGGACAATGTCTAGATCAAGGGCGTCTTACTTCAAGGGCTGCGAGGGGTGTGGGAGCGCCAGGCCCTGCATTGCCTGCGTCCTCCTCGCCCATTTGGGCCTCATCGTACTCCTCAGCCATCGCGGCTGCTGGATACGAGATTGTCAGGGTTTTTGAGGGCGCAGAGAGAGGATGTCAAACGTTTGGAAGTTTTGGGGGAAAGGGATTGGTAATCGAAGCTGACTCGAGATTGAGGGGGAGGTGTCGAAGGAAATCGCGGTGCAACGCGTCTTGGGGAAGGCAACAGCGCCACTAGGGTACGCCAAGTCACGTGTATATATCCACATCCTTGTCGCCACTCTCGGCTTCAGCCTGGGCAGGGGCAACTTGGGCAACTCTAAGATTTCCGTATCATGCTGGAAGAAACAGACAAAGTAATCAAAACATATCACAATTGAGGAAAAAGATGGACCTTGCATAAATTATTGTTGTCACACTCTTTGATGGTAATTATTATGAAATGCTAGTGTACAAGGGAGTGTGAAACCGAGGGCTACCAAAGCAAGCCTCGAAGAAAAACCAGGCGTTGCGAATTCCCAAACACCAATCCATGCAGCTTGAGGCCGTCTATCAACCAGAGCGCCGAATGCTAAGTGGGTAGGCAGTTGTTGTACAGTGTCGATGGGGGTTCAGAAGACGGTGATACGGCGGGACTCGTGCTTCTTGGCCTTGGGCACGACGATGGTCAGGATGCCGTCCTGGAAGCTGGCACTGACAGTGTCCTGGTCGACCCGAGTGGGGAAGCTGAAACTGCGAGCGAACTCGCCGATGCTGCGCTCGGTGAGCCAGTACTTGGCCTTGTCGGCGGGCTTCTCGGTGGACTGAGGTGCCTCGACAACAGTCTCGGTCTTCTCAGTCTCCGTGGGCGTCTCAATGCCGGATTCATGAGAGATGGACTCAAACTCGTCCTCGACTGTCGCCTGATGCGGGCTGCGTGGGCGCTGCTGCTCTTCGCTGCCCTCGGTGGTGGGTGTGGTCACCTGGGCATCCTCAACGGGAGCAGCCGGGGTACTGGAGGTGTAGGAGCGAACAGTCTTGCCGCGGATGGTAACCGTCTGAGGCTCAGTGAACTCGATGTGGACGTCCTCCTTGTTCATGCCAGGGAGCTCGCCATGGAGCTCGTAGGCAGCGGTGGTCTCACGGACATCAAACTTTGGCTGCCACTGGGGAGCCCGAGCTTGGCGGCAGCTCTGACCCTGGCGAGAGTAGCTGTCGAAGTCGTCGAGGAGTCGGAAGAGAGGAGTGAAGGACGCGTTGTCGGCCTGGTAGAAGTTGCGGGGGAAGAAAGCCATTGTGTTTGCTTGGTGGTGGGTAGTGGATTTGGAGTGATACTTCAGCTTGAAGGTGAGACTTGAGAAAAGAAGTGGCTCGGAAGAGTATGGAGAAGTGTTTGTTATGTTATTGCAGTGTGTGTTCTGATGAGGAAGTGAATCATGCTCTGGGGATTGCGATGCGTTGCTTTATACTCGACAGGAGGAGAAAGGAGACGTAGGCAGATGGCTTCGCACGCCTTGGTACATGCTCACGAATCATTCCACTTGGAATTTCTAGAACTCGCCTGAACGACCGGACGTAGGCAGAATCAGTATTACAAACTCGAATGGACGTGGTTGTGAGGACCGATGCTGACGAACCCGCCCACAATTCGCCCCCGGACATGATGCTGGCCGATGCTAGAATCCGCGGAAAGACAGTAGAAGATTCCAGAAGGTGCCAAAATTGAAACCCAGAAATGACAGAGCAGACGAGCACTCGCTCGCAGTCTAGGGATCTGAGAAGAAGTGCAACTTCGCATGGCAGATTAGGTTAACCGACAGCTCCCACAGAACTTAGCAGTTGATTGCATCGTTCTGACGATTTAGAAACGTCGTAACCTGTTTGGCCCGCCGCGACAAGAATCCTTCTTGGAAATCGGGTTGCTGGAAAGCATATGATCCGTGCATTATGCGGGATGCCCCGCTTATTTGACCAAGGGTCTCAAGCCGGCATGACGTCACCTGCCATCAACGAAGCTGTGTCGTCTCTGCGAAAACCCATGGAAGTCAAGCTACAACGCTGACGATGATGGCGTGCAGTGTTGACACAGTTCGATCAACCCTTCTACCTTGCAATATAGTGTAACTCTGATCTAGATCCCAACACTCACTAGCGATGCTTACTCTCTACTCACAGCTACCTTCAAACCGGGTTCTACTTCGTACAACAAAGCAGATGAAGGCTCCATTAAATTCAAACCTTCAACATCTGAGCCACGAACACCTTTGTTATACATACACAATTATACCTAGCAGTAGAGATACGTCATCATCCCTAGCTTCAAGCTGCAAGTTGAGGCGCGGCGTTCACCTTTGTCACTGGCCGAATTCCTTAGTGCCTTTTAATTAGCAGCGGCGATCACTCACTAAAAATACTGCGGTCTGGCAAGTGTCATAATCCGCAGAAGTGTGATGAGGCGAGCGGGTCTACCCACTATCTCAATCTCGTATCATCATCCTCAGATAACCAAACAACACAAATTTGTCAAAAGTAAAACGTCAGAGCTCATTGATCCGACTTGCGGCTTATGAAGGCTCATCTAAAATTCCATTAGCCAGATGACTCCCTGACCCAGAGACCATGCCAACTATGCACCTATATAACCCTGACTTGATATCTTCCTGTCTTTGAAATAACTACCCCGGGAAGAGAAGTATCTAGGACAACTTCCATACTCAGAATGAAAGGAAATTCCTGATTGCCATTTTATCAGGTCGTCACATCGGTGCGAAGACAGGCATCATTGCTCTCGAGAGCTGCATGCCAGCTGTGACTGGGCCGGGGCTTTGGACACGATTGAAAAGTCCAATTAGTCTGCGACCAACCGACGGCTCGATCTCTGTACCATCACGAGCGATCTTGACCTCTCGGTTCGAATTCCAAGGATTGCGCAGGCCTCTTGTTCGGTAAAACGGAAGCTGAGTTGTCGATAACCACTCAAGCTTGAATGGTCTTCCCCATGTCTTAGTGGGCTCCTCTTCGATATTACCTTCGTTGTCACTGGACACACTCTCTGTGTCGGATGTATTATCGGTCTCGTCGCGTTCTGCTTCCCAAAATATGGTCCCCCGTGCAGAATCATCAATGATCCTGCCTTTGGGTGCATGCTCAGTCGCCTCGGTCGGAATCGCTTTCGGAAGATCGAGATCGCTCGCTGCTACGGTCTTTGGTGCAAATTTAATAGCTGCCGCGGGATCCTCGTTAATCTGCGACGTCATACGTGCATAACCAAAATATTCGCCAGACTTGTTGGCAGAGAAGACGAGGTACACGCTATCGACCGCCTGCCAGCAAAACCAGTTAGTGCTGATCTACTGCAGTGGGACCTTATTTACCTTGAAAGCATCGTTCAGCGTCTCTTCGTTGTGAGACTGGGTTGCCCAGATTCCTGTCCGAACACTGAGCTCCAAATCTTCGACCGTTAAACTCTTCAAGATGAAGAATTTGTCCTTCTGAGTTGTCGTGTCAATTTCTCCAAGGGGCGTTTGCTTGAGTGTCGAGGCTTGTTCACCACCTGGAGTGGAGCTTCCGGGGCCTGATTGCTGGCCTTCTTGAGGTTGTTCGTTCTTCGCGACGGAATTCGTGATGACAGCGGGACCGGTCGGGGCTGTCATTCCAGTGGCCCCTTCTACGGTGCTCTTCCTCAGTCGACTGACAAGACGAACGGATTGAAACTTTGAATCATGTAGCTTCTGTTGTGCAGCCGCGCATGTTTCTTCGTCCTTGAAGTTGGCGAATGCACAGTTACTTTTCGAAATCAGGAATAGCGACTCTAACCCGGGTGCCTTCTTGCACACATGGTAGACGAGGCTCATTAGGTTGGTTTGCGGAGGCAGATTTCCAACCCAGATTGCGTGGCCTAAGTTCGAGTTAGCAGAGAGGCCAAAAGGATCTATTCAAATTCCTTCTCTCACCACTCTGGCGTGGCTTTCGGGGTGGCCCTCGCACTGCACTTTGTCGCTTCTCGACGTCATCTGGGGTATGCCTCAGGTCGCTCTTAATAAGAGATTGCTTCCAGGAGCTATTCTGCTCCTGACTTGGGGGAGAAGATAGGTTACCAGGCGTGTTCGGCGTCGACTGGAATGCATTCCGTGTGTCGTTGGCGGAGGGAATTGGGCTCATGAATTGGCTCGGCATCATAGTATTCGTCATTGGGTGGGTAGAATGTACGTATTGAGATGTCGGAGGATAATAATAAGCTGATGACTGCTGGTTCATCATCATTTGGTTTGGGTAGTAGGCCATATTCTGTCGCGCAGAGACTGCTGCGCCGGCTTGGGATTGTGGCATGTGGCCTCCGTAGTATTGGACCATCTGCGGTTGTTGGATGTAGTACCCTTGGTTCTGAACGGGCACCTGAGGTCCCATGAACTGAGGCACATGTTGCATGACAGGAGGAGAATTCGACATCTGGTAACGCTGTTGGTTGGGGTAGGGATATTGCCCATGGCGGAAGGGGACCTGGGGAAGTGAATGTGCCATAGGCCCCATGTTATAGGGGCCTTGGCGTTGTACTGGAGATTGAGTCATATCAACCTGAGGTTTGACTGCGTGAGGTGCTATGGGGTAGTTGTGAAGGGACGAACGCTCGGTAGGTACTGGTTGCTGATCATGGCTAGGTGTTTCAACCTCTGCGTTGTCTGTGTTTTGGTGACTCTGGGCGATGGATCGGACGTCCGTTGTCGAGATGTTTGGAATATCTCCCATTTGTGGCGTGAAACTGCGATGCCAAAGTAGTTGTAGAACCTTTTTACTGTTGGGTCGGCCACGATTAGCAATGAGGCGCTTGCGGCTGTGACCTAGCGGCAGGGAAACATGCAAAGAATGTGGGGGGTCGAATTGGTACCTTTTTGAAGTGTTTCAATACCCTTGAGTGAGCTAAAATCAACACCCAAGTTGTCCAGACCCGAAAATGTTGGTTATTATGAGAAGAATGTTTGATCCTTCGTGAAGAGATAGCGACATGCGGCTAAGGCTATTACCAGACAAACAATCATCTACCACCGAACTAGAACTGGTACAAGTCAAGAGAAGAGGGAAAACGTGGCCTAGTGTTGCGAGAGCCCAAGCGCCGAGAGAGCTTTGGACGTGAAATTCCGGTCAGGAAATGCTGCAGTTGTTGGTGTGTGGTGTGCTTTGCAGATTCACTGCGGTGTGTCGTGAGTCTTGGCCCTAGACAAATAGTGATGAGCGGGAAGCGCTAATGCAACGTCGCAGAGCTCTCGAGTTTGGCAGTGAATGCCCCACGGAGACCTGGGGGACTTTGGGGGTTAACGAGTGACCCAAGGCGTAAAGAGGTACTAAATGGCGAGTGCATAGAGGGGAAGAAGTCCGGGGTGCTTCGTTGGCTGACAGTAGCACTGTTCTCGCTATGCTATCTTGTGTAACAAGGACATGGGTGGCCTTAGAGCCAGGACAGTAGCATAGGACAACGGTTCAGTGAGGTTCAGGGGCCACAGTTTTGTAACGGTGAGCGTTGAAGAGGGAATAAGTGTGACTCGGACGTAGGTCAGCCACACAAACTGTGGAAGGGTCTGACACCAAGATAAAACCAAGGGACCAATGTGCGAATTGGTTGAGAAGCAAGGAGTTTGAGCCACCAGGTAAATCTCAGGGCGTTCTAAAGTCGGGACGTAGAAGAGGACTGAAGTATGGAGCTACCAGATTGCTGGAGGGGTGGCAATGAGGATAAGGCCGTTCAATGAACCCACGTCTTGGAGGCAGCCGGAAGATGTGAGGCAGGGGCCGATTGGACTAAGCAGGATGAATGGCCAGGGCCTAGACCTTCAAAAGGCCAGAGGATGGTGCTGTTTAGGGCTCATGCCAAGGAGAGATGGGTGCAAGAATAGAGAATCGGAGAACGCGAGGCCGGACCATGAGCCAAATGACAAGGACGGACCACGGTGTTTATGGGATATAAGGAAATCCGATTGACGATCTCCAGTCAGCAGGTGAGGTTTTGGGCCCGCGTGGGAAACTTGGAAGGGTTGGCAAATGTGGCGGAGGAGAAGGTGGAGGTGGAGGAGGTGGAGGTAGTGGAGAGATGGTTGAAGCTGGGAAGGGCGAGGGAGCAGCACACGACGAGGATGTTCTTGGATGGTACAGTCCATGGCACGAGGGGAAACCCACCAAGCGCCTTGTGTGCAGTTGTGCCAACGTACCCATTCGGCCCAACAAAGAACCAAGAACCCAGAGCTCGAGATGTCCATCAGACGAGGGTGGCTCCTCCAGGGCACTATGTCGCCACAGTTCATCGGGAACCCGGGGGGTCTGTTTCGGGAGAACAAGACGAGAGCGAGTGGAGATGGAGGCACGGGCACGGAACAGACAAGCTTGACAGCTACGCAAGGCATCGTGGGGCCAGGGCGTGTGTGAGGGGTGTGAGACAGAACCGGGAAGGGTATGTGGCGTGGACCGTGAGCTAAAATAAATGCAGGTGAAGCATTGAGGAATGGATAATTAGACGCTGAAGACACTGACTAGTGACGAGAGGGTTGAGGGGCCGGCTTCTGATGTGGCGGTGTCTTGCTCACAGTTTGGATGGCTCCACGGGCCTAGTCCGCGTCAACAGATGGATCCACGACGCCACTGTCCCCAAGAAGAAGCAGATCTTCTCAATGCCGGTCGTTCCATGCGTGTGCTGTACCGTGCAGTGCGTACTACTTAGTAGTAGTAGTCAAAGCAGTCTCACTCTTCGCCACAGCTGCTGCAAGGTTTTTTTTCTTTCTTTTTTTCGGGGTTCCTCGAGGGCTGGGCGCTGCACCCAGCTCGTTCTGTAGCGGGTGTTAGTCGCAGGGACCAGAACTTGCCTCGCACGTCTCCCCCGATGACGATCCGTGGGCATAGGGATCGACAGCATCATGCGGTACTCCCAGCGCAACCAGCACAAAGACGCCTGAAACGGGAATAAACTGGGTAGAGTAAACTGGACCGCACCTATCCACGGCCGAGGTCTGCTAGGTAGTATGCAAAAAAATCGAGACTTTTTTTCGCCACCGGCCTGTGGCTCGTGTTGAAGCCACTAGAGGCCCCAAACGTCACTCCTGATTGCCTGAGGACTCTGCCAAGGACGGACGCAAGAACGTTGCTCAGGACAGCAAACCCCGGTAAATCCGCCATTTGCATCGCAGCCCTGTACGCCAATGTTTTGCCCCGGTCGGTGTACAGGCTATTCATGTGCTGGTTGCTCTGCTGTCCGGATAGCATTGTTGCCGTGTTCAAGTTTTGATGTCGATTCGTGGCTTGTAACTTGCTTGCACATGCATCACGCTTGCGTCTCCGAGTGGTCCGTGGGAAGGAAACCAGGGATTCCTTCCCAGGTAGGACCTGGCAGGCAGGACGTAGGTCGGCCCCTGCTTGCTTGACTTCCATGTTACGGCACTTTCCGGGGTGTAGAACAAACACCATCATTACCCATCCAAGACCAAGGCAGAACTAGCAATTGTCAATCTGCCTTTTCCTATCCTCGTGCCATCTGGTCGGGACCGAACCATCCTCTCCGGGAACACGCGGCTGAATCTACTTAGGACCGGCTCTGCGTGGCTCAAGACGATGGCATGCCGCTCTTTTGAACTACACCAACAGGGATGTAGTCAAGACAGGGAACAGCCGAGGCGGTACAGTGGGTGTCCCTGAGATCTGATCGACACGCAGAACATGGCCGAAAGTCAATTCGCCGGTCCGATGGACGATACGATGGACCCAGTTACACATCACCGCTCCGTCCTGTGTCGGTTGAAAGTTTATCGGTTGCTTAGCATCCGCGGCAGGAATTAATACCAGTGGCAATCCTCTGGCCGTCTTCCAGCGATCCGTTGGCCCTTACTGATGGTCTAGACCCGTCCATGGCTCTTAGTCCAGGTCCGAGTCTCTTCGGACCACCGACTGTCACAACGCCCGCTTCCTCAACGAGGAGCCTCAACTAGCCGCCGTCCTTCTGCCAAGGGACAGCCACCGCTGATCTCAACCTCATTCAGGACCCTATCGCCCCTCTGGACGAACAGACAGCCCACCTCAAGACTGGAACACAATCGCCTCAGAAACCCCATCGTCCACGTTCGCCTAGTCCGAAACATGGAGGAGGCAGCTGGTCCATTCTGTCGATCACTCCCGATTTTCTGCAGCTTCCCCCACTCACCCGCGACTCACCCACCATCTTGTTCTACACCATGTACTACGTAGTAGACACAGGAGGTACTGCGTACAATAGCTAAGGCACTCGGGGCCTAAGCCTCCCGCGGCACTAATGTCCCATCGGAGAGGGTCCCCAGTTGGGACTTGCTTGGGTTATTAGCCAAGCCTGTCGGTATCCCAAGGACTTCCTTGAGCCAGAGTCAACAATAGGGTTTTGCACTTTCAAAATGCTTTTCTTGGCCACATATCCCCTGTATCAGATTACTGCATCGCCCCGAGATCTTTCGGGGAACGTTAATTTGCCCCATTAGCTTCGGCATGGCCCATTGTTGGCATCATTGGGCATCGTTTCCTCATCTCACGTATCACCGTCACCTATCTTGGTTCCCACACCGAGTCCCTGTCGTACGACTGCTACATCCGGACCAAGTAGCGTCGCACAGGGCCATGCATTTGCGTGGAGGAGACCCTTGGACCCTGGAAAAGACTCCTTGGGGCGTCGCCTAACCAATGAAAACGGCCAATGAGGCTGGAATCGAATTCCTTCCGGGGGAAAAGCTCCGGAAGATCCTAACAAAGGTACTTGGCAGCTCGATTACGAAGCAGCTTCATGACTGTTAAAACTGCCTACCGAGGGAATCCAAAATGATCGAACGAACAAACAAGGCGGTGCACAAGCTAAAGATTGGTGACGAGTATGGGAGTCAAAGGAGACGCACAACCATTATCCCCGAATCCTACCGATTGGTAGCTGCAATAGAGCATCAATTCACCGCCACCATGATTGGCACTGTTGCCACAAGCCAAGGCCCTGTCAGCAAGGGTCCAGAAGCCACCCAAGCCATCTCGCCGATCTTGGCCGTTTTGGGAGTCTCGCACGCGTTCGCTGCATCCAACAGCATCCAGCATGACGACATGGCGACGTCTTCCCAATTTCTTCTTCTCCCACGGATGAGGGGGCTTGCGACTTGCGCAACTCCTTGCATTGGCCACATCCCAGCCTCAAATGTAGGGACTCTGTGGCTTGTAGTTGTGACGGAGGGTTGCAAGGATCATTGTGTCATCAGCCAAACAAGGAACGCCGCTGTGTAACGGTGTAAGCCTCAGTGGTCCTTCGACGTTCAAAGCCCGAAACCCCGTACCAATCTTGACAATATCCGAGTTGAAACTTCTCGCTTGGAAACGCCACTTCCCTTCGCCAAAGAGCCTCAGCCAGTCAGTACGCTGTTTCCTTTCAATTATTTTAACTCGGCAGGGAAATAATCTACAGAACACCTACTCCGTAGTTGGGCAAGGATCACGTTCGCTACTTCAATACGACCCTACTCAGTCACCCGCCTTGCCCAGCTCTTGCATTGTCGTCATACCGATAGCAAGCCCAGCTTCCTCAACCTGGACTTCATCCTTTTAATGATTTCTCAGTCACAGCATCCTCCACTCGTCGGTGGCAAATTTCATGTCTAAAATTAGTCATCCTGCCATTTCTTGGCTCATTTGCTGATCGATCTCGAGGGCAAGGCGCTGTCGCCCACCTTCAATCACGCTAGCATTGGGCAAAGGAACCAAATTAACAAACTCTCCCCTCGTGTTTTAGTGTCTGACAGTCAAGCAGGCTAATTAGTCTCCAAACCCTAGCATCTGGGAATAATGAGTAAATGACTATCAACTGCATTCAGCTGTTCAAGCATTATCAGTGTCAGACAGTGTCACAAGCCAGAATGACCACCAAAGAGGCAGAGATCAGAGCGTCCGAGCTGCTGTAGAGTTCTGGATAGACCTACCTACAGGTGACTATCACTTTGTCTGAGGTCACTATGACTGGCAGCTACTAAGCACTATCACATGGACGTTGTCTGTCATTCTGCTGCCAAGTTATCGACATGTAGTCGCCATTTTGTCGCCATTTCGTCGCCATTTGTCCCACCATCAGAGACGCGGGGCATACGCGTACAGTGGAACCTCTTCCCCTCATTCCCAGCTATGTGATGTTCGGGACATAGCAGTCTCCCGTTCCCAGGGTGGCAAATCAACAAATCTGCCTAGCCCAAGGCTCCCTCGGTTAGCTATGAAAGGTTCTAGAGCTCTGTAGACTTCGAGATCACACCACGTCAACCTGAACTAGTAGTGATCCCAACGCCCTAGAGGTTCTCCTTTTACGCCAATGAGATATGACCGTCACTGGGGTACCAAACATGACTGCTTTGAGAGAGGTGGCTCAACAGTCTTCAAGGGTTTCAAATGTTAGTCCGGGACTTGATTTTGCCACAACCGCCACTGCCAGGTATTTATAAGATTATCTCATTTGACTGTTCAGAAAGATGTATCTCTATAAGCATTATAATAGTAAATGTACCTTTGCTTTATCAGGAATCTCGGCCTGCCTGGATCTTTTGTAGAGGTGATAAAAATACCTACTTATCAATGCAGTACAAGTACTTTTATTGTTATAATAGCTCGGTATATCTCTAGGTATCTATAACTATTGCCAAATTATGTTATTATGGGCTCTGTATTAGGCTAACATTTGAAACCCTTGTGGGCTGTAATTTGAGAGGATCTGATTGTACCAAGGATATCACTTACGGAACGGTCGGAAGGTTCGAGGAACATAACCAATTGACCGTACGCAAATTCAGCCGGCGGACAGTCTCTGTTCTATTCTTTCGGTTTTGGAAAGGTAGGAGAGCAGGTAATGCAATGCGTGGTAGCAATGATATGTCAGTTCAACTTGCTCTTGGTGCCCGCTAGACGACTCACAACCGGCATCTTTCCGATCCAGTCATCCGCTCCGCCTTCAACGGCGTCGACGAGCCACCTGGTCAAGGCAGCCCTCTTCTGGAGAGCAGACCAGCCGTCGTGGGCCAACCAACCTACAAACGTCTCGCCGTCCAGCCGGTCCCTTCTCCAACTGGCCTCATCGCTGCCCCCTGGTATTCCTGCAATTCGAAACACTGTCCAATCAAGTCCTGTTGCTTCCGTCTCGAAAACATGCGCAATGTTCAGGACATTGCTGTACGCGATGCCGGCGACGACCCGGACCAGGAGTACAAGGAACCAGCGGATCCAGGAGAAGGAGTCCTGGGGTTGGCTGATTGATACCGTTCCCATGGCGAGGATGCGGTTCACAGAGTGCTCCCTCATCAGAGGAAACACGCTCTTTGAGTACATGTCGGCATACAGGCGCGGGTCAGACATCCTCAGAGAATTTGGGCCAAGCAACGAAATGATGGCGCCAGACTTGGCAACGGCCGAGGAGAGCTTGCGAATGTCCGTCATGTCACCTTGGACGACCTAAACAGGTAACTTTTAGCGCCACATCCCGCGTGTATCTTTATCCGCGTAGTGAATTGTACCTGAAGAAGCGGGTTGGACGAGAGATCATCGGGGATCTTCGCTGGATTCCTTGCGTAGGCGATGGTGGGGTGTCCGCGGTGCAGCAGCTCCCGCAGAAGGCAGATACCCGCAGGGCCTGTGCCTCCAAGAACAAGAATGTTAGACCCTCCCATGGCTAAGATTTAATGCGTTTTATTGTAATACGGGTATCAAAATTGATTTGATGTCCTTTATTTGGGGCCTTGTAGGATCAGATTGGTTTATTCGAGGCATCGATGCCCTTAATGAGGCTTGGAAACTCCGCAACTCCGCTCACAAAAGCCGTCGCAAGCTGAGCCCGGCCGGACCAAACAACGGCCGAGCTGACATGAAACATGCCATGATAAACACAAACTCCGCAAACCACATGAAATCGCTGTATCAATTAATCCTCGATTAGATGCATGCATGATGCTTCAGTTGGGGTGTGGCACAATACAGATGACAACGGTTTGTGGCTGGTCAAGTGTGGCGACGCCGACACTTGGGACGGGAGTTTCAATACCCGTCCCAGATCGACCGTTAGTACAGTGACAAGCCTGCATGCAATTCTGGAGCCGTGGCTTTTTATTTCGTGATAGGCCCTGAGCCCCGCCACATGTGGTCGGTAATTACTTGGCAAGCCTAATCGATCCGGGGGATCCCTCGATCGTGAGACTAGGCTTCAACTCCGGCTCCTCGAAACCCCCACACAAATACCAGCCAACGGCGATGCTCAGTCTCTACACATTATTTCAAACGTCTGCATAGTGGTATGAATTTGTATAGGCTCGATCCCTGTATTCTTTTCATCTTACAATCGTGTAAGTAAGGAATGAAGTCATCTATCAAATACGTAAACAGCAACACTCCGAGCCCTTCAAAGATTGCATATGGTGTCCACGATAGAGGAACAGTTACTTCGTCACTGACGCCTTTCATTATTTCTCCAAGTAGTGTCTATTTCGCAGTAACTCATATGGCTCCGCAGGTCTTTGAAAGACCGATGTGGAGGTGCAAACAGCATCCTGCAGTGGTACGGCCACCACGGTACGCTTTTGCTCTGGAGCAATCACTACCAATGCAAAGAACTCCAATTGTCACAGCGGAGAATTATTAGCATCACCATAGGCCACGTTTCATTTCCCTTGTCCTAATTCCTGCCATCTATCACGGACCCCTTCCTTGAGACTTGATTGGGTTGGACCCTTCCCACACTCCCTTGACCCAGCACAGTTCTTTGTCCAGGTAAATATCAGCTTCCCGAAGTGTCATGTCGTGGCCCGATTCATGTCACATCCATGGACATTTGTTAATTACAGCATTCATTTTGTCGTCATACGTGCGAAACCGGATTTTAATTCAACTCGCTACCTAGGCTTAGCCGTAAGCCCGAGCATGTTCGTCCTCCAGGCTAGGGCTAAATTGACCCAAAGTCACACCCTGGCCCGGCTCTCATGCAGCTGCAGGCGCCTCGTAATCCAGGAGCATGAGCTCCGGAGGACACCTTTGTATGTACCAATGATGATGGGTTTCGTGCGGCTTTTGGGTACCTAAGGGGGGGGTGGATGGGCTACCTGGACGGACCGTCCTTGGAGGGTTGCATACTGCCAACTAGCTCTGCAGCCAAAGGCGCACAAGAGACACTGCCGAAGAGTACACCCTGAATTATTCACACATGCCGAGTTAGCCGCGGTGTAGGCTGTGAGTCGCATGATGCGGGCCTTGCATTGCGGTAACGAGATGTAGAATCCCATGAGAGGCTCGTCATGATGTGCAACGGGGGTCCCCGTCTGCATGATCATAATGTGACCTGTCCACGGAAAACTCAAGAGTCTTGGTTAGCTCATGCAATTCTCATGTATGCCTGAGCCAATGTCCTTGTTTCCTTCCCGCTTGACAGCTCGGGTGTCTAGACTACTGTGGGGGATGAGGCCTTGCAGAAGTGACCAGTGGCAACATCCGGCCCAAAGTCGCCACTCCATCCAGTCTCCTTGTTTACAGTTGAGTATGAAGTCATGTGAGAAAACCCGTCCATTTGAGTGCTCATCTGGGTTGCTCAACAGTGGTGGAGACGCGGGTTCAGTGTCGCGAAACTCTGCTTGCCATGTCTTGTACATATGGTATCAGTTGAATCCCATCATATCGAAGCTATCAATCAGTCCAATGACACCCTGCAGAGTGTATTACGCTTAATCTTTTTACGCATCAGAGCAAACGCTGAGCATCAGGATGGTGTGAATCGAGCACCACTCCAACGATACTAATTACTTTGCCGTGTTAGCAAACTGGGACGACAAATCAGCCAAGATTCCCTCAGCCCCAAACTTCTTTTAGTCTCAACGCCCAATGCTTGCTCGAGTATTCGGAGACACCCGCATGATTGTTTGCGGATGACTTGCTGTGACAGATCGCTGCAGGGTAGGTTTCTCGCCAACTTGCTCGAGATTCCCCACATCACTATGACTCGCAAATACATTGTGAATCTCATTTCGTGGCATTTGCAGATAAGGGTCAAGTGACTATGTTGTGTGCTGCCGTTGCAAATGTACCTTGGTCATTGATCGCAGGCGTCGTGCGCTGAATGTTGAAACTGATTTTGCGGGACTCGACATCTGATACGGCTTTCGCCCCAATTCTTAATTCTATTGATTCAACTAGTATGTCTGAGGACATAATCATGATCCAGAAACTCCAGCCTGCCATTCGAAGACTGTACATAGGCAAGCCTGGACCGCAGGTATGGCGGATATATCACCGGAGCTGTTGCGAGTTGGAAAAGGCACATTCATTTCTTGACGTCTAACGGATTGCTTTGTTATACATTGATCCATACTCCATTACCACGTCTAATCCTTCTTCAAGGGCAGGTATGTCTCTTCAATACCATCTCTTGTGATGATGAGAATTTGAAGGCTGTCACCGACCTCGATGTGACGCTCTACGGCACCGTCAAAAGCATCCTTGACCAGAGTCTCGACCTCTGATCGGGTGAGGGGGCGGCGCTCTCGCTCCTTCAGCTCGTGGCCTTCTCCGCTGCCGGGAATATACTGGTTCTTGAAGTTGACCTGGTTGTCCAGGAAGGGCATGATAAGACTGCCTGCAGCGCCGCCTGCTCTGCACTGCTCTCGCTCGTAGCTGCCCACGGGGTCATAGGAATAGACGGCACCGATACCCTCCTCGTCCAGGCCGCCAAGCATCGCATGCGAGTAGTAGGGGAAAAATCGCTTCTGGTAGAGGATCGTAGAGAGTCGCTTCGCGCAAGCGTTGATGGTCATGGGCTTGCCATGGCGGTAACGGTAGATCTTGCATACGGTGTCGAGGTGATCACGGAGGGCCTCGCCGTCGGCCGCGAAGCCGCACACGGAAAGGATTATCGTAGCGTCGTCCTGGGAGGCGGTGGTGCCGCCAATCTTGAAGACCTTGGGGGACATGCGAGAGTTGATGCTGTAGCCGCTGGTGTGACGGGTATCGCCAGCCATGATGGTGAAATCGGCGCCAGCGATGGCGAGGGTAGAGCCACCATTGTCGGTGTAGCTGTTCAGAGTTAGAAAAGAGTCGAGCAGACGGTCGGAGTGGCAGCCTACGGGTTGAATCGATGCTCTCGCAGCTCACCGTGGTTGGATTTGGGAGCATCGGAGAAGGAGTAGTTGGGCCCATTCATCAAGGGATTCTGGCTGAACATGGCAGCCATCGTTGCGGATCCGGTGCTGGCGGCGAGAGAGAGATAGTAGATGCGGGGGCTTGGTGATGCGAGGTAGAGATGGAGTCAGAATCGAGCGCTGATGCTGGCAGCTGGTGATGATGGATTTGGAGTTGCCTTGTCGCTGTGGCTAGAGCTGAGGACCTGAGGTTGACGCACGCGTCAAGCTTGCAGCCTTGCCTGGCCTGCCAGCTGGGGTAGCTTCGGCTGACTAAGCCAAAGACAGGGGGTTCACTTCTGGAATGGGAAACCGTCATTTCGAGGCCACCGCAACCAGCAGCTTCATCTAGAAATGTTTTGTTGACATCGCTCCTCGGGGGCTTCATCTGTTGATAACTTCTATTTCTGCGCAGCACCATCGCAAAACCGGACAAAATGGTTGGCGACATCCGTGCAAAGGCGCTCCAGAAGATAGCTTCGCTGTCCGCCACGACATCCACGTCCTCGTTCGATCGATCCGACCTCGACCGATTGTGCAGGGCTTGTCATGCCGGAACCAAGGGCAAGGAGTTTACAAATGGATATAATTCCAAGTCTATGGGATCTCTCGGACGAGTCCCAATGGTAGGGTTTTTTTTCTCTTCGTGATTGCACAAGCGCATAAGAGCTGACAGTTGTAGTCCATTCGAGAATTCGAGGTCCTGCTTGCGCTGTGTAAGACCGCCCCGAACATCAAGTCCGGCCAGAGCGCGCAAAGGCTCTCGTACCAGCTCTTCCCGTACATCCTCGAGGCATACGTCCAAGTTTTCGTTCCGTCGCCCTTCTTCCGCAAGATCGACCCATCCCCTACCGAAGCCCTGGCCTTTCATGTGACTGGCGCGTTGCTTGCGCTTGGTACCAACTACGACGAACTTCAAGAGAATGTGGCCGACAAGCTGTGGTCGTTTGTGAACTCTTGCAAGAGAGCTACCGAGAGCATCCTCTCCCCGCAAGCTGGAGACCCAGACAACCCTCACTTGGAAGATGCCATTCGCACAGCTACCATCACGGTCGCCTTGGTGGGATTTTTAGATGCCGCAGCCGCGCAAGCAGACTTTTGGAGAGCTGGTGGTCGATTGGCTCTGATCCAGAAGATCAAGTCCCTCCTCTCAGAGCCTTTCATGATTGCCGTGGAAACCGCCCTCTCGACCATTCGAAATTCCCACAGCCAGGATCGCGAAGTGAAGGAATGGAAGCGATATTTACGCCACTATGCTGCTTCTGGACGCCCTCTGGGGGCGATGCTCTTGCACCGGAGCTTCATGTGGCTGGTCGTTGCTAGCACTTCGTTGATGGTGGAGAATGGCGACAAACTGCGATCGTCTCATATCCTAGACATTCTAATGGCTAAGGGGAGTGATTTGCGCGGAAAGTTCCTCCAAGGCCCCGAAGCCGACTTCAAAACTGTCGAATCTTATACCACCTTCACGGCCGACGAGATCAACTATATCGATGCTGGAGCCGACTTTATTCGCTTGGGCTCTGCCGATCAACAGAGTTTGGCCTACTCTGTGAAAGCCGCTGCTCTGATTTCCTACCTGAACTGCTCGTTGATGAACGAAGAGGCGGCCGATGCGGACATTCTCATGAACTGGCTGCAGGAAACCCTGGACGACTCTGATCAGATGGCGGACGAGACGCTGGCTTCCGTTACCTTGCGTTGCCTGGCCCTCATTTGTCAGGTTTCGCCATCCTTCTCCTCGACTGTGAGCAGACTTGTGCCTCGCTTCATTGTCCAAGGCGCACCCCATGGCGAGACCGTCAATGTTGCGTCCAACTGTCTAGCATATGTCTTGAAATTGCTTTCCCAGGACGCCGTAATCAGCACGTTGTATACTTTGGGCAATGTTCTCAGCCCTGGATCCGAGCAGGCATTCACTAATGGTCAGACTAATGGTAGCACTGGTGAAAACGGACTCACTGCCATCTATGCCAACCGACAATCCATGGGCAGCTCCATCTCTCTTCAAATGTACAGCGAAGAGGAGACTGCACTCGTCTCTGGAAATGTTGTGCAGGTTATCTGTGGCGTTGCCGCAGCGTGCAATGATGAGAAAATAACCGCTCTTGCTCAGTCTATGCTGCAACAGAAGCTTGAAAAGGTCAACACTGGTGTCGATGCTCGCATCATCAGTGGCGCGGCCGCTCTGGCCCTTGAGGGTGGACAGCTTGAATTCCGGTCGTTGCTAAAGATGTTTACACGACTTTGCCACACTGGAGTCGTCGAAAACCAGATGTTTCTCCTAGAAGCTGTAAGTGAATGACCCGACACATATCGTGACGATGCTAAAGGTTACAGGTGCGCAATGCCCGCACTCACATTTCCTTCAACCTTCGACGTCACTCTCCACTTTTTGATATCTACTTGGAACACTTGCTTGACAGCATTGTCGGACTCGGCGACGCCCATTCGTCCAACCATACAAAGGATGCGGACGTTCAGATGGCTGCAAAGGAAATTGCAGAGCTTCTACATCCTCTTGCAGTATTCATGTCAAGCAATGACTTTGCGGCTGAGCCGATTGCGGATGACGAGTCTTATGCTCTTCTCCGTGATGCTTGGTTCAACATCGTCGTCCATGGCTTTACCACCAACACCGACCGCGGAAAGCAATACCTCAATGAACTACGCATGATCTCGATCCACTCCCCGCCCTTGGTGGCAGAGCAACGAGGCGAGCAGGTCGAAAGTGACATTGAGCTCAACACTGTTCTACGACGCGGATACAGCAATGATCGGGAGTCGTCTCAGAGAAAGCTTCTAAGTGACCTTATTCCCTCCAAGGCCGCCGAGATCAAGACATTGAGCTACCGAAAAGTCATTTTCATCCAAGCGGCGTATCTAATGGAGAGTCTTCGAGCAGACTCTGGAGACTGCACAAAAGTTTTGTCTTACTTCTTGGAGCCGAGTATGCAGAAGGGCGAAGTTAGCAGCACGATGGAAGGTGTTGCGTCTGCTGTTGTTGACAAGTATGTCAGAAAGACACAAGGGATGGTAGACCCAAGCTTTTCCGCCCAGTACGCGGCTTCGCAACTCGCTGCCATCTTCTGCAGTTGCTGCCACCGTATTGAGAGGGTGCAGCAAGCCGCGTTTGTTTGCGCTGACAGAATCCTGCGCGACGTCCCATCGGCGCTCTGTCATCGATCGTCCCTTTTTGCCCTCCTTGAGCTCCTTTCCCTCATGTGGTCGAGTTGCTTGGAAGCCGAAACAGACCACTACGACCCTCGTTCCATCTTCACTTCTGACCTTGGAGGAGTCACTGTCCAACTCTCTGACGACTACGATTTTCGCAGGTGGACCGTTGACATCCTTCACCGCAAGGCCAAGGGATGGGTGAACGCTGCTATCAACCTAGCTCCTTTGGATATCAAGGGCCTTCTGCAAACCTACTTGTCTGAATTCGACGATGAGGGTGCTTACGGCCACCTTTCTTTGGGAAGATCCTTCGCCATGGAGCTCGGTTCGGTAATCCCCTCGACCGATAATCGACTGCAATCCATGGACAAGATTGGCAACTCGAGCGTCAACACTGCGTCCGACTTTGTGGCGCAGTACACGACCCGTCAGGAGTACCGATATGGCGAGACGCTGCCGGACCGCGGTACTGAGTTGATTAGTTTTATGAACCACAACCGCCGCTTGTCTTTTGTGCAGTCGTCTGTAAAGGAGAGCGCTAACGCAACGACTGCCTTGGCTCATATAGAAGCGAGAATCTTGAGCAAGAAGAGCACATCCATCACCGAAGTCCGGGATATCCTCCGCAGGGCTGCTGCTCTTCTCTGTCGTACCGAGAGAGATGAAACTGCCGTCGCTCATTATCTCGTGAGCATTCCGTTCGCCATCTTCACGAAACAGTCTATTAAGCTTGGAGTTTCGTTGTGGCTGGGCGTGATCAATGAGAATCCTAGGCTGGAGTCGAAGCTTTTTAATGAGATTGTTCAACAGTGGGAGTTTACCCTTGCCAGAAAGGTTGGACTATTCAGCCCGGCTCTGTCGCACGTGGACCCCTTCTTCCTAAAGGAAGAGTTCGCACCCAGCGAGTTGGAAGCGCTTGCGAAGAAGAAGCAGGTCGTTCATGACATCTTGTCTCCTCACGCACGACTGCTTCAGTTCTTCGCCAGTCACTTCAATGCTATCCGCCACGGAAGCCCAGATACCCAAAAGGTGTTTTTGAGAATGCTTGACCTCACTTTGGATGCTATCAAGCAATCTGGATCCCACCCCATGGCAAGAGAAGTTCGCTTTCAGATTGTTTTGTTTGGCCTGCAAGTTTTGCGAGCCAGCACCACACTCAAGCCTACCGCGCAGTGGAGACTGAAGGAGAAGATCCTGTCGGCTGGTCTCAGCTGGTTCAAATACTCGCCAAGGTGGTCATTTGGAAGCAACCTCCTCCATATCAAGACGGAAATCCGGCTCTTTTCGGACGTCATCGCCGCTTTGCAGCTTGTCTCCTTCATTGGAGCTCAGAGCGTCGGCAACGCCAAGTCCCTGCAATCCAAGGAACAGCTGCTTGACCTTTTGTTGAAGAACGAGCAGTCTAGATTGGTTGTCTGGGTGAACCCGCTCAATGGACCTGCTGCCCAGTTGCCAACTTATGCAGCCTCAAAGGCCACTACAGAGGCTGCTCTTCTGCCATTGGTTCGAACTGCATGGTGGCAAGACCCTGCTATTGCAATTGAGCTTGCAACAAGATTTCCATACCCTCGTCTGCAGCGTGATATCAGGTTCCTTCTTCTGACTATGCCGGAGAAGGGTATTTCTGAGCCCGAGGCTATTCCCTTAATATTCGGTGGATATCTTCCTGAAGATGTCAACCTGCAACAGCTCAAGGTATGTTTCAGCTCGCTCTTCTTATGCGACGTGTGTGTTCTAATTTCTGTAGTACTTGTTGTTCTGGCAACCCGTGAACCCTATCACGGCAGTCACCATGTTCTTGCCAGCCTACCAAGACCACCCCTTTGTTATCCAATACGCTATGCGTGCTTTAGAGAGCCACTCTGCCGACATCACATTCTTTTATGTGCCGCAAATTGTGCAGAGTCTGCGCTATGACGTTCTTGGATATGTGCAACGGTACATCCTGGAGACGGCACAGTTCTCCCAGCTCTTTGCCCATCAGATCATTTGGAACATGAAAGCGAACTCGTACAAGGACGACGACGCGCAAATCCCTGATGAGATTAAGCCAAGCCTCGACATCGTCATGGCGAAGATGGTCAATAGCTTTGCTGTTGAAGATCGAGACTTTTACGAGCGAGAGTTTGCTTTCTTCGACGAGGTCACTGATATCTCTGGCAAGCTGAAGCCGTACATCAAGCGGTCCAAGCCGGAGAAGAAGCAGAAAATTGAGGAGGAGCTGCGCAAGATCAAGGTTGAGGTTGGTGTCTATCTCCCTAGTAACCCAGACGGCGTCGTCATTGGAATCGACCGCAAGTCTGGAAAGCCTCTCCAGAGTCACGCCAAAGCGCCTTACATGGCGACGTTCCGCATCAAGAAGAACAAGGGCGGCACTGAGAATGAAGACACCTTCCTGGAGGAGGCCAACGGGACGAACGGACACACCCTGAACCACCAAGAAGCCAACACAGTAGAGGTTTGGCAGTCTGCCATCTTCAAGGTTGGCGACGACTGCCGACAGGACGTCCTGGCGCTGCAGATGATTGCGGCGTTCCGAGGCATCTTCCATGACGTCGGCCTCGATGTCTACGTCTTCCCGTACCGAGTGACGGCCACGGCCCCCGGTTGCGGTGTCATCGACGTCTTGCCCAACTCCATCTCCCGAGATATGCTGGGCCGCGAGGCCGTCAACGGCCTGTACGACTACTTCATCTCCAAGTACGGCAACGAGGACTCGCTCCGGTTCCAGCGCGCCCGCAGCAACTTTGTCAAGTCGATGGCGGCCTACTCGGTCATATCGTTCCTGTTGCAATTCAAGGACCGCCACAACGGCAACATCATGATCGATGACGCCGGCCACATCTTGCACATCGACTTTGGTTTCTGCTTCGACATCGCCCCCGGCGGCATCAAGTTCGAGCGCGCCCCGTTCAAGCTCACCTCGGAGATGCTCGCCGTCATGGGCGGCTCCACCGAGCACCAGAGCTTCAAGGCCTTCGAGGAGCTCTGCGTAAAGGCCTTCCTCGCCAGCCGCCAGTATTGCGAGAAGCTCAGCCAGATCGTCTGGCTCATGATGGACAGCGGCCTGCCCTGCTTCAAGCCCGAGAGCGTCAAGCACTTCCGCGAGCGCTTCGTACTCGACCGCAGCGAGCGTGAGGCCGCCGACTTCATGAAGGGTCTCATCAAGACGAGTTACTCGAGCTACAGCACCGGCATCTACGACCAGTTCCAGCTCTTGACCAACGGGATCCCCTACTAGAAGAAATCTGGGCGAATATTGTGCTTGCACCGGACCTGTCTATTTTGATGCCTTCTGTTCTAGTCATATAAGTCGCGCCCACACCCGGGCTCGTTTTATACAGCAGTTATTAATCCTTCTATTGGTACACCGGTTTTTTTTTATAGCTTTTATATAGTACAACCAGACCTCTTGCTGCCTCCAACATCCGCCCACTCACGTCTCTTTGTAGTGCCCGTCCGCCCCATTCTCCAGAATAGCAAACAAAATGAGATAGTATTCGTGTTGAGGATCCAACCACGGGAGATATTGAGTTGCTGCGCATGCACGTTTGGCCTGAACTTATCTTCGTGCTTATTTGGCACTGGACTGCTTCAGCATGTGGGTGGGAGCGTTGTAGCTCGTGTAATCAACGTGGACAAAGGCACGATCGACGATTGGCACGGACTCGAGGAAGTAGGTGAGCACTTCGCTGAGGTCATGGCTGTCCTTGAGAGGCGTGGCGGCGGAGAGGACGATGTCGACTTCGACGAAGAGCTTGTCACCGGCATGATACGCACGAAGGTTCTGGATCTGACGGATGGCGGTGGCGAAGCGCATGGTCAGATACAAGAGCAAGTTTCGCTCATCGGGCTGAGCAGAGAAGCCTGATAGGTTGCGGACGTGGTGAGCAGACGTGTGGCTCCAGTTGAAGATGACAACCAAGGATAGGAACAAGCCACCAAAGGCATCGAGCCACCAGATGCGTCCATAGAAACCCACTATCGAGCAGGAGAAAGACTCTTGGTTAGCATATGCCGCAGGGTGGGTGGGGTCGGCCCGATCTCGCATTACGAGTCCTCGTTACTTACAAATGGGAAACAGGATAGAGCCGGCATTGAAGATGACATCTGTTTTGGCATCCTCCGCCCTAAGAAACAAGGTAGTTAGTGACTGCACCCCACGAAAGAGGGTATCGTGGACATTGGGGAGGGCGCATACAAGGCTTGGACACTCGAGTTCCTGACGAGGCGGCACCAGACCCAGCAGCCGCCCTTGATAATGATGGTGGTAATCATGATGATGATGGCGGGAAGTCCGAGCTCCAAAATGGCATGCTCGGGACTCATGAGGCGCTGGATACACTCCAGGCCTACCTGGCAGAACGAAGTGATCATGATAATGGAGAAGACGAGGACACCTAGGGGCTCGAGCCTGGGGGATGTTCTGTTAGCCTACGAGACGGGTTTATGTGCCACCGCGATGGGGTTTCTTTGAACCTCTGGAACAAGGAGAAGACAACCAATCGTGACAGGCTAACGATCTGCTTTCGTGATGTGGAGGGAACTCACTTGCGACGACCGACGGGGTAGCTATGCTGATCTGACTGACTGGCGGAGATCAGGCGGGTGGTAATCCAAACAATGACGGTACTCAGGAAGTCGAGGACGGCGTCAACTAAACTGGCGAGGACGGACATGGAGGGAACGGACATGATGACAGCGAGCTTTCCGGCGAGCAGGATACCGTTGGCAATGAAGTTGACCCAGATAGCAAGGGTGACGACGGGATCATCGTGATCGACCTCGGCGTCCTCGAGCCACGGGAGAAGTGGCTTTGGCCCGAAGCCATCCTCGTGGGCCGGCGGGTGATCGGGCTGCATGTCATCGTCACTATCCGAATCGGCCTGTCGCTGGAGTAGCGGTAGGCTCTCCGAAGATCGGAAGATGTCTTTTGGGGTACGCGTGAGCGGCAAGGGCTTGCTCTGGCCATTGCCTCGGATAGTGCCATAGGACTCTGGTGTAAATGTGGTGGTTTGGGGTGGTGAGATGGACGGAGAGGGTGTCTCCTCGTTGATAGTGTCCGGGACGTTGACGGGGCGAAAGGCGGAAGCTTCAATGTCGGTCTGATACTCGTTGAGCAGATCGTGGGGGATGGCTGAGTCCAACAGCGCGTCGATGTACATGTATTGCTGGACGAGGTCGTTGATGCGCTCGTAGTACTCGCGCCTAGATGGCAGACTGGTTCAGCCTCAAGTTCCTAATTGGGGACCGATGACGGGGGACAACTTACAGGGGTGCGGACATGGCTTGGAGCTGGTCCTCACGGGTCCAGTACTGCTCCCAGCGATATCGAGGGTTACTGCGGCCGATGAGCTTCAAGCTGCGGTGCTGCGGGCCGTTAAGCAGGGCCGTTAGACGGCGCTCGTCAGCGAGCAGGCGGCCGAGCTCGTCATTGTCCATGGACGAGCGGACGTTGCGCAGAGACTCCTCATCGTCGCCGCCAGTCCAAAAGGGCGCCTTGGAGTTGTGAGAGCCGGCTATGCTGGGGATGCTCTGTGCGGAACGGCTCCGAATGAGCGACTGCAATGCGCCGCTGCGGGTACCAAGGGGATTGTGAGATTCATCATGACCCAGTAACGAAGGGCGTCGTATGGAGCGGACGGGTGTGCCGGGCGTGGTGGGAGAGCTCATGGTGGCGGATGAGAGAGCTATGGAGAGAAAGGGATGTGGTGTTGTGGGTGAAGAAGAATAATGAGATAGCTCAGTCCCTCAGGGTCCAAGAAAGAAAGCGAGTCAAGTGTGGTTAGTTTCGAGGCAGACGCGCGGGACAAGTGGGGTCGGATGGTTGCAGTCAGGAGCTTCAACGGCACCTTGCGAGACGCCGACGATGCTAGCGAGGCTGGGGCGGCAAAGACGTCCAAGTGAAGTTTTACCGTGGTAGCAGCAGAAGCAGAAGCAGAAGAGGGCCCTCGAGATGGCCCAGAGCCAATGCTGTCGGCCGTTGGCGTGCAGAGCAGCAGGGACCGATGGTTAGCCCCCACGAGGCACTGGAGGAGAGATTGATTGATTAGATGGATCGTGTCCCGCTCGCAGTAGCTTCGCTCCGAATCGTAGTCGGAGCAAGGCCGGTCGGTGCAGGTGCAGGCGTAGCTGGTAGCCGAACTGTTCAACCCTGGGCTTGGCTTCCATTGTTTGTCACTTTTGCCCACTCCAAGGGGCTCGAAGTGGCATAGGAGCATGGGGCCTTTTTTTTGCTGGGGGCCTTGGCTCCTCTCCTCACACGCTCCATCCCGCGGGCAAGATTCAGATTGAGTCAGTCCGGCTGCCGCGGGCTTTTCTCGCACTTCTCTCTTTCTTTTTTACCCGCTCGGACGACGCTTGGCGACGTTGCTCTCGTGGGTGGGAGGGGGCGCTGAGAGAGATGGAGAAGTTGGTGAGGAAAAGACGTGGTTTGTGGCCGTTTCTGCGCTTCGTGTTCCACTCCTGCTGCGTCATGCAGAAATCCGACACGTCACAGATCCAGCTCCAAGATCCAGCTCCAAGATCCAGCTCCTAGCTATCGTAGATGCTTAGCAGCTTCGTACACAGGTTCCTATCCCCTTCAAACACCATGCCCCAGTTCGACAAGACGAAATGAGAAATAAAAGCTCTCCGATACCCCTCCCTCCCCTGACTGGCTCCATTACCAAAGGCTTCCTCAGCAGAGACTGCTCCATTCTTCCCAGCACTAACGAGCACAGCTGCGTTTATGGGTCAATTAAGCTTATTAGTGGATAGGCTTGCATCCGTTGAACAACCTCTCAACTTGCCCTAAAAGGGCCATCTCCGCTCACCCTCTTCGCCGCCTTGCCTGGCTGGGCAACGTCTCCATCCTAGGTAAGTTGCAATGACGCCGGATTGACATATCATAAGGAAAAACATGAGTGAATGAAAAAAGAATACGAGGTTGCGCCAGTGAAAATGGGCGTGAACGGGCCCAATTGCGTGCCAAGCTCAAACCCAACAAAGGGCATCTCCATTCCCATCAATTGAATGCTCCCGTGTCGCAGTGGGCAGTTTCGGACTATTTTCAGCTCTTCCTTCCCCTTTGTGTCTCTTGTTTCTATCATGATTGGTAGATTCATAAAATGTCATTCTTGCCCCTCTCGCTCTCGCATCAGCAGCCCGATAAAGGCCATGGTGAGGGTTGCATTCGAGATCGGCGATGAGTAAGAACGTGTGCTTCTCAATCTTCACGCACATGCACATTGCTTTCGAGTGACTGTCCGCCGTCCCAGGTTGCCAGGCTAACTACGAATAAGCATCCGGCGGACCTACCACAGCGTCAACGGTGACCAAGGCCGATTCAACTGGCGAGCCATCCTCATCATCGCTTCGTCACCCTCAGCTTGCATGTGCCTGTGCCTTGGCCTCCAGACGTTGCGTGAGTGGCTCGGGGAGCCCTGATGAATGCACATGTACGGTATTTCACAGTTGCAATCGACGCGCATCTTCCACTCAACCTCCCACAATCCCAGACATTCGCCCGCTCGTCTCCACCTACAGGCACAGGCATTCAAGTCACCAACGCCCGAACATGCATTCGCTAAGTGCTTTGGGTATCGCGTAGAGCGACAGCCGCCGTTCACGCCCCTAGTTGTTCAACACTTTCAATGCTTCGACACTGAGGATGGACTCCACGAATCGATAAGCTCATGATTGCCAAGTTTTAGCTGGCCTGTGGCTTGTCACTCTGGAGAGAGGCTTGTGCATTGGCAGTTGATCAACGTCTCGATCGGCGACGCCGCTGATCTCGGGCTTGCTCCAACCGACTCCCGCCCGGGACGGCGTGAAGCCTGAAGCCATGTCCGGCCCTCCCAACTCCGTAACGTACGTGGGTGGCTTTTTGTTTGCAGGCGCCCCTGGGAACGGAATGCGACGATACATTATGGCTCTGTGGCTCACTACCTAATCATTCTCTCATTCTCGCCGGCGCCTCTTCAATCCAGCTACGCCTACACTGTGCCGCACACATATCTCTATTGCTATTGTGCCTTGAAGCTCGTGGCCAGGTCGATCCATCATCAGGGGCCACGCAATCAACTATTCAACAGGCAAGTCTTTGTCTGGTGTTTTGGGGCCTCAAGACACCTCGATATGACTCTGAAGCGGATCGCCTGTTGTTGACGACACACACGCGTGGCAAGCTGGCCAGCACTCATCGTTTCCACTGCTCTCTCAGCAAGGTACCGGGATGGGCCTCGTTAACTGGTACCATCTGGGTGTCAGGGCCGCGATCATCGCCACTTGAAGGGGTGGGAGGATCAAGATTGCCGCTAATAAGGAGGGTTGGAAGGGGGCACATCCCATCGATACCCACTGCTCCTCTATTCGCTACATATCGCCTGCTACATATGCCCATCTTTCACGGGGGGACCGGACGAGCAACAAGGGGATGCCCCACGCTGTTTGCCTGCCTGTCCTCTGGGGGAAGAAAATCACCACACACCAATTGTCTCTTCATCTACAACGTAGTACACCAAACCCATCCACTCCTCTCAGCGATAAGTAATAACTAAATTATAGAATAAAACCAAAAAAAAAGGAAGATGTTTCACCACAGTTGTCCAAACCATCTACAATTTGTACTCTAACACATTTACGAAGACAGAGGGTTAGTAACTGCTTTCTAGTGTGTGGTGTTATTCTTCTACCCCTTGCCTGTTAACGTGTGTTGAAGTGGTACAGGGCCGCTGTCTTGTCCAGACTCCATTATGTGAGACGGCTGCTGCTTGAGATCTTCTCCATTGCTCCACTCGTGGCTCCGCAGGCGACTTCGAAAAATAGCTACAGTGACACACTCATGCCATGACATCAAGTTCACCTCCGGTGTTTGTATTCGCGCGGATACAGGGGCCCTTGGGCGCAATATGTATGTACGTGATGTTCGAGAGCCATTCGGGCACCTAGATGGAATCTGAGTGGCATGAGTTTCTCTGTCCTTTCTGAGATGTTGTCTCTCCTACATGGAACATGAAGAGGTGGGTGAGGTTGCGCCCGAAGTGTCCACGTTTTGAAATGGCCCATTCTTGAACGACGACCGGACCAGGCGGGACAGCAGCATTGATCGAGTTCTAATTCTAGTATGAGGCTCTTCTTTTGATGTGTATTCGTGACTTTGTATTGGCTTGTGTGCCCTTCGGACTTGACGAACACGGCAAGCGGGAGGGAACCTTGACGGCGTACAGCCCCTCGCCTCAGCAGGTCAGCGCCAGCCCTCTTAGCCACACAAGTCATGCACATTAGCAGCGCCATATGATGACATTCAGCTATTCAGCCACCCGCTGCGTGATCCAGCCCTGTGAGATGACGGAAAATCAGAGCTGCTGAGCCACGACGGACAGGAGGCGCGGGGGCGATTGGTCTCGAGATGCCCGCGGACATGACCTTGGCGTGACTGAGCCCAGCTGAAGGGAGACCCGCGTTCTTGGCGTCTTACATGGCACTTTTAGGGCGAAGTTACGAGGCCGAATGTCTTGGAAAGATAAACGAGGAAATAGCTTCTCTCAACTATAATTCACACGTCGACAGCTGGCACTGACGCATGCGGCGGCCCATGGGATGGGATGTCTTGGCCTCCAGATGGAGCCTGTGGAACAGAGGAGACTGAGAAGGGATGGAGTGGAGGACATCTGGGCCAACAGGAATTGGCTCCCCCGACCCCTGGCTAATGCATGGGCCAAGCTTTCATGGCGATGGACTAAAATATGCCAATCGCTGCCCCAAAAAGTTCCATCCCAATCTCCTCCATCGGTTGGTCAGGCCCAAAGCCACGCCGAGCAAGAAGGGGGGACAATAGGGGACCCGGGGCCTCGAATGATGAATAATGTTGATCTTGCGTACCTACTTACGTGACCAGGCAAGGAATGTGTTGTGCCTGAGAGCAGGGACGAGGGACGGGGGTGGGGTGTTGGCTCAATTGAATCCGGTCGGTCAATCGCGGTTCGCGTAGCACCTGTTCGATGCTCACAACCTAGGGTTACCAAGTTTTTCTCCCGTTCCCTAGGTGGGCGACTCCATCATGATGCTGCCGTCTTGTAGATCGTGATGGGTCACCGACGTCAGTCAGCACAGTTGGACGGCAGGCCACCGGTGGCATGAGCATGGGCATAGGCATGGGCCATGGGTTGTTGAGCCATGGGTTGTTGAGCCATGGATTGCGAGCCATGAGCCATGGGGTTGTGAGCCATACGCATTGTAGTAAAGTCAAGGGTCGTCAAGTTGCGAGCCGTGGACTAATGGAGCATTTCGAGGGAAACCCGCCCCGGGACTTCGTGTCGAGCGGCGATCCATCCGAGGGGCGTCGACGGTGGGACCGAACCCTGGCATGGATCATCGCGTTATTGTTGTTGTTGTGTCCCGGTTTTTTATTCAATCTGATGATGGGCGTTGTGGTGCCTGAGAGACCCGCCCAACTGCCCTCTCTAGGCCCTGCCCTACCCATTCTGGGGTCCGTCCGGGCCCTCAACCCCCAGCCCGCAGGGCCTGGTTAACAAGGTGGTTGAACAAGGGTGGAACATAAGTGATCGATTGGTATGGGCCAGAAGAGTTGGAAGCCCTGGAAGCCCTTTTTTTACTTTCTGAAGCCCTGAAAACTGAACAGACTCCAGGGGCGGGTTGTAAATGGCACGGGATGAGAATGAAACCCCCCGTGGTATGTGTTCTGTTTGTGATACAATGCGGCCATGGAGCAGTCAGTCAGTCCCCTCGTGTACTTGGCACTTCGGCTGCAGCAGTGTATCGGGTCTAACGGGCCTTTGATCTTAGCAAAGTTTATTCACCCTTTCGTCTCTGCTCTGCCTGCTGCGAGTTCCCTTTTGATTGTTCGATCGACAACGTCCTTGCCCAATCTACCAATCTCCGCTGCGTCCGGACTCTTGTCACTATCACTCTTTTCGTGTTCGTGGCAAAAAAAAAAAAAGAAAAAAAAAAAAAGAAAGAGCTTGGGCCTGCAAGCCCACTTGGTCACATCATATTCCAAGGCCTCACCCCCGTACCGAAGCCCTGTGGATTCTCTTTCTCCTCTGGTCTCCCTAGCTGGAACTTAACTAACAGCTGCCACATACCCGTAGCCCCGACGCATCTTTGCTGGATCCCGATCCATCCACAAATTCAATGTGCATCCACGTCCCCTTGAAATAGCAACGCGCTGCCGCGCCGTCCTAGGCGTCCAGAACTTCCGATTCCTTCAAGCCCACCTGCTTTGTCTTAGCCCACAATAGACGTACAGTAGTGTCCTCGCCCTGATGTACCATAGCTCTAGCACACTGTGCATCATTCGTCAGCAAAGCTGCTTTTCCAGGGGGCCGTCCTTCTTTGGCTCATCCCGCTTTCAAGGTGGTGCTAGCCGGAGTAAATAGCAACCCACCCCTGGGAGGCTGCATCCGGGAAGGCGAGCCAAGGCCCTCAAAGCAAACCATTGAATTGAAGAAGAAAAAAGAAAAGAAACAACGGCGCCCAGGATAACCAGCACACAGGCCGCCGGCCTGCCGCATTAGTCTCTCACGTAAGGAACGGCGCTCAGGACGAGGTCCTAATTAGCAGCGCCAAAGCCAAAGGCCACAGCACAGGGCCCTAAAAGTCAACAGCTCGGCGGTGGAGTTTACAACAGGACGCTAGCAGCGTGACGCAGCAGCGTGCTCTTTGTGAGACATTCGAGGGATCCACCGTCGTCACCAGGTTCCCATCATTTCACGTCCAGCTTCAACAAGAGACTTTGGGCGCTCCGTCACCCGAGCCCGTCCCCAATCGAAGCGGAGAGCATCATGCGCATCCATGCAGCTTTCGCACGCGGCCCCCAGAATAGGAACGGCAAGTAGGGATGAGGCAGGTAGCGACGGGGACGCTATGGTGATTTTGTAGCAAATATCTTTTTTTCTGTTCACTTTTTTGGCAGGGGTTTGAAGTCTGGTACGAAGGGCAGCGGGATTCGGGAATCTTTTTCGTCTGCTATCAACAAACGGTTGGATCACCACCAGAAGCACGTCCTCCCCCCCGGAACTATTGGGTCGGCGATGCCACCCAATTTCCAGGCGTGTGCATGTCCGGATTTCCCCTGTTGCTAGCGTCCATAGCGCCATCGCCTCTCATCGTCTGCCATCGTGTCCAAGTCAACTTGTGCCGTGTCGCCGCCGCTCGGCTGCCCCTGGCCCACAGTCGGGACAAGCCACTGTACCCGTCCAGGCCCGCCCGAGGCCCGCCCTATGGGCATGTAATGCGCCGCAAAGTCCGCTCTCACCCAAACCGCAAGGCCACTGTAATCCACTGAAGAAGGATTCGTCTTGAAGGGGATGGATGGAAGAGAGGATGACGGCCCCACTGGCCTTTACTGGAGCCCATTCTCACCCCCAATAAAAATAGTCGTCTGGGGGGGCAGGGGCACCAACGCAGCGAACCAAGCCTCGTTATGGGACGCCAACCCGGGCTCCTGGGCTTGACCTTGCCCGGCTGAACGCCCTGGCAAAGTCCGGCCTGGCTGCCGACTGCACGTTAGCCTGGACGGCGCGGCCTGACATACCAAGCATGTAATAATGCAATAATGTACATGCAAGTACACCGTTAATGTCTTGGGGAGCATTTTGGGACAGCATGGGTCTGGCATGGCATGGCATAGCATGGCCTGGCCTGGCAAGGCATGGCAGTGGATGGGATGGAGCATCGCACGGCCGCGGTGGCATGTGGTGGCATGGAATTGCCCGTCGACACCCCTCCATGAGCTCCCTGTCTGGGTCTTTGATGCCTATGCCCACGCCTTGTGCCATCGAGTAAAGGGAACGCCGCAGCGATTTGTGGGATGGACGCTGGATGGTGGATGGTGGATGGTGGATGGCGGAGGAGCGAGGATGCCCTGGAGCAGTCACCAACCCAGGTACTTCTAGGTTCCTTCGTAATGTACGGACAGCAACCTGTATTGATTGTTCTGGGACCCGTGGCCCGCAGACTCCGTCTTCCGCAGACCGCAGCCAGTAGCCCACAGCCCGTGGTCCAGTAGCTCGTCGTGGACCTGGCTTACGAGATCTCACTAAACCTCAGGTGGCCCGCGAGTCGACGCCTGTGTGGGTGGGAACGGAACCTGGGAAATAATAACACATCGCTCCCTAACCGCCGCCTCATTCGGATCGCTTCGCTCCTTCCCTCTCTCTTCCACTTTCTTCCTCCACTCGCTTCAGGCCTGATTCTCCTCCACGCCGCCCATCGTCTCTCTACCTTCGTTCCGCCATTTCCCGTCGTCGTTCGCTCCATCGACTGCTCGCTCTCCGCTTCGCTCCCTCGCTCTCTCGAGAACCACACTGTGGCCGTTGTCGCCTTCGTTGTCCGACCTTGACACGCTTGTCGGCGCTGGCATCTTATCGACCCGCATTCCTAGCACCCGCTCGTTGCTCCCCTCCGACGAAAGCCACCGAGGCCGTGCATTTGCATTTGAAGGACCCCCAGTCATCGCGTCCGCACTGTCTCCTTGCACTGTGTAACGTCCAACCCGTCCTGCCCACCCTTCACCCATCACCCGACGGGCCACTTGGTCGCACTCTTCCATTATTCTCAACCTCACCCGCATTCTCTCCCATAATCACCGACCTCGGGTTTGTGCTTTCGATCTCGCCTGAATCGCTACTGTTGTCTGCACCGTTGGACGACATCTTCGCAACCGCTTTTTTTTCGTGCCCGTTGCCTCGTTTCGCTTCTGTCCGACGTCCCTGCCCAGCCAAGTCAGCCACGCGCTGTCCTAATACCAATCGTCCCTCGTTTCTGGAGATTAATGTGAGTCCCAAACTTTCTTTGCCCGCCCGGCCAACCACTCAGTCTCGGTCGACTTGTCCGCCCAAAACAACTGCCGCCTCCTGGCTACTCTGATAAAGCCTTCTTTGCCTGGACCTCTCAGCCTCTCTTCTGCCTCTCCCCAACCCCCCTATGCCTGCGTGACCGATTTCGATCACCACGGTATCGTTACATCCTCCCGTGCCTTGGTCCTTTTGCTTACTGGAACCTCCCACCATGCAGTTGCCCGACCTTGTGGCTCATACCCCGGTTCCTTGACTCGACCCGCCACGACTACCCGCATCATCACACTGTCAACAGGGGCCTCGTATAGGATCCTCTTTTTTCTGCTACTCTCTTTTCTCGTGTCGACCGTCTTCGCAAACGATTTGTAGCCGACCGATCACTTCTTTCACATTCACCCTATAAATCCCGTGTATGGGTTGCACATAATTTATATCGAGTCCCCGAAGCGCCTTCATGCCTAGATTCGGTGTCGCGTTTAACAGGCGGAAGTCAACCGCAACCTCGGAAGATTTCCAGCATGCCCAAGTAGCACCTGAACAACCATCCTTCCGGGTCATTGAGCGATCAGACCCTTCCATCAACAATAGGTCGTTCGACGGAGGTGCGAGGATGGCCAGGGCTAACGGAGGCCATATTCCCCGGCCCAGCCAGGCCGACCTGGACACAGAAGATAACATGTTTGCCGATCTGAAGAGTGGCAACCGGTATGTATTCATATTCTCCCCACTCCCTATGCACCCGACACTCGGCTACACCGCTTCACAACTATATCCATTCTCTTTTTCACATGAAAATAGTCATGCACCGTGGCGCTGACTCCTTCTCAGGGGAAGTGGGGCGTCAAACACGACTAAGGCCACATCCACTGATAACTCTTCAAGACACAGCAACGCGTCAACAGCACCGTCCTCAGCAGACCTCGACGACTCGAAGCACGGCGGGAAGAAGAACCTCCACGACATTGGGGCTCGATCAGGACCTAAGTCAAGCGGGTCGGGATTTTTGAATCGGGCCGGCCGTACCTTTTCCTTCGGGGTGCAGAAGAAGCACAGCGCTGCTTCTCCCAGCCACGAGACCGTCCCAGAAGTGCCGCCCGTCCCGACCATCCAACACCAAGACTATACCGGACGAGCGAGAGGCATGACTGATTCCACAACCAGCACAGCGACTCCTCCGAAATTGGAAGAGAGCAGTGGCATGGATTTGGGTGGGGATTTTGGTTCCATGTTCTCCTCATTCGACAAACGGGCGAGCATGGCTACCTTGAAGAATCTTGAAGGATCCGCGGCGCCGCGATCACTGACTGGGAACCGATCAGTTCAGCCTGCTCCTCTCAGCATCAACAAATCCACGAAGGTCGAGCCCCCTCCCGCATCGTGGAACAGCAGCCGCAACTCGGGCGACAACCTCCTAGGTTCCGCTCCGAACTCACCCGAGTTGGATCTGCCACCGCCTGTACCACGACACCAGAGTTCGTTCAAGACGACTAGCCGCCCATCCGACATCATGGAAGACGAGGATGCCAAGTTGCTTTCGGACTCGATTACCGTCGGAAGACTTCTGTCAGACTCTAATAGTTACTCCAACTCTCCATCTGGGCGATACGATGAATCCGAGGACACCTTCGACACTTCTGGGTTCGGAAGAAAGCCCTTGAGCTCGAGCTTCAAGAAGGGTGACGACAACATGTTTGAGGGAACTTTGGCACATTCTTCACGACTTGCCCATCGATACACTTCGCGAGCTCCGAGCCCTCCACGTAACAAGGTCATGACGCCGGCCCAGTTTGAAAAATACCGCCAGGACAAAGAGCGCCACGACACCGCTGAACCTGCCCAGCAGCAACAGATCACAAACGATGATGACGAAGACGATATCAACTATGATGACGACGACGATGATATGGAAAAATCGAAGCAGCAGGCGAAGCAGAGAAAGAAGCAAGAAGCCCACATGGCCGTCTATCGACAGCAAATGATGAAGGTTACCGGCGAGCAGCCCGATATGACCTCCCTCGATCGCCCACATCTCCCACCGTCCATGAGCGCGCCTCAGCTTCACCTACTGAAGAAGACGCCATCTCCTGGCCCGACTGGTGTGTCTGATGAGGATGAGGACGAAGAAATTCCACTCGCCATCCTCCAGGCCCACGGCTTTCCTGGCAAGAACCGACCGCCTACTCGATTGAGCACCGTCGGCTCCAACCCGAACCTCCGTGGCGCTGCTCAGCTCCAGCCGCCGAGACCTGGATCTGCGATGGGCGATGGCGGTCAAAACGGTAACCCGAACCAACGCCACTCGACTCTCCCCGCTTTTGCTCGCAACCTTCCCCAAGATCCTTTTGTTGGTGCCAGCATCAACAAGCCGGCGCTTCGGGAGTCCCTGGCATTTTCTGGCGGCGTGCCTCCTCCCCAGCAGCAACAGTCCCTCCCAGTCGGTGGTCTGGTTGGTGTGATTGCCAACGAGGAGCGCTCCCGAGCCATGCGCCGTGGAAGTCCCAATATTGACGGCCAAAAGCTGATCCCAGGCATGAATGGACCGGGCTTCGACCCAATGGGAGGGATGCCCCAACAGATGATGTACGGAATGGGTGGTCCTGGTGGTATGCAAGGTATGCAAGGCATGCCCGGAATGCAAGGCATGCCTGGAATGCCTGGAATGCCTCAGCAGTCGATGACTGTTGGAGATCAAGCTCAGCTCCAGATGACCCAGCAGATGTCGCAATTCATGCAGATGCAGATGCAGTTCATGCAAATGATGGCCAGCAACAACCAGCCCCAAAACCCACAGATGCAACAGATGCAGCAGATGCAGCAGATGCAGCAGATGCAACAAATGCAGCAGATGCAGATGCCTTATGGGGGCCTCGCGGCGTCCCAGTCGATGAACGATCTCTCATCACGGCACTCGATGATGTTCGAGCCAACAATGGAGCCACCCCGCCTGATGGATCCTTCAGTTCGCACCATGAGCATGGTGCAACCCAGCTCAGCCTCATTCATTCAGCAACCTGGATACGCTGGATCCATCCGCGGAGGAGGAGGGATGGGCTACACGCCGTCTATCGCGCCGTCTGAGCGAAGTAATGTGGGCCTTCCCGGTCGGTACCGACCAGTGTCTCAAATGAACCCGATGATCCCTGACCCTCACCGGCGAACGAGCACCATGTCCGGAGCGCTCGGACGATGGGATGAGAGCAAGCCCAAGGCAACCATCAATATCGTGAAGCCAACCGACGGCTCAGATGACGATGACGAAGAGGGTTGGGAGGCCATGAAGGCGAAGAGGGACAAGAAGCGCACGTTGTGGAAGAGCAAGAAAGGACTAAGTGCGATGATTTAATTCAGGTGCCATCTCATGAAGATATATCAGGGAAGAGATTGGATTCCAAACGCCCTATGTTTACATCTCGAAAATATGCGGGACTGGACAGCTAACTGCGGTAACTGCAAGCCCGATACATTTTTGTATATTCTAGAACCATGGTGTTACGTTTGGGCGTCTAGCAGGGAAAGAAGTGATGGGCACCGGCTCTCTGGGATCTGCGTCTGGTGCATGATAGATAAATCTCTATGCCGGTAATTGAATAATTCGGGGGTCATGAAAACTTGACACTCTCAGATGTATTACGTGTTGATTTACGCTTCTTTTATTTGAGCCTGATTCCGTCTATCCTGTGCAAGTCCATTCATTCACCGATGATTCAAAATTCCAATACCAGCTATTTTATGCTGATGTACCGGGTATCTAGGACTTGTTTGCTTAGCCGTCAATGGTTCCATTTGACCACTCCCTCCTCTTGACACCCATCTCCACAGCGGCCAGGCCCCAGTCCTCGCCATGGTTGTGGCCCTTGCCGTCGACACCAGCGCGAGCCTTGGCTTGCTCGTCAGTCAGGACAGTCAGGACACCAAGGATGACCGGGACACCAGTGTCAAGCTGCACTCGCATGAGACCCTGGCAAGTGGACTCGGCAATGTACTCAAAGTGCATGGTCTCGCCCTTGATGAGGACACCAACGGCAATGATGGCATCAAAGGCTCCTGACGAGGTTGCGGCGGCCGGCAACGAGGACAGATCCGGGGTCGAGGAGGCAAGTAGGTCGGTCGCGGAGGGGCCACCAGTAGCGGTACTCTGGATCTGGGAAGCGGAAAAGAGTCTGGACAGTATAGTACACAGACGTCAGCAAGACTAACCGGGAGACTCGGCTCGACGACGAAATGCGACGCGAGTTGGGGAGAGTTTACCGCTGGACGGCGATGGGGAGCTCCCAAGATCCCGGGCAGGACTGGACGACAATGTTGGACTCCTTCACGCCGCAGGCTAGCAGCTTCTCCTTCGCGCCGGCGACGAGTGGCCCGATGATGGTCTCGTTCCAGCGGGCGTGGACAATGGCGATGCGCAGGGCGGAGCCCTCGTGGTGCTGGGGAGAAGGTCCCTTGAGCGACATTGTTGCGATGTGCGGGTTGCGAGTAGCAAGAGGAGGGTCAATCGAGGGGGTGAAGCTGCGAGCTTTCGTGTGAGAGGGTTTGTGTCGTTGGTGATGATGAGGATGGTGGGATGAGAAAGACTTTGGGGGAGAGGACGAGGTGCGGGGCTTGGAAGCGCAACTTAGAAGGACGCAGCTGCTTTGATGCCGTGTTTAGTGGGGTCGGCACATCACGTCACAGCTGCGATGCAGGGACTGCCCGTACCTTCCTCCAGGTTCCAGGCTCCTGTACGCCCCGGCCGGGAAGGTGCTTGGGAGAGTACGTACCTCCGACTAACACCAGCGGCAACTCGTTGAATTGGCAGGAACGACTTGACCTTACCTACATCCTTTCGAACGCACATGTCTAATGGTTTCAGGCAGACAACCTTAGGCAACTAGAAGTGGCGATGTGATTTTTTTTTCACTGAGGGCGGAACGATTATGTTTCCAATGCCTACCCCATACTCTCTTCACATCCTCACCAACCTTTGATCATGTCGTCCAAGTAACATGGTATCCGCGATTATCTCCAGAATCAACATCCATCTCACAACAAATCTCATTTCCAATGCCATCTTCATTACATGACACAATCTCCCCCGAAGCCATACCCAAGTTCTTGATCTCGCCATGGCGATATGTGTTCTGCCGCCGTCCACAACCCGCCTCCTCGGCTCCTCCGTGGTCATCACCAACCCAGTTTCCCTTGTCAAAGAACTAGTCGACAACGGCATCGACGCTGGTGCAACTTCCGTCGACGTCAACATTTCGCCAAATACCGTCGACAGGATCCAGGTTCGAGACAACGGCCAAGGCATTCAGATTGAAGATTTCGAGTGCCTCGGCCGCCGAGCACATACAAGCAAGCTTCGCACCTACGAAGAGTTGGAGACGAAGGGCGGCCAAACCTTGGGTTTCCGCGGTGAAGCCCTTGCCAGCGCCAATTCTCTGGCCACTGTCAAGATCATCACGAGAACCGCCCGAGACCCTGTGGCTTCATTGGTCGTGTTGAGATCTGGCGATGGCGGCGTCGAGAGGAAGCAGGCGTGGTCTGCACCGATTGGAACAACGGTGCATGCCTTGAAGCTTTTCGACAATCTCCCTGTCCGAAGACAAACAGCATTAAAGGAGAGTCGGAAAACGCTGTTAGCCATTCGACGGCTGCTTGAGACATACGCGTTGGCTCTTCCGCGCCTGAAGCTCTCTCTTAAAGTACCTGGCGATTCACACCAAACTTGGTCTTACTCGCCATGCACTTCGTCAAACACTCGTGAAGCCGTTACACAAATCTTTGGCCATGCCCTCGTTGCTCAATGTGTCGAATTCACCGCCCCGTTGCGTACCGGAACCGAGGAGTTGACCACAGGGTCAACATGGGGCTCTCTTACTGCCTTTATTCCGAAACCCGATGCTCATTTGGCGACAATCAAAGACAAGGGCACTTTCATCTCTATAGACTCTCGACCAATTCTGTCGTCGAGGGGATTAGGAAAGAAGATTGCGGCGGTCTTCAAAAAACAACTCATGGGGGCATTGAGGCTTGGTGATTCGACAAAATCATCAATGCCCAACCCTTTTATGCAACTCAGCATCAACTGTCACCCTGGGTCCTATGATCCCAACGTGTCCCCTCTGAAAGATGAAGTTATCATGAAAGAAAAGCAAATGCTATTGGACTGCTTTGAAGCGTTATGCGATCAAGTCTACAAGTCCAGAGAGTCGCCTAACAGAGCCCAAATACGGACAAAATTGGGTTCTCAAGATAATCGTTTCAACGCAAGGGCATCACCTGCGAGTGGCCAGTCCAGTGAGTGGGAAAGGGGCACTCGGGGCTGTTTTGTTTCCGAAACAGCTCTAACTGGCATTGGGTCACCAGATGTCGATGTTGCAGATTCCCCGATAGACGATATTGAGCTTCTTGAGGCTTTTGGTGATGAGCGTAGCGCAGCCGCTGTGGCAAGCTGTCATCCAAATCAAAGTGAGACGGAGCTGGGAGATCAACAGGCCCATGCCTACGTACAAGATAAAAACGAGGAGCTGGATGCAGCAGGAAACCGAAACACAGTCTCCGTGTTGATGCGGATGGTAAGCAAGGTCAACCTTGCTCGTACGGGAAGCAATACCAGCGACAAGGATTGCACGACTGGATTGGTGCCCGTACAGGTTGCACCACGTCGCACGACCACGCAGACAGCCAACCAATATCAATCTGGTCGCAAACACAATGGTTCAGCCCCAGCTCGTCAATTGAAGGGCATTGGCCGGTATTTTCAGCCGAAAAGAGACCAACCAATGGAGATTGCATCAGATGAAACTGCCACATTCGGAAACCTGCACAACGAAGGAGAGTCTACTATATTCGAGACTCCGAGCCAGAGCAGGATTGGACGTCAGCCATTGGGGGAACTAAGTGATTCTTTGTTGAATACCCTTGGGGAGGATGATGAGGAGGAAGCAGGAAGTGAGGCCGCACCTGACGTCTCCAGCCCAGAACCGGACATTCTCCTTGACCACAATATACCTCGGGAAGACCTTGTTGATTCAACTGAACGGGGGATTCGTGTGGCTACTGGGCGGGTGTTAGCGGCCTCAAACGGACATCACGGACGCGCTCTCCTTTCCTCCAGAACCCCACCTCGATCCGTTGTTCGAGGGCAACGAAGAGTTCGGGGTCTACTTGATATGCCACCGGCTGACGGCTTCCCTGCTATGCAGACACCACCATCGTCATGTACATTGCCAGATGAGCGAATTTCCAACACTCAACAGTTTGCCGTCGCCCGCAACAACGTATTTTCAACAAGATCTCAGATCCCACCCGAAAGGGTGTCAAGGCAAACAGAAAATGTTGTTCCCGCTGATGGCAGAAGACAAACCGTGATCCCGTTTTTGAGTGGCTCACGTGGGCAAGATAGCGGGTGCAACATTACTGGACCACGGGAAAGAAGGGTATTGGTGAGCGGCGAAGGCTTGCTATCAAGTCACGAGGCTCTGAGCCTCGGCATGAAGCACACAACGCAGAGCGGTACTAATCTTCAGGAAGCCTAGGGGTCTTCATGCCGAGGCAGTCCATCTCTGAACCTTGACCAACAGGATGTTTTCTTCCAAGGAGCGTCTCAACACCCAAATTTCTTCCAATCTACGGCCGGGAAGTCCAATGGGCAGCATGACGGACAGTGGGCTCGTATGTCTCAGGTCCTTCTGATGAAGGCACCTGCGCCACCCAGTGAGAGGTCGTACCATGGCAGTCGAAGCGGAACAGAAGGACCTGACGATGTTTCCAGTCTAACACAGGGCTACGATACACCATCTGATCGAGATCGGCTCGTCAAACGTCGTCGAAGTCAATCAAGAAGCAAAACGCCTACTCGAGAAGATCGAGACCCTCGGCGTTACTACATGAGCCGAAGGAGCAGAAGCCCAAGGTCTCCAGATGACCGATTCAAAAGACTGAATTCAGAAATGCTACCTTTGGAGACGACGGCAACCAAGGACGAAACCCGACAGCTATCACTTAGAGTTCGCATGGGGCTTAACAGATTGAAACAGTTGATTAGGGGCTACATGGCTTTGGGACAAGACTTTCAAGCGTGGAACGATGATTCGCCATTGCAGTTCAGAGACATGGAAGAGGCCCGGGTGGTAGAAAGCGGATTAAAGAAAGCGGTGAGCTTATGGCTGGGAGGTGAGGACGGGACGGATGTGGAATACACGATGCAGTCTGGTGTAAGGGGTAAGGCAAAGGCATGATATGTTTCCTACCTACCTTGAGAGCAAGACAAATCATGTAGTCTTCTGACGATATGGTTGTCATCTTGCTGATAATCTGGCTGCTAATCTGAGTGAATTGGAGTCTACGGGAAATTGCTTGTGGTACGTGGCTGAGAAGTCTTAAGTTGTTTGTGTGGGTAAGGAGCTACATAGCAGTCGTTGTCAAACTTGATTCTATCTTGTACAACCTTGAAGTAGTTAGTGTTAAGATTGCCGGGAGCCGAGCCAAGAAACATGGGGATGGCCAATGGAGGCGTGGGGCGAGGGCAGGTGGAGAGTAAAAAAAGGCCATGGGCAGCTGAAAGTTTTGGAGCTAAGGGTTGGAGAGCTGGTGGTGGGAGAGCTGAAGGGCCGATGGGTACGAGGTGCAGCAAGTCCTGAACATGAAGCTCACTAACGGCGGGCCGACGATACTGTCGCAGGAGGGTATGCCGACCGTGCGTAATAAGTCCCGAGCAGGGTAGACATGGGACTTCGGTGACATGTAAGCGGTAGGTAGCATTCATCACAAAGGCGGGCGTTTCTAAAAACGTAGTTGCGATGAACGTCTGCAGGACAGACTGATATCTATTTTGCATTTCGCATCCCTACATGGTGGACGGGAGCAACGCGTGGAAATGGAAGGGAGATGGAGGGTGGCTGTGCATGGTCCAGAGGCGTCGACGATGTGTGGGAGTGAGACATTATGGTTGGCTCTGAAATCGTGGATCGGGGGTTTTATGACATGATGGATGGATGAGATGGATGGTTGGGATGAGTGGGTGGAGGGGGATGCATCAGTGTTGAGACGGTTAAAGACATATTAGGGTTGGGTGAATGTGGCAGTGAGCTGATGGCATCCGTATTTATGTACGATGACGATGAAGGAGGAGAATGAGAGGCGAGACAGAAAGAAGCGAGAGAGGTGGGAGGCGAGGAACGGTACCTGTACACACTGGCACTCAGGGGAGGATGGAGAACCGTGACTTCATAGTAATATGACTTGGGCCAAACATGACTTTGCCGATACGGAACCAACGCAGTATGTCGGGCTATTCACAGATTCATCCAAAGTTGTCAGTTGTGAGGTGAGGTGGGAATTTAAGGGGGGAAAAGGCGTCCAGCTGGATGCGCAAGGGTGGTTTTGAGGCGAGTCGCGCGAGGCGAGATGCGCGAGAGTGGGCACCGAAGTGGGCGCTGGCAGGATGGGGTTGTGTTCTGAAAATAGCCGCCTAGCCCATAAATTAGACCGGTCCCCTCGAGCTGTCTCTCTCTCGAGGCTAAGCCGTTTGCTGCAGGGGTTACGGTTTAACTGGCGAATTGGGTGAGTTGTGGCCTTCGAGGCCTGTTTCTGGGACGCCAAGCCAAAACCCGCCGCCATGTGCTGGTCGGTTCTGAACGGGTTTCCTGGGCCTCGTATCTCCTGAGGTGGTTCTGCAGTGCGCGCGTGCGTGCGTGCGTGCGTTGGCTCGCCCATAACTTCACTTGTTGGCGATGGGTGGCCTAACTCGCCCTTGCGTGATCTGATCCGCCGCGCCTTTGGGCTTGTCGTTGGCTGACTGGGGGGAACCATGGATGTGGCCCTTTGTAGTTTTTAGTGTATGGGGTGGGATGGGCTGAGGTAGTGGACGGCAAAGGAGCCCGCGCGATGCGTGCATGCCGTGAAGGTGGTGATGTATTATTATCGGGGTTTTCATCTCTGATGGATAACGGCCACGGCGCGCATTTTATACAAGCAGCTGACATGGCACGGCCGCAATACAACAGCGCAGTAGTTTAGCCGACGCACGAGATAATTTATGTGGTTGCGAGAGTCAAGCCGTTGAGAGAATAAAACGATGAAAGACAGGATGAAAGACAACGGCGGATGACGGATGGACGCGTCGATGATGACGATGCGGCAGTACGAGGAAGCGGAGCCGATATTTGCAGAGCTCCCAAGTCCCCAATGCGTGAGTGGTGTGTGGCTGTGGCTAACGCTTGCTGCTGTGCTGACCATGACAGGGAATAAGGGATTCGGGAACGCTGGGGGATAAAGCGGCCGGCTCCTTGCCGATTGTCTATCTTGTTCCGTGTTAAGTCATAAAGTATGCTCCCGAAATACACCACCAACCTCCAGTATAACCTCCTGTAGGGCGATCATCTCGTAAGAACGGGGAGACAGATGTCCATTTGTTCCCTCGGTGCATGCCGTCCAGGTACGCACACGCCCAGACGCCCCGGCCAGGCCACCAGGGGGGGTACCCGCGTCTGGCGCCATGACGTACAGGTGCCAGGCAGTGTTAGTCCCCCAAGGTCCCCTCAGAAACAACAGCATTTCTCCGGGTTTCCAGCACCTCTTCATGTTGGTGTCGCACAAACACAATTGCAAGAACGTCTCTTTCTGGCTTCCTGTCACGGCCTCTTGCGGCCCATTCAAGAACCGCATCTGCAACTGCCGGCGTCGGGCATTCTTCAAGCCCGCGGCCTCCCTTACCTTAGTTCCTACGGGATGCAGACCGATCCGCGGGCTAATAACCCCCCCCCTTTGCACCGGTTTTGGAGGGGAGAGATGGTTTGAGGCTGGGACGGGGAGAAATACAACGTGACAGGGGCCTAGATCGAAAACGACACGCCGAAAAGGAAAAAATAAAGAAAAATAAAGAAAAATAAAGAAAAATCCCAAAAAGCATGAGAGAAAAAGTTACCTAAGGATTGTCGTGCGCCCAGGAACAAGCAGAAGACATGGATGGGCATGGATGGGTACGAGAGTCAGCACCAAGAAAAAGCCGTCGGCTGGGTACCTTGGCTAGCGCCTGGGCGGTCGGCCATCAGCCACAATTCGCGGGTCGCAGGCAAGCCGCAAACTCGTAAACCGCGCCCAGTTTGCCCCCAGGACCGACCCAGCCAAGACCGCGCCAAACAGGGGAGGGGGGTTGTGTTTTTTCCGTAGGAGTATTTTCTTGCGCCCGTAGGACCACACGGGTTTAGGGGAGTTGGCTGCACGGGCGCAGCATCACCAGCAGGGCCGCTAAGAATTGCCCAGGCTTCGGGGGGAGTGCCAGTAATTAACGAGCACCCAGGTCCGTTCTTTGCGCTCGCTCGCTGGCGTCGGGTGGGGAAAAAGGGTCCCCTGGAACGCTGGGAGACGTTCTACCGGACCCTTAGGGGGACGGGTGGGCGGTTTTTTTTAGTTGGGTTCACAGGCTTCCAGGCAGTGCAAGCCCAGCGAGAACAACAGCGATAGCGACGAAGCCACCACCCGTAAGATCCACCAGTGGGTACCTGTCGGTTCCCTGGAATCTTGGGTCCTTGGGCTAGATGCTCGTGGCTCCCGTCTCCGTTGCTGCTTACTGCTCGTATGGCCCTCCTCACCTTATCCAGGCCCGAGGAAACAAGGCACACACACGCCTTAAGCACCCACTCCCACACTCCCACACCCACTTTGGATGACTGGGGTCTGTTCTGATTTCGTATCTCGACTCTCGTTTTTGTCACCTTCCCTCCTCTTTTCTCATCCGCGCCCTATCGTACTTCTTCCTCTTCCTATCCTCCTCCTTCGCTTCGCGTCTTGTTGTCCTTCTTTCCGTCCCCTCCCTCTCCCTACTCCGTCTCCTTGCGACTGCCCGCCATCCGAAGCCGTTGCCTGTCCCGCCTTCACCTCTCGGCCTTGAACCTCCCGCGATTCCGACGTCCACTCGCTTGCTGCCATCCCTCCCAGCAGCCGTCACCTTCTCCAGCAAGATGCCCGCCGCCTGAATCCTTCCGCCCACCCGCCTCCTCCCTCAGCTCTCTCCTCCTCCGCAACCCTCGCAAAGGCGGTCTTCTTTTTCACGTCTACAGCTTCGGCCTCGCCAGCCCTCAAATACTTTATTTCCTTTATTATTTTTTCTAGCCCTGGATCCGCGTCGAAACATGCGTCCCAGCGCTGGTGGTGCGCGCCCGCTCGACCACCATTTTCATCACCACCCCCACGACCTTCATCAACATCACGATTACCAACCTCATCACAGCCAGCCGACAAGGCGACATGCTGCACAACCGTCGATTTCTAAACCGTATTGCTCTGTGCCCACGACACTCGCTACTACCGTAGATTCTCGTCCATCCCCTATGCTTGCGCCTCTCCAACGCCGTCTGTCTTCGATCATGGCGGGCACCAGTGCTAAACAAAGGGCATGGCGCTCTCGATTATCTACCGTGTCACGAATGTCCTCGAACCTCCTTCTTGTCGTTTTCCTCGCTGTACTCGCCATCTCCCCCGCCGCTGCCGTCCGACTCCCCATCCAGAACTGCCTCGACGAATCCTATCGACGCAGTGAAAACCATCCTCTACAATGGCTTCCATTAGAAATCGATGCCGTCTTTGACACCCAAAACGACAACCATAGGCTCCAGGTTATTGTTTGGGGGAACGTAACAGGCTCTCAGAATCCGTCGTTTGATCCTCCAGCCGCAGGGGACCCGTATTGGACCGACAAAAATGAGACGGTTGGCAAGATCATACGAAGCGCCAACCCCGATTCTAAGAATGCCAAGGCGACGACACTCATCCGCAGCTTGAACTTCCTGTCATATGAGCCCTTCAGAGATCCCGTCGACTTTTGCACCGAAGGGCTGGCAAACGCCTCTTGCCCATTGTCGCCCATCTTTGACACTACGAACATGTATGGCTCCTCCCTAACACGATGTTGCAACCCGTGGTAAGCGGATAATTGAAAGTGATAACTGATGCTTGGCTTAACAGGTCAATTCCCTACGAGCTACCCTCGATTAATGTTTCGTATGACTTGTTCTCATCCTACTCATTCGCCTCCATTGACGCCAACTTCCTCATCATATATGGCGACACCCAGGCGACGGACATTGGATGCATATCCGCAATCATCACGCCGGACCTGGGCGGCCTCACGGTACCACTCAAGGTTCTGCCTCTCGTCATCTTACTGTTTACCGGCTTCGCCATTCTCTTCTCGGCCATTTACAGTCCTTGGGGCTCGGCTGATATCTTCCATTGGACTTCGAACTACGGTCGTGATGCGGACCTCCTCCGATTGGTTACTCCCGGCTTTGGCGATTGCTTGCAGTACATCCAGTTTGTTGCCCTAACCGGTGGTCTCACTCTCGAATACCCGGGCTTCTATCAACCTATCGTCAGTCAGATGGCGTGGTCAACCCTCATGTTCAACGAGAGCTTTGTAGCCGGAGCCCCATCCTGGCAAAGCGTCGTTGATGGCGTCTATGTCACCAATGGCACGTACGGACTGCAACGGGTCGGCCAGCTAGTCGGCATGGCTGAGGTTGAAGACATTTGGGCCGGTACAATGATTTGGCTGTGCGTATGCATCGCTGGCGTTACTGTCCTCATCCAGGCCGGGTTTCTCATCCAGTGGCTTTACCGCATAATCAGGAACACCCCCGAGGAAGACCTCCGCGCCAAGAACATCCCCTTCTCTGTTGGCAACGTTGTTCGCATCGTCTTCATCTTTTTTCTGCTACCCATTGTGGCTCTCTCATGCTTTCAACTCGTTGTCGCAGGTCACTCCCCGGCCTCTACGGTCGCCCTCGCCGTCGTTACCATCGTTCTCTTGATCGTGTTTGCTTGCTACCTCTTTTGGCTCATCATCAAGACAAGACCCAAGTCATTTCTTTTCGACGATCTCCCGACTGTATTGCTCTATGGACCGCTTTACAACACATATTCGGACGAGGCCGCCGCATACGCCCTTATCCCAGTTCTCGTCACCTTTATCCGGGGCGTCGCCATTGGCGCGGTTCAACCAAGCGGCATCGCGCAGGTGGTGCTTCTCGCCATATGCGAGGTCATCCAGATTCTGTCGATCCATGCCTTCCGTCCATTTCAGTCTGCGACTTCAATGAACGCTTACCACACCATGTTCTGCTCTTTGCGACTCATCTCCATTTTGTTGATGGTCGCCTTTTTGCCCTCTTTGGGTGTCACCGAGGGACAGAAGGGGTGGATTGGTTATGTCATTTTAGGTATCCACGCCGTAGCCCTAATCTTTGGCTTCTTTCTCAGCGCCCTTCAAACCATCGTCGAGGTCGTTGCGCGAATGCTAGGTGCGGGCGGAGATGACGTACGGGGCCAGACCCGAGGAGGGTTGTCCAAGATCTTCGGCATGCGACAACTATCACGTCGCGTCACGCATCGGACCGGGCCGTCACGAGCCAGCCAACTATCAACTGCCGCAATGCTTGATGCCGATGACAGCGGCAAGTCGGGGTACGCGATGCCAAGCGGAAGGGTGCGGAGCGAGTCTGGTGCGAGCCTGGGTGGAATGCTCGCGCATCATAGGCAGAGCTCGGCGCTTGATAGCATCGACGCCTACTCTGGCATGCCGCGTAACATGGACAGTGGCAGCTCGTACATGCCAGACACTCCTGGCGAGGCGAGCACATTTTCCTTCCTCCCTTCGCCCACGGCTGCTCGCCACCACCCTTCTGCATCGGTTCCCGATGCCTCAGATGTCCCAGGCCCGTATTATCGACCACCGCGACGTCGCCGCGAGACACTGAACGATTCGTCAAACCCGGACCTGCCGCTCGGCTTCGTCAACGCGGACAGCAAAAGATTCAGCCAAACTGGACTCGGAACCCCTGCTGGACTTGAGACTCCCGCTGAGTCGGCTGATATGGGCGCAGAAATTTCCCGTGGTGCTACCCCAGCTCCTCCTGGCGGACACTCTCAGCTCAGCTTCCCTCCGAACCGCCCCGACTACGCCACTCGTGAAGTCGACTTTTACTATGGCGTTCGCGGTCCCGCTCTGAACTCGGATGGCCCCGGTAGGAGACTGGGTACTGGCCCCGCGGATCCCTTCAGTCCCGTTGCCACCGCATCAGGATGGATACGCAACATGTTTGGCGCCAAGACGAAGGAGAAGAGCAAGGGCTTTGAAGTTGTGCGAAGCGCAAGGGCACCTGCCATGATGGCAAGAAACGGTGTTCCTCACGGCGAGTCCCCGCCTGAAGGCATTCCCGTAGCTATGGGAGTGCTGCGAAACGGCCCCATCGATTCCGACGACGACGATGAACCTCCGACACGCTCACCAAGACACCAGCAAGGCGATTTGCTTGACGACAATGGCGACCCCCAGGATTCTGAACCCGAGAGTCCCGTTGCTGAGCGGACGCATCCTTTCCGTGACGATGAGAGGATTCCCAGGCAACCAACAAGAGCGTTGTCCAAGAACCCTCACAACGCTGTCCTCCGCCAAGTTGCTGCTGATATGGATCTTCCTGATATTCCGCGCAAGAGCTCCAAGCGAGCTTCTGGTAGCCACGAACGACAAGGCCATGCACCAACGCTTAGCCTCAACATGCCTGGGTCTAGTCTTTCATTCGAAAACCGTGTGAAGGACTCTGATTCTGTCAGCCAGAGCTCCAGTCGACATCGCGCAACCTTGTCTGCATCGTCACGACTCCCGTTTGAGCGCACAGCGTCTCAGAAGCGGCTCTCGTCCAACTCGTCAATGGATTTCCCCGGCGAATTTACCCAGGTCGAGCTGCAAGGCGGTCGAGAGGAGCGACCTGCTAGCTTTGGCACTGTACGACATCACGGGATCAGTAGGGTGGATCCCCTACATCGTGAGGTCGATCTTCTCGGCAGCTCTGCTGAGTTGGTGATCGATGAACCTCGTCGCCCACGAACATGAGATCACACATTGATATACCAAGCCATACTGGGCAAAACAATACTCCACAAAGCCTCTTCGGAGGACACATCCTTTCCTATATCAATCCACCAATCACTCGATATGCACCCGAAACGGGTTGCAACATAATGCTTTTCTTTGTCTTTTGAGTGGTCGACACGTCCACGATGTATAGAACCGCTTTCTCTCTCTTACACACACACACACACACAACACGCCCTCGCGCAACACCTCGCAACTGTCCCATCCAGGTGAGGCAAGGATGCCTCTTTGGTCAGGATCACGGCCGTCAACAGAAAGTTTTCATTTGGGTTCTTGGGTTACGGAAGGCTGGGTGGATCCGGCGTTCTCTTAGGGTGTCTTTGTTTTGACTTTTTTGTCTTTCTTTTTCTGTCTTGGGTGATTGAACAATGTCCATACTAGCGTTGGCGCATCAAAAAAGCTGGGCAATAGGGAATGGGATTTTTTGGAGGATGGAGAGGGAACGGGCTATGGAAAGCACAGCACAAACGGCACAGCACAGCGCAGCGATGGTTGGAATCATTTCCCTGGATTGTGGGTTCGCTTTGCTGTTGAGCGTTGGGAAAGTCTGAGTTGGATGGTGTTCCCTCTGACGTAGAGGTTTCACAGTTTTTTACGTCCGACAGATGTCGATGAGAGCAGTAATGATACGCCGTATAATCGTATATAATTTCACCTGCGTTCTTTTCTCTCATTTGTGTTTAGGTTCGTCTATGTGGCTCGTCATCAAGATCCAGCACTTCAGCCACTTGTCGGGGTATCAAAAACCTGGAGCCGTGCTGCCCAAAGCGATATCTCCAGAAATACGTTCTAACCACCATCATCATCCTCATCATCTGTCCGTCCAATTTACCACTCAGAGCCCAGTGACCAACCTACTCGCTGGGCTCATTTCACATTGACGAACCCGATACCAGACCGGGCCCTGCGCACTGCCGCCTTGAGGGCCTGCTCCTCGACGTCGGTCCACTTGACGCTCAGCTCATCCCACTTCTTGCCGGGCGTATTGTACTCCTTGCGCCACTTGGCTTGGACCTGCTGGAGGCGAGACATCTCGCGCGGGTCGCCGGAGCCGCTGTAGAGGATGAAGGCGGTGCAGGGCGGTAGAGACTCGTGGATGCGGGTGAGACGCTCGGTGAGGCGAGCCAGGGCCTGTTCGAGAACTGACTTCCCCTTGCGGGTGTTGTTGACCTCGTCCTCTGGAGGGCCGCCGTCGCTGGAGGAGTTGTCCACACGGTTGCGATTCCACCAGCCTTGCAGGGCTTCCAGCTCTCGCATCCGCGCCCAGACAAAGTCGACGCCTCCACCACGTATCTCCAGGCCGTCTGCATCGCCCTTGACGGCTCGAATTACATTTGTAGTCACATCCTCATCCGTCTTACATCCGAGTTGATGTGTCGCGCCAGCGCCGGCGCCCTTGGACGGATCGCCCCAGTCGACTGCAGCGCTGGTCTTTCCAGTCTCGATACCACCAGCCTCTCCGCCTTGGGCCTTGTAGGAAGTGCCTGCTCGTGCCAACCTGCGGAACAGGTTCTCGCCCTGAGCGTCAGACGTACCCCAAGTCTTGCCCTTTTCGCATTTTTGTTTGACGAGGTCTAGACATGTCTTGGCGTCCTCGATGCTGTTGTGTCCGGTGGCGCCACCTTTTTGGATTTCTCGAGACAGGTACTTTTGCGCGAGATACTTGAGAGAGGATTTGAGAGGGGGCCCTCGAGGGTGAGGGTAGATGATGGAAGTGTCAACAATGAAAGGGTGAGAAAGCTGCAGAGCCTTGGTGTCTGATTCCAGAGAGTGGCCAACCATGATGGTTTGGGGATGTAAGAGCTCGAGAAGCTTGTTCTGAATATCGCGGAGCGTAGTTGTTACAGGTGCCAACATTTCCTCTGTGATGCCGGAATATCGAGTGACGTAGTCGGTAATAGGCTTGTCCGGCTTGACAAGCTCATCTAGAACGACTTCGCCAGTCCAGTCCACAACGCTGATGCGTGTTAGAGAGAATTCGTTCTCGCCAGTCATACACATCTCGCAGTCCAGCGCCAAGACGTCTCGACCGGCTGTGACACTGCCCTGCTGGATGTCCTTCTCTGGCACGTCTCCATCCTCTAGCTTGTTCACGTTTGTGACGACCCATCCCTCGGGGACAACAAACTTCTCCTTTTGCGCGCCATCTGGTAGCAAGGCTGGGTGTACGAGATATCCATTATCAGCGAGCTCGTCGGCCGAGCAGATGAACTCGGTGATGCGTGTCCTCTCATTTCGCCATCCTTGAGGCTCGGAGGCAGGCTTTACACCCTTCCTTGTGTTCTTATCTTTGGGAGTAGGTGCAGTGAGGAAAGCGGCCATGGGAGAGTGCATCTTTCCATGCCTTTCGTCGCCTGGGGTTTTAACTGGCCAAAGGTGCGGGAACATGTCTGCGAAAGGTTTCAATGCCTCGGGAAGTGTCTCTTTCTTCAACGGCCGGGGATAATAGTCGTCCGGCGTCGAATCTGAGCTTCCCTCCGTGGACGCATGACTGGAAGCGACACTGTTGTAGGTGGAAAAGTCGACGGATGCCTTGAACATGGCCTCTTCGAGACCGGGAATCATAATGGCAACAATCTTTCGGAAGGCAGGGCGGTGGGTGATGCCAACCCACTGAGGCCCTGGTCCGTCGGCGAAGATGTAGGTGACGAGGTCGCGGAGATTGGAGAGATTGATCTTGGATTGCAGGCGCGCATTCGGGGAAAAGGAGATGGTAGGGTAGTTTTTCCCGGGCTTGGGCACCTTCTTGTGCTTCTTGTTAGCCCGATTCACCACCTGCCATCCTTCGTCGTCGTCGGCGTCGTGGGGCATTGCGCGCTTGAGGCTGCCATCGCTCTGATCTTGAGGCATCTCTTCGGCGCCCTGGGTCTCCGCAGCATGCGATTTGGCCGCATCAACCAGCTGCGCTTGCTGGGTGGGATCTTGAGGCTCGGTGGAAGCGACCTGGGCAACTGGTTTGGCGGGCGAAGGGTTTCCTAGGACAGTAAGTGCATGCCCGACAGTGCGCTTAGTTTTTTTCTTTGACTTCTTACCCATGGCGACTGGCTAGAAACGAGTGCGAGCAATGCGCACCGTTGGAAAAGTAGCCAGAAAGCGGGCAATGCGTGGTGAGCGGAGGTTGTGAAGAAGGCTGCGAAGTTGTAATCACAAGGCCCTGCGCTTGCCCGTGCTTGTTTGCTGAGCTTGAACAAAAACTTCAAGGCTGGACTAGCTCCATGCAGAGATCCGACGGCATGCGTGCGGTACGTACCTTGTGAGTCGTTGGACGCGCCTGCGTGTTTCCCATTACATGACGGCGAGTGGGTCTTGTCGACGGAAGGCTGGCAAGCTGGCACGGGGTGGAAGAAAAACATCACACACCATGAAGCAATAACTTTCCCTCTGTCCTTATAAATACATCAGGGCGTAGACTGTATATAATTTAGACTGCTTTAGTGAAACATTTGACATTTTTCAACCAGTTTTATGCTACAACTTGGTTATCACTTGCTCCCCAGCCCAGAGGATTAAATGGGTTAGGTTTGGTAGAAGAGGTACGGAGTATGTTGGTGGGTGGTGTTTTTCGTCCCCCGGAGGGCTGGGTCCTCTTGACCAATAAACGTCAAGATACCCCTGCACTTCCTATTTGGAGCACTTTACGCGCTTTTAGGTCGGGCAGTGACGCGACAGATGCTCGTAGCACAAACGGTCAAAGACTCAGAAACGTGACCACCTTACTGACGCCGTTGACGACGACACATCTATTGGTGGGATGCGATATCCTTGCCTGCTTAACCATCTCAAATCTTGCGTCCCCCATCCTTGGCTTCCTCCTCAAGACTACCGGTACAGACTCGACTTCCCTGCCTCAAACTATGGCCATCGTCGCCGTCAAGTGCGCCAAGTGTGGTGTCAAGCTGGGCGCTGTCAGCAATCTCTGGATCCAGATCAAAGACAAGCATCTTGCTCTGGTCTCTGATACTGGTCATGCGCCGGATCTCGAGATATCTAGGTCTGGGCCAGTCCGCATCGGAGAATCGGGTACCGTTGTGGGAGGCTGGTAAGTCATGCTTCCGGGATTCCGGGAGCCGCCCTCAAAACTCAAACACATGCTAACGGGCATGACCAAAACAGCAAGCTTCAAGACATTGCGTGCTCGTCGTGTAGTGCACAAATTGGTACACAGTGTCTAAAGAGTACCAGCAGTCGCCTTCTTAAGTAAGTTGCCTCATGATGCCCTCATGCTACGCGTGTCATGACTAAGTTTTCATAGTGTACACTACATCTTTGTCTCCAAATTAATCGCCATCAAATCAACCATTGACGGCCGTCGCAGAGTTGAACCCAAGATCCAGCAATCTCTTTCATGGAAAGTCAGCACTACTACGGTAGTTACAGCCGAAGGGAGTGCTTCGCCAACCAGGGACCAGTCTCCCAATCCTACTTCACACCATAAGCCCCAAAGACAATCGGGCGTTGAGCCTGTTGCCGATGAGCAACAGGATTTTGAGCTCGACCCTGAAGTGGCCTCAGCTTTTCGATCCGTTCTATCGTACGTTGAAAGAGAGCTCACGCAGCTTCACGAGGAGCTTCGCGCTGTGCGCAGTGCTACCGACGCGCAGCAAAAGAAGCAGGCTGCTGCTTTCCAAGATGAGTTGTCTAAGACAAGGGCAGAGCTTGACCAATTAAAAGATGGAAACCTTCGCATGAAAGAGGAACTGGAGGACGCCAAGCGGGCGGCAAGGGAAGCCATCAACACAGCCAAAGGGCTTGTATCAGAAATCTCATTATTGAAAGATCGCCGCGTTGTACCGGGCTCCACAAACAGCTTCGGTGGAAGGGCTAGCCTCAAGAGATCATCCCTGTTGAGAGACATTGATGATGACTCCGCCAGCAATCCCCCCAAACGCGTGGCCATGACACCGGATGTCACCAGTGGTTCACAGGAGTCTTCCCCCACAGCTAGCGCGATCAAGAGAAGCGGCTTCTTGAGCCGCCCAGCTCGAAGGTCCTCGGGGATATTTGGAGAAAAAAGTCCTCGCAACGAAGAGCCGACGGGGGCCAAGGAGAATTGAGTGTCAATGTTCCTCTTCCCTCGATCATGCCCAACTCAACGTTCTATTCTACCGGCTGAAGTCCGTTACGAGAATCTCATGACCCAGGCTCGCCAAAGCATCGACTTGCTTGAGAACGGCATAGTCGAAAAACGCGCGAGACTGATCACTGCTTGGGTCTAGTTTCCAAGCATTAATGAGTGACAGTTCTTGGTCCCGGCCCGGCAGCTGGTTGATATCATTCAACATTTCCCTCGCGGAGATGGAAAGCTCCCACTCCACAGCATATCCCTCGGGTGTTTGTTGGAGAATCATGAGGAGCAACATTTGACACAATGACACTTGATCGATTTCTTGCAGCGTCTGAAGGGCCTTCTGGTCGAAGTTCCCTTTGGACACCATGGCTTTAACTGAGTCGCTCAGCGCGGCAGTGTCGGCTGCAGTGTTGGCAAGCAGCTTGCCGATCAAGAACAGACCCTTCGCTCGAACAGGATGGAAGGGAACCACGTATCGATACGGGTCACAGCATGTGGCCACAAAGCATGCCGTGGCTAGGGCATATATGAAGTTGCCCTCCTCTGCGTAGTAGATGGAGATCTCGGACAAAACCTGGGGCAGCGGCGACACACCCCAAAACCCTTCGCGGACGAGTGGTTGGCATTTTCGATATTGGACTTGCAGATATCTTCGGCGTTCATACAGTGTATGAGGCGTTTCTTTTGGGTCTATCATTTCGGCTGCATCCTCGCTATACTTGTTTGCAAGTGCTGCCTTACTCTCGCTGGTGGATGCAGAATGTCGTCGGAGTTTGGATGGGTCGGATACCAGGCTTGCGAGGTTTAAGTCAATGTTGGGAGACTGGGCGCACACCTGATAGATGTTCAAGTCTCGTGAACACCGGAGGCATTGGCAGGTGAAGTTGTACGGAGACAGCGCTTCGGTCCGCTTAGAAAACGGATATGTATAATCTTGATTGAGATAGTGAGATGGGAATGGATGATATGATTAGAATGCGAGCACGAGGAACATACCTGTATACGAAATTTCAATCTCGTCGCCCGCTTGGATTAGTGACTCCGCCCTCAGGATTGCCTTTCTCCCTATAAATTGCACCATAGCATTGGGGATGCAGGAGTGGTTGGCCATGGCGAGGGTGGGCTCAAGAAAGATGCCCACCTGGCCGAGGTCTGCGTCATATCGATGGAACGCATTCGTCTGGATCTGTCTTGTTGGTGAGCTTTTAAAGTTGCCACGGGCGGTGTATTTGTATCATGGGTCGTACTTTGCATAGCAGTCCAATTGCCTTTTGAACATTCTCCTGCGTCGTCCCCAAGCCCGCAAAGGCACTCGCCCCCATGGCCATCATCTCCATGTCTGCCCACTTGCCGCTCCGCCTCCAAGCCTCGACATGGCCCTCGAGCGGCCGCAGCTTGTCGGCGATCTCGGGCTTGAGCAGGGCCTGAACGACGGCCCGCACGGGTGTCGGCAAGCCCGGGCGGCCCTGCGCGGCGACGCGGCGCAGGACCTTGCACTCGGCTCCGTGGACGGCGGTCCAGGCGGCGCGCTGGCAGTCCGCGTCGCAGTAGGCCGCGGCATGGCACCGGGAGCAAGCGCGCGGTGTCCCCGGCCGGAGGCAGTGCGCGCAGATGGACCCGAGGTGCGAGAGGGCCGGCAGCAGGATCAGCGGCGTGAAGGGCATGATGGTCGAGCCGGGGCTAAAGGATTGCGCTGCGTACAGCGCGCGGCCTTTGGTGGCGTGGGGGCCGACTTGGATGGCCGGTGATGGTGACATTTTTCTCTTTGTTTCCTGCTCTGGTTGATGCCTAATCAGATCCAAGTTGTCTTCCCTTTGAGGATGCGCAGTTGCGGAGGTTTAGAAGATAGGAGTCTGCGTGTTGGTGGTTCTCGCAGTTGTAGTTGTGAGGTTGAATTCTCTTCGCACTGGGTGGGTGGTGAATCTCAGATGGCCACCAATGCACCACCAATTATATCACAAGTCATGCAGGTGCGGTATCCGTGATTTGACGAAAATTGGGTTCGAGGTTGGTATTCTAGGATTATCTATTTCTCTCGTGCAATTGACACTGGAAGACATCTCAGCCATGTGTTGGCCGACGGATGCCTGATATCCCAGCGCCTAAGGCGCACCGCATTCCCATTACAGACATCTAACTCTATAGCTCCTGGTGACTAGACGCCTTCATATTCTTTCGTGCCGCGACCAATCGCTTACTCAAGTCCTTGCTCCAGTGCCCACTATCCCGCTTGTTCTCCTTCATGATCCTCTCCACGTGGTAATCCCAGCAGCCTTCCTCCGTCCGGCCCTCGGCCGTGCCGCACCGGTCGTCACTGGACCGTGCCGTGTTAGGCCACTGGCCCAGCTTGGCGCCCATGTCTTCGTCCAGGAACGTGTCGAGGACCAGCTGGCCGACCTTGCGCTGCGCCGTCGCCCACTCCTTGCCCTCGGGAACCAGCACCTCGAGGAGGTTCCGCATGCCGGCGCCCTTTAGGAACTCGGCCCGGATGGGGTCGCTCTTGATCAGCCCGTTGATGGCGGCCACCTTGGCCTTGGCTTTTGAGGCGGGCTGTTTTGCGTCCGCGCCGGTCACATCGTTGGATGGCATGAAGCTGGAGTAGAAGCCCTCGCTCAACAGTTTGCCGCTCTGGGGGCATTTGAACTCCATAATGTTCGACCACTCCTTGGTCACCTCCTTCAAGGCGGTCGGGTTATTTTGCAACGCACCGGCAAGGATTGCCGCCGCTTGCTGGTCTCGAGGCGTCGTGTCGTCAGTCGAGACAGCTCCCTGATCGGCCATCAGGCAGAACAAGCCTTTCAACACGGCTGGGTCCTCGGTGATTTTCAGGCCGTAGTAGATGTCGTGAGACAGATCCTCCATCCCTTCCAAGGCGACGTCAAACGCCTTGCCTTCATTGCTCTGGCCGCTCTTCAACATTTTCATGGCCTGGAAAAAGGGCTCTGCTTCGTAATCCGGCTTCGGCTCCTTGATCTTGCCGGCTGTCTCATACTTTGGCGCGCCTCTGGGGACGGGAGGCGAGTCGGACTCTTGGGGCTCCACGACGACGACAGCTTGATCCACGGGTAAGCCCTCCAGCGAGGGATCGACCTCATCTGGAACATTGATCTTGGCCTCCTTCTCGCCTGTCCAGATGTTCAGGCGGACGTGGAGGCCGTTGGGGAGCTCTTGGTCCTCTCGAACGGTCTGAAACTCGTCCGTCGGTTGAAACACGCGGGGATAACATTCATCTGGGTTGGAGGTGTGGCAGATGAGGTCGACATCTGCAGAGGGTGAAGGTTGTGACGAGGAAGAGGCTTGAGCTGGGGCCGCGAGGATACACAGCAACACGCCAAAGATCATGGCGACGAGAAATGGCAGCGTCATGGCCTTTGCCCTTGAGGGAGCCATCTTTGCGAATCTAAAAACCCAGCACTTGGTTCGCTGGCCGAATGTGCGGTATGGCGCGTCGATGGTTGGAAGTTGAAGGGCGGTTAGACGTTGGACCCAGTGAGCGTCTTAGTAGTGGTGGAGTCTTTCAGGGTGAGTGTTCACTGTTGCGCTTGAAGCGTAGGGCCTAGGACGATGCGAAGGGGGTATCATAAAAACCAAGGGATGAGTTGTTGTCGGCCAGCCAGAGGCAACTCAAAGGCGATATAAGGGAGGATATTTGGTGTGAAAAGAAACAGCAAAGCCGGGATCGTGAGTCAATCTGACGAGAAAGGACACTTCATTCAGATGGATCGAAGTCGCTAGAAGTTTATTAGCACAGTTGCAACTTGGCATCATCAGAGTGCCACTTTCATGGGTTGAATGAATTTTGGCACTTTCCCATTGGTCCACAGGGCGATGACTGGCTTTGTCATCTATTCAACGGCCAGCTCCATCGCGGCCCCACCAACGGATTGTGATTATTGGGGGTTTCCTTTCAGCTCTCAATTAATCATCAATTGTCGAGAAACACGTGTAGATTCATGAAAGAACAAATTGCTACAAGTCTATCTCGAGTCTGCCCCAAATAAGGGCGGGCGGCTTTTTCTTACACATCCCTGCATTAACGTCCCTCCTTCTCCTCCTTGACGGTTTGCCCCTCGAGATGGGATAGAGGCACAGAGGGCAAAGTATTGGGAATGTCTCACGGCCACCACCCTTCTCTTTTCGGTGCAACAGTTTTCGTGGGAGAAGCATATGCTTTGGGGATCAAACAGGGAGGAAGAATGGATGTTCAGTTGCTAAATCGAATTTTGCCAGAGCTTTGTTAGTTCACCTGGCCGCTGACGCAACTTCACGGCCCTAAAGTGCGGCATGGCAGTGGGCGCATAGTCTGGAGCGGCTGGGGAGAGTCACACCGAGGACTCTCTATCACCAGGTGTAAAACTGTTTGTTTCAGAATGACCTCACATCCCTCAAATTCCTCCCGGGAGGGTATCATGAGCCCACTCATGGACGGGAAAGGGGTCACCCGTCGTCATCTACATTCAAGGGAGAGGCTGGTATATGTGGGACATTCAACGGTGCAAGCCCACGGAATATGGTGAGGCCCAAAGTATAAGTTGAAGCCAAGGAAGGCAACAAGTGAAGCGATAACAACAATAACAACAATCCCAAGCTCTCTTCAACTCCTACTTAAGAAAACAAATCATGGCTTCCTTCAGACTCTCTATCTGCCTTGTCTTTTTCGTCTGGGCAATTGGCCTTCACGCCGCCCCCGCCATCCACCGCCACAGAAGCCTCCATTCTCAACTCATGCATCGACATCACGCAAGGTCACACATACCCGCTCCTGCCCCTCACGTGCTTTTTGAGACACAAGAGAAGCCGAGTGAGAGAGCAGTGCCCGAGAGCCTGGGTAATTCTGAAGGCCAGGGTCAGTTCTTGTGAGGCGGACATTGCCATCGGCGTTGTCGATACTGGGACGCAATTATGAAGTTTTCATGGTGAGTACATCGAGGGCCAATATTCACTCATAAACTTGCTGACTTTTCACAGAGGAGCACAGAGGAGAACAGCTTTAGGTGACGGTACATGGGATGGCTGTGTTTTTTACAAAGGACCGACTGATGCATGGGTCAGTACAAATGGTGCTCTAATATTTTGTGGATGATGTCGGGAAGGGAGGAAATCCCAGTGTACTTTGTGATTTGGCTTGCTCAAAGCCAACATCGAATCTTCTGGTATTAGTCAACAATATGTAATAACATCTTTCTTAATTCTGTCCATTTTTAGCCAGACACAGCTCAGATGCCGCTTGCAGTTCAATCCCCAATAATCCCGCCTCTCTGATGTAAGTGCAAGCGCCCGACGTGAGTTGAGGTACGTGCACAGTTTCTCACCCCAGTCGCACGGCCCGGACCCACTCACGCTCCGTCATTCACCCGAGGCTCGGATGTATCCGTACAGTAGACACGGGTCAGGAGCTATGATCAACAAGCCTCCTATCCTGATCGACACACCCCGTCGACTTCCAAGCTTCAAGCGACTACGAACTGGACTGGCGACTGTCGTGCCGTTCCGTTCGCTCCGACCTTTCCATAAACTCGTTCGCTTGGGGTTCTCTTCGACGTATCAATACATACCATCTACCTGACTCGCCGTTATTTAGCCAACGCCCGCACCTCCTCTGTCCCCTGGTCTTGCGACAGACCACCCCTCCCGACATCATGCCCTCCCCCCGTCGAGTCCGCATGCTCATGCTTGCAAGTTTGCTGGCTTTCGTCTTTATCCTATTTTATACCTCGGGATTTGACTCCGGTCACGATGCCGAATACCAAAACTCTCAAGGGTTTATCCAGAAGACCAAGGATGCTATGAGTGGTGGATCACCAGCCGGAGAAGCTGTGCTGGATTCTCAAACCGGCCAGAAGGCAGGACACATCCCCGCCGACAAGGATGCCGATGGCGACGTCGATGAGGATGACCGCGAAATGGCCACAAAAATGCAGGAGAGGCTGAAGGCTGCTGAGGTGCAGGCCAAGGAAAAAGCGAACGCGCGAGGTGGCTTGCGGCCCGATCCCCCGCGCCAGATTGTTGGCGTGGGCAGCTCCGCGGATGGCCAGAAAGATGACCAGACCGACAAGAGCGAAAGTGGAAGCGGCAGTGTAGGTGGCAGTGGTGATACCATTGAAGTAAAGGAGCAAGAAACCTCAGAGACCACGGAGGCGCGAGAGGCGCGAACCGAGCTCGCCTCGATCCTCAAAAAGGCACCCGGTATGTGAATTGACGACCAATTTGCGGCACTTTACTAACAACCACCTAGTCGTCATCTTCTCCAAGTCGTACTGCCCATTCTCGAAGCGCGCCAAGGGTGTCCTGCTAGAGAAGTACTCCATCAGCCCCGACCCATACGTCGTCGAACTTGACAAACACCCTTTGATGTCATACCTGCAAGATCAGCTCGAAAAGACCACCGGTCGGAGGACAGTTCCCAACATCATCGTCAATGGCGTGAGCATTGGAGGCGCCGACGACATTGTTGATCTCGACCACAGCAATAAGCTGGTTGCGAAGATTGTCGAACTCGGCAACAACAAGGTTGTGGTTTCTGAACGATTCGTAACAGGAGGGGCTGCACAGTAGGAGCTTCTTCTACTATTTTCTTTTAAAGCCTTTATCTTTCTTGTACTTTTACTTGGGGAACCCGTACGACCATCTATGAAGGATTTGGGTGGGACAGGGATACCATGACGGATGTCACCTGGGTGGATGGCAGATCATGGTTGGAGTTTGGCGCCTGTGATTATATGTATAATTATTCAGTACGTGGAGTGCGATCTTGATGGCTCAATGTACAGGCTCACGCGTAACATCCTCGCCGGGATTGGTCGACAGGTGAGGCGAAGATGTATTTTGGATGCGCGTGGCGGCGCCTGTGTATTTGAGGTATCCACGACCAAGTTTGGGCATTCAAATATCGCTCATGTTTCCATCTTGTTACTACAACGCAGAGTTGGCCAGGGGAGCCACCACGCATCACACATGAGCAATCTCATGGGATAGCCCCGCACCGGCAACGCCCACACGTTCACTCCTAAGCTTGATCGGCCAGCATCTGGAACGGCCCGGGCCAGAGCGGAGCCAACTGGGGACACCGGATGATGGCACAAGCTTTGCATGGCAGGTTCGTAGGGCAACAACGACAATTATCGGACAGCTTGAGCTCTTTTCCACAGGTCCAGCTCCATCAAGTTAGCCCCAGCTACATGGCGTCTTATAGTGCGGCCCCCAACCATACAATTTCGCCCACTTACATTTGGCCCCCAACGACAGGGCTGAAAGTGTTAATTCGCTACTTCTCTTGATGTACTGGCACGCGAATGCTGGCTCTACCTGGGAGATTTTCTACTTGGCTAGTACATTTGTGAGCAGCAAAGGCGGTGTATACACTAACAGCCGTGTCGATTAACCACGCAGAGGAAGCCGCTTCTCACCACCACGGCTCTTGTCACAGCCAATCTATGGAGACTTCGGGCAGGTGATAATGCAAAGAGGTGAGAAACTAACTCTTGTGACTCGTTTTGGTGTGGTTGACTCATTGCTCGCCCCCGGGAGTGCCGCCACCACATTTTTCAGGTGCGTTTGTGTTGATAAATAATGATACTCCTCGTCGTCGTTTCTGAGGCGTGACGGACGCTTCGTTACCCATCCCAAACAGTTCCCTATATCACTCACACACTCCATCCTTAATGAAGCGACTACAATTCGGTCTAGGGGTGTCACTACTTGCGTGCCTCGTACGATGCGCGCCCACGCACCAGTTTGACCAATTCTTCCCGGGCTGGAACCCGTACCTCCAGGACATCATCCGCGACAACTGCTCGAGGCAGCACGACCGCTACCTCAAGGGCGAGGGTAGCGTCGCCAACAGCGCGTCATCGGCCGTCACGCCGCTCATCGACTGCATCCTAAACGAGTTTCCCGAGTTTCGCAAGGCAGAGCTGGGCGCCAGCACCGTCGTTTTGGGTCTAATGCCGACCATCCTGCAGAGCCTAGGCAGCACGACGGCCGAAACAGCTGTTTTAGCGCGCAGGAGGCCATTCTTGGCGCTGCTGCTGGCGGGTGGAAGTCCGGCTGTCAACATGGCGAGGGGCAGCGAGTTTCTCGAGACGCTGGCCAGGTTCGTCGAGGGCGGCGAGGCCAGTGTCAACGCCATCCCGGGCTTGCAGATGGGGCTGATGAAGCCCTTCTTGCGACCTTGGGTCAGCGTCTTGGAGTATCTCGTCGTCGGCGGCGCCGTGGCCAACGTCGTCCACCTGGCGTACCGCCTGGGTGTCAACGCCGTCGTGGGGTTCGCCCCCGAGACCATCTTCATGATGCCCCTCTGGACCTTTCTCGCTGTCATCATCCACCTCATCGGCTCCGTCGTCCTGCACCTACGCGTCCAAGCCCAGCGCACCGCGACGCCCTCCAAGTACCAGGACAGATTACAAGGCAGCAGCGGGTTTCCGAGCTGGGTCCTGGACGAGTTCGTGCCGTGCGCGTTCCAGGCGCCCAAGTTCCTCGAGTGGCGGCCACGGGAAACGCTCTTGTTCCCCGTGCTGGCCTGGCTGCTGAACCTGGGCATCCTCGTCCACGTCGTCTTGGGTACGCTGATCATGTCCAGCCTGCTCTTCTTCAGCGTCGTCGATTCTGTCCTCATAGTCGCGAGGTTTACGGCCAGCGCCATCGCCTGCAGGACTGTTGTGCGGTTTGAACTCGCCGGCATAACCGAGAGCATGGCGTATCGGAGCTTGGAAGAGCATCCTGAGGAAGAGTTGAGTTTGGGCCGCAACTAGATGATTTTGGGTTGGGTACTGAAGTGGACTGTCAGCCCCCGTGGTTTTGGACATCTTTTGTTTACAGACCTTCTACATGCAAGCTGACAGGCTTGTAAGTCATAGACTCATAAGTATAGAGAGTTGAGTAGTTGAGGAGCCTGAGTAAGCCAGCAGGGTGTTGGAAGTGATCGTCACCCAACAAAATAGCGACGTAATTAGCAGCTTCTAGATGGATTGCATACAATAATTATATTGCAAGCTGTACCGCTCTCTCCCATCTCTCGTAGGCCTTAAGCATAACACCCTTGCTCACTGCTGCTCATGTTGACTGGAGCGTCAGCAGCTGGCGCCTGTTTTTCTCCAATTACCGACGTCACTAAACTCATTACTCAATCCGTGCTACCGCCGTTGCTCGGAAGATTATATGTCATTCTCGAGTTCCATCCGGAAAGATCGACTACAGTAAATAGCAAGGCAATGGTTGTGTTTCGCTAAAGCAACCACCCTTCCTGCAAGGGAAGACAGACACCATCCACTAGTGACACGCCATTGAGCAATACAGAACGAGCAAATAGGAAGAGTCATATTGTTACGAAATTAAAAGATAAGAGTGAATAAAAAAAGCATGTGCTTTCATAAATTAGCCCATAGACCTACATGCTTATGGACCATGGTGCGCAGTGTTTTCTTCCAGTCCTTGCCACCTAATATTGCTAGTTTCAGAAAGGCTTTACCAAATAGCTTTAAGTTCTCCTCCAATGACCAATTCGAAGAGGAAAAAATTCAAGATAGGCCTGAAAGACGAATCTTGTCAGAATTTTCTTCCTCGATCAACAAGGGGGGAAACTGCAATAACGGACTTTCGCCAGAATTCACCCAGGCTTCTTTGCTCAAACTAAGTGCCATGATGATCCCATTTTCATCTCATCTTTGTCACTATATGTCATTCATTCATTTGAAGACGCAAATGACACCAGCTCGTACACGACACCTTCGTACAGATAATCAAAACGTCGTTATCGACCAGAACCATTACACACGATAGTTGACAGGAGTAGACACTAGATAATAACACCAAGTGCCCTGAGCCCCATCGTGATTTATGATGACCAAACCGGCACCGTCATTACTCTGTTCACTATTTGTTGTTATGAATCCTCTGTGTTTTTTTATTGCTACGCGCTGTGTAGGCTTAGGGGCCCGAAGCCTGGACAGTTGTGAAGGCAGCCATATAGCCTTACCAAGTTAACTCAAAACTGACTGCTCATCGGACGGGCTCATTCATCGGGGCATGTACAACTATCACTTTAGCACTGCGGATAGTAAAAGATGATATTAGAAGGAAAATTTGCCTCGTATTGTGAGAGAGATGATGCAATGCAATGCTAAACCCAGGATGCTTCGTGATCGTAAAAGTGCTACAGAAAATGAGACCCCCCTTGGAGCCACTAGAAGGCCATTTCCTTCTTCTTGAGCCTGCAACAGTCCACGTTGGAGCAGAATGCAACGTCCGTCTCGGTGGCCTTGGCAGACTCGGGCAGGACTTGTCGAGCAGGCCAGATCTCGGCGTCTGCCTCCGCCTCTCGCCTGTGATGTGACTGCACCAGCTCGCGCACCGAGCCGTGGAACAAAAGGGGCCTCTTGTCCAGCGCCGGTTCGTTGATGAGCCCGGCGTCGAGGTTCCGCTGTGCCGCCGCGCAGAGCTTCGTGTCTTCTGAGCTGACTCTCTTTTGGATCTCCGCGATGACGCTGAAGTCTTCGTCGCTGGCGTTCTTGTTTCTGTAGACCTCGCACTTCATGACGGTCTTGGTTGGGCCGCTGGGCTCAAATCGTTGCATGAAGAAGAGGTGTGGTCTGCAAAGCCAACTGTGAGCTATTTCTCAGGTATGAAAAAGATGAGCAGTGCACTTACGAAACATTCATCGAGGTAGTAGGAAAGTAGTAGGCGCTGGACACCTGTGAGCCGTTTGAGACCTGTTCCGGTGTCGGGCTACCATAGGGTAGGATTTGTCCGTCGGCCATAATCTTCCAGTTCCAGTCTCCTTCCACCTCCCAGGTGTGATCGAAGACATAGTCACCAAAGTCGTAAGCCTTGAACCTCTGTTGCGTGTCCACAGCCTCGATGTCGTCTGTCCAAGGGTTCTCCGGCTTCACGGCGGCGTCCATGTTGACCCAGATGAAGCCATTCACATCGGTGTGGACGTGGACGGAGAAGAGGTTGTTCTGAGCCTTGTCGAACCCGGGCAGGTCTTGATAGCCGGGGGCCTTGGCGAGCTTGCCGTTCAGGCCGTACGACCAGCCGTGGTACTTGCACGAGAGGACGTTGTTGTGCCCCTTGTCTCCGTCGACAATGGGGTAGGCCCGGTGCCGACAGACGTTGTGGAAGGCGTTGACGGTGCCGGTGCGGTCTCGAGTGATGACGAAGTCGAAGCCGGCCACGTCGTACCGGAGCCAGTCCCCTGATTCGGGGATCCTGGACTTGTGCGTGGTGAGGAGCCATTTCTTGGAGAAGATTGCGCGTCGTTCGAGCTCGTATAGCTCCTTGGAGGTGTACCAGGAGGCTGGCAGAGGCTGGACGGCTTCGGTATCGTCGGCTTGGCTCACGACGAGGCCCACGACGCTCTCGAACATGGACATTGTGATGGTTGTGTTTGTGTTTGTGTATAGTGAATGCAAGTGTTGTCAAGTGACGAGGAGGGCAAGGGTGAGAAGAAGTATTGAATCTTGTTTGTATTAAAAGTCGAGCTTGTGAATATGAAATGCTTCTAGAAAACCACCACCTTCATGCCCGCAAGATATAGCCCGTCTTATCTCTTTGGCCATGGCATATCGTTGTCCGAATTCGCATCGTGAAGCTAATCAGGTGGCGTTGCACATCTGGACGGCAACGGGTTGTTGGGGTTCCCCCGGTCACATGATCGGATGTGGTTCTCTTCGGCGCCGCCCATTGCTATCGAGGTATCGAGTCTATCGACTGATCGAGCATCATCGGGCTTTGGGTCGCCGAACAGCCGGAAGATACGGCACCTGATAGACTTCTCGGGGGGGCCTCATAAATGAGGGCCAGCGCACCCTCCTTGGGTCTTTCAGGCTCATTCAGGCTCTTTCAGGCCGCGTGCACACCTTTAGATTGCACCCACGTGTTGTAATTACCTATCTTTGAATGGCCGTACACGCGGCAGCTTACAGGTCAACAAGACTGGCTACATACAGAGTACCAGGGCGACATCCAGGCCACAGGCGACTGGCTACAGTGTCGGGCCGCGCATATCTAAGTCAGTGGCCCGTCTTCACCGCGGTCACGAGCCTGGATGCCCTGCAAGCCTCTTTTGCTTCACGCCTCTTTTCTCTCACGCGAGGCCATATGACACTCTGGCGACCTGCGCGCGTCTGTGTTCGTTTTTAAACCTTTCCCTACTTGACCAGTCCGTGTGGCGGTGAGGGAGGAGGAAGAGAAAGCATGACTCTCCTCGTGGACCTTGTCGGCCTGACGAGGTGGTGATGCCCACGGCAAACCTACCAAAACCCGACACCCCATGGCAGACTTTGTGAAGGCATGTTGCTGACCTGCCGGCAGTTGACCACCGAGGTTCTTATCATGGCAACGACCTGCCTTCTCCGGGGGAGGAATCTCGGGCGGCAACTTGTGACCTGTCAATTCCCCCCTCCCCCCAGCAAAGACGCGAGATGCACGACGACACGCGAGGGTGGAACATGTCGCCGACAACGGGTCTGAAACTGCGCCCGGGAAAAAGAAAAGAAAACGCGATGAGACGGGAAAAGAAAAAGGCTTGTTTCCTATCAACGCCAATCGCGTAGACACGCTTCGTCACCCGCTGCACCAAACCGCAATTGACCAAGATAGGGATGATTGCCAGCGGGGTGTCGAAGAGGACCCCTCCCAGCGTCCTCCTCTCTCTCCCCACCCCGTCCTATTCCTTCCTATGCTCTAGGCTGATTGCCAAAATGGTGAGACAATCAGGCGCTCCAGCCCATGATGATGATTCATTCTCAAGTAAAAAAACGACTGGTGGGAGGCTCGCCAACCTGGAGAACAGGCGAATGAGGTGAAATTGTTCTTTTATCAACACCAAGACCAGGGTGGATGGATGGTGGACTGTGACGACGATGACGATCCTGTAGATCAAAGATCATAGATCCATGATCCATCCTCGCCCGGGGGCGCCTATCTCCAAGCAAAAGCCGCGCTCGCTACCCTATATCATATCATGCCTATCTATCGATTGGTGGGACAAGGACTAATGCACGTCTTGCTCTTTCTTTTCCACAATCGATATCTTTCTCCACCGGCCACGCCGAACTCTTACCCCGCTTCATCCGGGCTCGCTTGGTGTTCCTTGCATGGTTGCAACCGCGAGAGAGACGCTGTGTGTACCGGCTCTGATACATCAGCGAGGGCAAGGGAAAAAGGCGAAACGAAGAAGAGGCTGTTCTGTTTTCCATCGTTCTTTTCTCTGGTTTCCCGTCTCGTGCTCAAGTCAAACGCGGAGCTCAGATAAGGTTTGCAGACATCTGTGATCTCTCGGGGTCCTCATCGGACGTGAAGTCGGTCGGACCGGGGGCCAAAGAATCGGGGTGGCCCGGGCAAAAGTCTAGCGTTCGTATGGTGACGAGAGCCAGTCCAGCTTTGGGGTGGCTGTTGCAAGCAGAGGGTCTCGCGTTGTTTGCTTTCTCTACTTTGTGGTGGTGTCCTAATTTAGAAAGACTCGCCGACTCGCCATGCGTTACGTGGTAGTCTACACACCAAGATAAGCCGAAACGAACGGATGGGCGCGCTCCGCTACGCATTATCGCAGTGTCAATCCCATGGTGGGATAGTCTTGCATTGCTTAGTGGGATCGTCTTGTACTGTATCTCTTGGGCGGGATAGTATCCCACAGATACCTACTCCATACTCCGTACATCCAGTTGGAATGGAATGGCCGACACCGGGGCTAAAAAGGATGAACAATCAGCATCATGATGCGGGGGGTGCGATTTTAGCAATGTGGCATTCGAGCTAGCAAGGCACTGATGCCGAGATATGCAGTCCATTCGCTGCGAGGCTCACTCCTTCAGCCTAGTTTTATCTCTGCGCGTTGCCTTAATCTTTTCTCGCGAGCCTTTCCTCTTCTTTATCGACCATGGCTGATGGCGGATTGGCCCCAAGTCCCGTTTTGCTCACTTGCTTCCCCATTTTCCCAAAATTCCTTCGTCATCTGTCCAATATCACGTCGCCGTCATCCCTTGCCTCTTTTGGTCAACCCTCGCCTCCGGGAAAAGGACCTTTCTTCTCACCTTTTTCATCTGTCATTGTTATTCCCCCCCCCGCACCCTCAGACAAGCCCCGACCCAGAGGCACAGCGGCTAAGCTGCATGCAGTTTGAGTTCCCGACCCCGCGTGACTCGTGCGTAGTCGCACTGTAGTCTGTGAGGCGTGTAGAAGGGAGGCCAATCGAAGTTTAGATGGAGTAATCCAGTCATAGCTCTGGTGGAGGGGTTAGGTATTTAGCGGACGCGAGCCCCCTCCTTGCACTTGAGACGCCTAGCCGGTCCTTTGGGACTCGAGGTTGAAGAGAAGACGAAGAAGAAGACGAGACAAGAGACAAGAGTCAAAAGAAGAAGTGCACTCATAACATGTCCCCGACCCCACCAGAGGAAGGAAGCAGTGCTCGTGGGAGGCGGCGATTACATCATGCCTGTCTCACTTGCAAGTTCGTCACTCCTCCTGTTTGCCCTTTGTCTCCCTTCCGTGTTACCCGCGCTTTACCTTGTGTTGCCGCGTTTTGCCGCGCTTCAACAAATTGCTGACTTGATGCTAACTTGTTCATGTCACACAGGAGGAAAAAGACCCGCTGTCCTGGTGAGAAGCCGGCTTGCTCAAGCTGTGCCCGCCTCAAGCAGCCATGCTCGTATCCACCCGCGAGAAGGCCATCGCAAAGCGGCCGATCGGTACGTTTTTTTGCACCAACCCTCCTTTTAAGGTGAAAATGCTTGACGGGTTTCTGACAAATTACTTTGAATTATTAGGATGAGAGGCTGGCGCACCTGGAAGAGAAATTAGAACTCATCTTGAGTGGGAGCTTGTACATGCGACTGCGACGAATGCGGCGTTCAAACGTTCTGACCAGGTCCCTAGGACAAAGCGCAACATACGTCAAGAAGAAGCCATCGAGGAAGTTGCTGAACCCTCAGAAAAGTCATTCTCGGAGACTCCTCCAGCCCCCGAGCCCAGTTACCCCGTCAGCCACCCGTCGACGGGCACCTTTGACTCGGACACGTCCAACCTTCGACCGCACCCGTCCGACATCGCCACGGGCATCAACCTGTACTTCAAGTATTGCCACCGGCAGCCCATCTGGTGCTTTGAGCGTGAAGAAGTCAGCGACCACGCATCTCTTTCCGAGGAACTGGCCTGCAGTATCCTGGCGCTGACTTCGCGGTTCTCAGACAATCGTGACCAGTCGGCGCTGCACGGGAACATCGCTAAAAGCTTGATCATGCTCCGCATAGCAAACGGGACTGTTGATCTTCCCATTATTGAAAGCCTGTGCTTGCTTTCGTACTCTGCATTTATGGGTATGGCTTCATCCAAACTAACGTGTGCAACGATCTCGAGGGAGCTAACAGCGGATATCAGATGGAAATACACACCTTGGCCAGTTTCATCTAGGCCTTGCTTTCCAGCTCTGTCGATCCGCCTTGCTGGATCTTACGTCTGTCTATGCAATTGAAGATCGGACAACAGAGCGGAAGAAACGGCTGTTCTGGAGTCTCCAGCTCCTCGAGCAGTCCTACGGCCGCCAAACAGGCCTCTTGAGCGTCCCAACCGAGATATGGCGGCCATATGTCGCTTCAACCGGACGGATACAGAGACAACCCGATCCAACAGCACCGCCTCTGCCCCGGGACGAGCTCGGATGCTCGACGCCCAGCGACACGGGAGTTTGGAACACGAGCGTCCATCTGGGATGGGTCTGGAGCCAAGTACGAAAATACGTGTCCGACTGCTCTCGCAACATCCTGCAGGAGCCTTGGAGGTATGATTCGATGTACGCCAAGGTGCTGTCCGACTTCATGGAGACGGAGAACCGGATCCCCATGTGCCATCGGTACGACTCTGTCAAGTTCTACGAGCGCAAGGTGGAGGAGGTGAGGATGAATCGAGACTACTTCGCACCCTGGCTGAAGGAACAGTTCACGTATCATTCAATCCACACCGTTTTGAACCACCCGTTTCTCTACATTGTCGGAGCGCAACACAACCCGAATCTAGCTATCCCCAACACCTTCTGGAGGCGGTCCTCTGAACTTGCCCTCCTGCACTCTACCTGGATCGTTCGCATGATAGACATGGTCGTGGACAAGCAGATCCCCCTGGTGGACCCCTTCTTCGGGCACGTAGCTGCGATTGCGGCCACGGTTCACCTGTACTACTGCTGTGCCGCGGCGACCAAGCTGAAGCACAAATCAAATACCGACTTTGCAAAGTGCAGGAGGTTTCTGAAGAGCTTCATCCCCTCCTCCGAGGCTTGTCGAGCATTGGTCTGTTATTACTCTCCTTGGACCTGCATGATGAATATGAGCTGACAAGCATTTTACAGGACCGCAACTTGGATAAAATGACCAGGATTGCCGCTGGCTCGGAAAGCATGGACGTGGAAGACTGGATGCCCTCGAGAATCTACCTCAGCGTCCCCCTGATGTGGGACATCTTACAGTTCAACTCAATGGCAGACTCGCAAGAAATGCCGACGGCCGGCTTGCTGGATGCCTCGCTCGCCCCGACCGTCCCCCAGGACGACTTGGGCGACAGCGCAACCATCGAGATCATCGTCGCCACCTCGCCTGAGATCACCATCAACACAGCCGACGGAGGGCAGCAAGCCCCTACCCTCTCATGCAAGCCCGCGCCCTCGTCATCCAGAAACCCCGCGCGAGATACGGTATTCGACGAACCGTCCGTCGAGCAAGTCGACAGTCTCGCCTTCACGACCACGCCGTGGCTGTACGCCGACTCTTCGCAACTGTTCAACATTGCCGACATGGGCTTCAACAACGCGCAGCCCACCATTGAGGACGAAAACACCGGCATGGGGTGGTGGGAAGACGAAAATTTTGGCAACCCTTTGTTTGATTCATTTTAGCGACTGTACCCAAAAGTCTTCATTTCGAATGTGTATATTTTCTTGAACATAGAGAGTCTTGGGGTAATAGATAATGTATTAGATGTTTTCCTAGATCTCTGTGTGGTTGGTTTATTTTGGGAAGCGGAAGCGTTGAATGCAATAGCTGAATGCAATACTGGTCACCACAGTGACGGTCCAATAAGTTTAGAGTACTAAAAGATCACCTCGCCATATCTGTACCTAGAGCTGTCGCAGTGAGTGTGATGTGAGAGTCACATCCTGATCAAACAGTCACTTAGTTGTTGATGGGACAGTATTGTCTATGCTGACGAAACACATGAGGAATAAGAAATCGTCGTTTAACAAATATGAGCCAGAGAAGGTTATGCCCAGCAACATATGTGCGCCGGCTCTTGCTGCTGTGAAAGCTCTAGAGTAACAGAACACATGCGGAAGGACGGCATGTTCCCAACTTCACGGCGGCCGAGTCAGGAGACGCTAGCATACACCATCGATAATTGAACGCCGCAGCCAGGAGAATACGAAAAGTAATTGGACCTCTAGTACATACCGAACTCTATGTGACAGGCTGTACAACACGAAGGAATGTTCCATGATCTCCAAAGAAGGGGGAGGAGGGGAGGCAAAGGGGGGGCATCGAAGGGTCTCCTCGGAACTCAGAAATGAGACCCTTTTTCCCGCCCACGTGGACACTGCTTATACATCCATCACGAGGACCTGTCATTTTGGAGAACCCCCCCGAGTCTAGTTTGCACTAACATACGAACGGAAGTCCTGCCCGAGTTGGGGGAGCGTGTGTCAACGATCAAAGGGTCGGGCAGGGATTCACCAACAGGGATAATCCACTCAAACAAGTGTCAAGGCCAAACCCACTCGCTCGCCTTAGCGTTTCGGGCTGACCCGTGCGGGGTAATTTCACCTGGACCGTGGAATCTTGCTGGGAAGCGAGTCTGGGGTATTCGTTATTCATGGCCGCTGAAGAGGAACCCGGGGCCGGCTCCGACGCCGATGTGCCGTGGCCGGGGCCGGGATCGTTGGGGGGTTGGCCGGAACAGGACGCTTGTTCAAATGCCGAGATGATATTTTAGTCTAGAAACCCCAGTTCCGCGGGGATTGTATATTACCGAGAGTGCTTCGCCTCTTTCTTGTTACCCCCACCTGGTGAGCACGCAACTGGACGTTCGGATGATGCGGAGTCTTCACTCGCAGCGCTGTTTTGGTCTTCCCAGCACGGCTCACACTCCCCGTTGCTCCCATGAGGCGGATATTTCACTGAACTGTGGTGTTGCTCTCTGTTTTGATCGTGTCAGTTATCGCAACTGGGCTAGATTGCGGCATTTACATATTTGCTTGCAGTCTAACGGCAGACGGTAACTCGAGGGGATGAAGATGGGGGTGCAATCGGTAACAAGGGGTTTGAATATGGCTCCGAACCCATTGAAGCTCAAGGCTCCATTAAGAGGGCACTGCTTGTCACGTCGATCTTATATGGTGACCACAAGCTCGTCCAAACTGCAAAACAAAATCAAGTATGTGGTGCTTGATTAACAGGTGATGCCGACGAGGCAAAGCTTCGTCGATTAGCCTGTTGAATGTGAGCCGAGATATTGAGGCTGTCTACAAGATAGTTCAGACGAGGGGAAAACGAAGGTGCAACAAAGAGATTCCATCTGTTACTGGTGCATTGGTGCTATGTGCCCTTGATATTCTTTTCTCCTGCCTAGTTCCATGGCAGAGATGTGGATGTTGAGGTTGGCCAACTTCATTTTCACGGAATTATCTACGCAGATACGATGAATTGACTACAATAGCTCAAGTACTAGAATTATTTTCTCAGAAACTGATCGAACTTAGCAGTGGCTGCATCGCAGAACTCTTGCAGTCGACATTGGACCTGCACGAGTGGCGTTTAAGAATGAACGTCGAATTCCACCCGAAACTCCATCGAGTCATCTACACATATTTAAGATGATGTCTTTCCTGCCCGCGGCTATCATGTCTACAAAAAGAACTCATCGCATAACTCTTGCCATATTGTTTGCGCCGTTAAGCAACAGGGGAACCCTGGTTTCTTGTTCATGGAGTCAGCACTGAATCGTCGAGTTGCTTTTTTTTCTGTCTCTTGGTAGCCACCACTAGATCCTTGCAATGGGGAGTATGCAACTCGATAACGACTTGCTCATGGCCGAACGGTGACTTTAGGCCTTCGTTATCTTCTAAGCGGGATGGTTCCTGAATCACGCGCCCGCAAACCCGGCTCCGATCACCCTTGCGCCGATCACATGACCGCACCAGCGGCACCTTAGATACGATAGATTTGCAGCTACCCACAACAATGTTGATCTTCATGTCTCTGTCGCATGTTACATGATAGCTAAATGCGTGTGCTTATATCGATAACCGTCGTGTGGATCTTACTGGAATGGGGCAGTAGTATCACAGGCACAGCCAACTTCCCATCAAACAGTCTTGACGTGTGTTGCGCTCTAGCCTCTACACCTGCTGAAACAACGGGTTTTTTTTACACCTCTCAATATTGATGGTGATAAATATTGATGAGTTGGTTGCTGTTACTAAAGAAATGGAAGACAAAGTATGAAGGTTGTTGTCCTGGTTGTCTTTGACTTCGATACCGACACAGTATCCCATCTTGAAAGCTGATCGTTCCGAAATAAAGTTCGCGCGTGTCTCAACGGGCCATCTATAGTATCTAATTTAGCAGACTATGGTTATTTGTGAAATGTTTTGTGATATTGTGGCTGGCGGTGTGCGTATCATGTCCGAGAAGATTGATCAGCAATTTTAGCTACAAGGCCACTACGAGTGGGTTTTCACAGCACCCTCTAGTCTTCAAGTACAAGGGTAACAGACAATGATGAGTGAAGAATGGAGACCGGCTGTGGTTTTTAAACGTGGCAAAGAATGTCAAAGGGCGTAGTGGTCAATGTTGATGATCAAATGCCGAATCAACAATTTGCTCGATGCTTCCTTGAGTCTCATATATGAAATTTACAAAATAATACACGCTCGTAACTAACAAAACTATTCATCTTCATACATCATGTTAACTGGCTACCACATATTTTCAGTAGTAGCGATTCCGCTGACACTTGCGCTCATATGTGTCGAAGGTCTGTCCCTTGGGACACGTGCACTTCTTCCCCTTGTAGATCATGCCGCCGGTGCACTTGCACTGCTTGGTGCTCTTGTTGAAAGGCATACCATTCTTCTTGCAAACGCAAGCCTTCTGCTGGGAGCTCCACGAAGCATCGCTGCTGCAGTCGTACTGGCAGCTGTATCTGGTCCACCTCTGTCCTTTGGGGCAGCTGCAAGTCTTTGACGACAAGTTGAAGACTTGGCCCTCCTTCTTGCACACGCAGACCTTGTAGTTCCCATTCCAGGTAGCATTACTTCCGCACTCGGTGGCACACTTCTTTCCATCCCACTTCAGGCCTTTGGGACAGGCGCAAGTCTTGACAGAGTTGTCAAAGATCTGGCCGCTCTTGTTGCAATTGCAGGTTTTGTATTTGCTATCCCAACTCGCCTGGGAACCACAGTCAACGACGCACTTGTTGCCATCCAGCTTTGTTCCGCTGGGACATTTGCAAGCCTTTGAGGATCCGTTGTAGACCTGACCGCCCTTCTTGCAGACGCACCGGCTTTCCTTCCAGTCTGCCTGAGAGCCGCAGTCGGTAACACATTTGTTATCTACTAGCTTCTCGCCACTGGGACAACTGCAAGACTTGTACTTGGAGTCATAGACTTGGCCGCTCTTCTTGCAGGTGCATTGGTTGTTATTCCAGGCTGCCTGGTCTCCGCAATCGGGGACACACTTGTTTCCAGCCCAGATATCGCCATTGGGACAGGTGCAGCTCTCGTATCTGAAATCATAGTGCTGATCACTCTTTTTGCAGACGCATTTGTTGTTCTTCCACACAGCTTGGTTGCTGCAGATCGCAACACATTTGTTTCCCTTCAGTTTGGTACCACTGGGACAACTGCATGAGCTGTGCTTGGAATCATACACCTGACCGCTGTTTTTGCAAACGCATTTGCTGGTCTTCCAGTCTGCTTGACTGCCGCAGTCGGTGACGCACCTGTTACCTTCCAATTTCGTGCCACTAGGACAGCTGCACGACTTGTCCTTGGAATCATACACTTGACCGCTCTTTTTGCAAACGCATTGGTTGTTTTTCGGGGATGCTTGATCGCCGCAGTCGGTAACGCACTTCTTGCCGTCGAATTTCGTACTGCTAGGGCAGCTGCAGGCCTTGTACTTGGAATCATACACCTGGCCACTCTTCTTGCAGAGACACTGGCCATTCTTCCAGTCTGTTTGATCTCCGCAGTTCGTGACGCAATTGTTGCCGTCCCATTTGCGGCCGCTGGGACAACTGCAGGACTGGTATTCAGAGTCATAGACCTGGCCATTGTTCTTGCAGACGCAAGTTTGCTTGCCTGAATTCCAGTTTGCGACGTTGGGGCACTTGTTCTTGCAGCTGGAGCCGCTCCATTGCTGACCCTCAGGACATTTGCAAGTGTTCTTTTCCGAGTTGTAACTCTGTCCCTTCTTCCGACAGACACAGGTCTGCTTGTCCGTCTTCCAGTACGCATCTCCAGGGCACTGGATTTTGCACTTGGAGCCGTCCCATTTCTGGCCGGCAGGGCAACCACAAACACCCTTCTTGTACATGAAGTAGCGGTTGTTGCACTTGCAGCTATCGGTAGTTTTGACCCAGGTGGCGTCTCCAGGGCACTTGTCTTTGCAGGTAGAACCGTAAGCATCTAGCTTCTTGCCTGGGGGGCATCCACATGTGCTTTTGGTCTTATCATAGGTCAAGCCGGACTCGTAACATTTACAGGCGCCGCTGTCCTGATCCCATTCGGCAACGTCGCTGGGGCATCTGTCGATGCAGTCGGAACTGTACTTGTCTAGCTTTTGGTCTGGAGGGCAGCCGCAGGACTCTTGATCATTGTCGTAGACCATGTCGGAGTTGTAACATTGACAGGCGCCGCTATCCTCGTCCCACTCAGCATCGTCGGTATTGCACCTGTCCGTGCAGCTAGAGCCGTAGTTGTCCAGCTTTTGATCCGGAGAACATCCACATGTGCCTTTGTCTTCGTCATAGGCAAAGTCATCGTTATTGCAGTCGCATGTCTCGTCATCGTTGTTCCACTCGGCGTCATCAGGGCATTTGTTGACGCAGCCAGAGCCATACTTGTCGACGTCTTGGCCCTCAGGACATCCACATGTGCCTTCATCGTCATCGTAGATGAAGTCAGAGTTGTTGCAGTCGCAGGTCTCGTCCTCGTCATTCCACTTCGCGTTATCGGGGCATGAGTTCACGCATCCATAGTGGGAGTCGTCGTAGTATTGTCCCGTTGGGCACATGTCATGGCTGCGGCCAACGATGTGACTGGCGGGATTTCCGTTTGTATCTCTCGCCTTGATACTAGAGTTATCGATTTGAGTATCATGAGATGCAACGACGCAAGTGAGAGTGAGGAGCGTAGCGGCAGTAGAGAATTTGAGAAACATGATGCAAGCCGTGAAAGTTCAGGAAGCAGTTTGCTCGAAAATGGAAGGGAGAAGTTAAGGTAGAGTGTCCCCCAATGGGAAGAGATGAGTGTATTTGGAAAGCTGCCTTGCTCTGGATGTGTTGTATCGAGAATCTTGGATGATGCATAGAGACTATATAGAAAACTTGACGAGCTACGAGCTGGGTCCCCCACACAACCACGGTGTGCCCGATTCCATGATGCCCGAGTAACCCGACAATACTCAGAATACTGGCTATGCGAGCAGCCGAGAGTCATTGCCGATGAGCTAGCCCTGGCGATATGCAAACAAGTTGGCGCATTACGCCTCCTCGGGTTCGCACAAGTTCTTTGTGCAGTTGAGTCTGACGCAAGGGCCGTTGATCCACAAGCGGTTGCAAGAAGCGTGGGCGTGGGAAGACGCCACTTCTAGATTCGTATAGAAGAAGGCCCACGCACTCGCCGACGATCCAACACCTGATCGATACGAGGCAGGCTAGAACAAGGAAGATCGAACCTCATTGTCGGTTCCCAACCGTCGGATGTCGGACATGCCGGAGTTGGCCGGTACAATCGCTTCCTTCTAAACGCCTCTCACGATCGTATTGTAACTACAAGTGTGATCAGAGTTTGAATCGTCGACTTACCCCTTGTGGCGTCCGAAGCGAGTGGCGCTTGACTCGAGTTGAATCTTATTGAGGTTACCAAGAACAGTGAAGTATTGTGGGTCAATGCGTGGTGGTTCTTTCATAAGTCATGAAGTCTACCGCCACGTTGTATCAGAAAATACGATGCTACCGGTTTTGGATGAAACAAGCCTCTAGAAGTGGCCGACACGAGAGTCGTGAGGTCAAACCAAGTGCTCCCATGATCATCTTGGGACAATATTCCAGATTCAGCCAAACCCACGGATCAATTCTCTGACACCAGTCGTCATGTGGCTGAGAGCAACAGGACAGAAAACAGATTCAACACCAAGTTCCGGGGAAACGGCTCATGTTCAGTAATTGACTTAGAGGTGCCGATCTCCAACCCTTGGCGCATGAGATGTTGTTCTTGATTGGTCAAGTTTTGTTGATTATGCATTGGGGGAGCATCTTGGACCTTATTACGTGTGAGGCAAGAATTTCACTCAAACCGAGCTCACAAGACTGTTGAACTGAGACACTTGAACACCTGGTGAAGATAGAAAGTGGAGAACCCCCTGACACAGTCCCATCATGGCTGGGAGCAAGGGAACAGAAATCAAGTTCGATATCAAAATCTACATTAAGTTCTGGGAAAAGACTTATATTTAGCAATTGGTTTAGAGGTGGCCGATCGAAAGCGTCCAAGGCGTGGATAAGCCGTTACGTATTCCCGTTCCACAGTCTTGTGTCCTGGATTTCGTTTCAAGACCCCATTCCCCTCTAGGCTCCATCGGAACCTCATTTACCATGAAACATTCCACCATTAGGTCAATCATGAGAAGAGCACCTCGTTGGCTTCTATGAAACTCTCGAAGTCCGCTCTGGTGAAAGGGAAGACTTGAATCGACTGGGTGATGTTCATTGTCAAGAACTCTTCCCCATCCTCGTCCCCCGAGAAGACATACTGCACAGCCGGTCTCTGAGCCCCGTCTCTCTCAGTCTTGAGGACGTATGCCTCCGTGATGTTTTCCCACGATTCCAACAAGTTGTAGGCACTGTTGGGCTTTCTCGAAATGCTGCCAATCAGTAGAGTGGCCTCTCGAAACTTGCGCAGTGGCTTGACCGCGGTCTTGTGGTTGCGACAAAGCCAGACATACTCCTTCCACTCCGGACTTGGCCAAAATAGTCTCTGGATCTTTGGCGCTGCCATGGACTCGATGGCTTGGTTGGGGATCGCAATGCAGACGATGACGACTGCCTCGGCGTTGGTTCTGCGCTTTGCATAGGCAGCGCAGTACTGCGCCACCTTGAAGTCGGGTGTGAAGTTGAACATATCGCGTCTTCCGCTGAAATCCGAGGGTGGGGAGGAGAGGAGGGCATCAATGTTCTGCAATGCTCCGCTGTCATCCAAGAGACCTCTGATGCGACCCTGATCTATAACCTTGAAAAGGACTGTCTGCCCTGGGGCATTGCGAGCTGCAATGGCCCTAGCCGAAGCTGAACTGTCGAGGGAGATGCCGGGAGCGTTTGACCTCTGTAACTCCGAAACAGATTGTCGACCTTGGCGAGGGGCTGCGGAAGCTTGGCTGGGTCGATTGACGGCGCGTCGCAGTGCTCTTTCTCGTTCATGTGACGCCGCCTGGATTTCTTTAAGCCCATTGTACCGCATCTCAACAGTATCTTTAGCCCAGAAGGCGCAAGACTCGGACAGGCGGAGGTATTTGAAGTTAGGGTCAAGAATGGCATGCTGAACTTCGGTGCTCAATCCGTACTGTCCCATGACTCTCTTCCAATCCGCTTCATTGTCGCTGGCAGTATCGTTTGACGTCACGAAGGGGCCAGTAATGAAGTCGATGAAGGTCATCTGGAGTCCGCCGTCATCAGGGTCGGTTTCCCGCCGAGGACCCAAAGCTGAAGATGGCCAGTCGGTCCAGGTATTCCAGAGAGCGTCTGCTTTGGCTTCGGAGAAGCCAACGTGGGTGAGGGTTGCTCGAGAGATCAGCTCGTCTGGTATCGTCACAAAGGCGTTGATAGCGGCTGCAGACTGGAGGGGAACATTAAGGCTGATGTTGTGATTCTCTTCGTCGCTAGATCTGTTCAGACGGCGTTTGTGCATCTGTCGGGTGCCATTTTCGTTGCGGTTGCTGATGAGGCCCTGCCTAGCAAGGTCTCTGGCGTCAAGGGGGGTGATGATCCGATTGCTTGATGAAGCCATGGTGCCCAGCCAAAGGAAGTTGAAAGCTGAGAAGCAAGTCGATGGTTTGTGGAGATGGATGGGCAGAAGTGGAAAAAGAATTAAGGCGGGAGGAGGTATTCATAATTTCCGTGCGAGAAGCTCAATCGTATAACGAGTCACGTACGAGAATGGGAAAGGCAAACAATGTCCCAAAGGGTGCTTGAAGGTTTGGACTCGGTTTGTTCTCGTGTGTTTAGAGAGGGAGAAAGTTACAATAGCAGCAATAGCTAAACAACAACAGTAGCCAAACAGCAACAATAGCCAAACAGCAGCAACAGCCAAACAGAAACAACGGCTAAACAGCAGCGAAAACCAAAAAGCAGCAGCAGCCAAACAGTGACAAAAGCCAAACAGCAACAACAGCCAAGCAGTGATAAAAGCCAAGTAGTGACAAAAGCCAAATAGTGAAGATAGAAAGTGGAGAATCCCTGACACAGTCTTATTGCGGTAGTCTGTTCTTCATTACTCTTACTCCAATTAGTCTTCTAGAACCCTGACTAACCAACTCGTTAGTTTTTGATCAGGCGTGCTTTGAGTTGGAGGCGAAATCGGAAAAGGCCGGCGACGCAAGTCATTCACTTTGCCCCATTCCCCCGCGCGGACTAACTGATATTCCGATGACTCCAACGTCACATGAAAACTTTTCCTGGTGGCGTGTAATTATGGCAGCCGATGTCGCGGACGGACCAATATACAAGTCATCGCTATCCAATCCATCCAACCCTTTCTTATTCTTCTAAACCCACCCATCCAACCGATATTACCCACATCATGTCGACCGCCCAAGAAGGACGCACGCATAGTGCTTCGCAAACCTACCTCTCCACCAGGGGCGGTGACCAAGGCGTACGCTGCTTTATACCGGGATACATCGAGGCCACCCGCTAAAACTGTCCCAGCTTTCATTTGAAACTGTCGTGCTCAAGGGACTCGCTCAAGACGGCGGTCTTTTCTTGCCAGAGGAAATTCCAATTGCAGAGGATTGGGTATGTGCTGCATGGTCCACAATTACTGCTTTATTTCAATTCATTCTCCCCGTTCCCCTCCCTTGGATGAGGCTAATACGGCACACTCCCCCAGCAAAGCTGGAAAGACTTGTCATACGCCGATCTCGCTTTCAAGATCATCAGCTTGTACGTCTCGACTGACGAGGTTCCTGCCGATGACTTGAAAGCCATCATCGACCGAAGCTACTCGACCTTCCGCTCAGATTCTATTACGCCATTGGTACCTCTCAAGGATAATTTGAATCTCCTCGAACTCTTCCACGGCCCGAGTTATTCCTTCAAGGACTGTAAGTATTCCGCCATCGATTCCTCCCCACGTCCGTGCCTCGGTTTAGCTGACAAACGTATAGGTGCCCTGCAATTCCTGGGTAACCTTTTTGAGTACTTCCTTGTTCGCAAAAATGAGGGAAAAGAGGGAACTGGTGAGTCACTTTGACTCTGACTCTTGAGGATCAGTAGACTGACAATATCTCAGATAGACACCATCTGACCGTTGTCGGCGCCACCAGCGGTGATGTAAGTTCTCCTTGACTCAAAAGCATTTTCAATTGCGGCACTAACAATGCCTAGACCGGATCGGCAGCCATTTATGGTCTCAGGGGCAAGAAAGATGTATCGGTATTCATCTTGCACCCCAAGGGCCGTGTTAGTCCTCTGCAGGAAAAGCAAATGACCACCATCTTGGACGACAATGTCCACAATATGGCTGTTGAGGGCACTTTCGATGACTGCCAAGACATCGTCAAGGCTTTGTTCGCTGACCCCGAGGCCAATGCTTCCCTCAAGCTCGGGGCCGTCAACTCGATCAACTGGGCTCGAATCCTGGCCCAGATCGTTTACTACTTCCACTCTTATTTCGCCCTGGCTAAATCATCGTCCTCATTCAAGGTCGGCGATAAGGTCAGAGCCGTCGTCCCCACTGGCAACTTTGGCGACGTCTTGGCCGGATACTTTGCCACCCGTATGGGCCTTCCCACCGACAAGCTCGTCATCGCCACCAATGAGAACGATATCCTGGACCGCTTCTGGAAGACCGGTCGGTATGAGAAGAAGCCCGCTGCCGGATCCGAGGCTGAGGGAGCCGAGGTCAACGGCGCCCAGGTCCACGACGACGGTGCCCGCGAGACACTGAGCCCCGCCATGGACATTCTCGTCTCCAGCAACTTCGAGCGGCTGCTTTGGTTCCTGGCGTACGAGTTCGCCTCCAAGGCTGGAATGGACGACGAGTGGAGCCGGAGGCAGGCCTCCCAAGAGGTCACGGTCTGGCTGTCCGACTTGAAGACCAAGGGCGGTTTCGGCCCCGTCTATCTGGACGTGCTCGAGAGCGCCCGTCTCACCTTTGAGAGCGAGCGCGTCACCGACACCCAGACCATCGAGACCATCCAGAAGTACTACAAGGACGTCGGCTATGTACTGGACCCCCACACAGCGGTCGGTGTCGCCGCCGCCGAGCGGTCCATCAGCCGAACGGGACCCGAGCTGCCTCACATCTCGCTCTCGACCGCCCACCCCGCCAAGTTCTCGGCCGCCGTCAGCAAGGCCCTGGAGAACGAGGCCGGCTTCGACTTTCAGACGGTGCTCCCCGCCGAGTTTGTCGAGCTTCTCACTAAGGAGACCCGCGTGACAGACGTGGAGAACTCGTGGACCAAGGTTAGGGGGATCGTCATCGAGCAGGTTGAGAGTAGCTTGAAGCACTAGGTGCTGCCGTTTTGAAATCACGTTATAGAGCATTAGAGAAGCCGGTAGATATTATGGGAGAGGGGAAGAGCAAGAACTAGTCACTTGAAGCAATCGTTTGCGACACTGCCCCTGAAGGCCCTCGTTCCGATCCGAAAGTTGGAACAATTTCTTCCCTCAATTAGAGGCTTGAAAAAGGGATGGAGGAGATCCTATGCATCTCATTTAGGTATCTAAAAATCCTCCCATTGATGGGAGTTTTAGGGGCGTTATGCTAGCATCACATTTTAGTGCCTCGTTCTACATTGCAGGTCCGAACCAGTTTCTGGTCACAGATTTTATCCAAACTATGGAAAACGGCACCGTGATATTCTGTTGACAAGGCGAATACTTGGTTTCGTGGTATTGGGCCTTGCTCCTAAAACGGAGTGTAGCATTTATGGCGTGGCTTCAGTTCACCTCGGAGTATGTTAATCAAAGCAGTCCACATGCTCCAAGATCAATATCAAGCCCACATTGAAGACTACAGCAAGAAGATAACATGGGGAAAACGGCTTGTACTGGCACATCTACCTAAGGATATGACGCTCTACTCTCAGGCTGATCACTTTTCAGAGTAGTGATATGGGCCAATGAGAATGAAGTGCTATTGGCGAATGTGTTGGGTACAATTTCCTGTTGACATGTGTTTGATGTCTGTGAATCTTGGTCAAGTGTTGGCTTGCACACAGGTGGCTTAGCTTGTAGATATTAGAAACCACGGGGTCGTCTTGCCGAGGTGCAGAATTGGACTTTTTTAACGGATCAGTTCCTTTTGCTACTTTTCCCTACCATCTATCTATAGACTATCGGTCAGCTTTCGTTGCCTACGAACTTATGCCCCAGATATTTAAAGCATGGACATGATATTGCTCTGCGGAAAGGGCATCCCTGTAAGGCTGACTCTCATTATGGAGTCACGCATTGCTGACCCATTTGCTCAGCCACCGAATGCAAGCACGCAGGCCAACTGGGGCTGACCATGGGGTCTGAAACACTGCCAGCTGTCGAATTCGTTGGTGTACAGGGCGCAAGAGATGCAAGGATCTTCTTGACTTTAGTAGGTGTGACCTGGGACAGCGCATCGAAGTCGCCACTTTGCTTGAGAAACATGGGCGTTTTGACGTGGCTCAGAGAACTGTACGTAGCCCCCGTCTCTATAGGCTATAGCAATTTTAAATACATATATCGATGGCATGCGAGACTCCTCCGGTGTCCCTGTGCTGTTCCATCCTCGGCGAAATCACAAACATGGCAGATTTCGCGATTCCACTTGCCATCTTCATTTCCATATTCTCTTTAATCGTCTTTGTCGTATTGGGACTCATTGCCATCAAAATACGACAGCGCAACGCAGCTTACGGACAGGCTCGAATACTCTATTCTCAACCACTGCCTCTGCAAACACCAGGCCCAGGGACCTTCGAAGAGACTCTGAAGAGTGAATTCGATGCTGGCATCAGCAATCAGGTCCAGATCCGTCTCCAGCAGGAGTCGCAGCCCGGTCGCGGAGAGCATGTCTGGGTCTTACATCACATTTGGAATGGACAGCTCAAGCACTGGGCCTTACTGACCCACGGGTATCAGTATGAGCTTCGCCGGGCTGTTCCCGAGGACAAAAAAGCCGCCAAGTCCGATGTGGAGGAGGGATTTTCGATCAAAGATGGCTGGAGAAGCGTGGGGGGTTGGGGAAGACGATATGAGCACAGAATCCAGCCTTGCCGAATCGACGAGGAGCGACAGAAAGCTGCCTTTTCCGGGCCTACCTCCTTGACGATGGACGGATTTTATATGAGCCTTGTAGGTTGGACACGCAAGTCAAAGGCGGAAGTCGATGCTGTGTGCCAGTCAACACTGGAAAATCACGGCTTCTACAACCCTTTCCGAGACATGGACCTGGCCTTGTTGAGAAGCCTCGCGTCCCAGATCGCCATGGACAAAGTAGATGGCTGGGGATGGTTTTACCCAAGCCCAGTTTCAAATGATAAATACGTGCAGTATGGATCCTTTGGCGGACCTGCTGTTGTGGTCGCAGATTGGCTGCATAGGCTGAAGCAAATGCGACCGTTTACCCAAGTCCAAGACCGGGGGAACCTTGAGGCCAAGATCGAGAGACACGAGAGATTTCTTGGTATGCAACAAAGAGCGTTCGTGCTTGGCAGAAGAGAGGCCTGGGGAAGGGCCATGGCGAGTGGAGGAAGCAGCGGCGGTGGAATAGGAGGTCATAGTGGAAATGGGATACATGGTAGTGGATGGGGAGGTACTGGTGGATGGGCAGGAGATGATGGATGGGGAGATGATGGAGGAACTGGGATGGGCGGTGGTGGTTCAAGTGGAGGAGGAGGAGGAAGTAGTAGTGGTGGAGGTGGTGGTTGTAGCGATGGAGGAGGAGGAGGAGGAGGAGGAGGAGGGTCTAGCGGTGGTGGTTGACATGGGTTTGCCTCAGGCGGAAACTAAGTCGCTGGGGATTAAGACAAGTCTCGAGTCTCGACGATGAATTAGGGTTATCCCAAGGTGGAACATAGAGAATGAATAGTTGATATGGCGCGATATACCTAGGCCAAGTTCGATAGACAAGGGTCGGGAATCCCAGCTCACCTCGTCAAGTATCGTCAATTGCAACGCAACGCCTTTAACAGCATATCCATCAATCCGGTCGCCAAGACGGGTACCTGAAGAGCATTGCGATACCCGTATTGGCCTATTCTTGGCCTGGAGCTCTCCCTGTGCGAGGCCGGCGCCGCTTGAAGAAAGTGTTGGCGGGTTAGTGCCAGTATTCGGTGTGAATGAGTGCCAAGCCGGCGAGAATGGCGCGGGGCATTTTTTAAAACACTATCATTATCTACGTACCTGCCTCAGCTGAACCAGGGAACCCGAATAAAGGATGGTGTCAACCCCTCATCTCGCCGTCGACCGATTCGATTAGGATTCTGTTATCTACATCTACCAAACATAGTACGATTCGGTTTGGTGGTCAGCTCCAAAGTTCCAACCTCGCTCAGCCATCACGCAGGTGTCCAACATCTAGCAGCACCACCCCGACGCCGCATTGTCGTTACGATCATCAGCAGTATCAGCATCCTTACCGTTTCACCACCAGCATCAGCCGCATCACCAGCCAGCCAGCATCATCATCATCCCCCAACTCGACCACCAAGCACACACAAAATGGACAGCTCGGACGCCGCCTCGACCTTCTCGGGCTCTACCGCCTGCTCCTATACAAAGGACGCACCGCCCGCCGCCGACACCAAAGCTGCCCGTCGCGGCGTCCGCCAGCGCGTCCGCGACGTTGTCCACGACCTGGGACGTCCGCCGACCGCCAAGCAGGACGCCAAGGACGGCAAGGCGACCCAGAACCACGTCGAAATCGGCCCGACCGGCGCCGGTCTCATGCGCCCGGGCAACCTTTGATGATGATTTGCCGACCGGCGAGGCGAGGCGAATGCCCGAGAGAGGGCCGCGTGCAGATGCTGTGTGCAGGGCTGCGCGACGAGAGCCAGAGCTTGGGAATATGAGGGACTTGGAAATATGCGCTGCGAATCTGTTTGGCGTTGGGCGCTATAATATGATATCGCTCCTGTTTGTGTTTTGTGCTTAGCACCGTCTTGCCTCGTAGTCCTGGCCTGTGATGGGGCTCGACTCGTGGTGTTACATCCCCCGCAAGATGGGCAAGGCCCGATGGATGGATCGACTGATTTTGGCCATTGGAGACCCCAACTTTACTTTCCGATGAATTTTGAGCAAGCCAACTTTGTACCGGTTCACTCTCGCCCCGTCCGCCCACCCATCGTGTCTCTCCATGATATCTCCAAGCCGCCCCTTCAATCGGCCGTGGCCCTCTTGCGTACCTTGCAGACCGGCCTTAATTATAAGCTTGCCTCGGATCTACGGAATCCATCACCGTTCCTCCCAGTCTCCACAATAGTTTCCTCATAGGGCAGCGTGTCGAACGCTCTGTCCTCTCAGTGGTGGAGGCGGACACTTCGTGGGCTTATTACTACCTTGTGTTGTCATGCGGGATGCGGCATGGTCACTGAATCCCGACCCCGAGCCAACCCCCTCTTACATGCTGGTCGAAAACATGTCATTTTCCCCATTCGTGCCCGGATTCAACGGCACTTACAATCCCCCACGGGGCGTCGTTCTCGTCGCCGATTTGGTGGATTACAAACATCGGCACTGCCCGACCCGTTGATTGGGAAGACTGAGGGCAGTATCCCAAGGCAGCATACTGAAGACAACATGATTCAGTGAAAAGTACATCGCTTTGGATGCGCTATCACAGAGCGCTGTACAAATTTGAGAGTCGGTATCTTGACTCCATCTTTCTCTATCGGCGTCCCAAGACAACTGTAGACTGATAGAGTAGTTGTGGTTCAGTGCGTGTGTGTGTTTGTAGCCAATTTCCCCTTCCTGACCAAACTACCCGGCACAAGAACCAGAGTTCATCTCCAACTTCATTTGTCATATCCTTGATGTTGTTCCGTTGGGGCTTGTTTCTTCATCTAGACTTCACATCCACACACATTGGGCTTTTGCGTCAAGGTCCCCCAGTGACTGCCAGTGGTCGGAAGCCCAGTATTGCCAACACCACTAGCCACTGCAACGCCCCCCCATTGCGGAACTCATTAAGCTGGGAAAAGGCCGCCGATCCCTAAAACCCAGCTGAAACAAGGCATTCTAAGACGGCAACATCAGTGCCAAATGATTGACGTCCCAGGTTTGGCGAGCTTCTATGTCCGAAGGAAGTGCATGGCTCAGCCGGCCGCCACTAGAAGGAGCTCTTGCTCGAAGCCCAGTCCTGTGTTATTCGGAACAATGAGCTCCAATGCGTCACCTACCAAATCCTGTATAGCGAGAGGCCTCGTTTGTTGAGCTGGCAATGCTAGAGTCGAACTACCCGATCATTGTCGGCATGGTCGCTCAGATTGACGAGCAGGAGGTCCAACAGTTGGCTATGCTCGCCGAAACCCAGCACACTTTCCTCTCGATTCTCCTCTCGCTTCTCCATCTTCGAAATCGTACAATTCTAAAGGTACGTACAAGCCTCACGGTCCGCTGACGCAGGTCCGAAACAAATCGTATACCACTCTCTTCCCTGTGGACCTGGAGTGCATCTGTAGTGCCCTTAAAGAACGGCAGATGGCGTAAACACTTTTGCTCAATTGAAGGCGAATGAATACTGAGTCCACAATATCCTTGGCTTGATCTCCTCCCCTCTCCTTCGAGAGCCCAAATTAGTCACTGCTTACACAAACGCCATGTCCCAAAATTCTTCGTTATAGGTTTGGGCTAGACCTGTGACTTGCTCGTCTGTCCATCCAGCTTGATCGTCGCTCAGATGGCGCTCGGTTCTGCGCATGCGTTGATAGTGTTTATAGAGGCTCGCCGCTTTGTTGTGGAGGATTCGAGTTGATGCCCCAAGTTCCCAATACTGCCACAACTCCCAGCCCAACGGCAGAGGCCGCGTGCGTAAGATGTCGAGCGCAGGTGCAAAGACCTAAACGGCGCGACGCAAAGCATCCTTATCTGAGAGCCGGACACTTCTGAGTTTCTTGATGCGGTCTGTCTTGTGTTCGAGTTCAGCCATTTTACGGTGCTGACGCATGTGATGGTGGTAGCGTCCGTTCGAACGGCGTCGTATTCAATGTCGGGCCTAGATTCAGTCCGTTGTGAGTTTTGGATCATGGTCCTCAAGGTTTTGACGTCCTTCTCCAAGGCTTTGCATTTGGTCTTGCCGGGTTCCGCCTCGCCGTCCCGAAAGGACTCCATTACAGGTGTAAGTAGCTTTCTTGCCTTCAACACGATGGTCTGATATGAACTTCTGCTAAGTGGCAAGATGTCATCGCAGGACAAGAGACGGACGAGAGTATGCGTCTTCAGTCTGCCTACAGGAAAGTATGCGAGAAATCCATTAGATTACTGGCGGCCACGCTCGGCTTCATCCAATGTTTGATGGCGATGGCACTTCCAATCGTTCATTAGCAACGAGCAACCTGCCCAGGCCTCGGTCTCGGCCGTGAGCGGCAAAGAATATGTCTTTGCAGCTTTCGGCACCACGCATGCCCACGATTGCAACTCCAATACAAGTTTCAGTTCTCGTGTGCTCTCATGTCCGCCAGATCCACATCGTCCCGTTTGACTTCGGTGCTGTCGAGGCACAGATCTCGGCGCCGCCGCCGCGGGTGCCTCTGCGTCTGACATCATGGGCATGGTCATTACTTTTCTCAGCAGCGTCCGTCCAACTAAGCAGATCACATACTTTGAGAACATTCAAAACGCCCTCGCCCTGCCCGTCTTCACAGCCAACCTAAAACAAAAAGGATCCCCTATCTCTTTGTGGTGCTGCCAATTTATTGACTTTGAGGCTTGTTGTTGACTTTGAGCCCAAGTGCGAGGGTCATGCATGGCAAGGGCAGATAGGTACTGTGTTTTACCTATCGCGACTGTTTCGTTTCATGATTGGAAGACACCAGGGCAACGAACCTCATCCAACATCACATCCCACGGATACCGAGGGCGGTGCCACAAAAGCAGGAGAACCCCCCCCCCCCCCCCCCCCCAGCTGTGGGAGAAGGGAGGTTGAGTTTTCCCAGGAAATTTTTCTCAAGATGGAGAAGACGGCCCTAATCTCTAGGGTCATGTCGCCCTGGGGAGCAAACACTGTATTGGACTTCGTTTCTGCAGCCCTGAAGTTCTTGAAGCCCCAAATAGGCTGTAGACGTCTAGGAGGATGCGATGATGTGATTTCTCAATTCGATGACTTGGTCTTCAGATTTAATGTTGGAGATGATGGGAAAGAGGTAGATGGCAACCTCCGCGAGGTAGGGTTCATCTCATGGCCTCCCGCGTCATTAGAGGCTGCATGATGCATCACCAATGGGCTTCGTCAGTGCTCACCAAAAGCTTCACCCCCACAACAAAGTCAGTCTGCGAATTGCTCCAAATTTCGAGAGCTACCGAAGTACGCAGAGACCTTGAAAGCGTTCAGAGGGAATTACTTAACATGTTCCCCTGCCTCCCGCCGGCTTCTCGACATGCCACCTCCTCATTCAACCTTAGCAAGGCCACGCCCAAGGCCGTGAAGAAACCACATCGCTTTCGAAACAAAATACCACCATGGGGTACATGATACCATCACTGGCAGAACGCAACTTGCTCCCGATAGGACCAGTGTACGTTCCCATCCAGAAATACGTCTCTGTCTGAGAGCGTAGGTATGCTGACCCTTCCAGCAGGCTGGAGCCAGCCAGGGTGCATCGCAAACCCGAAAACCACAGGCGCATCAGGGTCGACGACGAGAAGGCCATCGCCACCAAAGAAAAACCGCACGAGCGCGAGGAGCACGAGCCTTACGACTATGGCACCGACAACTGGGTGCTTGAGTTCACCTACTTTTTCGCCTTGCTCTTTTTGCTCTGCGGTGGTTTTGGGTTACTTGGCTACTTGATCTTCACCACCTACTATCGAAGTCCCAATGCAAAGTAGAGGAGATGAAAGCAAAAGAATAACTCAAGGCTCGCTGTAGGTAATTTTACAAGTGATTTGCACCTATGTTGCTCCGGTTGAGCACGTACCGATGTTGGTGCCTGTGTGCATCGTAGATTCAAGAAGAGAGGCCATCCCGTTCCATCCTTCAAGATTTCAAGGAAATGAAGAGAAATAAAAACCGCAATACGGCTTATGCGCCTACGCTGACGTTCGAATTCCCCATCATGAAGTAGTCCATCGCATCAGGGCCCGATTGTCTGCAGTCCCGTCGTTAGCAAGTTTTGTTCCCATTTTGTCTCCGTGACTGGAGCAACTTACGCCGTCAACATGAGCTTGGTAAAGTCGTCTATATCCTCGGGCCGGGCGTACATCCACACGTCCTTAAAGTCCATATCTGAGACGCGGAACTGCGGTTTGTGGTGCCACGCCTGGAAGAAGGCCACCGACGAGTCCGCGTTCCAGAGGTAGCGCGAGGTGGTGAAGGCGATGGACTCCATGATGTCGCAGGGGGCTGTTTTGCGGGAGCGTTAGCTTTGGGTGATGGAAACGGGAGAGAAAGATGGACTGCTGGTACGCACGTTCTTGGGCCTTGAGCATGAATGTGATGCATGTGAAGGAAAAGGCCATCATGATGGTTCTTCGAATGCTTTCGAGGAGGATCCAGCTCTGCAACGAGGGCAAGTCAGCGAACAGGTCTTCTCGACACCAGCAGATTCCTGTATCTCTTACCTCCCAGCTCGCGGGCGGACGGTCCCTCGACATCAACACCTCGGAGCTCACGCCGGCCTCGAGTTCGGTGCGCAGCTCCGTCAGCGATGACAGCCAAGCCAGCGCCTGCGGCGCCTCGCGCTCGGTGGCAGCGCGCATGCCAACGTCACCGTCGAACATGCGGATCGAGTCGAGGATGAGCAAGGCCTGGACGCGGGCGATCTTCTCGGCGGCGGTGTCGGCGCGCTCGCCCTCGCGGTGGATGTCGCGCGCGGCCTCGGAGACCAGCTTGTACACCCAAGCCCTATTCTCCGGCGTCCGCCCCGCGTAGGCCGTCGCGGCCGAGAAGGCGGCCAGCATGGTGCGCGGCAGGTTGGAGCCGTACAGGCGCGGGTGCACAAAGGGCAGGACGCGGGTGGTGGCGAAGTCGCGGTACAGGTGGGTGACGACGTCGACGACGTAGCCGATGCGCGTGCGCGTGTCGTAGACGTCGAGCGGGTTGAAGCCCATGACGCAGTCGCCGTTGTCCTGCAGCATCGCCAGGTCCCGGATCGCCGGCGGGTGTGGGTGCAGCGTGGGCACCAGCGGGATGTCCATCTTGCTGGCATTGCTAAAGTCGCCCAGGTTCCACAGCTCCGCACCCGAGGGCGAGGTTTCGTTGGCCATGAGCTGGTCGATGATGGAGAAGTCGAGGCTAGAGTCTAGCTGGATTGAAGTAGTATTGGTTGTGGTGTTGGTGTTGCTAGTCGTATGAAAGCCGGTACTCTCAGGCGAAGTCGTGGTGCAGGTCGACGTCGACGTCGTTGAACTATCTCCCAAGGCCTCAATGTCAAAGCCCATATCAAAGTCGTGCACGTCGTCCGCAGCCGCAACTCCCAGCCCCTCGTCGTGATAGCTCGCCCCCGGCGGAATCTTCTGATAGACGCAGTCGAGTCCCTTTGCCGCGCACCGCGTGCACCGGGGCGTCCTCTTGTCGCACTTGCGCTTGCCCCGAACGCACGTGTTGCAGCTCTTCTGTCGCGACGCGGCAACGCGATCCATCTTCCGCAGCGTCAGCGGCGACAGCGAGTCCATTTTGTCTTTTAAAGAAGCAATGCCTTTTTGATGAAGAGTAAGATGTCGGCTGGTCGGAGTATGGGCGGAGGCAAGAGGATGGAGATGATGAGACGAGCATACGGCACCAAGGGCTAAAAGCAGAAACGGGCCTCAGACGGAATGCGCTCAAGCAGGGTTTGATGGATCCCAGCGGAGTTGGGTTTGCGCCTATTCTCTATTCTGATGCTTCTGCTTATTCTGCTTATCCTGCATCCTGTTCGTCCGTCGTCCGTCCGTTCAACCGACCATCCTTCAACGAGACAGGCCCGCAAATCTACAGAATGCCTCCGGCCGATACGTCCAGCCGGGCCCAAGGTTGCGCCGCCTGGTCAGCTCTCCTGCCTCCCGCAAAGTCCGCAACTCCGCAACTCCGCAAGCTCCACATGCCGCCGCCTACCTCCGGGCTCATAACTCCATCATGCGACGACATCGTGTCACTGATCATGCGCCCATCAATTCACCTTGTCTAGTATGTCGCAAAGTTTCAATTGCTTCCAATACACATCATAGGTATTCTCAAACGCCCCTGGTTCCCACTCCTAAGTTGTCTGTCCCTTCTATGTCTACCTATCTAGTTGTTCCGCCTTGCCATACCACCTCCATTGCACTCAAAATCAACAAGAACCATCCTTGACGCACGGCACATGGCACACAGCGGAATTCGTCGGAATGAAAAGTGGGCAGATTTGACATCATCTTCTAGTGTTTTGCGCATGCCATATATCGTCAAAAAAGACAGACAGCCTTGTCACACTCAATCCTTCCTCTGATTCCCGTACCTGTGCCTTCCCAACCAGTTCAGTGCCCACTGAACCCAACCCATCATTGCCATGGGGGTCTCTGCCCCTTGAACCCTCCTTTAGAAAATGGGTATACACATCTCGCAAGACCCGACACGCCGCCGGCCCCCTATCGCCTACCGTCCTACTCACACTTTAATAATGAGCTGTTGAGTGTCCTCGCCCGCAGCCTAGCTCGTCCACCACCCTCCCCCAAAATTAATGGCTTCCGGGTTTCAATTGGACAGAAATAAAAGAAAAAAACTCCCAGTGAACTTCCACTGCTCCGATGGAGCCTATGTGTGAAAGTCAAAGACCGAAATTCGACAACACCAACAAGTCCCATGGTCCGTTTGCCGTACTGATACACTGGTTGATGAACATGCCAACCAGAGAACAGGAAAGAAGGGGAATCGGATAGGCGGGAGAGGGAAGAAAAAAGAAAACAGGAAATCTAATACAACAAGGAGCTTGAGCCTCCTCTTGGTGCCAATGAGGGCGACAGTGATTGTGACGAAGCCTGGCGCGGGATCCGTTTTTAGATGGCGAGGCCGTCAAATGCCTCCAGTATCATAACTTTTCCCCCCTTGTCGTTCATTCGTACGTAAAAGTAGATAACAAAGAAAAAGTCGGCATCGTAAGTTTAGCAATTAGAAACGTCGAGTCACGGCTCAGTATCTCTCCTGTCGATAACCGTTGGCGCGCGGGGCTTCGTATTGAACCCCCGTCATAGTATCGGGGCCGTTAGGGATGGTGTTACTGATAGACCGGATCGGTGGCAGCTCGGGCCGCGTCGCATTGGCATACGGGTCAGCGGTATAGGGCGCTGCTTGGGGCTGTGTTGCTGCGGGCGCCGGGGGTGGAGGGGCATGCGCCGATGAGCTTGACTGTAGCTCTCCGCGGAGCTGGGCGCTTTCCATTCCCTGTCTCTGCAACTCACGCCGGAGCATCTCATTCTCCGTCAATGCACTGTTGTAGTGCCCTTGGAGCGCACGAATAGTGTCGGTTTGTCTCTGATGCTCGGCAATCGCTGTGCAACGTTAGCTCCGCGATCACGCGTCGAGGCAATTGAGCAAGACTCACCCTTGGTTAGGATCTCCCACTTGGACGCTTTGGAACCGCGCTCTTGGGGCATCAAATCTCGTAGTTGGTCAAACAGCTCCTTCATCTCTGTCCTTCGCTTTCGTTCGGCCAGCTTGTGGCTAACCCTCAACTCAGGGGTTCGGCTGTAGGGCTGAGATCCGGCTGGTCCATTACCTTCCTCGGCCTGGAGATCACTGAGTTGCTTGTGTTGCATAGTATGGTGATGAACGGGGGGGAAGTCAGATGCGTTGGACATGCGCGAATACTCAAGGTCGTCCAATCCACGTTGACCAGGAGGTAATCGTGACTCGGTGGTAAATTGGCTGCTCGCGATTGATTCCGTGATGCTACTCCTTCGCGAGTCTGTGTACTGACTGATGCTCACTCGTTGAATATCCTCTTCCGGGAAAGCCCAGGCCTGGCCCTTAGTAGGCTCGGCTGCTCGAGCAATGTGTCCGGTGGCAGGTCCGGTGATAGTAGGCGCAGTCTTGGTAGCCTTGTTATCGGGATTGCGGTCGTGACTCGGTTGGTACCCATTGGAAATTCTGTGGACAGAGAGGTTCTCGAGACCGGCGCGTGGGTTGCGTTGGTTGTGAAGGGTGTTCTGGATAGATGTACTGGACTGGTTGGCGCTGGCGTATGGGGAGTTTCCGAGTCGCATGTCGCTAAAACCCTGGTTGATTCTGCTATCCACGCTTTCTCGTCGAAGCATTCCCATGCCGGGGGCCAGATTCTCTCCCAACATGATGCCATTGGAATTGGAGTCGATGGAGGTTGGTCGTCGCGGATCTAGGTTTCCTGATGTAGTGGGCGACACAATTGCTGAGACACTCATGTTAGTCGTCGAAGGCGACACGAGGGCCTGGGGGACCATGTTGGATGCAATGGGCGAGGGTGTCTTGTCTTGCGACGAGGATTGGTATCCCGAACCGCTGGGGCTCAGGCCGTTGACGTTGAAGGAGGCGGCGGACGTGTCTGCAGAGGGAGGGGGATCATGTTAGCCAAAACGCAACCCGCCGAGTTCAATGAGCGGCATACGCTTACTGGATGCGTCCGCGTTGGAGTAGAAGCCAGAATCGCGCAAGTGCGGAGGAGGATTGTGGCCGGGGGCTGGGGCGTCGTTGAGGATGTTAGTGAGGCCGGCCGTCTTGGAAGGCGGAGGGCGCTGCGGATTGTGAGTCTCCATGGTCGACGAGGCGGCGGGAAATAGTCGAGTCGAGGACAAGTCAGGGCCGGGGAACGGTTGGGCTGGAACGGAATGGGAAATTGAGGTGTTGCGGTGGGAGGAAAAAGGCAGTGTCGCGTGGGATCAGCCGTTGAGATGGCTCACGGATCGGAGTGCGCAGGTAGTGAATGTGGTGTACGCAGCGTGCGTATGCGTATGCGTATTATGCGAAGAAGGGGGGTGGTGCAGCTGGCCGAGTACACGAGTGCGGGATCGGACAGGAGGCGAGTCGAGTCGAGTCGAGTCGAGTCGAGTCTGTTGGGAACCAGACGAGACGAGACGGGACGGGATGAAATGCAGTACAAATCGTCGGGGCGGGCAGAGGCCGAGCGGGAGAGGGCAGCAGCAACGCAGCACGCAGAGGCCCCAGAGAGGGTCGTGAGAGGCGAGGGTGGTGACAGTCGCGGCGGGGATCGTGCGATGAGACGTGCGAGCAGGAAAAGGCGACAACGGGAGGAGGGGACGAAGGTTGGAAGAAACGCACTCAGACAGGCTCCGTAGAAGAAGAGCAGTAGGATGGGGTCAGGAGGAAGAGGCCGGGAGGGGTCTTTGACCACAAGATGGTTGGATGGGATGGGGAGGATGGACGGAATTGAGAGGCAGCGACAAGACACGAGCGACATGGATCTAAGCGCACCCGAAAACCCTCCCAAATACCGCCCAAGCCTCTCCAAGACTCCCCCAAAACTGCCCCAGTCCAGCCTCAAGAGGCGTACGACATGCACAGTACTCCATGCAAAGTACACTTTGTGCTTGACTCGGGGCGAGAGGTACATGCTCTGCTATTGGGGCTTTTTTTTTTGGTCCCTAGGCCTGGGGCAATGGGGCACTGTGGCCCTAGGCTCCCCTTCTCTCTTTCTCCTACCAGGGGGGTGGTTCCTTGCCGTGCCTGCCAATTCAGTCACTTTCATTGTGCCAGAGGGTCGGAGAGCCAGATACAAACATACGCACACAACAGCGCCAACACTGGCGTCAAGTCAAGTGCCTTATTTGACTGCCACGCCCCCCCTTTCAATCCCTTTTCCATGTGCATCCGCCCGCCGCGGCAGGGAAACAGCGGTCTTCCCCCGGTGGATACGCAGAGTGAATGCTCAATGGGCAGCACGTAGAAGGGAAAGCAGGGTGGCGTTAGGGGGGGGGATACATCGCTGGAACGCCGTTTGGACGCTGCTTTCTCCCAAGACAGGTGGTCCGCGCGTGGCGGCTTGCGGCCACAAGTATCCCGGCCCATTCGAAGACCGCAGCTGGCGCGAGAAATCTATGGAAAGATACCCGCCCGTTTAGTATCCTCGACCTGAGCTAGGGTCGAGGGAGGGACACTTGGTGGCCCAAACAGTGGCCCAACGCCCGACAATAGCCACCGAAAGCAGCGCCGAAACGAAGCCATGGGCGAACCAAGCCAGTGTCTACCAGTATCGGCTACAGGGTTTTCTGGTAGCCCCCACCGGGCCCTCGTCCCATGTGTCAAGGTACTCTGGCACGACTCAATACTCTCCACAAGCCGTCGCGCTATTGCTTTCGGAGCGTGTTGAGGCGTGCCGACAGAGACGGCTGTATCCATCCCATCGCCGTCCCCAAAAACCTTGACCTGTCGGCCGTGGAGAAGCATGCAGCTGATGCGCTGCCTGGTTGGGGAGGGAGGGGGCGTGTGTCCCCTTCATTCATCATTCATCCCCAGAATCCACGACTAGGTCACCCATCAGAGACGGCAAGACAGATTGACAAGCTGCCAAGTCGTGGTCGACTCTCGTCATTCATCGGATAGTTGCGACAACTCCTATGTTCAGGCGGCTGGTAGGGAGGCCTCGAGTGAAATCAAGCTTCGTCAGGAGGCCCGTAGCAGTGTATCAAAAGGACCCGGGGATGTCGATGCCCTGGTGCCGCAGACACATGGACGCATGGACATACACATGGACACATGGGCATGGACATGGACACATGGAACCGAAAATGGGCTCGCGGAGGGATGCTTGCCAAAAAGTTGCTGAGAGCGATGCCAAGCAAATGCTGGTTCCCCGGGTCTGCAACTCGAGGACCACCACCAATGCACCCTCAACCCCAGTGCATCGGCTATTCTCAATGTCCAGCCGCGCAGATACTCAGATGGCAACGTGTGATGAGATGAGATGAGGGAGGGGCCTTGCGACGGCTGCATGTGCTCCAAGGACACATTGAACGAAGCACAGACGCCCGTGCGACGTTTGTAGCTCGGCATCCACATCCACCCGTCCATCTCATCTCCAATGTACCTCACCTATTAGCCACGCCAGCCAAGGAAACTCGTTGAACTCAACTGTTTGTTCACGCAAGATTTACTCGAGACATGTGGCAATCAATGAATCCAGAGAGGAACCGGAACAGAGACCAGAGCCTGGGGAGACAGGGGAATGTCTCGACCCAGTTTGCTTGCCTCCATCCTCCGGACACGCGATGCGCCACATGCCAATCATCGGCCTTCCATCCGGCATGAGCACGTTCCTCGCCAAAACTCACCCACTCTGGTGAATGTACTGTGCAGTACTCCGTACACTGAACTGGGATGGCCATGCGTGTACGAAGTACGCACATACGTACATGGCACTTCCCGCTCGAGCCTCCCCCTCGATCGTCCACGATAGTAACTCCGCAGGTAGTCCGGGAAGCAAGAAACCAAGAACAAAATATGGAGATGGATGGCGACATGCGAAACTAAAAGAGGCGACGGGAGTGAGAATAAAAACAGGATAAAAGTCTTCACAAGTCGATTTTCGAAACGTTGTAGTCTCCCATAGCCTAATAGCGTTCCCTTAGGCCACATAGAGGTCAGTGCCAGCTGAAAGGTCGCCCTGAAGCAGCTGGGATGCCCCGGGAATTCGAGGGCCTCTGGGGTCGGTCGTCGGTCGCTTTTGGTTTGCGATTTGGTCGTGGGCCCCGGTGCCGTAAGAGGTACGCGGTAGCCTCTTGAGCATCCACTAACCAGCGAACAAACTCCAGCGAACAGACTCCAGCGCACTAGGGATACCCTGTCATGATGCGATACAAAGTACATGGCACATGGGAGTGTGGCACGCGGCTGGTCAGCCCAAGGAACGGGACTGGGAGAGGGAGTGGGTGCGTGGCTTGCACCGAGCCAGGGCTCCTCGTGCGTCGCCCAGCTAGCGCATCCATAGTCCCATGCTCCCATGGTGGGGCCAAGCTGATACCCCTGTAAGCCATGCAACCATGCTGGTTCAAGTGGTTTAGTGGTTCATTGGGGGCATGGGCCGCATGGCTCTCGCAGCGAGCCTGATGAGACTTGTCGTTTGTGAGAAGACGAGCCAAGGGCGGCCGAGGGAAGTGGTTGCTTTTGGTGTTTTGTGCCTGGTGTTTGGTGCTTGGTCCCTTGGTTCCTGACTCCCACCGTCCCTTCCTTAGGTAGTCCCTTGTGCCCGGGCGGCAAACAAACAGACTTGGCTCGCACCTGCGCGATCTTCCGCCACCACGTGAGTGCATCTCCAAAACCATGACGCCGCGACATAACTGGTCCGTCGGCATCTTCCCTTGCCTGCTTCCCAGCTTCCCCTCCCTACAACGTAGCATGTGGCTCTACCTTTTGCAAAGCGCTCCAGTCCAGGGCTGCATTCCAGAGGCCAGGGCACAGCACATTGTACTCCGAGGTACCGTGCGTACAGTGTATCCGAGCCACGCTATTTACCATTGTGAAAGGGAGGGTCGCCGGTGGGCGTTCGGCTTGGTTCTGATCCGGGCTTGATGGCGCTGTTGCCGAGGGCACTTGTCTTGTTTTGCGCTGTGCTCAATCAAATCAGTGTCCTGTGCCCAAGCACTTTGTCTGTCCCTGACTTGCCTGTCCAAAGACAAATTTACGTAGCCCTGTGGGCCTGTTGCCCGATTGTGGTCCAGCCCACGTTGCTGCTGCTTCTCTCCCCACCACTGGCGTCGATCCTTCCGGTGCGTCAGGTTCACTCTCGGACAATTTGTCGTTGAGTTAGCGCTCGCACCAAGGAAACGTCGTGAACATGGTGGCCTTGTTGCAAACAAAAGATACGTAAGGTAGACTCAAAGACACGCACCCTAACAAGGCACTCACGCCTCGCCAAGCATCCTGCCATGCATCGCTGCCTCCTACCGCTCGTCCTCCTTCTTCCCCAGACGAACGTACCAACGTGTGCTCTAGACGCAAGGCATTGGTGCGTGGCGGACGGGCGGAAACACAGCCGATCTAGGTGCCGCCTGTTGGATCCGCACATTGGGGAGTGTTTAATAAATCTCGATGGGCATGCCCGGGTTGTCAGCCCGCCCGACAGGGATATCCCTGGATCAGGGCGAAAAGCTGCGCATGCGTCGTCGATAGCGCTCTCGACCGACACACGGGAGGAGACATTGACGGGTGATGTGTCCAGACGATCCAGAGGAAGGAAAAAGAAACAACTGCTACGTATCAAAAAAAGGAAGAAACAACAACAACCCCCTGGTCACGCTGAGGTTGACAGCCCAGCGAGTCCACCTCTACTCCAATCCACTCACTTTCGCTTTGGACCTGGACCCAGCCAGTATTCTCATGAGCCACGTATTGTTTTTCCGATCTCTCAGTACTACGTACACAGGAGTTGTGCAATTTATCACGTCGTCTCAGTGCCAAAGACACCCATGTGTCAATTGCAGGCCTTGAAGCCGTCCCGGTTTGCCCGACAGCCGCATACACTTGGAGGAGCAGACGGCGATCAAAGCTCACCAGCTCAGACGTGTCGTCACCCGAAGGTTTCTTCTCCGTCCTGTTGGGAAAGTTCTAGACATTCAAAAGGTCTCGAAGTCAGTTCATTCACATCAGACAGCGTGGCAGTAGTCGCCGTCGTAGAATGCAGATCTCCTTCTCGGTACCTCCACAGAACCTTTACGTCCACCAAAGTTCTGTCAAACATGATGTATCCACTATGTCCATTCGTCTATCCACATCCACCCGCCACGCCCTTGCCACGTTTGGTGCCTGCCCTGCACAAGGTAGGAAGGAGCACACTGTGCGTTTGGGCTTTGCACCACCCGTGGGAATTGTCACCCGCTTGGAACTTCACCCAGGCGTACTCCGTAACCGTGGAATAATCATCATATTGCTTTTTCCATATTCCCAGACTGCACCTGCGCACGCATCACATGAGACAGCCATGCCAGAAGAGAGATACAATGCAGTTCCGTCCCAGTCATCCTGCCTCAATAGAACCCTCCCCTCTAACAAAACATCATCCAATTTCGACGTCATGTACGAACGGACAAATGGGAGAGCGTCGGCTCCAAGCCAAGACAGCCATGGATCTGACGACAATTCGTGCAGCACGCTTCAGGCTAGGGGGCACGAAGCAAAACTCACGTGGAAAAATAATCCCACATCCAGGAACCTGAGTTTGAACTTTGCCCCTGCCTCGCCGCTCGTCGCTCTAACTTCTGGGATCCTCTACGATCCTCCAGCACTAACACCACGGGGGCATCTATCGCGTCGATCTTGACCACCAAAACCTTACGAGAAAAGTGCCGTTTCCGGCCCCGGGCAGGTAGGAGGCAAGGAGGCATTTTTCAGATACGAAATGGCAAGCAAGACTGTCGTCGTCTAAAAAGCCCAGCCAGTCACACCGCAGATCCAAAGCCAGATCGGATGGCGTGTGTTCCGGCGTTCTACGTCCTATGCGTATACTTTCGGTACACGCTCCGGACCCTCCCCTCCCAAACTCGGTTGCTTCCAGTCTCCACGCCTGTGTGTCTAAAGTGGAGAAATAATGATACCCACGTGGTATTCTGATGCCGGTCAGGTCCTTTCAGAGCTTCACAAAGTTCACTTCCTCCTCCAACAAGGTCAACACAGGGAGACGTTGTTTACGGCACAGTGCACAACTGCCGTCAAACTCAGCAACGATGGACCGCAGTTCCCAAATCCAAAGGGGCTACAATGCAGTGAGCACGCACGCCGAGAAATTATGACTAGTAATCGCCAAGAGTGACCCGGTCGAGCGCCACTGAGATCCAGGAGGGGTGCCTAGGCTCATATCACCGCTACGACACACAACACATCACGCAACAATATGCACCAAGGTTGACGTCCTCACCTTCAGCCGGGCGTAGCTGTGTGAGATTGATCGTTTTGATTTTGGCTCCTAATTAGCCCAAACCCTTGCCAGAAATCACATAATAAACCTATATCAGTCATATCATTTCTTGAGATGTCGAGCTCCAACTCTCATCTCGAACTGATCCACACGGCTCCATGACGGCTCCTTGCCGGCCATGACTACGGACTTGCCTCGATCGTGGCTGGGTCTCACTCTCATATCCCTCTGCCCACAGTGCAATCCCCTTGGCCATTCATTTTGCTTCTTCCCACCCCTTGATCCTAGCCAGGTCTCACCCCGCGAATCAATGAGTTGAACGAGCTGGATCTTGCCAGCCTCCTCTAAAGACATCTCCAGCTGAATCGTCCGTGTGTCGGAGCGGGTGTCACTTTCCATCCGGGAAAAGTACTTGTCCTCCTCTTTACTGTCTCTTTGGCCAACGCCAATCCCTCTCCGCTTCCATGGGAGCTGCAAGCCCAGTGCGTGTCACGGGTGCTAGCCATGAGAACTTACGATAGCCAATGCAGGAAGATATGTGTCTGGCAAGTGGAAGAGCGTCAAGCCCGACGGCAGAGATCCCGGCAATGTTCACACTCGGTAATGACTGGTGTTGATTGCCCAAGGTGCTTTAAGCTATGGTGATGGCCTAATCAACTACAAACACTTCGACTATGTGGAGGCTTGATCGACTTCTACGAGAGCTGGATAGGCTTGGCCGAGGCCAGCAGAACGGCTGCGGCTCACACGGCCTGCAACCACCTATCTACCATTTCATCGTCTTGGTTTCAGCTTCTAGTATTGCGGTTAGTCCTCCTGAGAGCTGAACTGATTGGATTTTCTAAGTTGTAGGCGATGTGATCGGTATCACATGATACATGATGGCCCTACCTCGACTCCTCTGAGAAGTCGGCCCCCGCTCAAGCTGAAAAGCTATTCCCGACTCCTCGCCACGAGCATCTCAAAATCCGACTTGTCACAATTCCTTCGTGACAAAACGCTCCCTATCTGGGGCTGTCAACTTGACTCCACACCCCCAATAGCGTATGAATAGACGCATCACTTCAAGCCACTGAGAGTTCATCGCAACTAGTGCGAGGCGAGATGTTCATAGCGGCATTCCGATTGACAAGCGCAATCCTCATCCACGTCCCACCACCAACACTTGGCTCTTTCCTTTTGGGTGTCAAGGTAGTGGACCTTTACTGCAGTCTCAAAGACGGCCGGCCAATTCTCAGGTCAACTGATGCTCCTTCATGTTGAGTCGACATGTGGAAAGTGAGCTTTTGAGTTGATCCCTCAGCCCAACGCCTAGTCTACCGGCAAGTGTCGGTATACAGGACACGGGTCCAAAACCTAAAGTGTACTTTCAGCACAACGCTCTCTGCATCCTACCCTCAGCAAACCGCGTTCAGCTCGCCGTTCTTCTATCCAACTATTTTGCTGAATCTGGGCCATGCAAATGTTTGGTCTCGGCGTTAGCCGTCCTGTCCTCGATACGGCATTGCAGCTTGGAAAAGTTGTACGGCAGCCCTGTCGTCATACGGCATGAATTGATTTCGGCTAGGGCTGTATCGCCAGGCAGTCGACCGATGTTTGACAGTCGATATATGTGTGACTGGTATTACTCGTGAGTGGCTTCTTTCCCCGCTCGTCCTCTCCCGTTTTAGAAGTCAACACTGATGTCTCCCGACTTGGAATCGTGCCGCTCTAGACTTTTCCCGTCGTGGCACGAATCCACTCGTCAGAGTTGTCGTTTTTGGACTCTTGGGCTCTCTGTCGTCACAGTTCGTTAGTTCCTCCATGTATCACACCCTCGCCAGAGCCAGACCAATACGATTGGCTCGCTGCCAAGGACCGCATGAAAAAGCCAACCCAGCCGTCACCACAGGGTACAGTAGCCCCAAGCCCCCCCTCCAGACTGATGACTCCAATATCTGTAGGGTTGGAAAATCCATTACCAGCACGCGGATTGCCACATGACGAGGCGTTCGGGTTCAAGCGAGCCATACTCTTCCAGTGGCATCAATGTCCACCACGGAGACATGGCTCCACGGCGCCAACAAACTCTACTTGTTCCTCTTCGTCCCAAGTGCCCGCCGCAAGTGCGCAACGTTGGTTCCCAAAAGCCGTGCACGGTGCGAGCCGAGGCTACTACCTCCAACAGGTTGAAAAAGCCGCGAATAGGAAAGCTCGGGATGTCTCACATTCCGCGACGTTGCCGTAATGTGAAAAGCCGTGGGTCAAGCATGTAAGTCTGGACGAAGGGTGGGTCAGGGGAGTGTGTGTGTGTGTGGTTCTTCGGGTCAGTGCCTCGAGTCCCGCATTGTACTAGCTTGCACGGAGACGGAGCACGATCCGAGTGCGGACCGATCAGCACGATGCCGGTCTCGATGGCCTGCTTGGGTGACTTTGACCAGAGGCGAGGGTGAACGGTGAGATGCGAGATCTGTTGGATTTGACAGCGAGGTTTCCGCTGAAAAAGGGACCCCGAAAACATTCGGGGTGCCTCAAACAGGTACAGCATTGTACGAACCACAACATCAATGCCGTGTTCCGTCATCCGCATTTGAGAGGGATTCTAGTCCAACCAGTGCAAATCGCATGTAGATCCTGTGCTGCCACGGAGCGGTAAGCCTTGCGGATGGACGGTACATTCTTCGGACACCCTGCAACAGGTACTGCAGTACGAGGCGTGCATCATGCAGACGACGGGCCTCCCACCCCAAAAAAGACGACATGTCGGTAAAGACGAGACGACTCTTCTGCTCATGTGGTCCGCGGTTCGTAATTAGGCGCAGGAGGCGCAGGCGACTTGTCCTCGAGGCTTCAATGGCGGGCAGCATGTTTGTCTCACCAACACGCCAAGTCCAGCCGTTGTCCTCTTATCTCGTTTCATTTGTTCGTGGTGGAGGAGAGAGGCGATGTGATTGCGGCGACGGGCCGTTTGGGGGGCTGGGTTTTCTTTCCATCGCGGGACGAATAGTGATACAAATTAACAACAGGCGCCCTGTCGGTCTGCATGTCTCATTTGCAGCTGACGGCGTAGCTGTAAGCCGAGATGGAGGGACAGAGAGACACACAAGTAAAGACCCAGAGAGGGAGAGACAACCACCACCTTTCTTGAAGCACCCACAAAGACCGACTTGACAGATTCCCAACGAGAAAAGGCCGTGAGAAACGGACACGTATGGCGACTGGCACCAACCCTGATTCGGATATGATGCTTCATCCACGATCCTCTCAGGAGCAAACATGAGCAGGGACAACCCCGGTGGTTGGTGATGGCTTCGTCTTAATCACCCATCACATATACCCCAGAATCTGGAGGGCTTTGGCATTATCCTTGCAGGTCCGATGCCCGCCACTTCGATCCAGCCCCTCCACCCCATCCAAGCCTGCTAGCCAAACGCCCTCCGCTCCCGGTAGCTCCGCCTAGGTTCTCCGCAGCGATCAAAATGGGATGGGGACGAAGCAAGCCTACTTTATCAAGACTCAACGCACCCTTCACGCTTATCCCGCCTTGTCAGTGTTCATGGGGCGCCGTGATGGACGAAAAAAGGTCTCCAGCAGCCCCCGTGGCGTCAGGGTTGTCTCGATGCATGGCAAAATCTCCTTTGCCAAGTTGCCCTCCCCCCTCTCAATCCGCTCGCTGCGTTTTACCAATGACTCTTGACCCTTGACAGATCCGGCCGTCGATCATGCTTCGTAGGCCGGCCCGAGGACCTGGGCGGTGGGCGATCTACAGTTGCGCGAAGGATCTCATCGTGGAGGCGGTTCAGTTTCTACATGCGTTTTGCGGGTTTGGCATCGTCCCATCACCGCGTTGGTTGAAGCCGATGGCGTTTGTTCCAACGGGCATGATGATGTGATGATATGATGCTCGCTCCCGTCCCGCAGCAACGCCTTGTTGGTCCTCGTCCAAGTTGGAGCCGAGACCATGGAGCAGCCATGGCACTAGGATTCACAAATAGCACGAGTCTCGGCCATGCCAAAACAGGCGTCTGATAATAAACGCCTCCATCCCATCCCATGTTCAGGCTGGCAACTGGGACCTCCAGAGGCTCCAGAGGTTCCAAGTCTCCTTCAAAATGCTCCGTTTGAGGGCTTCTCTCAACGCCCCAATCACACGTGCCCAGTACCTGAGACCTGGTGCTGCACGCGATCAGTAATCCACCTTGCCGAGTTGGCCACTGAGAGAGAAGTCTGAGATTCCGCTCTGTTTGCCCCTTCCCAGTCTCTAGCTTTTGGTGTTCCGCCTCGTTTCTTTTTCCTGTCTCCCACGTCCCTTTCTGGCTTTTCATGCTTCTAGCGGCACCCCCACGAGAATGGATTCGCAGCCCACGAGCCCTCTTCTGCTGGCACCACACCTAGGCTGTCCCGCTACGTATCGTACAGTACATACTATACCCAGACATCATACAGTATGTACTGTACTGTACCCATCTCGTCGATCTTTGGTAGCGTCCGCGTGTATCGCGCACGGGTAACGGGCGAGGGCAAGGGAGGGGCCTTATTCTGCGAGACATGCAGCTTTCGATGGCGCGGGTCGTAACGGACGGGATGGGGGAAAAAGACATCCGGTTGGTATCAAGTACAGCACTGGTCATGTTTTATCCGTCCAAGTGTTGGGGCGTTGAGAGTCCCGCTGAAACGTGAGATTGTCAGAGGTGGAGAGAATGACAAGAACCGCGGCATCTTCCACTTGCCATAAGTTAGACACTTGGGTTTGATACGACACCTGTTTCTTGGCTTAGGCTCGCGGCTTTGCTTCTTGCCGCCAGACGAGGCGTTTGCCTGCGGCACGCTTCGCGCTCTAGGAGGAAGCGCTGGGGGGTCGCTGAGAGAAAACGTGGCTTGCACGAGGGAGACAAGATCGTCCGTCAGCCTCGGCCAGAATGCGTCATGGGGAAGCACACGGATGGGTTGACGAGACGAACGAGTGGGTGAGACGAAGTGGACGATGAGACAGATCAGCTAGGGGGGACGATCGGATGAGTACCTAGATGGACAGAATAAGCGGTTGAAAAGAGACAATTGGGCAGGCAGGTCGAATGAACGAGGTGTGAACAGCTCAATGCCTCATTCCACAGGCCGGCCGTGACGCCATCATCGTTCTCACTGACGTCCGTCGTTGACAACTGACGTATCGTGCCTGGGCCAGTCTCCCCCAACAAGTGTAGATGCCATGTCGTGACGGCCCATCGATAAGATGATGAGGCTCAAGTCTAGACCCAGGCCCGAAGTCTAGGCCTCCCCTGGCGATGCCTTCGCTGGTGGTTTGGGCGGATACGGGTCCAGGTCGTGTCATGTTCATGTCAGAACGGGTCGGGGGTCTAGATGCTAACCGAGTTGCAAAGAGACTTGCTAGGAACACCCAGAAGCCCTTACTCGGAGGTTCAAAACGAGCCTCAAATTATGAAACTATGTACACAGCCTTTACTTGGCAAAGAGCCGGGTCGTGGCATTGACCATCATGGCAGCATTACATAATTGAGCGGAAGCATATAGACAGTCTTAAGTTGCCCTCCACTCAAGGCCGCTGAGAGAGTAGTTGTGTTGTGACGACTCCTCAACATTCTTTTCCCCATGATTTCCTCAGGATAAGTTACGCAATAATATGTCTCCATCCTATCCAATGCCCCCTAAATACATTCATTCAAAGCCTTCGCAAAAACTGATATCCGCAACAACGCATCAAGACGCAAATTCATGTCACCACCCCCATTATTCTTCCCTCCGCGTCTTATTTTAAAATTCAAACTCGGGTCGGAAGATGGAAGGATCCACGCCGGCAACCGTCTTCTCGGCCAGGTCCCGGCGGCCCATCTGGGTGAAGACGCGACGTAGGGTGTCGTAGAGGGTGCTGCTGCGGTTCTGGGCAGACATGCGCTCCAGCGTCTCGTCGACGCCGCCGGCATTGTCGCCGAGGATCTCGTACGCCATGTCGCGGCCCGAGGTCTCAATAGCCTTGTGCATCTCCAGCGCGGCCAGGAAGTGACACGCGGCTTCTTGCTGGCAGTTGATGTTGATGCAGCTCACGCCCAGGTTGTACCGCGCGCGCACAAAGTTGGGTGCCATGGCGAGCGCCTCCTGGTACGCCGCGATAGCCTCTTCGGACCGGCCACTGTTGGCCAGTGTGGCACCCAGTCGGTTCCAGAGGAGGTGCAGCTGCTCTTGCTGGTTAGACGTACCCATCTCTGACGAGTGGAGCGCCGACTGGAAGCAATCCACCGCCTTGTCATAATCCTCGGCACCGTAGAATAAAACACCAAGGCCGACCTGGACGTCAGGGTCCATGTGCTCGCCGTCGGGGCTCATCTGGGCCGCCTTGATAAACAGGTTCGTGACCTTGTCGTGGAGCTGTTGGCGATCTGTGAAGCCCATCTCGGCCGGCGGGTGAAGGTCCTTGGGATTCAAGATGTTGGGATACTTTACCGACAACCACCGCTCCAGGGTTCGATATGCCGTGCTGTCGTAGCCCTCGTTGGTGTAGGAGACGGCTAACCCCATCAGAGCCGCGAGGTTGTTAGGGTCCAGCTTTAACGCCTGCTCCAGCGCCCGGATCGCCGCCGTCTCCTTTTCGTTCTGCGCCTGCGCCGTTCCCAGGTATACCCAAGCCTCCACATGATCCGGCGTCTTTTGCACGGCCGACTCAAAGGCGAGGGCTGCCAGTGAGAGGTTACCGCCCTCCTTCATGATGCGTACGCCCTCTTCGAATGCGTTCTTCTCGTCTCGGAAAAAGTTGTCCTCTTCGAAGAGGTAGTTCTCGACGGCCGGGTCGCCAAGGCGGCCCCAGTCACCCATGCCTTCGAAGTCGGGCATGAGGTTGTTGCTCCACTCGGTATCGAATTGGTCGAATAGCTCTTCGTTGACCATGGATCTAGATGCCTCCTTCTCAGCTTGGACTCCTTTCCAGATAGATTCGAAGTCACCGAACTCATTAGTTTCAGAGTGCAAAGCCTGATCCATCTCGTTCAGCTCGCGCTCCGCAGCCGTCGCCTCAGTCTCCTTCTGCTTCCCTTTGCCCTCGTCTTGCAGCTCCATCTGGGCGAACTGCTCCTCCCATTTGTTTTCGTCGAGCTCGACCAGCCGGCCCTTACCCTTGCCCTCGGGCTGTTGCTGCTGCATGGGTTGTTGGTTTTGGTACATCGGCTGGAACATCGGTTGGCCGAAGCCCATTCGCTGGTTCATCATGCCGACTCCCATCATCGGCCGGTGCTGGGCCATCTGACTCGGCATGCTAGACTGCATCGGGGTCGATAATGAGGAAGCTGATGGGCTATTCAGCTGCTGAAATCGAGAGAACTCATCCGTGCTAAATTGCGCGCCTGGGGGCTTGAAAGCCGACTCCATGGCAGGTTGGCCATTGAAGTCGTGCGCCCACGTCGGTGATGCAGAGTTGGCCCGCATCTGGGCTTCCTGTGCGGGATGGAGTGGCCCGATGTGGCCAGGCTGCATGGGAAATTCCTGCTGCAAGCTGGGACCGCTGTTGAGGAAGCCGTTCATCATCTGAGGGTATCACGACCGCATTAGTAATGCACCCAAATCTGCCCTTGTCTGACCGTCGGTACCTCGTCTTGAGGGGCGTTGGCGCTCTGGCTTCGGAACCCGTTCAACTGCCCTCCGGGCCCTCGGCCAACAAGCCGGTCACGCTGCAGGGTCTTGTCATCCTGGACGTGCTTGTGCAGTTGGCTGAGGGGGTTCGCGGACGTCGAGCACTCTGCGCCACCGCTCAGGAACGACATGATGCTGATTGGGAGGCGGAGACGGTCGATCCGGTTGATTCTATGCGGCGAGGGAAATAGTCAGTGTTCGTTAGATAGATATCCGCGGACTCCGAAGTGTGATTGATAGAGAAGTGGATGGAAATGGGAGGATCGCAACTGGGTTCGGAACGGTCGAGGCGCTTCGGAGTGTAGTCCATGCTCGGCGGGGAAATGCCGAGGCAGACCGGCCGGTTGGTTGACTCGCTCCGCGAAACTGGGCCTCCACGTGACTGCGGGGTACATCGGAGATTCCCAAGACCGGTCTTTCACCGACATTTGACCGAGAAAGGACAAGCGTCAAGGTGAGAGAAACCAGGTGAGCAAGGTGAACAAGGTGAGACAGAGCGACAAGACGTGGGCTTTATCGATAAGGTTTTTTTTTTCTTCCGCCTTGAAAGGCTTCATCCAGCCTCCATTCGACGAAGCCTTCTCCTCGAACGGCCAGCTACCACCAAGCAAAACCACACAAACATGCTTCGTCAAGTGTACGCACCACCCGCTTGAATGCTTCGGCTCTCCAATTCCAATTACGCATGCTAACACTGTCTAGAAAACCCCGCAACGCCCGCTCCAAGCGGGCGCTCGAGAAGCGCGAGGCCAAGGCCATCGAGAACCCCAAGACGTGCCTGTTCCTGCGTGGCACGTCGTGCTCGCAGGTGGTGCAGGACGCCCTAAACGATCTGCATCAGATGCGCCAGCCGCTGGCCAAGAAGTTCACCAAGAAGAACCCCATCCACCCCTTCGACGACGCCTCGTCGCTGGAGTTCTTCTCCGAGAAGAACGACGCCAGCCTCCTCGTCTTCGGCAGCAGCCAGAAGAAGCGGCCCCACACCATCACCCTCGTGCGCACCTTTGGCTACAAGGTGCTCGATATGCTCGAGCTCGGCCTCGACCCGGAGAGCTTCCGCGCCATCGCCCAGTTCAAGACCAAGAAGTTCGCTGTGGGGCTGCGACCCATGTTGCTCTTCGCCGGCACCGCCTTTGAGAGCCCCGTCGCCAACGAGTTCACCCTCGCCAAGAGCATGCTCATCGACTTCTTCAAGGGCGAGCCCGCCGACAAGATCGACGTCGAGGGCCTGCAGTACGTCGTGTCCGTCAGCGCCGAGGACAGCACCGGCGACGGCGACGCCAAGCCCGCCGTCCACCTGCGCGTCTACCTCAACCACACCAAGCGAAGCGGCCAGCGCCTGCCGCGCGTCGAGGTCGAGGAGATTGGCCCTCGCATGGACTTCCGCATCGGCCGCGTCCGCGAGGCCGACGAGTCGATGCTCAAGGAGGCCATGAAGAAGGCCCGCGGCCTCGAGGAGCGCCCCAAGAAGAACATCACCACCGACTCCATGGGCGACAAGATCGGCCGCGTGCACCTGGGCAAGCAGGACCTGAGCGAGATGCAGCTGCGCAAGATGAAGGGCCTGAAGCGCAACCGGGCCGAGGACAAGGAGGAGAAGGAGCTCGCCGCCAGCAACGAGGAGGCTAAGAGGATAAAGCAATAGAAGGGCGATCGGGTCAGCATTGCGGACTTGGAGTTGGGGCGTCTAGAAAAGGTCCTAGGGAGACCATGTCAATTGATCAAATTTCCTCGGGTTGCATCCCATAGAATATCATATATTCCGTTTCGCCTTCAAGTGACGATTGCTGAGCCTAATAACAATCCCAAGTCCAGTTTGTACCATTACTATGAGTTACATTACCATCTAATCCAAAGCCACCACAACCTTCTTGCCTGACACCCCTTCACTAATGACGTCCAAACCTTGCTGAATTTTGTTTAAGCCGTTTCCAACGACCATGGGCTGGGGAGATGTCACATACTCAGCCCTCTGCAGCGCATCCTCCAGAAACCGAAACACCATGCCCTCCTCCGCGTCCCACTCAACAATGTCGCTCCCAAAGACGAATTTGCACCTCACGCCGCTACGCCAGACCTTGAGCTGCATCGCCAGCTTGCTCCAGAGGAACTTGGCAACAAAGGGCACCCTTGGCAGGATCGTCCTTGGGAACGGCCCGGGCGTGTCGATGGATATCTGCGACACAAACTGCGTTGCGCCAGGGATCTGGGCGACGATGTCGATGCATTTTCCCTGCGAGCCTTGACCGATGGCCATGGCGCCTGCACACTGTCGCCCTTCGAATGCGGCAACGATCTTGCTCACGGCGTCTGGACTGTGGTAATCAAAGACATCGACAGCGCCAAGGCGGCGCACGACGTCCCAGCTCTTGGGCGAAGCCGTGGCGATAACGTCATAGCCAGCAGCAACGGCAAGCTGGACAGCATTATTACCAACACTCGTACTGGCGCCCCAGATGAGAATCGTCTTTCCCGTACGTGCCTTGTCCTTTCCGACGCGTAGAGGCTCCAGTGCAAGCTGGTCCTTTTGAAACAGCCCGCAAGCCGCGGTACAGGCGCCAAGCGGGAGAACGGCAGCATCCGCAAAGCTGATATTGTCTGGCAGCTTGGCAGTCAGGAAATCTCGCGTCACCACGAGTTCCTGGAATGCGCCCTCCGACGAGCCTTTGCCTCTTCTGTCCAACCCCAGGGCGATGGCAAACACCCTGTCGCCCTTCTGGAACCTTGCACCAGGGCCCGTCTCAACTACTTCACCAGCAACATCAGATCCCAAGATGAGCGGGTACTCAAGCCATCCGAACATCATTTTGCCCATGACTTGCTTCACAGCATCGACGGGGTTTATGGCGAGGGCATGGGTACGGATGACGACCTCATTCTGTTCAGGCTTGGGCACCGGGGCCGAAAGGACCTCAATGGGAGATCCATCCGGGCGAGTGAGGTAGGCAGCCTTGTTGGAAATGGACATTTCGCAGTGCCCTGAGCCGTAGCGAAAGGAAGATATAAATTAGATTTAGGATATCGTGCTTATAAACGAGAGTTGTTTGTGTCGTTGGGAGATGGATGGAGGGCATCAACACTTGAGAGCCATCCCCATCTGTATTTATATATCGCCTGCGGCAGGCTTGGACTCGGACTCGTCCATGCCTCCATCCTGCCGCCCCGTAACTTCGCATCGGTGTTCGGACTCGGATCCAGAGACTCGCTTTCTTAGCTCACTATCTCCTCCAGTGTCTCGGATATTCTTTTGTCGTAAAACCGTGTGAGCCAGGGTTGTAGCGCTTCTGGGTCTAAGACAATCAACCCCACCCATCCACGCTAACCTCATGCCGTATTCTGAGAACTCCTCATTGGTCTTTGTCTCTAAGATGCCGGTCTATGTGCGTTAATAGCGTCATCAACCACGACCTCAGCCATTGCATCCATCATGGCTCGCTGTGATCTGTCTGTCCGATGCCTGGGATTCGTTCACAGTAGTCCAATCGAATCCCTGCTAGTGCATATTCGGCGCCCATGATAGCCCGTCTCGACCTCAGGGCCCAGTGATTTCATTGCTCCGGCGATACATTGTATTAACTCCTCCATGGTGGTTCATTGCTTCTCAGCGAAAGTTGCTTATTTATTCAACCTCTGAATCCCCATGTCTGTTCTGTAGCATGTTCATTATTGCCACACCGCTCAAAATTAGTAAAACAATGGTGTCGTGAATATGTCGTTGAATGCCAATGCATGGCAATGTTAAAAGGCAGAATTGGTAGGCTGGGTCGTCATCAGCTCAACCAGCTGCAGAGTTGCGTGTCGCGGATGCCTCATCAATCTGGTGATGCGGCATCTATGTATTCCTCAGTCATTGGCATGGGGGGCACTCCCTGAGACTGATTTAACATTTCGGCCATGAGCTCAATGTGATGCATCATGGATGACACAACGCCGACTTGCTCAGGCGGCTCCGTAGCCCAACTTGCTCCCCACACATCCTGTGGAATAGCATTGCCATCCCACAGGGCGATGCGGACGGGCCACTCGAGATGCCTCCACCATTTAGAGCCTGGCTCGAACATGCCCACGAGGCCCATGACCTCTCGGCGAGCTACGTCTTGAAGCCACCACAAGTTATCCATTCGCTTCAGCAGCGCAAAAAAGCAGGCAAGGATAGCAAGGGCACGAGGTCTCTTCTCTTCCACAAGGTCGACAAATCGTCTCGAGACTGTGGCAGGGAAAGCGAGTGAGGCGGCGGAGTAGTAGTTCTTGTGTGCCCAATTGATAACGCAAACGGCATGAAAGTAAGCTTGACCAGTAGCGTTGAAATTATGGGGTTCTTCGGCGACAAGTTCGTCCTCTAGGCCTTCAAGGAGGTGGCCAAAGAAGGAATCCGAAGATCGAGGGTTAAGATTGAGCTGAAAGCTGGGCTGAGAATCGATAACAGCCTTGACGGCGTTGCTACCGCGGATCCATTGCCAGGAAGTCGCCACCACGGTCTTGACTCCTTGGAAAGCATGGAACCAAGGGAGCGGTAGGGCATAACGGCTGTTCGGGTCCTTGGCTTCGACGTCGTCCTTGTTGAAGATGCGAGCGGCCGCGGCCTGGAAGGCGATCAACGCTGCCGTCAGGAACAAGGCCTCGGCATTTTCAGGGGTTATTCCAGAATTCAGCGAGGCGCAATAAGCCGCCAAGGAGGAAGCAGAGTAAGCATGTGACGCACGAACCAACGACTTGTCATCCGGAGACAAAGAGCGGAGGTGGAGAGCGGCGACGGAAAGAATTGCATCTGCCAAGTACGGATAGCCATTCTTGCCTGAGAAGGCCATCTGGGGCACAGCGTATTGCCAAATGTCGTCAGCGACAGGTGAATTTGTTAATAAGGTCTTTGAAGTGGACGTGGTGTACTGATGCATCAGGCGCAATTCCATCATTCTGTCAATTTGGCCGGAGAGCGATGCTGCTACAGCCAGCGATGGTGCGGGGGGATAAATGGGGGGAGAGACAGGTATCGGGTTCGAAGATGTCGCGGCGATCGAAGAAGAGCGTGTCGATGGTGTCTTTGGTGTATTCAAGGTGACGGAGGGTGGCGTCGGAGTCGACGCAGCAACACTCTCGCAGCTGGCGGTTGGTGTGACGAGCTCCCCGAGGACGTCTGGGTTACCGAAGTCGCAAAGAACTCCATGCTTGGAACAGTTGCCACATCTGGGGTGGACTTCATCGCACTGCAGTGGAGAAGAGAAGGACGAGTTAGCCAGTGCCAGGAATGCACAGGAGCGAACGCAACTCGGTTGGTATCAACACCCATCAAGCATCGAAAGGAGAGTTTGACGGGTTGATGGATCAACGAATTGGTGCATTACGGAAGCCCCGGCACGCAGCGGCCTTGGGCGGGTTACGACAAGAAAGAGCATACCTTGATCTTCCTGTTCTTGCACCTGCGACACCCGGCGCGGGACTTCTTGTGAGAGCGACGAGGCGGCATGGCGGAGGAGCGGAGGAGCGGAGGAGGCGGAGGAGCGGATCGAGGGATTTCACGTGCCGTCAACGAGCTCTCGGGGAATTGACTGAGAGGACCCAGGTTAATAAACAGTGCAGTCGCAGCATGGCCGCGGAGGCGTAAGGCCTCGCAGGAGCGGAAGAAAAGGTTGCCGGGGAGGGCGCAGCAATTATGACGGTTGGATATTGTTGAAGTGCAAGTCTCGTGGTCGGCGCATCCAATACGCAAAAGGACGGAAAAGAGTGGTTGAACACTGCTACCGGTCCCGGAATGAGAAAAGAAGGTGTGCGTCGTTGACGAACGTCGAGAGAACGGACCAGGCGACAGGCAGGCACGGACGGATAGCAGGGCGGGTCTTGGAGGCAGGAGCAGCAAAGCAACAAGCAGCAGGTCCGACCAAATGGATGGAAGTGGACTGGCAGGAGCAGTGGGCAGTGGGCAGCGAGGGCAACAGGCACCCAGTTAGGAGAGCAGGAGAGAGCTAGACTGGTAGAGGGCACTGCCACCACGACAGGGATGGTGTCGACGACCGCCGAGTCGGTGACGGAGCAGATTTCGGGGCCGGGGGAAGCTGTGGAGCTGGGGGGTGCAGAAGCCTTGTCTTGTCGCCTCCAAACACGTGGTGGGCACAATGCAGATTGCAGAGGGGTATGGGAGAGCCAGCACAGAGAGGGTGAGTTGTGTCATTGTATGAGTAGCTTATGGGCGGTTCATGGCTGAGTTTGTTGAGAAGTCATGACAACAAACAGAGAGAACGAAAGCAACAGACACAGAGAGATCCACAAGGGCATGATTCCCCCCGCCTGCAACACATCCCGTCCCGGGCTTACGAAGTTATTGTCTGGCTGTGCCTACGACCCTATGTCATACTCGCGCTCTTCTCATCCAACCGCAGCACACGCTCATGCGGAGCCGGGACCATGCCGCGTCCCGACCAGGGCAAACAGACAGCCCGGCCCAGACTTTGAATGTCCCCCATAGGATCAACCACGAAGTTCCCCCCTCCCCGGAAGTTGAAAGCTCAGCAGCACAGGGTATAGTCGCAGAGGACAAGAAAGCTGCCAAAGGGGCATTGGCGCCGTCTTGATTGGGCCGAGGAAGATCCAAGAGGGACAGCACAAGGGTCGGCGGGGGGTAAGGGTAGCCTCCCACACAACAACATAGGGCCAAGACAAGGAGGGCCCTTCTGGCACGATGCCCCTCCCGAGGCTCTGCTGGCGGGCGCCGCGCCGCCTGCGTGGAGTAGCGACCGGGTTGTGTGTGTCCGAGTCGTATCATGGCTTTCCTGCGCTGGGGGGGGTGGCCACTGGAGCCCGCCGAGCGAATCCGTGGGACAGGACGGAGAAGACGGTGAAGGGATTGCACAAGTTACAAAGCCTCCCCTCATCTCAATCTTCCAAATGGCCCGCAAAGTCCCCATCTGCCGGTGTCCCATCCATGTTTCGTCGGAGAGTGCTCCCGAGCAGCCGCCGCTGAAACGTCTGCTCTTGTGTTTTGCGTGGCCTGTCTGGCCTACGATGGGTTGATGAGTGAGACTGTGAGAGGTTCTAGCGTTTCTACAAGGCTGGGCCGAGATGAAGCACACAGCGGGACGAGTCCCACCGTTGCTGCCAGGGTCCATGATATGGCAGCCTGGGAGAAGTCCGTTTTTTGTCCCTGCATCTCCCATGGGACCTTTTTCATGCCTTTTTGACGTTCCCATGCTGCCATGTCTGCCGACGCTGCCACGCTGCCATACTCCCATGTTTATCCCCAACAATGTCGCATCGCCCCAGCAGAAATCCATCGTCATCGTCTGCTCCAACCCAGAGCCCGTGCCACCCACACCAAAAGGGAAAAAGGGTCTGCCCTCTTTTGCTGACGGCAACGTATCTCCATAATCAGAGCTGCAAGGCACCCGAGGCTTCCATTTTGGGATCCGTTCCGGTGGAATTGGCCTCGTGGATTGGGGGGAGCGGAGGGCCAGCCTGTTTGGCCATCCGATTCAATACCACCCACGTGAAGGAGGTGCTGATGAATTCGGCTGCCACCACCAACCTCTAAGTATGTAGTACAGTATCCGTACCATGACCTGCATTGTTCTGCCACTTCTTGTCACGCTGCGAGGCGTTTTTAGCCCGCCTCTGCAGTCGTCTGCACCGCTCGCTCTTCCACACCCTCCCGTCCACACCACCGCATCTTTGCACGTATCACACTGGTTAACGTCCAGCCAACGACATGCCTCCAGGAGAGGACAATAGACAGTTCCCACGCAACGTATACCGAGTATACCTACACCGCAACCTTCGGTGTTAAGCCATGACTCATTCTTGGGCGCCTGGATGCAGTGCAATGCCATGACGCCTTTGTTATGTCCCGGAGTAGCTCGGATGACATTGGTACTTGTGATTTTCCAAGCAACTCTGTGTCTCCTCCCCTCTTTTCCCTTTCATGTCCTTCACCAGAAGGGTGTTTTGCTTCCCCTCACCCAACGGGACAAGACGGCTTCTTTTTTTGGCACATGACTGACGCATTCTGTCTGAGCCTCTCATCTCCTCCTCCCTCTTTCTGCTCGACCCCTGCAACAGACAGTCATTCAAAGAAGGGAATTTCTAACTGATTCTCTGCCTCACTACTATTTGTATGCTCACCCCTAAGGCTTCGATTCGACTTACATAACAAGACGATTGACTAATCCACCCGTGATTCCACACCTTCCAATTGTACTCTAGGTATCGGCTCTTCCGCGCATCTCCTCACACCCCCTCCATCTTTGTAAATGAGCCGCCTCTTGCCGCCACGCTGGACGACGCCAAAACTTTGGCACGGCCTGACACATGGCTCCAACGCTTCCATTCTCTCAGCGACACCCCGAGACTATTTTTTGCCTTGTACCCTTGCAGGTTACCCTTTCTTTTTTTTTCCCAGCGAGCTTCGCGCCCATTCCGCCCGCCGTCGCATCGCACCACGATATGGTAAGCAAGAGCGCATTTGTCAACGAGGGCGCACCACAGCTGGTACCACACCTCTTTTTTCGCCTGACAGTGCCGAGTCGGATCTTGGACGCCCAGTGGATTCGCTTGGCTCAAGTCATGGCCTCGGCTCAATGGCGAATGACAAAAAGGGATTGCCCAGAAAAGGGAACCATGCCATGCGCCCTTGGGGCCACCTGGATGACCCGATGCGCGACGTTTCCCTGGCGGACAATCGTGGAATCTCGGCGTCATTCTCTCGTACATGGCAAAAGTCCTCTCTCTCTGCCCCGCGGTGGCAGATGACGAGAGGGGCAATCGCACGCCGCCTTACAAATGATATTTTGAATCAGGTCTGGCGTAGCAGACTTGCAACTCCATGCCATCCACTCACGACCCAGATTGCATATAAAGAAGCCCAATTGTCTCGTGGATCCCTCTCCCGTCTACGAACAAAAAAAAGTAAAAACCACACAAAAAGCCCACACGCCCCCAGCTCTTTTTGCCAAACGCCCCCCCGTCGTAGCACGGAGCCAGAAGGTTTTGGCTATCTTCACCCTTCCGCTCTTCCCAGACCAGTCTATTTTTCTTCCCTTGTCGAAAAGCCAGTTCTGACGTGATTGACTAAGTTTGGAGCTTCCCGTCATTCTGGGCCGGCCTTTACATACCTCCCTAACTGCGTATAAAACAAAAGCCCGCCTTGGCCTCGTACACCATCCCGCCCTTGGATCGCGCAAAGCGAGACGCAACTGACGACGAACAAGTAAACCGAGCCCCCTTTTGCGCGAGCCGAGCGATACTAGCCGCATCACCGAGGGTACGAGTGTGACTAGGCGCCGAGGAGTGCGTCTTGCGTGCCTTAGTTTTACATAAAGTGGGAGAAGGTCCCCTCGTACTAGAACGGGATTTTTTTTTTCCCATCCTCCGCCACCACCCTCTCCAACTCGAGTCGACTCAGCAGCTTCAACTTCCCTCGTCTGATCGATAACACATCAATTCCTCTTGGAACCGCGCATTGGCTATTGTCTTTACCATCTTCACACCCAATCCCGTCTAAATATCTCAAAATGGCAGGTCTTCCCCTCCTCACATCGGACCCCGTGGCCACCCCGCCTCGACCTCCGTCGCCCGTCCACTCGTTCGGCACCCTTGCCGTCCACGCCGGATCCCCGCACGACCCCACCACCGGCGCCGTCATCGAGCCCATCTCGCTCTCCACGACCTTCGCCCAGACGGCCGTCGGCAAGCCCATCGGCGAGTATGAATACTCGCGATCGGCCAACCCCAATCGCACCAACTTCGAGGCCGCCGTCGCCGCCCTCGAGCACGCAAAGTACGCCCTCGCCTTCTCCTCCGGCAGCGCCACCACCGCAAACATCCTCCAGAGCCTCGCCGCCGGCAGCCATGTCATCTCCGTGTCCGACGTCTACGGCGGCACCCACCGCTACTTCACCCAGGTCGCAAAGGCCCACGGCGTCAAGGTCACCTTTACCCCGGAGATCGAGGTCGACATCTCCGAGCACATCACCGACGAGACCCGCCTGATCTGGATCGAGAGCCCCAGCAACCCGACTCTCCGTCTGGTCGACATCCGAGCTGTCGTCTCCGAGGCCCACAAGCGTGGTGTGCTCGTCGTTGTCGACAACACCTTTCTCTCACCCTACGTCCAGAACCCCCTCGACCTGGGCGCCGACATTGTCGTCCACAGCGTCACCAAGTACATCAATGGCCACAGCGACGTCGTCATGGGTGTCGCCGCCTTCAACAGCGACGAGCTCAAGGAGCGCCTCACCTTCCTCCAGAACGCCATCGGTGCTGTTCCCTCGGCCTTTGATTCGTGGCTCGCCCATCGCGGCCTCAAGACCCTCCACCTGCGTGCCCGCGAGGCTTCCACCAATGCGACCGCCGTCGCCCTTGCGCTCGAGGCCTCGCCTCTTGTCATCGCCGTCAACTACCCCGGCCTCGAGTCCCACCCCCACCGTCACATCGCCAAGAAGCAGCACCGCAACGGCATGGGCGGCGGCATGCTCTCCTTCCGTATCCAGGGTGGCCACGCTGCCGCCGAGCGCTTCTGTCAGTTCACAAAGATCTTCACCCTCGCCGAGAGCTTGGGTGGCGTCGAGTCTCTCGTCGAGGTCCCCAGCAGCATGACCCACGCCGGTATCCCCAAGGACCAGCGCGAGGCTGTTGGAGTCTTCGATGACCTCGTCCGCATCAGCTGCGGTGTTGAGGACGCCGTGGACCTTAAGAACGACGTCCTCCAGGCTCTCGAGAAGGCTGTCACGGTGTCAAAGAACGGCGTCAATGGCAATGGTGTCAACGGCAACGGTGTTAACGGACAATGAAAACGGAGAGGAGAAAAAAAACTTGTTTTTTTGCGATGATAGAAATGATAGAGTTATGCATTTTTTTATGACATGTGATGAAATTTGGCTTCCAATAGCACAAGTTAGAAAAGGGGCAGGGAACGAACAAGCATGGCTTTCAAGTCGTCAGTCATAGCAACAGGAAAAGAGGATCGACTTCACATATGAAATACGATGGATTACTTGACAAAAGCAAGCTATTATTATTCAACGCTCTAAGTCTTCTATGTTTACTTCACATCCGGGTAAATTAGGTTTACGAGCTGGCCTTGAGGAACCCTTCTAGAAGTTCCTCTGTTTCGCCCTGTGACGACGACCTACTCATCCTCCATCGGCTTGTCATTATTCGTTAGGCATAAAAAGGTTTTCGGTAAACTCGTTGGCCATGCTGCTGCCCGCGGTCCACTCGTTCCTTCGGTGGTGTATCTCATTCATGCCCTGGCATGCCGTCTCCGCGATAAAGTGCAGCTCATCGAGCGTGTTGGAATTGCAATTGGGGAATATGCCGTCGATGCTGCGATGCCACTCGGAGGTGGTGTTGGCGACGGCTGTCTGGTATGCGTTTGTGTCATACTCGGTAACCCGGGGTGCACGGCTCCGCGGGTGAAGCTGGGCTAGGGGGGCATCGTTCTTCGAGTCACGGGCGAGGTACTCGACCGGGTCCCCGTTGGGCATGTTCGGCTGTCGAATGCCCATGACGACCTCAACAAAGCGTTGTGAGATGCTCCGGCCCAGGCCGCAAGGATCGTCAAGGTCGAATTCAGCTTCTCCAGCGACGTCTTCCCGGAGGTAGTGGTCATATGCCAGGAACGACGCTCGACAAACGCGCAGGTGTGTTGCCGTAGATCTCAGGCCCATCGCAATCCAGTGACAATCCTCGGCAGGGCGTTGGTTAGGCAACCCTACCCAGAGCACCTTGGTCGAATCTTCGTTCCAGTCCTGCGATTGCTCCGTCTTCAGATAGACCTCGTTCAGATAGAGCTCCTGAAGTGTCGACCCAAAGTTCTCCCCCACTCGAACCATAACCTCGGGAGATACCTCGATTCGCTTCAGCTCGAGACATGTCAAATTAGACAAAATAACATGTGGAGAGGGCAGGGACCGCGCTCGCCATTCCTCCACAGGCATCTGCCACGCCTTGGTCAGCTTCAAGCTTCGAGGGCGGTCGTCGTGGTCCATCCCTATCAGACACAGACTCTGGAGAAATTCTGCATTCTCCACCAGGTTCCATAGACAAGATCCAAATAATCCAACGCGCTGAGGTTCGCTTTCGTGTCTTCGTAACGTCATGATGAGGTGTTCCAGTACCTCCAAAACCGCCATGATATTCATTACATCGCTGGGGTTCAGCCAGAGATGACATATTGCGATATCCGTCACGTTTTCCAGTACTAGGGTGTTTAGCTGCGCCGAATCTTCTTCGGGACGATTGGCAAACGCCTTAAGGGTATTGGCAAGGATCATGGTGGCGGCCCTGCAATGTCGGCCGACGAGCTGGAAGGGGAGGTTAAGACGCAATCGATCGATATCTCGGCAGTTGAACAAAAGATCCTCGACTCTTCGGTAGTAGTCTGATTCGGTAAATGATGTCTCGTTCATGCAGTACTTTTCGTGTAGTGTGCGACAAAAGCCGGTCATGGAAGGGACGCGGGCGAAGACGGTATCGAGAAACTCTACTTCTACTATTATATGGTCACGTTAGCTCTCAATCGATACTCGGTGGTAACATATTTTGGAAGCACACACAGTCATCCCGCAAGACCATGAGATCGATATATAAGCTCTTGCAATGGTAACCGATCGTCTGTAGCGCATCGACTCGCGGATGCGCCTCCCCACTCGTCTTGCTCAAACGTGAAAACTCGAGGTCAAGCGTGCGCAGAGCAAAGGGCTTGAGTATCTGGTCGAATACTCGGCAGACGAGACGGAGCTGGAGGACGTTGTTCTTGGGGCCACGGCTGACACATTGGTGCAGGATCGCGTCGACGAGCTCTCGCGGGAGCTGGTCCATGGCGTGCTAGAGGGTCGGCGTTGGGGATAGACAAAAAGGTCAACGACATTCGCAGTGCATCTGTAATGCCGGCATGACATCGGCCAATTTCGATAGATCGCAGCTTTAGTTTGGCGGTGACAAGCGAGAGCGAGAGCGGCCAGATGCGGTTGGAGTTCGCTGATGCAAAAGAAGGGATGGGATGGGATGAGGAGTGGTGTTGATAAGTGGTGGTCATTACTGGGGCGCATAGTGGAATTCCAGCGGGCAGCTTGTCATCAAACATGCGTCTAGGGACCACTAGGTCCACTAATTGTGCCAAACACCAAACCCCTGCCCGCCTGGGCAGCTTCATTCTCTCTCATGTGACCTACCCTGGAGCCCGTAATGCCGTAGCAATCGACCACGAAAACATGCTCACGCTGTTTTACACATCGAATTACACAGGCAACGTGATAATTTCCTCATAGTCTCGCATTGCGTCATACCAGACAACAGCGTTGGAGTTTAATCAAGAGATTCTCGCTATAAATCTGAAGACCATCCGATCAAGCAGTCGTTAATGAAAGAATAGTCGAGCACACATTCTCAACGATGTGGGAGACATGTTCAACTATGTCATCGAGTAATTGCTGTAGTGTGCCGACCAAGCCTGTCCTAATCACATAGCTTAGTATTTGGAAGAAGAAAATAAGAAAAAGGATTAGATGGGAGTGGATTTGATTGTGACTAGTGAAGTGCTCGCAGACGCTCGAGAACAATTAGGTGCCCATGGGAACTTGCGATACACACACAACTCATAAGACGATCTGCCGTGAATCCTACTAGCGCAGTTGAGAGGTGGCTAGCTTTTCGGCTGCGAATTACAGTGATCTGCCTAAAAGTCATGTTCTACCCAATGAGCACCCTTTCGACAGATAGCAGACGGGCTGCTCCGGAAGTCAATAACAGTCCAGGGCCAGACCGATAGATCTCGTTAAACACTCACGTATTAACGACGGAATGCATCCGATCTCATCACAGCTGTCTGCCAAGTGCCAGCCTCCGTCGCGTCACCTCCTGCACGTTGAAGAGGCACCCACACGTTCCTTTACCTTCCACCCTCACCACAACACTCGAGACCACGCAGCAACTTCACCGAAACCTCTATTCTTACTCACTCACAGCCGTACCAAATCATCAGATATCGCAAAACTCGAACGCAACTCATCATGCTCTACTCGGGAATCAAGTATCTTGTTCTTGGCTTGGCGTGGCTTCATGCCTCGCTTGCCGTCCAGTCATTCTCTCAAGGTTGCCAGCCCATGGACGCCCAGTTCTACAGCGAGGACGCAGTTGGGTTCTACTGCTTCCCAGAGAACCCTGACTTGCTTGCCTTCAGCTACGCGTATTCCCTGTGGGTATTCCGCCCCCGGCATGTTTGGGCCCCGATACTAACCTTTGTTTAGAATCGAACTCCGACACTGCATTGCGAACAATCGCGGCTCTCTCGTAGCCTACAATGAGTGAGTTTCTCGAGCATATGCCATGGTCAGCGGACACGGGGAAGTACTAACCTTGGGAAGCGGCAACTACCACGAGTCCTGCGAGAACTGCATCCTTGAGAGTGTCCGATCAAATGGATACCGAACTTGCTATCTCAAATGCAACTGCTACGGCGGAAACAAGCAACCCCAGGAGACGGTGCTTGACCTGAGTAAGATACCCATCCAATCTTCATGACTCACGCACTAACATTAGAAGACCAGGTCCTCTTCAATGACAACGGCCGCCTCGCGTGCTTTGGATACCGCGGATCCCAGGACAGGGCTTCCCCGGAGTGCCACAAGAACGTGGCATGCTCAACTGGACCACCAAGATTGACGCCTAGAGCTGAACCTACACGAGACTCGAGGTTGTGACTGGGCTACGTCAGGCCGCATACCACGGATGGAGAACTCTGGCTGGTCAAAGAAGCAATTTTATCCTCCTTGGTATTAGATGCGGTGAAAACCTCAAGAAGTCTCTTCCTGAATGGATTAGTGGGTTGTCATAACTGATAGCAATCATCGAGGATAATACGGAACTGTTGGCGGCAACAGTCCCCGGTAGGGGAGAGATGTGACTTGCACTCAAAGGAGCAATATTCTCCATCTACATCCATAGCAGCCCGCCAGGATTTGCCGAGTCTTCAAGAGAATGTAGACGAATTGAGCTGCCAGATGATGATTCGGTCCACTTTGTACACGCACGCACTTGTAATTGAGTTGCTTCTTCAGCAGACCGGCACGGGGTACACACCTAAGCGCTGATGACTACCACGGCACTCGGCAGTCCGAACTGAAGCGCAATTCATTTTTGCTGGCCGTCCACGCCTATCAAACAAAGCGACAGGACAATTGCATATCCGTTACTTCAGCAAGACGTGCGCGTGCGCGTGTGCGCCCATTGCAGGGAGCGGCATCAACATCGTGACCTGCATGTGCAAAAACAAAACGCCTTTCGGACGGGCGTCTGCCGAATTGACAGAAATACAAACAAAACAGGCTTGCTTTCTTGATTGCCTGGCTTCCCGAATTTTACACTTTGGACTAGGCGGCTACTGTAATCGCGATTATGCCTACCCTCTTGATTGGGATTTATCTGTTCCAGCAGGGTGTGCTGAAAGGTTGAATACTAAGGACACAAGCACGTGTGGAGATTCCATCAACTTGAGGAATTGAGGACTCCAGCCGTCAAGAGAATGCTCGGTCATTGAGGGTCTGGGCCGGTGATAATAGACTCAGCCAAGAGCGGTGAAATGGTGCACCGAAACTGAATCGCATGTGACTGTTTCCAATATATTTTAGGGTTAATTTCTGTGTGCAGAACAACCTGCTTCTGAAGCGAAGACCTTTTCCAGGGGCATTCGTTTATCTTGTCACCATGCATGGAACAAGTCCCGGTGCCCATTGCCGAACTGAGCTTCTTCTCTACGGCCTAGTCCTCAGTCTGCCGCCTCACACTTTCTTGGTTCCATTCATAAACTGTCTTGGCAAGAGGGCGGACGCATAGTCCTTAACTGATCATGGTTAACAACACCTCCTCAGCTTAATAAGTAACTCGGCAGTTCCCTTCCTTGCATGGTCAACCCGCATAGAGAAGGCATAATTATCTGCTGCGTCCGTTTGTTGCCTCCGTAACTCTATTCTAGTACTCACTCCCTGAGTGTTTCGCAACCTCAACCTTAACTGGATCCATCTTGTTTCACTCTCTTTGCTTGTTTCATCAAGTTTGAGTTGGGTTTGGCCACACAGTCACAGATCGCTAATGGGTCTGATGTTCGATGTGTGTCACTCTGTGCCCCCACTGAAGCGTGACCCCTCAGCGGGGTGTATAGTTTGCATTCAGCGGCCAGGACATCAACAAATGGGTAAGATGGCCGAGTGGTTAAGGCGGTAGACTCAAGCGTCAGCTTGCTTGCCAAACGCAAGAAAAATTCTACTGGAGCAATCCGCCTGGGTTCGAGTCCCAGTCTTATCAAGTATTTTTGCTTTCCAGCGAGAGAGAAAAAGAACCTCATGTTCCTTTTTTTTTTTGGCCGTTTGTACCGTACCAACAACCACACACCACACTCTCTCTGTCTGACTCACGATATACCTTGACTGACTGCTCACTTGCTTAGAGAGGCAGGCAGTCGGGGTTGACAAAGACTGCAAAACGTCAAACACAGTAAACAAGACGTTCACATGGTTACTGCTAGTTCCTAGACACGCACACCCGCCATCTCAACATTTCAAGCATGGCTGCTGGGAGTGGTTGGCTCACCATGACGATTACCACATGCAGCAGGTAATGCGGACGGGAGGCTGGTAACAGGGGGCAACCCGGCACAGGAGGGCCGACTTGGTTGGGTCACTATTGCACGCCGTTCCTTTGGTCGCATGCGGGGCACAGATTGCCATGTATGATTGGTGGCAGCTATCGGGAGCTCGATACGCAAGCTCCGCGACAGCTTCTGTCGGATCATGATGGTACCCGTTTCAACTTTCGAGCTCCAGGTATAATGAATGGTCCTGAGGGGAAACGAGACCCATGTGTGGCTTTGGCCGGGCCTGGAGGGGTCGAAAGTCGAAATCCAATATCCGCTTAATTCTCTAGCGATAACGGGGAATGAGATGAATGAGAGGAGTCGCATTCATTTGAGAGAAATGAGCGGGTGAACTGGACAACGGAGAAAAAAAAGTTACAATAATTGGATGGGGCGGCGAGGTGGAAGGGGGACCATTCCGGTATCTAAAAACTTTGTGATTCGTGCCACAGTCCTGTGGACTACGAAAGGCAGGCCAGTTACATGTTGAGTGGGCAGCGTGCCAGGGGAGATAAGGTGTTTCGACTCCTAGTCGAAAAGGATATGAGGTGATGGTGCGGGAGACACGGCTTTGGAATTTGAGTGTGGTTGAATAAGATGAGATGCCCAACCTGGCCATATGGTCCGGGGCATTTGATTCATCGTCACCCTCCCTCGCTCAAGCGACCAGTTGACCCTAGAACCGCTGAAGGCAGGCTAAATTCTTGGCGAGCGGGCGGGCGCGATAGGCCTGGACCGTGGTGAAAGATGATGATGCCGAAGGGCTTGTCGGGGTTAACAGAGGCAAAATGCCTCTTTCCTCGTTGCCACTCGCCGGTGGTCCCGAAGTTCCGCAGGCGCGGCACAACGACCTGTAGGACCCAGCCTCACATCAAGAGCTGGATGGCATTACGGGGCGCGCAAGCGGACCTTGATGCAATGTACACATTGAGAAGCCTTGCTTGCAATGTCGGAGCCAACCAACAGTAGCAATCCGTCACGCAACGAACCAGAGCGGTCTCGACGTTCGGCCTCTGATTGCTGAAAGTTGACAAATGGTCGTATATTGCCCTTCGCGCCTCAACCATGCGGCAATCCGGGTGGCTGCCAAGATGGTCCGTGTCGATATCCATCACCACTCTGGAGTAGGTGACAAGACAAAGCCAATGCCATTGGCCCGCTGACAGCTCTCTACGCATGTCAACATGGAGGACTTGGTGTCGCTCGGCCGGGCTGGGATGGAGTGCGTGAGTCGTGACGTACTTGCAGGGCTAGAACCGGGGGGCTTTTGCGCGTGTAGATAGGCGGGCCGGGGCGGGCGAGGAGAAACGAGAGAACGTGAACAACGATTACGAAGGACCGAGGGCAAACATGGGACCAAGTTCGCTGTTAGCGTGATGCCGAGACTTTGCAGCAACCCATGCGTTGCGTTTCTTGGCGTTGGTGTTGCTTGGCATTGCGTTGTGTTGCCGCGCTATCGAAGGCGGCTTGGTTGCTGGGTTGCCCCCAGCCATTTTGCACGACGACGCTGCGGGCTGCGGGCGACCTCGTGTTGCCAGATCTCAAACCTTGCGACTGGTGGACTGCAGACGGTGACGACGACGGCAATGGCCTGCAAGTAGCTGGGACGAGCGAGAGGAGGGTGTGTGCTACCTGGATTTTGTGTGTGTGGGCATGCATTTCGTACGTACGCGGAACGAGCAGCCTGACGAGATGTCTGGGCACTGGTATCTTGTCTTGTTGAAAACGGGAGGCCAACGGGTTCAGTGGTCCAGTGGGTGTCTATTAGTGGATACTTCAGGTACCTAAGGCCTGGTAAGTGCGTGGGACAGCGGACTGTGGGCTGGGGGGACAGGCGGGGATCGATGATGACAGGGACTCGACGAGCCTGGTGTGCGTCGCAGCGATCCGAACCGGCCTAGCTCTGTTTAGTCTTGGTCTCGGTCCTGGGTTTTAGCGTGGGAATGCGTGTGCATCGTACCTTTTTCTTTCTTTCTTTCTTTCTTCCGCCCATTGATTGTGTCAGTAGTACGCGTAGGCGCAGGTATGGCAGCTAAGATAGCTGGTCGGTAGCTAGGCTAGCTACCCAGATGAGCTGGTTAGTTCAGCTGGTAAGCAATTAATTAGCGGCGAATGTCTGAGTGCTGAGTGAGAGGGCGCGTGCCGGCCGACTCAACCGGCCGGGTCTGGAAGCATCGTTCGTTACAGCATTAATCAAACCGAGGCCGGCCACTTGCCCAGCAGCTTGCCAGTGCCAACTGCCTAGTGCCCCGAGTTCGACCCGTGGTTTCCTTTTCCAATTGTCTCGCTCATAAAGCCCATTGCTCCCGCCCTTGGCCCTGAATCCCCTCGCCCTGTCTCTTCCCTGTTTGCGTCTCCCTCAAGCTCCAAACGTGCCACAGAGCGCCTACAAAAGCTCCCATTCCGCCCGCAGCTAGCAATTACTCTAGCATATCCAAGTCACTCCACCACAAACAACATCACAAAAAACACGACATCGCCGTATCACCAGCATCATCATACCACCAACTCACCGCCAGCAGCTCTCTTTCTCGTAGAGCTCCAACACCCTTTATCTCGCCCTTTTACCACTCGCTGTCTCACCAACCCCAGATTCGCGCCCTTTCTCTCGCAAAAATGCGCTTCTCGCTTGCTCTACTCGCTGTTGCCGCCGGTGCGGTTTCCGCCCAGGTCGCAAACTACACCAGCTCGCTCAACATGACCATTGACCCCAACACGGTCGAGGCCCAGGAGCGAGGTATGTACCAACGCACCCATGCTTCACATGAACCATTTCGCTGACTCTTGACATAGCTTCGTGGTGCCAGGCTCAGACCAACACCTGCGAACTTCTCTGCGAGAACAACACGGGAGACAACAGTTGCACCCAGGTAAGCTATCCCTCACTGTCCCTGCCCCAATCTCTTTGGTTCTAACAAGGTCTTCCTGCAGGCCGACCTTTCATGGGAGTGCACGTGCGCCTCCAACAGCTCGACGCCCGGCCTGCAGTACTACACTCAGACCGTCCCGACTTTCATCTGCGAGGAACTTTACTCGCAGTGTATCGCCTCCAACACCGGCAGCGCCAGTGACCAGCGGGAGTGTACCTCCAACATTGGTGACCTCTGCGCCACCCAGGGCCCTCCCGACGTCGATGACAGCGAGGAATCTTCGAGCACCACCGAGTCTCAAACCGCAACCGCCTCTGCCACCAAGTCTTCAGGTACCTCTGAAGCAACTGGCGAGTCCGTGACCTCGACCTCGTCTGACGGCTTCGCTGCCCCTACCATGGCGCCAGCAGGCAAGGGTGCTGCCGCCGCAGTTGCCATTGGCATGCTGGCTTACTTGGTTTAAACGACAGGGCCGTTCGGTGGGCCGCGATTGACAACACCACCCAGATCCCAGCATCCCCACGTGCCTGTGGGTGGTCCCGTCGACATCGAGACTCTCGTCTCCGCGATGCCCCAGTTCGCTTCTCTGTCACCCTTTTTATTATCGAGCACCACGTTTTTCGGCACATGACACTATACCTTTGATGAGTTGAGGACCCGACGATAGGAATAACGTCTAGCTTCGTTGGAGCTGCGGCGGTAAGGAATGGAATCCCCAGTGGTTTGATTGATTGATGTATTGAACGCTTCATGCTGCGACTTTTGCATTATTTGGTGTTACGCTGCTATCCAAGCAGTGGTTGAGGAGGGCGTATTGCGTTAAGAGGCATCTTTGTTTTTTGTTTTTTTTTATTCCCAATCCAATCATAGCAAGAGGCGAAGTGGAGTAGGAAAACTTGATTGAACAAAAGAATTACTCGGCTCCATTCACGCTATTTACCCATACTGGTCCCTGGTGAAACTGTAGTGCATGATTGTTTTCACATTTGTGCTTCGCGTCATTGTTGGTTCTATGCCTTTATGTTACTGGCCATTGATGGATAGAATCTTGTGTCTGTTTATTTCGTCTGGCAGGTTTCAGTCTGTTGGGTTCAGTCTGTTGCTTCGCACAGTTTTCGATACCTCTAGAGCTAACAATTGTTGAAGCTCCAAGGAACGACACAAAACAGGATGATGTATGGTAGCATGCGATATGAACAGCTAGCCATATCCTCCACAAGCTCCGTCGTCTTACCTTTGTAGTTGGTCGGTTCTCGCGAGTTCGATTTCGGCATCAACTAACCAAACACCGACTACAACGACAATCGCCTCAATCCTCTCGCTTAACATTAAAGCTACACACACCTTTTCAGCAAACATACAAGCACGGACTGTACCTCGAGAAATACCCTGCTGAAAACATGTTAGTCTATCCCGAGAGCATTTGTTCTCGCCATCGTCGCGATCCTCCGGCTCCGCATCTGGCATTGAGATGGAAAGTGCCGTCATGGGCATATTCTTCTCGTTTCATAGTCGAAGTCTGCGTTAAGATTGCGTTTCTCACTGCCGAAGGCGCTACAGATGGTGTAGATTCGTGAGTCTCGGGGTCCTTGCGTCCACGCCATAACCGACGTTTCCTCGGCCAGGTGGTCGATGGTCTTGGACAGTTTGGCTTCGAGGCGCACTACAAACGTAACCTAGACGAAAGGAACGTGTCTAGGTACCTTGAACACGTAGGCTATCGCTCATTACTCGCCAGTCGAATACAACGAAGCGGGCGGCAGCGGGCACCAGTAGACGAGGATGGACCCGAAGCCTACAGCATCCTACGCCTGCGAAGAGGACTTTTCCATCATGAAAACCATGGTAAGCCTCATCACTACTCACTTCAGGACGAGTGCTACATTCTTTGCGAATGTCCGTCCACTTTAGTAATGGCCCACGCCGCCTGGACTTCCCGGTCGTTCGTAACTTAGTGGCTTCGACTTGGGCCGCTGAGCCCCAGCTCTCAGTGCTGCATTGCTCCGGACCATAGGTACAGTTCGGAGGGCGGGGAGCACCGTATGTATATCGGTGTGTCATTCGCAACACTGGAGATGTCGCCAGGTGTTTGGGATGTGCAAGAAAGATTCGCGGTTCGTCCATAGCTTCGACCCATGGACGTTCCAATGCCCTGTAGAGGAGGATGAGTGCCCGAACTGTACATCCCTCGAGCCATTGTGCGAATGTGATGACACCGATTGCAAACTTCGGGGCGAGACAGCTGACGGCCAATGAAATTTCTCGGAAAATGAAGTTGATACGCTAGGACGCGGCCAGGGACTGTTGCGGTGTTGATAAAGAGAGGCTTGATGGGGCACATCAAGCGCCATCAACCAGTCCGAGGAGGAACCCAGTCTAGGGTTCGCAAAATGCTCTCATATACATCGCAACCCACCGGGTTATGTTCTTATGGACCGTAAGCAGAGCCTCAACCGAAACTGGGAAGGCCAGAACCCAATCAGAACCCCCGGTCATGAAGGCGCAGGTCGGCAACCTGTAGATGGCTGACGAGGTGGGAGGAGGCGCTGTTCAACCACATGCTCTTGAGCCACGGCCGAGCGAGGCTGCAGATGACCAGACCGAATTGCTCCACGAACCTTGAGTGGGTTTCAGTGAGGTGATGAACGACGTTTGCGGCTGATCTAAGGGGTTTATCGATTCTCTGCAACGAGCGTTGCCGAGGTCTTGGGGAACCTTTCCGGGTTCGGACGGGAATGCTAGGTTGTACTATTCTGGGCAGTTCCTCGCGGGCTTGATCGTCCACCCATGGCCTTGTACCTTGGATTATCTCGTTATTGCTTGGTTATGTCCCATACTCGTCTCTCCTCTGTTATGGGTGTATCCTCCAGGGCCTCGTTCAATATCCGATCACAAGCCCTGCAAAGTCGATGCGGTTAGTTGAAAGATATAATTTGAGTACATTGCGATTGGGGGAAGATTTTAGTCGTCTTGATACATTGGTTTTTATCTATCTAAGGGCGAACTACTAACTCAATTGTGGTGATGAGAACTTCTTTATGAACTGATGTGAACGCCACTAGATATATGTCTAGGAAGGGTGATGATGCAGGGCCATCCCACATATTGGCATAATGCGATTTCCTCTCTGAAAAGCATGATCTATATTTAAAACCCAACCACAATATACTAGAGATGTCCCCACGCCGCAATGTGAAGTGCTTACCATGTGGTATCTCCTAGAATGGAGTTGTCAATTGAAGGGAGACCTACCCTAGACCACATCACGACAACGAGTTCACTCGAGCTGAAAACAACCCTCGATATTTGCCCCCTCGATGTTACCATACCATCCCCGACCCTGGAAGAACCCCCCTACCCTAGACAGCAACGGTTGCAAACGGTCCAAGTTCCGGACCAAGTACACTCAAACAGAATAGCACCGATGCAGTCACCTCCGGCTGGTGGCGACGACCAATACCTGGTCTATCTCGTTCGACTAGAAAAGCGCTCACCGTAACCGGCACGGGGGCGCCGAGTTGAATCGCCAGCCGTTCCATCATGTCTTGGAGGGGGTTGCTTGGAATTATCAAGGCTCCTATAGCGTGCACTCTGGCGGTGTGTTGCATCGTCGACAAGGCTGGGCTGTCGTCGAGCAAAATGGAGCATCTCAGCAGGTTTGCAAGCTCCGTCTAGCGTGCAATGTGTTGATGGCCAAGCAGGCCGGATGCCTTCGTTGCCGGATCTAATGCGTACGATTTTTTTTTAGTTGGCATCCTTCCCAGGAATTAGGTGCATATGGGACTGAAGCTACAAGCGAACCGGACATTTCATGATGCTGGGCAACGAATATCCCGGAACAAAGCTCCTGCAGGTCATCCAATCGCAGCGGCGAAGCGCACCTTTGCCCGGATCTAGAAGATCTCTAGGAGTCGACGGCGGCATTTGAACAAGAACTCTTAACAGGTTTGCTAATTATTGTGCTTCTGTGAAGCCGCGCGGAGCCCAGCCAGGACAGGGAGGCAATTTGATACAGGCGATCGAGATGCGAGGCCACCCACAGCGAGGCCAATTCTAGGACTCAACCAGCCGACCCAGAAAAAAAAGAGCAAATAATACTGATTCCTGCCCTGTAAGGAAAAAGGCTCCCGTTCATGGTGGCGAGGTGTGTGTGGCACGCGTTGTCTGGCTGCAAGTTGAGAGAGAGTAAAATGATGAAACACGCTTGGGCCGGAGTGGGTGAGAACTACTGTCGACTATGAGGGGAAGGTTACATCTCCAAGTGCTAAGTGCTGCACTTGCTGGAGCGAGGTTCGTGGTGGTTGGGTGGCTGGGGTTCAATTGACTCGCGTGTGCAGCAAGGATGATCACTAGTACAGCATTTTTCTTTTCTTTTTCCTTCCTTGATTAGTAGTCGTTTGCAAATCCAGTCTTCGTACTCCGTACGTCTGTCATGGAGGCAGTGAGGTCAATTACTAGGTTGAGTGAAGGAGGACGGACCAGCGCCATCTTGGGACTTATTGATAATGATTGGTGTTGAGCGGTTTGAGGCCCGACGACCGGGCCATGTTTCGTGACCTCGCCCTGAACTCCTCTCTCTACCTCCGGGCTGTTGCGCCGCCTATTCAAGCACCCAAGCATGGATTGGCTGTCAGTTGCGTATTGGCTCTGGGCTCATGGCTGACGGCCTCTCTCATCCAACCAACCAACTGTGACTTGACGGCCATCCCTTCCACGACGAACACACGGCCGCATCCGAGGCCCTTCCGTCTCAGCCCTAAGATAATACTTGGCACCATTAATCCTTAATGGCAACCATGTCAGATATCACCCCGATATCACACTGCCAGGTCATCAACCCAGCCCCCCGCGGGAACGGGAAGACGGAAGCCCGCGTCCCAGCCCAACGGGAGGCGAATGATAGAGCCCCGTCTTGCAAAAAAAAAATGTTCCGCGACGAACGACACCCGGCAAAGGACGACTCTGCGGCCCGGCCGAAGCAACTCAAGAGGCGGCCATGCATCCATTCGCTGGCACCACCCGCGGCTTGCAGACGGTCTCGCTCGAGGTGATTTGCCAGAGCATCCCGGCTCCGTCACGGCGGGCCGTTGCAGAATAGGAGGGGGGTGGCTTTTTTGAACCTCTGTTCCCCCCCCTTCGCCACCGCGTGGGAATTTCTTCCGGATGGCATTGATTGCTCGGTGTGCGTCTCACACCCGGCAGTTGCGTTGGCATTTCCAAGCCCGCCCGAGAGGAGGGACAAGGTCACATAAGAGGTGTGTGAAAAAAGATTGAGGCTGAGTGAGGCACAATCCCGACACCGCCCTTCGGTGCCCGGGACCCTCGCGTGCGTGCTATGTGTTTTGGACATGGAGCTTCAAGTGTTTTGGTATTATTGTTGTTGTGACCCGACGGTGTGGCCTTGCTGGATTGGACCAACGCGCGTGCTGCGAGGGAGGGAGAAGCATGAAATGCATCGTGAAGCCCGAGCAATCGCGGGTGTTGGCCGTGTCATTGGCCGCTGCAACGAGCTCGAGGCAAGGGAGAACTGCGTGCTGTGCTCGTGCGTGATGCGAGTGTGCAGTGCAGCTCGTACAACCGACATACATGCTGCACTTCTTACCTACAGTAACATGTATTACCTCGTGCCAGGTGGGTTGCGTAGAATCGCGTAGCAAATAGCAGCCCATCGTGATGCTGATGACGATGCCGATGGTGTTGCTGCTTTGTATGCTGCTATTGTGGAAGGCGCTTATTGGCCGTCTACTGGGCAGTTGAGGCCGACGAACTGCAAGGACGCGTGCTGGAATGCTGTGCCCTTGCTCGTCTTCACCTCGACGCGTTCTTGTTGATACCGTACTCAGTCAGAAATTGATGATCTTGGCGGTATGACGTCCCCAGAGACACAGCCCAAGATCTCCACGGGAGGGAGCCCTGTACACGTCTCAAGATCTCCGAAGTGGTCCAGGTTCCTGTTTCGAGTCTCAGACGTCAAGCCACCACCGGTAAGAAAAAAAATTAAAAATCACTCGAAAAAGTGCCAATCGCTGCCACTTCCTCCTCTAAAGCCTGGGGGCTATGCCGCAGCGAGCTTAGCTGCCCGGACGCCCAGGGACCAGGTCGCTAATCGCCTATCCGCAGGGTTATCCCCTGTTAGCCGCCCCGGTTTTCGCTTGTAGCCCGCCCGCAGTTTGGAGTCGCTCTCTTCCTTCACGCCAGAGGAGAAAGAAAAGAATTGGGGCATGTTGCCGTTTGCGACGACGAGCATGAGATAGAGATGGAGATATAGGCTGACCTTGTTGAACGCAGGAGGCTGGGCTGCGGCTGCAGCTTGCTTGGATGGCGGTAAGCCCGCTGATATCAAACAGATGGAGGGTTGGCAGGCCGGGTGGGACAGGCAGATGCGGCAGGCTTTCTGGTGTAACACAGTTACGCAGAAAGGCCCTTTGCCGCCATCTGGCCAGTGGTCTGGGCCAACTGACACTCGCGGTTTCGCAAGGACAGGCTTCACTTTGTTGCTGCTTTCTCTCGTGTACCCGCAGCCGTGCTTTGCCTTTTGTGCATGTCTCATGGCGTCATGTCAGCAGACGGAGATGGACGTTATCAGTATCCTTCACGGCCGAACGTGACCCCGTCAAGTGAGACTCCATGGATTGAGGTGCATGTCTCGAACGCAATGGACCAACCACAGCATTGACCACCGGGCATTCGAGAATCACATAATCAGCGCGACATTGTCCCGGCGCGGTTATACTGACGCGGGGAGGGGAGTTCACTAAGAGAAGATCAAACACCTTCAATGTGAGATACACTCTACGCGCTGTCTTGGTGTAAGGGGGGTTGGCATTCCAGCGCGGTGAGCACGCCTGTTCACCGCAGCATGTGTCCACCATGACGGGCGCACCCGTACAGTCCCTTACAATGGGGGTGTCGTTTGAGCCGGCGGGGAAAGAAGCGGGACGAGTGGAGGTGTCTCTGTTTGACGACGAGCGACCTGCTATTCAGTGTTGAGGGGAACCTCAGAGATGGCATCATCCAGATGGCCCAGACCCTGTCCTGTCCTGCGAGATCGAGGCGCAGAGAGGATCTGGGCGGGGTTGCTTGCCCTTCATTCAACACCCAGAGTCACACAAGATACGTAGGTAATTATAGACCAAGGGTCAAAATCAAGGAGGAGGCATTGCCTGCCAGCAAGCTGCCGCGAAAGGCTCGACACAGTTGGTTGTTAGTGCGGTTCTGTTCAGTGCAACGTCCGTGAGATTCTGAAGCCGGGATTCCCCAGGCATGCAAGCAACATGCCGTGGGCTTCATTCCAAAACCATGCCGCCTGTGCACATGCGCTACTGTCGCTGGACGACGTCAGCTGGGTAGGACGAGGGTCCGGGATATTGATACGCGATGCTTCGGCGTTATCGGACCTTGCCATGGATATCATCGGCTGCCTGACTGGGATATCATAACGTCCTCCGTTGAGTTCCCGCCAACCACCACCAGCTTGGGAGAAGGATCTTAACTGCCTTGAACACACTCGCCAAAGTTCCCATCATGCGAGCACTTCCATGATGCCGAACAGACGAGGGGCTGAGCAGTGACAGTCTGGGCCATGTGCCATTGGAGATTGGATATTGTCTCGATTGCAACCCCTCTTCTTCATCCCGTATTCCGTAGGAGGATGGCACTAACAAACTATAGACTGACGATGAAGAGTTGGGTAACACTCACACCTCCGTCACATTCCCTTCTGGCAAGAGATGTCGAGTGTAATTAAACTTGTCTTCAGCCTCGCACCGCTCTGGGGTTAGAGAGTCCCCGTATGACCGCTAGAGGTGGACGAACGTCAGGCCGTTAGCTGACAACGTGACGAGCTTCAAGGGCGAAAGAAGGGGCCAGTGACGGATCGTGAGCTGCTCCTTTGGGCGACGTGCAGGTCGAGAAGCGGGGTTGCAGCTGCAAGTCATCGTGGTCGGGTGGGAGTAAGGCAAAGGGGGGGGAGGAGTGAGAGGGGTGACATTGCACGGCTGTGATACGAACGAGGAGTGCGAGGTTGGTTTGTCATGGGCTGAGCCAGTGAGCAGGCTGCGATGTGAAGCGAGAGCCTATTGCAGTATGGACGACGAAGGATGGCGACGATGGCGACGATGGAGTTGCCACGCAAAACGGAAGGTCAAGCCAAGCCCATTTGGGTCTAACAGCAAGACCAAGCTCCGTCCGTTGCAAGTTTTGGGCCTTTGGAGATCGCCATCATCCAGTAGCGGCAGCAAGATGCAGCAGTAGCAGCAGTTAGCAGCGGCAGGGTGCCTTGCATCAGAAGCACGGGGAGGGGGGCGATGATGGGTCATGGGAGGAGAGCTATGGACCATTCGCAGTCGAGATGTGCCTGTACCAAGCGCCAAGTTTCAGTGGGCAACACCATCTCTTTGGGGGTGTCGCGAGGTACTCGGGGCCTAGCATTGGATGAGGTAACGGGTGTTTCTTGGCGTTGGGGTGGGAGGGTGGTTGGTATTTGGCGGTGATGGTGGTACCGTAGTGGTGGTGGTGGTTTTGGTGGTGGTGGTTTGGTTGAGGAGGCCGAGAGGCTGGGCTACTTGCACTTGTCACGCAAAGAAGCGGTGTATCGCGCACTAACACGATCCTCACACACTCACCCACGCACACCAGCACAACTTCTCCTGACAGTCCTCCGTTAGTGCACACAATCGTCAATCAGCTACGGGGCCGTTTTGCTCTAGTCTTACCCGTAGCCTCGTCCGTTTTCTCCACTCGCTCCAAGTGTCTCACTCTCTCCCTGGGGGTATTGGCAGCCCTGGCAAGCCGCCATCCCAACGTAGCCCGCACACGCCGGCTGGTGGTCATGAGGACAGAAATTCCATTCCACCCACGTTTTCTGGGACAGGGCAGGCACATGCGGGCGGAGCTGGTGGCAGGCATGTAAGGATTCAAAGAGTGAGTCCCCTCTGCCGCGTATTGTTGAGCGCTGGGGACGAGGGGTACGCAACGACTGAAGTGGAGATTCTTCTTCCTTGGTACATGGAGTAGTACGCACTGTAGATATGCGGTCAAGTAGTGCGTACGGAGTAATGGGCCGGCCGTCGATGGCACATGGAACGGACAATGGGCATCTTCCCAAACATGGCAAGTCGAGCTTGGCCGAGCATTAAGCGGCGGCCGAGGCGTCCACCAGCCATGGGAGCTAAATAAGATCGGAGGTGAGCCGTCCCGTCACAAGATGGGCCTGTCGCGGGCTTGCTATCATGGAGGAAGTGGTCCAAGCGAAACACGCCAACTCGTATACTTCGAACCGGCCAAGGGCCAGCTTAGTGCATGGCTTGCTGCAAATCATAAGCGAAGGGAACGCTTTCTCTGCCCCTTCTTGGTGTTGAGCCAGCTAGCCAGTCAAGAAGTGAGACAGGGCGCTTGGGCTTGGCGTTCGTTTCGTTTGGTGCCGTGCAATACGCCTGGTGGGCGGGACGCAGCGGGCTGTGAAATCAAGATCGGACGAGAATGCGACCGTACCGCGTCTAGCAGCCGACAGCTGAGTTGAGAGCCCTGGACACCGTTGCAACCGGACACGGCACAATCTCTCTCGCTGGCGATCCTTCGGCCCTCTGAATGGGATGCTACCTCAAACCAAGTATGTCGCAGCGTGCCATCTCCGACAAGGCGCTGGACATGGGAACGGCTGGACGGACACTTGACCAGACTGCGGAAACGGTGAGATCCGATCGATCGCACCACATCATGGCCAGGTTCCCGCTCTCTGTCGGCGTATTTCTCTCTGTCTTTCTCTTGCACCGAAATAGGCCGAGGTGCCGCCCCTCCCCTCCCGCGCAGTCCCGCCGAGCGGATCGGCGCGGGTTCAATGTCTTGTGTAGGACGGGTCGTTTGCCAACCGGGATCGCCTCTGGGGTTTGCGGCGGGAAGGGGGAGAAACAGCCAATGCCCACCGTTTGCGGATGGCGGTCTGCGCTGCGACTACGCAAGGCCGCTCGCTGTCTGACCCGTTGAATTATCCGTAAGAATCGAGACAATCGGGCGAGCCCGTCACTGTAACTATCCTGGCTTCTCGACATGCCTGGCCGTTCGCCAACACTGATGGGCCAAGTGACAGCCAACAGGGCAGGGGAGCCGCCATGGGGCGTGTTTGATGTTGCATGTTGAGATGGACATGGTTGGTGGAGGTATGAACCAGGCCAGGGATATGGAAACAGTCCACCTCTGTCCACCTAAACTCCAAGGTACGTACCCTGCACACACTTCCCGTCGCCTCGAAAGTTGTGATTTCATCATCGTCATAATACAACATTACATATTAGACACATGCCTGTTCTCCTGTTGCCAATGTGTCGACCGCAGTCTAGATCACGGCACAATGCTCACCCGTCGATAACCCCAGGAACCAGTCTTGGCCGGGCCGAGTCTTTTTCGCGCCTTGTCTCGCCCACAAGCCTTGCCGTCTCAAACGGAGCCGCTATGGAAACGCCAACGGCCTGGAAGCCAACCACAAGGCGGCGGTGACGGAGCTTGGCCAATGGCTAGTTGACCATCTTGCTGACCATTATACCATTCAAGCTGAGATGGGGCGGGTTGACATACGCCACTTCCATTGCTGCGAGCTCTGCTCGGCCTCATGCGAGTTGAGGCGCAACTAGAGTGTGCCAGTGGACGGTATTCCATACCATTGCCAAGTCGACTAGTTTAGCAAGGCCAGGAACGGATGGGCTGGGGTGCACTAGGGAAGGGGAAAGGAACCAGGGTATCGGGGTTCGCTCAATGAGGCCTCGCTCACCACGATGAATTAGCGACCTAAACCGTCCACGATTGAAGTGGAAGTACGGATACGGTCAGGAACCAGCAGGATTAAGATGAGATGAGGTTGGTGCATACTACGTACGCAATTATTGGGTGGTTTGGAAGTAGCTGGAACTAGGTCACCCATGATCATTTGTCCATCATTCATTGCCAATATACGCCCAGATGGGTAAGTCGGCGACGGGCCGTCCTCTCTTGGCTGCTCCATCGACTACAACGGGCAACCCAGAAGACGGTGGGTGGCGTGGAGCGGGTAGATGACCATGATATCGCCAGATGCAAATGCAAATGTCTGGGCAGACGAGATGTGAACGACCCAGACCGGTCTATTGCGGTGCATATGTCTCGCCATCACACCCACCCGAATCGCATCGCATCGTATCGCCATCCGCAGAACAAAGCGGAGAGAGAAGCACCATAGCGTGCATCCCCAGGTGATGCGCAAAAAAGGAAAACCGGGCAAGTTAGACACGCAGTGGGCGGGCTGATGAGGGGCCAAAAGGAAAATTGGAACAAACCCTTTTTCTGATGGGAAACAAGTTGCAGCAGGAAAAAGAAAAAAAAAAGTCACCCGGCAAAGGGGAACCCCAGATCAGCATGTCGGCCGTTTCTTTTTCTGCAGCTTGCCCATCAGGAACAATCGATTTCTGGCCTGATGTGGGTTCGTCCCACCGTTCCCGTCGTTTGCTTTTTTTGTCAAGTCGAGTCCCATTTCCCACGTATGAAGCTCAGTTCTTCATCGGGTCGGTTTGTTGTATCAATCGGGCAGTTTTTGTCAATGAAATCATTTCCATCTACCGACATTGCCGCTGCCTACACCAAGAGGCGGTCGGGTAGTGGTTCGGAGCGCGATTTGGAAACCGGCCGTGTTCGCCTTGATGGGCATTCCGGCCGATGCTTGACGGGGCTATTGTGCCTGGTCCACCGTCCCGTTCGTCTATTTTGCCGTATAAGAGCTTCACCTGTGCTTCGAGGGCCCACGAAGGGTTCCAAATGAGCCCTGCGAGCCGATTACGGTGGGAGGCCGTGGGGATTGCGTGACGGGCCGTGGTCATGGATGATAAAGTCTGGGACCTGAGATACGGACGGCAGTCAAGTGGTGCCTTGCCTCGGCCCATCCAACACTTTTATTCTCCGCACCTCTCATCTCGTCGTGGAGGGGGGCGTGTATTGGAGGTCTGGCCAAGGTGACTTGTAATAGTAATGCGGTTTCTTCGTGTCTACCCTTGGGCCCATGCCTATCTAGACCGCAATCACAAGCGAAAGGAGAGACGAGACGAGACGTGGTCATGTAGCGGGGGAGGAGGGGCAGGCCATCAACATGCCCTGGTGGTTTGATAACGATGGGCCATGACGACAAACTGTCTCTGGGCGACTCCATCGTGCTGCGTTCCAATATGATAGAAGCCTGGCCCTCAACTCTCCCTTGCAGCTCCATCCTGTCAAGGAACATGAACTGTCAACGTACCCCGGACGCCAATGTTGGACAGGAACAACTTGACAGCTACGACGCACGGATGAGCACATGAACCGCACCCAGGCCCTTTTGAGACCATCAGGCGCTGGAAACCTTTCTTTTTTAATAGGCGGTTGAGCGTGTACGAAGCACATTGTCTTGAAGTGCTACACAAGCCAAGCCCTTTCTAAGTGAGGCTGATGCTGCTGCTCATCGACGACATGCATACGTGTCTGAGACTCATTGGGCTCGAACGGCCGTTGGACGACTTCCGTTCCGTTGAGGCAAAGGCGAATGCGAGGGGGCTGACATGAAGGAAGGGGAAGGCTGATCTGATCTGATGGGCAATGACGGGCAATGATGGGCCGGGGGTTTGAGCCGGGGGGGGGGGGGGATCGTCTTGCGGAACGGAATGTGAATGTCTTCGGTACCTGAGCTTGTTTGGGGAGTCGAGTGGAATTGGACCCATTGGGCGAGTGTTTTCAGGAATGATAGTTCAGGTACAGGACGCGGCCGGAGGAGGTCTGACCTCGGCCACCTACACACGGCCATGACCAGGAACCGGATCAGGAAAATGGTTCAGGAACCGGTCCAGGAACAGGAAAAGCCGCAAGACAATGATTTGCTCGTCGAGATGGGAAATCGCTCGAACTACGTAGGTACCGGCGTGGACCCCTCAACAACCAGAGGACAATTGACTCCCATATGCGAGCCTGCGAGGCCGTATGCGGCCCATCTGACAGACCGACGGCGATGCCATGCGTGGCAGATGCAGCTACCAACCAATGCCCGGCGGTCTGATATTAAGGGCTGGGCGAAGTGAGGGATTCTGACATGGCACATCAATAGTGCTGTATCGGCTGTGGTATCGCGAGTGCATGCAGGTACTTGGGGATGGCTGGTGATGATGCGTTGTACGTCTAGTTGACCGCCGAGATGGACTCCCGGTCCCGGATCGGATGGAATCCCATTCTCTGACGGATACATAGCATAGCATAATATAAAACACATAACGTCGTGCAACACCTAAGAAAAGGCCGATTTGGCTGTTGGGCGGTGATCGTCAGGCTCTCTTCTCTCTGTCACCTAGCTCCAGGGGCGGGCCACAGTGGGGTTTACTGGTCTACTGGGGATGAATGGTTCGGCCCCTGGCCCCGGGTGGAGGAAACTTGGTCCCTCGGCTGCCCCTGGCGCGCCACGTTCCCTGCGGTGTGCTGGGTCTGCCGGTCATGGCGCCATGCCGTTAGTTGCACCAGCGGAGACGTCGACCCCCTCAGAAGTTCAGAACGGCCATGTGAGGTGCCCTAAACCAGCCGCACCAGCGCGCCGTTCTCCCAACTGGAGCCCACTGTTCCCACTGAAAAGCCAGTGGAGGGACCCAACCACCATCGAGGGACCTCAGCTCGGGGCAAGACACGCAGGCGGTCGCGTCGCCATCTGGCCGTCTTTCTTCTCCGTCGAGCAGCCCACACGCACCATAATGCAGGGAAGCGTGCCATGTAACTGCGACATGCCATGGGGACACCCAATGGGCGAGCGGTAGACGACCGAAATAGATGGGACTGAGGCTGGTTCTGCGGGATTATTTCAGAGCCTGAAGAATGCACGCTGCACTGCGACTGTCGTGCGCTGTACATGGCAGTAGTGCACTGGTGCTGCACTCGATGCACTGCTGCCGGTCTGGCGTTTGGCCGGCCGCTGGTTCCAGGACCCTTTTTTTCCCTTTTGTTCTTTCTCCTTTCCTTCAGCCTGGATAATCGTAGATGGTGCCTCGACTTTTGGCCCATGCCTCTCGTCGCAGCTCGTCTTGGAAACATTGGCAGTACGCGCAGCCCGGATTCAGCTACAAGCCAAACCTGCACGGCCAAGAGCCATCGCTTGTATCGTGTATCATGTACTCCGTATCATGTATCGAGTGCTGGGCTTGTGTGTGCAAGGAACAAGGCACAAGGCACAAGGCACAAGGCACAGGTGCAAGGCCCCTAGGGCTCTGTTGTGGTTCCCCTCGTCAGTGATCAATCCTCACCTCACCCACTTCCACGCTTCTTCCACCGCTCCACACGCCCCTGGCAGCATTCTCTTCCCACACACCTTCAGCTCCACCACCATTCACCACCATCCTCCTCCATCCTCCTCCGTTTTGTCCTGTCGCTCCCACTAAAAACTGTCACTCTCTCCCACACAATGCTCAACTCCGCTCCTTTGCTACACTCCTCTGCAACACCCTCACACCCTCCATCCCACCCCATGACGCTGCCTTCCACCCCCCCTGCCTCTACGACTCTTCGCCCCATGTCCGTCCTGTCCCTTCTCCCCCAGTCCAGTCCAGAGCTGCCGCATGCCCCCAGTCCCTATATAGCTTCAACACTCCCCCGTCCTTCTCCCGCTCCTGTCCCGCTCGGCTCTGCTATCCCCAGGGCGTCCCGTGCCTGGCTGACATCCTCCTTCCTTCCTCCTTCGATATCTACCGAGAAGGACGGCCGGACCGAATGGGACTGATTGCTTAAACTTGTTCGCCTCGACACCTGTGCTGCAAGTTGAGCAAGTCAAGTCAAGTCGTCGTCAACTTGAGTCGATTCGATACTGAACGATTCTCACATCGTCATCTGCTCGCCGGCTTCGAATGTTTGTCTCTCCTACTTCCATCAAGTTCCGTGTCTTTATCCCAACATACCCATCCCGCCCCTCGTCTTCTATGTGGCAACCTGAGTCGGTGGCTTTGCAAATGGCATTGGACTGCTGGTCAATTACATAAGTCTGGCATGCAGCTTGTCGCTTTCACCTTAAATAATTGTTTGAACTCCTTCACCTTCTACATTGGGAAGAAACAATGGCATGAGTAAACTACGATTCGAATAAGCACGGCAGTATGGACGGACCTGGCAATTCGACTAACACGCCGCCCTGCTGCAACCAACATTACACTCATCAATTCTTTTCATCTACAGATTGTTCTTTTCCCATGTTTCAGTCATCATATCTCATCATTTCAATTGAATGAAACCCTTGACTGACCAACAAGTCTAGTTACCATCTCGACGCGACGACTTCAGTGACGTTGCGGAGCAAGCCAAGTCCTGGCTGGAAAGGCTACACCTCAAGTCACTGTCACCCACCTACTACCATTCGTTGTATTTTTTATCATCTCTGGCCCGCGACTCGTTGGACGGCAACGCCAGTTCTCTCTACCGAACCCAAGGAGTTGCCATTGTTCTCACACATAGGTCGTGGCCTTGAGATGGCAAAGACACCATGAACGACTCCGAAATCAAGATTCTCGTCATCGTTTTTGCGACAGTGGTCCCTGCAGCCATCGTCGCCATCGTCACTACTGTCCTTTGCCGTAGGTCCCGACAGCGCCGTTTCCTTTTCCTCAAGAGGGGCATTACTCCCATTGACGACGAGGAGATCGAATCATGGAGGACGGACAAGTCAGATGAGAAGACCCCCTTCGCTCAACCGACCTTTTCCAGGGCTGAGGAGCATCAGCTGGACCAGGGCTTCCAGGGCCACCAGCGCCAGCAGAGTTCTGTTTCTATCCGCAAGCCTCCTAGTGTCATTATCTACCAGAATGGGCAGTCTCGCGTATCGGAGGAACTAGCAGCACACACCATCAAGCATAAGCGCAGCATGGACGTGCCTCCCACCCCAGTCCTCGCTCGTGCTCCCAACTCCCGCCCTGGCCTCACCGACGAGACTGTCCAGGGCGATGATGCTTTCGTTCCTACACTTAAGCGTCAACCCTCTCGCCTGGCAAAGCTTCCACCTACGGCCTCTCGACAGAGTCGCACTCGCAACTCCCGCAGCAGCACCGTGAGTGTGGTTGGGCATCATGATCCTTGGCATGGACACTACCCGGACAAGCACACCTTGACCCGAATGTCTAGCGACTACCTTCCGCGGGCGAACCGGTCCCTCGACATGCGGCGGCAAAAGCGGGTGAACTCCATTTCGACACCCCCACGCCTGTCCTTTGATGATGACTTCTTTCTGGGCGGTCTCTCACCCCGGCCTCTGATCCGCAAGTCAGAAATCGGCCGTGCCATTGGTTGAGATTAAACAAGCGATATAGAATTCCTACCATTTTATTGACCGACATTTGCAATGTCAACCGATATGAAGAGACAACGGGTCTGACAAGACAACGGCTTGTTTCAACCCCCATGATCCCCTCGATCCCTTCGGCCCCTCCAGCCCAAGAAATGCGGGGCCGAGGTGATCTCCGAAGACATGTTTCAAACCATCAGGGATTTTGGAAGGGATGATGATAGACTCCATGCGCTCGCACTTAAGGTGCCGAGAAGGAGATCGAAATCTCCCGTGACTCCAACAAGAGTTGTAGCTCTACTACGGGCCTTCTCTCCGAATGAACGCACGCACACGCACATGCACGCATGCACACACGCACACACACTCACTACATGGATTCTTCAGCTGTCCGGTTTGTTTTTACCCTTCTTGAAGAAGGAAGACGGCAACAGAGTTGGTCATGCTAGCTGCTATGACCCCTTCGATGTCTTGAAGGATAATGATTGGACGGGCGGCGCCCAATGGCTGGGATGAGGAGGCTTTTTGTCATTTTTGCATTTTTACGACGGATATACCCCGAGATTCTCCTTCTCTTTTTTTCTTCTATGTCATGGTTGTTTTCGAGCAAGCGGTATGAGAATAACAGAGACCGCCTTGAGGCTCAGAATGGATGGAATGTGCAAGGACCAAATACAGTCATAACCTTGACAAGAGGGGTCTACATAGATAGTATAAAACTCCACACCAATAAAGAAAGGGACCGGCAGCGAGTAAGCTTGCCTACCTCATCAACCTCAATTCAATGGACTCAATTCAATGGGACGATAAAAAGCAAACAAGTCGCGATTACAACTCTCTCCCCACTCACGTGCATGCAGCGAGGCCAGCCAGCACAGGAAGCTAAAAAGATCAGAGCGAATCACTGATGATGAAGGACTCTTGATGGGATGTTTCGATGACGGCGGCTTAGTGTTTGATGGGAGTGGGCCTTGAAACGGGCCGCCGACGGGACCACACAGGCGCGGGGCCGCCCGGACGAAGGAAGAGCCCGAATCAAATGGGCAATGGCAAGGGAAATAAGATGATAGAGGTGTAAATTCGGCGAAATGTGCCTCATTTGTGCCATGGGAGGAGGTCAAGGCGTGGGGGGTCGGGATAGCGGTTGTTTCATGGACGGAAGGGAAGAGGAAGCTATGGCCATGGACACGGACGAGGAGCTTGAGATTAATGACGTTGCGAGTTTGTCATCCGTGTCGCATTCCATTGGCGACAGCTGATGAATGGGGAGCTTGCGTGGAGATTGTTGAACTCGGCAGTTGCATGTGGTGACATTTGGTTTTGATGAGGGATCACTGGCATTTTTGTGCCGGTTGTATAACAAGGCGGAGGGAAATGAACGGTAGGGCGGTAAACTACAGCAACGTTGATCTATGTTTGAGGTCTAGATGCAATTGATCACCAAACTGTGAGCACCGTTTGAGACCGTGCGGTATCGGTCTCTCTAGCTTGGGAAGCGGGTTACTCCCAAATACACATGGAGAGGCAAGAGGAGGATATTTATGGTTGTCTGTCTTTGGATCGGGGATTGTCAGAATCAGAGAACCCGGGTTGAGAGGCTGAAATAAATATGAATGGTATTTGAGCATCCCCAGTTGGATCTTACGACTCTTTTCAAGAAACATCTCTATTTAGCAGATTGTGTGGTTGTAAAAAAGCACAATGGACTCATCCTATCCATTCGGGGGAGTCATTTTGGGTGAGGTTGAATCAAGGTGGCCACTTAACGCGCCTTCCCTCCACTCACAGCAGGCCATTCGCGTCGCACACACGCAAAACCACAGACGCGCGCTTCTTGACAACCCAGCTGGCAGAGGCCGCTAAAGTAGAAACATCCATCGCCAAAGCCTCCAAAACTCGCCCTACCACGCCCACCTCTTGGAACGACGCCCCTTTGCGAAGAAGAGAGAAACAGAGTTATCTGGAGAAGGACTGATTTGCTTAGGGGTGACTACGGGTACCGCGTGGCATGGTCTTCTCGCTCTGGGATCCCCCGACTGGAACTCTTGTGGACGGATTGACGGATTGACCGAGTGGTCGTCGCATCTTGACTCAGGGGCCTTGAATCTGCCTGCCGCGCCTCGCACACGTCCTATTCGTGACGTGCAGCTCTCCACGCTCATTCTCATACCGTACGCGTGAGGGAACCCCGTCATCAGCCGCAAGCGTCGCCACATCGTCACCTCTTCATCACAACCGCCCGTCATGCCTCCGCGCAAGTCCACGTCGCGCAAGAGCGACGTGTCGACGGCGCGCACTGTACCCGTCATCGACGCAGAGCCCAAGGAGCCCACTCCGGCGTCTGCTGCCGACGAGTCTGCCGTCGCGGATGCCGAGGAATCATCAGGTACCCCCTCGGCTGAGAAAAAGGACAAAGACAAAGAGAAGGACAAGGACAAGGACCGTAATGAGGCCATTGCCATTGAGGTAAGCGTTTGTCCCTGGCCGTCAGGAGAGGATGGATGAGGGGATAAGACAGGAATTGGTGTCTGACCGCCAAGAAATAGGATCTCACACTGCCAAAGTCCATCATCACAAGGTTGGCCAAGGGCGTGTTACCGGCCAACACTCAGATCCAGGCCAATGCCATTTTGGCTATGAGCAACAGCGCCACCGTATTTATCAGCTACCTGGCCTCGCAGTACGTTCCCTCTCCGCTATGCATCCACAGCTCATCCATTTAACCTGTCTCGCAGCGCCAATGAAATCACTGTCACCGCCGGCAAGAAGACGGTGACTCCCGCCGACGTCTTTAAGGCCCTCGAAGACACCGAGTTCTCCTTCCTGCGCGCGCCCCTCGAGGCTGAGTTTGCAAGTATGTTCTTCCATGCTTCCCTCATGACCCCCTTGCTCTTGGGGTAGTGCAAAAAATGCAGAACCACGACTGGCGATCTCATCCCCCCTGGCTGACCACATCCCTCTGTAGAATTTAACGCCATTAGGACCGAAAAGCGCACCTCATACCGCCAAAAGGTACGGGCCAAAAAGTCCGACGACCCGGACACGTCCATGGCCGACACGTCGCAAGCCGACACCACGCTGGCCTCGGAGGCCTCGGGCCCGCGCAGCACCAAGCGCGCCCGCGTCGACCCCTCGGCGGCCACCGCAGACGTTGAGGACGACGCCGAGACGGAGGATGAGGAGCCCGTGCCGGAGGACGATGACGACGACGACGATGTCGTCGACGATGAGCAGGAGGAGGACGATGGCGAGGGCGGGGCGAGCGGGAACGAGACGCAGGATGCGCTGGAGGAGAAGGAGGCTAGAGATGATGCCGATGAGGCGTTGGACGGAGACGAGAGTGATTGACTTGCCACCAACTCTATTGTGTGCATTGTTTTGCATACCTATCTACCAATCACATTACCAACCACATGACCAACTATCCATCGACAAAGTGCTCGCTCACACACAGACACAGAGACATACACACACTCCCATGAAAAGCCACCTAACCAAACTGTAGGACAAGCATCCTGCAGCCCAACCGTCCTCGGCCACTTCCCCTCCCACACCATGCTCGTACAAATATTAAGAAACACTGACACTCCCAATCTCAGAACGCGTGCTTCTCCCCCTCCCTGTCCTCCAACTCGAAACGGGCTCCCCGGACGCCACGTGCGACGGTTCACCTTCCGAACAAGCCCGATTCGCTCGTGGAGCGCGAGCGCGGAGCCTCTCGTAGAAAACCACATGGCGGGAGGGCCGGTGTTCCGGGGGGAAGAAGCGTTGCACGGCAGGGTTTCCGTGTTGGCGCGGCGCGACGGGTTGAGACGGGATGAGCTGGTGTTGGACAAGAGCATGCTGAAGAACAAAACAAGGTTAATTCACGTGGCCCCTTTGCTTTGGGAGGGACACGATGCGGATCAAGAATGCGTCGTTGTGACAACTAGGTACTTAAGTCAGTTGGACGACATCTGTATGTCTTCACATGAACATGGCTAGGAACTCGGAAGACAAACCCCCCGGCATCCAGGTTAGCCGGATGCTGTCACATACTGAGCCATACACGAAGGCGTACACACAAAGACCCAGTTCAGTTACACGCACGACAAAAGATGCAGTGTTGTAGAAGATAAAAATATCGCATTCGAAGATATGAAACAAGTGCTTCCCTATTGCCTAACCCAACCCATCCGTCCCAATGCCAACCACTCTCGTGACAAGATGAAACCCCAGGGACCGAGAGATCCATGTCCCATCCGCACAGCAAACGAGCCACAACAATGAAAAGCCCACGTGGAGCTAAGAATTTGACCAAGATCAAGAACAAACAAATCAAGCTTGACAAGACAATGAATCGAATGTGTTGGTGATAGAACCGCTGGTGAATGCTTCAAACTTGCTCAAGACCCGAGGGATGTTGGCCGAGCAAGTCGACCGCACCTATGAAGGCCATCCCCATCGCAAAGCCCTGCTTAGTCGTAGGTAGCAAGCCACCTCATCGACGAGACCCAAGCTCGACCGAGGGGGCGCCGAGCATGTCCAGTCCACAGTCGTACCACGTGTCCTAGTGCCAAGAATGAAGAGTCGAGGAGAAGAACGAATCGAAGAGATGACGTGGTATCAAAAAAGCCCGGTACAAGATGCCTTGCATTAATATGCAAATGGCTGCCAGGAACTCACAAGCGAGCCGCCGATAGAACTGCATCCTCGCAAAAAGCGTCGGAACAAACTCATTCTTCAAACCTGAAGATGCCTCCAAACATGAGCAGAAGAAGCGAATGTCAAAAAGGAGAGATGAAATCAAGAAAACCACAAAAAGAACAACCAAAAAAAACGGATGCTGTGAGCTATGCCCAGCCCCAAAAAGCCACCCGGTTCGAACCTGACGACGAGACCCGTGTTCCCACCACCCGACTCCTCTATCCCATCCAGGCCAAATGCTACAAGCAATATCAATGAACCGATGGTCCACAAAGCACATAGCCTCTCCACCAATGTGTATGATTGGGTATCCAGGAATACTGAAGGAGTTCGGACCAAGGAGAGGAGCAGCGTCTCCCTGTTGAAAGTATGGAATAAATAAATAACGAAAAGCAAACGTGTGATTAGGCGGATACCCGAGAAACGAAGAGTATCAGTCGTAGTGAACATCATTCGGTCGTATCATCCAACACACTTGGTCCTCATTGTGGCTGCTGGCCAGGAGTCCACCACTGCTGTGTTGACGAGTGCTGGCCAGACCAAGCCTGCGTCACCGCCGGGCCGCCAGGTGCGCTCTGGGGCATGTACTGTCGGGGTGTTTGATCTGTGGGATACATGCTCTGGCCGGCGCCGTATTGCATGCCTGCCATACCTGGGAACTGCATGTTGGGTTGCATCTGGCCGCTGCTCGGCTGTCGCAGGTGAGAAGCAGGTGATTGCGATGGGTGAGTTCCTTGACCCTGCGTGGTGTAGCTGCCGTAGCTGTGTTGCTGCGGCGTCTGGGGAGTCTGAGGCCACATACTCTGGCCAGGCTGGTAATTGTAGCCGGGTGTGCCCTGAGAGATGGAGCTGCTCGAGCCTGGGAGAGACGATGTTGGCCTGGTATTTGACTGCGTTGGAGACTGGGCCATACCTCTCATGGGCGCCTGCGTGAGGCTGCTCTGGGCGCTAATCGACTGAGAGTATGGTGCCGTCGTCATCATCATCTGGGGGCTCTGGGAGGATACCATTCCTGGCTGGGACATGCCCGTCGCGGTGGTATGCGGCGAGTGCGAGGGTCGGCTCGTTGGGACGGAGGCACTATCGTTCGTCGTTACTGGCTGCTGGGTCAGATTGGACGAGGGTTGCTCGTGGGGTCGTCGCCAGATTCCCTGGATATAGTCGTTGCGCATATCCCGCTGCTGGTTGACGGACCGGTTGAACTCGGCGGCGTGGTGGGCTTGGGCGTTGAGCTCGCCGAGAGGCGAGGGCCGAGTCTGGTCTTGGTAAGCAGGGCCGGAAATCTCCTGGCGGGGTCCTCCCTTGAGGATTCCGGAGTAGTCACGCGGCCGGGAGTCACTAAGGTCTGATCCAAGAGTCAATCCAGGCATTCTTGTCGTGTTTCCAGCTGTTGGTCCAATCATACCTGGTTGGACAAGGTGCGGCTGCGGAGGGCCAGGGTATGGTCCGGGGTTGTTGCTGTAGACGATCTCTGGGTGCGTACCAGCCAGCAGGACATTGTTCTGAGCAGCCTCGGCCGCCTCCCTCGCCTTGGTGGCGCCGGGTCGCTTCTCTCCGGCAAGATCGGCCTCGGTGAAGCCCTGCTTTCGGGCCTTGGTTTCCCAGTAGTCGTCCCGGACTCGGCGGCCGTTGACAATGACTCGGCTGCCAAACTGTCGGAACATGGACCGGGCGGTAACGATCGCGATTTGCCTGGAACGGTAAGAAAATGGGAGGATCTCCTGCTGCACGAGGTCGTCCTTCTCGGCTTGGCTGGCGATGATCTTGAACAGGGACCTGTTCTTGTTAAATAACAGGTACGAGTCTCGATAACCCAGCACCCTGGCGCACTCAGTGGCGAGCATGAAGAGCTTGTCGCCGCGGTTGGGAACCAAAAAGGTCCGGCACTTGTACTCGCGACCGCCCTGGAGCGTGCCATTGGCTATCACCTTCTTCTCGCCGAACTCGTCAATCTCACGTGGGAGGTATTCATCGCCGGTCGAGTTGAGTTGATCGGTCGTGTGGTCTCGGACAGTCGGGAGGGCTTTCAGTGTCGACTTGGTCGGGGTAGTCTTGGGCGGCAACGCCGTCTGGCTTGGTGTGTAGGCAGCCTGCGCTGGCAGCGTGGTGCTCTGAGACTGAGGAGTCTGGGGAGGGGGGATGGTTTGCGGCTGGTTGGCGGCGGGCGCCTGGCCGGAAGCATCAGAGATGCCTCCCGAAGTTCGAGACTTCATTGGTCTTCCTCGTTTTCGAAGAGGCTTCAAATCACCTATAAAGCACAAAGCATGGTCAGCGTCTCCCCTCGATCAGTGTTGTTGTGATGCAAAGCATTTTGTAGGCAGCGAAGTAGCACGATGAGACATGTAGCACGGAATCACAGCTGGAGCCAGTTTCGCGGGTCGGCGCATCGCGACGGCGCACCGCGACGCGCCGTGCAGCGTCGGGTTACACAGGATCCACCCGACATACCGTCATCGCCAGGTTGCGGCGAGTCGTAAAGATCTGGGGACCGGTTGCGCTTGAGTCCGCGATGCGGGGGGTCTGTCAAGGAAATCGAGTCAGCATGACGAATCCACTGGCGCAGAAAACCAGCAGCGCCAACACCGGAAGGTGCCCGCCGTGGTTTCGCAGATGAGAAGATAAAGATGAGGAGCGAAAGGGCATGCGGCGCAAACGGTATGAGGGCCCTCGTTATTGTTTTGCGCCGGTAACCCTGGGGCGCGGCGGACAACACGAGCGTCGGGAATGGGTTGGATGGGAAGATGGAGGGGCGGGCGCGAACAGTAGGCAATAGCAGGGAGGAGAGGACATACCAGGTGAGTTGAGGGCGGCGGGATTGATCGTCGCACCATCAGCGCCGCCTTGCTGGGCGGAGTACATGGTAGAGCGTCCAGGCCAGTAGCAGCAGCGGCGGCGATAGTGACAACGAGTATGGCGATGGCGACGTGTCGTGAGATGTTTGGGCTGAAGGTTGGAGGAGATGCAGCCGAAGAATAACGTCGATCGCACATGTGGTTGGCCGCCGGGGGAGGGCGCGTTGAGTGCGGGATGGCAATAGCGGGCTATAAGACAGCCCTGAGCGAGGAAACCTGCCTGGAGGAACGAATGAGTCTCGGCCGGACAGGCCAAGACCCAAGCAGAGTGGCGGAGCTCAAGGCCAGGTTCCGGGCGCAAAGTTGGGCCAGGCGCAGAGAGGAAGATCCGGAGAAGGGAAGCGACGGCGGCAGCGGCGGGCGGACAGCAAGATGGATGCGCAAGCAAGCGAAGGGCAGACGAGGCAAGGCCAAGACAAGGCAACGAAGGCAAGGCAACGCAAGGCTGCGAAGGGACGGGGGGTGGAAGTTCGACGGGAAGGGGATCGGGACGGGGGCGGGAAGTTTGAATAGATTGATTACCTTTACTTGGTGATATAGCGGGATGCGGCGGGCGCGGAGCGCGTTGTGCGACGACGACGGCGTCGGTGACTGTTCAGATCGCACTTGGGGAGCGGTCAAGACGAAACGAGCGGTCGCGCGACTTGGAGTGTCTCGGAGCGCGTGTTCGAAGAGGCAGATGATGGAGGGTTGGACAATGGAAGCAGCGGGTGTGAGGCGGTTGGCGGATGGCGGAGAAGGTGGTGGTGGTAGTAGTGGATGGTTGTGGTGGATGGATGGATGGATGAGGATGGATGGTGGAGGGGACGGGTTTGCGATGGGGTGGGAGGGAATGCTGCAGTAGTATACTGTAGGTAGCGAGCAGGGCAGTGGGCAGTGGCGGTACTGGGGGGGGGGGGGGGGTCTTGGAGAGGGCCCTTGGTGCACGAGCAACAGTCGCGGTAGCGGCTAGCAGTGCTGGGGCTAAGCGGGGGTGATCGCACGCGCAGTTGGTGGTGCTAAATGCCAAGTGCCAAGTGCCAAGTGCTAGTGGGGATTGGAAACGGGGATTAGGGTTGGGGAGATAATGTAGGTGTCGTAATGGAGAGGAAATGGTAAATGAAATGCACTGGATAGTGTGCGATGGGCGCTGTGGCGGCGGCTGGAAACCGTTGTAGATGGCGGAAAAGAGGACGAAGAAAATCGCACCCCAGTCGCTATCAAGGTACGGATAGGCAAGACAGGCGAGACTGGGACTCTTGAGTCTTGACTGGGGGGTGTGATCCAAGCCTAGCAGGTAGCTAGGCAGACAGACAAGGAATATCAGTCAAACGAGGACGCAGGGAAGAACGAGAAAGCGGCGGCGGAGGCGGCGCGGAGGCGGCAGAGACGGGTGGGCGAGAATGGGTGAGTGGGCAAAGTGGGCGAGTGGATACACCACTACACCTGGACCTTGCTTCCAGGTTGCGAGCTGCTGGGAGCTGGGAGTGTAATGCGACCGAGGGCTGCGTGAATGTGGAGAAGGCTGGTCAATGACAAAACAGTCCGGTCCCGAGGGAGGTGAGATGCGAGCTGCGAGCCGTGGCACGACGCTTCGAGGCGAGGCGAGCGTGCGCGTGTGCAAGGAAGTTCCAGTTCCAGTTCCAGTTCCAGCGCCTGGGCAATGCAATTGCAGTTGATTTGCGGGCTGTAGCGCAAGGCTTTTAGTTAAGGGCAGCGCAGCGCAGGCACGGATTGCAATGGCGACCGCAGGGCAGCGCGACTCGGCGCAACAGTTTGATTGCGATTGCGGCTGCGATTTTTCGAAAATGGTAAAATGGTAATGATGACGATTGAAAACAGACCAGACTGTGCGCGCAGCAGCGCGTGCGCGGGTCCCCGCAAAAGATGGAGCTTAAACCGTTGCGCAACGCCCCGATGCTGCCGGCGACCAGGCTGCAGTGCGCAAATGCGAAAGGCCTACAAAGACGATTGCGCTCGCGCGTACAATTATCGACCTCTGGAGTCTTGAGGCTGGCGACGCGACCAAAAAAGGAGCGAGTGTGAGTGGTGGTGATGTTGATGATGTTGATGAAGATGGGAATGGAATGGATAGTTGAAGATGGATGGATGGGGTGGATGGATGGGGAAAACGGGGCCTAGTGCACCAGCGGCAGTGGCAGCGGGCGATGGCAGTGGCCTGTGGGCGCGATGATGATGGCTGCGTTTGGGGTTTGGCTCGCTTTGACGGCACCACGACGACGGATGGACGAGGTTAGAAGTGGAGGAAAGTGGGACGAAGAGGGCTGCTTGTGCTGGGGTACGATAGATTAGGTGGATGGGATCGATGGCAATGCGTTGAACGGGTTTTGGGAAGGGCTGAACGGGCTGCTGAACGGTCTGGATGGGCTGCTGGATAGGTTTGAATGGAGATAGATGGAGGGGGGATGGAGGGGATGGATGGAGGGGGGATGCCTCGATGGAGGGGGGGCACCCAGAGGGACCCAGAGGGACCCAGAGGGTTTACCAATTACCGTTTGATGGCGGCGGCGCGGATGGAGGGAGACGGATGACGATGGATGGTTGGTCAGGATGGCGCAAGCCCCGGCAAGCCCATCAAGCCCATCAAGCCCAGGCAAGCTTATTAGCGGAAGCCTGCGAGCTTTTCCTGCACGAGGGAGAGATTGTCAGAGTGAGCGCCCGAGAGGATGAGGGTTTGAGTGGGGATGAAGGGTGGCCAAGCACAAGCACTCCAGTCTCCAAGAATCCAAGACGCACACGCAGAGACAAGGGCCAGGGTTGGAACACGCCGAGCAGGGGCTAGGACCCTGGACAAGAATCAGAACCGACAAGCAAAGCTCGAAGCATTGACAAGGGGGGCGTGAACTGATCAACACCGGGTCCAGGGCCAGGGAGAACGGACCAGGCGTTAAGAGTCATCAGAGGGGGTCCCGAGAGAGGGGAGGCATCACGAGTTTGATTCATGCCCATTGCCCCCAAGCTGAGCAAACCGAACAAAGAGGAGACGGAGACGGAGACGGAGACGAACGAAGCCATGATATGACCTGAACACGAAAACGAGGCGGAGCCCGTTCTCTCTTAGCTCGGTGGCGGGCCTTGATTTCGCAGACACTATCTCGACCTTGCTCGCCATTGGGGAAGGGAAAGCCCGAACGAACGAGATGATGGAACCCGGTACGATGGCGATACGGGACGCACGGAGTACAGTCAGAAAAAGAGAGAGACATACCCAGATACAGTGCTACTGCGGTCGATAGATGATACCAACATATCCTCAGACGCCTTTGCTCACCTACATGCCGGAGACCGGATAGCTGCTGCACGAGTTACAGACAGCGCCGTGAAGCCCAAACCTGGAACCGGTGAACGACCAGAACCAGGTTCTTGCACCCGCGTCTGTCTCGCTGCATCATTTGGAATTTCGGTTCAACTGCCTGGTGTTTCCGAACAAAGGCACATCGCCCGATCCGGACGACAAATGCTTGGCTCAGAGGGGGTAGGCATTTACAAGCTGCTCGCTCCCCCGGGCTGCCGGTGCCTCTTTTCATCACACGCCTTACCATTCTTACCGTGCAGCAGCTCAGCATGCGCATAGACACCCCAGATGCAATCACTCAAGCAAGCAAGCAGGGCAAAAGCAAGTAAGCAGACAGACAAAACAACGCAAGTCATCAAGACGACCCTGACATGCACCCCGTACGGTACCGGGGAATTACATTAACTAGGACAAAGCAAGGTTGATGCCCTCACTCGTTTGATCTGGTTGGCTAAACTCTTTCCCGTCTCTTTCTCTTTTACTATCTCACTCCTCCATCGCCGACCGAAGCCCTGGAGGGGTTGAGGGGCACGACGAGCACGAGCATGGATCTGGTGTCATCAATGTCAGCCTCAAGCCTTCGCCCAGCAAATCAGGATCCGCGACGACAAGGTATTCGGTGCCCAACATGTCCATGTGCGTCAGAAGCGCCATTCTGTTCACCCGCGGCTGGAACTCTTGTGGGCTAGCCTCGCAACCTGCGCCATGTCTCTTTTGTTGTCGCTTTCCTATTATAGGTTGTTTGTGTAAGTTGCCGTTCCTCATCCTCTCCATCAGCAAAGAGGAGTCGGGCATATGGAAGCTGATGCCATGCGCGAGGCCCAGCTTTGATTCATCTGCACGGCGTTTCGGGAATTAAAAGAATGTCTTACCTCTTTTTTTTTTTTTTTTGGCTCCAGCCATCGGGGAAAATGTGGTCGTGAACGGCCTCCCTGCTTATCCCCTCCCTCAGCCCGTTTGCTGCTGGCTCGCTTGCCTTTCACCCCATTTCAGCATGCTGAATCCTATCCGCCAGGTCGGGTCTGTCTGTTACACCGCGCTCTTTTCTCCTCTTACGGGTGTTCCTGCCTGCCGCCCTACCCCTCGTCCACCCTTGCTCATCTGTGCGGTGTGATGCTAACTTGATGCAGTCTTGAATAACTGAAGTGAGTGACCAGCAAATTGTCAAACATCCACACATGGCAATACGGCCAAGACGAAGAGAGACGTGGAGAGATTGCAGTGTACAAGACATCCCGGTAATCGACGAGGGAGAAGCTACCCCGGGGCCTTGTGTCCACCCCCTGCGCTTGTTGCTTTGCCGGTCCTGTGCGACGCTGCGTCTGCACATGCGCCGTTCCCCGCATACCCGATGTCTGTCACTTTTGCTGTAATGTACAGATGACTTGGCGATGCTCGTGACGCTTCGAGCTCTGTCAGAACTCTGGACCTGACAGAATCTTTGGGGGTTATCTGTCATAAAACCCGCACACCGAGGTTGTTATTGGTATCCTGAAGCTCCGGAAAGTTCCCACAACGGTGAGGCTCGGGGAAAGGGAACGAGATTGAACTGTTGGCCGTGCCGTCTAGCATGTCTCGACTTTTGTGACTCTGGCTTGTCTTGCATCGCATGCCTCCCTCAGTTCCAGCTCCGGCCCAGCGATCCAGAGCCCCCCTCCCGCCAGCACTGCACCATGCGGCCCCCTTTGCCACTGGGCATCGTTATCAATGTCTCTCAATGGCGTGCTCTTATTTTGAGTACCATGGGCGTTATGCCCCAGCCCACGGCGGTAATGAAGAAAAGCTGCGCCGTTGAGATGACTGAGCTCAGCATTTCAGAGGGGCCAACTTGCCATAATCAGAGAGTCTCATCGTCAAAAGCCAGGCGCCTTGATGGTCTGATGCTGTTATTGGCCTTTCTCATCAAGACCGGATCTGTCTACTCCGTACTAACGGCGGTGCTTCCGCTGGTGTTCAACGCCGCATACCTAGTTCCAGCAGGTGAGATGGGCTTTGCCTGGTTGGACAGTTGGACTGCGAGCCATTTTTACCTCTCTCTCGGTTGTGCCTTGGACCCATGGGCCATGGCCACGCCCCCCCTGCGGCTGCAGTCCTGCAGAGAACCATGCTCGCCGGTAGCAAGCGAGCAGAGAAATGGACGGCGCTGCCCTGGCTCCCGGCGGATCCCCCCGTTGAGAAACCGTGACGCCAGGGAATCTCCATACCGCGAACGTGGATGCAGTGGTGGGTGCAGTGGGTGTAGTGGGTGCGGTGGATGCCATCGACCACGATGCGATGCGCCTAGCTGACAAGTCCGACACTAATGCTAGCAATGCGACTAAAACGTCGCCCATCCATCCTCCAGGTGGCCGGCCTGGGTTCCTTGAGCCTTGAGCGGCATCCTGGCAAGCTGCGTGAAAAATAATTGGCACACCTCACTGCAAAAATTGGGTGCAAAGCATGCCAATTATTTTTTTTCACGCCGCTTGCCTGGCTGGGCAGGCGCAGGCCCATGGCATGGCCGGCATGGCTGGCATGGCCGAGCAGATGGGGGAGCCACCTCTTCACAGAATCTCCGGAGATAGGGTACTGGGGGTGTTGCTTGCTTGCTTGCTTGCTTGTTGCGGCAGGGTATGCGAGATACGTTAGATGTATGAAAGGTAGCATGGGAGGATGGAAGCCCATGTGCCATGAGCATTAGCGGTGGATGGCAGCATATGAAGGAGTTGAGCCGGGAATGAATACGGGCCTCTGGTGAGGGTCGTTGCCGGCATCTTAGCCAGAGGTGTTTGTATTCAACCACTGAATTCAAGGAGCAACAAGTTCAGTCAGTAGTCGTAGATACTGCACCTTAAAAAGCAGAAAAAGCAGCATCGCAAACTTGGCGCAAGACTCTGGCGGCGATCCTCTCTGATAACCTTGCGCCCGTAGCACCCAGGTCCCTGCTGCAGGGCCTCCCTCGCCGCGCCGATTCACACCAACACCAACAAGAAACGGGCAGATCAGGCAGGCCCCGTCAGCGGTTGCAAGAGGAGGGAGGGGGCTCAGAGGGAGGGGGAGGTGCGGGAGCGATCGCCCCAATCCCAGACGACACCACCACCAGGACCAACCATCACGACGGCACCCAAGCAACCCTCGCCTCGACCCGTCCCCATTACGATCTCCATCCGTCCCCGCACACGCACAGCTTCCCACGGCGGGCACAACTCGTTGTTGCGAAATCCAAGTTAGGGGTAGAGAACACACACACACACACACAGAGAGAGAGAGAGAGAGAGGGAGACCACACGCATCAGATATACGCGCATCAGCCACACACGCACATACGCAACTGCACGCACTCGGGCCGCATCTAGGAATGCGGCTGGTTCAACTCTCCACAGGCAGGCCATGCACCATCATCCCCCTTCCTGCCTCCGGGCCCTCCCCGCGTACGCCCATGGATTGCCATGCCGTCACAGCCATGGATTGCGATTCCATCTCATCGTCATGCCTCCACGATAAAAGGAAATTCACTTCTCAAACAGTCAAACTAGAGTGTTAAGCGGGACCCCCCCCCCTTCTTCTTTCTCCCTGGGATAATGCGTGTCAATAACGCCCACGGCCCATGGCATTTATTAACCCGCCACGCGAGATACGCGAGAAAGAAGGAGCCTTTGGGGGTTGCGTCGGGTTCGTTGATCGCCTTCGCACCACCCCCTCGTGATGCTGAAGCTTCAATCCACTCCACAAACGAGTCTTAGCGACTTCGAGTCCTAGCGACTCCAAGCTTTAGCGGCTCACATCACTCACATCATCGACGCGCACGAACCATCAAGCCACCGTCTCCATTTATTCCATCGTCCGCCAGACCAAAAAGCCATCACCGCCCGCTCTCGCTGCACTCCGCGAACGCCGCCTCCTCCTGCTCTATGGCTAGCCTGCATGACGTTAGCTGCCCCCTCTTCTCGGTGCAATTGTCTTGCCCATTAACCTGTTACCTGACCCTTTGTTCCACCTTCCGCCTCACCGTTCCAGTGCTAAAAGTCTGCCCAAGAACGCCCGTCTCCTTGATAACCAACCCGGGCTCTTCAACTTGTTGAGCGCTTCAAAGGACTAGCTCTTGCAAGTTCTCTTTTGATCACTGTTGTTCAGTCACTTTGGCCCGCTACACGACTCAAGTGTCACAAGGTAATCTCTCTATCTTGAACCCGCTGCAATAGCTAGGGAAGATCGTTACTTCCCCAACACCAAACACTAACACACGAACATTAACACTAACAACACCAAATACCCTTTCAGTTGCGCGTGGTAGACTATTAAAATGGCAAACTGTCACTGCCTCATCCAGCACGACTGTTTAAGCCTAGCATGTGAAACCTTGATAATGCTGATAGAACACTGCATAGTGCTAGTCCCCAAATTGTCTTCGCCTCGGCTTGATCTCGAAATTCAGTTCCTCTCGTAAGTCGTTCGGCCTGCCGGGCTTACATCCCGCCGCCAACTCACCGGAACTTCATCTCTCGCGGCACCTTTCGTTCCTCGGCCTCTTTTCTGTCTCGCCCTTCCTCTCCAGGCAGGACAATATAGACCTGCTGAAAATAGATCCCAAGGCTGCGCCGGAAGACCGGGGCTCGCGTTGCATCATTCTGATGTACCCCCTGCTTGACTCCCTTTCGTTTCCAGCCCAAGCTCGCAAGTTTGCAGTCTTGTGATGCCCGGACAGGCTGCTTCTCCCCAGACTGGGCAGCGGAACCAATCAGCCTGCGGCTGGCCTTCGCATCGTCCGGGGTCTGCTTGGCGCCGCAGGCTTGTCTCGGCCCTCGTTCCCAGACCCTTGCTCGGCTGGATTGCGCTGCTTGGACGCTATGTTCAGATGGCGCCCAAGGCCCCCTCAGCCGAGCCCCTCTGAAGCATGCGTTCCACTGTTGCCGGTCTCTGATCAAGTGTCCTAGGGAATATGTCACCTGTATCCGTGCCTACCTGGACAGCGGTGTATCTGATGAGCCCCTCGTTCCAGCCCAGCGCCCCAAGACAAGAAACACAGCGACAAATTCGCTTCTGACAGAACCAGAAAATTAAGGTTACAGACGGAACCTTTGTGCTGCAAAGATATTTCTCGTCCGTGGTTGACAAGGCGGCCGCTCCTGGTGAAAGCAAGGAAGCTGCCCCGGCCATGTCTCGCCAACCCCCGGGCTCATCATCCGCCCGAGACACATTGATCAATGCCTGCTGAAGACAAATACCACCGCGACAGGCGGGGATGCATTGGTACGAATAGAGTGGCAACGAGTCACCTCGTCGGCTTCGCGCCACACTGAGAAGACATTGGTCCCAACTCCCAAGCTCTGGCCCGGTCTTCGTTTAGCATGTTCCCGGCCTCGACCGTTTGGCGCAGATGAGGTCAGACTGCAGTCAGTCATTCTGTTTGACAGGCTTATCGAGCATGTTGTCATCCTGAGCCGTGTCGCCATCAACGCCAAATATCCTGTCCATTCGTTCTATCATGTCTCTCGTCGACTTTGGCTCCTTAGTCCTTCCTGTAGATGCATGTCGCACGCTAATCGCGACCCCGTGAGCCTTTCTCAGACGCGCCGCGTTTTCGTGCTCCTAGGGAGGGTCACCTTCGTAAACATCCCTGGGTCTAGCAAAAGAAACCAGCGTCATGGACTTCCCAATCCAGCATGCTGCCGCAGCCCTCGCCGTCACATGGATCAACGACGGCGGGCCCCAGAACGCTCTTCACCGGCCGCAGCCACGCCAGTGCGAGAGTGAGATATTACCAATGGCCATGCTGCCGGTGCGGGAGTGGTTAACTCTGAATGGGTAGACAGTTGACTAGGTAGGTAGGCAGCGGACAGCTTAGGACGAAAGACGGCCTAACACCACGCCAGAGTCGAGATAGTGCCGGGCATACTATAAGCCAGTTAGTCAGGTAGGACAAGAACAAGACAGATGCGTCCTGCTGCAGGCCCGGGTCCACAACTGTCCCTTCAAACAAACGGGGGGGTCTTTGGGGGAGGCTGCAGCATGGCGTGGGTTGATTGACCTGGGCGATAAATCTCTCCCCCATGCGTCCATCCCGTCTCGTCCCCCAGAGCATGCATCATTGGCACCTTGCGTTCAACGAGAAGCTGTCGTTGGCCGCCAGGCGCTAACCCTCCGCCCACTGGTGCGCGTCACTGCCTAGCGGGTCCGTCGAGGGCTTGACAAGGTAACACGGATCTCTCCAGGTCGTTGGAGACACACGCATCTGCTACGTAGACATGGCGATTGCCGATACCGTCTCATCGTCTCATCGTCTCATCGTCTCATAGGTGTCGACCTCGCAAGAGTGTGGAGGACCAGATGCCAAGCCCTAGTCCATGGCCAACCGAGGCTCCATCCATCATGAACGATCCTGAACCTCGCACGGCCCATGGGTTGACTTGATTGGTATGATTTAAGTTGACCTCACTGACATCATTGCTGTGATACGAAATAGTTGCCCAGGTATGATATGCCATGAGCAATCCTGCAGTCCACTGCATCAATGTTCCCTTTCTTTTCGGACCAACGCCCACCAGCACCGGTCCAACAATAACCCAACTTCCTCTTCTACCCGGATCGCCCAGCCGCTTGAACTCCCGTTGAATTTCAAAACAGGCTGCAGGGATATTCGCGACTGCGACGGTGGACCGCAGACCTACGCTTCGCGGCCAACAATTACCCCATCCGTGATTGGCCTCGCGCAGATCCCGGCCCTCGGTGACATGAATTCTGCCGCCACAGCTGGAAACTGGGCCTGGAATATTGGGTCTTAGCGTCGAGAGCCATCCAAAAGAGGGAGCCTGCCGAGAGTCAGAATCAATAGAAACCCTGAGATGAAGCCATGAAGCTGAAGAGCGTGTCAAGCTGATCCTGGCTCGCCAAGTTAAATGGAACGCTCTCGGCCGACCCGGCTGCCATGTTTGTGCAGGAAAACCGGACTTGTCCGGGAAGTATGTAACAGTAAGTTCGTGAATGAGTGTCATCGTGGCGATAGTTATGTCTTATCTTTGACTCAAGAACTTATCTCGGCTAGACACTGTCTAACTAGGCGAGCGACACTCAATCTGCAACGGGAGCGCAACTTCTCCCAATGATATAGAGACGCGATCCCGTTGCGAGATTCTCCAACATCAAATTGTCCCACTCGGGACGTTCAAGTTCCCGAGCCATCCCAGTCCGGCCGTTGGCATCCGCGCGGCTTCAGCCGTCTAGCCACGGTTCTCATCAGGGTTTCATCGAAGAGAAGCCATGTGATGGTACGCTCAACTCCAACGACGACAATGCAAGTCATAACCACCTGCAGTTTCGCGCCGGTGGAATCGAATTCCCCACTCCTACGCAAAGTCCAGGAGGTGGTGTCCAGATTCAAGGCTCGCGCCGTGAATGGGTCATGGGTTGTTAGAGCGAGTTTTGAGGAAGGGTGTCGCCCAAGGCCTCCCTGCTTCCCGGGTCGCTTCGCGGCCCATGGTAGGTGCTTGCATCTGCCTCTCCATTGGCTGGGGCGTTTGCATGCATCATGAGGTCGGCAGAAGAGCCCACCCTCAAGCTAGTTCACACCCACAGCATGTACCGTAGTCATCCATCCCACTGCACATACGTTAGACTGCTGCCTCCGAGTGAGTCGTTCGGATGTGGCCCAGATTCAATACCCGGTCGAAATGCAGTCGGAACTGACAACAGAGATCGGGCCCCACGTCCTGTAAGATGCGAAGGGCGGCTTGTTCTGTACCAAGAGCAGGCTCTGTTCCTGAAATTCATGCTTGTGACATCGACCAATCCGCTTAGAGATGTCTTGAAAGCCTAGGACGAAGCTGAAGCATATCATGCTACCCGGAATCCATGATGCGAGTGTGGATGGTAGAGCCGGCGTCAGGAATGCTGTTCATTGTCAACATCGAAAATAACATCTCTAGTGAAAGAAGTTCATTTCTCTGCAAGAATGGATGAGCCATGCAGCTAAGAGATAACCTATGGATTTCTTGGCGACAAAATCGTGAGGCAGGCACGTTGTGATGGCCACCGCTCATCACAACCACTTACAAGGATGCAATTCCGTGTGTCGATACCTCATTTAGATATTCGGACATCTCTGGGAGTGTCCAGACGCTGTTGGATCCTGCCTCACGCTAAATTCCTGTACCCAACTGTATTCGGCCAAAGTCGATGATGCTTCCCGATCTTGCACTATCTGTGTTGGTTGCATGAAGGGCGGGGAAGCCAAAGGTCGCGAGTTGCACCTCACCGACATATTGTCGCGTATCATCACGAAATATGACAATAGCGGCGTCTATGACGTCGCAAAACGTGAGCGGTCAGACATATCGGAGGACTTCGGCTTCAGTTGCAAAGCAGCGTGGTCAACTCAGGTATGCGCTCAGCCACAGTGAGATTTGATCATGATCCAAGATTATCACTGCCCAGGCGTCGCGTCACAAGGTGACATAGAACGCGTCAGCACATATTCGTAACGATGGCCTGTTTTCCTACATGCCTTTCCTACCTTCTCCACTTGGAAAGGTGTATTCCCTTGAGCTTTCTTCTCTACGATCCTCATGCAACTCCAAACGAGCTTGGATCGACTAGCGATATCGTGAAATCGTCAGCACTAAATGTTTCTACGATGTCAGCGGGCATATTCCATTGATCGATGCTTCGAATCGAGCTCGAGTCCAGGCCGATCCAGTCGATCTTTTCAAGTAAATTCACATCCAAGGAATCCTCACTTCCATCGGTTGTCATGGCTCCATCCTGAGCTTGATAGTAGTGGTACCAAGTCGAAGTTGTAGGGAGTTTATCGCATGACCGCCATCGCAAATCTCTCTCTTGCATCTGCAATTCAATCACCTTTATTCAGATCATCCCGTTCCACCAAGATCATTGGAGTCGAAAATGAAGATTGAGGTTGATGCAATTGCGTCGACGAGGTTTGGCATACAACAAAGGGAGTCACGTGATATCAAGCCTCAATGTCATGTGACATGGAATCAAATAGTACAAGCCCGACGACCAGAGTCAAGCTCCATTTCAAAGAGAAAAGGAATTATTCAGCTTGAGAGAGTCATCATTGAGCATAAGCCCAATCTCTGATTTTCGAGTCGTTTGAGGGTTGTTCTAAAACTCAGGCCGAAAGATCCCATATCGATAAGAATCTCACTAGCCGTTTTTATTCGTTTGCGAAGCGCTGAACGACAGTCTCTGCATCCCATTTTACCATCAAGAGGTGAAGCAGACGGGCCAGCCAACATGACAAGTTTGAAAAGAACCAACGAGTCGGATGCACTAGCATCGAATATCTCGAGCAAGGTCTACGTCCGCTCGACGCGGAGCGGCAAGGTCCAGAAAATTGTGAGAGAGGTCTACCTCAGAACCGACATCCCATGCTCCTCCAAGCTCTGCAAAACCTGCCTCCAGGATGCGCCAAAGAACGCAGCCCAGGAAGGTGAGTCTCACGGCTCTTATGGTATGTCGCATCTAGCTAACAACTGTCTAGTTCAGCCGTTTGTCCTTTCAGACAAGCCGGCAGGCACCAAAAGCTTCCCCCAGGGACATTACCTAGTCCCCGACACTAATGCCCTATTGAATGCCATGGATCTTTTTGAACAGAGCTCTAGTTTCTACGATGTTGTTATCCTACAGACTGTCCTAGAGGAGCTACGAAATCGGTCGCTACCTCTCTACAACCGTCTAGTAGGGTTGACCAAGAGTGAGGACAAAAGATTTTACGTCTTTTTCAATGACTTCCGCTTGGAAACCTTCGTTCATCGTGAACCAAACGAGTCCGTGAATGATCGAAATGATCGGGCTGTACGACTCGCCGTCAAGTGGTATGGAGATCATCTGGCCCAGACCAAAGCGAAGAAGGTTCCCGCGGTGGTGATGCTCAGCGATGATCAAGATAACCTTCGAAAAGCCAAGGCGGATGGCATCTACGCGCAATCTCTCAAGGAATATGTCAGCGGACTTGAGGATGGAGAGAGGCTCCTCGACATGGTGGCGGAGTCGCAGAGTCAGGGCGGGTTCAAGAAACCGGCCCAGATGCTTTATCCTGAATACTTCACTCTATCAAGGATGATGACGGGAGTCAAAGCTGGACTGATGCACCAAGGAGTCTTCAACGTATCCCCATACAACTATCTCGAGGGCTCGATCAAAGTCCCGGCGTTCCCAAAGCCTCTACTGGTCTTGGGTCGCGAAAACATCAACCGTGCTGTCGATGGCGACCTTGTGGTTGTTGAGGTTTTGCCAGAGGATCAATGGAAGGAGCCGTCAACAAAGATTATTGAGGAGGACACCATTACAAAGAATGAAAATGCAGACACCGAGGAGGGTCAGGATTTCGTGTCGGAAAAGGAGAGGAAGGCTTTGCAAGAGCAAGTCAAGAAGACGCAAAAGAGCACTTCAGAATCCCGTCCTCAGCCAACAGCCAAGGTTGTCGGTGTCATCAAGCGCAACTGGCGACAGTATGTCGGTCATATTGACCCCTCATCCGCCAGCAAGTCTGGGCAGGGCCGCAAGCAAGCCAACGTGTTTCTCATTCCCATGGACAAGAAGATCCCCAAGATTCGTCTCCGCACTAGACAGGTGTCTGAGCTACTTGGCAAGCGACTGTTGGTCACTATCGATGCCTGGGACCGGGACTCCAGACATCCTGTTGGGCATTTCGTGCGGTCTCTAGGAGAGCTGGAGACTAAGGCGGCGGAGACTGAGGCTCTACTCCTCGAATGGGATGTTCAATATCGACCATTCCCCAAGACCGTCCTTGATTGCCTCCCCAGGGAAGGCCACGACTGGGTGGTACCGGCGAGCACCGAAGATCCCGGCTGGAGAGACCGAGAAGATCTCAGACATCTCCTCATCTGCAGCATTGATCCTGTCGGTTGCCAGGATATCGATGATGCTCTCCACGCCCGAAAGCTTCCCAATGGAAACGTCGAGGTCGGTGTTCACATCGCAGATGTCTCAAATTTCGTCAAGCCGGCCAATGCCATGGACACGGAGGCTAGCATCCGGGGTACTACTGTCTACTTGGTCGACAAGCGTATTGACATGCTTCCGCCGCTTCTTGGTACAAACCTATGCTCCCTCAAGCCGTACGTGGAGCGTTATGCCTTCTCCGTGCTTTGGGAACTGAACGAGGACGCCAACATCGTGAACGTCCGATTCACCAAATCAGTCATCAAGTCTCGTGAGGCATTCAGCTACGAACAAGCTCAGCTCCGAATCGACGACGTGTCGCAACAGGATGACCTTACAAAGGGAATGCGGATGCTACTCGCGCTGTCCAAGAGGCTGAGGAAGAAGCGAATGGACGCCGGTGCTCTCAGCCTCTCGTCTCCCGAGGTTAAGGTTCAGACCGAATCCGAGTCATCTGATCCCATCGACGTCAAGACGAAGGAGCTCCTTGACACCAACTCCCTCGTCGAAGAGTTCATGCTTTTCGCCAACATCAGCGTCGCGGCCAAAATCTACGATGCCTTCCCGCAGACCGCTATCCTCCGTCGTCACGGCGCTCCGCCCAAGACCAATTTCGACGAGCTCGCGAACCAGCTGCGCACCAAGCGCGGCCTAGAACTGCGCACCGACTCGAGCAAAGCCCTCGCCGACTCGCTTGATGAGTGCGTCGACGAAAAGGACCCGTTCTTCAATACCCTGGTCCGCATCATGGCCACTCGTTGCATGATGAGCGCCGAGTACTTCTGCTCAGGCACCCAGGCCTACCCCGAGTTCCGTCATTATGGTCTCGCCTCCGAGATCTACACCCACTTCACGTCCCCCATCCGTCGCTACGCCGACCTTCTCGCCCACCGACAGCTCGCAGCCGCCATCGGCTACGAAGCCGTCCACCCTACCGTCCGCAGCCGCGGCCGTCTCGAGGCCGTCTGCAAGAACATCAACGTGCGCCACCGCAACGCGCAAATGGCAGGCCGCGCCAGCATTGCCTACTACGTCGGACAGGCCCTCAAGGGCAAGGTGGCCGAGGAGGAGGCCTTTATCATGAAGATCTTCAGCAACGGCTTTGTCGTCTTGGTTCCGCGGTTCGGCATCGAGGGCCTCATTCGCCTCAGGGATCTCGCCGAGACCGAGCCCGAGGCTGACTTCGATGCGGAGACGTACACACTGACTACCAAAGGTAGCCGGGAGGTCAAGGTTGAGCTGTTCCAGAAAGTCAAGGTTAGAGTCCATGACGAAAAGGATGAGGTGACGGGCAAGAGGGGTGTCAAGATGGAATTGATCGAGGCGTAGATGGAGAAAAGTTCGTTGACCAGCTGAATGGAACATGTGGTGCTTGGCAATCTACGATAGAAAACGAGATAGGAGTTAGGAAATAGAATGTTTTATGATGGTATACGCACGGTCTATTCCGTATCACCAGCCAACCTTGAAACGCCAAACTATCCTACGAACAAATTCATGTACCATCCGTCATTTTAGGAGCTCCAGGCCATATCTTCACTGCTCCATGGCCTCGACATTCTCAGCTTCGTCTGTGGCATCATCGCCCCAGAGACCGTCAAGCTTGAACTCAGCCGCCCACTCGGTGACAATCTCCTTCTGATCAGCCGCAACCTCGTCCTCGCCAACATTCTTCAATGCGGACTTAGCCGGGGTAGTGCTAGACTCGACAGCCAGGACAGGAGGCTCGACCCAGCCCTGGATACGGCCATCGCGCCAATCGGTCACCACCGTCATGGCGGCGGAGCCGAGGTTGGGGATTCCGCCTCGGCCGATACGACCGCGCTTGCGAGCGACCTGGACGAGGAAGTCGGTTGTGGTGTCGCCGTCGGTCCGGCTGGGCAGAAGCGCTGCGATATCGTAGACTTTGGTAAGCTTCTCCATGAGCTCGGGAGACGTGGAGAGACGCCTGAGGAGGAGGGAGACGGCAGGGATGGGGTCGTCAATCTGCTTGGGTGGCACAGCGTTGAGGAGAATGAGATGGGCATGCGCTTCGTTGGCGTTCTTCAGGGACACGAGGCCCGCAGACTGGGTGGAGGAGGACGACGGGAAAACAACTCCAGGCGAGTCCAGGAGTTTGAGCTTGCTGTCAATCTTTACGGACCGGATGCTCGTAGTGACACCAGCCTCAGCACCCGCAGGGCAGGCCTTAGAAGACGTCGGGGCCTTGCCGCTCACCCTCGAGAGGAGCGCGTTGATAACGGAGCTCTTTCCCACGTTGGGATATCCTATAACACCGACAGACACCGCACGCTTGAGCTGTCGGCTGGCGGCGAAGCTCTTCAGGGCCTTGAAGAGGGCGGCAGATGTGCTCTGGACGGTAACGTCGCGGTGATTGAAGGTGTGGGCATTGGAGGCGGCGTTGGAGGCCCTGAGGGGCAGGGTCGGGAAGTAGCGGCGGAGGTAGATAAGCCAGTCTCGCAGAACCTTGGGGGGATCAGATCGACCTTGTTGAGGATCAAGATGAGTCGCTTGCCACCAGACGCGGCAGCCATGACGCTGCGCTCGACCTCGCGCGAGCGAGTGGCCTCGGGGTCACGAGCATCAAGGACGTACAGGACGACATCGGCTTGCTCGACAACATTTTTGAAGACCTTGTCGTAGGTTTTTCGGGAAGAAGCCTGTCCAATAGGCATGTCGCCCCCGCGGTCATTGTCTTCGTCGCTATCGTCATCCGAATCCATATCCTCGTCGTCGGCCAACTTGCGGTCATACTTGGCTGCGGCAGCACGAGCGCTGGCAATGAGGGCGGCCATGGGGTTGGACTCATCAATGTCTTCGTCCATCTCTTCGTCTTCCAGATCATCCAGGCCATCCTCCGCAAGATCGACATCCTCCATGACCGCCTCACCCTTCTTAACACCGCCAGTCTTGGCGGCCTTGGCCATCTCTTTCCTCTTCTGCGCATCTTCGATCTTCTTCAAGCGCTTCTCCTCAATTTCCTGGAGGACCTTCTCCTTGTAGGGAAAAAGGTTGGGAATTCCAGGGTCCTTCTTGAGTTTTGATCGCCATTCTGGGTTCTTCTTCGCAAGCTTGCGCAGCTTCTTTTGCTTGGCCGCGGACGCCTTAACGATCTTGTTGCGAAGGCGGGTGGTCCCGCGCTTGGAGGTGGGCTCTGCATCAAATAATTAGTTTCTTGTGTACGTTTTTACTTGAAATTGCAAGGAAGTCAACTGGGAGGTATAGCATACTCTTAGGCTTGTTGATTGAGCCGGCCATTTTGATTGAGGTTCGTGAAGATGTCGGCTTGACTGGGCCGGATTGGTAGGAACCAATTTTCGGCGACGAGTAAAAAAATTAAGTGGGATGCTGATTCTGCCGGATATTTTCTTTCACCGCTTTTCCGCCCACCCCGCCTTAGCGCTCGATTCTCAGAGCGGGGAGGAACGCCTCCAGTGGTTACCCACGGGCCACTTGGCCCCTGGGTTGCACAAGATGTCAGAGTACACCATCAATAACTTGCTGGGTTGAACCATTCAGCATAAATAAGACGTTGGTTTATGTATTTGCATGTAGTTTCTCTTTTCAAGAAGCTTTTGTATCGTTAGTTCACTATGATGTAGATTTAAAATCAAAATTTAAACCATCATTGGGGAGTCACCCCCGAAACATACAACACTCTCTGTCTGTCTTAAGGCTTCTGCTCACAACTCCCACATTGCACCAGGTGGTACGCATCTCGAGATTTGACATGCCCTTCTCCCCAAGTCCAATGGCCCAGAAGCGGCCCATTCAGTTTCATATTGCAATCGCAATGCCATCCTAGGCTTTGCCGTTGGTCTTACTCACGATAAGCGAGACACCTTCAAACCCGAAACCCGAGACCCGATAACTATCAACGATAAGGTAGCTTCATCAGCAGGAACATAGGCCCGTCGGAATGATTTTAACACCGAAACCATTTCAATGTCCCGGTATCGGATCATCCGCTGGTTTCGAATCATATGAGAAAGGTCAATCTCAAATACTGCTGCCGAAGTTTGTAAGGCAAGCATCTCCTCACAAGGATTGCAGAGAATTCTGGGTCTCCGTTATCTCTAACATGCGAATAGCGTCCCTCGAAGATCTTTACGCGGGCAGGTGCATGACATCAGGTAGGATGTGGGCCAAGGCGATGTCGGATCTTAACCTCGCGTCACAGCCTAACCACATCACAAGGGAAGGGTACTTAAGCTAGGCGCCATCCCGTATTCCTTCAGTAGTTCTCCAAAAATCCACGGGTTTCACTTCCGATCTCCTTCGTATCATTGACTCTCCAACATGTCTCCAGAATATTCTCAGCTTCTTCAAGCCGAATTAGACGGAGTAATAGCGCGGTATGTCGAGCGCAACCCGCGCTCCAAGGCACTTCATGATGAAGCAATCAAGTCGATGCCGGGGGGAACACAAGAACAGTCCTTCATGTTGGGCCTTTCCCAGTGGTGATGAAATCAGGGAAGGGTTTTCAAATTACATCAGAAGATGGCCATTCGTAAGCGATACGAACTTCTTTGCGGAGGAAGCTTGTTAACAGGCATTCAGATATACAGACTTCACAGCAGAGTTCACCGCTGCTTTATACGGGCACTCCAACCCCATCATCCTGTCGGCCATCAGCAAAGTCCTTCAAAACGTCGGGCTGAACATTGGCGCAACAACAACCCAGGAGCAAGTATTTGCCCGTGAGCTGTGCCAACGGTTCCACCTTGAGCACGTTCGATTCACCAACTCTGGAACCGAGGCCAATCTACACGCCTTGGCGGCTGCAAGGGCGTTCACCAAGAGGAGAAAGGTCGTTGCCTTTGGTGGAGGCTACCATGGCGGCGTCATCGGCTTCGCGGGGGACAAGCCCGGCGCAAATAACGTTGACCCCGAGGACTGGATTGTTGCAAAGTACAATGACCTTGAGAGCGCTCGCATTGCCATCTCGAGTGAAGATGTTGCGGCCGTCATCTTCGAAGGCATGCAAGGCGCCGGTGGTGCTATTACAGGAAAGCCAGAGTTCCTGGAGGGAATCCAAGAGGCCGCTTCAAAGGTACGGGTTCACATCATGCTCCACTTCGGCGAGGTTCAGAATTGACCAGACGCAGGCGGGTGTATTGGTAATCATTGACGAGGTCATGACCTCAAGGTTGACAGCGGGTGGGTTGTCTGCATTGCGAGGGCTGAAGCCTGATCTGAAGACCTTTGGCAAATATCTCGGCGGCGGCCTGGCGTTTGGTGCATTCGGCGGCAGGGCCGACATCATGGCAACATTCGATCCTCGACTTCCCGGAGCCCTTTCACACTCGGGCACATTCAACAACAACACATTGGTCACTCACGCAGGATACGCAGGATTGACCAAGGTCTATACGCCCGAGGTGGCTAATCTATTCACGACACAGGGGGACAAGCTCAGGGAGAGACTCAACGAAGTCACCAAAGGCACCAGGGTCTGCTTCACAGGCATAGGAAGCATTCTGGGCGTCCACTTTCCCGAAGATGGCACCCGAGAGATTGAGCGCGACGGAGCCGTGGGAGAGATTGGTGGGCTGAGGGACCTTTTCTGGTTTGACATGTTGGAAGAGGGCTTTTGGACTGTCCGGAGGGGCTTTATCGCGCTTGTCTTAGAAACGCCGGAGTCTGAGTTTGAGAGGTTTGTCCGATGCGTGGAAGGGTTTGTTTCCAAATACGCAGCCTTGGTCAAGTTGTAGAGCAGCCTGGACACTGGCCTGCATTGGTGTTGAGCTGTGCAAAGTGAGTGAGAGTTGATGATGCAAATTTGGGTCAAGTCTCGCATAGCATGAAGTTGGTTATCGTATTTGAAATGGGCATAGAAATGATGATGACAATTCTTGACTTGACGTTGATGTTGTTACCCACAAGCTCTCTTCTACGGAGGATTGCTGCGGGAAGTGCTGCGGGTGCGCTGCAGATAGCGACGGCACCTTGTCAAGGTGTTTCAAAAGGTAATTGTGGATACTGTTGTGATTGGTGGGTCACCTGTTGTCTCCATAATATCTTCCCGACCAGCGCCTTCACCTTGGTTGGTGAGGCTGGCTACTTCTTTCCAAGACCGTGAGCTTTTCGCAGCCCTTGTCGCACCCATCACTCCTGCAACTCGACCACGTACGAAACCCATACGGCCTCGAAGTTAACCACCACAGAGCGCTATCCACCCTCGCTCTCTCAATCTACCAGACGCAATGGACTTCCAGAACCGCGCGGGCTCCAAATTCGGAGGCGGCGGCGTCGCGTCGCAGTCGGCCACCAACGCCGACCGTCGCGAGCGCCTGCGCAAGCTCGCCCTCGAGACCATCGACCTCGACAAGGACCCCTACTTCTTCAAGAACCACGTCGGCTCCTTCGAGTGCCGCCTCTGCCTGACCGTCCACCAGAACGACGGCTCCTACCTCGCCCACACCCAGGGCAAGAAGCATCAGACCAACCTCGCCCGTCGCGCCGCCCGCGAGCAGAAGGAGGGCAAGTCGGCCGTCGACCCGGCCACCGGCCTGCCCATCGGTGTCTCGGGCGCCGGCTTCGCTGCACGCCGCAACGTTGTCAAGATTGGCCGCCCCGGCTACAAGATCACGAAGATCCGCGACCCTGTCACGCGCCAACAAGGCCTGCTATTCCAGCTGCAGTACCCAGACGCCACCCCGGAGACTGCCCCCAAGTGGCAGGTCATGAACGCCTTCACACAGCACATCGAGGAGCCCGACAAGAACTTTCAGTACCTGCTCGTCGCCGCCGAGCCCTACGAGACGGTCGGCTTCAAGATCCCCGCCCGCGAGCTCGACAAGCGTGAGGACCGCCAGTTTAACTTCTGGGACCCCGACGCCAAAGAGTACTGGATTCAGGTCATGTTCATGACGGAGCGCGAGGAGCGCTTCAACGCAGCACCAGGCCTAACAGCGCGGTAAATGGAGGCACTAGCGGAGCTGGTGCTTCACGAGACACGACAGACGTCAAAGACGAAATGGGATATGGCGTTTTGGATTCCGCATCACAACCATAGAACGAACTGCGCGCCTAAACAGAAGAGCATGACAGTGCCGTGCGCCCTCGATTCAAGGGCATGGCGCGACAGACTGCGACGAGCCGGTCAGGTTTGTGTGCGAAGAGTAAGAGACCAACCTCACGTCACCAAGAGGCTCTTCACTAACCAAGGGTCTTCAGCTGCTTCGGAATGGGCCTGGGATAATGAGTAGAGTGTAACAAAATATGATATGTATGACTAGCCCATACATGTATACTTGTTGGTTGGGAGTTATTCGGTGGCAGCATTCAAATCATACCTAGGCACAAGGGTCTTAGTGCAGTTACCAGCTACTTTTTTTTTTCAATTAGGCTTTCAAGGCCACGAGCAGGTCTAAACCTCATCTTCCGAGACATGCCCAGGACAAGAAAATGGCAAGACATATAGCACAAACTACCACCCAAGTCTAAGTGCCAACCTGTCAACTCAACCCTCCCGCCTGTTGGATTACGTACAGATATTGCAAAAAATAGAAGTCCAGGCCCATGACGGGGAAAACAAGAGGCAGCCCCTGAACGAGGGGAGAAGATGGATGATCTCGAATCCTCTCCGCGCCGTCAACAACCCCTAAACAGTAGCCTTTCTGCGCCCACTGTATTGCTACCGCATTCTGCCAGCCCGTACGCAGAGCAAGATTCCCCAACCATGTAAGGAGGTTGAGCTCGTATTCATCCAGGCTACATCTATCGGAAGTTGTTATCGAACCGCTTGAAAGTATAACCGATGAAAGGCAGGCTCATTTCTGGGGTCTCCTCCACGGGACCACGGCCCGACTGGAGAGCTTGGGCCTTGAGGACCGTGGCGTTGTCGGTTTGGTCAATTTCGTCAGTAGGGAAGTAAGTTGTGTCGATGTTCGACGTCAGACGTGGCTCGAAAGGCGCTCTGATTCGTCGCAGACTGTCGAACTCGACGCCACGGAAGAAGGCGTGGCTCTTGATTTCATGTGCACCGCCCCGACCAAGACGGTTCTCTGTATTACAGACCATACTGGGGGAAAAGTTAGTGTCTGTCTCAGTGTAACAGTTGATAGGAAGGGACCAACCTTCGGATCAGGTTCTCGGCGTCAACGCCCAGCGTGATGTCGTCAGGGAAGTAGAGGGTTTGCCTCCAGTTTACAATCTTGCGGTAGGTGTCGTGGCTATCCTCAGCGCAGAACGGAGGCCAACCAACCAAGCACTCGAACATGATGGTTCCCAATGACCACCAATCGCAGTCAAAGGTGTAACCGTGGCCAGTGAAGATTTCGGGAGCGATGTAATCGGGAGTTCCAACCGTGGAGTAAGCCATCAGTCTTCGCGACCGTCGCCAATCGTTGATCTGGGATCGATTGCTGACAGTAAGGTTGATCTGATCAATAGCAACCGAGGTTCTGTCGCGGGGACGGTTGGACCGACCCTGGAGAAGTTGCTGGTAATAGTTGTTATCGTGGAGCCTGTGGAAGCCAGTGGAGAGACCGAAATCGGTCAGCTTGACGTGACCGCCTCGATCAAGGAGAATATTGTCGGGCTTAATATCACTGTATTGGGGTCAGAGTGGTTCGAAGAAATGGAATCTTAGAGTGACCATACCGATGGATAAAACCGAGCTTGTGGACGGCGTCGATGGCGAGGACGATCTCAGCAATGTAGAATCGCGTAATATCCTCAGAAAAGATTTCATACTTGATGAGCATAGTCATCAAATCTCCACCGGGCAAAAACTCCATCAGCATGTAGAGGAAGTATGAGTCCTGGAAGGTAGTGTAAAGCTTGACGACCCAGGGGCTGTCGGACTCGGCGAGAATATCTCGCTCTGACCGAACGTGCGCCAGCTGATCCTTCTTGAACATTTCCGTCTTGATGAGAGACTTCATGGCGTAGACCTTGCCGTCTCCCTTCTTCTGCACCAGCTTAACCTCGCCGAAAGCACCCTTTCCGATAATCTTAACGGTGTTGTAGTTTTCGGGCTTGTCCTTGGTTCGCAGGAAACGGAGATACTGGCCCTCCTTTCTTCCAGCGGTGGACCATAGTTGCTCCCTTCGGCCTGAGCTCTGACCCTGGTCTTGAAGTTTCTGCTCGAGTTCGCTCTGTCTGTGTGCGAGCAAGGCCACGAGTCAGTCACACTGCGTCGAAGTATACAAGAGCAATTATGGAGACAACGAACCTTTGATTACGCTCCCTGGCACGCTTGACACTGTCCTTGAAGAAATCGGCAGCCAGCTGAGAGCACTTCTTCTGGTTGCTGTTGGAGCCGGGGCCGTATCGATCGGGGTTGCGTTCGGGGGCGGGCTGGAACTCGTTGACAGGAGCAGCGGTCTGGTTGGGCATGGGTGGAGCATTCATGTAGTTGTTGTAGCCAGGTTGCTGTCCCGATGCGCCAGCAGTCCTCGGACGCTGGGGAGGCGCGCGAGATCCATACTGCTGCGCCCTGGCAGCGCCTCCGAGATTCTGGTGGGAGAACTGGTGAGCAAGGCCAGTGTTGGGGTCGTTGCCGGGTGTGTTGGATCGCTGCTGGTAGCCAACGTTCTGGACGTTGGCGTAGTCATTGCCAGCAGGCTGGCCTTGGTACTGAGGAGCGTACTGGTTCTGGTTCTGGACAAAGTAGCCCTGTGCGTTGTAGCCGCCACCAGCGTATTGTTGTTGTTGCTGCTGCTGTTGCTGTTGCATGGCGGGTTGTCCAGAGCCCGAGGGAAAGACGGGCTGGGGGAAAGTCGAGGGGGTGGTGGGATAGGTGCGGTCGGAAGCGGTGAGGCGGTCGTTGCTGTTGCCTCCAAAGTTGAGGAACAAACGATTGTTGTTGGAATCCATCGTGATATTGGCTCGACTCGACTCGACTCGAGCGGGCAGTCTGTCGAGGGGGAAGAAGTCGAGAGGGAAGAAGCCGAGAGAGATGGGAGGCAAGTTTCAGGAGGTCCAGGGGCGGGCAGCGGGCACTGTGCACTGGGCAGCGGAACGGGGCGCTGGTGCGATGTGCAATGGGGGGGTGTTGAGATGGGACAGCGGAGAGCCTAGAATCGCTCGGGGGGGTAAGCCAGTGGGTTAGATCACAGAGCAAACGCTAGCGAAGGCCCAAGAGCAGAATCCTAAAAGCAGAGGCCCAGATGCAGAAAGACGGCCGAGCAGGATGGGATATAATTGCTGGAACTGACGAGGTCAGTCTGCGGGAGATACAGAGTGTTGGGAAATACAAGCCGGCGGGTCTTTGGAAACGCGCAAAGATGTTGGCACTGCCGGGTTTTGGGTCTACAGGTCCCTACCTTCCTAATAACCTAGGCTCGGTGGGTAGGTAGGAGGTTCGAAGGGTTACACATAGAAGGGGCGGCCAGGCGGCCTGGTCCGTTTTGGATCCAGTGGGACTTTAGCGGTTTGGCGGCTTCACGGGTTGGCAGTTGAGCGCTGCACCAGAGTGGCGACATCACTACAGCCACACGACACCTTACAGACGATGGACGCACCTCCCACATGTCTAAAACCTGGCCTCTAAAACGCTTCATCCCCCCTTGGAGCCTGAATTTTCAGAGTGCGGTGGCGATCTGGGTTGGGTGGTGTCTCGTTGGGCTGCTCGAGAACGAAGCGATGTTTTAATCTGAAATGATAATGGTGCGTGGTTTGAGAAGTTGATAGTATCGAGGGATGGAAGCGAGTTCTGTCCCGTGCACCTTCACGAGAACATCCCACCGCCACTACCGTAACTACTACCGTTCAACATGAGGCGTTAGACGCACAATACAAGTTTATATAGCCACAATGAAAAAGAAGACGCAGAAGAAGAATAGACCAAAGCAAAGAAATAACATTTTTTGGCCTATTCTCGTCGTTCTCTCCCGTTTCCTTTTGGTCTTCCACCACCACCATCACCCCTCTCCTCTTCTTTTCTCTTCCCTCCCCCTCGGCCAAGACTACGAGGACTACCAGTGTGTCACCATCTCACAGCGCAAGAAATCACGACACCTCTTACTTAGAACGCCGCCTGTGATGATCATCATGAGCGGGATGGAGAGGGTCCAGTCCGTGGCACAGGCTCCCGTGTACGTACTCTTGGGGGCTGCCTTTGGGCTCCAAAAGCTCCATTTCATCGGGCCTCTAACCCACCATCTCCTTGGTGCACACAGGGAGCTCCCAGCAACTTGTAGCGTGTCAGGGGGGTTCCTTGTCCAATCCCCGCCCTGTGCTTTCCCCGGAGGAGCCAGAGCCTCAGGTCAACCTGCGGCCTGCGGCACCGCCCACCTCAGCTTTAGTAGGTCCATTATACCCGTTCACGGCAGACCTGGCGCCGAAAAAGCACATCTCCCCCCCGACGCACAATTTAGGCCCATGCTAGACTACATTGCAGGCCTTGTCTCGACTCCATTCCAAATCAACTTGAATCACAGTGGCAGAACTTCAATCATAGTGGCAGTGGTTGCGGGCAACGATGCCAGCGCATGTACTACGCGCGTCCAAGCAACTCCAACAGAGACAGGAAATGGGAGTTAACATGAACACGCGTCCGAGTCCCGTTCGAGTTGAAACACCATCAGCAGAGTCGAGGAGGGACATACCATACCATGTCGCCATGCTATCGTCGATCTCGTGGTTGCACCCGCAGCCCGTGCTTCCCACATGGCAAGCCACGGTTTACAACGTACCCCTTTCGCATGGTGGACGTGTCTTGTGCATCTTTGTGCCCGTTCTAGCGTTTGCTTAGCTCTGCCTCGTCTGGATCTCGCAAGCAATCCCTGTCCTTACCCATGATGCCACAGCCATGAGGAAGAATAACGACACAGCGCCTTCCAGAGCAAATCCAATCGCACTTAGCGATTATTCAGGTGGGCCATTGTTCCTTCTTAAGACGAGTATCACATGTGCCCTGCAACATGCTGCATGGCAGCACAGAAACATTGCTGCCACCAGGGTCTTATCACTCGTGTTCCGGAAGCCTTATCGAAGCTTGGTACTCATACCAATGTTCTACAACTAAGCAGTTCCTACCTTCGGCACTCTTCAACTACATTGGTAAGTGAGGCCTTCATGGGCCGAAATCCATGCAGTAGGATTTGAGGACATGACCCCAGAAGACCCTTGTCGACAACCGTCCTGCATGCAGTTGGCCTGTCTCGGCTCAATGAGGTCAAAGTCGGAAGACGGAGCCCGGGTATTTCCACCCCGGAGCTTATCGCCAGATTCTTATCGCGGTCTTTTTTTTTTGCTATGGGACTAGGCGCAACGGCCACAACTCAGTGAGCAGTCAAACGAGGCCTGGGGTTCATTCGGTGACGGGTTGCAATCCTTCTGAACACTGATATTCTGTTCGTAGCTCTCAAAACTCATCTCGTTCTTAACTCGGGACCCAACCCAGCATGGCCGATTCCCACCCCGCCGCACAGCCCGCCGGCACCGGCGCAACATACAAACCCCCGACTCCTCCATCCAAACCGAACCCCGTCTTCAAGATGATGGGCCTGCCAAACCTCCCCCGGAAGCTCCCTTCCCGCAACTGGATGATATTCTGGGCCATCACCGGCACCATCACCACTGCCGTCGTATACGACAAGCGCGAGAAGAAGAGGGCCACGGCCAAGTGGAGGCATGTCGTAGCTCCGCTCGCCTCGGAGCCCATCGGCGCCGCCAACCAGCTCCCTCGCAAGCTAACCATCTACCTTGCGGCCCCTCCCGGTGACGGTCTGCGTGTGACCCAGGATCACTTTCTCGAGTATGCCAAGCCCGTCCTGGCCGCGTCCGGCCTAGATTGGGAGTTCGTTCAGGGAAGGGAACAGGGCGATGTGAGAGCCGCAGTGGCTGAAAAGATTCGCCGATCAAGACGACAGAACGAGCGGCCAGGCGAGGAAGACCTAAAGACAGATGAGAGCACAATCGAGGAGCTGAGGAAGAAGATGGGGATCTTGGAATATCAGGGTGTTAACGGAGATGTCATCTTCGGGCAGCATGCATGGAAGGAGTACCTGCGAGGGCTACACGAGGGATGGCTGGGACCTCTTGATCCCCCCTCTCTACCAGAAACCGAGCCGAAGCCAGTTCCCGTGGAGGTCTCCTCTCTAGATGCTACTCCTGCAGCTGAACGGACCGAGGGCGATAAGCCCGAAGAAAAGAAGGAGGAGAAGAAGGAGGAGAAGAAACCCGAGCGACCTCCTCAACCGCTGCCGTACAACTCTCCCAACGACTACTCCCTGGCCGACATCCCCGCCCAGATCCCCGCCGAGTTCAACCCCTCCAACCCCATCGTCTTCCCCCACCGGCTCGGCTTCCGCCATACCTTTGTTCGCCTCGGTCGCTTCTTCACCCGCCGCAAGCTCGCCGACGAGATCGGCCGCGAGATTGCCGCCGTTTGCTTCGCCGCCGCCTCTCGCGAGTGGCGCGAGGCTGACGGCAAGCACGAGCAGCAACTCGTCCTCGCCCATGAGGAGCTCGACTGGCCTAAGTCGGTGTGGAAGGACGAGCCCGCAGGGGGCACCGACGAGAACGCCCCGGCCGCCCCGCCAAAGGAGAAGATCTGGACGTCGCCGCTCGTCGTCGACGACCGCCTCATGCAGCGGATGCGCCGCTTCGAGATCAGCCCCGAGGTTGAGGCTCGCGCGGCTGCATTCGTTGTGCCCGAAGAGGAGATCGAGGGCTGGATCAAGGGCAGCCTCCGCAGCGTCTGGCGATGGGGCGTTGACTCGTGGAACACCAAGCCAATGCGACCCAACGTGGGCGATATCAACGACGAATAATCATGATATGAATGCCGTTGAGGACCGAAAAAAAAAATCATCTCCAAAAGTGCGTCTGTGTGTATGTTAGTAGCCAGTAGGGAATGGCGCTGGTCTGTGATGAGGACGCTTTTGTACATCAATGTTATACCAGGGGGCAAAGGAGCGGCGGATGGTATGGTGCATCTATGGAGGGACGGCATCTATGATACTGTACTATGTAATCAAGGCATATACTCCCCTTCATGAACAAAGTAGACATATTCTAGGAAACTGTTACTTGAGGCACAATGTCATGCCTGGTATCTTGGCTTCCATTGCTAGTCATCGTCTGAATCACTTCCATATCCCACAAGTCCCAAGGACTTCTTCTCCGGCAGCTTTGCAGCCTCTTGTGACTTCTTGTTGGTTTCAACCTCCACGGCCTTGACCGTCTGCGGCTCAACGGCCTTCTTCTCGGCGTCTGCCTCTCCACTGCTGACCCTCCTCCTCACGCCCTTGACGTCCCGGTCCTTGACACGCTTCCGCTTCTTGCCCACGCCCCACGACTCGCCCTCGTCATCGACACCAGCATCGCGGTCGCCGCCAACCACCAACGTCCCACCTCCTCCTCCCCCCTTCTGGCGCTCCCGGAACGCCCTCAGGCCATCCTCCGTCTCCCGGCGCACACGGTCCTCCTCGGCGCGCTTGGCCGCGCGGACGTCGTCGAGAAACTCAATCTCGTCGTCGTCCAAGGCGCGGAACTGGTTGCGCAGCTTCGACTGCTCCTCAAACGCAGCCTGCTTGGCGGCTGTTGAGGGTTGTCAGCTTGCACGACTCTTGAAATGATGGGACGCTTATAAAGGGAAGAACGGGACGTATACGAAAGGAATGAAGAGACGAGCGAAGCCGAACCTTTATTTGCCTCTAATATCTCAAAAAGGCTTCTCTCGCCCTCGCCCGAGGCCGCCTTGACGCGCTGCTCCTCCCTCCGCTTCCGTTCCGCCTCGAGTTCCTGCTGCACGATTTCCCATTCCTTGATTTTGGCGCCAGCGTGGAGCGGCTTCGCGTCAGCAGTACTGCTGCTGACGGCTGGCGCATCCTTGGAGACTTCGCCGCTGGAGCTGATGGTGCCTCCCGATACGAAGCGGCTCGACATGGTGGTTGTGCCGGAAAGTCTTCTCAGAGGACGAAAGCCAAAATGTTATTGGTCTGCCCCCGTGGCAGCGATGCGGTGCGAGCACGAGACGTAAGCAAATGCAATACACCAGTTCGCTAGAGTCAGATTGATGATCTAAGGGGACTTATGTCGATGCTGTCTTTGTCGAGCGAGGATGTATGGGGCCATCTGGCTGGTGATAACTAGTGTTTTCCGACAATCAGCCATGAACGACTCTATGACGCTGGCGGCCACTACAGACGCCCACGATGGTGTAATCAGCGAACTCATCGCATTCATTCATGGCTTCAAGTTAGGATCTTTCGTGAGTGTTTACAGCAACCGAGTTGATCAGATCGAGTCAGTCACATATTCATCCGATCTTCAGCCCAAGTGAGAGTTATTCATTTTCATTTGCTAATCTAGGAGGATCTGAAGCGAGAGGACGTGCTTTGATTGTAGCACGCCAACAGATGAACAGTTCTCGCTCCATGTTTCATACCTAAAGAAACTCCAAGACATCCTGAGCGAATCCTGGAAGACCAAGTCGTCCAGAAGTCCCAAAGACGAAAAGAGAAGGAAAATAGAGAAACCCGAATTTGTATTCCAACCATCTTTTTGCCTCCCACAGGGCTGTGCGGAAGGACCCATGCCCGAAACCGAGGAATGAAGAGCACGCCTTTTGAGCCGGAATTCTGGGCTCAAAGCATCTTCACCAAGCGTTCCCAATGCCATCTTGCCCCGGGCCAAGTCGCCCGCCATCCCATAACGTATCATTCCATATCATGAAGAGTAAACCGATGCGGTAACTTAAAAGCACCCCAGCCAAAATGATTCCCCATTAAGCAGGTGCAAAAGAAGCAAACTTCCTTGCAGCCCTCCTCTACTAATGCCAAGCCCACAAAAAGACAAACATCTAAGATCGTTATAAAAAAAAAATAAAAAAAACCAAGCCTCCGGATGGCACTGGTGAGCTCGACTTCGCGACGACTTGTCCTTGAGACACGAGGGCATCAATCCAGCTCCGGGGCAGAAAACAAAGAAACAACTCATCGTACCAAAGAAAACCCATCCCGTATTCCCCGTTTTACCCGCTGAACGCAATGCATGAACCCCATCATGTAAGCCCATTTTCGTGGACAGAAACCGTCATCTGCCACACCCCAAAAAACCCATAAAACGTGTGCAAAATATATACGGTCCTCAACTTGTTTTCAAGTTCTTCTCATGAGGCACCTTGTCGGCATCATGAGGTACATAGCCGAGTACCCATTGACCAAGGGTAGAGTCTCGTCGGGGCATCCCTCGAGGACATGAAACAAAAATCGACCCAAGCCGATCACGATGGATCGGTGTCGCGTCTCGAAGTCGTTGCGCACAAAGGAAAGATGAAGCGAGCGGCCACCGCACGCTGGACACCATCGAGAGGTCCATTTTTTGCACCTAATCGCAGCCCTGCCCTTTTCTAGGGACCCAGAGCCAGGTAGATATCATGACGATGTGATAGTATCTTCCATGTGATCGGACTTGAACGGACGGCAATCGACTCCTCGCCCTGTGTTCAAGTCATACTCTCAGACTGAATGACAATGCTGAGATAGGTCGATATTCATAATCGAATCATGCGGCATGACAAGGACGCCAGATGTCCAGTGAAAAGACGGAAATGCCGCGCGTCTATCGAAACAGAACCGTGTAATGTAAAGTCCAAAACTCAAAACTCCGGGTGTGACCATTATAGAACGTGTACCAGTAAAGGAAAAAAGAGAAAATGTCGCGGTGTCGAGGCAGCTTTTGAATGCGGTGGGAGTGAGATGCCCTCTGTTGATGGCTCTCCCTGTGAACCCACAACGCCTCTGGTGAATGCGACAATGTGAAAAGGAGAAAGAAAAACCCTGAGAATGATCCGCCGAAAGGTCATCGTTTGAACAATTTTGTCGTGCCTGGGGTATCTGAAGATGCGAATGTATCGTTCTCGGGATGCGCGTAAAGAAAATCGTGGCCGTAAAATGGAGATCCCTTACTTTTGTACTGCAAGACCAACACCCTTATTCAGAGGGCAATTAAGCCTCCTTCCGCAAGGAGGAAAAATGAAAATTTCGATATCAACCCATTACCGGCTGGCTGTAAGCGTGAGGCACGAAGTATGGCACTTGCTGCTTCAACGGATCCACACATGCAGGGCAGCTGCACTCGGCTAGTCCGTGCTCCCACATGTTTTGGGAGTACGAGTAGTGGCCGCTGTGACCGCTGTGACTGTTGTGTCGGGATGGATAGAAGCTGCTGTAGGCAGGAGGTTGGGGATATCGGCTGCTATACTGCGCAGCTTGCTGAGAAAACCACTCGTTGTATCGGGCATTGCTCGAAGTAGCCGACAGAGCGTAGTCGGGAGTACCATAACCCGAGTCGGGTGGGGTGAGGGGTGCGCTCCAGGGGTTATGCGCCCAGCCTGCCTCGCGAGAGCGGTAGGTCTGTTGCTGGGCCTTCATAGCCTGGTAGCGCTCGTACTCTGCAACCTGCTCCTGCAGGTAACGCGAGTGAGGAGAAGTGCGGTGACCGCTGTGTCTAGCGAGCTCGGTGTCGATGGCAGGGACCAGAGAAGCGAGTCTCTCGCGGCTGACCTGGGCAGCCTGTCGCTTCTTCATGTCCTGCCACTCGCGCCAGTTCTCGAGCCAAGCTCGGTAGTCCTTGCTGAGATCAAGGTTTACATAGAGGCGCCAGCCCATGGACTCAACCCAGTCAAACTCCAGGGTATTGAGTTCGGAAACAGCAATGCCGCTAACCTCCGACCAGGAGCGGTTCTGGAAGGTGTTGTCATCAAGGAACTTGCTGCCCAAGAGAAGCGAGACGGTAAGATATCGCCACACCTGGCCCTCGGAGGCCTTGTAGGGACCCTGTCCCTTCATGGTGTTGATCCTCTTGGCAAGGTAGTTCATTCCCAGGAGGATGGTAGTGCTCGGAAGTCTCGTCGAAGTGAGGATCTGAGAAACAAACTTGCGGAAAGGCGCGGTGACCGGGGCATCAGGGGTCACGACACGCGTAGCCATCTCAGCAACATACTCGGCCATCATGTCGACCTCATAATCGAGGACGGCACATACGCCACCGGGCATGATGAAGGTGTTTGGGGGGGAGTCCGACGAAGATCGAAGAGCGACCTTTGTCGGAGTGAAGTCGTCGGAGCACGGAAAGACGGCTGTGGGAAATGGCCACAGCTGAGTGAAGTCGAGGTCCGAGGAACAGGTGAGTGCGACCGACAGGCAAAGGAGGGTTTCAAAATTCAGTTGTCGGATCGGGCCATTTAAGGGTGATCCGGAAATGTCGTGTCGTGAGAATGCAGACAAGACTGACGATGCGTATGTTCGACTATTCGGAAGAATTTTGTCTTCAACGGGGAGAGAGTCGACCTATTTGAGAGACTTTCTTCGACCCTGATGATCGAGTTGAAAAAATCCGGAAGGCTAAACGGAAGAACCTGTGTCGAAACCTCTGTGGAAGGTCGGGGAAATCTGAACGCCCTGGTCTGGTTAGTGTTTGCCAGAACTGTACTCGAGCTGCCGCATCATAAAGGTCTAGTCGGTCGAGCGTCTGTAGTGGTACGTTGGGTGAATTGGTTGTGTGTGAACAGTTTAATACGAGAGAAGTGTCGTAGGTCGAGGAGGATGCGCGAAGCAGTTAAAGACAGAAGAAATGTGTCGGTGTCCGTTGTGTTTGCCGCTCGACTCGGTCATTTTCGGTTGGACGGTGATTTGGAGGTAGCGCGAGGCCCTGGTCGAGTATTCCGGGACAACGCGACAAACCGACGACTCGTAGACTAGACACAAAAGATGGGATAAGAAAAAGAGAGGCACTCACCAGAAGGAAAGGTCGTCAGAACAAGAGAGAGGGTGGAAGAGGGGGAGAGAAAGCCCGAATCTGCAATCTCCTAAAGGTTGGTGGAAGAAGTGGACGCTTGGACGTTGACCACGGAGCACGGAACCCTAGGGAAATAATACAGCGACCTGCACCAGAAGTGAAACTGGAGGAGGATGGGCGAAGAGGCTCGCGCGAAAAAAGACCTGAATCCTGACGTCGACGAACCGGGAGGAGGGTTCGTGACTGGTGTTTGTCGAAGAATCGGCAGGTTCGGTTTTTGTCGTGGAGAGGAGGGAGAGGAGAGATGAAGAAGAAGGAGGACGGTGGTAAGTGAAGAGGATGAAGGACGAGGGTCAAGGAAGAGGGAGAGGTGGGAAGATGGGAAGATGGGGAGATGGGGAGATGGGGATGGAGTGTGCGGAGGAGGTTGAGGGTGTGTGCCAGTTGAAGGATGGCCGGCCTAGCCAGTGCAGCGCCCAGTGTGTCCAGCATCGAGGCCAGGAGGCGTGGGAGCGGGTGTGGGCGTGGAGCCAGTGCAAATGGCGCTCTAGCCCACCTGGTACCTAGCACTTGGTACCTAGCATGGCATGGCAGGCATGAGCATGGCATGGGCTGGGGCGGGCAGATGGGCCATGGCAAGTTGCTGGGCAAGTGACTGAACTGACTCCAGCACACCCGGCAAAACCGCCATGGCGCAGGGTACGTACCTGGGTCGCTTTCCCATGGAGAGTAACGCAACGGTTGGACCGGGCTGTTGTGGGCTATGGACTGTGCCCATGGACTGTGGATTCTGGGCTAGGGGACCAGTCAATGAGTGTGGACAATGGCCAGTGGGCGGAGGTAGCGAACCGTCCAGCGGCGAACGAGTGAACGGCAGCTACGGGGCTTGTCTAAGCTTGTCCAGGGAAGGGAAAGGGAGCCAGGGCAGGGCAGGGCCATCATCCACTAACCACTGATCACTGACCACTGGCCACTGTACTTCGTACCGCTTCAGCACCACCAAGACGGCCCGGTGACCACCCCTTTGTGTTCGCTCTGCACTGTGCTGCCGGTACCTCGTACCAGCAAGCCAGTATTCGCACAGCATGTGCGTCTCGCCCCCTCTGCATCCTCTGCCCCCCTCTCGCTCTCTCTCGCTCCCTACCTTAGGTACCTTCTACGATCAGCCGCTGTGCGTGCTCCATGACTCCGTCAGTCCGTCCAGCACAGTCGCAGTACTACTGCGCCATCATGGAGCCCACACCACCAGAAGCCCACACAAAGTTCGCAGTCCACCACCTCAGTCCAGTCAGGTAGGCAGTCCTGGCCCAAGGCCCCAGCAGACATGCCGGTCGCTCGCCCGTACCAGCCACTGCTGTATGTACGGAGTACGAAGTACGGTACACGGTACATTCAACTTCGCAGGTCTGCCTGGGCCGGGACTGTTCTTGATCGAGCTTGGGTTGGCGTGGGCCCATGGCTGCTTGCTCGGTTGCCGAAGTTTGGCTTTGGCTGAGCTCCATGTATTGACTACGAATACGTCGGTACATAGCATCATATCCCGCATCGCACCTGGGACTGAACAAACGTCACAGGCTGCGTGTGATGCCTCGTATCCCGAACAGTCAGGCTCGATGGTTTGAACGGTAGGCTTGGTCAAGTTTGGACAGATGAGCCAGCCCAGGCCGCCGGGTGAGCAAACCAGGGGCGCATTTGTCTCTCTGGTGTCAGAGACCACTGTGGTTCATTTGCATTCATTCCGCTGGCAAGCCGACCGTCCCATGTTTTTGCCTATTTCCCAGTCGAATAACCCTACCTAGCCGTTCCGTAGGCGGGACGTACTTTATCACAGACACCCTTTTTAGGCTGGCCCGACCCTGAGGTACCCGACTGTCGGCTTTCCGGGGTCGGGTTCAGGTAATTTTTTTTTTTTCGCTCACACTCACGCTTCGCCTAGCTGGGGCTCCTTTTTAACGCCTGCTTGCCGATGGATGACCCTTGGCCTCGAATTCGGGGGCTGTGGACACTATTTCTGGCAGGCTGGCCACTCAGCTGGTAGTAACCGCCGGGTCTGGGGGCAGACGGCCTGGAGTCCTTCGGGGCGAAGGCAAGCTGTGCTCCACCAACCCTCCATATGGAGTGGAAATCGGACTAGGAGGAGACTCAACCATCCTGTTGTCCACTCAGCGATCAAACTGGAGCGTCGAGACTCCTCCTCTATGCAGCACTCCATGCTGAAGCTAGGTCCCTTCGACATTATGTCCCGCGATTCTCTTGTCCAGCTTAAGGTCAAGTCTAGAAGTTGGTCGGATCCACGAGCCCATCTTTCTCTGCGAAGCAAAATAAAATGGTAATGATACACCGCACGCGAGCAGCAAACACGCCCAAACCAACTCAGTAGCCAAGTTCTTTGGATGCTACTTCGTAGGTTCCCATAATATCTACTCCGTACAGTGCCTCTATTGTAAGCATTCACTATGGGCTTGCACAGTACAGTGCCAAAGAATGCCAGAGCTCTTGCCGGGGGTTGCCCCTTCTCCCGGGGGTCCCTCTCGGGCGCTCCTCCTCGGCGGGGCCTTTTTTTTCGGGGGGGCGCTGCTCTCTCTTTCGGGGCCCCGGGTGTGCGTCATTTGGTCCGTGTGCGACCAATGGATTTGGATTGGAAGGCGTCGGGTGGTTGGAAGGACGTCACCAGTTGCCCTGTCGCTCACCAGTCACTAATCACCACTCATCAGTCACCAGCCCTGGGCTTCTTCCTAGGAAGGTACGAAGTACGTACACACTGTGGCCACTCGACTTCTCGCCTTCGTCTCTGGTGGCGTTCATCACACACCTTCCGACCACTTCGTCAACGTCGTCATCATCTCCATCATCGCCAACCTTTCAATCATCCCTCAGCTCTTTTGCCCGGCGTTTGCCTGTGTCAAACTCGGGAGACTCTTTGCATGTGTCATGGCCGCTGTGTTTGGCCGGGAGATTGGCCTGAACAATCCCCCTGCCCACGCCTCCTGTGGCATCCATTGTCCCAACATAACAAATCTCAAAACAATAACATGGCGCGCTTCCAAACACGGCTGAGAGGTCAAATCATATCCTCGTCCCAGTCCCCCTCCTGCTCTTTTTTTGGTCAGGCGATGGTGCGCAAATGAAGAAGGGGTGGACAGGACTAGCCTTCGAGGTGTGCTTCCAGAAACCCTTCATCCCATCCACCACATGCAGAAAGACTGGCTGACCCTGGCAGGCTTCAATTGAAGTTCACGGTACGTCCCCCCCACGGGAGCACTCCACTGTTGAGCGAGACGCAAACATGTACCCAGGTACCTAGGTAGCGCCGCTGCCTGCAGGGATTTCACACACCGTCGATCAGACCTCACCGTCCTCGTCAAGGGGGTGGCCAGGAGCAAGACCATGGCATGAAGGGTGCCAAGCCAGGATCTCATCCACTGTGGGTCCTGGTTCTTCGACAGTCGCCCATCAAGCCATTTCAGCATAGCGGTTCTTGACGCCTAAGCCCAGTGGGACAATGGCCTGGCGCTGCGCCGGCTGTCCCAGCAAGTCGACGGGGGCGTCAGCAAGTCTACTTACTGCACGTCAGGGACTCAGCAAGTGGCCACGGCTAGGATAAGCGAAGACGAAACTCGGGTGTTTCGCGCCTCAGTCAGGCTGGCTCCCCTGGGCCTCAACACTTGACCCGTTCAGATAGAAAATAACTTATACGCTGGTCGTCGTGGCCATTCATAACAGTGGACATTGCAGCGAAGAATGCCTCGTGTGCCACCCATCAGGACGATATTGGTGTATTAAACTGGCAAACAAGCCTGGGTCACTCCGTCGTGGGGTACGAAGATGATTCAGCCGGAGGGCCACTTCTATCCCCTCACTGATGGAGTCGCACATGCGAAGCCATCCTGCCTCACCAAGTCGGCATGTCGCAGCACCAGTAACTAAAATCACCTGCAGCTCCGCCATCGCTTTTGCTGGTGGCACATTGTGCCACCCTATGGAGAATGCGGAGAGAAATGCCGCAGGTTCCACTGAGGGCAGCGTATCACCCGTCGGACAACAACGCTTTGGAAATGGGACAGATGTTCATCGAGCAGAGCAACAAACCCCCTTTCTTTCACGCGACGTCCTCCACCGCAGCCACCGCTCCAGCCTTTCAACTGCCTAACGGGCGTGGGTTGCGCGCAATGTACGTATGTACGTCACGCTCCATGTTCCTTCACGCTTCCCCAGCTCCTTCACCGCTGCTCTCTCACGCACCAACGATTGGTCTGTCATTCGAACGGCGCTTTCCCCCCTTCCTCCCCAGGAGATTTGGGTCCGCATGCTGGGGCACCAAAGGTGCCAGATTACAGACCAATAGCGCGGTCCCTAAGGAGATTTGATTCATCAACCCTCTCTCCGTCTCAGCCATATTGTCGTGTGAACACAACGGGGCACAAACTTCCATCGTATGGTACGAAACTCCTCTCAATGTCCGGTTCAATCAATCATCTCCCTGTCTACACTCCCTGCCACACAAGTGAACAAAGGACAGCGCCACAACAGCGACTTATGCAAGCAACAACCAACCTGATTGCAGAGCTTCAACGTAATTATGTTGTTTCGTTGTTGTTGTTTCTACGAATTGGGGGGAACACATCCAGCTCAACTATCTTGCATTCAACGATGGAAGTCTCATCTCCACGGGCACAGTTCTCCCATTTCAATCTTGGTTCATCGACGAATCTGAAGAAAGCAGTTCTGCAGCAAATAACCCTCGTTTGTCTCGATGCGCCACTGAGCGCTAACCGCTAAACGCATCTCTAGTACGTTAGGGCCGGACTGACTGTTGTCGATCCGGTGTCCATTAGCCGACATGCACGGAACGCGCTACCAGTCTGAAAGAAAAGAAAGAAAAAATTGGGCAGAGGGGTTTCAGAAACGGCTTGCGGCTTTGAAGAGCAACCCAGGTCCCTCGATTTGAACGTCGCCATACTGCGAAAATTGAGTCAATGAGCGCTCCGTTCATGAAGTCGTCTAGGAGGCAACCACTACCAGCGGACTAACAACCAAATCGCAAGCTCAATGATTAAGGGTCTAGCAGCCCTGTCTCCAGAGGATGTGCGGTCACCATAGCCAATCAAAGTCCCATAATTGACAACCCTGGATATGAAGGGCCCATCCAGACGAGGATGTTGACCTATGGGGCGATGCCAGCTTCCAAGCTTGCTTAAGTCAATGAGATATCCCGGCCTCGTCGAATCTAAGTACTCTCAAGGACGGCGAGGATCGAGTTTCGTACAATTTGTTGCTCCCTGCCACCAACCCCAATTTCAAGAAGTGTGAGTGGTCATGGATGTACTCATTTGTACTGGACTACGTTTGGGATACAATTCATTTCCGTCGCTCGCATCATGGAAATCACAAGTCCCTCACCTCCCTGTGTAGAGCAACAGGTCAACAACAAGGTAGTTCCTCACTTTAGCCAGTAACAAAGAAATGACCAACCCTACTTTCCTCCTCTCCGGATAGCTCCACCACCATGGGCATGCGAATCTGGAAGACCGGGACAATTTTCAACCTAAGCTAACATAGAAAGCACTGAAGACGGACAACGCCACGGTACTACGCACACTTGGCCAGACCGCCAAGGTGCTAGTTTCAAGGCGACCATGATCTGGAGCTTGGACCCTTGGGGAGAGGCAAAGAAGAGAACGCCGACAGCTAAAGACGTTAGCATTGTCTGCAGGTCGCCCGATCTTGAGTTGTGGGGGCCGGCCATCCAATCCTCAGTGTATGAACGGGCTCCTTACTCGCCAACTCGCGTGACATGGCAAACCCATTGCCGACACCACGGATACACCCCGGAAGTCGCCAACGCCCGGCGCTTTCATCGTCTCGGTGAAAGCGCCTCTGATGAAGGCGGATTCCGAGAATGGAGGTGCAGTACCCCGATCGACCTCAACCACCCACAGGCGAGTACGACTTTAACGATGCTAGTACTAAACCTCGCCACAACGGTGCCAACCTCTGCTGCTTAACAAGTGCATTCGAGCTGGGCTCCATGTTGCATGCATCCACATTCGTCTCCCACTGGAGCAAACTAGCATGTCATGAATGGGAGCGTGAAGAGAAAATGAAAAATCATTTGCTGCCGATCAAATGGCGATGATTGACCTTGGTTGGCGGCTGGCTGGTGGGTGACATTTGGTCATGACCATCCTTCCTGTGTGTCTCAATGTCCGGGGCAACAGTAGACCGTGTCTCGACAACTGAATGCCTAGCGTTGCAGCCCTTCCTTGCTTGTGTGCCAAAGGCGCCCGCAAGTTGTCGAAGAAAATATCAATGCAAGAAAAATACTTCCACTACAACGGCACATGGACGTACCTCACAGGTCCGACAGCAGCTCGTGGTGCAGTCGATGTGCTTTTCTTTAAAGGCGGTGAGGCGAGTTGCAAGGGCGAACATCCAGTTCGACATGAAGAGGTTGGTGCATGGAGTGAAGAGTGTGTATTACATTTACAAGGCCAAACCTTGGTAGTAGTACTGAACGCGGTTCATGAAATACAACCCAAACGACGCGGGAGATGACTCTGCTGCCAATTATATGATTGTCGTTGGACCAACTGGTAAGTTGTAGGCGTCTCTTATATCTAGAGCACCTAAATATGAAAACCCGCCCTCTGTTCCGCATGCTACCCTACAATAGCGTCCGAGCGACTCTATATCACAGGAGTTGTCAATGCTATGGTCGTGATTACCTGCACCCGGGGAGGGGGACACTTACACGCATCAGAACACGGCGTTGCATTGAAAAAGATGAAGCAGTTAGTTAGGTAGGGAGGTGTGAGGGTGACAGCATCTGGACGCCCGTTCCCACGGAACAGGCAGCTGACTGGCTGTCCACCTTCAACCGTGCCGACGGCGTCTGCAGTCGGCTGGTCACTGGGTACTGGAGACTTCCGGGCTTGGATTGGACTCTTGAAGATGGGATGTGACGGGTAGCGCATGGGGGCCGCGTGGGCGCGTAGGTAGGGCCCAACATCCGAAGGGACAACACCCTCTCTACCTCGATCGATGCGCTTGATGTGCCCGGTTTGAGGATCAGGAATCAAGAACCGAGCATGCCAGGAATCGACACTGTACGGTACTGCCATGTGCGTACTGCACACCGAGTGCAGCTCGAATGCTTTCCCAGTCAGCAACCTCACCCCGTTGCCCGTTCTCCGCACACATGGCACACACATCCATCATGTACTGTGCCGTCTATACAGTCTGGAACAGGCTCCCAAGTTCCGGGCGTAACGGGCACCAGCGGGATGGTTATGGGCCATGGCCGGCGCATCCGTCGCGTCGCGACTCGTCCGGCAAGGCGGATCGGCACCAGCTGGGTGGTGGTGGCCGAAACGGGCGACGGAGCCTTTGTCTGGCCTCAAGCCTTCTTTCTTGACTGGCGATGCTGGCAAAGCTGGCTTGGGCTTGTCTCTGGACGGGCAGAGACCAGAGCGCGCCCGAGCTTAGGTAAGATGAGGCGAGGCGTGTCACGTTGACGAGAATTCTAAGCAGGTCACGACTCACGGGAGTCAGTAAAGTCAGTCCACCCATTTTGAGCCGATGCCACACCCCTTCAATGTCGATTAGGCGTTTAGGCCATTACTGTATTCGGGCTCCGCGGCGGCGGCTTGGGTAGTTCTGGCTGTCCTTCGGTGTCGATATCGTTTTGCCTCGGGGCTCGATGCAGTAAGAACCGGATTTCCACGCTCGGTCCCCTCTAAGTTGTGCTGCAGCCCTCTTCCTGTGCAGGCACTCAGAGGGAGTCCCGGTAGGTTGCGCGGAGTACGCAACGGCGGGCTGTCCCACGAATACGTATTCCGCACCGTGTACAAGGGCTCGCATACCCTCTTGTCCAGGTCTTCCCACCCTTCGAACCCTTTCGAACCCTCCAATTCTCACCCAGCAGACTGGATTGGCTATGGGGCACCGTCTATCAACAGGCTGGCCAAAGGGCCAGGCGGCCGTGAGAGACCCGGCGTCATCATGCATTCTAGTGAACCCGCCGACGTGGGCGAGGGGCCACAGAGCGCTTCCGCCACTGGCGGCAACGAACGCAGCGGAACCACAAGGGAAAGGGGATGTTGGGGTCGTCCGTTTTCGACGCCCCTGGCAACCACCCCAGTATCCCTGTCTGACCCGGCGGGCGACGTGAGCAGTTCCGTGCCAGCGTCAGATTTCGATGGGTTTCTTGATCATCCTTCAACCACCACAGAGGCAAAAAGGCCGCACCTCATGACGCAACACGACTCATCGATGCCTATTTCGCGGGCAGAAAAGTCAACATTTTCTGACATGCTCTAACCTTTTGCTGGTTTAGGCTCCCACCAACCGCGGCAAGGTACTACTCTCTTCATTGCCTTCTCCTTTATTCGTCGTCCCGGAATAGGTTGGGGCCAGTTGGCTCATTGCTACCCTGCATCCGACCCGTAGCCAGAGTTACCCTGCAATTTTTCTCGGTTCTGCGCGAGACACATAACGTTGGATCCGTCGCCGGGATGACATTCCAGTCATTGATTATTAAGATACGGTCCCAGGCCGAATCAACATATTGACATCGGACCGTGACCCTGTCTCTGCATGACGGAGTTAATAAGGGGCTGCCGCGTGGCGACACACCTCTAAAAAACAACCTATCCGGAATTATTGGTATCGTGATATCCCGCGAGCTGGCCACACGATCGAGTGTTCATGCCACCAAGTCCATGTACTGAACGTGGGACACTCGAAAGGCATTGGCCTAGACATCCACACCGAATGATATTTTGCGAACCGTGGAGGTTGGAATTCGGCCTACTTGGACGTGCATAGGCATCCAGTCGATCTATCTGTTGAGCATTAATACAAGACTTGATGCTCAAGTGTGCGAGTGAAAGCCCACAACCGTATTTCGGGCACAGAACATTGATGTTTGCTCACCCATGATAACGATTTGCCTCACTAGTTCACCTAAAGGTAGCCGGTTGTCATGAGCCATTGGTAGTGGTGGCATCTGAAAACAAGAGAAAGGCTCACATGAACCGCAGAGCCTCCAGTCCAGGGAAACAAGCCTGGCATCCGAACCTCGGACGCTGGCGGTTCGCATGTGCAGATGTCGACGGCGGACCTTCATCTCACAGAGCACAAGAGGGGACATGTCTCGCTTCGACATGCCATCTGTCTGCAAGATGAAGGCCTTGTCGTCCATCTAGTTGGTGCCGCGTGGCAGCGCGGTCGAACCGTCTTCGATGAACTGCAGGGCGAAGAGGTCTAAGAGGCCGAGATGGCCCAGTCCGATCCAACCCAGCTCCGACTCACGGCCCATTCCTCAGATCATGCCGAGGATGGGTCGCTCTAGATCGCCGCTCGTCTGCTATATGGCCGGCACCGCAAAGATCTGGCACTGCCGTTGCCGTTGCTTTCCAACCCTGGCTGCCGCTGCGTTGGACGCACGTTGGCAAGCGCCTTGGATGTGGGCTTGCTAGCCATGCTCTTGCCGGGGCTTTCCCCCCCTCAATCCTCCTCTTGTCTCCCCCTCACGATGGAAGCACGGCCAGCCCGGCCCTCTGGTGCACGGCACGGCATGCAAGTGGCCAGCGGCACGGGACACGGCGTATGAGAGCCCAGGCAACGATGTCGACCCCACCGCCACGGTCACCAAAGCCGCCAAGGGTTCTCCATTGCTTCTAACTCCCTAGCCGTCTAGCCCCAATCTAGGCCTGGCCTCGGAGCTATTTTTTGCGTGAAAAAAAAACAACAACATCGTGACCTGCAGCAGCTCTGTCACCCCGCTGCATGGGGCAAGGGGCTTTGCTAGCAGTGAGGAGTATTCGTAAAAGAGAGACAGAGAGCGTGCGAGCCAGAGACTGGGAGAGAGAAGCGGGGGGTTGGGATGTTGGCAAGCGCCGGCCATGGCCTTGACCGATGCGGCGCCGCCCAAGAGCCTCGACTAGCTAGACCCAGGCCTGCCATCGTGAACACTTGCATCCACCCTATCAGATGCTCCGTAAAGAGAGAGACACGGAGGAGAAAAAGCCGCGAGAGAACACTTGCTCTGTGCCTAGCGGGTTTCGATGGAGACTTCCTACGGGGCTTGTTCGTATTGTACCGGAGACGATGCTTTGCTCCCGCCTTTCTTCCAATCCAATGCTGGGGGCTTGGCTTCGGGATTTTGATGGCGCGTTCTGGGCGGTAAGGGTGTTGTCTGGCAAAACGCCCCTACCGTTCACGAGAAATGAACCATCGAAACTTCGAAGTGGGAGGCCGACGAAGGTGACGGCGACGGCTACGATGATGCCGACGCCAAGAGACCAGGTCGCTCGACGTTTTGTTCTCCCTCGCCCCCCCTCGCTTTTGCTGTTCACGCGTCCCATTCTCGTGGGGGTTCTCACACGCCAAGAGTGGAAAGCTTTGTAATGTAATTGTGGTATTCCGAATTGTCTCGTCTCTGTGTGGCTCCTCCGTGGCCCGGTTGCTATCTTCAAGTTAAATCAGCGAGCCAGCCCCGAGGCTATCCACGACTCCCCAACGCCTGTATCGTCCGTCCTTAACCCGCAAAGCCGAACCCGGCCAGCGCCCATTGCCTGCTTTCTGAACACCAGATCCATCCATCATGTCCCAATGGACGTTTCGTAGCCTTTCCAAGCAGACATAAGGGCGACCGGGTTGTCGTCATCGTAATATACAGCAAAATCAGCAATCCTCCAACGCTCGTCCGTCCATACATAGCAGCAGCAATTAACTAAGGAACAAGGACGCGGGACAAGGTGGAACCTAGAGAAGCCACTATGTCATGCTGTACGGCACAATGGCCTTGTCAATGATGGGTTGGCGACGTGAATTGTGCTCGCTCTCAAGCCCCCATTGTGACCGCCACGTTGTTTCCTTGTCTACGGCCTGGTCGAACGCCTTTCGGCACTCGGGCGGTAGTAGATCCTTGATGTCGTCGGACACGGCTGACAGTCCGCTGAACGATGCTAGAAAGTCGGCTGACTCTGCCTGCGTGTCTGCCGCTGCGACCACTCCTGCTGATGGTGTCGCAAAGTAGGTGTCAGCGACATAGAAGTTGCGGGCCATCTTGGCCGGGATCGGGGGGAATGCGCCAGTGCCCTCGGCGGATTCGTCTTTTTCGGAGGTGACCTGCTCAAAGCGGGCCCGTGTAGGCTGCATCACGACCGGATACTGCATCACGTTGGTGTGGATGTCATAGACGCCCGCATTGTTGAACTTTCTGATGGCATTGATACCGGCATTGAAGGTGCTGATGGCCGCGGATAGTTGTTAGTATTCTGTGCATTGCACCGCCAAGAGGGGGGGAAGCTTGACGTACCTTGCCTCACGGGCATGCTCCAACATCCAGTTGACATCGTTGACGTTAACTTTGCGCTTCTTGGACTCGATTTTGCCGTTCGGAACCGGCACCGAGGGGACGTTAGTGTGATAGACGGCACTGGCGCCGTGCCAGGCTACGTATTGGTTCTTGTTGTAGGGCTGTCCCGCAATGAAGTGATCTTCGGGGTCGGCCAGTTGGCCTTCTACGACGCCGTCGGCGCGGGCCTGGGTGACGCCGTAATCGTCGAATATACGCTTGCCACCGACAATGATGCGCGCACCGAACTCGCGGAAGACGGACCGGGCAGTAACGATTCCTATCGAACGACCCTTGTACGAGTGGGGGATGATTTCCCGCTCAATCATGTCTCGCTTCTCATCGTCGTCGACAATGATTTTGTAGAGCTTGCGGTGCTTGGTGAAGAAGAGGTAGCTGTCACGGAAGCCAACGCAACGCGCGGGCTCCGTGGACAACATGTAGAGCCTGTCTCCTCGTCCCGACACCGTGAAGGTGCGGCAACGGTACTCCCGCCCTCCTTGAAGATTGCCATCCTTGTCCACCTTGGTCTCTCCTTCGGCATCTTGAGGGAGGACGCACTCATCTTCAGCGATCTCGGCGATAGTACCCTCTGCGTCAATGACCTGTTCGGCTTTGGGGGCTGAGGGGCCACCCTTGCGACCGCCGCGTCCTCGCCATCCGCCGCGTCCTCGCCGGCGCGGCGTGTCGGCGTCCCGCTCAGAAACCGTCACCATGTTATCCCAGTCGGGCGGGCGGTTCTTAGGCGGGCGGCCGAGGCGTTTCCGTCGAATGACGGGCTGGGGTGGTGGCGTGGGTTCCTTGGTCGACTCTTCGTCCTCCTTGTCGGCAGCGTCTTCGTCTTCGTCGCCGGACTCCTCCTTGGGCTGGTGGTCGCCATCTTCGTCGTCATCGGGATCGGGGATCGGCTGAGGTTCCTCGGCGGCGGCGCCAGCATCGGGCATAGCCTCATCCTCGACGTCGGCAAATCCTTTGGGCGTGCTCTCTATGGATTTGGAACTGCGCGTCAGCTTCAACCGGATCTTCTGGCGCGGCGCCATGGTGCAGACAGGCAACAATGGCAAGGAAAGGAAAAGAAAAGCAGTGTCGCCTATGGCGCGGGAGAAATAATTATGCACAAAAGGCGGGCGTGGCCGCGTGGACGGGGCAGGAAGGAGGTGGTGGACGGTGCAAGATGGAGATAGCGATGGCGATGGAGAGAATCCAGAAACCGAGACTCACCTAGAGCAGCCGCCGCCCGCTTGGCGGCAGCACGGCCAGATCGTCGGCCTGCCATGTTTCTGCGGTACGATGCAGTGCAAGTGGGATGCAGCGTCCCCCGTAGGTGTGATGAGTGAGCGCAACGCGTGCTGAAGATTGAAGACTCGAGAATGTGATGCAAAGGGTCAAGGTCCAAGCTGTCCAGGTTGCTGGGTTGTTGGTTGGCTTCTGCACTGTGACCCTTTCGCTCAGGTTCCCAAGCCTCGAGCCACACCCAGGCGACGCGCCTTGGTCGCATTCGCGTTCTGTGATTGGCCTCAGGTGGCAGCCTCACAAGGTGCCAGTGCCAGCGCCACACTGTCTAGCCACACTGTTTGACGACAAGAACCCGTTCAACTACCTTCATGGGGTGCCTATGTTGTCATTCATCTCTTCACTTGAATTGGTTATTTAATCTCTTGCAAATCTCAAGGAGCCGCTCACTCATTAAAAAAAAAAAACACTATTGTAAATCCACCAACGCCAAATTTTGCCACATAAAATTTGATTGTTAATACGCCTCATGGCTCAGGCTAACTGATGGATGAGATGATACAACGAAGCACTATCGACCAAAACCTTACCCCATGCTCATAACCAGGCCAATAATCCACAGTGTCGTTGGCATACATAGCGCCCTCGGCCGTCAAACCCTCCTCCTCTAAAAGACTACAAGGTATCCCAGCCTCCATTGTTGATTTCCGCCTCCAATTTCCTGCTAATCAAGCTGGGCACTCCGTGGTTTAGAACCGTGCTCCTGATCATGGAGTCGTACCTCTTCTGGTTCAAGAAGAGCTGTCGCCCATGTCGCAGTTGCGGGTCTGTCTCGCCGTACTTGTCAATGTACGGCGCTGGAGTAAAGGACCCAGACAACCGGAAGAGGTACACGATCGAACACTTCCGCACATTGAGGAAGACGCCGTTGTTACGTTGGCACCTTTGATCGTATCAAGTCAGCCACCGTCTCACCAAAACAGTATGTGCTACTACTTACTTGCGCATGTGCTGCTGTGCACCGCCAATCTTGCCATATTCCATTCCGTCTGCTGAAGTAATGGTCTTCTGGCAGCACGTTCCTTGACTGCAGAACAGGTCGCCACAGAAGAGACAGATGACGGGGTCTGAGAGTTCCTTGCCTGTTGTTGGGCACTTCCGTCTTGTCGCCTCCTCAATCAGTCTATCGTAGTTCTTGGGGAGTCCGATCAACTCGAAGATACCAGGATGGCTTGAAACTGCTGAGTGAGGCAGCTCCTGGTCACTCCCTGGCCACATGACCTGATGCTTCACCCACCCTGACACCAGTGCACCGGTCGTCTGAGGCCAACCACATGTGTCTGCATTTTCCGTTGTTGCGGCACACATTTCGTCGAAGCTTGGCACGCGAAGTGCTTCCGTCAGGCGGTCGAGCTCGTCGGCGTCTGCTGTAGGCGAGATGTGACTATTGAAGTCTACGCCGTACCTGACATAGAGGAGAATAACACTCTTTCTCAGGAACGTTAGGGCATACTTCTTCGCGAACGTGTACCACCCTTCAAGGGTGTCAACGCCCGGCTGCTGGAAGCCACGGTTCTCTCCAAACTCCGCGCCATTCGGGAACTGCGCGGCGTGGAATTCTAGACTGTACTTGGTTACCGAGAGTGCAAAGTCGGCGAAGTTGTTCATGGCAGGGTCTTGAGTTTGGCGGTTGGTCAGGTTTCCTATCCAGCTGGCAACAGGGATATTTCGGCCCATGTGGTAGACAAGCTTGACTAACTCTGCAAGGTAGCAGAGTCGAAGCACATGTGTTATCTCTGCCTTTTGGGTTGGTACTAGGCCATACGAGCTTTCGACAAGGAAGAGGAAGGGATCCATGCTCAGAAGAGGTGGGTAGACATCCAAAGGCCGCCGGGCATGTGGGGTACCGGTTCCAAAGTATCGTGACATGAATAGCTGGCAATGTTGTCTTTCGCTGTCCTTTCGAAATTCGGCTTCAACTCGGTTCTCGGTCGTTGGAAGTCGCATACCACAATAGATGTACGACGAAGCGGTCTCTGCAAGAATCCGCAGGTGGGTAAGAACATGCTCTGGGATTTTCTCCAGAAGAGTCATGCCTGGTTGCACTTCCAGTCCTCGCTGCTGAATCTCCACAGAAGAAATACTGAATCCAACCGACTTGACAATGGTGTCGCTGGAGTAGAGCCCATCAAAGTTTTCACCCTTGGCGTCGATGAGATGCTTAGTTTGTAAGCCATTGACCCGAAGTGTGTCTCGTAGCCGGCGGTAAGCCGCCAGAAGGTCCTGTTTCAAGTGGCTGCCCTCTGGTGTCGTTGCCGCGGTCTGAGGCTGAGGTTGAACCGGCTCTGGTGTGTTCACGTCGGAGAACGCATAACTAACTGGGGTACCGACAGTTGATGAGTGAGATTCTGAATCCTCTCGTCCCCATGATGACTCCGAGGACTTATTCGTGGGTGTTGGTAAGAGGTTTTCCACGAGACTGCCAGTAAGACTTGGAGTAAACAAGTCAGGAAGTGATGGCTCGTCGACCTCGCGCGCCTTGCTTCCTCCAATCCAATAAGCAGAACCCATCTGCTTTTCAAGGAACTCCTCAAAAGTCCCCTGGGACTGCAAGGAACTTGGGTATGATTCATCTAACCCCTTCCAGACGATGGGTAAAAAAGCATTACCTAGAGCTTTGCAAAGCGGACAGACGAACTCATTCTTCCTAGTGTCTTCTGGGTGGTGTCTCGCGATTTGGTGAGAATGGCGCCGAACTGTAGCCTCATAGTATAGCTCAAAACATCGGTAATGCATCATATGTCCGCAGCCGCTAGCCACAGGACCTGCACGAGACAAGTTAGAAGGAAAACCCTTGCCAATGGCTTGCCGTTCTGCCAGAAAGGTCTCTCCCTGTGCGTTGACCTTTTCAACCATCTGTCTGTTCTCATGGGCGACGCCGAATGGTCGGACATCTTCCGCTGATCGATCAAGACTGCAGGGAGTCTGCGAAGCCTCTCGGACAAAATCGGGATCCTGGAAGTCCGTCTGTCGAAGGATACGACTTTCGTTGAAATGGGCAAACGTTCCATACAGACGGCGATCATCCAGCTCTTCCTGGCAAAGGATACACATGCCGACAGGATACTTCCAATTGTGCTTCCTTTCTTCTGCTTGGTCTGTTTCCTGTTCGTCCTCGTCCAAATCAGAACCCCAGTCGATTGTGGTCTGATTTTCCAAGAAGCTCTTCTGCTGTTGTTGGAACTGCGCCATGACCCTGGCCTGGCGGCTTAGGGCAGCCTTCTTCCGCCTTTCACGTTCCTCTTCGACGGATGTGTTGGCTGGCGAAGACGTATTGATACGGTCAACCGAAACCCCGAGACTCATATATGCTGCCTCGAACGCACGCGGTCGCTTCTGCTTGAGGCGTTTGAGTACGAGTGCAATTTTGGGGTGCACAGTTTTGAACTCGTCCTTGGTCGACATCATGTGTAACAGAGCCACAATGGTTCTGGAGTTTGGTGCATCGAGCATGAAGTTGCTGCGGGCCCATCGAGTAAGCGCGATGTAGACGAACGATTTGAGAGACTCTTCGGTCATCTCATTCTCATCGCTCTTGTCCTCAACAATGGCAATTAACATAAGATGCAACACGACTTGCAGGAAGGTCTCCAATCTCGTGAAGGGTACCGAGGGCGTGAACTTATGTGCCACAAGCGGATACAGAAGTGAGTAATAGATGACCTGGCAAAACATGCCTGTACCCATGAATGCGCCAAGGTTCTCGAATAGGCCCGAGAGTACGGGGCGACTTTTGGGTTCGTACACAATCTCTTCAACTGTCTTGCCCGTCTTCTTGGCCATCTTCTTTCGGTACGCCATCTCGGATTCCTCCCGCTGGTTTTTGTTGTAATGCGCAATGTAGGGATCAATTTCTTCGATGAATTCTGGGCGAAGCTCAAAATTTCCGACGTCAGACACGCCCTCTGGAGGCTTGAAGGTCGCCATCTCGTCCAGAACACGATGGAAGTCCTCCTGCTCTTGGTATTTCTCTGGAAGTTTGTTGCATATCTCGTTAAATGACAGAGGCTTGAAGCACAAGACATGAATGATGTCGCGACGCATAGCGAGGAGTCTTGGGTTGGACTCGTCGTCGGAAGGAACCAGTGACGTTCGATCGCTGAGGAGGACGATAAGGAGATGGATCATGTCCTCCACCACGTCCAGATGCTGACTATCATCCTGAGCCTCAGATTTTAGTTCGAAGAGCCCCTTTACCCAGCTCTCCATGCCGAAACGGTCAATGATTGAAACAAGAACCCGACTCGGGTCACAGATGACTAGAGCTGTCTGGAGAAGGAAAATATCTCGGTGGTGAGATACATCTCTTTGACCAACTCCACGGTAGGTACTGGCCTGGTGTCGAAGGCTGATACCATTACGAACCCACATGTTTGCCTTGATCTGGGCGAGCCAGGCGCAAACACGGAGAGGAAAATCAAAAGCCGCAATTAGGTAATCTTCAGGGCTGTAGTCCTTCTTAGGTACCTGTGGACGACCTATGAGCTTTGGCCTGGATCTGAGATCCTGTTGAGTGAAGCTCAGGAGTGTCTTCACAGTGGAGGCGGGAAGAGACCGTCCACATTCGATAAGCCACGACAACGTGTAGTGCAGTGCATGGTGGAAACTGATGGCGTCCTTTTCAACCACAAATTTGACCACATCATAAGATGTGGCTTCCAGATCGAATTCAAAATCGGTCAAAGTCTTGAACTGAACCTCATCCTTGACCTCGGATTGTTTGAATCTGTGGCGTTCGGCGCCAATTGAGTTCAGGACCACCGTTTTCGCGGTGAACCGAATAGCTCGTTGTAGATACTGCATCTCATCTGGAGCGCAGTTCCGGAACGCTTCGGCAATGTTCCGGGCCTGCAGGTTGATCTGGCGCGTAACCAGTGATGCTGTTATCCATGAATCGGCTTCGTACTCCACGTGCTCGACGACGGCGCGGACGTTGGGCCCGATACATTGGTGAAGCTTGACCAGGTCTAAGAACTGCATGAGGTACCGTGGCTCGTATTTCACACGCTCTTGGACGTGAGGTGCCCCAAAGAGATACTTCAGGTCCTGGTAGAAGTGGTACATTCGTCGATTAGTGACAGATCCGCTCTCAAAAGCCAAGACCGCATCGGGGGAGACATCCCAAGGGTGCCCGACTTGGCGGGTCGTTAAGAACGTGTAAAGAATGGCCAGCAAGCTGGTCATAAAGTTTCCTCGTTCAACAACCTCGGCAGTGATGGAGGGAGTCGTCAACATCTGGAGGGAGAGGTTGATGATAGAATGATCCGGCTCCCGATCTCCAACCAAGTATAATTGTGCCAAAATCGTATAGAGGCTTGCAAATCTGAGGGCAAGAACTCGCTTGAATTCGGGAATCTGCACCACCGTCGATATGTATAAGGCCCTGAGGTCGTTTCTGACCCTCTTCCACATTCTCAAGTCAAATAGGAGAAGCCAGTCGAGGCGAACACGCCGGAAGACATCTTCGGCCGGGGGGATATTCTCGCGTTGTGTGTAAACCGCGGGGGTCTCTATCCAGTATCGCCCAGGTCGTGGGGTCATCTTCTCGGTCTTTCCTGGGGTCTTGGGGATATCGGCATTCGCTTTAGCGAAAATTGATGGGGCAATCAGATCCACGGTCTGTTCCTCTGAGTCCGAAGGTGTTCCCTCTCGATCCTGGGTCGTGGTCCGAGGGGCCGCTGCAGCAGGAGTCGCGGGAGCAGGGGCCGCGGCAGTGCTAGCACTTGCAGCGCCCGCAGGAGGTGGTGGAGGCGGCGGTGGATATCCGGCCATCGTAGCCTCATCTTCTTCCAAAGCCTGGTCAGATTGGCTCCAGTTCATGCCCAAATCGCCAACATCTCCACGAGCATCGACCATCATAACATCGTCATCATCATCCTCTTCCTCGTCTCCGCCAGCAATGGAGCTGGATGGGGAGTGATTGCCATGGTCATCCATATCGGCATCGCCATCATCGTCATCGTCATCGTCATCTTCGTCAGATGAATCATCTATCTGAATCTCCAGGCCTCCAGCGTTTCCGGCCGCGGCTTGCAGTGCCATGATGAAGCGGGCGTTCATGCCATCGAAACGGTGACGAGACTCGGTCATCTGATCGTCTTCCTCTTCGTCATCAATCAACCCCAGCGTGTTGGTGGCCGAGCTCCCTTTCCGCCACGTCTTCATCATTTCCTCGCAAACAGTTTGGCGAAGTATGTGGCTATCATGGCCGACTGAGCAGCCAGAGATGTCGCTAAGCCATTCGACGAGGGTCCCGCACATCTGCTCACGGAACGTATCCCTTGCTGATCTGATCGTTACCGTGACTCGAATAGCCTCCATGATGGTCGCCATATGGAGGAGCTTATCCACATCTGGTAGGTAAGTTAAGATGCTGCGTCCTACAGCGTCCGTCTCCCAAGCGTTTTGGGCGGCGGCACGACGGCTCTTGCGACAGGCACGAGCGACCTGGTCCTGCACTTCTTGAACGGTATGTTTCTCGTCATTCCATAGAATCAGTGCATAGTCATTGCAGGGCTCGGCTTCTAGGCCATAAAATCGAGAGGACAGCCTCGACGATTGCTCGTCCTCTAGAATAGACTCCTTTGTCTTGGCTTGACGCAGTTGTTCAGGCGAGCACGACACTACATCGCAGATATAATCGAAAACTCGACCGATGGTCATCTGTAGATTGGAAACGACGTCTTCGGGCAGCTGAGCTGCTCCCTTTTCCTTTCCCTTTTGCCCGCCAGCGTGCATATCGGAGTGGATGGTGCAGAACAACGGCGTCCTCCATGCTTCATCGTCGCCACAGTCGCAGCAACCACTGTTGCCAACAGAGATGTGAATGCGGACCATATGTCCCGTGTGGTCGGTCGACTCGAAGCATCGGCTGCAAAGGCAGCAAGTCTCGTCGGTGCCGCAGGTGCGGCACATGTAGGAGGCTTCGCCGGGTTTGAAGATGTGCCCGCATCGTTTGCCTCGTGCCTGCTCAGTGTATTCGGCCCCTTCAACGGCACCCTGTGCATCGCTGAGTTTCAAGGCATCGCTTGGTTTGCCGTCTGGGAACAACAGCCGCATGTAGTCATCGCTGCCGCCAGCCAGAGACCAGAACAGACTCCTCAGCAGCTCTCGCGACGCTTCTTCGGTATAACGGTAGTTGAAGCGGGCAGGCAGCTCTGACAGAAACTGGCAGAGCTGCTGCTCCTGTGTTGACATAGAATACTCCATGTTGATCAAGGTTTCATGGTAGCCCACACTGGCGTGTTTGAGGGTGCGCGTCCGAGTGCGGTGTCGGTGATATCGTCAAGTAGTGGGGGTCCGCAATTGTTGGGAGTGTCGGTGGAAGAGATGCAGGATAGCTACATTCACAGAGAAGTCAGGATCGAATAGGGCGCATTGACACTCAAACGCAACGTACGTGTGGGTTAAAATCAGTGGATGGATTCGCAGTAGTGTTATCGCAGCGTTCAAGCCAAAGAATCTGATGCGGTGCCGTGCACCTTTGGTAGGTTCTAAGGTAGGCCCGCTGTATCCTGAGGCTGAAGTGTTTTGGCCAGTGCCCCTCGGAGAAGTCGACGTCAGTATTAGGCAGCCCTGCCGCCTGCAAATGGCAAACGAGGCGTCAAAGCACGTGAAGGCAGTGAGGAAGAGTTGCAATTGTGCAGAACAATGTTGATGAGTCAGACAAGGCGTTATGTTGTTTTATTTGTTTTTTATTTGTCAGGCTGCCAGCAGTCACATAATTACAGGGCGGCAGGTGTGGGCGGGCAATTGGCCACTGCGGCTCCCAGCCAATTCCCCTCGGTCGGTATTGCATCACGAGTCTCCAGAACGACCAAAAGCAGCATCCAGACGACTAAGGGAAAACGCCTGTGATCCTGCCTCTATTTCTCCTATAATTTGTACACGGCTACTGGCGCAGAGTGAATCCCCGTCCGGCCCTCAAAACAGGGTCTCGCATCCTTTATTCGTCATCCTCCTCCTCGGCTGCCTCGACGAACTTGTGTCGGATGTCCTTCCATTGACGCTGTCACATCGTTAGCACCGTGATAACCCCATACGGGATGTAATCGCACGTACACCTTGGTTGTTGTTGTCCCAGATCTTGTTCATGACGTTGTTGAAGCCACTTAAAAAGCCGTCAGTATCCTGTCCCGTTGGCCCGAAGGCTGGGAGAGGGCCATCCTTACATCTCCCAGGCGAAACCGGCAGAGAAGACGGTCGCGAGCATCAAGTAGTTCGACCGGAAGAGGGAGCTGCGAGGCGATTCGGTCAGTATTCGGGTTTGGTGGTATTTCGTCTCGGTCGTCGCGGGACTTGCCTGTAGAGCCGGCTGGTGATGGCCTAGGAAGGGATGCGCGATTAGCCAATGCGGTCAATAACAAAGCACCAGAGCATCTCGTGGACTTACCATCTTGAATGCTGAGCGCAATTGAGCGTCTGAGATGCGGCTTCGGGTCGGTGATGGACGTGAGGTCGGCGGTTGGAGCGTTCGGTTGCGAGACGGAGAGGATCTTGAGGGATTGTCAGGCCAGGAAATTCGCGAAGTTCCGGGGACAGCTTTAGGCTGCGCGTGATTGGTCGGCTTCGGTCTTGACTCCCGGGGCCCACAATTCTCATCCTTCGTCCACAGCGCTCTCAACTTCTCGAGACTCGCTAAAAACTACCTAGTCTTGAGCAGACATCAATTGGGATCCCAGCACTTTTACTGCTTGCAAAGCAGTCTCCGTATGGATACTGCTCTGTTTCTGGCAGAATTCCGACGAATTTTAAGCTGTGCACTCTTCGGCTCTACCCGATCCGTCATCGACCCCATGCAATCTGGATGGGTAGGTAGCCACACTAGCCACAACATCGATCGGGTCATTACGTAGGTAGTGTACACTCCAAAGGCCGTATACTATAACCGCCTTGTTAAAAACTCATCCGGGTATAATCTATTCGTTTTTAAGAGTTATCGAGTAATTATAGCTAGCTTATCTTGAATAATGAAACAAGAATCATAGGGGTCTTTGAAGGAGACTGCGCAGCCGATCTAGGAACGCGGAACGACAACAGGTAAAACGACCGTCCTTTACTTCCTAACCTCCTCAGACTCAGACTCCTTTGCCCTGTCGTGTATCGCCGCCTCCTTGGCCTTCTCCTTAGCCCTTTCCTTTATCTTGTGCATTCGGTCGCGGAATCCAATGTGCTGCTGGACACGAGGCCCACGGATCGAGCTCATGACGCGCAGAGGCGGGCGGAAATCATCCTCATCCTCCGCAGACTTCTCGGCTTCGATTTCTTCAGCTGGGGGAGCGAACCACATCCTATGAAGGAAGCCAGGCAGGCATGCGGCTACCCACTCATCCGGTACGCATCTGATGAAAGCACCCCAGGGGATTGATATGGCTCCGAGGCCAATGGAGATTCCCCATTCTTTTCCGTTCAGCTTAGTGATCTGGAATGCTTCGCCGCCAACAAAGATGATGAGAATTTGGCCTCCAACCATGATGATGTTGATGACGATGAAGAAAATGTTGCGGTTAAGACCCTCGAAGATGTTCAGCTTGTTATCGAGGCGCCGATTACTGTATACTTGTTAGCATAAGAAAGGGTGAAACCATGGTGCTGAACTTACTTGAGCTCGTTGAAGATTTGAAGCCACACAAATGTGTTGAAGACCAGCGTCTTGAGTTCCTCCTGGTCATGCTCCGAGTTGTCGTACCCAAAAAGTTTCTTGCCGCCAAAGTTCAGGACGAAGGTAATGGCGAGCTGGCAGATGGCTTGACCAATGATCATCTTAAACATTCTCAAGGTGATGAGCGGGGCAGACTTTCGATCAGGCTTTCGGTCTAAAACGCTTCTGGTGGGAGGATCCGTGGCCAAAGCCAGAGCAGCAAATGTGTCCATGATGAGGTTGACCCAGAGCAGCTGCACAGCGTTGAGGACGGATTCACCCTTTCCATTGGAAACGGCAGAGACGAAGGTCAACACTACAGCGGTTATGTTCACAGTGAGTTGGAACTACACGAGACCAATTAGCAACTGGACAGGGGTTTCACCGGGACAACTAACCTGAAGGAACTTCTTGACAGCATCATTGACTGCACGACCCCACATCATTCCCTTGACGATGGATGCGAAGCTACGATCTGTCAGTATTCTATTGAGACTAAGGCGTTGAGGTGAAGTAGACTTACTTATCGTCCAAAAGAATAATGGATGAAGCCTCTTTGGCGACCTCAGTACCGGCAATTCCCATTGAGAATCCAATATCGGCCATCTTCAAAGCAGGGGCGTCGTTCGTGCCATCACCAGTCACGGCGACAGTCTCTCCGAGATCCTTGAGAGTGCGGACTAGGATGCGCTTATCCTCAGGGCTCGAGCGGGCCAGGACCTGAAGGTGGAGGACCTTTTTCTTGAGCTCGTCAATTGGCAGCCTGCGGAAATCAGGGCCTTCCATGGCGATACCGCCCTCGTCTGGGCGAAAGATGCCACATTCGGAAGCAATAGCCTTCGCAGTCTGTATGTTATCACCAGTAACCATCCTCACAACCACGCCAGCTCGTCGACAGTCCTTGAGAGCGTCAATGACACTGGGTCTCAGAGGATCCTTGATACCGTAGATGCCAAGCAAAGTCATGTCTTGATGAACCGCATTGAAGTCAGCCAGCTTAGGATCTTCTTCCGAGACGGCTCCAACGGGGGGCCAAGATTCAAAGTCACGATACGAAGAGCCAATGGTTCGGAGAGTCTGGCTCGCGTAGGAGCTGATTGTGAGGTTAAATACTTCGCGATCCTCGAGTGTAAGGGGAGCAGTTTCCAATTCGCTCTGGGATGCGTCCCCCAGAGTGCTGGTACACTTTTCCAGGAGAATCTCTGAAGCGCCTTTGGCGTAGACTCTATACTTGCCATTGGCGAGCTTGACGACGACGGCACTGTACTTGTACTTGCTGTCAAAAGGGATGGCCTGAACAATTTCTGCTGATGATCTGATTTCCTGGATGGGCTGAGCTCCCAGGTGATCGCGACAGAGAGTCAAGAGGGCAACTTCGGTTTTTGAGCCGATAAACGTGTTCTCGCCGTCCTGCGTGCCTTCGAAGGCGGTCGAGTTGAGGACGTTGGATTGGATCAAGAGGTTCTTCACTTCTTGGCTCAAGCTGCCGGAAAAATCGGACTGTGGGATGTTGGGAATGGTGATAGCGTCCTGGTTGATGTTCAGGCTCTTGTCCATCGGCGCATCAGTACCGCCGAAGCTGGTAGCTTTTCCGAGAGTGGTGGCGACAACGGTCATCTTGTTCTGTGTAAGGGTTCCGGTCTTGTCGGAGCAGACAGTCGTAGCATTTCCCATGGTCTCGCAGGCCTTGAGAACTCGGACGAGGTTGTTATCGCGGAGCATCTTGACAGTAGCGAAACTGAGGGCCAAGGTAACAGCTAGGGGCAGGCCTTCAGGAACAGCTACCACGACAACGGTGACGGAGACAATGAAGAGTTCCATGAACTCCTGGCCCTTCTCAGAGGGAGTTCCGTGATTGTTGGGAAGCCCAGCGCAAAACTTGATGAATAGAACGATGAAAAGCAGCAGGGCCGCGCCAGCACCGAATTTGGCGATCCAATCCGCCAGAACATTGAGCTTCTTCTGAAGGGGCGTATCCTCTTGCTCGGTTCGCAAGGACATGGAGATTCGACCGTAGCTCGAGTTGACTCCTACGGCGGTGACGATAAACTTGCCCGTTCCCTCGTTAACCTTGCTTCCAGAAATGATGAACGGGTCCATCTTCTCGACATTTGTGCCTTCGGGATTCTGGATGGCTTGGAAAACTTCGGCAGCCGGGACCTTCTTCAGAAGATCCGACTCTCCAGTCGCAGATGACTCGTCGCACTTGACCGCACTTCCTTCAATGAAGATTCCATCGACGGGGACAATGTCACCGGTGGCAAGGTGCATGATATCACCAACCAGGACATCGAGAACCGAAATCTCTTGCGACTTGCCGGAACGAATGACATTAACGGTTCGATCGTTGGTCTTCTTAGTAAGACGAGAGAATTGTCGTTGCATGTGCCAGTCGTTGAGTGTGCCGGTTACGACAACGATACTGCTTCGAGTCAGTGGCAGGAATGGTAGTGGTAGTTGCATTGATCTCCACTTACATGATGGCGACGAGAATAGCAACACCCTCAACCCACTCGACACGAGGCTCGCCCTTTTCATGTTCACCGCCAAAAGTCTGATATAATCCTAAAGCCAGGGAAACCACCGCGGCGATAGTCAAGAGAATGAGGACCTTATCGTTGTAAGTAGTCCACGCAATCTGAAGCAAGGACTTGTTCTTCTTGTCAGGGAGCCGATTGTCTCGGAATATCCTTTTGCGGTCGGAGAAGAGGCCAGTCGGATTCGGGTTCTCGGGGGGGGGATATGAAAAGATGCTTCGCCGGTACTTTCGGGCACAGCATCGCCAGCGGTGCCATGTTTAGGGGTTCCCTTAGGCGCAACATCCTCAAATGCCACTTCGCCATCCAGCGAGGCCTCGTCGGCACTGAGACCACTTTTGAGGTCGGTTCGTAATCCCTTTGCTAAGCCCTCGACGCCGCCAAGTGCGTAGAAGGCATTGTGGCTCTTCGGGTTGAGAAGCTTCGATAATTGACCAGGACTGAATGCGAATCGGCTGTTCTGCACTCTGAACATGTCCTCAGTTCCAGGATCTGGGGTCAAGGCATCTGAGGTATCCACTGTGCCGATCTTGGGGGCCGTCTTGGCTTTCTGTGGAGTATCGGGAGTTGCCATCTTGGCGTTGGTGATGGTGTAAGAGAGACGTCCCGAGGAGTGAAGAGAAGGAAGAAGATATTTCTCTTGGCCCACGACGGTCCGCGCAACACTTTAGTATGAGCCAGGGCGTTTCCTTGCTTTTGGTCCGCCAGCAAGTTCGGGCTGAGCTGAGGTGCGGGCCAAACCCCTGTTCTATTTAAGTGTCTGTCAAGGCGTTGTTGCCCTGCAGCGAGGCCTCCTTTCTTACCATTGGGAAGAAAGATGTGGCAGTATCAGGAATGGTGTGATGGGGCGGGTTGAATATGGAAGAAACAGGGACCGCGTCGGATCTTTGGTTCTATAAAGAGATGACGCGCCTCGGCAGAGGGATCAGGATCATCGAGTCATTTCGCATTAGCAGGGTCAGTCAGTATTAAGGGAAACGGCCCAGAGGATGGATGGGTGTATGCGGATGGCACTGAATCACAGGTGGCCGTGCATGTTACACTTCTGAGCTCAGCAGGGCAATCAAGCCCAAACCAGGTTTCCCACATTTGAGTGATTCAGGGCTAACATCATAGGACCAAGAGCCAGTCGCCAGGAGGAGATGAGCAGGGGAATGAACTACGTTAGGAGAGGGATGCTCAAGATGCCCACACAAGAGCCCTTACAGGGTTGCTCGATTGGGGCCAATCATGCCGCGTCACGATGATGCTGCTCAGTTGTAGTACGTCTTCTAAAATATAAGCTTGTTTCTCGCTGTCTCAACAGGATTGGAGCCAGGGGCCCATGTCAGCATCGCATCGGAGAGCTGCCTCGCTGCGTCAACGAAGCGTTGTACTCGCTCCAGAAGGGCCTGGATCTTCCGTGTGTGACGCCAACGGCTTGTGTCATTTTATCTTGGTTTTGACACACACTCGGCAAATAAATGCTACAGAAAGAGCGCCACTGGCCAGCCTTGATGGGAAGCAATCAAGCCATGTGCCTGGCAACCTAGTTCAGGCTTGCCTCCCTTTTGTCTGGTGGTTGCGCAGGTGCCACGAATCGAGACGGCAATTGGCTGGGGGAACTTTGGTTGTTAAAGCAGGGCGCCGCCATGTGGGACTGGACTGGGTTGGCTTCAGAGGCCAGGGAGAGGCTTGTTAAAGGCCAGGGAGAAGTCCTCCTCCGTACAATGCCTTATTGACATCTGGCCATTCGAGCCATCCAGGGAGAGACGCAGCACATGTGACGTGCTGTACACGTACTCCGTAAGAGCACCGATCGACATAATTCCCTTACTGCCTACTATGTACTACGTGGTAGTACGTAGTACACCGCTTTGTTGTTTGGGTTGAACTTGCTGATATTCCATGCGCGTTTCACCCTTGGTTACGCCACTCGGTCCATGACGCGAAGCCAACGCATCACCGCGTTACCTCGGGCCTTTGTATGATGTAGGCTCACATGTACCTCATATCAGCCTAAAGAGGTACCCAATCTCCTGAGGAACAGCCACTTGTGAAGCAAGCTGGTGTCCAAGACTCTCGCCGAGGCACTTTGGGCTTTGAGACGGAGGCCCTTCTGTCTTTATCCGCAGTAACAGTCGCATCAAGACACGAAATTGCAAATGAAAAATAAGCTGACATCAGTATTCAGAACAGCGGTTGCAGCCGATGGCCAGGGCATCAGCAAATCAGCTCGCAACGCCGTTTCGTCTGCGTCAGGTGTCGGGTCAGAGTTGCAACAAGCAAGCAATAAGCTCAGAAAGGCCTCAGCAGGGGCCTCGCCCAGTAATGCTGGATGAGTGACGCTACGAATTCCTGGAGGATGGCCTTTTGCATTGACGAACCCACCTTGCGCAACAGCACAAGCATGCCTAGGCAAAGCCAGCCAGGTGGTGGAGAAGGGGGAGGAAACAGAGGCACCACTGGTTTGTGAATTGGTTGCCTGCCACAAAAAAAAAAAACACAGTGCATAACAGCCACAATCACAGGATATAGTTGTAGTAAGTCGCACCGTGCTCTGCCACACTGTCGGGATGCCACATGCTGCACAATATCGGTCACAAGGCTGAAGACTCAACCACATCCAGGGACGCCTCCAACCCATCAGCCCTGCGCCTGCGTTCGCGCCCTGCCTCGCCCTGCCTTGCTTCGCCTTGGCCCTAGGCAGGTTGCTGTGCCGCTGAGCTTCCATTTCATTTCCACACCTTGACAGCCCCACGAGCCCCTGTCTGCGCCGTCAATTGCCAGTCTCCATACCTCCCAACCCGACAGAGATACCTTGACGGAATTACCCCGCAGTCAGGTGTCAGAAAGCCGCAGTCGCAATGCCTTCACAGCCCTCCAACGCTGGCATCGTCACTGACGAAAACAGCGGCAGCCGTGAGATTCCTCAGTCCGTCCGCGCCGACGGCAGCACGCGCAGAGCCATCAAGATTCGCCCGGGGTACCGCCCCGCAGAGGACGTCGAGGTCTACAAAAACCGCACCGCCGAGGCCTTCCGAGATCGGGGCAAGAGAATCGGCATCCCAGGTGCCGCTGGTGCCGCCGAAGACAGCACTGAGCAAGGTTCCGCCGCCAGCAACAAGAACGCCAAGAGGCGTGAGGCCCGGAGGAAGGCGAAGGCTGCCGATGGCGACGGCAGTACTGCACCCGAGCAGCCCGCAGCCGAGGAGGTCGATCCCCAGGTTGAGCGTGAGAAGAAAGCCCGGAATCTTAAAAAGAAACTGAAACAGGCCAAAGACCTCAAGGACAAGAAGGAGGGTGGTGAGGCTCTGCTCCCAGAGCAGATTGCCAAGGTTATCAAGATCAATGAGCTGATTCGGGAGCTGGATGCACTGGGTTTCGATGCCGAAGGCGAACCCAAGCCCAGTTCAGATTCGGCTCCCACCGAGGGCAATAACAAGAAGGATTGAAGTCGCCTCTGGCGTCACAGCATGTCAGTGACACAAGCACTCGCGTCTGGCGCCTCGCATTCGAGTCTTGACCTACTGCCGTCCGCACCTAAGCCACCCACATGCAATCATTAATGGGGCGTGGCCAACGCTCAAATCCGAGATGAAGAAGAGACAACTCTTAGACCCATACTCATGGATCCTACACGATTCGATCCCTTGACGGTGTTTTGTTGTCCCAGGGTCTATTGCACTTGGCTCTCGCCTTTAGGGTAGCTCAGCTGCAAGTACTAGACAACATAGTCGACTCAACGACATGGCATTTACGGAAAGCAGCACCCATCCTCTGAGGCAAAATGGATAATTCCGTTTCCATGATAGGAGTGGTCAATTGTTGGAATAAAAAACCCAATTCAACTCTCATGCTATCAAAGTTTCGAAGGGTGAAGTCTATGTTGTTAGTCTAACTGTTAATGGGAAGATCAAGTTGCCATTTGGCTATGAATCGAGCAATATTCTTCGCAACGTTGATGATGAAATGAAACAGTCTCATACTGTTGCAAGTATCACACACTCGTCATGTCACTCGATAGGACACACCGGGTATAGGATACAATGGTGTTAGAAAGCGTACAGAATAGCTAGAGGATGTAGGAGGGTTCCTGCCCTTAAATACAGTGTGTGCATTCCCAGCAGTTCCCTTGTAACCTCATTCCCCCAGTCAATCGGTTGCTAGGGCCGGCTTGTTAGGAACGCGATGTCTTGTATCGCGACATGCGTCACATTCCGTGGTGACTTGCTAGCAGCAACACATACAAAATACACAATCCGCAAAACGTAATTGTATTGTTTATAACAAACCACCATCTAATTAATACCACGGGATTCTCGTGTCCATTTTGGCAAGGAAAATGGTATAGGGTAGGCGTCATTCAACGGATTTCCCTCAACCCACCTAAGTTCTCCGAGATTCTGCCGAGCTAGGTGGGTTGGCAGCAGGGGTTAGCGGAAGGCTCCAGCCGGTGAGGTAAGCTCTCCATCTGCCATCAACATCCGTCACCGTCGAGCCTCTACCAACTCCAGACATTCGAGCTCCCAACCCCCAACACCACCTCCTCCTCTACCAGGGAAGCTACTCTGCCGAAGATAGACACGCATACGAATAGACCGACAGACGCAGATTCGCCATCATGACTGCCGAAGAAGAGCGCCAGGCCGCCCTTAATTCTTACCGAGCCAAGCTCATTGAATCCCGCGAATGGGAGGCGAAACTCAAGAACCTACGCCTCGAGATCAAGGACATGCAGCGCGAGTTCGACCGAACCGAAGACAACATCAAGGCACTGCAGAGCGTTGGTCAGATCATCGGCGAAGTCCTAAAACAGCTGGATGATGAGAGATGTGAGGCTACACGAGGCGGCGCACGTATATGGTCGGAAGACTGACAATTCCAATCGCAGTTATCGTCAAGGCATCATCTGGTCCCAGATATGTCGTGGGCTGTAGGTCCAAGGTCGACAAGGTGAAGCTCAAGCAAGGCACTCGCGTGGCCCTCGACATGACGACACTCACCATCATGCGAATGCTCCCTCGAGAGGTCGACCCATTGGTGTACAACATGTCGCTGGAGGACCCCGGGCAAGTTAGCTTTGCAGGTATTGGTGGCCTGAACGACCAGATTCGAGAGTTGCGGGAGGTGATCGAGCTGCCGTTGAAGAACCCCGAGCTATTCCTTCGAGTGGGAATCAAGCCACCCAAGGGAGTACTGTTGTACGGGCCTCCCGGTACCGGCAAGACCCTCCTGGCGCGAGCCGTTGCTAGCAGTCTGGAGACGAACTTCCTGAAGGGTATGTAACCTGAGTATATCTACATCCTGAAATGGCCAAGCTGACCAGTGACTAGTCGTCTCCTCCGCCATCGTGGACAAATATATTGGAGAGTCAGCGCGACTCATTCGCGAGATGTTCGGATACGCCAAGGAGCACGAGCCCTGTATCATCTTCATGGACGAGATCGATGCCATCGGTGGACGACGATTCTCGGAGGGTACTAGTGCTGATCGAGAAATTCAACGAACACTAATGGAGCTGCTGAACCAATTGGATGGATTCGACTACCTGGGCAAGACGAAGATCATCATGGCCACGAACAGACCTGACACACTGGATCCTGCGTTGCTCCGTGCCGGTCGTTTGGACCGTAAGATTGAGATTTCGCTGCCTAACGAGGTCGGTCGGTTGGAGATTCTCAAGATCCACTCGTCTGGTGTGGTGCTTGATGGCGATATCGACTTCGAGAGCGTGGTCAAGATGAGTGACGGACTGAACGGTGCCGATTTGAGAAACGTTGTTACTGAGGCGTAAGTGCTCTCAACACCAGAGCTTCAGTGGAGCTTATCCATGCATGACGAGTTGCTGACACACATGATAGGGGATTGTTCGCCATCAAGGATTACCGAGACTCTATCAACCAGGATGATTTCAACAAGGCGGTCCGCAAGGTTGCCGAGACGAAGAAGCTCGAAGGCAAGCTGGAATACCAGAAGCTGTAAGCACGGGACCGGATTAGGACAGCGGGGATAGAGGCGTCAGGGTAATACAAAGATTGAGCATCTAGGACCAAAGACATGAAGGCCGCTGGTAATCTTGTAAGACTGTACAGTAGAGACGAGCTGGGGCCGTTGAAGGCTCAGCACTAGAAGCAGGAATGCGAACGGTGTCTCGGAACAAGGACCACTATGGACTGGTTTTCGGATCCGGAGGGCCTTGTGCTAGCGTATGTGATATCAATCACAAACTGTGAGCAGGAGGAGGAACCTGAAGCTGGTGTCAGCAACTCACTGAGCCCCTCATCGCCCCCCCCCCAGCGAGTGGATTGTGACGAAATGCAGGGTACCGGGGACTCGCTAGACCCCTAAGGCTGACTTTTCATGAGACTCGGCTTTGGTCCCTGAACAACGAGTATTCCTTCGCCAATCACGTCGAAATGCCAGGTCCTAGGGTGCTCCGCGTGCTGAATTTGGCTTACTGCTGAGCAAAGTCGAACAGAGTTGTCTAAAACGCTACCGGAAAGCGTCTACTGCTTTAGCTTCGAGCGCAGCTCTTTATCGCTGAACGGAACAGTCTTGCGTCGATGCATTTAATGAACCTAATTAGAAGGTCATGCTGACCAGAACAAGCCACGTGCGAGGACACAATGCAGCTTTATCCGCGAGGCCGAGATTATAAGCCTTCGATGTTTGGAGGGTATGACTATAGAGTTTCTGAATTGGAGCCTGTGATCAAATGCACTCCTTCAATAGTCCTCTATTCAATGAGTTTGTTCATGCACCGGCCCGGCTTTGGGTTGTTAGTATGGTCTGATGACGCGTATGTTGCATGTGAAAAGCTTGTGATGTTGTTGGATGCGGATATGAGTGAGAGTTGTTAATGGCAAGGCAGACACAGCCTGGTCGACTGGTTCTCAACAGTAGCCCATATTGCCGACCATGAAAATCAGCACGGCTGGGGATCCGATGGACTTGGCTTGGGGCTGAACACCCACTTCCAGGGGATGGAATGGATGCATGACGGAGTAAGGTAAGCTTGGTGGGCCATATCCTGCTCGTAGGGTCCTCGATGAGGCAACGTGGCTGATGTCAGAATTCTGGATGGTTCACTTTCGAGAGCTCAAAGTTGGGCCAAGCCAGCCTCAAACTCGAACAATCTCACACTGCATCATGTGTGTGTTACCGATGAGGACATGTACGTAGTAGTACATGTCTTTTTTTCTGACGGACATTTTCATCGGCATGAATGATGATGAGTGGAGGGGTCTAGCGATCCCCCCCTCTTGTTTCGAGGGCTAGGACCATTGGTGCTGGCAGATGCGGGTGAGTTAGCTGGTAGCATGTCCTTGCTCCTTCTCATCTCTCATACTTATGAGTTGTGGTTGCACGAAGGCAAAAACAAGATCGTCACATCCCAGCGCTACCTACAGCTAAAAAAAGGGACATCGGATAGAGCAAGGCCGGGAGGCAAACCCACAACAAGCGAGGTGAACTGGACGCTCCAGCCCGCGCTTGCGCTTGTAAAAACGATGGGGAGCGCCGAGCTTGTGGCGCTAGTTACGACGTGGGGATGCTATTCTTGGAGTGTTGATTAGGGGATCAATTGAGGCTGTGAAGGACCCATCAGTGGGATGGCGATCTGGCGCCATCGCCCCAAAGCAAAATCAGAACCCGGTCGTCGCCGCGATTTCTCCCGCGACATGAAGCCATCGGAGAGCAAAGATCCATCCAGGGGAGGCTGACCAGGGTGAGGGAAGAAAGACAGACTTTCAGGGGCCAGTGCTGGGCAACCAGGGGAGATGCGGCAAGACCTGCCAATGCCGAGAGTTGGTGGGTGGGCGAGTGGGTGCGAGGGCTGGATTGATCGCCCAGGCTGGACAAATACGAGGAGAATGACGACGTGTTTGTCAAGGTTGCGGTTGTGAGAACCCGGCCAGTCGATCCAGGTGGCACGCACAGCGTATCGCGAGGCACAATGCAGAAGGGGATGGATATAGCATGAACAATAGACATGGCCAGGATGGAGGTTATCGAGATGGAGTACCTCGTACTGTAAGCGGATATGCTTGGAGAAGCTGCATGTCCCCCCCGCTGTGCCTGGTTTCGTTCGTTCTGTAGCGGCGGCTGTGGGACAGGGTCGGAGACGCCGTGCGCGGGTCGTAGTAGGCGGTGGTTGAACCACGGTGGCCATGGTGATGGTGGTGATAAGGGAACTATTACGGAGTTGGACTATCGAACCGGTCCTCCATCCTCCATACCACCCACGTTGGTAGGGCGTAAATGCTCGTGTCAACCTGGTCCGGTGCGTCATAGGCCCGGGCTGGAAACATCTGGTGTGGCACCCACATACGCGGTTCTGTCGCTGGTTGTCCGCCATTTGGCCCCCAGTTCAAGATGCCCATGCTCGTACCCTAGCCCATGTCTACGAACGCCATGTGCAATCCGTGCCGCTGGTGGTGAAGTCGCTGCAATGGCAAGTCAAACCAAGCTGGGCGCACACAACAATGTATGCAGTTTGGTTTTTGGTTGAAGGCGAGATGCGAGAGAGGGCGTGAAGTGGAGGGAGGATGTGGGAGAGTGGATGTAGAAGGATTTTGGTTTGGTTTCGGACAGACGTGTTGACGGGAAGGCAGGTAGCATTGACAGTTGTCGCTGGCTCTTACTTCGTACAGTACCCGATTGATTAACATACCTACCTGTAGCCTGACATACCTACTAGGTATCGGAGACTTGGATTATATTCACCTGAGAGCGGTTTTACAGACACGGTTGTCATGACGAACTTGCTAGAAACCTTGATGTATCACCGCTGACACCATGTTGGTTGATACGGCGGGTATTGTTCTTGTTGGGGTCATAGCTCAGACGCCGCCCACCGCCCACCAAACCAAGCCAGCGGGACTTGCACCGAGTCGGCGTAGTTCGTTTTGGGTAAGCCTGGTGTGCTAATAATACGATTGCGGCCGGAGTTTGGTCTCAGTTTGGTTCGAAAATGGCTATGGCAGAGAAACTTGACTAGAACCTGGGAGAGCATCAGAGAGCATGGTAGAGTAAGGCAGAGCAGAATAGAGTGGCCATGGTAGAGCATGGCGTTGCATGGCTTTGCATGGCACTGCATGGCAATGCATAGCAGGGTAAAGAAAACGATTCTTTGCGGCTGTTTGAAGGGGTTTGTTGCGCTTTACGTGCATATCACCTAGTGATGATTGATGCTGACGGATTTCCACTCACTTCTCTGAACAAACGCGCCAATGCATATGCACACATGGCGCTGGACGAGTTGGCCACTCACTAATTGGAAACTGCACAGATGCATCCGCCCATATTATGGCTACAGTACCTAGAAGCGCAGTGAAACATAAGCTCAGTAGGGGATTGCATTCATTCACGCGCATAGGTACGACAGCCAGTCAACCCAAAACACCCGATGGCGGCACATCCCTGAGCTTTCTCAAACTTCACAAGCCCAGGCAGGCATGACGCAGCACCAACAAGAGGAATATAAATGAGAATAAACAACAATAAACCGCGCCCCTCCTGTCCCATGGGCAAATATGCCACTGTCCTGCGGCTTGCTACCCAGGCTCCAGGGGGGGTTTCTCAGCGAGAGATAGGGACCTCATGGTAGGGACAGCTCCAGTGAATGATGGCGCACGGACAGAGAGGGTGGGAGCTCTCAGAGGTCGGTGGGTTTCCTTGCTAGTCGCCTGGTCTAGCGGTTGTTGTGGCGGCATTACCCCCTGTCTCCAGTCCCTCTCAGCGCCTTTCACCCCACTGTCATCCCCGCCCCACCTTGCAGCTTGCCCACCGACCACCGTCTTCGTACAGCAACTGCAGTGAGCGCCGCAAGCTACCAGGGAGGCAGGCACGGTAGCTGCACACCTTCCCCCCTCCGGCGCCCCTCCCCTCTCCATCCCCACAATTAAAGCTGAGCCCAAGCCTCAGTCCGCATTCCCGCCACTTGCTCAAGCACCCAAGAAAACATACTTATACAACGAGTTCGTCCTCCCACTTCTTACTTCTTGGTCCTGCTCTTCTCCTCCTCCTTCAGACATCTATCCTTGCTTTGTGATACCCCTCCTCTACTCCAGCGCGTACCTTCTCTCGCTCTCCCTCCCGACCACCTACCTTTCCTACCGAATCACTCTCCAACGAACCGCTCAGAGCCAGACAACATGTGGTAAGAGAACGCCCATTACCGTCACCGCCCCGCCGCGCTCCAGCCTGTCCTCCAGTCAGCCAGTCAGCCCTCCATCCCGTCAGCCAGTCAGTCAACAAGTCAATAAGCCAACAAGTTGGGCCCCTCCACCGACTGTTGGCCTTTTGCCTAGCAATACGAGACTTGGACACGACCGATGGAGGAACTGGAAGCAAGACGAGGCAGCTTGGAGCTCGCAACTAGGTCAATTGATGGGAATCATGACAGCTAATCACCCTCATCTTTAGTGGTATTTTCGGATACATCAACTACCTCGTTGAGAAGGACCGCAAGTTCATCCTCGACACTCTGGTCAATGGTCAGTGCTTCCCTGTTCCCCTCGTCTCCCCTCTCCCCCTTCAATAAACCTTGCCCCGCCCGTGCGAGTCAATGGTGAGACGAAATGACGCCAGCCAATCGCTAACTTGCTTTGCTCGTCCCACAGGCCTCTCTCGTCTCGAGTACCGCGGATATGACTCGGCTGGTCTAGCTGTCGACGGCGATAAGAGAAAGGAGGTCTTCGCCTTCAAGGAGGTTGGCAAGGTCGCCAAGCTCAAGAAGCTCATTGATGAGTCCGATGTCGACCTGGAGAAGGTCTTCGATTCACACGCTGGTATTGCCCACACCCGGTGGGCTACCCACGGTCCCCCTTCCACGGTTAACTGCCACCCCCACCGGTACGTAAAAATCTCCAATCCCACAGGCATGTAGTTTGCAAAAGCAATCTCATGTTCTCTGCTTGCCATTCCTTTTTGCTATTCTTCTCAATTCCGATTATTGAGAAAGGCGATGAGATTGCGGTAGATTGACACTTGGTTTGGACACGTTGTGCTAACAAAGGTTGAAGATCTGACCCCAACTGGGAGTTCACCATCGTCCACAATGGTATCATCACCAACTACAAGGAGCTTAAGACCCTCCTCCAGAGCAAGGGCTTCAAGTTCGAGACTGAGACCGACACCGAGTGCATTGCCAAGTTGACCAAGTACATCCACGATCAGCACCCCCAGATCGGCTTCACCGATCTCGCCAAGGCCGTTATCCAGGAGCTTGAGGGCGCTTACGGTCTTCTCATCAAGTCCGTTCACTACCCCCATGAGGTCATCGCTGCCCGAAAGGGTTCCCCCCTAGTCATTGGTGTCAAGACCGAGCGCCGCATGAAGGTTGACTTTGTCGACGTCGAGTACGCCGATGAGAACGCTGCCCTCCCTGCCGAGGCCGCTTCCCAGAACGTCGCTCTTAAGAACGCTGCCGATCTTCTCTCCCCCACCAACAACCTCCTCGGCGCCCCCGACAAGTCGCTGCTGCACCGATCCCAGTCTCGGGCTTTCATGACCGACGATGGCATGCCCATGCCCACCGAGTTCTTCCTCTCCTCCGACCCCTCGGCCATCGTCGAGCACACCAAGAAGGTCATGTACCTCGAGGACGATGACATTGCCCACATCCACGAGGGCTCCCTGAACATCCACCGACTCAAGAAGGCTGATGGCAGCTCTAACGTCCGAACCATCCAGACCCTCGAGCTTGAGCTTCAGGAGATCATGAAGGGCAAGTTTGACCACTTCATGCAGAAGGAGATTTTCGAGCAGCCCGAGTCCGTCGTCAACACCATGCGTGGACGTCTCGACATTGCCAATCAGACCGTCACCCTGGGTGGTCTCCGCTCCTACATCTCTACCATTCGCAGATGCCGTCGTATCATCTTCATTGCTTGCGGTACCAGCTACCACTCGTGCATGGCTGTCCGAGGTATCTTCGAAGAGCTTGCTGAGATTCCCATCGCTGTTGAGTTGGCCTCCGATTTCCTCGATCGTCAGGCCCCTGTCTTCCGTGATGACACCTGCATCTTCGTCTCCCAGTCTGGTGAGACTGCTGACTCTCTCATGGCTCTGCGCTACTGCCTGGAGCGTGGTGCCCTGACCGTTGGTATCGTCAACGTTGTCGGCTCTTCCATCTCCCTCCTCACCCATTGCGGTGTCCACGTTAATGCCGGTCCTGAGATTGGTGTCGCCTCCACCAAGGCCTACACCTCTCAGTTCATCGCTATGGTCATGTTCGCTCTTTCCTTGAGCGAGGACCGTGCCTCCAAGAAGGCTCGCCGTGAGGAGATCATGGAGGGTCTGTCCAATATCTCCGACCAGATCAAGACTATCCTTGACCTTGATTCCTCCATCAAGACTCTGTGCGAGAAGACCTTCCAGAACCAGAAGTCTCTCCTCCTGCTCGGCCGTGGTAGCCAGTTCTCCACTGCCTTGGAGGGTGCTCTTAAGATCAAGGAAATCTCCTACCTTCACTGCGAGGCTGTCATGTCTGGTGAGCTCAAGCACGGTGTGCTGGCTCTGGTCGACGAGAACCTCCCCATCATCATGATCCTCACCCGTGACGACCTCTTCAAGAAGTCCCTCAACGCCTACCAGCAAGGTATGTACTGTCAAACGTCTTTTGATTCCATTCGTGAAACTAACTCTCAACTTTCTAGTCATTGCTCGCAACGGCAAGCCTATTGTCATTTGCAATGAAGCTGATGAGGAGTTCAGATCCTCTGAGGCTGAGAAGATTGAGGTCCCCAAGACTGTCGATTGTCTGCAGGGTCTCCTCAACGTTATTCCCCTGCAGCTGATTGCCTACTGGCTGGCTGTCTTGGAGGGTCTTAACGTCGACTTCCCCCGCAACCTGGCTAAGTCGGTCACTGTCGAGTAAACTCGCCAACGACATCATGTTGTGTGCGAAAAGTGGACCGTTGCGCTGGTGCGCATGGGGTTATGACAATTGGAGTTGGCTTTTGAGAAAATTGGGCTTGCATGATACGATAGGCAAGTCATGTGTCTGGATAGCATGAGATTTTGGTAAAGAAATGAAAGGAATGGGTGGCCAATGGATAAGGCCTGATCATATTTAGACGTAACTACTGAATGTGGATGAGTTGATCCTCAGGAAGAGAGATGAACAAGAATTTAGCTTTGGTTTTTGAAAGCAGCAGCTGTGCTAGTCAATGTCATTCTGAGTCTGTCACTTTATGGTTGATTGTTTCTTCAACCACAAAGTGACAATTGTTACAGTGTTCCAAGTTGCACAGACATGCTATTTATTCCAGGCCAATGGGAGTGACGTTTCCCGTCTCGGGGGAACTGCCCTTTCTCGTTATTGACTCCATCACAAGCTCTGTCTGGAACATGATGGATGACGTTGATATGCTGTCGCCGAGCTTGACTTTCCCTCAGTTCTTATATTCTCCACATGCTCTTCATCGATCATCACCATGACTAAGACCTTGACGGCGTGATGCTCTTTAAACCCAATTCCTTAGACTGTCTGAGTGCCATAACCCTTGATCCTATCAGCAAAAGCCCAGCTCTGGGCCTCGAGCTGCTCGTTCTCCTTGAGATCGACACCGTCTTTGGTCACCACAGCGATGGAGTACGTGTCCAAGCTGCGGGCATCACGGTAGTACAAGACCTTCATGCACTCCTTAATGACATTGACGGCATCCTCCTGGGACAGGTTGCGGGCAGACTCCTCATCGGGGACGTGGCGTCGCATGATGGGCTGGGCGAGCATGGCGCCGAAGCCGGTCGCGAGGGAGGGAGCGCTGTAGGTGCTACCAAGGAGGTCGGCGGCGGCGAGGAAGGGCGCACCCTCGTCATCGAGGCCGGCAACGAGGAGGTGGTTCCAGAGGGGGTCGAACTTGGAGCGGCGGTTGTAGAGCAGCTTGGCGAGGTAGCGGTGGAGGTTGGCAGCGTTCAGGCGCGGCTCGTCGGGGGAGGTGTAGGCCTCGTTGAGGGAGAGGTCGGTGAGGTGGCGGTTGAGGTACTGCATGTCCGAGACGTCGCCGCTGAACCCGAGGACGGAGGAGTCGGCGAAGGTGCGGAGGCGCTTGACGTCCGTAAAGCGAGCGAGGGAGCCGTACGAGGCTACACGGGGCGGGTTAGATGCTGGGTGCTCTACAGTGAGGCATGAAGGGGAAGGACGCACCCAGGTTATCGGCGGCAATGACGACGCCGTCCTTGAACTTGATGGCGACGACTGAGGTACCGGTGACGATGGGCTGCTGGGTGTTCTGCTTGGGGCCGTTGTCGTTCATGAAGGTGTTATCGTAGGCACCGTAAACATCGTCTCTGGGCTGCAGTCGAAGAGAGAAGTGTTAGCGGGTCTGTATGGGCTGAATGTCAGGATTGGGGGTTTCCATACACGACCCCAAGCTTGCGGACGGTGATCCATGGCTTCTGGTGTATGTGGATGTGCAAGGTACAGAAGGGAGGGAGCGTAGACAGCTGCCCGTGCTAGCGGAGAAGCAAGAGAGGGAGATGAATCCGGTGGATTATGGTCGTCGAGCTTGTTGCGATTTGCGGATTTCGTCAGGGGCGTGGGTGCGTTGATGGCGATGCTTGAGATGGAGTTGAGGTTGGCTTGCTGGCTTGCTGGAGGCTTCACTGACTGCTCAGTGTCGCGTCCTACGGCAGCCTGCGTCGACCACTGCGAGGCTCAGTGGCCAGGGAATTGTGGAAGGGGTTACATAAGCAGGAGTAGCTGTGGTGATTGGCTGGAGCGGATAGCTGCGGGATTGGGAAAGCTGGCGGGTGAGCTTTGGAGCATTTCAGGTACAGCATCTAGGTACAGTGTACTCAGTGTTAGATGTGAATTTGTCGCATGAACAGGTACTGTATACTCCGTAGCTATGTCTGCAAGCAGCAAGCTGGAGCCCATCTCATCCGGCAGTCGAAATTGTGATTGGTTCCCATGAGAACTTAGCTGCCCAGTTGTATTTGCTCCAGTTGCAGTGGGCTGAATAGGCTTCTACACTATACTACGACGTACCTAGTAACAGCACTGAAGCTCCCAGTACTGAAGCTCCAGCACTGACAGCACTGGCCCTAGCAGGCTAGAGGTGAGGCAGGCAGCACTCACTGCAACACCACCCTCTGCTGTTGCTCTCTTATGACTGCCGTCTGATTGCGACAGTCTGTCTCAGCCCCCCCCCCCCCCCCCCCTCTTTCTTCCCTCCGCAACGACGACCGACGACGAAGGCTCGCGACTCCAAGCAACGGACCATCTCGGGCATTGCATTGCATTGCAGATCCTGGGATTGCGCTTTTGACATCTTCCTTGCTCGGGCTCCTTCACACAGCTCCACCCCAGAAAGCTTCTACGTCTCTTGCCGACTATCTCTCCACTCCCTCTGTCGCCGTCACATCCAACCGGCAGCATGTTGACTTCAATCGGCCGGGCCGCGACTCGTCGCATCGTCGCCAACACCCGCCTCTCCGCCTCCTCGTCCCAATTGCTCTCCCACAACGTCGTCGCCTGCCCCGTCGTCGCCGCCCGCGCCTTTTCCACATCGCCATGGACCGGTCTACCAGCCTCCAAGACGCCCACCAAGAAGGCTGCTGCGCCCAAGAAGACCACCGCCGCGACCGGCAAGGCCACCGCGACCGCTAAGAAGACCAAGGCCGCTACGACCAAGGCGACCAAGCCCAAGCCAAAGGCCAAACCAAAGGCCAAGCCGCAACCCAAGACTGCCCCCGCCAAAAAGCCCAAGAAGGTCCTCACCCCGGAGGAAACGTTGAAGTTGGAAATCCGCGAGCTCAAGTCGTTCGCCTTACTCGAAAAGAGGAAGTCGTTGCCCGACACCACCTGGCTGGTGTACATAAACCAGAACGTGAAGGCCGGCGAGCCTCTCGGATCTCAGTCGAAGGAGCTTGCAGCCAGCTTCAAGAATATCTATTCTTATGAACGCGAGGTAAGATGCTGCTCCCGTCGACTCTCCCAAGATCCACCCCGAAGCTGACAACCTCACCAGGCGCTCGAGGTCACCGCAAAGGCCAATCGCCTCGCCAACGAGGCTTCCCGTAAGGCCTGGGTAGAGACGTTTCCTCCCGAGCGCATTTACCTTGCCAACCAGGCGCGCCGCCGCCTCACGCGCAAAACGGAGAAGTCTTACTTCGCCATTCCGGATGAGCGTCTGCCTAAGAGCCCCGTCGCGGCTTGGCCCGCCTACGTCAAGTCTCGCTTCGACAGCGGTTTCACGAACGACGGGCCGCTCGGCGATAGACTGAAGATCCTTGCACAGGAATGGAAGACACTGAGCGACGCCGAGAAGCGGCCCTTCGAGACCCAGGCCGAGATCGAGTCCGCCAGGTATCTCGCCGAGATCCAGGGTGTCAAGGACAAGGCCAAGGCCATCGCCAAAGTCATCAAGGAGGCCGCCGCGGCCAAAATCGAGGCAACCAGAGTCGCGTACAATGCACAGCGTGTTGCAGACAGGAAGGCCAAGGCTGACGCCGAGACCAAGTAGATAGGGGCTGATACAATACTTTGGGAAAGGTGTCTAAAGGGTCTGTCTGACGGCGTCTCGCCCTACACCCGTGTCTGGAATACGGAGATCCTTGCGAGTAACGGGTGCTCCCCTTGTAGACGTATCGGCTGTGGTCATGATTACGGGGTGTACGATGAGTTCTAGAACTGGTTCATATGGAAATTCCTTTCGTCATCTTCAACGTGTATCCAGTTGGGTGTATGGATCGATGCTTGTTACACAGTGTCAAGTGTCACGCAAGAGTGAGTGTTTACGATTGATGGCCGTCAGGGGAGAACGTCAGCAATAGGTCAAGCCTGATAGAACCGGTCAAGGACGTCACATGCTATTTATTGTATTCATGTAGTTCAGAGAATCATGTCCAACCTTTTTGTTACCCGTCGCTTATTCTATTTGATTGTGTATTGAATTGTGCATGCAAAATCTTCTCCCTCCAAGTTGTCCAACGCCGTGCTATGTAAAATATACCCAAAGACGGACGCCAAAGACCTTCCCCTCCCACCCAGTATGATCCTATTTCATGCGCCGCGAATCCTTCCAACCGAATCACCGCGGTCTGTCATGCGGAGGCACCTCGAGCGCCACATCTCCATCTGCGCCGTGCCAGTTGGCGCCGGTGTGCTTCAACTGCCTCCCGCTGGCAAGATAGAGCAAGAGATATGTGTGTTTGGCCACATGGCCGAAGCAGTACAACCGGATCCAGCTATGACTACCATCACGCCGACACCACGTCCCCCAGCCCGCCAAGCCGCTCCCGAGGTAGTTGTTGAGGAAGACCCAGGCTGCGAAGTGCGCCTCCGGGCTCCAGGTCGTACAGTCGAGCAGCCAATAGCCGCGTTCAAAGGGATCTATATCTCTCTTCGAGTCGGGCCCGTACCGAGTTGAAAGGTCGCGCGCCAGCTTTGCCATCTTCTCCGAGACGAGGTCCTTCGGGTCGATGTCGTTGACTCCCACTGGCGGCGACGGCGCTCGAATCTCGAGGCTGTTGCTGAGTTCCTCGGCAAGTGGGTTACTGGTGGAGAGCACGGGACCTGTATCACTCGAGCTCCGAACCAAGTCGCCATGCTGCAGATGGCTGACTTTTGGTCGCTTGGCCGGGGCGGGCTCGGATTCTGCGCGATGTGGTGGTGCTGGCGATGCGCCACTGATCGCACTGCTTGATATGTGGGTGATATCGAAAGCAGACTCGTTAAAACATCGCTCACTTGACTCAAAGGGAACATCCGTAGCTGCAGGATTCTTGCGAACCTGAGGCGTCGCAGGTATTGTTTGGTTGACACTTATATACCCGGGGAGATGTGCTGGCAGAGTGTCTAGCTCTGGTTCTGGGAGTGAGGACGGCACATCCACTCGGTCTAGATCATGCGACGGCAGGCGTGGTCTTTGGGGCGAAGGGGACGAAGACAGCGGTGCAGGCTGTGGCAAACCCGCTTTGCCTATATATCTCTGCAGAATACGAGTTGGCGAGACCTGGAACAAGGAAGCATCCGGCATGGGATACGAGTCGCTGATCTGGCTGGGCGGTGCGCACCACGACGTCTGCAACTCAACACGGCTCTCCTGGGACGACGAAACGACGACATCTCCGGCAGTGGACGCATACCTTAGGTGTGGGGATGATAGGTTGTCTAGGGAGCCCCGGAAGCTCATGTCCTGGAAACTGATCTCGGAGGATTGCTCAAACGAAGGCATGGCAGACGCCTGGTCCGGTGGTGCCAATGTCTGGGGCCATGCTCGAGTCTGCTCTGGACTGCTGTTCTCCGGCAGAGGTTCTCCAAATGGTAGCCTCGTGCGACTTTGAGGCCTGAAGGCGAGATATGCCTGTGTGAGTTGACGGTAGGTGGTGTCATCAGCAACGCGACTGGGCGCAGTGGTGTGAACGAGGATCTCGGCGTCCCGTGAGTGAGGGAGTGGATTGGCCATTACGCAGGTGCCGGGTGTGGAGGATGCAATGAATCATGGCGATGATGAAGGGATCCCAGGCGTTTCAAGCGGCGAGAGGATGTCAAGAAGAGGTGAGCACGCGGTTGTATATATAGGTAGCCGGTGTAGTGCGAGGTTAGTATTGAGCCAGAACAAGGCAACCAAAAGCAGAGACGGAGACCAAATGAAGGTCCCAAAATGGAGGAAGCTGGTGTTGAGGCGGAGGTGTGCACATGCCACGGCTCGTGACCCAAAGCAGGAGGAGCCAAGACCAGCAAAAGGCCGCTTTGGGGCGATTCACGCTTTGTGCTCAGGGCAGCCAGTCGCCTTTTTGATGCTGTCGTTGACTTGGGGACTTCGTGAATCGGTAATACTACCTACCTAGGTACCTACCTAGGTTAGTAGGTAGCTAACGCTGTCGCCTGTCATTCAGTGTGCCTCTAACCACGTGAGGTACAACCACCCCACTGTTTGGCTTGTGGCTGGGCAGGAAGAAGCCCGAAACACTCACCAACCTACTCCGTACTGACTTCACAAGAAACATTGAGAAACATAGAGAAAGGCAGCACTAAACATTCTTGGTATACGAGATACGACGATAAAGATAACACTAGTGATACCAACTCTAGGAAACCCAAGTCGTCAAAGGTCGTCATCGGAGAGCTCCACTGGAAGCGGTTGACCTCCAAGACTAATAAACATTTCGGCCTCATAATCTGCGAAGGTAGCCATTGCTTCATCCGCATACTCGCTTCTCGGCCAACTCTCAGGCCCAGCATCCACACCAAACATGGAGCTAACAGTATCTCCGTTAGACGAGCCCTCATGTTCATACCCGACCCATCGCATATTTGGGAAATCCTTCTGATAAAGCCTCAGCTGAGTGGTAAGTTTGATTAACCCCTTCTCAACATTTTCCCATTTGTTGTAGAAGCCGTCTTCATGTACAACGTGAAGCGATACGATGGATGAGGGCAAGAGCTCACCCAATAATTCAAGACTCGGAAACATCTGCCCGGAGGGATAAGGGATCGCATTTGTACTGAGTAATAGCTTTTCCAAGGCAGTGAAGTGCTTGAGACCAGTCTCGGGTCGTACACCACCAATAGCGTAACTTTGAAAAACGTCTTCGGCACGGAGATCGAGATGTAACGACTGGAGGGAATGTCGATGAGGGTAGAGATATGTGACTGCCCCGCCTAGCCGAAAGTGGTCCCCACTACCACGGTGAGACTTACTCGGATCTAATGTATCCACAAACGCCTCATACACGAAGACACGAAGCTTGCCAGTGCATGAAGAGAGAAGGTTCTGGAGATGTTTTTCTGAGAGCGACCTGTTTGTGATGCGGACCACTTTGAGGTTTGGCATTGGGGGGACTGGACTGGGAATGGAACATCTTTGGATGTTGAGCACTTCCAGATTTGTTGCCAATTCGAGAATCGGCGGAGTGAATACACTAATATCCAAGGTCTTCAAGGATGACAGGCTGGACACGTTGAGGGCCGGCAGAGACTCTTTCAGAAATGGCCTGAAATCGCCGCCATACGCAAAAGGGTTTCGGATGCTTAGATGCTCGAGGTTCGGGAGTTGGGCAATCAACATGGCGACGAGCTCGATGGAGATGACCTGAAGGCCGGTGGAATGGCGATTGTGAAATGAGTTTGCCAAAAGCCGTCGAGTGCGAGCGGAGATTTTGGTATTTCTGTCTAAGAAGGACGTAAAAAACCTTGGGACCAAGGCGATCCAACCCTCATTTCTGCGCTTCGTGTTGCGAGGCTTCCATGCCTCTAATAGATCGATCCTCAGAGCATCCGCACATTCCAAGAGCGTGTCGCGCGCTTCTTCTAGCTTCAAAGAAAAGAACAAGCACGTCTGGATCGAAACAACCTTGACACTTCGAGCCAGGTCAGACCGTTGTGTCATGGTCCGCATGAAAGATGTGAGTCGTCCATCCCATTTCAATAATTTCGAGCGCCAAGAGTCGCTGTACCCAGGCCTGAATTCGTGGTGCAAGATGGGCTGGGCGACATCTCTGAGTCTCTTCGAGACCAAGCACAGCGAAACCAACGGGCGACGGTCGAGCGAATGCCATGAGTGTTGTTCTGGTTGCTGCTCCCCCCTCTGCTGCTCAAGTCGCCGTTCGTGTTGTTGCAAGGTACCCAAGCCCCACGGTGGGCGGTCATCCTCGCAGCAATGGAGGCAAAAATAGCCAAAGATGAACGTCAAAGTCTCAGTAGGAAGGTGGGGAAGCGTGGGAGAGCCCATGGCGACGCTGTTTGAACGTTTGGTTGGCTGGCCTGCCTGAGAGTGTTGCTTTGCAATTCAGAGAGGAAGGATGTGGGAGATAAAGACAGTCCCCAACAGATCAACCAACTGGGTGATCTTGACGTACCTTTATACAACGAGGATTTAGAAAAGATACCTGCCCAGGCCTTGATCTGGGCCCGCAGGCAGTTAGAACTAGGCAACCATGCTCTTGCATTTTTTCTTCGTTGTTGGTTCAGTTCCGGCAACTCACAGCTCATGACAACTGTTGTTGGTCTTTACCTGTGGCGCAGTTGGGTTTCAGATTGGTCGTCATCTGGACAGTGCACTCAACCCAGGCGCTTACCACGAATTCTCGAGGGAAGCGATGATCAACATCAGGGTTATGGAATTCCAGTCCTTACTTTAGAGTTTCCGACAATCATACGTACCAGGGTTTGATATGCCTGGGTTGAAGTGTTGATCGATTTACAGTGCCCATGCGTCCACAGGGGACACTACCTAGCCACAAGGCCACCGGCTGTGCCTAATTAGTGGGCTAGTGGGCTGCTAATTCAGTGTCCGCACCTCGTGGAGGCTCAACCACCAAGACCCACCATCGCCGATTTTAGCCTGATGCTGATACCCCCAAGACCCCCAAACCAAGGTATCTGGCAGCCGAGACAGGTGCACTGTAATCAATTCCCACGCCGTCTCTCGATAACACCACCTCACCCGCCTCCTCGAACCTCCCTCGACCCCCCACCCCCCCCTCTCCTCATCTCTCGCAATGGCTGAATCTAGAGGCTCCCTGGGCAAGGTCCTTGTCGTAGGAGGCAACGGCTTCCTCGGCCACCACATCGTCGACCAGCTCGTGTCGTCGTGGACGACGACGGGCGTCGTGTCGGTTGACCTGCGCTGCTCGCGCAACCGCAACGACGACGCCGAGTACCACGAGTGCGACATCACTGACACGGCCAAGCTGCTGGCCGTCTTCAACGAAATCAAGCCCGACGTCGTCATCCACACCGCCTCGCCCGTCGGCAACGACTCCAAGATCGCACACGAAATCTTCAAAAAGGTCAACATTGACGGCACCCAGTCCGTCGTCGACGCCTGCCAGCAGGCCGGCGTCAAGGCCCTCGTCTACACCAGCTCCGCCAGCGTCATCAGCGACAATGCCACTGACCTGCTCAACGCCGACGAGAGGTGGCCCATGATCCGAGGTGCCCAGCAGACCGAGTACTACTCCGAGACCAAGGTCCGTTCTACCACTATAGCCGCCACAGCCCTCTGCTGTCGCCCATGCTCTCCTAGATCCAACCAGCTGACCAATTGATCCAACAGGCCGCTGCCGAAGACCTTGTCCTCAAGGCCAACCGCGAAGAGCCCTCCAAGCTCCTCACCTGCGCCATCCGCCCCGCGGGCATCTTCGGCGAGGGCGACGCGCAGCTGCTCCCGGGCCTCCTCAACGTCTACCGCAACGGAAAGTCCAACGTCCAGGTCGGCAAGAACGAGAATCTCTTCGACTTCACGTACGTCGGCAATATCGCCCACGCCCACCTCCTCGCCGGCCAGCTGCTCCTGGCCACGGCCGCCAGCGTCACCACGCCCCTGGACCACGAGCGCGTCGACGGTGAGGCCTTCCTCATCACCAATGACGCCCCCGTATACTTCTGGGACTTTGCCCGCGCCGTCTGGAGCGCCGCCGGCAACGACAAGGGCACCGACCACGTCTGGACTCTCAACCGCGACCTCGGCATCGCTTTTGGTTACCTCAGCGAGGTCTTCTCCCACATCCTCGGCCGGACTCCTACCCTTACTCGCAAGGGCATCGTCTACAGTTCCATGAACCGCTACTACAACATCACCAAGGCCAAGCGGGTTCTACGCTACAAGCCTCTATACACCCTGCAGGAGGGTATCACGCGAGGAGTCAACTACTTCCTCGAGCAGGAGAAGGAGAAGGCTGCTGTCAAGGCGTAATGAGTACAAAGGGGTACAAGACGGGAAGAGAAGGGGAAAGGGCATCGGTGCCATTAAGAAAGGGGCATCAGCCCAGAACATGTGCTATGCCGTCTTCATGTACGTATATATTGGGGGTGTGTATTACCCCCGCAACGACGCTTTTAATACTCTACGTGGACCATGATTATTTCGGACACGCCAGAGGGTGGACGGATATCTAATGTCCTTTCCATTCGTGAAGTAGACGTCTGTGTCTCAACTACCATTTCACGTAGCAAATATCACAATCAACATGCTGAAGAGTGCAATCATGTTTGGGAACGACGTATGTACGATCTCGTATGAAAACATTGTGGTCATTCGAAAACAGAGACGCAGCAATCACACAAGGTATACACGCAAATATCCAATCGGGAAAGAATATATTGCCCCTACTCAGACCTCACTCAGTTCCATCCCTGACCAAAACCCAGTCTCAACCCTGAAACCAACATGTTCATTCCGCACATCTGCCTCATCAAGCCACTGCACTCACCAAACGCATCACAGCGCATCCTCCTCCTCCCACACACACTCTGTGCGTGTGTCTCTCATTGCGCCCATCTCTCCGGGGAGACTAATCCCCTCATTGCTACTCCATCCAACTCAGGTATAGAAAAACACCCACCGCCGAGACCCCTTTTGTTTGTTTCATGAATAGGCATCATACCCCATGCCCACTTTCAGAGGAACAAACCCAAAAATAACAAGTAGAAGAGACAAAGCCAAAAAAAAGTTCGCGTGCCGGGCATGATGAAGAAGAGGGTGGATGAGAAGAGGATGAAACGGGGTAGAGCGTTGCCCGGAGGAAGAAAATAAGAACATCCAGGTCTGTCGTGTCGTAAGTGAAAAAAAAAAGGGGAGCGGGTTTGGTCAACGGGTTTTCTTTTTTGAGGGGGCCGCATAAGCCGGAGCAGGGAAAAGCGAAGATAACGCCGTGGACGATGCAAATGACTCTACTTCCAAATCATGCCTCCTGGAATGAAAGGGGAAACCAAAACGAAGCTGGATACTGATCGAGGCCTGGTCCGATAGGTTGAAATCTCGACGCGGCTGAAAATGTTCATGAGTTGCCCGACACGCCCAGTCCACTGCCTTGCTGTCTCCAACCCGCAGAATTGGAGTTTCGCCACTCCCTTCGCTGGCTGTGCTCGGAGTTGTCGAGTTGGCTGTCAGACTGGTTGAACTGGCCACCACCATATGGCGACGGGTTGGCCATGTCATTTCGACCCCTCCACCTGTTGGGGGGAGTTCCGGGGCCATTCTGAGTATGGACCATGGGAGGTTCTTGGATCGTACGCACGGTTGCCTCTCCTTGCCAGACCGCCGGATCCGTCTCGACTCGCCTGGCTGGTGGCCGTGTTGAGTTGTCTTGGCGGTTGTAAACTTCGTTGACATCAGCAATCGAGATTTGCCCGCGACGATCTTGGAACCGCTTGAGAATATCCTTGGTAGAGAGATCACCGCTGTTACTGAAGATGTACGGGTCGTTGAGAAGACCAAGGATCTCGTCAGGGACCTTTAGAGGGGTGTCAGTACGGGTTCGAAGAAACAGGGTGGACTAGTTTACCTGGCACATCTCTTCGATATACGTGATGAGCATTTCCACTGCATCAATAACGTAGATAGCTTCGCTATCCAGGGCGGGTGCCTTGGAAGCATTGGTGAGAATGTTGGGTGCGATCACGGTGGCGAGGTTTCTGATGTCCATCTTCGATCCGCCGTCGTCGTCGAGCTGATGGAATGAGCCAGCCCACTTTATGAAGCTGAACAGAATTTCAAGGCTGTCGCGATGACTCTTGGGCAAGAGGCAACATGTCAAATGTAGGCAGCGTTTCCTCTTCTCGGGCTCCGCGATCTTGGCCGCGCTGACCCATAGCCGGTACAGCTTATGCGACATGAGAGGGTCGGGCAGGTCTCGCAGATAGCGCTTTAGGAGGGCTGCTAGCTGAACGACGGGTTGCTCCATAAAGTTGACCACATCGCAGCCTTCGGCGTTGATCTTTTCCACTAGGCCTTGTTGCTTTTTGATGTTTCCGTTCTTTCGGAAGACGCCCTCAACTGAGAGATCCATTTTCCTCATCGAAGAGACGATGTCGTCCACGACGGCGGGAATACGGAGCGTACCGGGTCCCACGCCATCAGTAGAGTCAGCGCCATCTCGCTCGATAATGATCTCCAGAGGAACCCCAAAGACGCCCTTCTTCTTGACATTCTTGCTCTTGTCGTTCTTGAAGGCCTTCCCTAGGTTCTTCCAGAAGGTGGCTTGCTTCCGTGACTCAATAAAGCTCAGCAGCTCGTCTAGGTTGAATTCTTGCTCGATCATTGGTTGCATGGTGAGAACAGCGAGATGTCGAACGTTGAAGTACTCCAGACCAGAAAGCTCGGAGAAGAACTTGCGGCCGATGCGCTGTGGCAAGGCGTCATTGCTGCGGTAATCTTGGTCCCGATCGCTTGACTGTGTTCGCTGATGTGAGGATTGTCCTGGACCGAAGGCATTTCGTTGACCGTCCGGTGGAGCTCGCGATTGCTGTTCACGTGACTGCTCAACGGCAACAATTCTGGAGATATCATCAAGGGTGATGGCGTCGTTTTGCCCGAACATAAGATCAGTTGAGCCCTGTGGTCCGTGGCTTTGACCACTGTCGCCAGCAGAACCAGGCCGGGGCCCGCGGCCGTCAGCATCCATTACGCGCGATGTTCGCGCCTGTCGCACACTGGATGAGAGGTGTCTGTCGAGACGCGTACTTCGGAGTCTGCGAACGTCATTGAGAGTGTTCTCATAAGACGACTCACGATGGCTCTCCTTGTCGCCCCCTTGGCCCACTACTCTTGAGTTGGAATCGGCACGCTGTCTCGCGTCGTTGGGTGCACCAGGCCCATCGGAGGGAGCGTATCCGTTGACGCTGGAGTCTTCTCCAGAAGAAGGTAGGGCTCCATTGCTCCTTAGGATGTCCAGGAGTCGGGCCAGTGCAACTCGGAGTAGAAAGACGTATTGCTGCAGCTTCGAGACGTGCTCGAATATCATCGATGGCTCCGTGTTGATACCGACGCAGCTCGCGCAATAAATCTTGCGGTCAAAAGCATTGTAGCGAGCCTCGCTCAAGGTTCGACCGAGATCTCGGGAACATCTCGTGCACTTAATACAGGACAGATGCCACCGCAGATCGCCGTTCTTGGCACATTCATCCTCCACCGACCTGTTGCACAGAGCACAGTGGTCTGAGTCATTAGCCGAGAGCCGCGCACCGCCCGCAGTCACCTGCAACTGGCCGTCGTCGTTCTTTAGGACATCGACGTCGCTTAAATCGTCGAGAAATTGATATAGACCTTCGGAAGCGGTGGCCTCGCGCTCCAGGCGCAGAGCTCCTTGGAGACATATTCGAATGAGAAGTTTGAGATAATGGGCGAGACCGGTGACGAGTGAAAGGAGTTCCTGGGTTACACCGAGTTTACGAGCTCCGTTATCTTGTGTCTTTGACAGCAGAGAGAAGAAGGAAACAATCTTCTTGCAAAGAAGCTTAGCTTCTCGGCCATACGACATTGCTGTGTTGCTCATTAGTACTCTGCAACGAGACATGGGTCGAGTTCCTCAGCTATTCATACCTTTGTCGTTTAGACGAACCATAGTGGCATCAAGCCGGTCGGCTGACTGGAATAGGATCTCAACGTGCCAGATGAAGCGCTTAGCAACAAGGACGCCGTCGACGTAAGCACCGTTGCTAACGTGGAGAAGCATGTCGGAAATACAAGCCGCTGAGGACTCTTCGAAAGCTGACAGTACACTCCATATCCTAAACACCTTCTCCTCCATGCGCTCCTCTTCCGTTCGAATCAAGTCTCTGCCGGCACGATCATCCGATCCCAACAGCGCGGGTGGGACGTCGGTGGGTTGTGCCAAGCGGACATTCCAGAATTTGTGAATCATGTAGCATTCGGGATGCCAGTGTTGGTTTTGGCCGTTCCTGAAGATCTCGACAAACTGCTTCAAAATGGCGGTTTGGCAGCCGTTGCAGCGTTGCGCGAACTGGGTAGAATAATGGTAGTGGCAGTAGACATTTCCGTCGTGTTCGTAGTAGCTGTCTTGGGCGCCGAAGATGGTTGAGCATAGAGAGCAGGTGAAATGATCGACATGATACTTGCGGTCCAGGGCGGTGATGTAAGAGCCTCGAAGTGCGCCTCCGCACTGGTAGCACAGCAGGTTAAGTCGTCGGAAGTAATCCGTCTCGCACAGGGGATACTGGCCCTGACCGCTTTCGTCTTCAGCGGGAAAGAACTTTGATGCCACGATTTGGCCACAATCCTACATCAGGGCGGTGGGTTAGCGGTCTTGCTGCAGCACGAAGGGGGCACGAGAGGGGACGATCCAGTGATGGATACGGTTCGATTGCCATACCTGACATTTAAAGCAGTCGAGATGAAAGGTGCCGTCGAGAGCCCGAACGAACTGGCCCGTCAAGGACTCTCCACAGGCGTTACAAACTCTCTGCTGGCCGCTGGCGGATCGCCCGTTACGCCCTCGCGACCTATTCCGCTCAGCACTCTTGCGGAGGGGTTGCTGTTGCTCCTCATCCCATCCGATCGGAGGAGGATTCGGTGTAGAAGGCGCAGAACCGGTTGGCCTAAGCCGATAGCCGCTTTCGGGGGTGCCGTGGCCGCCGTTCTGCCAGTTGGGGTCGGATGGAGGAGCCAAGTCCGGGTTGGAGAAGTCGTGTGGGTGTGGGTGTGGATGCGGATGTGGATGAGGGTGGTCGCCGTGGCCATGGTCGGCGGGCGGCGCATTGTCGTAACCCGAGGCCATCATGACAAGCAATCCAGGGCGAGGTTATGTACAGATCCCCCTCCTGGCCCCGAGCCAATCAAGAGCAGATGGCCTCTCAGCGCCAAAATTCCGGCAGTGGTCGACGAGGGGTTGCAGCGGTCGGCATCAGCGCCAGCTGGGGACGGCGGCGAGTGACGGTATCGAAAGCAATTCAATTGAGGAACGACGGGCAATGCGAGGCGCGACAGAGAGACCCGGGCGACCGAGCGTCCGGGGCGGTGATGGACGAATATCGGCGTGACGGCCCAACGACAAGACAGCCAGCTCGGGGCTGGGCTGAGGGGGATAAGAGGAGTAGCAGGTCGGGGGCGGCGAGACGGTGCGGCAGAAGAGGACGGGGGCCCGACGAGATTCGAGACTGGAGCATGTAAACAGCCGGGGCCGCGAGAATGGAAAGGAGAAAAAGACGAGGAAGAGCGGCGGGACGAGGCGGGACGAGTCGAGACGAGACGCGGCTCGGCGCGGGCAGGTCGTGCAGTCGCAGAGTCGTGGGCGCAGACGAAGGAGCGTGGGAGAGCAACGAAGCCAGTCGTGGAAGTGGTATGGAGTAGCAGGAGGCGCTGGGCTGGTGGTCGGGGAGCTGAAGCGTGGAACGGTGGGACGTGGGACGTGTGTGTGCGTCCGGAGTATGGTCAGTACGAATAAACTGGTGGGCGGGCGGCTGGCTCCAGTTGGGCTACCTTATGGCTCCAGACAGACGTCCAGTTGGTATTATTAGAGGCGACCCCCCAGCACAGCGAGCGGCTCCAGTGGGCTTATTCACTGAACAGCCAGTGACCAGTCGCCCGTGGAGTTGCGATACTGCCCCAAGTGTCCTCGACTCGACTACCCCAACGCCTGCACTGGACGTCGGTACCCTGTCTAACCCACTGGAGCCGCCAGCCGCCAGCAGGTACCTGGGGCAGCCCAGCCCGGCCCAGCCCAGCCAACTCAGCCCAAGAACAGCGGCGGGCACAGGTATTCCGCGAAGGAGCTAGAGATGCCGCCCACGAGCTAGGATCCAATTATTGGACTGACTGCTTCAGCATCAGGTACCTCCACCCGCTAGCCACCATGGCAAGGGTACTTCCGGCGTTCTGGCTTAGCTGGGGTGAGTTTTTAGTGGATGCGGGCGCAGAGGCGCAGGCAGCCCCCAGGGCAGGGCAGGGCGCGCTCCCAGATGGGTACCAGCAGTTCAAGGTTCTTTGGTAGGGCATTATTACCACTCGTGTGCACCTCCGGAGGGGGGGGAGGGGCGTCAGGACAGACTCTCAGGTTTAGACAGAGGAGAGAGGGAGTTGACTGCAATTTCCAGGGCATGAGGATGTACCGATCTCCAGAGCCAAGCCATTCTCACTACCTGAGCGCTGGATCTACGATATGCTTTGGACGGCCCAGTCTCCTTGCGCGGTTCGTTGCCGACGAGGACGGGACCGTCGATGGATGGTGCCCGTCAAAGCCTAGCCCAGTTGGTTTCACTCTGGCTGTTCCAGGCTTTCCTTTCATCAGGCCTTTGTTAGGTGTGCCGACCCAGGCGGCAAGGCAAAACAATTAGTTTGATTATAAAGTCCTAGACTTATCTGTAGAGTAAGCAGCCCCGAGGATTCGACATCAGGTAATAATCAGGTTACCGACCGTCTTATAGGTAGCTTCCCGACTCGCCTCGCCTCGACAGGACTCGCTGTGACTTATGCACACTCGAAAGGGGTTGCCCTGAACGCGCCACAGCCGATGATATGCCCTACAAGCTTTGTTCTGCAGACGATAGAGCCCACCATCCAGCCCGGAAAAGGTCGATGAGGCGGGCCATACGAGTAATCCCGTTACAAAACTGGCGTTGCCTAGAGGAGAGAAGGAGGGGGAGGAGAGACTTGTCCGTCCTAGGCCCTCAGTTGCAGCTAGCCTAGGCTTACTCTTTGCTCTTCGCCCCCAAAGACGGCCGCATTTGAGCCTGAGCTGACGGCCAGCACTTGGTGCTACTAAATCGAGGAGCCTGGCGCTATCGAAACAGCCCCCAGGACAATGCTCGGACGCACGTAGACCTGAATGCACACATTCCCACTCGTCGTCACGACCTATCACACGTCGCAGCCTTTGTCCATTTCTCACCGTTCAGCACGATGACGAGACGGTTTCCCTTCGACTTCCCTGAGATCCTGCCGGGTTGTGACTGGGACACGTCGGCCTCAGGCGCCCACTCGTCCCGCCAGCGGCCCAAATTGCGATGAAGATCCCATCACGTGTGTGGATCCTTAGGGGCTTGTCTGCCTGCATGAGGTTTCTCGCGCGACAATCCCATCCGCAATTTCACAAGATGCTGACCTTCCATTGGGGGCTCCATTTTTCTGCCTCTCTTTTTCACAAGTTCCATGGCATGCTTGTACGATGTGCAAGCCCAGGGGGTGGGTTTCTTGCGCGTCCATTCTCCTCCGCTTCTTTGTACGGCGGTGCGTGCGTGTCCCTCATTAACGTCGGTGTCATTCCAGCAACCCATCCCAGAGCAGTGTGCATACCTTGCCCTTGGGGTTCATCTCGCCAGTGCATTGCAGTGAATTGCATGAACTGTTGCATTCTCAACAACCTCGGGTGCGCTCGAAAGAACGGAAATATAATCATGGTGCTCCTACTCGGCGATAACAGCAAGAATAAAGTCCTCAAAGCTTGATGCATTTCCAAATGTTGCATCCTAGACTTTTCGATGTCACCTCTCACCCCTCCTCCAATTATCAGCGCCCGACGTCATCCCATCCCAAAAAGGCCCAGGGTTAAAAAAAAAGCCAAGAGAAATAGAGTAGTGTCGTTCACGTGCGCACTTCTTCATGCTTCCTTGCGATATCCCTTTCGGGCAAACACGACCTGCGTAACAGAACTTCGGGAGCAGTTTTTACTCACAATTTCATCTTTGTCCTTGTCTTACTTAATTGTGTCTACAGATCCAGTCATTTTCTTCTTCCATACCTCCCTTGAAAAAGCACGAAAGCTGCTCTCACTCCCCATACTAGGCACAACGAGCGACTACAGTGACCAAATCCACGGTATGGCAATCGTCATGCATCATCTCCATGAGAGGGATGATAGCCCATATGCGAATAGCAACAACTAGATAATTCCATCAACCATGAGCATCGCCCTTACTGTCTACAGATGTTAGCACAAACAAGCCAGCGTTCAGCACCTGTGTGCAATCAACATCACCAAGTCATCACCCGTCGGTGGAAAAAATCATCTGCTCTATGATCCTCGACCCTCACACCATGGAGAGTGACAGCTCATTCGTTTTGCGTACTAAGATTTTACTACTCGCCCGCGTACATACTAATTACCACGCTGTCATATTCTTTCTGGTACATATTGTTAGAATTCGCTCGTACAAACTTCTCGTATCTTCTCATTTAGACACATCCCTTTTACATCCCCTCCCGCTCACGCATGCACCAACTGCTTCAGCCTCTGCTCAATCTTCTCGCGTCCTTCAAACGTGCTCCATACCTCGTGCGGCGCGTCATCCACAATGTCCCAGTGCCGCAGGTTTTTGGTAAGTTTGGTCAGGTCGCGCTGCTTGCGCTCCCACAGCCCGCTCTTCTTGTTGTGTTTGCCGGAGCTGATAATAACGAGCGCCGTATTCTTGTCCTGAATGCCCCGGCTGCCGTCCACGTCTCGTCGAGTGAAAGAGCGGGCCACCAAGTTCTCCTGGAGCTGTGCCAGAATGTACTTGCCGCCCTGCCAAGCCGCCCGTCCGTATACTCGGTCTCGGCTCGTCCGGCCCCGGAACACGGCCCCAGGAATCCGTTCAAGGCCGAGTGGGGAAATTACGCCCCGAAGCCACAACATGAAGCCTCGCCCTGGTGAACCAACGTTGCCAAGGAGGTCCTCGTGCAGAGGATCGATCAACACGAGACCCTTGACAGCTTCTCCGTGGCGAGATGAGAAAACGCGCGAGTAGATGGTTCCGATTCCGCCGCTCGCCAAAACCCACGGTCCCTTCTCGCCCGCCTTCGCCAGCGCCTCGCTAACCGCATCCACGACGAATCCGGCCGATGCAGGTGAGGGTGCCGTATCAGACCAACCGTACCCAGGTCGGTCAACCAAGCAGTAGCGTGGGAAAGAACCATTCTTAACAGCATTGTCCGCAAAGTTCCAAAACTCGTATTCGACTGTACTTGCGTCTCCTTCAAAGAGCACGGTAGGGACAGTGTCGCTCTTGTTTCCGTTACAATACACGTGGACCCTGTACTTGTTGCTGTCGACCCAATGCAGCTTTCCCGGGGGCGGTACAGCGGCATCAAGGGCTCGCAGGATGATGTTCAGGGTCATGACGAACAAGGCGGCGGACATGATGGCGTAGCCGACGGTGGACACCATCACCGAAGTCCACTCTAGAAGCGTTCGCCTCGTCTCAGCGCGACCGGTCAACCGTTCTTCCTCTTCGGCCTTGCCCCATTTAACGAGGTGGTCTGTCAGGAGGGCCCAGAGGCTCATGAGCAGCGCCCAGATGACGCTCACGGCGCCAACCCAGCCCTCTTCATACCGTGTCTTCTGGACAGACAATACAAGGACCATATCGAGTACGAGGATCGCCTACTCGTAACCGCCGCGTCAGAGCTCATTGATGCCATAGGAGTCAAAGATACAAACTTACCGACATAAAGACAGCCAACACTCTCACAGGCTTGGCCGGCACGCTGAAGAACAACAGGGTCATCAACATGTTCGCCAGCGTCAAGGTCGCATACCCAAACGCCAGGAACCCGCTGCCGCGTGTCTGGAAGCCCGGCGGTGTCGCAAACGACGATACGAGGATCAATATCCACCATGTCAATGACATGAAGGTAAACAAAACTGTCAGGTAACTCATGAAGCGGATGCTCCAGAGATTATACGGCGAGACGGCCGGGTCGTCCGGTGCCAGCAGGCCGCGGTCCGAGTCCAATCGGTTTGGCAGCAGCCGCGTGTGCTCATCGGGCACGGCATGCTCAACTCCGTTTGTCGTTCCGTTTGTCGTTCCGTTTGTACCGTTTGTCTCCGGCCCTTCCTCTGGGGTCGGATCTACCTTCGAAAACCGAGGCATCGCGACGAATGTGACTGTGATATGATAGTTGTGTAGATTGGGTCGGTTTGGCGCCCTCTACCGTGTAGTGCAAGAGCAATTTGTAACCTGGAGCAGCCGCGTCTTTACGACCCGTAACAAAAAAAAATGACCTATCTCGGCCAAGCTGAACCGATCCTCACTTGGCACGAACAAGAAAGCATATCAAGTCTCCAGCTGCTCTGGAGCTCTAATATACCTTCATGGTCTCGGAACAAAAAAAGTATAGTACGTCATACCCAGCCGCCTCGTCCAGCGCATGTGCCAATCAGCGAGCGATGCATACCAGCCCAGGTGGGAACCAAAGGCCGCCAGCGACCACAAGCTTCGGGCTATGGCGCCCATTACACGCATTACGCGGGCTGGACTGGCTTGTGTGATCAGATGGTCCAGTTGGCTGGGCTTGGGCCAAAAGCTTCTTTTCTCCCCGAATTAGATGATGCACCTGCAATCATTTCAGCTGACCCTCCCTATCAATTGACCGGGGCAAGAGGTCATAGCAGTGATAGCAAGGTTTTCTATGACGATGCCGTTTTGGGCAGACGTCGACGCCCAGAAAGCTCCACGTTTAACCATCATAGTCCAGCTTGATCAGTGCCAAGAATGTTGCAAGAGTTAAACAGGTTGGATTCTCTCGACAAGACATACGCGACTCATCGCTGTAGCTCGTTACATTATTGGGTATCGGCCGATGGCAAGCTGATGCAGACTGTACAAACATCCTTTTAAATACAAAACAAGACAAAATTGGCCCGCTGCCGAGCCCCAAACTCCCTTTGCCGTCCATTAAACTCTAAACCGCGCTGGTAACAAAGGAAAAATAAGGAAGGCTGGAGATATCGCTGGCCTCTGTAGTATGTCAATCATTATTCGTAAGGGAATGAATATCCTCGGCTCCGTTCAGCATCAATTCTCCCATGGGGCCACCAGGTTGGACTCCCGAGGTGATGTTGGCACAGAGAAGATGCTGCTCGACATAGAGGTGGTGCCTTGGCTGAAGGTTGAAAACGATTGTCGATTTTGTTGCTCCTTGGCGAGCTTCAGTGCCTTCTCGGGGCTTGGTCCTCGGGTCGAGGTGATCGCCCCCTCGGGGAGCTTGCCAATGGGCAGATGCATCTTCGCTGCCGCTCGAGGGTCCTTGGGGTCGATGCCGAGCTTCTTGAAGGTCACCTTCTTCTGCTCCTTCATCGCCATGGCCGAAGGTTCGCTCACAGACAGCCAGTCCTTTACATGGGAGAACCATCGAAGCTTCTTAGGTGTCCTTGAGCTGGACGACATAGAGTCGGAGAACTTTTTGTCGCTGTTGACGGATGGAGCATAATCGGAATGTGATGGATTTGACATGACGTATGAGCCAGAGTCGACGATTGTATGGGAAACTAATCCGTCTCTGGAAGGGAAAAATCTTTCGATAGACTGGAAGACGTGTCGGCGAGATGTCTCTTCTACAGCCCGACGTCAAGGTATTCCGAGGCCAACAATTCCAGAAATCCGAGAGACTGTTGGGAAGTCGATGGCTTGTAGTCAAGGAAGTGGCCCGGATGGCTTCGCTTGAGAGAAATGCGCTTGGACCGAGACGGTCCGTTGGCAATGTCGTCGAGAGGGGGTGGTGTGACTGATTCTGAGCCTAAGGTTTGGCCGTTGGTACCAACTATGTCCCCAGCTGTGCAGGTGGCAATGTCTCAAAGGAGTCGAGGAATGTGAGGCGGCGTGATAAAAATGCTTCTCTGTATTTCTTAGGCTAGTCTGTTTTCGACGTATGGAACGGTGATGCACCTGGTGCTGAAGAGTTATGGACGTGCTGAAGATGATAACAAGGTGATCTGCAAGGGGTAGGTAGATCCTTTGCCAGCGAGGTTGACGAAGATAGGCAATGGTCGAAGTGGATGCTCAACGTTGGCCGAAAGTTGGGTTGGTGGTAAACTGTAATGTGATCCTTTCTCTAGATGGTAGGATCTCTAGCAGGAAAGAAAAATCGACGCGTTGCGAGATGGAGCCCAGGTGTGAGTGGGCGGCAGGTAGACGGGGGAGGACGGTTCACGGCAAGGAATATGATTGAGAGAACTAGACAGGTCGTAGAGATGAAGTCCGTATGGTGGAAGATTGCAAGAGATGTGATAGCGGGATGTTGGGGAATGTGAAGAACGTCAATGATGGTCACTGGTGTAAGGAAAGGATGGCACGAAGCGTAAGAGTGAAGGGAGGAGACGGATGATTCAAGGAGGGAAGAGTGTCGTCTAAAAAAACTCAGCGGGTTACCCGGGGCATTTACATGAAATATGTGTTGGGTCGAAGCTCAGTCACGAACCAGTGAAGAATTAAACTCGCTCACACTCGCCATCGCCCACTTCAACCCACATCAAGCCCACGTCAACCCGCGTCAACAGGCCTTGGCTTTTTGCCCTCTTGGGGTCTCGACGCAGTGTGAGTGGATGACACAGTGGACACGGCGGCCGTGCTGCTCAGACCGGGTCTCACTCCGTTCAGCCGTTTGGGGAATGGTCGAGCCCTGGGTGGGAGGGTGACAGCGGGAGTGAGAATGTGAGTTGACGCAAAATTGGCCACACGCAACTCGCACAACAAAGTGTGGACATCGAGGCGTTGTCCCAGCTGAAGCCTCTCGATGCGTGGCGTCGACGGACACTACGCCAGTGTGGACAGATGAGACAAGCCCTCTCAAGCCGCTTACCCAGGCGCCAATGCAAAGCAAGCTGGCAACGCAGGGTATTCGTAAATGGCAACTAACTATGATTAATTACCTAGTCAGGGCCAACACAAACGAAGAGGGAGGGTAGAAAAAGCAATCCCACCACAGTGGCTCAGAGGCAATGCATCACTTGCCCGTCATTTGGCGCAGACGGAGCTGCCGCTAGTGCAGGGGCGCCACATCATCTATCGCGGCACCAGCTGCAAACTACCATGTAGTACGTAGGCAGGTCCAACATCTAGCCTTGTCCAAGCAAATGGCCATCTTCACCAGGGCGAGATTGGTGCTGTTGCTCATCGCTCTTCGATGGCTTTCCCTTTCCCTTTCCCCAAAGGCCAAGCGCCTCCCTGTGCAGATCTTACGTCCCGGGTGTATGGGAGACCGGCAGCGATCCTACTGCTCAGGGCAAACCTGGTCAACGGTCTTTGACCACAAGCCACATGGCATGAACCTTTGATGGGTTACCTGTTTTGTTGCCAAGCACGTCTTGCATGTTGCTGTTGTGACGAGCTCCTTTGTCAAAGCTCCCTCGCTGTCGAGTTGATCTGTCGAATCCGCCCTCAAGTCTCTTCCGTGCCGCGCCTCCACAGTCCCAGCAACTTGATGCCGGCTCCCAGCTGCCCAGAACCTCGGGGTGTTCTAGCGGACCGTACCAATCGAGCATCTGTGTGGGGGGCCGAATCTTGCAGATGGGGCCGTAATATCTCACGGAGGCATCCAGGCAGTCCAGACCCTTCTGCTCCGGTCGTCCTAGAGCACAGGCACCGGCCACCGTCCTCGCCTAAGCCTGAGTGAGTGTATAGATTGCAGCTGTGCAAACAAAGGAGGTCGTGAGAAGACGATGGCAGGAAATGGCCAAGGCACGCATTGGACAAGACTGAAAAGTGAGTTGCTTCGTGGACAGGGACGCGAAATACGTAACTTGGTCCCCTTCAGGCGCTTGGTACACGATAAATGAGAAAAAGGAAAGATGGAAAGAAAACGCACCGGAAAAGCAAGTCTGCAACCCACACAAACCGCCTATGACGCTCAGCTTTCGCAAGTCGCAGGACCATAGCCTGCTACAGAGGCCCAGGGCGGCAACATTTTTCTCACAGATGCATCATGGCAGCCTCAGCCGGCACATGCCGTGTCCATAATAAAAAGCACTCCTGTCTTTGAGCCGTGTGCTAGCAATGCTTGTCGCGGCCTATCCTCCCAGTTGTCACCAGACAAGGGATCAGTGCCAGGAACAGGCAACGGCCCAACAAGGTAGGTCATGCATGCATCCTCGCCCTCCCTTCGCTCCATCAACTAGGCCCAGGCTAATAACAAGCGTGCCGAGGGCAAACACACTCACGGGCCACGACAAGCTCGTGTTCGCATGAAGTGCCGTCTTCCCCAGCAATTTGTCAAAGAGGTCGCGCAGGGAGGCCGCGGGAAGAATCGATAGTGTCTGGCGAGTCCATTGACCGCCAATGCGGTGGCATGTCTCTCAAGGCGGACGCTCTGAGTTGCGCAAACACAAGCAGTACGAGCGAGCACAGGATGCCTACTCCGCAGCAGGTATCTGTAGGTGACTGTATCAGGGAAGCAGAAAGCAAGTGGCTCCAAGGCGAACCCTGGGGCGATCACGGAACGACATGCATGTTCGCTCGTTCAACGGCCTCCGTTGGATCGGCGTCGACAACCGTCGGTCCCAGTCCACGTTCCGCAACCCCGGGCCGCAAGCATGGCGTACCGCTTTTGTCGCTGTCTCAGAGCGTGTTCAGTTCCATGCTCGCAAGCTGTGTGACGCAAGACACAGCATTTGTGAGAGGAGGTTCAGGACATGTATTCGCGTGGTTGGCGAATGGTGCTGAGATACATGGCCCTTTCTGGTGGCATGGAGCTAGGCTGGAGTGAAAACACACACACGCAGTTTTGGCATCACGGGTGCCTGTCCCGTCTTCACTCGAAACCCTGCCAATGTTTGTTAGCTGTGGAGGAGATGGGTTTTTGGGCTCGGCGAAGTGTCAGTTGTCAGTTGTCAGTGTCAATGCATGGTCTGTGCTGCGCATCTGAGCTGAGCCTGGTGCAAGATCTCCCGATCCAATCGCACAAGTGGGGCTACACCCTTTTTTTCTCCTTTGCGGAAGGGAGGGGCCTGGCCCACTTTCCACTCTGCAGCTCACTGCACATGCTTGACCCGAGGAATCCTTACCAACAGCCACTGCGACTGCCTGTGACTGCCCCCGAGCGAGGAAGGCTCGGTTCTGTACCCGCTGTGTCGTCACTCCGCCTACTCCGCCCGGATGCACTGGCATCTGCCTCCGTAGGCCCATTCAAACCTCATGATGCTTCTGGCTGCCTGATGCAACGCGTTTCGTTTTCGCCTTTACTGCGCCTCCACGACTTCCTCTCACCTCCAAATTAATTTGGGTTGGTTGTTGTTACTTTTCCAGGCCCACGACACACACAAAGGTCCTGAGAACGGGCGACATCCTTTGTCACCTTAGAACCCTGCTGGCTCGATCTCTCCACTGTGAGGGGACATACACTCTTAGGATTCCGATCCTCCAAAGTTGAGACACGAGAACGAGAGCATTGTGTCGCCACAGCCATCATCCAGTGTCGCCAAACACTCGTCACAACCCTCATTCGTCCACATCCATCACTCGTTCTTTATTAGCTGCCCCAGTGTTGGCTCAGTTCAGTCCAAGTCCAGCGTCCGCTGTGTGCCTGCCGCCACCCGCCTTGTCGCGACTCACTCCGTCACCTCCCGGAAGCCCCTCCCGCTATCGGACTCCCTCGTGACCGGTCCTGAGGCGCATTCCGCGCATCGCAACCTCCGGCACCGATTCGAGCGCTCTCCACGACGTCTCGCCACGGACGGATCACGGCGACAAGGCCCATCATGCCTGCCCTCACCATCTCCACCGACAACCCCATCCGCTCGCGCTCGCGCTCGCCGTCTCCAAACCGCCCGCCTGTTTCCCCCATTACCCCGACTCAGCCCACCGCGCGGCTGTCCGCTGCCAGTGACTCTCGCCCTGCAACGCTGTCGCACTGCCAGCCTGACCAGACCGGCATTGCCCCGCCTCCTCCGCAAACCATTGCCTTTGACGCGAACCCAGATGTCATTGCCCTCAAGTCTGCCATCTCTATCCTGCAGATCCAGCGCCAAAAGGCCATTGCAGATATTCAATCGTTGAGCCGCACAAAGGACGAGGCCGTCAACGACCCCGAGGCTTTCGTAAAGGACCTCGTCGACGGCAAGATCAATGCGCCCACCAGGACGGCTGATGACGATGACGATGACGATGACGATGACGAAGACGAGGACGAGGACGACGAGGACGATGACGACGAGATGAAGGTTGACGACGCCGGAGAAGGCTCGTCGAGACAGCGTCCCGCCGAGAAACCAAGGGAATGGACCACCATCCCGCAACCCCAAAACATAGTCCGATGCCCCCCGATCAATTGGTCTCAATACGCTGTTGTCGGTGAGTCCCTTGACAAGCTGCACAACGAGCAGGTCTCCCGTCCCAGCCAGGGAATTCCCGCTGCCATCGGTGCCAACGGCGCGTACGAGTTCAAGGGTGAGGGCAAGCAAGAAAAGTACATGGGTGTCGCCGCCCCGTATGCGCCGCTGCAAGATCGCCTGGGCAAGAAGCCCAAGGGCAAGAAATGATGATGACGACAACGATGATGACGATCAAGATGATGAGAGATGCGTGAGTGAGTATTACGATGGTCATGTTTTTTTTTTGTCCCTTAGCCGTAAGGGTATTGTTGCATCGCTGGCGTTCGGGACTTAGAAGGGGGGATCGCTTCTCCAGAGGATACTAGCAATAAGACCTCTGGAATTTCACATCGCAATATCAAGAACTGATGACACCATTCGCGGCCCATGTGTCTATGAATGTTTAGAAATCCCAAGATCCGTCTTGCACCCAGAAAATCAAGCACATGCATTCCAGTCCGTCCGATGTGAGACCAAGCCTGTTCCCATTTTATTTTGAATTGATCACAGCCTGCAACGCCGTCTGAAATTCGGCAGGTAATGTCCTGTGCCATGTCCGTTTTCCGCAATACGCCAACAGTTGTGCTCAATAAACCCTGTAGCTGAGACAAATGAGGTCCGCCGACTACTCTGGAAAGTCCCTAGGAAGAAGAGTCAGTACTTATGTTCGGGCATGGCAAGTGTCAGGGGTTCTCACTCCATGCTCTGTTGCACAGATCGGCGCAGGCGTCGGTTATACTTCTTCCGCTCGTCTGCAACACCGCCCCAGTACATCTTGCTGGCCTCGGGGTTCACGATTTTACGCGGATCATACGCGGGTTCATCCTCTTCAAGGAAGCCAAAAATTGCTTCGATGTGAGATTTGACATCTTCCCGTTTCATAGGATTGGGTGTGTAGCAGGCTGTGCCGTCTGCCGCAATGTAATGATGAAAAATCTTGCTCTCAAACTTGACGCGAGGCTGCTCATCGGGAAACCGAGGACTGAAGTTGAGCTTGATGCGGAACAGCCCACCGTCGAGATTTGTCATGGGTCGTCCAAAGTACGTGATGGCCCAGACAAAGGGGTTCCCATCTTCGAGACAGACGTCATGCGGCATGTCGCTTCGCTTGAACGACTCGACAACCTGTTCAAACTGATGCTGCAGGTTCACAGCGACAGTCGACTCCCGGACCTTGGCAGCAAGACCCTCCTCAGCCCAAACTTGTGGCTCGGCATCGATGACTGTCTTGATATGACGGAGACGGCGTTCTAGTTCGGTGTAGTTGAAACGGCCATCCATTGAGTTACTGTTGGGCGACTCAAAGGGCATTCTCACAAAGTGCTGGCCGTCCTTGACTTCCGATTTACCCAGTTGGATGGTTGCGAGATAAGACTCGTAGTACCATAGAAACCTGCGTTTGCAGATATCCTTGAATGGCTCGAATGGGACGCTGGACTCGTCAATGTCATCGTCGTCGAGATCATTTACGTCGCGGCTCCCTGATGCGTGCTGGTACCCGTCAGGCGAAAGACCAAGATACGCCTCAAGGCGCTGGATAACTGAGATTCTCAAGTTCTCATGGCGAATCTAAAAGTGTTAGAAATCTCAGCAACTAGCATCGAGTCGTAGAGAAGCACCTTTTGGACGTAATCCTTCTGGGCCTTTTTGTCAGACTCCTCGTTGGCATCCTCGAAGCCCGGTTCGTTTTCGTAGGGGTTTGTTGACAGAAGACTCTGTATTGAAAGTAATATGGACTCCAAGCCTTGAGCAGACGACCATTCTTCTCCTCGTTCCCCTCGCCACGTCCTGTAATAAGTCAGATTGTTGCCCATAATAGAGGCACAATGCACCATACCCCAAAATTGACCTGATGATGTTAGTCCGCGTTGGGATTATTGACTAGGCTCATGCACTCACAGACAAACTTTTCCGTTCGCATAAATGTTCGGATTGAATCGGCAACGTCCGCCGTTTGTTGTCATGCACTGGACATTTGGCGATTTGGAAGGGTATTCTGCACAACATCAGTCACTCTGGGGACCAAACTAGCCTTGACCATTGAGAAGGATATTACCTTTGTGGAAACGGATCGCAAACTAAGCCTCTCTGTGAGTTACGTTTTTTTTCGAATGGGGGATACGGGAAAGCATACCTCGTAAAAGCCAAACTCATATGGAGTCTCGTGAGGACCCATGATCAAGGCCTTAACATTGCGAACGTCGACATCTCGACAGGCAACTGCAAGTGCTGCGATGGGAGTCAAATATTAGCTGGGCCGCGCATAGGCGACAGTGATACGGGCAGAAGAAGGAGACATACACAAATCCGAGCTTCTCTGGATATCACTGAGTTCCTAGAGCAAAGCATTAGTCTGGTGACCTCGCGGGTGCCAACGGAGGTGGAAGCGGGGCAAGAAACCTTGGAGATGCGGATGATGGACTGGTCCATGACGCCGTGGATGACGCAAATGAGGAGAAAGAGAGAGAGGATTGGGCCTGTCGGTGCAGAGGACACAGTTGGCTGGGGGCGATGCGCATAGATGAGCCGCAAAGATAAATAGCGTATGTCCTTGGGTGAGTGTGATGTCGGCGACAGGCGGGCGGGTGGGAGGTGTCTTGTTTAAGCTGTTGAGCCGTCGGGCGTGGAGTGGGTAATTTGGGTCGGCCCCTGCGCGGGTTGTTTGGCAGGTAGGATCGACGGGTTGCAGCAGCAAACTGCCAGATGGTATTTATTTCAACCTCAGGTACCTGAGGGTGCAGTGGGCGGTTCGGTGGCCGTTTATTAGGCACCTGATGCAACAGCTGACGGTTTGCTGCGTTTGTCGGCGACCACTCTCAATAACTCGCAAGACGGCACGCAAACAACCTGCTCCGCCCGAGGAAGTCTGCACTCGATCGGCTGGACAAGTGCACCCTTTTTTACCAACGAACTTGATGAGAGACGGAGAGGCACGTGGAACCAGTTGAGATTGCTGGCACGGGTACTTTACGGTGTCGGCGGCGGTGTCATTGAGACATCCAGGGTAGGTCGACTGATGTGTCAGTGGGGTGGGTTGCTTTGGGTGCCGCCATGATGCTGCCCGCCCAGACTCGCCCCTCGAAACAACACCGGCGCCAGACAAGGGCCACGGCGCCAAACAAGGGCTCGCAGCCTTGTTTGTAGCTTAGTTATGTACGCCGAACTTTCGTGCATGAGGTATATCCCCGTCGCACGCGCAGCTGAAAGTGCCCTGTCAACCTGTGTAACCGTCTGGACTCCAGACGCTAGAAAGCTGCCTGAGTTTGTGTCATGGCACAGAACCTGCCATCCGGTGGGCAACCCAGTGCCTGGAAGGCATGATCACAAATTCAGCACATTCATCACTCGGGATGCCAAAAACCCACACGTTGGCCTCCAATAGAATCGTTGACGCTTGTATTCTGACTCGTGTACACCGTACTTTGCTGCGACTGAAGGGTTGGTGAAGGTGAAAGGCCAGCGGGGCTGCACCCAGATAAGGCCGCCTATAGCAGCGCTGACTTGTCGCGGGGTCCTGCAGCTGTCCCAAACGAGAGAAGTGGCTCAAGGTCCCTAGCAAGGCGACGCGCCTCGCGTGTGCAGCCAACGCGTTAATGGGGTTTCTACTGGCGTTCCAGGTTACCGTGAGAGGACCAGCTTGTGCACTCATCGACGTGCACCTAACCAACACCAAGATTGCTCGACGTAACATCTGGCCCTCACTTCACTTCTCATCCCGTAAACCGCCTATCGAGTCATCATGGCGAGCTTCTTCGACCTCAAAGCTAGAAAGGCCGCCGCTGCCGCCAATGGCAACTCCGAACAGAAACAAGAAAAGCCCAACACCAAGGCTCAGCCCTGGGTCGAGAAATAGTCTGCATCTCTAGGACCGTCATTGCCCAATACGATACCCCGACTAACGTTCTACAGCCGACCGAAAACACTTAGCGATGTCACCGCTCAAGATCATACTGTAACTGTCCTGCAAAGAACGCTGCAGGCTTCCAACGTGCGTGTGGTGCACTCTGTTCGTGACTCTCAGCCACCATTGACACTTCCTAGCTCCCACACATGCTCTTCTATGGGCCCCCGGGCACAGGAAAGACCTCCACAGTTCTCGCACTGGCAAAGGAGCTGTACGGCCCGGAGCTGATTAAATCGCGAGTCCTCGAACTAAACGCTTCCGACGAGCGTGGCATCTCCATCGTCCGAGACAAGGTCAAAAATTTCGCCCGCATGCAATTGACCAATCCGAGCGCCGGCTACAAAGACAAATACCCCTGCCCGCCATTCAAAATCATTATTCTCGACGAGGCCGATTCGATGACACAAGATGCACAGAGCGCTCTGCGAAGGACAATGGAGACGTACAGCAAGATTACTCGATTCTGTTTGATCTGCAACTACGTGACCCGCATCATCGATCCCCTAGCGAGTCGATGCAGCAAGTTTCGATTTAAGAGTCTGGATCAAGGCAATGCCAAGAAGAGGTTGGAGGAAATCGCGGACAAGGAAGGCGTGCTCCTCGAAGATGGTGCCATCGATGCGCTCATCAAATGCAGCGAGGGTGATTTGCGAAAGGCAATCACGTACCTACAGAGTGCTGCCCGTCTAGTTGGAGCCCAGGCACCGGAGAAGGATGCCGAAGGAGATGAAAAAATGGACGATGAGAGGAAGCCTGTCACGCTCAAGATTGTCGAGGACATTGCTGGTGTCATTCCTGACCGCACAATCGAAGATCTTGTCCAGGCGATACGCCCTCGGGCATCGGTTGGGTCTTACCAGTCCGTCTCCAAAGTGGTTGAAGATCTGGTGGCGGATGGGTGGAGCGCAGGTCAAGTTGTTGGCCAGGTAGGATTCCCTCGCCCCTATTCATTGCCACAGGCGCTAACTTGCTTCGCAGCTCTATCAAGCCCTCACGTACGACGAAACGATTCCGGATTCCCAAAAGAACAAGATCGTCTTGGTCTTTTCCGAAATCGACAAGCGGCTAGTCGACGGCGCAGATGAGCACCTCTCGATTCTGGATCTGGCTATGAGGATATCGGCCCTCATGGCAGAAAAATGAAGCACAATGCACAAAAGTTACCGATGTTATCTCAATCGGATAATGGAGTTGGGGGTAGGTTTTGGGCGGCGTTTGCACTGGTCCCGTAAATACTACATCGATCAATTCTTCTATCTGCATAAGCGGTTAAACAGTCTATCATCTCAAGCTGCCTCTTCCTGACCGATTAAGCCTAGGTTTCCATGGAGAATGGACCAAGCGTCCTTGGGACCCTTCTCTGCTCCCTTGGCCTTTCCAGTATGCTTTCTTGTACCAGTGGTGTTTTTGGCCCCGGTATCCAACCATATATCGTCCTCTGTGGGCTCTTCCTTGGCCGTCTCAGGCTCATCAACCTCACTTTGACCCAATAGGATATTGATTTCTCGGATCGCCTTCATAGAGTTCTCCAGTGCTACCTGCCCGCCCTCGACCTTTTCTGCGACTATTTCGAGGGTGGCTATCTTGGCCGAGTCCGCCGCAAGTACCCATGGCTGAACACGGCCGGCGAATCCAGCGCGATCCGTTGAAGTTAGGATTTCACCAAGACCCGACCTTCGTCGGGACGACTCGGATGTGGGATGCAGCGGAAGGAGTTGACTTTCCTCAGCGAGATGACTGAACACCTGGCAGGCTTCCTTGACTTCGTTGTTGAGTGTCGTGTTGATGTACGACTTTTGTGTGATTGTTGATCTTTGGTTCCTTGAGAGAGAAAGAAGGGTTTCGATGTAGGGTGTGAGAAGGTAGTTGCTCGGAGTTGGTTCTGCTTCGATGTTTCGTTGTTTTGTAGTGTCGGGAGCCTTCAGCCCAGGTGGTCGGGATGCCCCAGGCCGTTCTGTCATTGTAGACAGAAGGGATCGTCTGGCAGCAAGATATCGGGCATATTTTTCCTTGATGTCTTTGAGTTGGCTGGTAATGGCGGCGCTGTCTGCTGCTAATTTGTCTTGATTTTTTGAGACGCCGTCCAGGCCCCCGTCAACTTCTTCTCCTGAGGCCTTTCCAAGTTCCGTCTCAATCCAAGTGATGAGCTCGTTGCGGGTGGCGTTGAGAGCATCCAGCCTTGCCCCGTTGCTGATAACGTCGGGAATACCGTGGGCGCCGGATCTCGCATCTCGAAGCAGTTGCTCCTCTCGGCGCAAGAGTAGTTTCGCCCGCAGCACTGTCTTCTCTAGTTGGGCCACCTGCCCTTTTAAATCTGGCTTTGTAGTGGTTTGTTGTGCCACAAGACTGTTGACCACCTCCCTGGGGACGTTTGGAAGTTCGCCGGCGCTGTGGAACATGTCCTCCGGGTCGAGAAACTCGACCGAACCAGCCGGCTTTTGGATGAGGAGGTCGAGGTATTTCTGAACAGCGCATAACCGCTCCCGCTTACCCTGAAGCTTGAGCAGGGCGATCCGATCCTCCACAAAGTCAAGACTGCTAGGTTGAGTCTCCTTAGGTGAAGATGGCCGTGGAGGATTCGCCTGTGCAACATCGGCATACTGTCGACGCGCAGCAACGTTGGCCCTGAGAGCTTCAATGTACTCCCTTTGGACCCCTTTTAGTTCCTTGCCTACAGCGACATCGTGTGAACTGTTGACGAGAGACACGGGCTGCTTCAGCGGTCCGCCATGCGAGCAGGACCCAAGGTGTAGCGCCAGGACGCGCCTGATGTAGTTTACCTGTTCCCGCGGCTTTATGAATGGCTCCAGGGTGCTCTGGAACTTTTCGAGCACATCGGACTGGTTAGGCATTGTCGTTTATCATTTCATGAGGCGCAATTCCCCAAAGACCATCGATGCCTTAGACAGGCTACAAGGACTCGGTGTGGTGTCGGTGGGCGAATGTCAACAGCCCCACAGACCAGTTGGCAGTGTGGCTGGTGAGATGCTGTGAATCTGTTGCTGTTTGTGGGGTTTGGCCTGGCCTGGATTTTGGGATACAAAATAACACGCCTCAAGGAAGCTAATCTGGTATACTCACAAGCCAAAGCTTTTCGATCTGGACGTTTCTCACTTTTTGCATGTCTCTATAGCATTGTGTGGTATCACAGCTCACATCTGGTGCTGGGTCATGGTTCCTGCTGCCAGCCACAATAACAGCCAGCCACCTATCAGCCCCTGAGGCCGCAGCGAGGCTAGGCCAATAGTAGCCTAGCAGCCTCAGCCTTCCAGGCTGAGATCTGAAATTTACGATTGCGACCACATCAATGTTTTAGCGACGACGAACGAAATCCATTTCAACGACTGCGCATCAATCGCAGAAGCCTGAGTCACCTAGGTAGCCTCCGCATCGAACAAAGTCGCGTCGGAAGGAAACTCATGGTTATTTAAAGACCGAGCTCCGCGAGCTTTTGTTGTCGAGAACATCAGCATTCTCCATCACTCGCCAAGATGACGGACGCGAATCGCGATGTGTCGCAATACAAGTACTCGGCCATGTCGAACCTGGTTCTCCAGGCGGACCGTCGGTTTGTCACAAGACGAACTGATGAATCCACTGGTGACCCAGAGTCGCTGGCCGGACGCTTGAGCATCAAGGACATGGGCGCCCGAGTCGGTCGTGAAGACGCGCCCAAACAGAAGAAACAGCCCGGGCTTCCAGACATCCAGCGAGGAAGCTTGAGGGAAGGGGAGGATATTCTAGCTCGAGAACAAACGCGACGAAAGGCAGAGTCTCAGATGAGGGGGACTGGCGTCCTCGGCGCGAATGACCTGCTGGTGGAAGGCATCACGTATCGACCCCGAACCGCCGCCACGCGATCGACATTCGACCTTATTATCACAATCGTCGCCAATAACCTAGGGGATGTTCCCCATGAGGTTGTACGCAGTGCTGCAGATGCCGTGTTGGAATATCTGAAGGACGACGACCTGAAGGACTTGGACAAGAGCAAGGAAATTGACGACATTCTGGGTGTCTCTCTGAACCCTAAGCAGTTCAACGAGCTGGTCAACTTGGGAAAGAAGATCACCGACTACGATGCCCAGGAGGATGACGAGGATACTGCAATGGGTGGCGCCGACGGCGAGGATGCCGAAATCGATGAACGACAAGGTGTTGCCGTTGCCTTCGATGACGAGGACGAAGATGAAGGAGATAACATTGTGAATGAAGTCCGCGACGAATCATCCGAAGACGAGGCAGACGAGGACGAGGACGAAGAGCCCAAGGCAGACGACGCTGCCGCCGAAGACGACGAAATGGTTCTGGACTCTGCGCCGGCCGGAGGAAAGCAAAAAGATAAACAACAAAACGCGGTACCGGCTCGGGATATTGACGCGTTCTGGCTTCAACGTCAGATCGGTTCATTTTATCCGGATGCCCACGAGCAAACGGACAAGACAAAGGAGGCTCTTCGAATTATATCAGGAGAGCCTGACGAAGCTGGTGGCGAGGAGAAGTCCCTACGAGAGATCGAGAACGACCTGATGGAGCTCTTCGACTTCGAGCACCACGAACTCGTCCAGAAGCTCGTCGAGAACAGAGAAAAGGTCTTTTGGCTCACCAAATTAGCCAGGACTGAGACACCAGAGCAACGCGCCGAAGTCGAGAGAGAGATAGTCTCGGAAGGCCTACAACGCATCCTCAACGAGCTGCAGGGCAAGAGCACGGGTGAAGATAAGAAGGGAAAGGTCGACATCAAGATGGACATTGATGTTCCTGCCGGATTCACGGACGCTCCCAAAGCTGACCGTGGTGAGGGTCAACTTGTAGGAGGACTTCAACCCAAGAAACTGATTAATCTGGAAAACCTCGTCTTTGACCAAGGAAATCACCTCATGACGAACTCAAAGGTCCGACTTCCTGAGGGATCTACGAAGAGGACCTTCAAGGGCTACGAGGAGATTCACATTCCAACACCCAAGAAGCGAAACGAGCCCGGCGATGTTCTTATGCCCATTACCGACCTGCCCGAATGGGCTCGAGGCCCTTTCAGTACCAACCAGTCCCTCAACAAGATTCAATCGAAGTGCTACCCATCTGCGTTCGAAGACGACGGCAACTTGCTCGTTTGTGCGCCTACAGGTAGTGGAAAGACGAACGTTGGCATGCTTACTATCCTCCGGGAGATTGGAAAGCACCGCAACCCTGAGACTGGCGATATTGATCTGGATGCCTTCAAGATTGTTTGCATTGCCCCCTTGAAGGCCCTCGTCCAGGAACAGGTTGGAAATCTAGGAAAGAGACTCGAGTCTTTCGGAATCCGAGTTTCTGAATTGACTGGCGATCGCCAGCTCACGAAGCAGCAAATCGCCGAGACGCAGATCATTGTGACTACTCCTGAAAAATGGGATGTCATCACTAGAAAGTCAAATGACCTGACTTATACCAACCTCGTCCGGTTGATCATCATTGATGAAATTCACTTGCTTCACGACGATCGTGGCCCTGTATTGGAGAGCATTGTCAGCCGAACCATTCGCAAGACTGAGCAGACTGGCGAACCAGTCCGTATCCTCGGTCTGTCTGCAACTCTACCCAACTACCGAGATGTAGCTAGTTTCTTGCGTGTGGATATGAAGAAGGGACTCTTCCACTTCGATGGCACATATCGGCCTTGTCCTCTGCGACAGGAGTTCGTCGGAGTCACCGATCGCAAGGCCATTAAGCAACTTAAGACCATGAACGATGTGACCTACAACAAGGTCATTGAGCACGTGGGCACCAACAGAAACCAGATGCTCATTTTCGTCCATTCCCGAAAAGAAACTGCCAAAACTGCCCGGTACATTCGAGACAAAGCCCTCGAGCTGGACACGATCAACCAGATTCTCCGACACGACGCCGGTAGTCGCGAAGTCCTCAAGGAAGCCGCAGACCAGGCTACAGATGCCGACCTGAAAGATATCTTGCCTTATGGATTTGGAATTCATCACGCTGGTATGAGCAGAATCGACAGGACCGATGTCGAGGACCTCTTTGCTCGCGGAGCCATCCAGGTCTTGGTGTGCACTGCGACCCTGGCTTGGGGTGTCAACTTGCCTGCGCATACAGTCATCATCAAGGGAACCCAGGTGTACTCCCCTGAGAAGGGTAGCTGGGTTGAGCTCAGCCCCCAGGATGTCCTGCAGATGCTCGGTCGTGCAGGTAGACCTCAGTATGATACATACGGCGAGGGTATCATCATCACGACTCAAAGTGAGATGCAATACTATTTGTCACTTCTGAACCAGCAACTGCCCATTGAAAGTCAGTTTGTGAGTAAACTGGTTGACAATCTCAATGCCGAGGTGGTTCTTGGCAATGTCAGGACGCGCGATGAAGGTGTTGAATGGCTGGGATATACTTATCTCTTCGTCCGGATGCTTCGCTCGCCTGGTTTGTATCAGGTTGGTGCAGAGTATGAGGATGATGAAGCGTTGGAGCAAAAACGAGTCGACTTGATCCACTCTGCTGCGATGTCACTGAGAAAGTCGAATCTTATCAAGTACGATGAGAAGACCGGCAAGTTGCAGTCCACGGAATTGGGCCGTATTGCTTCTCACTACTACATCACCCATGGATCTATGGACACATACAACAACTTGATCCAGCCCAGCATCACAACCATTGAACTCTTCCGAGTCTTCTCCCTCAGTGCCGAGTTCAAGTACATTCCTGTCCGACAAGATGAGAAGCTAGAACTGGCTAAACTTCTAGGACGAGTCCCTATTCCTGTCAAGGAGAGCATCGAGGAACCTCATGCCAAGATCAATGTGCTCCTGCAAGCGTACATTTCACGCCTCAAGCTTGATGGCCTCGCGCTGATGGCAGACATGGTGTACGTCACGCAATCCGCCGGTCGAATCTTGCGAGCCATCTTCGAGATTGCTATGAAGAAGGGTTGGGCGTCTGTGGCAAAGACCGCCTTGGATCTTTGCAAGATGGCTGAGAAGCGCATGTGGCCAACCATGTCTCCTCTGCGCCAGTTCCCGGCCTGCCCCAGAGAGATTGTCCAGAAGGCTGAGAGAGTCGAGGTGGCGTGGAGCAGTTACTTTGATCTCGACCCTCCCCGCATGGGCGAACTCCTCGGTATGCCCAGAGCAGGTCGCACAGTATGCCAACTCGTTTCCAAGTTCCCCCGAGTGGATGTGCAGACACAGGTACAGCCTATGACCAGGTCAATGCTTCGCGTTGAACTGAGCATCACCCCCAACTTCGAATGGGATGACTCCATTCACGGCGCCGCTGAGAACTTCTGGATCTTGGTTGAGGACTGCGATGGCGAAGACATCCTTTATCATGACACTTTTCTGCTGCGCAAGGACTATGCTGAGTCTGAGTCAAACGAGCACATTGTCGACTTCACCGTCCCCATCACCGACCCGATGCCACCAAACTACTTCGTTTCCGTCATCTCCGACCGGTGGATGCATTCCGAGACGAGACTTGCTGTTCCCTTCTACAAACTTATCCTTCCTGAGAAGTTCCCTCCTCACACGGAACTTCTCGAACTTCAGCCACTGCCAATTTCCGCTTTGAAGGCGTCCAGCTACGTGGACTTGTATCCCGACTGGAAGCAGTTCAACAGGATTCAGACGCAGACCTTCAATTCCCTGTACAAGACAGACCAAAATGTGTTTATTGGAGCTCCCACGGGTAGCGGAAAGACCGTTTGCGCCGAATTTGCCCTTCTCCGTCATTGGACACAGAGTGATTCTGGACGAGCCGTTTATATCGCGCCCTTCCAGGAGCTCGTCGACTCTCGTCTTCAGGATTGGCAGAAGCGACTGAGCTATCTGAATGGCGGTAAGGAGATTGTGAAGCTGACTGGCGAGACTGCCACGGACCTGAAGCTTCTGGAGAAGGGTGATTTGATCTTGGCAGCTCCCACCCAGTGGGATGTTCTATCCAGGCAGTGGAAGCGTCGCAAGAATGTCCAAACGGTGGAGCTCTTCATTGCTGACGAGATCCATATGCTCGGAGGCTCACAGGGTTACATCTACGAGACTATTGTGTCTCGCATGCACTATATCCGAACCCAGACTGAGTTACCCATGCGCATTGTGGCCCTCAGTGTGTCGCTGGCAAATGCACGAGACATTGGCGAGTGGATTGATGCGAAGAAGCACGATATCTACAACTTCAGCCCTCATGTCCGACCGGTCCCCCTTGAGCTCCACGTCCAGTCCTTCTCCAACCCCCACTTTCCTTCCTTGATGTTGGCAATGGCTAAGCCGACTTACTTGGCTATTACCCAAATGTCCCCAGATAAGCCTGCCATGATCTTCGTGCCCACCCGCAAGCAGACGCGAGGAACTGCACGGGACTTGCTGGCTGCATGCGTGACGGATGACGACGAGGATCGCTTCCTACACGCTGATGTGGAGCAAATGAAACCACTGCTTGAGCGTATTCATGAGGAAGCCTTAGCCGAGGCTCTCTCTCACGGCATTGGCTACTACCACGAAGCCCTTAGCCAAAGCGACAGGCGAATCGTGAAGCATCTCTACGACAATGGCGCTATCCAAGTGCTTGTCGCTTCCCGAGATGTCTGCTGGGAGTTGAACAGCACAGCCCACCTCGTCATTGTTATGGGCACGCAGTACTTTGAGGGCCGCGAACATCGATATGTGGACTACCCGCTCAGCGAGGTGTTGCACATGTTTGGCAAGGCTCTGCGCCCCTCGAGGGATGGCCGTGGCCGAGGTGTGCTTATGCTTCCCCAAGTGAAGCGTGAGTACTACAAGAAGTTCCTCAACGAGGCGCTGCCTGTGGAGTCACACTTGCACAATTATTTGCACGATGCTTTCGTCACGGAGATTAGCACCAAGATGATTGAGTCCGGTGACGATGCTATCAACTGGACAACCTTTACCTACTTCTACCGACGGCTGCTCGCAAACCCCAGCTACTATAACCTGACAAGTACAACGCATGATGGCCTCAGTAACTACATGTCTGACTTGGTGGAGACGACCCTCCGTGAGCTGAGCGAGTCCAAGATCATTGACTTCGACGAGGACGATGGCTCAGTGTCACCCCAGAACGCGGCAATGATTGCTGCCTACTACAACATCTCGTACATCACAATGCAGACCTTCCTCCTCTCTTTGAGCAACCGGACGAAGCTCAAGGGCATCATGGAAATCGTCACCTCGGCCACCGAGTTCGAGACGATCCAGATACGACGTCACGAGGATGGTCTTTTGCGGCGCATCTACGACCGGGTCCCCGTCAAGATGTCTCAGCCTGTGTACGACTCTCCTCATTTCAAGGCCTTTGTGCTGCTCCAGGCGCACTTTTCGCGCATGCAGCTGCCTATTGATCTTGCCAAGGACCAAGAAATCCTTGTCTCCCGAGCCCTGAGCCTCCTTAGCTCCATGGTGGATATTCTCTCGTCTGACGGACACCTCAATGCCATGAGTGCCATGGAGATGTCGCAAATGATTGTCCAAGCCATGTGGGATCGGGATAGTCCGCTCAAGCAGATCCCTCACTTCACTCCAGAAGTTGTCAATATTGCCAATGAGTTTGGGTAAGCATCACTCCATTTCAAACTGACGTTGATCTTCGAGCTAACCAATATTACAGAATTAAGGACATCTTCGACTTCATGGACAAAATGAATCCAGAGGAGAACCCTGACTACAACAAGCTCGTCAAGAGACTTGGCCTGTCTCAGAGCCAGCTGGGCCAGGCGGCCAACTTCACAAATGACAAGTATCCTGACCTGGAACTTGAGCATGAAGTCCTGGACGAGGACGAGATCAGAGCCGGCGAGCCGGCATATCTTAACATCAAGGTTGCGCGTAACCTCGAGGAAGAAGATGAAGGAGAGCATGATTCTACGGTGCATGCGCCCTTCTACCCGACTAAGAAGATGGAGAATTGGTGGTTGGTTGTTGGTGACGAAAAGACGAAGAATCTCTTGGCCATCAAGCGAGTGACAATCGGGCGGGAACTGAATGTTCGCCTCGAGTACACTGTGCAGGCGCCAGGTGAGCACAACTTGAAGTTGTACCTAATGAGCGATAGTTATGTGGGAGTCGATCAGGAGCGGGAGTTCTCAGTGACGGCAGCTGAGGGCATGGATGTGGACGAGGAGGAGGAGGACGAGGAGGACGATGACGAGGAGTAAGAGCCTAAAGTGCCACTTCTACGGCCACTCCTTGCGAAGGATGGCTGTGTACACTACTACAGACTACGAACGCGAATAGAGTGAATTTGTCGAAACCATCATTTGGAGCCGCACCGCAGAGCATTCAGTGTGATCAAGGTCTACTCTTTGGAAAGGGTTATCGAGATACAACCGCGGTTGTGTGGACGCGGAGTGGTGCAACAACAGTTGTGAGGCGCGAGGGGTCAAGCGGCCTGGCCACAACCTCGCTGACACGCTAGGCGGGTGCGGCTGCTACAAGTCACGCAACATCAGCAGCTCGCCAAGATACGCATGGCGGAAAGGACAGAAAAGATGAGGGTCGAAATCACGGCAGACGCGTCTCGCCGGCTGCCTTGAATATACGGTGTCGAGTCAGATTGGGCTGCGCATGGTCTTGTGCTGTGTGTGCTCACGGTGGCCGATGACGCCGCCCAACGTGAGCTATATGTTCATCACGTGATCCACCTTTCGGTGACGTTGAAGTGTTTCCCTTGCCAGCCCATCATCTCGCACCAGTGTTTTTTCTTTCGTCACCCCAACCCACAGCACAACGCGGGAGGAGCTGGCATCGTCAATTGCGCAACTCATCGTCACAACCTAAAAGCCATCGCGCCTCAAGTCTTGCGCCCCATTGACCACGCGATACGCGACCCGCTACGCGTCCGACTATCTTTTCCCCGACTGGAACCTGACTTTCTGCCGCTGTCATTTTGACCAGTTTCGCATCGTCAACCTCGCCCGCCATGGCAGATCAGCCCAGCGAGAAGACCGAGGTCGCCGCCCCTGCTGTTGACGCGCAGGAAGCTCCCGCTAGCGAGACTAAGCCTACCGAAACCCCGGTTGAGGAGGATGCCGCAAAGGCTGATGACAAGAACAAGGATGATGACAAGTCTGCCGATGGTAAGTTTGTATTGCACGCGAATCGCGCGTATCGCGCTGCCTTTTTCGCATTCCTTGGGATTGCTGGCTGCCTATTCACGTCGCGGTTTCTCCCTGGCGCGTCCTGCCCGTTTTCCAACTCGCGCTGACCCGATTGCGCTTTCTAGAACCCAAAGCCACTGAGAACTCAGAGAAGCCTGCTGAGAGCGCGACCGAGAAACCCACTGCAGATGAGGAGAAGCCTGCTGCTGATGGTGGCGATATCGAGATGAAAGACGCGACCGAGGAGCCTGTCGCCGAGGAGCCCGAGGCGGAGGGCGCTGCTCCCCCTGCCGATGGCGAGACTGCGCCTGCTAGGGCTGCTGTCGAGACCCCGGCAGCCAAGGCCAAGGGCGGTCGTCGCTCTTCAGTGGGCAAGACCCTAAACAGGAAGAACTCCAAGGCCCGGCTCACTCACGCTGATGCGAAGCCTGGCGACCAGTTCCTTGTGAAGCTCAAGGGTTTCCCAGCATGGCCCGCAATTATCTGCGACGAGTCCATGCTCCCTCACGCGCTCGTCAACAGCCGCCCAGTGACCGCGGCTCGCCCCGACGGCACCTACGCCGAGGCTTACGCTGATGGCGGCAAGCGTGTCAACGACAGAAGTTTCCCTGTTATGTATTTGCACACCAACGAGTTGTAAGTTTACTTTGCAAATAATGGCGCGTGGACACGTGCTAACATGCGCCGACAGTGGTTGGGTTGCCAACAAAGATCTCACTGCCCTCTCTCCCGAGAAGGCCGAGGAAACCGTCACAGAAAAGATGCGGAAGGACTTGAAAGAGGCATTCCACCTCGCGGCCGAAAATAACCCGATCGATTATTACAAGGACATTCTTAAGAAGTTTGAGGAGGAGTTGGTTGCCCAAGAAGAGGCCAGAAAGGAGGCCGCCGCCACCCCCAAGAAGTCGAAGAAGGGGAAGGCTAAGGCAGTCGAAGACGACCTGGAAATGCCTGATGAGGACGAAGTTGAGGAAAAGCCTAAGTCTAAGAAGCGCAAGGCTGAGGATGCCGCCAGTGTGAGTATTGCCAACTTGCGGATTGTCAGAGGAAGAGAGCTAACGCAGGAATACCAGACCCCTCAACGACCTGACTCTGTCAAGAAGCCCAAGATTAAGCTTAACACTTCTACTCCTAAGGCTAATGGCACCCCCAAGGTCAAGGACGAGTCGGCGGCCAAGTCCAAGACCAAGTCTAAGAAGAGCGGCGACAAGAAGGCTGAAGCGCCCAAGGAGACCAAGTTGACCCCCGAAGAGCGACGCAGCCGGAAAGAGGTAAGGTCCACCACTTCGATTGCATGAAAAGTATTAACCGTTATTTAGAAAGAGGTTTTGTACCTTCGTCACAAGCTCCAGCGCGGACTCCTGGCCCGAGACTTGCCACCTCAAGAGTCTGAGATGAAGCAGATGTCTGAGTACATTACCATGCTCGAGAACTTTAACGACCTCGAAGTCTCCATCATCCGCACCACAAAGATTAACAAGGTTCTGAAGGCAATCCTGAAGCTTGAATCGATTCCTCGCGAAGACGATTTCCACTTCAAGGATCGTTCTCAGTCTCTCCTCGACAAGTGGAATAAGCTGATGGCTGGCGACTCTGCATCGACGCCCACTGCTACCAACGGGGTCAACGGCAAGACTGAGGAGAAGAAAGCCGAGGCCAATGGCGTCAATGATACCACCAAGGAATCCAAGAAGGACGAGCCAGAGAAGCCCGAGGTTGCTGAGCCGAAATCAGAGGCTGAGGAGGTCGAAGAGAAGGTGGTTGCCGACGAGGTAAGTTTCCATTCTTCACGTCTCCATTGCATCTCTCTAACCACATACTAGGCTGCCCCAGAGCCCGTCGAGGCTACTGCTTAAACACAGCAGGTACTCAAGCCCCCCCCCCCCAAAAAAAAATGGGTATCTTATGGCTGGCTGAGCAGGGGGATTTAGATGCGATACTTTCGTTTTGGCGCAATGGTTCCCGGTTTCTGTTTTTCCTTTTTTATCTTGCCAAAAGTGACATCAACTAGCTCTTTGAGTTTCTGTATGAATATTTCGCCGAGAAGGCGATGAAAGCACGCGATGCCCGGTGGTAGGCATCGCCAGTTCAGCAAGGTCTTCGGTTTGGAACCACCGTGCACAAGCCCAGGGACGAAGCGGCTGGACTGTACAAATGATGACTGGGGACGCTTCCTCAAAGCTCGTTACCTTTCGCCGAGAGGATGGTAATGATGGCTGGATGGGGTGAATGGACTGTTTGGGACGTTGGGGAGGCGCCTTCAGCTTGTGCGGGCTTGCATGGGTTTGTGGTGGACGAGAATGCCATGGATGAGACGGCTTTCAAGACTAGGACACAGGCATGAAGGTTCTGGAGATTATTAGCAGCATACAAATGATCAATGCGAAACAAATTTAGACCAAATGGTTCAATGTAGTCTATTGCAGTGGTTCAGTATGCTTGCGCTCGAGTTGGACTTGGTATGTTGGAGCAGATGCTCCTGGCAACAATGAGCACAGTGCGGAACACAGTGTTGCGCAACGCGTCCCAGCTCAGCAAGACGCGTTTCATTTCGTTCATTCCCCTTTGACCATCAACCTTGCTCTTTCCTACTAATAGCCACTGAGAGTTATATCTCTATAAAAATTGGAAATGGCAGTGAATGAAGTGAATCAGGATATTTACAACCAGGAAGACCACCAGGTATCTCGCACCGCTGCAAATTTCGAGGGGTTTCTTGAGTGTTGACACATGTCGCTAGGTGGCCTTTGTCTTCGATCCAGACGAAAACGGGCCTCATCATGAGCGGCCATCCAAGCGGCGGCGAGTCTCAAAGCAGGCTGCTGCAGCTGCAGAATCGGCTGAGAACCTATCAGTTTTTACACCACTACTGAATGGGGCCGAGAAACCCGGGTTTGTGCAGATGAGAGAGGCTGCGTTTCAGGAAAGTTGGACCAAAATTGATGATCGCATCAAGGTATGTAACCAAGCCTCACCCATTAGAATAGCACTAACAATTCCAAAGGGCATCCTGCGAAGTTCCAATCAAGCCACTCTAGACCAAGTTGGCGCTTTTGTGGCGGAGTCCAAGATGGCATGGTGAGGCAACCAACCCATCACATGGTGGACACATTGCTGATACACTCTAGCACGGATCAAGTCCCTTCAGCGTTTGTCATTACAGGACCCAACATTGCGTCACAGGATCTTCTTTTTGAGCAAATGTCGGAAACTCTGCAGCGTTCCACGCCTAGCCATTTTGTGAGGCTGCGGTCTTCTGAAGCATCAACGCTCAAGGCCACCTTGAAGAAGATTATCCGAGATGTGACGGCTAAGGTTTCTGATGATGATGACGACGACTTGGAGGTTGGGGACGGTCGAGAGGTAAGTTGGTTGTTACGGACGAAATCGAACTCGAATGCTCAATATGACTAGGGTCGGCGGTATCTTGACTACGATCTGGAGGCATTACACGCCTTTATCAAGCCCCAGAACTGCCAACACATATTTGTGGCCTTTCAGGATAGCGAGGGTTTCGATAGCAGCCTTCTTTCTGAATTGGTTGTGTTATTCCAGTACGTCAAATGCAATCTCTGCCTCACATCAAATCACTGACTCTTGCAGCTCCTGGCGACCGCGCGTTCCCTTCACGCTGCTTTTCGGGATTGCCACATCAGTTGAACTGCTCCAGGCTCGTCTCTTGAAGTCTGCCTGCCAGCTCATCTATGGCGCGCAGTTTGACGTCATCCAGACGTCTGCGATTCTTGAGACCGTCTTCAAGATGGCAGTGGCGGCGGCTGATGCCCCAGTTCACTTGGGGCCGTCGCTAATCCGCAGCATGCTGGATCGCCAACATGATCAGGTCTCTGGTATTCAAACTTTTGTCATGTCACTTAAGGTGAGTCTCGCGATGAAGTCTATACTGTGCTTCTCTAACAACAAATTAGTACGCTTATATGTGCCATTTCTATGCAAATCCCCTCAGTGTCTTTGCATCTACTAGCGCTCAACCGTTCCATGAATTACAGCCTGAGCATATTGAAGCAACCAGGAACACATTTTCATTCCGTGAATACGTGGAAGAAGCAGTCGAGAAAGGCACTTCGGACGAGCTATCCTTTGCAAGGTCTCTCCTTGAGGACGACGAATCTCTGGTCACCGCAATGCAGCAAAGTGTCGACAGCCGACAGGAAGGCGCAAGCGAATTCCTACGTGCATTGCTGATTGTTCGGGCAACTGGTGCACAAAAGGACGAGTTTTCCAGGGCTTACGTTGATGCAATGGAGCAAGGAGTCGCAATCTCGGAGCAGTCCAGCGTGACGGACATTGTGCGACGGATGGACATGACAGAAATCAACACCCTGGTTCGTCGGGTCATATCGATCTTGGAAGAAGGTGATGCCGACCTTGGAGTTGGACCAGCCGTTGCCAGGCCTGAACATGCTGGGGTGCGTGATATTCTCGCGAAACTCCTGGACGAGAGTGAGCAACTCAGCGCAACTGCAAAGAAGCAAGACATCACATTGCGCAGCAAATACAGCGGGCAGAGCAGGGTGATGCGGACCACGGTCATCGCGCAAAGAGTCCAGCTCAGCCAAGACTCGGCCACCTTGACGGCAGAAGACAAGCAATTTACGGATATTGTGGACAAGGTGATTGACCTGCTCAGCGCCTTTGTTCGCGCCCCTAGCCCAATGTCTGCGCTTATTTCAGAGGGCTGGCTCTACGACTCCCGAACACCCTCGCGAGACGTCTTTGTGCCCCGGCCGCGAGTCGTCCTCGAGCGCAGTCTCACCCGGCCACACGACTACCTCTCGTGTGCATGTTGCAAGCCAGGTGAGGAAGGCGTTCAGGCAACTCTCCCAGAAACCGCTCTTCTCTACCAGCTATACCTCGAAACCAGCAGCCTCATCAACGTGGCAGATCTGTGGTCTGCGTTTGTGACTAGAGTCGGGGGCGACGAGGAGACGGATGAGCGAAAGGTTCTCGTCATGTTCTATCGCGCTTTGGCCGAGCTCAGGGCTCTCGGGTTCGTCAAAGCGAGCAAGAAGAAGGTGGACCACATTTCCAAGCTCAAGTGGCTTTGAAGGACGAGGGCGCAAGGGGACAAAGTGAGAGAGCGTTGTTTTCAGCGAGACAGATTGGTCTTTGTGTGCTTTATCATTAGGAAAGTAGGGCATCGAGACGCGGAACAGCCGAACAAGACATTGGGGGGCAAACCGGGAGAGTCCGGGTCTCAGAATTCCACTTAGAATATATCTCAAGACAGCTTGACAGCCGCACAAGACGGAGTTGTGCGAGTCACTTTCTATTGAGTGGTTTTGGCGAAGCGGCCTCGGCTAGTCTGGTGCCCGCTCGGTCTTTCAACGGGCCATGTGAGGCGCAAAAGTGTCGTCACATCTGAGACATTCCGAGAGACTGAGACATGATGACCACGGGCGCCGTGTCGAGTCGTGGCATTTTTTCCCACTCCTTGGGCGCCAGCGCATTCGAGACATGCTGCAGCAGATTCGCAGGATTAGACGCCGGGAGCAGCGAGTCTCCTTTCTTTCGCCACAGAGAGACATCATGTGAATGAGAGATGTTTCGGTCTGAAGCTGAGCTGGCGCAACGAGATTCACGGGCAGCCTACGGATGCACTGTTTCCAGGTTTGCTTTTGAGTCAAGCCCCCTCTGCATTCACATTCCGTCATGGTCTTGTCGTCGCTTGTCTCGCTGTTTCTCTTCTTTCAGCAGTCCCTGTGGTCTTGTCTGTCACTTGCAGCTGGCCCAATCCGATTGCGTCTAGACCAGCAACCCAACTCTGGCCTTTGTCTCACATTGGCGCCCACACCACCAAAGAGTCTTCTCTTCCCCAAAAACCCTGCACCGGGTCCGTCCAAAGAGAGCTGTTTCCGATGCCGTTGCCGGACGAGAGGGAGGGGGACTAAAAGTAAACTGGATGGTTTTTCCTTGAAAGCGCAAGCGGTTCGGTAAAGGGTGCGCTGCCCTCTGCGGCTTCGATGCCTGACAATGGCCGCTTTCGCCTAGACCAGCTTTTTGCGTGGGGGGGGGGAGTGCGTTGGCTCAAAGAATGGGTTCGGTCAGAACGGGTTCAGTCACATCGACATGGAATTGGTCTGTTCATGGAACTGGTCTGTTCACTCATGGGCCCGGGTGGCCTTGGGGCTTCTCGTACAAGAGGGCTGGCATCACCCAAAGTTGGGTTGTTTGTGCGGTTTACTCTTGAGATATTCACCTCTGTTCGCTTGACAACCTCGCTCTCCTCGCTCTGCCCTCCCACTCAAATATTTCTTACATTAATTCAAAGAGTTCCAACCCATCACATTGCCCTTCGCTCAGATCTGATTCACCGAGAAACCCATTCATAAATAAGTCACCACCACTACAAGTCGCTCGCATCGCCAACTACAACTTCCTCTTCAGATAAGACAAGGCACAAGACCAGGCCTTGTCGAAACACCACTCATACACACCAAAAACACCATCACATTTACATTCACACCACCTTCAAGATGATGCGAGGAGAGATCCCTTCGAGGCACCGCCAGTCCTTTGTCCGCCGGCATCTAGCCAAGAACCCGAACTTGGCACGCAAGCTGGAGCAAATGTCGCTTCCTCTCGCTCCCCTCATCGAGCTGGACAAGGGCGCCGTCCATCCAGCGTTCCCCCGGACGGTGCTCAACTTCTGGCTCCTCACCGACGAGCAGCTCGAGTCGCTCGCCCAGTTCTACCACCAAAAGACGCCCAGCCAGTTCAGCGGCATGTACCCGTGCCCCATCGTCTGGAACTCGCACCTGTCGCTCGAGGACAAGCGCCGCCGCATGGGCAAGTTCATCGGCCTGCGCGGCTGCGAGTCGCCCATCATGCTCAAGACGGAGGAGGAGATCATGGCCGAGCTGAGGCTGGCCAGGCAAGCCGCCGAGGAGGATATGTGGCGACGAAAGCAGTTTCCTTGGCAATACTGAACTGGCTTCAGCCGTGCCTTAAAATATCATGGAATTAGATTGGCGTTTTCTTGTTTCCCTTTTTGCTCTCTCGGTTCCGTTGTCTCGCGATGACGGCTCATTGTCTTGTCTTTTTTTTTTTTGCTAGGAGTTTTAGTTAGACGCGTTTGGCGTGCTCAAAGCTGCATTTTCCGGAAACAGGTTGCATGAGCACAGCGCATTTGTTGCATTTGAGAAAAGGAAGCATACCGACCCGGACAGGAGATGGATATGTCGATATATCAATAGACAAGCCCAAGAGGCACCTGAAATCTGATTGCTTCTAAAAACCCGCAACGCCGGAACTTTGTTTTCCCTTCTGCCTCTCCCGATGCACATGCCCAGTTCTCACCAAAGTGTTGTACAAAATGTGTGTTGTCTCAAGACGCCTTTGTACCGGATATTCTTCAACACCGCCGCGTGTCCGCACCATGATTAATGATTCTGCCTCTTCCGTTTATTTCTTGCCGCCCTTCTTCTTGCTCTTGCTGGGAGTGTCGACTAGCACGGCGTCGTCCTCGCTGGCGGCCTTGGACGGGCTCTGCTCGGGGCCGTCAATCTCCTTCATGAAGTCGCTCTGAATCTGGCTGCGGCGCTTCTCCCACCACTTCTTCTCGGATTCGGCTGTGTTGAGGAGGTCCTCGATCTGGGTGCGGATAGCGGTGTTGGCGGCCATCTCGTGGGCGGACTGGAAGATGGACTGGCCCCAGTTGGGAGCGAGAGCGTTGGCCTTTTGAGTAGCATCAGAGTCAGTAACAACGGGAGAATGGGCCAAAAGGCGATTGGCGCTTACCTCCTGGACAACATCCCTCAACTCAGCCTCCATCTCTTTCTCAGCACGCTGGAAGCGCTGCCACAAGTCGTCTCCCACGCTACCCCTCTGCAGCAGTGAGCTGCAGGCCTGCTTGGCGTTCTTGATCTGGATGAGGCGGCGAATGTCTTCGACGGCGCGGCGGAGGAGGGCGGCCCGCAGGACGCTGTCGGGAATGCGAGGCGTCTTCTCGCCGCCCTCTTCGGGCTGCATGTGCAGCAGCGAGAGGTAGATGTTGCGCTGGAGATGGGGACCGAACCACGGCGCGAGGTTGGCGCTCTGGGCTATTTTTGCGCAAAGGGGTCTCTTGTCAGCGCGTCGTCACGAAGGAAGAGGCCATGTAGACGAATTAGGATCGCCTCAGGAGGGGGAAGCATACCGGCTTTGCGTTTTCGGTAAATCCTTGAAAAGGTCATGAGGGCACCGGCGAGGACAATCACGTAGGCGAAAGGAAGGGCGAGGCCCTTCCAGTCAATGTCGAGGAAAGCGGGCAGAGCCATGATCAGAGATTAACGGTTTAACGTGTAATATTCGAGAGAGCGACGAGAAGGGCGACTGGAAAAGAAAGCAGGGAACAAAGGGCGAAAGCGAAGGTGGTGGTGGAAAAGGTCGCTGCTTGTCGAGGCGCACGCAGTTGGGAAGTATTTCGGTGCCAATTTACACGGTGGCCGCCCCGACGAACTGACAGCTTCGCTTCTGGCCAGATAATCAATCCTCCACCAGCCAGTCATTCGCTGATGCTGTGGCGGTGCAGCAGCTGAAAGACCCTTATGAGTGTGGCGTATCATCTTCATTGTGTGGCGGCCATATCTGTCACTTTCATGGCTTGGCTCTCATGACATAATGTTTTTTCCGGAACATGATTAATCCGGAGGCACACACCAGAAGTTTTAACACTAAGGTGTGTTGCAAGGCTGCCCACTAAAAAGGCCCCTAGGCTCGTCCAGGCACCGCTGGATGACGCTGTATGACTGAGCTGCATCCCCCACTGTCACTGGTGCTTCAGTGAGCTTCCACGCCACGCCCAAAGCTCACGTTCCCTTCAACGTGCTCTCGTCCGCTTCTCTTCACCAACTTTCTAAACCGCACTCACTACTAACTCGTTGAGAACCACTCCATCCGTCAAGGGCATCGATCTGACTTTCTGTTCCCATCAAATACACAATCTCTCATTATACCGCTCCAGGCCGCGACCCCGCCAAGCATCTCCAACTCCATATCCTTCTCCATCTCCGAACGCCCGCTACCGAGGACGTCGCCGCCATGTTGCTGCGTCTCCGAGGGCCCGACGGCATGGCCCGCCTGACCATCGAGTCAGACACTACTTTTGGCGAGCTGGGGAAGATTGTGAGTCTTGTCTCGTCGTCTCATGCGTTGCGTCACAGCCAACGCTAACCAGGCATTCCCGCACAGCTTCTCGAGCAGCTTCCCAAGACCGTCGATCCCAAGACCATCACCCTGTCCAACGCACCTAACGGAGGTGACTCGAAGCGCCTGGGCGACATCATCAGCTTCAAGGTTGGCCAAATCGGCCTCAAGTATGTGTTTCACGCCGTCCAGGCACCTTGCCGTCCACCACGTCTAACGACTCCACAGGCACGGTGACCTCATCTTCCTCGGATACCAGCACGCCGATGCCACCAACGGTGAGGCCCCAGCATCCGGTGCCTCGGCCAGGCTCAACGGAAAGCCCGTCTTGCCGACCGAAGACTTGCCCATTAACCCGAAGCCCGAGCGAATTGCCCGCCCCTGGGAGGTTGTGCGCCAGTCCGCCTTGGATGACCGGTTAGACAGACTCGACGGCAAGATCCCCCGAAGCCGCGACCGCATGTGCCGCCATGGTCCCAAGGGCATGTGTGACTACTGCCAACCTATGGATCCGTTCGACATGGCATACTTAGCCGAGAAGAAGATCAAGTACCTATCCTTCCACTCCTACCTCCGGAAAATCAACGCCGCCACAAACAAGCCTGAGCTTGGAGCCTCATACATACCGCCATTAGTGGAACCGTACCATCGAGTCAAGCATGAGTGCCCGTCGGGACATCCGCCATGGCCCGAAGGCATCTGCACCAAGTGCCAACCCGGCGCCATCACTTTGCAGCCTCAACAATTCCGCATGGTTGACCACGTCGAATTCTCGTCCCCGGCCATTATCGACAGATTTATTGATACTTGGCGAAAGACCGGATCGCAGCGTTTAGGTTACCTCTATGGAAAATACACAGAATACACTGAGGTTCCGCTCGGCGTCAAGGCTGTCGTGGAGGCCATCTACGAGCCGCCCCAGGTCGACGAGGCTGACGGTATCACGATGAATGCCTGGGAGTCTCAGAAGGAGGTCGACCATATCGCAAAGCTGTGTGGCCTGGAGCCCGTTGGCGTTATTTGGACCGACTTGCTTGATGCAGGAAATGGCGATGGCTCCGTTGTGTGCAAGCGTCACGCTGACTCCTACTTTCTTTCCTCTCTTGAAATCTGCTTGTCGTCGAGGCTACAGGCGAAGTATCCCAAGTCTTCAAAGTGGAGCGATACCGGCAGTTTCGGCTCCAACTTCGTCACTTGTATCATCACTGGCAATGAGGATGGCGAGATTTCCATCTCATCCTACCAAATGTCTAACGAATCGGTTGAGATGGTCCGCGCTGACATTGTCGAACCATCTGCCGATCCCAATTCAATGCTAGTCCGCGAGGAGGAGGAAGACGACGGTTCCACCAGCCGCACACGATACATCCCAGAAGTATTTTACCGCAGGGTCAACGAGTACAAGGCCAATGTTCAGGAGAACGCGAAGCCGTCTTTCCCGGTCGAGTATCTCTTCGTGACACTGACTCACGGCTTCCCGGCCGATCCAAAGCCCATGTTCACCCAGCAAGGATTCCCCGTCGAGAATCGCGAGTACATTGGCGAGAGCCAAGAGCACTCTTCCCTCGCCAAATCCCTGAAGGTATCGCATGGCCAAAAGTCCAAGGGTGACGGACAGGAAATGTCCAATTTCCATCTCTTGTGCTTCATTCATCAGATGGGAATCCTATCCAAGGTATGAAGTTCATCTTTAACTTACTGACCTTACAAACCGGTTACCTAACATTGCTCTTGTAGGACGAAGAATCCCTCCTCTGCCGCGTGGCAAGCGAACACGACCTGTCCGACACATTCCAGCTTCGCTCCACAGAGGGCTGGCAAACCCTGCAGGCCATTCTTCAATCGACTGGTGAGCGAGTCCCTAAGCGTTCGCGAGTGAGCGACGAAGCTCCTGCGCCCTCCTCCTCCTCTTCTTCATCCTCCTCGTCTTTTAAAGTACCTGTTCGCGACTCGGGGGAGCCCCTTGCTAAGCGATTTGCTGCCTTCAGGCTGAACGAGCGTCGAACGCTGTCCGACCTTCCGCCGCCCCCTTCAACATGACCCAACGCCGGACAAACAGCAAGGAATCGTATATGGGTCGAAAAGCGAGCGAGGGCAGATGGTCAAAAAGGCGGGTTTTGTTTTACGATCATGGCCCATGACAGTCGCATGTGTGGCTGGGGCGGCGTTTTGGCGACGGCGAAGCGTATGTGTTCTTTGGGAGGGAAGGAATCTTTGGCTTCGACTTGAGGGCATTGTTTGGCATGTAGAGAGGGCGGACAATTATCACCACAGCGCATATATACAGAAAGCTCAGGCAGATCTGGCCTCTTCGAAGTGCCACGGACAACAATTCTACATGCATTAGTGACTTCTTTCCTTTTAAGGGGTATTCCACAAGACCGTCGCATCAGACGCCTGTCCCTTGGCACGGCAGCTATCAACCGTAAAAGCCCCAAACAAGAAAGGACAAAGAATGCCGATGGCGATGGTGACAATGATGCTCCCACAGACATCAACGGCGCCTGGGGAGACTGCTACTTGTGTATAAGACATGATGAAGACTTTGTGGCCCTCATCGCAAGAAGATCTCTCATACACTTAGGGAATCTTGTCAGAGACCATGCGTCAGAGACGTTCTGACACGATGGTGTATCAACCAGTTCCAAGTTATTGTTGGTCAAACATCCTTGCGGTGACTTGACTAGAGGCCTCTGATGGGATGACAAGCACCACACACCACGAAGCATTAACCCTCTGGCTTTATGAGTGAGCTTAGGACTAAAATTATAAAAATTATGTGCTAATGTAGTGAACATCAGATGCTAATGTAATGAACATTTACCTCTGTTTAGTTTGCTTCTATTCTATCATTTAGTTATTGCTTATTCTAGGGAGGACCGAATGGGTTGGGTTAGGACAACAGGCAAATGGGTGTGTGGTGTTTTTCTTCCTCCGGAGGGAGGCTTACGACAGTCAACGGGTTACAGCACCGACACGAGGTAGACAATAACTGATGCATGTATCGAACATTTGCTAGATTGAACTGCATCAAGGCATACACTTAGATATTTACTAACTTATGCACTGTATGCACTGATTTATAGCATAGGACAGACTATTTTATGGTACGTAGATACTAATTTCTAGTAAAGTTGTGTCAAAAGTGGCTTACATTGGCGAGTTAAGACGGTCGCTACGTCAACGTGGGGACAGACTTCATTAATGGACGACAATCTTGATGAACTTTTTTTCATTTCCATACTCCGTCTCCTTACAAAGGGGGGTGGGTTCAAATCAGACACTGATTAAATGTCCAGAAAAACATCAAAGCTGGGGAAGCAAAAATACACACTCCTGGCCAGTCTCCCAATACCCCTTAACCGCCAACCACGCAGGCGGGTCCTTTCTAGAAACAAAACGCCATTTTTTCTCCTTCAACCGCAAGTTTACAGCGGCTTGCCGCCAATGAAGTCAGACCACTGGCGGACCTCGGCGGGGATGCCCTCGGAGCGTGGCAGCTTTTCGCTCATGCACTGGGCGAAGAGGATGGCAGTCTGTAAGATTGGGTTAGCCTATGGACGTTTCGGTTCAATGAACTAGAGACATACCTGGGGCTCCATGAATAGAGGGACGCCGAAGTCGACGGCGTTTCGGCGCATGACGTAGTCAACATCCAGAGTCGTCTTGGCACGAGCCTGGGCCAGGTTGAAGGCGCCACGGATGTCGTACTTCTGGAAGACTTCTCGGAGAGCTCGCTTATCCTCCTTGGGGAACTCGATGACCTCGACCTCGACCTGGTGCTTGGAGCTTGACTCAAGGAACTGCTTGACCTCAGGGGTAGCAGCGTACAACTTGTACCCGAGAGGGGCAACAAAGTCGACAACCTGGGTGAGCCAGGACTTGGTGACATCACCACCGAAGAGGAGACCCTCACCAGGCTCGGGCATGCGGAAGTTCATGGTGGATTGCAACGAAGTCCAGTAAGCCTCAATAAGATCCTTGCCGAAGCAAGCAATCTCGCCAGTCGAGGACATCTCCACGCCGAGGAAGGGGTCGGCACCGGCCAGACGGGTCCATGAGAACTGAGGGACCTTGGTAGCGACGTAATCACGCTTGACAGCCATGAGGTCGGTGGGCTTAGGAACCTCCTTACCAACAAGAGCCTTGGTGGCGACGTCAATGAAGTTGGTACCGAGGACCTTGCTGACAAAAGGGAAAGATCGAGAGGCACGGAGGTTGCACTCGATAACCTTCAGGAGGGGCTCGCCACCTTCAGGGTTGACGGCCTTGATGATCTGCATGTTGAAGGGGCCAGTAATCTTCCAAGCGCTGGCAACCTTTACGGCAATCTCCTTGACGCGGTCCATGGTGGTCTGGTCAAGGTTGACAGGGGGGAGGACCAGAGTGGCATCACCAGAGTGAACGCCAGCCTGCTCAACATGCTCACTAACAGCATGGACGATCAGCTCACCCTTGGAGGCAACACCATCGACATCAATCTCCTCAGCACCTTCAATGAACTTGGTGATAACAACGGGATGATCCGGAGAAACATTGCTGGCGGCCTCGAGCTTGTCCTTGAGGTCCTCCTTGCTCTGAATGACAGTCATGGCGGCACCGGACAAAACGTAACTAGGACGGACCAGAACTGGGTATCCAACCTCGTCAGCAAAGTCCTCGGCGGCCTTGACGGAGGTGAGCTCCTTCCAGGCAGGTTGGTCAACACCGATGCTGTCGAGGATCTCGGAGAACTTTTGGCGATCCTCGGCCTTGTCAATGTCCTGGGGGTTAGTGCCGAGGACATTGGCTCCACCAGTCTCCTGGAGTCGGAGAGCAATGTTCTGGGGCAGCTGGCCACCAACAGAGACAACAACGCCAGAAGCATTCTCGAGCTCATAGATATCCATGACTCGCTCGTAGCTCAGCTCTTCAAAGTACAATTTATCAGCAGTATCAAAATCTGTGCTGTACGTCTCCGGGTTGTAATTTATCATGACGGTTTTTTCGCCCATCTCTCGAAGAGCTTGAGTAGCGCTGACAGCGCACCAATCGAACTCGACGGAGCTACCAATTCGGTACACACCACTTCCGAGAATGACGGTGCCCTTGTCCTCGAAGGTGACGTCGTGGGAGGAGCCGTTGTAGGTGGTGTACAGGTAGTTGGTGTCGGCGGGGAACTCAGCAGCCAGAGTGTCAATCTTCTTGACCCAGGGTCGGATACCCAGGCCCAGTCGGTAGGCGCGAACCTTATCCTCGGTGCTCTTAGTAGCCATGGCAATCTGTCTGTCGGAGAAACCCAGCTTCTTGGCCTGCGAAACCTGGTCCTTCTTTAGAGACTCGAGGCCTTCGGCAGCCTCCAGCTCCCTGGTGCAGTTGACGATGTTCTGCAACTTGTAGAGGAACCACTTGTCAATCTTGGTCAGGTCATGAACCTTCTCAACAGAGTAGTTCTCGTGGAGCATAGCCTGGCCAACTGCGAGCCATCGACGGTCGGTAGGATTCTGCAGCTCATAGTCGAGATCGTCGAACTTGTCTCCCTGGAAACCAACGAACTTAGGGTCGACCTGACGAATAGCCTTCTGGAAAGACTCCTCAAAAGTGCGACCGATAGCCATGACTTCTCCAACCGACTTCATGGCGCTGCCAATGTCACGCTTGACGTGCTGGAACTTGGACAAATCCCATCGAGGGATCTTGGTGACGATATAATCCAGGGAAGGTTCGAAGTTGGCGGTAGTGGTCTTGGTGACAGCGTTTGGCAGCTCGGGAAGCGTATGCCCCAGACCAATCTTAGCAGCAGTATAAGCCAAGGGGTATCCAGTGGCCTTAGAGGCCAGAGCAGATGATCGGGAGAGACGGGCGTTGACCTCAATGACACGGTAATCGAGGCCATCGGGCTGGAGAGCGTACTGAACATTGCACTCGCCAACCACACCAAGATGTCGGACGATCTTGATGGCGGCAGTTCGGAGCATGTGATACTCCTCATCGCTCAAAGTCTGACTGGGCGCCACGACAATAGAGTCACCGGTGTGAATGCCCAGGGGGTCAAAGTTCTCCATGTTGCAAACAGTGATACAGTTGTTGTTGGCGTCGCGGACAACCTCGTACTCAACTTCCTTCCAGCCCTTGAGTGACTTCTCAACAAGGATCTGGGGGGAGAGGGTGAGAGATCGGGCGGCCATGTTGTGAAGCTCCTCTCTGTTGTTGGCAAAGCCGGATCCCAGGCCACCGAGGGCATAGGCGGCACGGACAATAATGGGGTATCCAATCTTGTCGGCAGCATCGAGAGCCTCTTCAATTGTGCCCACAGCAATAGACTTGGCGATGGGGATGTTGATCTCTTCAAGAGCCTTGGCAAAGAGGTCACGATCCTCAGACAGCTCTAGGGTCCTCACGCTAGTGCCTAGGACCTTGACACCGTACTTCTCGAAAAGACCCAGTCGCTGCATCTCGACGCCGAGGTTGAGAGCAGTTTGGCCACCGAAAGAGAGGAAAATGCCGTCAGGCCTCTCCTTCTCAATGACATAGGTGACATACTCCGGAGTGACGGGGAGGTAGTACACCTCATCAGCAAGGCTGTGGTTGGTCTGGATAGTAGCAATGTTGGGGTTGATGAGAACAGAGGCGACACCCGCTTCCTTGAGGGCCTTCAAGGCCTGTGATCCTGTATATCGGAGACCAGGGTCAGCCAGGATGTCCCATTACGCGAGGAAACCAAGTGAGTCACAAGACGGCCTGGGCGAGGAGGAATTGGGAACAAGCCGCGACCAAGACGAACCTGAGTAGTCGAACTCTCCAGCCTGGCCAATGGCCAGACCGCCGCTGCCAATGACAAGGACCTTCTTGACATTGACAGTCTCTCGAGGCTTGATGACCCCGCTCTCGAGATAGGCCTTGGGATTCGGGGCCGATTGGGCTGCGGCGGAGCTGTAGGCGCGGGCAATGGAAATGGTTCCAATGCGCTTCGACTGGACGGGCTTGCTGGAGGCCATAAAGAAGCGCCCGCGGGCTGCGAGGGTGGCCGAGGAAAACGACCGAACGGGCAAACTTTGAGGCACGCGGCGTCCGTGTCGGAGCAAAGCCGGAGCTCGGCCAGCGAGGGTGGCAGCCATGTTAGCAGGCATCGCAGCGGTGTTGCAGGCGGCTCAATGCGTGAGTTGCACCTTCCCGCTGGCAAGATTGCCCTTCTGATTCCCGATTGAGGCGAATGGGTCGCGATGCGAGAGAGACAAGAGCCGTTGAGTCGTCGAAATCTGGTGGGGAGGGAAGAAAGGCAGATTCTGGGAGAAGAAAAAGGCGGTACAAGAGCTGGAAGATAAGATAAGGTCGACGAAAATTCTGGTGTGTGACGAGGTTGCAGCTAATTCTCCGGGAGGTATCCGCGCTGCTTGGGAGGTATGGAGGGGTACTCGGAGCCTCTCCAAACACTAATAATTAGCTGGCATCACCACAGAAAGGCGCCCCAACATTTTGGTGCGTGCCCCGTCTTTTGTGACTCCCGTCGACGCTTTTGGGTCCGATCCGGATCCGATTCTGGAAAATCTAATATGAAAGAGTCACAATCACTGCAAAGGCCTGATTAGTTGCTCTCATTTCCATTTCTCTACCGTGCGCAGTGCACTGCGACTCATGCCCATACTCATCTACTAATGCAAGTACCCATCCATCTGCCTCCATCTCTCTCAGCAGTCAATTGCGATTTCGGAGGCATCCGTGTTTCTGTTTGGCAGCGTACCCACAGCGAAGTGCCGTGCAAGCATATTATGCCGTAGCCCACCTGTTCACACAAGTACGACTCCAGGTCAAATGTCTTGCTACACTCCCACGTTCAGACTGGCAAATTGCGTACTATTAAGAAATTGAATTTAGCAATGTCTAAAACCCGATAAATTATGTCCTATTCTCTAGCTAAATTATACATAATATTACCTAATTTTAAGCCTCATTTATGTCCTAAGGCTTGTATGAAGATGGTGAGTTTAGGGCAAAAGTGGGAGCGTACGGAGACTCTTGGCCCAAGACCGTACTCGTGCTCGATCTGCTCACCGTAATCAACGCCGAGGAGGGGAGCAAAACAGAGAACATGTTAATAAGCTCCGGGTGTTGTGCGATCACGACTTAAGACAGAGGCACCACCGTCGGGGATGTCGTTGATGTGGTCGGAGCAAATGTGGTTACCAAACCAAGTCTGTTGATCTCTTTATCTTGAGAAGCTAATCAAGTCTGAAGTGATTCCTTCCCCTGCGGATCCATGTTCCCAGTGCAACATCTCCCGAACCGCAAGAACCCCGCCCAATTCTATTCCGAATAGCCTCAGCTAACTAGGGAATCATACCTTGATTCGGTTCCAATCCGCAATGCCTTGCTCAGCAATCAATAGCATAACTCCAGTTCCTGCAATATCCACATTGCAGATCCTCAGATCCTGCCGGAAGTCAGAGACCTGCCACACACAACCTGTGCCCTTTGCATGACCTCGTTTCTCGTTCCATCAATCATCCAATTCAATCACCACCTTCGGTTCTTCATACTGCAGTCTTCTCATCATGGTCCCCCGCATCGTTGTGGACAACCCCCTCTGCTTCTGCAGAAAGTCTTCCATCAACAGGGAACGAAGGAGCCCCATAGCATGCATCGATAGCCTAACCGCATTTTCCAGTGTTACGCAGCTTTCCATATCATAAAACGCCCCCACCTTCATCATCAAGTCTTCTTCTACATCTGATGCCGGTTTCGGAAGACCGCGAAATTGTCTGGGCTGATGTAAGAAGTAGACACAAACACGTCATGAGGCACACACCCCGAGCGATCAAGGATCCAGATAGGTAGTCCAGCCACAAAAGACCTAGCCGCAGCAGAGGTTGGGAATTCGTGGTCGTCCTATGTGGTCCGTATGATATCATTGATTGGTTTGTTGATGGCTCCATCCACATCTTTCAGCACCTCATCGACTTGCTCACAAGTGATGGTACCCTCATCCAGCAGATAGCGACATCGTCCCACTTTGTGGACTTGGTGTAGCATGAGTCGGAAATTTGTTGAAGACACTCTGTGGTAGCCTCGTCGACCCTGGTTCCATGCTCAGGTGCGACGTCATCGCCAGGATCGAGAGAGTTGAATGGGCGATCATCCGAAATCATTGCTGGGGCACGAGAAATCACACGGTTGGCGCCTCCAGCTTCAAGGGACGACTCTTTTCCCACCAAGATACCGCAATGGCTCGTGGATCCATGCCAGGCCACTGTATGGCGAGAGTCTGCTTGCACCAGGTAACTGAAGGGAGTAGCGTGAGATTTTCAGCCAGATAGTCGAGCCGAGATGTGTTGACAATGTGGAGCTCCTCTATGCGTTGCTCATTCAAGATTCTCTCCCAATTGTACGCCTTTGCATGTTCCAGACGGGCCAACATGTCATTTTTGCTGAAACCAGGGGATATCGCCATTTCTTCCGGAATTCGCTGGGGCTCCGTGGGCTGGTTGGATGGCCCCGTGGTGGAGAAACTGATGGCGAGACTTGTTTTGAGCGTAATGGCTTTGATTGTTTTGTGTAGCAGTTGATACTAGGAATCCTGGAGATTTGAGCCGCAGTCGTGGTTCCTGACGTAGAGAGTGTTGATGCGTGGGAGGCAAAGAAGGAAAAGACGAGAAGGAGATGTAGCAAACTGTTTGTGTTGTCGGAGATGAATGAAGCTAGCCTAAGAGCGCAAACCGAAAGCAAAAACCTGTGGATTGATTTCATAGTTTACTATATGTAATAGGGGTGAAACAAGAATTAGTATCACCGGATTACGCGTGTGACAATGTAGTGAATCGCGCATTTTGCAGTGAGTCACGCATTGAGCAAACTACCTCAGTACTGAACCTCTCTTTCTTTCGCCAACTGAACCATTTCTTCATCTTCTTTCTCTCCTTTCATCTCTTCAGAAACCACCACCACCTCTGCCGTCAGAGCAAGCGAAGCCTTTTGGACGGAAGAACCGTTCCCTTTCCTACCTATCCTTAACACCCTCGTCATCTTTCTTCTTCTTTTAGATGCATGAATTTGGTAGCACGCACTCAGACGGGGAAACCAAAGCAGGATGGAAGAAACGGCAGCACAACCGCCAACCGCCAACCGCCATTAGATGCTTGGAAATCTCGGATATTTCAGCCGGCGAAGCTAGAAACACCAATCCTTCCCTTCTTTCAAGTGGGAAAGCGACGTCGCGCCGCCGGAGAAACCATCCTTTTCGGCCCTTGGGCGAGAAGCAACACCTTCTGCAAAGAAACCTAAGGTTAGTTCGAGCCCTACCTCCCTTTCATATTCTTCATGAATCTCTTCCCCTCCCTGTGAGATCACAGCAACTGATACATCTCCTATAGCTAAAAACACTGCCTGGCTGCATTGCGAATACACGACGACCTGTTCCGCAGAGAAACTACATCTATACTCAGGTTAGTTCAAGGCGTCATTCCTCTTTCATTCTCTCTACAGGTTACCATCCCTCTCTTGATTTACAGCAGCTGATACATCTTCTACATGCAGAACTACAATCACATGCGCACTCGAGCTAGGCACATTTCAGACCACTTCTCGCCACCACAGAATCGTGATCTCTGGGCGACGATGAATCCCACTGCGACAGGTTCTGGAGCGGGTCCTCCCAGGCTATTTTCTCTCGAACCAGACCGCCGTATAAGCGGACGCCTTCCTACATGGATGGAGACTTTCGCCATCCTAAGCCTCCGTTGCTACAAGCAAAACGCCAATTCCAAAGCGGAACCTGGTTGATGTACCTTGCCGGTCATTCGATCAGTATGCTATACAGGTCACGGTCCTAGCCCGAGCATCAAACGCTTTTGCAAAGCTTGTGAAAGTCCCCAAGCTTATGCAAAGGCTTGGTTTGGAGCCACCGTGGAGTGATGCCAAAATTGAGCAGGTGTATGTCTGAGTGTCCACGACCACACGTCAGGATGTCTGAGTGTCCGTGAAGAAGAATGCAAAGCCTGAAGTGTCGGCAGCGGCTCAAGACTTCCGAGGCATCTTCCCGGATCCCAGATATTCATGAGCTTGATGCAGACGTGGAAGCGTCGTGGGAGCCACTGTGGCCGCCACTAAGTATGCTCACAATACCAAAAAGATGGTCAACATGTTGGACACCTGTCTTGACTAGTACCCCCAGGACATGGTTCCTCTCAACCTGGTTGACGGAGAAAATCGGCAGCGCTTTCAGCACCACACATAACAGGATCGATGACTCAGCAGCGGAGAGCGAGAAGGGAGAAATGATAAACCATTTCATATCACACATCATCTCCATCATCTACCCTCTTGTTCATTCCCCAACAGACTATATTCCAGCAGAATACCCGAAGCTCTCTATCTTTGACGACTCCGAAATCTTCCCCAGCAACCGGGAAACCCTTACACTCGGATTTGGAGAACAGCCCAGGAATGGTTGTCGATAGAGCCAAAAGCCATCCGGAGGTGATCAAGCAAGTTGAGGGAAGGAATGCGTGCAATGCGGTGTTGACGAGAGCATGCGCCCCGACCCAGGTTGGTTCCAAAAACCTGTCGGGGACTCGCTTCACCCCAGAACGTGGTTTCTTTCGCGACAACGTCATGTCCCATATATTCGTGGGATACTCTGGCTTTGATATGCAGCCTGTATTCTTGCAGAAGGCGGGCACTGGTCGAAATCAAGCCTATGACGACCAGGTGAAGAGTGGGAATCTGAGAGCTGAGCCATTGTACAGCTCAATCGACAAGTCACTACTCATCCTATACGGAAAATTGCTGGTTCATAAGAACATTGTGTGATTGAAGGAGTTCATGAACAACCCTGCGTCGGTGTCGAATATTGGACAGATCGATACAGCCGACCGTTATTCACAACTCTTGGTAACTTTTAGCGACAGAGTCAAGACGAGCACGAGACCACAAAGCACGGCAAGTGTCAATGCCACCCAACGCATCAATGGATGCTTAACACAGACACTGCCATCCACCACTCTGTCGCTCAGACGACCCGTGCGTGGTGGGGATGCTCAGCCCAACCTGAAGACAGTGGCGAACGACGACGTGGTATTGTGGAAGTTTCTGTGGACCTCAAGCTGTGGACTTCGCAATACTTTGGCATGGAAACCCGAAACTACGATACCAGTTGTAAGGAAGCGACCGTGATACAAGCAGATGGCGAGGGGAACATGCCTGACCAAACCCTCCTGAAGGTCTGTGTCCAGGGGACCTACATCACGCGAATCTGGAGGAAAGGGGCGGTGTCGGAGGAGAACGACTGCCGCGGAGATGATGAGGAAGAAGAGTAGCCACGGGAGATCGAACGACACACCACCTTTCTACAGACTCTCACTCGCGCCTGCTCTCCGATCAAGACGGGCACCAAGAACATGATGGACGGTCGCCTCTACCCGCCCGGAGGCTTCTCCAGAGTGAACCACATGAAGAGGATGTATGTGGGATACACTGGAGAAGCCATGCAGCCCGTGTTTCTGCAGGTGGGAAAGTCGACGAACGAGCCACAGACTGGCTCCATCTCGCAGGGCATGCTGAGGACAGAGCCTCTGTGGGGAACAGTCGATAAGAAAAATCTCATACTCCATGAGAACATGCTCATTCCTGAGAATGTGGCTCGGTTAAAGGAGCTGATGGTGAACCCTAATTCCATTACATTTGGCTCCAGACAGCGCCCTGCTTCGGAGTATGGGAGTTGTGGCAATCCCTATACTACCATTATGAATATCAACAGGCTCCTTTACCGATTCCTCCCAACCAGACCTCTTTCCTACCACCCGCCTACACGGGGCGGCCGTCATGATAGTGGCCGCGACGACCATTTACTGCGATATGAAAGAGAGAAAAGACTCGGGGCTAGGGTTTGGGGACAAAGCCGGAGGTGTTCCTCATCTATCATATATTATCCCCACTGGCTCAAGTTCACAGGGTTGGATCACCAGTCAATCAGGTGGAGAGTGAGCACAGCGCTCCCTGAGCATCGCCTTCATCTACTGTCAGCATCTGTGCCGGGATCGCTGCTCATGTAGCCAAAAGGGGGAGAAAACATCGACCACTAACTTGCGTCTTCCACCAAACCTAAACCATTTCCTCCTCAATAATAAGTGATATCTAAGTTATACCATAATGTTCAACTAAAAAGAGGACGATATATCGCTAAATTAGCCAATAATATTCATATTTATGCCTTAAATCATGTACGGTGTGCGTTCCTTGCTTCTTGAGCGATTGTCGCGTCTGAAGTTGGACATCAACTGTTAGACTAGCTTTTCATCCCCGAATGTTGCCTAAATTGTGTCACTCTGAGCATCCATTCTTCCTGTGTCCTTGTCTCCTTTGTGACATGACAAAGTGCATGCACTCAGGACTGCTATGCTTAGAGGACCGTTCATTCCCGCTCGACTGGTGTTTTGTAGTGTTTTCATTTACCTAGTCGTCTGCCCTATATCTCTAATGGCAGTTCGTCACGTGCAACACATTGACTTCAATACGGTATTAATTGACTACTCTACAGCACTCGAGTAGCTTGTGTATCCTTCCCGTAGTCATAGGAATCACGTAGCTTGGTATGGTTGTCAACTCAGACTCAGCATTGGAGACCCTGGCACGTTTTCGTGTTGCTGAGCGCATTCAATGCTGCGCCCTGGGTTTACAGCAGCTTCGGCAAAGGATTTTGACCATCAGGCGAAGTAGCTCCTCCTTGCCCTTCTCGATTCTCTGGAGTAAAAATCCAACGGTCGCAAGCGTGCCGTGATGACGATGGTCCAGCACACTAATTGGTCACCAATCTCACCCTTCCAGGGGTTTGAATATCGGAGCATTGGTGGAGTCTGGGTGCCATTGCCGGGACTAATTAGGTAGTTGACGATCCCTGCGATTGGGTTGAGGCTTGCGGGGAAGGAAGCATGAATGCGGGCTTCTAACGCTTTTCTAGCCAAACTTGGACTAATCACATTGTTCCAGTTTCAACATCACCTAACCTTCAACTCTCCGACTTCAGCGACCTCTCAAGCATCGCCATGATGTTACAGCTGCAGCTTATGGACAGGGCCGGTTCATAGCACCGTTGTGTTCCATTTGCTTTCTGAGTCAAAATCGAGTCGAAACCGAGCCAACCGCACTCCAAACCCTCTCCCCAAGGACCGTCTTCGATCAGATGCTGGGAAGGCCGCTAGAGACAATTTGTCTTTGTCCGCAACCGAGAACTTGGGATCGAAGTCGAAAATTACCCGACAGCCAAACGAGCGACTTTTTCTTCCAGATGCTAGAAGTCTACAAGATGTTCCGACTCACCGAGCCGCCTGAAAGCCCTCCTTCTAAGCACGGAATGGAGCGTTGTGAATTTCGGGACGCTCGCTTGTTTTCACTTGTTGTTTTCCTTTGTCTTCGTTCACTTGCCAGCCTGCACTAGCTGCCGAAGTCTCGTCAGGCTTGTTGTAGCTGTAGTGGAAACTACCCTTGTTGTTCTCTGCATCCGAGGAAGCAGACCCCTTCACTGGAATCATTGGTGGCAGCCTCGGACTTTGTCACGTTTTAAAGTAACCAAAGCAGACCGACCTAGGTCGTCGCACCCGTCGAGAACGAGTAATTCGACGACCTTGCCATTCTAGTAGCCGTCCCTTCACCCTCGTAGCTGTTCTTTCATCCCCGTAGCCTTCTTTGGGTCTTTGCGGGAATCTGGCGGGCTCCCCAAGCCTGAGCAATCTGAACAGGTCATATCTTCATATCCTTCGACTCCGTATTGAGACTAGTCTTTCTAACAATTCCAGAGGGGTTGATGCTGGAGTCCCTGGTCCTGGAATTCTCGGCGGTAGAATCGTCCCGGGTATCTCCAAGCGAGAAGATACACCTACCGAGCCTTGACACGCTTGGCAGATTTCCTGATGGTGAGCCCATCTCTGCCATCTCTGAGTGAGAAGAGGTTTTGCAGAGCGGAACTCCCTGGTGCAATCACTGGTGATATCTAAGCGAGAAAAAAGCGAGCAGTACTGCAGCCCGAATCCTGGCTCTCCCTGACACTTTCAGAGATGCCAAACTCCCGAGGAAGCGAGAACTTACCATAGATGAACACAAGGAAGATACCATCGGTGCCGGCGACTTCGTTATGTACGTCAACGCCTCAGTGGAAAATTTCCCACTTGTGTGCCAGGTGGAATCGTGCAGCGCGAGGAGGCCGTTCTCGTCGGTGGTGTTGTGAACAGCGTGCTTAGTTTCTGAACTGTGCCCTCGGTCTCTTGAGCAGCATCCCGGTCACTAAATCCCCGCTCTGGTAGGACTGCTACTATTGTCTCAGACTCGCTCAATTTGCTCAGGCGGCTGACTGACGCCATGAATGTGGTAACCTAGACGGGTTGGGTGACGTGACAGGCACGGATGCCTTTGGCGCGTTGTAGAGCCACGGTGAATGGAGGGACTGGACTCTCTCAGCACGCCCAAGAATCTCCACACGAAGTGTGAGAATGCAGACAGTTCTGATGGCGCCCTTGGTGTTAAAAACTAGCTCGTTACTCTTCTCGCAACTGAAGCTCCCAAGCTGTAGGCTCCGGCGGAAAGGACGCTTAGGCTATTGACGAGTTCCAAGTTATTGCTCGACCTTCTACTCAAGTTCAATTTTAGGTTTCCATCAAGTCGTTCAACTCGAATCTGGGCACCCGGTGCGAAATGAAGGCGGGCTTGGGATCAAATAATGTGAACATGGTATCTTCTGCTAGTTTTGCGCACCAAGTGAATTTCCTTCTCGTTGGACTCGAAATGTTTTGCGGCTACTCTGGCCTAGTAATGACTCTTTCCCACAATCTGTTGGAATCGTAAGCATAAATTACCCCTTTCCCCCTTTCCCCCTTCACTCCCAGTCCCAGTGAAGTCCCAGATGTAGATGTGATTTGCAGCAAGTCTTCGGTTACTGGGAAGAGATGATAGCTGGCCTTGCCAGGCACACAGCCGTGTTAACTCTCTGGCAATACAAGTTTCTGGGGGAAAAAGAAGAAACGGGTTGTTCACCCTACTTTATGGTTAGAAACCCGCGGAGACGTCCAGCTGGACCTGACCAAGTTCCCGCGTCGCTCTTGGCTGCTGTGGCAACACACGAACTGAGGTTCATTCACGTTTGGGCAATGGCTCAATGCCATGCAGGCCGGCTGCCCAACCAGACGCGTCTTTTCCACTCTGGACGGGTTTATCAACCTAAGGGGAGGGCCTAATGAGAGACGGGGGTCACTTAGTGTGCAAACGCTGTAGTTCTCGGCAAACAGCCTTCTGGTCTGCGGACGTTGGTAAGAATTGGTTGACTGGAAGCACAGCCAGTCTACCTCGCACTCCTACGCTTGCCCGCCCTTACTTTTTCTCTTGATCCCACCTTTTCCTGTTACCAACTTCCTCTCTCTCAACTTCTTCTCTCTCAACTTCTTCTCTCCCAACCTCTTCTCGCCCAATCTCTCTCCCAGGTCCTTCCCACCTCAGAGCTTTCTTTGAATCTACCCAAACCTCAACGATACCCTACTTTGCTCACTTTTGAGCTTGCTGCTACCGCAGACGGACCTCTTATAGTAAGTTGACAGTTTCGGAGTCTGGACTCCCGATTCAAGCTCACATCAAGCCAGCCGAAAGTATGTGTGAACAACTCTACATATACCAGTGCCACCATGTGGTACGAGAGCGTGTCGCCTGCGATGTTCGCGACAGTAAAAGAAGATTCTTGAAAAGCTTTCTTGATGTGTTTTCTCTCAAGGAAAGTTGCACGAAAAGCAAGGGTATACTTCGACTGAACCGAGCCTGCGACTCTTGCCGAGGGATCCCCTTGAAGGATTGGCCACTTCGGGCCAAAAATATTGAAACCACGACGTCTTCGTCCACGGCCGACGATGAAACCTCTGAGATAGTGCTATCTACACCAATCGTCGACCCCGAGACTTCCTGCTCCCTCCCAGATCGAGAAATAGATAACGCCCAGGAGTTGATATTTCCTATCGCACCCGCTTCGATGAACAACAGCAGCGACCAGAGATCCCATGAGGACACGCTCACCCCCAGGCCACCCTCTTCTATGTACAGTCAGGATGAGAACCAGACTCACTTGTCTGGCGCCATTCACAACCAGGACCTCAACAAGTCGGGGTCTTTTTTACCCGAGAACCTCACTGGCGAAATGAGCAGTCTGTCACTCCCAGAAGCGCCGCATATCGCGATGTTCTCTATTGTAAACACCCTACGAAATAGCATCGACGATAACCTGCCAACCATCAGTGATATGAGAGACATACGCCCTCAGATGAGTGTGGAGGACATGACTCCACAGAGAATTCGCTACCCACGCAGTGCTCGAAACCACACACCCACCTATTCGACTGATGAGACCTCCAGTCGCCCTCGTCACCCTCGAAGTGCTCGCGCTCGCGACATTAACAACCCGGAGGTTGATGATCACGAACTGAGAGCGTATTGGACGAATCGATGCAACCAGCCCATGTTCATAACCCTTGGAAACTTTTAGCAACAGAATCCATGGGAGAATGAGACCGCGAAGTGCGGCAACTATCAAACAGGCCTCGCGTACGCTGTCAGCAACCCTCAGATGGAAGAACCTTGGACAGAGCGTCACCGAAATCCTCCAATCTTCATCACACTAGAGAATCTGTTGCGACATAACCTCGAGAGTGACGAGACTGTAACTACACGACAGAGCCATCTTGCGGCTAGTTCGCTTTCAATTTTGAGAGTCCAACAACACGACACACAGGGCGAGACTATGATTGAGAACCCCACCCGCGACTCGTCTTCGTTGACACACATCCCATGGCGCGGTTTGTACCTCGATACTGATGAGACTTCAGCAGTCTCACGCGATCAAGTCCTACATATGGCAACGTCGAACAAGATCCAGGAGGAACCCCTGACTGATCCAGAGAACTCAAGGAACAAGCGTCACCATGATCATTTTGAGCCACGAGATGATCCCTCCGAAAAGTTCTGTATTCAAAAGTCCTATCGCGCGGCCCCAGAACGGAACATGGCTTGGTGGAAAAAGTTCCCGGAGGCTGCCAACTCGCAGCCAGTCACAAACAACACCGAGAAGTCGGAAAGCCAACAGGCAGAAAGCGAACAGGCAGAAAACGAGCAGAATGCTATCGAGGACATCAAAGACGACCGTAAAGGCAAAATGGTTTGCTGGGAAGTCTACCCTGGCCCTCTTGACGATCAGCACCTCACGGAGACCGTTGAGAACTCCGAGGAGTTTAAATTCTCTGAAAGCACGCTATTTTCTGAGCCATTCTTCACGGGTATGCTTGGAGGAACGTTCGCCAACGGTATCTTCCATGCGGAAAACGGAACTGGAGTTGGCCAACCGAAGACTTCGTATGGCACGAAGCTCAAGTCGATCGGTCAGCGCGTGAAGAATCTGTTCACGCACTCGACGTAGATTTGAGGGACGCACAGTTCCACATGTACCCCTGGTCTACGCAAAAGCACGATTGTATGGGAGGAATTTCGAGGGCGCGAGAGAGCAACTTCTGGGAGACATGCACGCGAGTCATATATTGCGAGGGACATGTCGAGTTTCATTTCGGTGGAAACCTTTGAGAACGTTTTGTTTGATCTACCTATGGGCATGGATGGAGAGATTGAGTGGCAGGAAGCCGAATTTGTTGTTCTACGCGGAGAACGCTTACGAGGGCCACGTTGGTATATGCTGATGGTCTCTTCGGGAGGTTATCCCTCGTTGGTCTCGGTTTCCAGTTTCTCTTCTGACTTGTTCTTTGCGCTCACCTCTGGTCGGAAGCATCTTCGCGTGAGTACCTCGATTTTCGCAATCTGGCGGTCCAGCTCCCTCACCACAAGCATGCGGGCGGGGCTTTCATAATCTCCAAGGGTGTCCGAGGTGTGACATTTCCGCCAAATCCGGGCTGCGTAGTTCCCTGCTATCACAACGACCGGGTGTGTCTCCAGTGGTTCATCGTTCCATGCGGGGTTGGCGAGTGAAACTTGGGTGTCTTTGTCGACGTATGTGAATTCTCGAGATTCCACCAAGTCGTCCTCATCCAGCCCCACCTCAGGGTCCTCAGGTTTAGGTCCGACTTCGTCATCAGGGATGGAGCATCCCACAGAGTAACGAGCTGCCCCTCGCGGGGCAGCGATGCTTCAAGCTCTCACCCAGATGGTTTTGATATATCGCAGAGCTTGGAGTGCTTGTCTGATCGGCCCAAGGGCACGGGTTCACTGGAGGGATACGATGGCGGTCTTTTGTGGAGTTTGAGGTTAATTGAAATTGCATTGGATTTAGTCATACTGGTTTCGCTCACTCCTTGCGAGCCATTCTCATTCCGTGACTGGAGCTTTTTTTATCGTACATGTTCCCACTCGAAGATTGTGCATGCTGAATTGTGACAAGATCCCTAAGTAAGAGGAAGGGAAAGGCTTAACGAAATAACAAGAACTGGGAAAGCAACTGCAGAACGCTCGATTGACCCATGTGGGAGTTGAGAGGGCTTCCTGTTTCCCCATTGGAAGCAGGGCAACAACTCTCCGCGGTTTTGTAAGATGATTGGCCATCCTTGCCACACCCCTCATCCGTAGAAGCCGAAAAGGATCACGAATGCGTGCACCCTAAACGGTGACTCCTTTTTCCGCAACCTGGTCCGATATGTTTCCCCGATAATTTGACCACGTTTGTTTAAGATTGTGTTCGAGAATCACATACCGCAGGCCGAGATATTACTCGGCCTTTTCGTTCTTCGCCTTGAACTTTGCGATTTCCACCTGAACCTTCTTCTCGACACGAGCCTGGAGTTCTGGTCGATAGCCGAGCATGAAAAGCAGCTCGAGCCAAACGAACATGGGGGCGAGGAAAAGAGCTTGGGCGAGGTTGTCGAGGAGAGCAGGGGCACGACCCTCAAAGGCGCCGTGACCAATGAACTGCATTATCCAGCAGATGATATGAAGGGTCAGGGCGCCCTGGAAAGTAGACTCGGGGTTCTGAGTGCGTAGGTAGTTTCCAAAGGCAGCCCCACTCATGCAAAAAGCGGCGAGGATGAAGCCAGCGAAGGGCTCCAGGAGTAGGTAGAGAGCAGCATAGACAAAAGCGGCAATTGTACCAAGGTTGAGGTCAAGGTAGGGAATGGTGAGCCATGTCGGGGTCTGAATGAGGGTTCCGGTATATGTGGCCTGAAAAATGTTGTGAGAACTCGAGTTGTGCTGTCTTTTTTTGAGGGTTTCGGGAGGACCGGGGTGGGGTGATGGCGAGGAAGACAAACCATGGTGAAGGCCGAGACCATAATGAGGGGGACACATATCATATGAATTCCAATGTTGACTGAGTTGTGGTGGTAGGCACCATACTGCGAAAGCGTTAGTGGAAGCTGATGTATAGGGCTGTCAAGCAGGGAACGGAATGGGGTGCAAGTCGAGGTTGAGTAATGCAAAGTTAAGACTAGAAAACTCACAAAGGTCAAGTGGTGCTCGAGATCCAGCGTCATGGTTGAGTGATTTATGAAGATGTTGCGGTGAGCGCAATTGAAAGTTGCGTGGATTTGAATGGGAAAGTTGAGTAAGTGAGTGATGAGAGTAAAGATGAGAGAGAGTGAGAATGAGAATGAGAATGAGAATGAGAATGAGAATGAGGATGAGAGTGAGAGGTCGGATACAGAAGCGCCAAAGCTTGGCGAAGAGGTGGTCCGTGGGCAGTAGTAGCCTGGTAAGGCAGGATTGGCGTGGTGCAGCGCTGTATCCCGGTGGGTTGGTCGCACGACAGGAGTGGTCCTGGCGCAGGATCCGAATAGATGGGAAACCTGGGGGAAGTGGCGACGGGATGGATGATGGAATGGAAGGGGCAGAACGCGGCTGTTAAGGCGGGCTGAAAGAATGAGCTGCAACAACGAGTTCGGAGGAATGAGCTGCAAGAAAACGGGCGGAGCGAGATGGGGTGATGGGAGATTATTATACGCCGAGGATGAATTTGGTCGACACTGTTGGAGCGGCACAGAGAGAAACCCGGAGCGTCAGGCTGTCTGTACGCGTGTGATGGGCAAGAATGGTAGCGACGAGGACGTGTTCGAGAGGCGTGAAGCGGAGAGCGGCGTCGAATGGCCCAAAAGAGGAGAGAGTTGTGCCGTTTCCACCGCCTGGTGTTGCGTTGTTCATATGCTTTTGCGCTGTCCCCTTCTCCCTGGTGCTTAGACGTGGGGCGGTGCCTCGGATCAACCCCGTCCCCCTCGTTACGATGGTTCCCAACAGAGCATCGTCTAGTTACGGTACGAAAGGAGCAGGTCTTTTTGTTAGTAGTCTTCCCCTTTATGCCTCGCTTTCAACTCTCCCGAACACGCACCGTCTTGCCATTCCCGATAGTACAAGACAATTATGGTGGCCAATCCCGGCTCCCATTCCCCAGGTTCGGCCACGCGCCTTCACTTGCTCCCTTGTCCGTCACGCCATCTTCGGACACAAGGACGCCGTCCAAAGCACACATCCCGAACTGGAGGCAGACTGTCACGTACAGGAAGCATACTGAACCGCCCGTCGACGTCTCGTTGGGGGGACGGCATCCCATATCTGAACACTCGCGGCCCATGATCCCCGCCTCTCCTGTGCAGTGCCTATTCTGGTGATCCAATTGCGCCGTTGCTGCTGATACCGGCTTATAATGCGCAGCGACTGACTGGTGGAAGTGGGGAGGTGGACTGACATTCTTCCATGGAGCGTCTTCTGAACATGAATGCATGAAGAAGTCCCTGGCGGCATTTTCCTACAGGGGGGTTGCAGGCCATCGCACACGCCTGCCACTGACTAATCGTAGACTTTCCGCGTTGTACTCTGTACCAAGAACTTGAATTCAAAAAAACCGGCTCCTTCTAGGAATTGGAACTTGGGCATTGTGGCTGGGCATCTCAATGCAACCATCCGGCCTCGACCTACTCCATGCTCCGTGCCGTATCCGATTTTACCGTCCGGCGCGTCGCCGAAGGCCCACATTGCGAATGTAAGGAGATGTTTCCATGGTTTGAATGCGAGTCGAATTTACGACCAGACGATATAAATTTCACTCAACGCTCAATCTTGGTGAAGTTTGAGGTTGAGAATTATTCCCATCAGCTTCACCTTGAGGTCTGTTGATGGCTTAGTTCGCCCCACCCATGGACCTCTTTGGCGGTTGAACAAAGGGTTGACGCACGGACCACCAAAGCGTGCGCGACCAAACTGCACTGACCGCGCTTCCTCAGCCGTCACTGGGCAAGATTTCTGCCTCTCCAGGCCTTTCTCAGCCTCGCCGCCATACAAACGTCCTTCACCATCACCTTCCACTCTCCACCGACCCGTCTGCGTTCGGGAAGGCCAGCGGCGCAACCTTCACTCAACACTCTAGGACGGCGGGTGTTTGTGTGTAGTCTGGCGTCTTTCCTTTTGGCCCTTGCTATTGCGACTTGGCTCTTGTCCTAGCTTCAGTGCTTCACCTTTCCACCAGCGCGACGCCCGCCCCGTGAGCCGTCGCTCGCTCTCGACCCTCGCCGATTGTCGCCGATTGTCGCCGCTCCTTCGCCTCCGGTCCATCTTCATCGCGTCGCTGCGTCTCCGTTCAGCTTTAGCGACAAAGCAGACCAAGCCTCCATCGCCGCGCTCCGTCTCGCCGCCCCTTTGAAAGCTTCTGCGCCTCTCCGCGACGCCCCCGATTTCGACCTCGCACCGACCGCGACCCGATCCAGTCTCTTTCCGTACCCGCTCCCACTCGTCGGCTTGATTCTAGCCTTCACCATGTTCTTCCTTTACAACATGGAGCGTAGGGTCACCTTGCACCCTTCCTACTTTGGCCGCAATATGCACGATCTCGTGACAAGCAAGCTTTTGAAAGATGTCGAGGGTACGTGTGCTGGAAGTTACTATATTATTTCCATCATGGATACCTTTGATATCTCAGAAGGACGTATCCTTCCTAGTAGTGGACTTGCCGAGTTTACCGTTGGATACCGCGCAGTCGTGTGGAGGCCTTTCAAGGGCGAGACGGTAAGGCCGCCTTCTGGCGACTCGTCATCATTCACGAGGCTGACCCACCTCAGGTTGATGCTGTTGTCTACTCCATCAACCCTCAAGGCTTTTTTGCTCAAGCAGGACCGCTGAGACTCTTTGTGTCAGCACATGTACGTCTGAGAATGGTTCGCGCTGCCCGTCGACTACTGACCGTCAACACAGTTGATTCCTAGCGATATCAAGTGGGATCCCAATGCGACGCCACCTCAGTTCACAAACAACGAGGATACTGTAATCGAGCCTGGGACTCACGTTCGTGTGAAAATTATCGGCACCAGAACCGAGGTCGGAGAGATGTGGGCTATTGGCAGCATCAAGGAGGACTACCTCGGGTACGTCGAAGAGTCTGCCCATGTGTCCTGACTTAAAATTGCTAACGCCATGTTTCAGATGCCTCCAAGATTAATTCATGAACATGACGACGAATGACCATGCTCGATTTAGATTGTTTTGAAGCTGTCTTTCTCAGACCAGTCGATTTACCCGGACCTCACAACATAGATGATACCGTCAACCCTCTCGTCACAGTGACGCAGAAGATTGGTTACTCAAACACTAGGCTGCGACTGTTTTTGAGGCCGGGGGATGGCACCAGGGCGGGCTTGTTGGGGTATTTATGCACCGCTTTGTAGTACAAAAAGAGCGTACGGCTGTACGGTCCGAAGGCCACTGGCAGGACGTCGATTGTTTGTTGCGAGGACGTTGCACAACACGGCGTCTTGGGCATAGTGGACGGGATTCGTGACATGCCCCCCACGAGACTTGCCATTGGCTGCGGGCGACTAGACTCTATACGCAAGTTGTTGAAAATTGAAACCAGATACCCCAAGATGCTGACTTTGCCATTTTTGCTCAACTGCACGACGCCCTACGCCCTACCCAGCACGCCCTATTTGGCGTCGAGTTGGTCTGGTGATGTTCCCTGCAACCCCACACCAGTTGACGCAGCCCCCACTCTGGGGGCGGAACGGAGAAGCATTTTCGGATTGATCTGGACGAGTAAAACACCAACTGAGAGCTTGATGAGTTCATATGCTCTTTCTTCTTTCCTTTGTATGCACATCTGAAATATCAGTATCTAGCTGATACGTCTGGTCGATTGGTAACCGAAAGCGTGCCTCACCCCTCCCCACCGCGAACTCTAACACAAAGCACAATGAAAGCCTGGACGTCAACATCGCTGCGTTTGAGACCGGCTCTCACTTCGAGGACCGCAATGCCTCCGCGGGGAGCTGTGAGAGGTATATCCGCGATGCAGGCATCCAATCGGTTGCGGACGGCACTGAACCAGGGCCGAACCTCGTTTGGAGCATGGCAGATGATTCCTGGAGCCAACGTATCCCGGGTGTTGGCGCGGTCTGGCGTCGATTGGGTTTTGGTGGATTGCGAACATGGAAATCTGGACGGTACGATTGCTTCACTTCAGTAATGTGCACAGAACGATTGCTTATCTGGCTATAGATGGTGCGATGCATGATGCTGTGCCGGCGATTGCGGCGCTGGGTGTGTCCCCTATTGTGAGGCTTCCTGATATGCAAGGTTGGATGGTTAAGCGTACGTTAAGATCCTTGGCTCATCGTCTTGGAACTAGGAACTGATGGATTACAGGTGCTCTTGACAGCGGAGCTCACGGAGTGCGTATCAACGAGTGGCCACATTGACGTCGCCGTTACTGACTATTCCAAGATTGTCGTGCCTCTGCTTCGGACAGTTGAAGAAGCCAAGCAGCTCGTACAGGCTGCCAAGTTCCCACCCTTGGGCCGACGCGGCTTCGGTTCTCCCATCGCCCCCGAGCGCTTCAATCCTGTTCCTAGCTTTACGGAGTACCTCCAGCAGGCGAATGAAGCCCTCTTGACAATTGTCCAAATCGAGACCAAGGAAGCACTGGAATGCGTGGACGAAATTGCTGCGGTGGAGGGCATTGACGTCTTGTTCATTGGGCCATTCGATCTTGGTTTGTCCTGTCCATGATCCCATAACCAGCCGTTCGTCGACCTTCTAACTCGCGACAGGAAACAACATTGGGCACCCAATCATCAACGGGGTCGTGGATCCAGAGTTAAAGGATGCCCTTGCCAAAGTCCTATCTGCCACCAAGAAAGCCGGCAAAAAGAGCGGTGTTTACTGCACTGGCGGCGAGCAGGCGAACATGTTTGCCGAGCAGGGCTTTGACATGATGAATGTGGTAACGGACTACACGGCACTCGAGTTTAATGCCAAGGAGCAGTTTAGCATCGCGAGCGGGGGCGAGAAGCCAGCTAAAGGAAAGTCGTATTAATCGACACCCGGAGCCATTGAGCACTGATGGCGTTGTACACGGTCACTATTTTCCCTCGGCCTTGTCCATCTGGGCTTCAACTTGTTCGACAGTGAACCGGTGCATCAGTTTTATGGCTTTTCCAGACTTGGCAGGGTCCTCTCCAGGGGCTGTTGCTTTGCTAATGTGAATCTGGCGCATGGATCAACAGTGCATTCTCATCCTGACAGGGAAAATGGTGTATTTTTTTTTGCGTACCACAGGGACGTCAAAGTCGTACAAAGCCCTCCACGCCTTCGGCTCGGGCTGTGGAGCATCGACGTTGACCTCGGTGTAGGCAAAGGGCCGCTTGTCCCATACATCAGATAAGACGCCCTTAGCTTGCTTGCAGAGCCCACAGGTCTCACGTGTAAAAAAGGTGATTCTGCACGATTGCAGGAGGCGACGGGTTGCAAACATGGTGAATGTGTATGTAAAAGAAAAGGAGGCGTGAGAGGGTGTGCGATGAAACTCAGGCTAATGTTATTGTTTACCTATTTTTCTGAAGTGACGGACAATTGCTGTCGAGATGAGACGAACGAGAATGGTTCGAGATCCTGAAGCTTCGTCAAGCTTGCCGAAATGCCACGGTCCAATCGCATGCGCCCCTTACCTTGCAGTTCGACCCCGCACCGAAACAGGAAGGCGGTGAAACAAGAGCTCCAGCACCTCAGCGTCATCGGGGTCTGAATTCTAGAAGCTCCCACCCCACCACAACTTGGAGCGATTACATCCGTTCCTCTACAATCATCGAGACCAATTCCCCGAGATTAGAGTGTCAAACGAGCAAGCTGAGCCAAACTTCAACATGGCTCTAAAGTGCGTGCATCAGGGCTGCGGCAAGGAGTACACCGACGCCGACGAGAAGTGCGAGTATCACCCCGGTCCGCCCGTCTTTCACGAGGGGCAGAAAGGTAAGCATGGGTCGAATACAGGCTGCAGCTCTGTACAATGCAGGTTGCTGACTTGAACGCCGCCAGGATGGAAATGCTGCAAGCCTCGCGTCCTGACATTTGACGAGTTCATGGACATTCCGCCCTGCACGACTGCTGTCCACTCCACCACCGATCTGCCCCCGAGCGTCGAGGAGAAGCCCCCGCAAGACGACGCGGCTCTAGCCAAGAAGATCGAGGATCTCAATGCCGCTGCGCCCTCTCGCGGGCCCGTCCAGGCGGCCCAGCATGCCCCGACGCCACCCCCTCCGGCCCTGGAGTCTGAGGACGACGAACCGGGCCTGGAGATTCCCGATGGAGCTAGTTGCAAGCGGAGAGCATGCGGCGCAAGCTACAAAAAGGGCAGCTCTAGAGATTCCGAGGAATGCGAACACCATCCCGGTGTGCCCATCTTTCACGAAGGAAGCAAGGGCTATACTTGCTGCAAGAGGAGAGTGTTGGAGTTTGACCAATTCATGAATATTGCCGGTTGCAAGACCAAGAAGCAACACCTGTTCGTTGGCAGCGGCAAAAAGGACAATGCTGCTGCAGGTGGGGAGGAAGCTTTGACTACAGTCAGGTGAGGCTCCGAGATTTCTTTGGCGTTTGGAAGGTTACGAATTGACACAGCCACAGACATGACTTCTACCAGACACCGGTTAATGTCATCGCCTCTCTCTTCTTGAAGAAGATCAACAAGGAAACTGCCAAGGTAGAATTCCAAGAGAAAGAATTGGTGTTGGACCTTACGACCACCGATTCACCTCCCAAGCGATACAAGGCCAATGTGCCACTATTTGCAGCCATTGACGCGGAAAAGTCGACGTACAAGATTTTGGGAACTAAACTAGAAGTGTCGCTTGCCAAGTCAGATGGCAGCTCGTGGCCCGTCCTTAGAAGCGACGATACCTTGACAGGAGAGATCTTGCAGGTCGGCCGGCCGGGGAGAGTTTGATAGATGAAGGGGGGTGTACTAGTAGAGAAGCGGGTAACCGTAGGGTAAGTTCCGATGAGGAGTTGGGCGAGCAATGGTATGCGGGCGTTATCAAAGAGGGATGACTGCCAGATTGGAATTACAATTACAGTCGAATAAATGCAATTGGTGGTTAGAAGACTATGGACAGGGAACTCACTGTGAGGGTGTGTTTCGCATCGAAAAAGGAAAAAAGAAGCTACTTAAATGCAAAAGATTTCAGCCTTCCACGCGTCTTGAGGGAGAAAAAGCACCACAAACCAATTTGTCTCCTTCACCAAACCCAACACATTTGCTCTTCTCTAGGTAACATAAGTAAGAACTAAAGTAGGGAATAAGACTCAACTAAAAGAGGTAAGTAGTATCCTAAAAAAAAGTCTCTGAGATCTATAATTTTATGCCCTGATATCTTGTAAGGATAAAAGTGAGTTGATTCTTTGTTGGTGCTTTAATGATGCTCTAAGGTATGCAGTGTGCAACTTCACTACTATACATTGATGAGGACTACATCGGTTTCGTCCATTGACGTCTCAATACCCGGGATGCTAATATAATCATACCTCCGCAAAATATCGTCATACCCGCCCAAACCCAAGCGGCACCATATCCCATCTCCTTTCGCAGAGCCCCTGAAATCGGGGACCCAAACAGCAGCGCCACAGACATGACCGAGAAGGCCATGCCGAACCTCGTGCCGATCTTGCTAGGATCTGCTGTTAACCTGACAAAGATGGTTGGTTGCAACGCGAAGAACGTTCCGGTAAAGAAGCCATGGAAGACAATTGCTGCAATCAGACAAGCTTGCGTCTTGGCCGTTAGAAGGCTTAAACTGGTGACGGAGAGTATCACTGTCGTCCCGATTATCATGTTCATCGACCCAATGCGCTGCGCGACGAAACTGGGCAGGATGCGGCCAAAGATGGAGCCGGCATTGAGAATGGCAAGGAAGTAGAGGGCAAAGTTTGGTGAAACTATGCCCTCGTCTAGCGCATAGCTCTGGATGTATACGAAGGGAGTGTACATGCCGAGAAACACGACGAAACAACCGGCGACGAAGAGCAGGTACGGCCAGTCGCGAAAAGCAGTTGAATCGATGAAAGGTCGTCTTTTATTGGTCTGCGATCTGGGATCTCTCGCTCGTAGTACAAGATTGGAGGCACCGAGCAGAACCAATAGGAGCAATGCGAGAGCTCTTACAGCCCAAGGAAGTCCAATTTTAGGATACAGCTCTCGAAGCATGATGGGCAGTAGAACACTTGTACATCGTTAGCTGTGGTAAACGATAGAAAGATAGGAGGAAACTAGACTGACCCCCCAAAGCCGCTCCCTGAAGCGGCGATGCCATTCGCCAAGGGAAGCTTCGTGGTGAACCACGACGACGTGATGGCAACACTGAGAATAGACAAGCAGCCAGCCCCAACACCAACCAGAACGCCCTGGGTCAGAATAAACTGCCAGAGGCTATGGCATAGACTCTGCAAAACTGTGCCAACCACAATGAGCAGCGACCCAGCGGTCAGAAGATGGCGAAAGTAGCCGGCATCGTACAGAGGTCCGACGACGAAGCCGAGAAACACCATGAGAAAGGTTTGGAGGGAGCCGACAACGGAGATTTGAAAGGGCGTATGCTGGCTCAGCCGGTCGGCTTCGTAAATGGCCTGGAACGTGCCATAGCTGGACACGAGGCCTGTCGAGCGTACGTCAGTACCTGGTTTAAGGAGTTTCCTATCGGTGGTAGAAATTGCAGCTCGGAACGGGCGATGCGCCTGGCATCTGTCATATCTATCTTACCCCATGTCCCAAAGTATAGGCAGAACGAGCCTGCGACCTGCAGCCAAGCTTGAAGCCCGCCGTTCGGAACGGATGCTGCAACCCTATGTGGAGGAGGCGCTGCGGGCGGCGCCTCTCTCTCAACAGCATCTCTGTCAGTAGTAAGTTTTCCGGCAGACGCCTGCTCGAGCACTATCGGTTGCCCCATGTTCGTATGCAATGCTCGCGTGACAGCGTAGCCGTATCAGTTGACAATGGCAGCTTTCTCTCAGTCCCCACAGGTCCCTTTTAACTGCGGATCAAGGGCCTTGGGTCTACTAAATTTCGTCTCCGTTCTGAACTCATAAACATGCAACGGATCTCGATAAACATGTCCTGTCGTAGTTATCACAACGGGCAACCCACAGGTTTTCATCCCACTCGGTCCATTTGTCATGGCTCCGGGCTCGTCCAGAAGCGGCAACCCTCCGCTTGACGTCGCAATACAAGGCCACAAAGAGCCAAAGGACCCTCGCCTTCTCCACTGCGGGAATCAGATTAGATGGGATTCATGGACCCATGTATGAGGTCTTTGCCACGCCGGCCATGCCGACATGGCCCCGGTCGCTACGATGAATTGCCGTGCTGGTGGGCCGTGTCATGCCATGCCGGCGCTGACTGAGGAATGACACTCTTTTTTCAACGACAAGATGGATCATGCATGGGACGATCTGGCTTACACGGACCCGGAAATTTCGAAAAAAATATCTGACTTCGGAACGATAGCTCGGGAGTGCAAGGACATATGCGGTGCTGTACCTCCGGGGGGAGGAAAACACCACATACGCCCATTGAGCAATGTAGAAGATCAAGTCTTACGATCCCTAAATTAAAGAATAAGAACGAGTAAAAAGAACCGTAAAGTGAGCTAAAGTAGGCTATGAAATCTCATAAGATATACATTAAGAACACTGAATTAGTATGATTAACTTCTTCAAACATAAGGTAGAGTAAGTTGACGCTTTGTGGTCTGCAGTGTTCTTCCGCCACCCCCGTTGAGTGCTGGGGCATATAAAGGCGTCTTCTGAAACAAGAAGGAGACGTACGATCGACTAAGGTACGTAAGGTAGTATAGAACCGATGCTTATAGTCCCGAAACTCAATTCATTATCCTGATCCTGGTAAAAACGGAGAAGGACCCCATTTTTGTCGCTACTTTGCTGCTACAACTAGTTCAGCTAGATACAGTTTCCAAGCCTCGTCGCCACCGGTGACGTATCCAATGTACATGTCTGGTCGTACGACGACGACAAACGAGTCGTCCGACTTGACCCAGTCGGCGGTGAACCTGTTGCCCTCGGTTGTCTGGGATTGCACTTCCTGGCCTGGTTCTGCCTGCTCCTCAGAGGGTAGGATGTGATACACGTCTGCTATGGAGCTGTAGTTAAAGGCGCTTTCCGGGTGTTTGCCAATGAGGAGAACCAAGAATTTGCCATACGACGCTTCAGCATACAGTCTTGTGCTCGCTGCGCTAGAAGCCGCCTTGACAATAATGTCCGGGCATCGATGGCCGGCCTTCCAGATGTCATGTTCAGATTCCTTGATGAGTGGTGACGCTAAGCCATCGTAGGAGACACCCATACCTTGAAATCCAGTCAGTAAGCAGAGTACACAGTCACCGCGCTCAAGCTCGGATTCTCACCAGTGATGTACGCTGCGTTGCGCTGGATCGTAGACACGTATTTCTTGGCCTCGTGCACGGTATCTCGCACAAGGGCAGCCGCAACGCCAATGACCTCCTGAGCCGTACTCCTGCGCTCGATATCGTAGCTGAGAAGGAGATTTGCCGCGGCCTCCTTGTTCACGTCAGGACGCAGGGACATGGCGAGACGCCAGGCGAGGCCAAAGGCATCTGCAATGCCAGTGTTGAGGCCTTGTCCGCCGTTGACTGAATGCACGTGTGCAGCATCTCCAGCGAGGAAGATGCGGCCAGAGCCTTCTTTGGAGATAAACGATGAAGCGATTCGCTCCTTGACTGCAGAACCGTGTAAGTCCTTGTGATTTGGAAGTGTATAAATCACTTGGCGAAAGTCGGCTTACCGTCAAACGTGCTGTACCACTCAGTCTTGAGGAAGTCGACTCGGTATGGAGCCATGTGCTTTTTGATAGACTGCTCGGCGAGCTCCTGCGTGACTTCGCCCTCCAACAGAACGTAGAAACGGCAGAGGCCGCGCTCCCGAGGGATCCAGGAAACGCGGGACTGGCCGTCGAGCTCAAAGGTGATGATCTCCGGACAAACGGGAAAGTCCGTGTCGATGAAGGTGTCAAGAACAGCCCAGAGCATTTCGGGTTTCGTACCGGCAAAGGTCAGCCCCAGCGCACTGCGGATGGTGGATTTGGCGCCGTCGGCGCCGAGAGCGAACTTGCTGCGGACCTTGCGGCCGGACTTGGTGACGATCTCGACGGAGGATTCGCCCTCTGTGATGCTGAGAACTTGCTCGTTGTAGTGGACGCGTCCCGTGAGGCGATTGGCGATGAGCCGCTCCACGACGGGCTGGCCGATCATGAGGAAGTTCTTGTGCAGCGCGTGCTCGATGCCAACCCACCACTGGTTCTGGCGGGACTTGAACTCGCCATTGCCGAATGTTGAGCTGGCTGTAGACAGATTAGATTTACCAGTCTGACTCGGTGTTTAGTGAGACTACTTACTGTTGCATTTGAGGCCCTGGGGCAGAAGCTCGTCCAGGATCTTGGCGACTTCAAAGTATTGTTGTGTTCGAGCGTTCAAAGCGTCGGCGCGTCCAAGGTCAAGAGACTCTGGCTTAGCATCTGTTGGGACTCCGGTGTAAGTATCTCTGCGTCTGCATTGGAACTTCAATTTCCTTACCGAGGATGCTCACTGATACTCCAAGCTGGTGGAGCAAGAGTCCAGTGAAGAGACCAGTAGGCCCACCTAGACCTGGTTAGCCACAGGGAATGGGCAGTAGAGAACAAGCAAGTCACCTCCGATGATGGCAACGTCGACTTCCTCCATGTTGAGATTGGAATTGGGTATGAATCAGGTGGTATGGGTGGTTTTGGTAGTTGGTAGTTGGTTTTCTTTTGGTTCAAAGATGGCGAAGGAAGGGATGTGCTAGAATTTCCAGAGGCCAGTGCTGCCGCGATGGCCTCAGAATATAGTAAACCCAAACCCGAGCACTGTCCATGATACGGATTCCGGAACCACGTCTCTAGGACCCTTTCCGAAGCACCAGAGTGACGCGATGGCCCAAGTGAGGCGGGAGGACCCGGCGCAAGGCCCTCTCAAGACCCTGGACGCTGTCCTCAAGGCCCTGGAGAGCATGTCCTGACTTGCAGTCCTTGGCAGTCTACGTTGAAACAGCCGACGCACATTGACAGTCTTGATTCGTCACCAACAGCACGATTCCGAGTTTTCGGTCCCTGTAGTATTCGCGTCATTCAGTCCCACCCTTCGGCCGTTGAGAAAAGTCGAGATATGCGGGCTGAGTAACTTGATGCCGGATTTCGCGCGCGGCTCAGCCCAGGCCCCGGTCCCATGGGCCATGTCCCGGAGTGACCGTGGAGATCGCTCGGCCCCGTATTACCCAATTGGGCAACTGGAGAAATGGGCGGCGTCGAGCTATTCGCTGCTTCAGAAGCCTGATTCTGAGCCTGTGTGGCGTACAAAACTGACCAGGGTGCTTGAAGGGGCCATAGGGTCTATCCTTCTGTAAGGTAGCGTGGGTCTTTTTGAATCTCTTGCAAGTCTGGGGTGACATTGGCCAAACGTCCCTCCGGGAGTGCAACCTAAGCAAACCTCTCTTGGTCCTCTCGGTCGGGATGTGGACGTGTTTTCGGGAGGTCGATACAAGGTTGCAACAAGTGACGGGCCGCATCACATAGGATCCCGGCTATCGTACTTTGTAGCCCCTCCCTGGCCGTCGGTTCGTTGCCGAATACAGACTATATTCCTCCCAATCTGCATGAAGAGATGCCCAGAGCCAACTGGGATGTCCTGCCATATTCGACCTTGTTTCCGTGCCCCCGTCTTCCTCGTCCGTGGGCGGCGCTCCGTGCACACACACTACTTACTCACCAAGTACCTACTTTTTACATAGTAGTTTGAGCGGAACCACCTGAAGCAAAAGAAAGTCCGTCGGTCCGCGGTGGGATAGGATGGGTGGCAAGAGATGCCAGGTTTTGCCAAAATGTGGATAGAGGTCCGTCTCCATCACCTAGTACCTGGCAAGGGACTTCCCTCACGTTACAATGTGTTCACGTTTCGGAACTGGCCGTGAGAAGCAGGGGCGAATTGGGCGATGCGAGAATGAGGTTACGTAGTTCGTGGCAGCATAAGGGGGCCCGTGTGAGAGGCGGTATGAAGCCATTCTGGGATCGCAAGTCCCGAGTCGGAATGCCGTTCCGAATGGCATATCGAGAGTGATGTTTGGCTGTTATGAATCCCTATATACATAGATATATCCTGTTCCGAATCGCCTTGCCTTGTCACTCTCTAAAGCAAACACAACTCCTTCTCTTCTAGTTTGTCTTTCACTCAAACATCACATCATCCTTGCCACTGCAGTTCGCAATGTCTGTCGCTGGCGCTATCGAGCCCAGGCCGGTGCCCTTGGGCATCCCGGGCAAGAGCATGACATCGCTCCCCGTCACCCTCGACGTAGCAGCTCTGCAGACCTCGTCCACGATCCTGCAGATAATCGACCGCTATCGCATGGTCAGCTCGCCGAGCATTGAAAACAGAGCCGACGAGTCTGCTCTGAAGTTCATCGCCCTTACCTACACCCACGTCAAGTCTGGCCGCCCCGTGCCTCTGTGCCTGCCGGCGTTCCCCTTCAAGTCCCCCAATTCAGTCAGCAAGGTCCTGGGAAACCTTCCGGACAAGGCGGAGGAGTTTGCGCTCGCTCGGTTGAATGGTCTTTGCCAATCTATCGGGGATGTGTATAAGCCCGGCGCGAAGCTGACCATCATTTCCGATGGTCTTGTATACAACGGTAAGACTGCGAACCCAACACTTGACCTCAAAGAAACAACGCTAACATCCTCAAGATTTGTTGGGCGTGCCCGATAAAGATGTTTGGTCCTACGGCGAAGCCCTCCGAGAGCTTGCCACAGCCAAGGGCTTCAAGCACATCTCCTTCGCCCGTCTCCGAGATCTCGTCAACATCGAGCTTCCCACCGAGTTCAACGAGATGACATACGTCGCAAACGCGTCCAACTTCCGCCGCGCCCTGCTCAACAGCTTCTCTCGGTCCGACTGGTCCTGGGAGGAGGCCCGCCAGAGCGAGGACGTCTGCATGACGTACCGTGGATACATCAAGTTTCTCCAGCTCGACTTGGAGAATGTCTACCCCTTGAAGGAGGACCGCACAAAGTCCAAGTACAAGAGGGGTATCGAGTACATTGCAAAGCAGATGATGTCTCGAGGAGATGTAAGCTCAACAACAGTGCTTCTATGCTCAGCGCAACTAATTCTCTTTAATAGGCATTCGCGAATGCAGTCCGAACAAAGTATGTCGACCACATTCGTCTATCGATCCATCCATCCACCGGCGCATCCAAGCTATCCCTCAACCTCCTCCCCACCGACACCATCTACACAACGCCATGGCACTCAACCATTGTCTTCAAGCTCGACGGCACCACCACCACAGGCCCGCGAGCCGAGTTCGAAAAGGACGAGTCGCTCGAGCTCGTCTACGAAAATGGCAGACCCAGCTACTATCGCGAAAAGTCCGACCTCTTGTCCTGGGCCGAGGACAAGGGCGGCATCACCTGCGAGCCCATCTACCCAGCGGGCTTGACGATCCGACCCGCCGAGGGCCGCGGCGCTCTGACGATGGACGACATCGACTGCAAGAAAGTCCGCACCCTCTCAGAAATCAACTCGCCCATCATCCTGCGCGACTTCGTCAAGAGGCCCGACAAGGAGGCTTTCATCAAGAAGTCGTATGAGTTTGGCGAGCCGCTTCCCTGGAAGTTTGGTCTACTGCTCGAGGTCAAGGACCGGGGCGTAGACACGCGCGGTCTGAACAATGTGCTTTCTGCTGAGTGGATGCCGTTCCATTATGATGGCCTGTTCAAGACTGTCAAAAAGGTTGACGAAGCCACCAACAAAGAGGTTTTGGTTTCAACACCGCCTCAGTAAGTCACGCCTCACCACTGACAGACTGATTCTCCTCAAGTTACTAACTCCACGCTTCAGGTTTCAAATCTTCCACACTCCCACACCCTCTCCTTCAGATACTGGATTTACCCTCTTTTCATCGTCCACTCTGCTGTTCAAGTACCTGCCGTCCTGGCTCACCGTCGAGAAGCTGTCAAAAATGACATGGACCGTATCGACCTCGTCGTTCAACGCGACAACCCTGAGCGGTCTCCCATTGGTCATCAACCACCCTACAACTGGAGCGCCCTGCATCCGATACCATGAGCCTTGGCCGCAGAGCAAAACCGCGTTCGATGCCACGAGCGTGACGATTGACGACAATGACGAGAGCGAGATGATTTGTGACGCAATCACGGAGTTGCTGCACGACCGACGAATCGCCTTCTACCATGTCTGGGAGAAAGGTGATCTGCTGGTAAACGACAACATCCTGATGATGCACACGCGCAGTGACTTTACGGCGGGAAGCGATCGAGAGCTGTGGCGCATTCATTTTGACTGAGAGATGTTATGATACACTGTGTAGGACCATAGTCGGATCAATCTACCGACGACGAGGGAGTGCCTGGTTCTGTTTTCGAGTTTTGTGACTGCTCTCAGAGGGTTCTGGCTGTAAATTCCTCCATAGACCCTCGAGAGCCAAGGCCAAGTAGGCAGGATAAGGTAGTTTGTTACACATTAGCGCACATGGCAAAATGAGGAGTACTTTGTTATAAACGCTCTTTTTTACGGTTGATAACAACAAGTAACACGGTGACATGTTCGTGTTCATGTTCATGACACAATGATGTCCATGCCAGAAGACATGAGGAGGCCAGGTATGCGAGGTAGTTCAATGAGGGTGGAGGAGCATGGTCTCATAGATGGCGCATCTTGCGACGAACAACAAAATCGCATTGACTCAGCAGCTCATTCCGCGCGGACATTGGTCAAGCTCAAACATGGTTGTGTGGAAACGTATCTTATCGGTTCAAGTCTCTCAGATAGCCTCCCTCCACCTCGCATCCCGCAGTCACCTCTCCGCAAGATCCAGTGGGTACAATTCCCGACTCCCAAACGATGCGTCATTTCATCCTGAGCGCCGTGAGAGTTGGCTGTGATGCGTTGGAAGACGGAACTGGGGCAGCACGTGTGGACGCCGACTTGCTCCCATTCGTTTTCATCTTCGTATCCCACCCTTTTGGTTCCCAGAACAGCCATCAGTCTAGCTGGAAACAATTTCGAGTTGAAGGCTCCGCACGGACACACGCGGGCGGGAGGATCAAGCAGCATTGGCCATGCCATGATTTATTGCTGCGAACCGGCGCCGCGTGCGTAAAGTGGAATTCCGTCATCAGATGGCTTAGAGATAGAGTAATGAGAAGCGTAATTCGGGACACTCGAAACATGCATGTTCCAACTTCTTGACATGGGAACGGCACTGATGGTGCTGCACGGTAAAGTACATGGCTTGTCTGAGGTACCTCAAACGCCACATGATGTGCTGCACGTCCGCTTGTACTCGCGTTCCCACTTGTACTCCCATCCCGCATGCACACTAAATTACCTCCCACCATCACTATCACCACCACCTTGCCAATCTCCATGCAAGGTCCCTGATAAGCCCTGAGTCGTCCCCCCTCGACCATGATACGGCTGGAAAAGGGTGGGGAGAGGACTCACCAAATTCGGATACGTAACAAGGTCGGACGAACCACCTTCTTACTGGTCCGTCATTGCCCTTCTCCCATTGACGTCGCCCATGGCGGCATCTTCCCTTTGGCCCCAGGCTTGGCGCCCAGCCTGCCAGCCACCTGGGCGCTGCAACCATCCCGTATTCAGCGAGCTTCATCACGGCTCTAGGGTTGGTCCCCCCCAGAACAACCCCAACTGATAGCGCTCGGCAGCTGATACTGATAGATAGCCCGCAACTTTTCATGATGCCATGATCCAATGTCGGACCTTATCGATGCCTTGTTTCGCGCTGCCTCGCACTGCCTTGCCTTGCCTGTCCTTCCTACGACCTAGTCGACAAGCTGGACAGGACTGACCCCCCGGGAAATTTGGCTATAAGAGATGCCATGCCCTGGACTCGCGCTCATCCCGCCGAAGGGCGGACCTCTTTGATTTCCACCCCGCGAAACATTTGACCCCAAAATCTGTCAACTCACCCGACTTACACATCTCGATCCTTTCCACCCGATCATCTCCCCAATCTCACTCTTATCATCACCCATGTCGCACGAAGTTTCCCACGGCCGTGGCGGTGCCGGCAACATCAACGTTGACGATACTAAGTACGTCGATGGCGAGGTTGTTCGAACCGGTGTTGAGGGTAGCCACGGTGACGGCGCATACAGCTCCGGTCGAGGAGGTAAGGCTTTTTCAACGTCTCTTTGCTCGCTCGCTCTTTCATTCGTCATCTGGCTTCAATGCGACATAGCCCGCATGAGATGCAAATCAGAATCCCGCTAACGCACCTGAATCGTAGGCGCCGGTAACATCTCAGATGTAGGCGTCAAGTCCACCGAGCGCGTGGATAAGGACATCATCCCCGAAGCCGCCGTCCGTCCTAGCCAAGATGGCCGTGACTTCCACACAGGCCGCGGTGGAGCTGGAAACGAGTTCTCCAATGGCGAGGACAAGGCGGCCAAGGAAAAGAAGTCCCTCGAAAAGCCCACTCCCGTTGCCCCGCAGAGCCTTGCCGACAAGCTCAAGGCCAAGATCTTTGGAAGGTCCAAGAAGTGAGCTGTGGTTTTAGGAAAGAGAAACTGCCATGAAGCGGAGGGGAGATGAGAAGGAAAGTTGCACGGAGAGTGTCGGTACTCACCAGTAGTCTCTTGATGTGTCCTTGATGATGCGTATTTGGAAATACCCCAAGATATCCCGACTATTTTTTTTCTTTCTTACACAATAATACCACCATCTCTTCGACTGCACCTCGAGTGCGTACTAGCATCATGTTTCACTGAACCAACAGTCTGCCAAATGTGTTCCGATTTCATTACTCATCCGAGCTGGTGCTATCTGTAAAGAGGCCGCAACTCAGTGGAGTCATCATTTTCAATAGTTTCCAGCTAGACGACTCCCATGTATCGCGTCGCTGGAACCCGAATATGCGATTGTCAATAGAAAAGCAGCGCATGCGGTGCAGGTGCTTTCGAAGAAATACTAGCACAAGTTCGTGGCAGGGCCAATGACCAGCTTTCCAACTTGGACAATTCCAGCTCAAACCCTGGGGCTTGATGTGACAAGCCGATTATTCCATTGAACCCCGAAACAATTATCTCGTGGACCATAAAAACCCCAGCCGGGTTGCAAGACCAGTCCACAATGCCATGTAAATATTCGACCCAAAGCGCTTGCGATGGGCCCAAATCACCTACAATGACGCTCTGGGACGTGGCCAGGATGATCCCTCCCAGCCTCGAGCATCCTAAACTCCACTTCCCCTCACCTGTTGGTCCAACAAAGGTATCCAAGTACTTGTGATGTGCGAAGATGGGTCGAGGATTTCCCAATAACCTTGGTCGTAGTCTCAAGTGTGTGCTCCGATTTTGGTCGTTCGGCACTGATTCCAGCATCCCGGATTGGCTATCCCGTGTGCGAATGTTTCCCTAGCCTCGCGTACTAGACCTCTTTCACCTTCATGAACAGCGTCACAGAGCTAAAGCGTGGAAACGACGTGTCGTTAGTGTCCAGATGGTGGCTTGGTGAGGCAGACCCTTGACAAGAGCGCCCCGAAGATCGTCACTCTGTCGGAGTGTTACCCTACCCGGTGAACAAGACCCAAAGGGAGCGAATGGGCAGTTGGATGTTCGTTGATAATGCTGCCCATGTTATCCCTCTTTGAGCAATAGATGAACCCTCAGGTCCCACGTTGCCTCGTGATGCAGGGTCTGGGGACAAAATTGCGGCGAAGCCGCGTGCTGGGCCATGTTTAAGAGTACGACCAGGTCGGTTGCAGTGGATGCGATTAGTCTTGGTATCTTGGCCTGGCTCAATGCCAGATCCCTTTTCATCGACCAACGCGAATGCGATATCATCCCTCTACGCGCAAACATCTCATTCGCAAACATTTCGGTAAGCAAGGGTTGAAGCCTCGTGATCGGTGAATCAGAATTGGCCAGAGAGCATTGGCTTGGATTGGCCATTCCGGCAAGGCGCAAAGCCACCAGCCAGAACCGACCAGCTCACCTGGCTGGGCCGTGTGACGACAATCACGTGCACTGCGCGGGATCACGGGAAGCCGAAGCTCTAGGTAGCCATGTCGCCAAACCTCCAGACCAGCCGCCCTTCATTGCAGGGTCAGCGCCTCTGGTCTGGTCTCTCCCTTCTTTCAAGACGATCCTTTCGTTCCTACACCACCTCTGCCTTTGAGGCCGACGACGAGCTTTCATCGAGCGACGAAGACGACCACGACTACAACATGAGCTCCAGTAGCAGCGAGGCCGGCTTGCGACGGCCGGTCATCCCGCGTCACGCCGGCCATGACGCGCGACCAACAAGCAAAAAGGAGCTCCTTGGATGGTACGCCTACGCATTTGCGGCAGAGACCTACGTAATTTGTGGAATTGGTATGTCCTGGTGCTTCCCAATGGCGGGGTTAATAACGAACTCATGGTCTACAATGGCCTGGGCTGACTCGTCTCAGGATCCTTCATCCCTATCCTCCTCGAGACACTTGCGAGAGAGAATGGCGTTCTCCTCTCGGACCGAAAGACGCCATGCGGCTCTAGTTATAGCAAAGAGAAGGACGACGGCCAGTGCATTGTGTATGTGCTAGGGATGGAGATCAACACTGCGAGCTTTGCCATGTACACTTTCTCCGTGAGTGTCCTGGTTCAAGCACTCCTCGTTGTCAGCATCAGCTGCGCTGCGGATCATGGCAACTACCGCAAGAAACTACTTCTTGCGTTTGCATGGGCCGGTAGCTTTGCTGTTATGTGCTACATCTTCGTCTCTAAAGAGACATACATCTTTGGCGCCATCTTGACCATCATTTCCAACACATCCTTTGGCGCCTCTTTCGTCCTACTAAACTCATTCTTGCCTCTTCTGGTGCGATACCACCCTGAGGTTATTGATGCAAACGTTGTTGGAACGCCTGATTTGGGCGCATCTGGGGTCGAGTCGAGGCCGCTCAACGACTCGGTTGGTGACCTCGATAATTCCGACGTTACCTCAACATCGCCTTTGTTGTCAGAGGATGGGGAGCGCCTGACGCCAACCGCGACCCACTCGGAAATCACGTCCAAGGAACTCGAGCTGTCCACGCACATCTCAGCCGTTGGAATCGGAACTGGTTACATCGCAGCTCTCTTTTTACAATTGGTCTGCATTGCTGTTCTCATCGCCATGGGAAACTCCACCTGGGGCCAGAGAGTCGTTCTTTGTATGGTGGGAGCTTGGTGGACCGTCTTCACTATTCCCGCTGCTTTGTGGCTGCGGCCTCGACCCGGGCCGCCACTTGCTAGCAGCGGGAAGAAAGGCGCTTTGTCCTGGTTCTCATACATTTTCCAAGCATGGAAGTCCCTCTTCAAGACGATCCAGCTGGCAAGACGCCTGGTGGATATCGTATTGTTTTTGGCTGGGTGGTTTCTTTTGTCGGACGCTATCGCCACGACATCATCCACTGCGATCCTCTTCGCAAAGACCCAACTTCATATGAAGCCATGGGCTCTCGGAATGATTAACGTCATATCGACACTCTTTGGAGTGTTTGGCGCATTCGGGTGGTCATGGATCTCGCGAATGTTCAACTTGCAACCCCATCACACCATCCTCGTCTGTATCGCGCTGTTTGAATTAATTCCCATTTACGGATTGCTGGGTTACCTCCCATTTGTCCGAGATTGGGGTGTCATTGGACTTCAGCAGCCTTGGGAAATGTATCCGTTGGCAGCAGTGTACGGCTTCGTGCTCGGTGGTTTGAGTGGCTACTGTCGCTCACTGTACGGCGAGCTCATCCCCCCGGGTTCCGAGGCTGCATTTTATGCATTGTATGCTATTACCGACAAAGGCTCCAGCGTGTTCGGTCCTACAATTGTCGGTGCCATCATCGATAAGACTGGCAGCATCCGACCAGCGTTTTGGTTCCTTGCCGCCCTGGTGGGCTTCCCAGCGCCAATGATCTGGTTCATTAACGTTGAGCGAGGCAAGCGTGAGGGGCTTGAGCTGGCTGAGACAATTGAGGGCTTCCCCGCCCCAGAGGAGAATGGCGACTACAACGAGCCGGAAGCCCGTGGCATGCTGGCAGACTTTGAAGAGAGGGAAGACCGGGGTACTACCAATGGGCATGCAGAGAATTAGCATCTCCTTAGCCCGTGATGACATTTTATTTTTCTGATATTGCTGCATAGCGATGGCGTTGAATTAGGCCGTATTATTTTCCGGTGGGGGCTGACACACTGTGACGTTAGGCTTTGGGTAGTACAATGGCTTTGGGATAAAGGCAAGCTTTAAGAGGCTTGATAAATACAAGGCTGCGGCTGCCTGTTTGCAGGTAACGGCCTACGCCTAAGCTCAGAAGATCCCGATCGAGGATCTTTGGCTGTGGTAATTAATTCATTATTCATTGTTGCCCTTCAAACATCCCGAGGTCCCCGAGCAGCTGTTTGCCCCATTTCTAAGCCTCGAGGGAGTCGACGCGTTGGCTTGGGCCATGCAACCATATCACGTGACACGCGTTTTTGGTGCTTTTGCCTCAACTCTGTCCTAGTTTGCGACGTTGCGTCTTGGAGAAATCTTATCTTGCGCACAGGACATCGCTGGTCGCGGCTTGTCGGTCACAGACAGCCCGGGCTCTCCTCAAACGCCGCATTGCCACTCCGCCTGATGAACAGAACTGCGCTCGTGTGCCGCCTCGTCTCTGGCGACTAGCTCTGTTTCTCTGCGTGGAAACCCCTCCCGCTCTCCCGCTCTGCCGCCCGACCACCCAAACGCGACTCCTTCATCATCACATCCAGGTTCCCCCAAGACCGCCAACGAAATGAGCGCTCGTAAGCGATCGCGATCCGTCGCGGAGGAGAACCGCGCGGAATGCCCTTTCACTGTCAACTACGTCAATAGCCCGTCGCGGGCTGAAAAGGAGCGACACAAAAACAAGAAGAGGAAGCGCGATGGCCAGGAGGAGGAGAAGCGGGTGCAGATCCAGTGCTCCCCCTTCTCGCCCACCGGCGCCTTCAAGACGCACGACACCATGGATCTCTACTACACCGTCGAGCCTGGGAAGCGATGGCTAGATATGACGCGATATAACAGTTTCGTCCGTACGTATCCGAGCCCATCTCCCGGAAATGAGGGGTCTGACCTAATCGTCTTGGCAGTCAACGGAATCAAGTACTACAGCGAAGGGTTTGTATTCGTCGCCAACGAGGCGACCATCGAGCGACAACGGGCTGCCGCAAGTTTAGGCAATGTTGGACCGATTAAGAAATCCGACGACGACTGGGTGGCCCGCATCCTCGAGATCCGAGCCGCCGACGAGCATCACGTCTACGCGCGCGTCTACTGGATGTATTGGCCTGACGAGTTGCCCCAAGGTACCCTCGATGGCAAGAAGACTGTCCAGGGACGCCAGCCGTACCACGGGCAAAACGAGCTGATTGCGTCCAACCATAGTAAGCGATGTTTATTGACGACGAGCGTGCGATGCGACGGAGCTGACAGGCTACTAGTGGACGTGATTAATGTTGTCAGCGTGACGATGCCAGCTACCGTCAATCAATGGATAGAAGCGGATGATGATGAGATCCAAGACGCGTTGTACTGGCGACAGGCCTTTAACTGTCGCAACTCGCAACTTTCAGTAAGCCATCTCATACCCGTCATCACCACCGCTTTTCTAACAATCTCTAGTCGGTCGAATTAATGTGCAAATGTGAAACTCCCGCAAACCCCGATAGGACATTGATCGGATGCACAAGCTCTGACTGCGGGAAGTGGATGCACCACGAATGCCTGAGCCATGATGTCCTCACGAGGGTGTACGATCGACTCGGCGCCGATAAGCCTCATCTAAAGGAAGAGCCCATGGTCAAGGAAGAAAAGAACGACGAGGAGGCTACGCGCCCGCTCAGCCCAACTGACGCACAAGAGAAGGAGACACAGCCAACGATCGATGTGCGTTCTGGCGGCGCTCAAGATAACGTGCATGTCAGAAAGGCAGTCGCAGAGTCTCCACGAACCACAGCAACGCCCACACCCGGCCCGACGCCCTCGAACCCGAGTACCGAAGCGAGAGCATCCGCGAAAAAGAACCGAAAGAAGAAGAGCATGGATTACAAGCCATACGAGGGTCTCTTTGAGGCAACCTTGAAAATGAGCGACGGCCCGACCGTTTGGGAGATTGAAGATCTGCGCCCAAACGTCACCGGTGGTGAGAAGACCTGGAATGAGAAGGCACACTGCCTGCTTTGCGGCGTCACTATCGACTAAAGTGGTTTCGCATTCAACTGGGTTATATATCGGTTTCTTGCGCTAGGGTCTTTCATTCTCGTGAGAGAGAGTTCCCATCCCGACTTTGCACGCCTGCCTCTCTACAATGGGCGTTGATTCTATCAGAAGCTTCTTGCCTAACCATTGTTGGAGCCGCCTCCCTGCATCGTTACTTGGGTACTTTCTCTCACTCGATCACCGATCATTCTTTTTTTATTACATCTCTGGGTTCTTTCTTGGCGACAGCTTCTTGAACGGAAGCTTCGGGCGCGGCGTTAGTGGCGAATCAATGGGAATATGATGACTTCGGAGACTGGTCAGTTCATGGCACACGGGGGGAAGGGACTTTTCTCTATGTGTTGTTGGGTCGTTTCTTGAAAGTCGGGGTTCGAAAGATGTTGGAAGAGGTCGGAAGAGGCTGGGAAGATGGAGAAGAGAAGGGAGAATGAAGAACGGGATATAAATTATAAGGGTGGAGACAGAGTGGTGCCTTTTGCGTTACCTGAAGTTGATCTTAGTTGGCTATCTTATGCGATGCCTGTCTCGTAGTATGCGATCCAACGTATTTTTCTTACCTTACTCTTAGTTGCAGTTGGCGTTGGCTCTGGCCCTGTCTAGGGAGAATAAACAAGACTACGTCGACTTGGGGATTTCTGATGCGGTGTGACGTGATGTAATTCGATTCCTCATTCTTCCCGTACTATTGTAAGCTATGATAGCATAGAATCTAGAGACGTACACAGAGTTGAGTGACGAATGACGCGTTTGAGGTGAGGCAGCGAGGCCCTACCTGAGGTTCTTAAGGCGGGGCGAGCTCAGACCATGCCCTGGGTGCTGGTTAGCGTAGCATTGAGCTCCCTGTCCGGACTCCTGCGACGGAACCCCGCCACCTCCCAGTCGGACAATCTGGAGCTTCAATGCCAGCTTGAACCTCGTCCCTCCCGACGCAACAACACATCCCCCTTCTTGTCTCTCAGCCTTTACCTACCAGGAGCCTTGCATCCTCTGCCACAATCATGGCTGATATTGATCCCTTTGACTCGGCCCTGTAAGTACCGCACCGCACCGCTCCCTCTGTCCTGATCCGTGTATCCCGCTATTCATCCTCATCGACCATCATCAGCATCATCATCATCTGCTGACATTCGACTCTCCACTTTGTCTAGTGACCTCCTGCGTCGACTAAATCCCAAGCATACGACCGACCACCTCAATGCCATCATCTCGCTCGCCCCAGACCTGACCGAAGACCTCCTCTCGTCCGTCGACCAGCCCCTGACCGTCCGCCGGTGCAAGCAGACCGGCCGCGACTACCTGCTCTGCGACTACAACCGCGATGGCGACAGCTACCGCTCGCCCTGGTCCAACCAGTTCGATCCCCCGCTGGACGAGGGTGGCGCGGGCGGCGTTGGCGCCGGTGGCAGCGAGGGCGCGGGCGAGGGCGCCATCCCTAGCGAGCGTGTACGCAAGATGGAGGTCAAGGCGAACGAGGCCTTTGACATTTACCGCGACTTGTACTACGAGGGTGGCGTGAGCAGCGTCTACTTCTGGAATCTTGACGATGGCTTCGCGGGTGTAGTGTTGCTCAAGAAATGTAAGTCACATTCGTAGACAACCATCGTCAACGGGAGGCAAGAGGCTGACAACTGGGTTCTTAACACAGCATCTCCCTCTGGTGGCAGTTCCGAGGGTGTCTGGGACTCGATCCACGTCTTCGAGGCCATCGAGCGAGGCCGAAGCACCCACTACAAGCTCACTTCAACCGTCATCCTGACACTCTCCAGCGCGGGTGGCAACTTGGGCGAATTGGACCTGAGTGGCAACATGACACGCCAGGTAGAGCAGGACCTCCCCGTTGAGAGCGACGACAGCCACATTGCCAACGTGGGTCGGTTGGTGGAGGACATGGAGCTCAAGATGCGCAACCTGCTACAGGAGGTTTACTTTGGCAAGGCCAAGGACGTGGTAGGTAATCTGAGGAGCATCGGCAGCCTCAGCGAGGGTGCCCGGGACCGCGAGGCACAGCAGGAGCTCATTGGTAGCATGAGGAAATGATGAGAAACAGGCAGAGACACGATATTTTCGTTGGGAGATTTACGACATTGATTTGTTGTCCCATGCGAGCATGTCATACTTTAAGAGCATGAACTTCGAGTCAGGGGAAGAGATAATGCAGCTCGGCGGATGATGACTTGATGCTGTCTGTCCCTCGTGGTGGAGTTGCTGCTGGCTGTTGGAGATCAGGCTAGACGCCATATTCAGCCGCTATTACGCGCACATGGCTTGATAGAGACAAATTGACTGTCTGAGGCAGAATTGTAAGCACGACCACGTACCATGGACCACCTGCGGCGTACATGATGCAGGCGATATCGGAACACTATCGCCCGTGCCGCAGTCATGTCTGGATGCCTGCCGTTGAGGGTGTGTTGCTTGCAGCCAGACCGATGGAATCATCCAGCAATGATCTGAGACTGCAAGGGGGGGTAACAGCACGGTGACATCGCATCAAGAACCGAGCGAAGCCATGCAAAAGAGCAAGGATGGCGGTCAGGCGGATGAAGCACCGGCAATGGACCAAGTACGCCAAATGTTCAATGCTGCCATTGAGGAGACTCCTCAACCCGTCGGACATCTTTGATACTATACTTTCTTGGTTTGTCCCTTCAACTTCAACCATGGCCGGATGGGGGGATTTACGCGACCTAGCTATGCCGTCACCAATCGACGATGGTTCCTACGTAGTAGATGACGATGGTACAAGCTCGCGTGTCTGTCTCGTAAACTCAGGCGCTAATAGCGAGCTGAACTCGACAACCGTGCTCACTGCGAATCCGCCTCGGGACAGCGTGGTGTTGAAGACCCAAACCTGGCGTAGATCCACGGGTAATCAAACTGACTGACAGGCGTTAACGAACCACCGGATCAATAGCTGAGTGGGGTGTAATCCAAAGGCGTGGGAGGGCCCTCTGAAGCCCAAATAACTGCCATCGATGTAGGCCAGTTGCTTGCATACGGAGTGTGGCTCCTGGGATTAGCTTCCTGACAGGAGGAGAATGTCACACAATGCAGATACTGACGCTACATCCGTTAATGACAACCCAAGACGACGGGAAGTACCGCAATCTGGAATTTGGAACGCGTTTTCGTTTCGCCGTCGGCGTGAGTCTTGATGCAGAACCGTCTGCAGACAGGGGGTGTGGTTGATGACAAGCGATGGGCTGCGCTAGAAGATGCAAGCTGGGTGTATCCCGAGTCAGTTTGAATGGGGGCAACTGCAGCAGGATTGCGCGAGGCGAGCACGATGGCGAGGCAATGGATATGAGGGTGTTGCTAGGAGGAAGGGAAGGCCTAGACCGACAGCCGTGTTGGTTGACGGTGGACAAAGGTGGACAAAGACGGGCGATGTCGGCGCGAAGTCGAGGCCGGCTTCTACTGGCAGGCTCCGACAATGTGACAGCCAACATCGCTGAATGCCATCTGAACCTTATTAGGCTAGCAACATTGCACAAGTTGAGCTGAGTCGTTCTTGAATGAGATGTTAGTGTGAATGAAACACTCGAGACGCGGTGAGAACACCGCCCTGACACGCCCTGATGCGGATGGCTTTGCTACAAACTAGGTACAGGTACCAACTCATAGCTTCCAGTCGACCAATGTTGGTGTCATGCACTAAACAGCTAGCACGAGCGGTTAATGACTTGAGCCTTCGGGGCTGGAGATGGATCCCGTCACGATCCATCCTCGGATCCTGCCTGAAGTCACGACGGGCGGCTGCCGGGAGAACTAGACGGCGGAACGGGTACGGGGGAGGGTTTCCCTGGGGATCCCGTCGCATCGGCGCCGGTGTATGGAGGTGGTGTTGGAGTGTGGGAGCGTGCGTCCACCCATTTGTGGAATTTACTTTGGGCCTAGAGACACGCACGCATTAGGGTGTTCTGGGATAGGTAGGTGCCTGGGGTAGTAGGTAATAGTACGCGCTTTGGTTTTGCTGGAGACGTGTCATTGCAAGGTGCTTTGACGCTTGGCCGACGCCGGGAGGTCGGGACCGTGTTGGCGTCGTTGGCGTTGGTGTTGGTGTTGGTGACATTGGACTGACAGTGATTACATATTGTTATGTATGAGGCAGCAGGGAAGGTGGTGGATTGCAGATAGGTGGACTTTCATGTCTCGGATGAACATGCCGCGAACCTACTAACGCTGTTTTACGTACTAATTGGGCCAATTTGACTACCTGCGGGTACGTAGGTGCTGACGGGAAGGATGAGGTTCCTGAGGTTCCTGAGTTTCCTGTTGTGACATACGAGGGCGCCATGTCGTGGGTCTTATAAGCGGGTGGACTGATCTGATGGCGGAAGTGTTCCACCAACAGACCTGCAAGCTGCAGCTGCGCGCGCACGAAATATCCATGATCCATCCCCAAGGCCCAACGGTGCGGCATTGTGGGACAAGGGATGCGAGATGGGGCCGGAGGCACGAAATCCAACAGCCTGGGCTGCTGCAGCCTGCCAGCACAACATGCCGCTCCCATTGGAGAGGCTGAACAGATGGAAGCGTTCTAGAAAAGACGCCCCGCCTCTTTCCGTCTCGGTGCCTGAACCCGCAGTCGTGCTGCCCGCCGACCGCCGTGGCCCCTGGGGGAAAAAAAGCGTCAACCACTGAAGAGAATTTGGCACTGTAACAAGAACAACCATCGGCAATGAACAAGGCCAAAGCAGAAAACAGTCCAAGCAACTGTCTGGCTCTCTACTAATCCTTCCAGGGCACTGACTGACAAAGAAACGCATGACTAAGTCCAGCACCCGTCCATTGGGTCCCCGCAGGAGACTGGTAGCGTCGAGGTTAACTTTCTTCGTCCTCCGCAGGATGTCAACGAGGCTCGGTAACCAGGCCTGGTAGGGAGCAACCGTGGCCAACTCGCCGGGCCATTTCGATTAAGCAAAGTCCCTGTTGGCGGCCCGAACGGGATCGCTGATCGACGCGCATGCCGGCTGCGAGCGCTAGGAGCACGAGGCTCCGGGCTTTGGCCCTCGCTGCCAGGACTGTCCATGTAACGTCTTGGAGAGGGACGCAACATGACCGCCATTATCCCTGCTGCTGCATCGCGTGCAGACCGGTTACGTAGTGCGCTGGACGTACGAAGTAGGTAAGTAGTATCGACTAGCCATGTCGTCGGCATGGTGAGCCATGTAACGGAATTCTTGTTAGTTTGCATTGCCAGTGACATACCGCCAGACAAATCGTTGATTTTGTCAGCGTGGTGCCTCTCATTATGAATCAGGAGAACCGACATCGGCACGTCTTCACGACTCGGGAGCTGGACCAGCATAGAAGGAGATACCACTCCGGTCGATTGTTTCATCCAACCGGTCAACCAAGGCGTCAAGGATTCATCAGTTGGGGTGGTATGGCGGGGGAGAGGACATTGGGGTGGTTGTTAAGGGGGGTGGGGAGGGGAGCATTCGGGATGCCTCATTGCTGCGACAGCGTGGGTCTTGAGGTTGGGTCTTGGGGTCGCACGCGCAGGATGCAGGCCCATTGCGGTGCGTGCTTAGACACGAGGGGGCTAGCAAGGTCGTCGGAGAAGATGATGAGGACTGTAATCCGCGCCGACGTGTATTGGACCCAAAGGTACGTCTTCAGAGTGTGGCATCTGGGTGACCACGGCTTCGGACTTGGCTGTTTGATGGCTGGTCTCGGCCGGACAAGGGCCAGCGCGGAGAAGAATAGATGACAGTAGGCGCCTTCATCTCTTACACTTACCAAGACGGCATGGCCCGCGACGTCCGTGTGTGTCGATGTTGGGCACGAAGCAGTCTACTCGGTGCCTAGAGCCTTAGACCAAGCCGATAGTTCGGATCGACGTCCGAGGGCCAACTGCTGAAGGATAATTAGCGACGTGCCAGACATGGCCGTGTGTTCTGCCAGGCTGGCACAGTGGCTTTCCCCCTGTCCCATCTCGCCTGTCCCTGGTCCGCAATGACAATGACGAACACGGTGCCCCATCGCAAGCTCGGTAGCTAGCTGCTAGTCCGCCGCCGAGGCGATATGAAGTTATGAACGGGCCATTTCCAAGCCCACCCCAAGCTGCAGCCCGACGAGCCAGGCCCGCCGCCAGCCTGGAAACGCCAGCCCACTGACCCCTTGGTGGCCTCTGCCGTCGTTGGAGTTGGAGTTGGCGCTGGTCTCATCTCTCTACTCGCCGGGTGGCACATTTTTTTGCAGCTTTCGTGGGCGGTCAAGGATGCTCACGATGGTGGCAAGGGGAGAGAGAAAAAAATTGATTGTGGTATGGAATCAATGACTCGGCGTCGGTCTGGCTGGTGGCCAGGCTGTCTTACCCCCTTGCTCTCGCACCAAGCCATGGTGTGAGCCATCTTCCGAATGCCATGCCGCTATGCCATGCCATGCAGGTAGGTGCAGGCGCGATGCGGCACAGTGCAGTGGGAATAGCGGCCAGACGCCCGCCTGTGCCAGAAGTGACATCAACTGTAACATTCCAGATGCACAACCCCGATGGCAGCGATTAGTCTCCACTACAAAGCGCGGTGTTTTTTTTTCTTTCACTTTTCTTCTCATGTCCAATTCAACCGCGGCTGATGCAAGAGGGAAAAAAGGAGCCCCGAGCTCAGGCCAGGGACAGAACAGCGAATGACTTGAAGTGGTCCCGGTGGACAGGCTACGGCCATAGAGTGGAGAGAAGCGGGAGCCCCTCAACTTGATGGCGCATGCGAATAGGTACGGATTAAGGATGAAGAAAGAACGAACCCCTCCAAGCCCACTCTGCTTGCCTCTGCGCACTGGACCTCAGGTAGTGTAGCTTTCTTAGGCCTGTCCACTCTCGAAAGTGGGCGACTCTGCAGGTGTTCAACTGTTGACATCAACATCCACACCCTCAACCGTCTGGCATCTAGAGTCACATCTAGAGTCGTGTCTATCTTTTCTTCACTGGCTTCGAGAAACAAGTCATACAATCAGGATATCTACTATGTAGGTAGCCAATAGATACCTGCCTCCTCGTAGTAAGTACACCCCGTCTCCGGCGCTGCCAGACCCGGTCTCGTTACCAATGTCCACCATATCCCTACAACGTCTCTAACACACCCCTCACTCCTTTTCGCTGGTCTCCGGGGGAAGAAAGACACCATACGTCAATTTGCCTCTTCCACCAAACTCGACCCATTTGCTCCTCTAAGAGGGAATGGCTAACATTGCAAAATAAACCTCTACTCCACGAGGCAGATATTTTACTCACATAGTCCCAAGCGTCCCGAATCTATGTCCTAACATCACATAAAGACATAGGATAAGTCGACGCTCTGGGGTGTGTGTGGCGCCTTTCTTCCCCCCTGGAATACCGTTGTATTTCCTACGCACATCCATTCCCCATCTTGTCTCTGGCCCATATCCACCATCAACCCACTCCTTGATCCAGGCAATGCCCCTTGGCCCTTGACGGTTCGAGAAAATACACTCCTGATGCGCAATTCCAAGCCCAATCCCACGCCCAAGCCCCATTCCCCATATCCATACGGCCCCATTCATACCCATCCCATCCCGACCCAGAACCCAGCCAGACCAACCGAGTTCGTCCTCGTCTCGGCAGGCGGCTGATGACCTTGTCGTGCGTTGGCGCCGCCGTGTTAATTACCTTACCTCACCAGAGTTCTGAGTACTCCGTAGTAGTACCTACTGGCCCCTTCTCCTCCGCCTGTCTTCCGCCTCCCGCCTCCGTTGTCCCCCGTTCCTGGAACTCCTTCTGCCCCTTTGTTTCCAGTTCCACACCTCCGCCGCTACGACGTCGCCGCAGCCGCCGCAACGTCAGGCACACACCGCGCCCGCGCCCACTCTGCCACTCCCACACGCACAAAACCATTTGCTTTCCTTTGTGCACTTCACACGGCACACCGCAGCCTTCTCCTTCCTTCTCCGAGTCCTCCCTTACTTGACTGACTTACGCCGCTCGTGCCTCAGACTGTCTTTGCTCCTCTCTTTGATACCACCGAGAACCTAATTCGATCTCAACTCGCTCCACCGCTCCTTCCCCCACCCCGAGCCACAACGCATCCCGCACCTCCTCCGACGCAGACCTTACCCGCCTTCCACCTTTCGCCTTCGCGCCCGCCTTTGCGTCTGGCCGTCCCTCGTCGATTTGTCCCGACGCTCCGTTGCTGAACGCATCCCTTCAGCTTCACCAGGGCCCGTTGTTGCCGACCAGCGGCTCATGCGAATCGATTGAAATCCTACGTCGTCCCGTGCCGTCTATTCGTCGCTGTCGCACCTACCGCCGCCGCCACCACTCCTGACGACCTCACTTCTAACCCCGCGTCGCCCTCGCTTCGTCGCCCACCACATACTGGTCCCCAAAAGTGCAACAACCATGGCCGAGAACGAGAAGCCTTCGGTGCTAATCATTGGAGGGCTCGGCTATATTGGCCGCTTTCTTGCCCTTCATATTCATCAGAATAACCTCGCCTCTGAGGTCAGACTTGTCGACAAAGTGTTGCCGCAGCTCGCTTGGCTAGCCCCCGAGTTTTCCGAGGCCTGCTCCCAGGACAAATTCATGCAGGCTGATGCCAGCAGACCCGGTGAGTTCTTCGGTCCCCTTCAGTCTGCCCTTCATGTTTAGGTGGCCGCGGCTAACGCGGTAGTCCCCGCCTACAGAAGCGTTAGCGAGGATATTCGATCGTACCGACGGAAAGGAGTGGGACTATGTCTTCAACTGTGGCGGCGAGACGAGATACTCGCAAGAGGATGAGGTTTACAAGTTGCGGTCCCTGAACTTGTCCATTGCCGTAGGTACTGAGGCCGCAAAACGAAAGGTCAAGGTCTTTGTCGAACTCAGCACAGGCATGGTGTACAAGTCCGACTCTTCGCCAAGCAAGGAAACCGACAAGTTGAAGCCTTGGAGCAGGATCGCCGTATTCAAGTTGCAAGCCGAGGAGGAATTGGCCAAGATTGAGGGGTAAGTTGAAGAGTTCTGGAACTATCGTTTTTTGTGGTGTTTGCTGATGCGGGATTCTTAGTCTTAACCTCGTCATTGTGCGACTGCCACACGTCTACGGCCCGTACGCTTCTCAGTGGGTTGCGACGGCCTTGTCCATGGCACGCACCTATCAGCACCTCGAGCAAGAGATGAAGTGGCTTTGGACCAAGGATCTACGAACCAACACGGCGCATATCGACGACGTTACACGCGCTCTGTGGGGTACCGCCGCCTGGTACGACGCTGGCAAGACTGGATGGGACGAGAACGGCATGGGCAAAAACCCCATCTTCAACGTGGTGGACAAGGGCGCGACTAGCCAGGGTACCGTGGCCAAAATCATCGGCGATCTTTTCAAAATCGAGACGGGTTTCCAGGGCCAACTCATCAGCACCTTTGCTCGCTTGAACCTCGATAGCGTTGTTGATGATGTCAATGACGAGCTCTTGGGACCGTGGGCCGATCTCCTCGCCGATGCTGGCATCACGCGGCCGGGACCCCTTACACCATTCATGGAGAAGGAACTTCTCAAGGACACAGACCTTAGTATGGATGGAGGCCGGTTGGAGAGGGTGTTGGGATTTCAGTACACAAAACCCACATTGACTAGGGAGTTGATGGAGGATGTGATTGAGAGTTACAGGAGGATGAATTGGTGGCCTTGAGATGCTTGACAATGTTTGGTTCAAGGAGAAACGACATGCATGTATGGATCCAGGAGTGCCGTTCTTTGTGCATGGACGGCCGGGCGGACAGTCGGTCTGGAGTAGGAGGAGACGATACCATGGACTGTATACGACCGTGGCATGAGAGACGGCCGCTAACGAATGATATGGATCATAACTAGCCACACTAGAAGAAGTGACATGGCCGAGTGGCTGTGTCTGGGGAAGAGAGCAAAGGAAAGAGATTTGGGGTGGAGACGCGATACATTGTATGACTAGATCATGAACGATTCTGGAGACGGAGGAAGGTTTGTCTTTTTGGGGGCGGTCGAGGGGATCAAGAGGGAGGACTGCCATTACAGCTATTTACCCACCCACACTAATAATACAAATAAGGTACCTTTGGGTGTGTTTGCATGACCCAGTGATGTGGTCCGAGGCCGCTTAGGGCGGCAAGGCTGAAAGGGAGAGGATCGCCAGACTAGATGGCACTGGCGCGCCGTGGACCGGGGATGATAGAGCGATACGAACAGTGCGAAGGGATTGCTAGGTTAGTGATTTAGCCGAGGTGATTGCCTGAGATGGCGATCATGTGGAAGCGGTTGACATGGATCCAGGTCAACGGCCAGCATTGCGCATCGCGGGGCCCCAGAATGGGGTTTTGTGGGATGTTGGTCATGTTGATACCTCGCGTGGAGGCACCAACTGCAAGGGGCAGCCCGTCCGGGGAGAGGGAGTGGTGGCCGTGCTTTGTAGGCGTCTGTTGGTTGTATTTGAGTATGGTGGTATATATGAATGTGATTTGTTGGTGTGGATGACATCTCGCTCAGCCGAGGACGCGGAGGCGACGGTTCCTGAGTGCAGATCTATCTGGGTCAGATGTTGTTAGGGGGAGGTATATTTAGACAGTCCATCATGTGATAGATGCTACGTCAGTAGCTACCAGTAGTTTCTGCCGTTCGTCAACAAGTCAAGATTAACTTCTGAGAAACAAATGACTTGCATGACATCGGACTGCCACATGCTGAGGAACGCTCTCGATTCCAACTGTCGCCCCAAGAATGGGTGAAAGGGGGGGAGGGGGGGTTCAGTTCTTTCTCATTCGAGCCGTCCACCTCCCTAATCCGGCCTTTTGGCACTCTCTAGTTTCTCGGTTTCCTGGTTCTCGAAAGAAAAAACGGCAACCAACCATGTGATGACCGATTTGATCCATCCCGCGCAGCCCGTCGCTGTCGGCCGGTGCCAAAACCTCCGCTTCTTGGCGTTGCGCCAGTCCCTCACCGAGCCGGCCTCGATTTCCACATTTGCACGTCCTCCGCTGGTTGGTCTTTATTACACGCGTTCGTTCTTGTGCCAGCGAGGAAGACAAAAGGCGAGAAAAGAGGGATTCCCATTGCCAGGGGTGTCACGACATTGGCCCCCCCGCAATGCCAAATAGTGGACATGGGGGTCGCCGCATACCTGCCGGGCCTGTGAATGTGACGATGGCTCTCTCGACCTCGGAGCTTCTGGGCTTGTGTTGGCTGGGCCCTTGGTTTTGCTTGTGATAGTCGAGGCTGGGGCAAGGCTTTGCTCATATATCAGGCCTATGCATTTTTGCGACAGGTTTGCTTTTCTGTTTCATTGTTGTTCTTTTTGTCCGCCTCCATCCATTATTTTTACGTCCGTCGCGCTTGACAGCTGAGAATTGTGTGGGTTCGTTCCTGCAGCTTTGGCATTTCTCTGAGGCGCATATCGCCCTTGTTAGCCACACGTCAACAAGCGTCACCATCACCCGGCTTCATCTCGCCAGGCTGAGCATTGCTTCGCCTTGACTCTCAATCCCTCACCAAGATTCCCTGCAACAGACATACACAGCAAAAATGGCAGCCCCTGCGGAAAAAACCATCAATGACCTCAGTGGAAACTGGACTTTGGTGAGTAGCATCATCCGTCTGTGCACTTTGTTATTTCTGGTTCCTTTAATGGTTGTCGTTCGGCGGTGCAATCGCAACCCCTCAACATATTTGCCCCTCCTTCAACTCCCAAATTACACGGCAAATCAAGCTCGTCACCCTCTTCACTCATACTAACAAAAACACTAGAACAAGACCATTTCCGACAGCTCGGAGCCTGTCCTCGCCCTCCAGGGCGTCGGCTGGATGACGCGCAAGGCCATTGGCCTCGCCACCATCACGCTCGAGGTGAACCAGTACCAGGCTCCCCCCAAGCCCCCAAACACGTCGACCGACGTCTTCACCCACATCGACATCGTGCAGTCCGCCTCGGGCCTCAGCAGCACCAACGAGAACCGCTGCGCCGATGACACCTTCCGCGACAACACGGACTGGCTCTTCGGCGCCGTCAAGGGTCGCTCGCTCTTTGTCAGCCAAGACGAGATCGACGACGAGTACCTCAAGACAGGCTGGCTCATCGAGGGCGAGGGCAAGACCTTGTACAAGAGCTACGTCGAGAGCCAGGACAATGGCTGGATTGCCACTCAGATTTGGGGTTTCGAGAACATTAATGGCGAGCGACGATACAGCCGCCATGTTGTCGTGACCAAGGGCGACAAGCGTGTCCAAATCCGCATGGTGTACGACTACAACCCGTAAAGTCATTTCTTAATACAGCGAGAGGATGCTAGGATGCGCCGGGTTTGGAGTCGTATAACTGGACTACGTTTCGATAGAGGGTCTGGCCCCTAGAATTATGAAACTTGATCATAGTTGCTCTCGAGCATACCTACAATGAACACGAAACATGAAGCCTTGCCCATAAAGAACTACATCGTGCATGGTGTTGTGAAGCTTTTCTGTTTCAAACGTATCTTCTGCTGCCAGTTGACCATATTTGTGTTTAGTCATACTTTATCACATGGCCTGAGTGATGTTGATATCTGCCCAAGCCATGTGCCGTCGTTCCCCGTTGTCCTGATGTTCAGTTGAGTCTATCCAACGCCTATGATGCTTTGCTTTGACGTGCTGTTCCCTTTGCCGCAATTTCGTTTGCATTAACCCGTACCCAGAGTGATGTCCTAAAGTTCCCCCCTCGCGTGCCTTCAACTTTTGTTCAAGCCGGCCTCCTCTTGGCGAACTCCTCCAGGTCCTGGACCGTGGCCACGCCGAGGACAAACCTCCTCTTCTCGTCGGTGACGACGGCAAACTCCTCCTTCCAGGGGGCACCATCAGGCTGACCACCGCGGAAAAAGTCCTCGAGCTCCTCGAGAGGCGTCTCCATGGTGATGACGCGGTAGGTGCGGCCGCGGCGCTGGAAGCGGGTCATGGCGGCGGAGAGCTGGTCCTCGGGCTTGACCTTGCCGCTGTCGAGCAGCGACTGCAGGTGCGGGATGGAAAGGTAGCCCAGCAGGGCGCGCGTGTCGGAGGCGACGATGGTCAGGTGCGTGTAGTCACGCTCGAAGGCGGAGAGGAGGGCGATGGAGATGGAGTCGGAGGGGTTGAGGGAGAGGGCGGTCGGAGGGTCAAGGTCTTGGATGGTGGCCTGGGAGGGGGGGTGTTAGTTGGGCGATTCGTTACTGAGGGAAACCGGAGATTCGGAAGAGAGCGACGGTGGGCAAAGGCTACATGGCCCTCTCGACGCAGATCGTCGGTCAAGACTTACCCCGCGATATCGGGACGACCAGCTGGTAACGAGGGGCTGTGACGCCGGGTCCGTGGCGGAGGCGGTAGCAGCAGCCATGATCGAGTCGAGAGTTGTGTGCTTGTGAATGTGTTCAATTGAAGAAACGAAGTCGTGAAGTTCTGCGCCTTTTCTGGAAGTCGCAAAGTGAGGGGATCGCGACGTATGTTGGAACGGTGTTGGTGGCGGAGATGGTGCGAGAAAATGCACGGCAGGGATTTATTTGCATACAGGGAGTCGCAATGAGGTGACTGACTTGGGGTGAATAGCGGGGCAGCAACAGCGCCTGGCGGGACCTGGGCCGCCCGCCAAAGTCGCCGCCATGCAGTTTTTAGTGCCCGTGGACTCTCTGTTTTAGAACCTCCAACGTCGGATCTCAGCCGGCCGTTCGATCCACTTTGCACCGGTTCACTTACACCGACGAGGCGCAAGGTGAAAAGGTGAAGCTATCGTCGAGCCCTATCAGCAACCGTCCTTCCAGCGCTCTCCCAGATAAGACAGACTAAATGGGTGGCATGTGATTCATGCTCCAACACCAAAGTGCCCATCATCCATGTCCCTGTTTTGTTGATCCAGTCAGCCCAATCGCCGTGGGGAACGAGTGACGAAAGCAACCCTCGGGGTCTGGCTCTTAAGTCCGGCGGTATTTCACAACACCTTTGCTTGACATCATCCTCCCCTTAGCTTCCTATACCAACCTAGCTGTTAATCTTCGCCTCCCATAATTCCCTCTTGTTGTCACGTCAAAGAAACACTGCACTGTGTGCTTCCTGCTAAAGTGGGTGTCGACTGTCCCCCATTCATCGACGTCATATCGCGAGGTACGTTACTGGAACGGCATCGCTTCGTCTCCATTCCATAATCTCAACCTCAAGTCACGTCGCGATACCGTATTCTGGTTGCGCGTTCAATCCTTCCAATTCCTCATTCTCCTACCTAGGATATTTACGTCGTCAGATGCTGACTTACACGCCTCGACCCTCCTAGATCCCTACCCAGCCTTGCCGCTCACAATTGTCCATCCTATCATGTCTCCATTGCATCCCTCCCTGGAGGCTCTTCAGGCCTCGGTCAAGGGACCTATTGCCTACAATGGCCGCACACCCTACGAAGCACGCATGGAGCTCTACAACGCTTACTCCATCGTCGACGACGCGAAGGACAAGACCAAGAAGCTGGGCGCCGAGGCTACTCGCGAATTCGAAAAAGCGAGCTCCAAGGCCAAAGCGAAGACGGGCAAGATTGAGCTCTTCTCCGCCCAATACTATGCCGCTTGCACAATGGGTGGACTGCTAGCCTGTGTGAGTGCGCTAAATTCAAGCACAACCTCGCAATTATCCTGTCATATCTGAGAGCTCCCATCAAGATCACTCAGCTAATTCCTTTGTCAATAGGGCCTTACACACGCAGCAGTGACACCGCTCGATCTCGTCAAGACCCGTCGTCAGGTCGACCCAAAGCTCTACAAGAGCAACATCCAGGGGTGGGGCACGATATACCGCGCCGAGGGTTTCCGCGGTATCTTCACAGGCTGGAGTCCCACACTGTTTGGCTACAGTGCCCAGGGTGCCTTCAAGTACGGCTGGTATGAATACTTCAAGAAAACGTACTCGGATATCGCGGGTCCAGAGGCCGCCTACAAGTACAAGACGGGTCTGTACTTGGCGGCGTCCGCTTCCGCCGAAGTCCTGGCTGACCTCGCCCTCTGCCCGTTCGAGGCTGTCAAGGTCCGCATGCAAGGCAGCATGCCGAATCCGTATCGCGGCACGCTGCACGGCCTCAGCACCGTCGTTGGCAAGGAAGGCGTGGCCGGTCTGTACAAGGGTCTGTATCCGCTGTGGGGCCGTCAGATCCCGTACACTATGATGAAGTTCGCCTCATTTGAGACCATCGTCGAGATGATCTACGACCGCTTGCCGGGACAAAAGGACGACTACGGCAAGGCTGCTCAAACAGGTGTTTCTTTCACAGGTGGATATCTGGCAGGTATCTTGTGCGCTATTGTGTCCCACCCGGCCGATGTCATGGTCAGCAAGCTCAACGCGACTCGCGCGCCAGGCGAGGCCTTTGGAGGCGCCATGGGCCGAGTATACAAGGACATTGGTTTCTCGGGGCTCTGGAACGGGCTCCCTGTGCGAATCGTCATGATTGGTACCTTGACTGGCCTTCAGTGGATGATTTATGTAAGTCACTTGTCAAGCCCTACACTCGTGGGGGTATGAAACAATTCCAAAAGGTGCTAACGTATTCAAATAGGATTACTTCAAGATCTTCATGGGCTTCCCTACCACGGGTGGTGCTCCACCACCAGCGGAGAAGAAGTAAGAAAAACTCAAGATTGAAGCAACGATCATGAACAGACCTTGTAGCCAGAGCTCATGTTTCCCCTTGACCACACCATACGTAGTCAACGAGTGACGGGGAAACGACTATCCGGCCAGGACTAGGCTTTGAAGCTGTCTAAAGAGTCGTGGACTGCCTTCCACAAAAGGATGATTGTACGCGTGTAAATGTTAGCCGTGATAACTAGCCAATTTCCGCCTTACACTTTTATGGAGCAATGTCTTTGTGACGGCCCATGTATGAAATTCGAGAAATTAAGAGTAAGAGCTTCCTCTTTATTTATTTTTTTATTTTTTTTGGCATACAGGTGACCGCATCACACCTCTTATCTTTGCTCGCCAGTATCAGTTGATTGAAGTTTTCTAGAAATGGGCAGTGTAGGTCTATCAAGCGGCGAGCGTGCGGTTATCTTCTTTGGGGATGCCAAATGTACAGGCAATCTTACAACTGAAGACATTATTTATGGGCCATTTGTCAGAACCTCGGATCCTACGGAAGTCGTCGTTGTCACCATCCAAGTCGGCTCTATCATCAGCACGATCATCATGACCCATTGTTCCTCTATCAAGTGCGCTCTTGGCAACCAGCTGACAAAGACGGGCCAGGAGAAGAAGGGGTATGCAATTAATCTTCAACGTCAATAGGTAGCTTATTCCGCGGCAGCTTCGGGAGAGCCTGCAAGGGGGGATATCCATGCTTGCAGCCATGGCCACACCCCATGGCGACTCAGCCATGTGGCCGAAGCGCGTTTCACCACATTCTAAGTACAGGCAGGATTTCCCTCATCATGGATGCAATGTCACTGTCCACATCCATATTGGAACGGTATCGAGATCGATCGAAGGCAGCGGCAAGTCAGCTCTCTGGCCATGCATGAATGACACGGCGAGTGGGTACACTATCAAAAGATGGATACTGCGAATGGAGGCTTATCGATGGGTTTCCATGGGGCGGGGCGACCTCGCAACACACGTACTTTGTTGCACATCCGATCCTATAAGAAACCATCTCCGACTGCATCTCAGCCTTTTACGGCGAGGCGTCAGGGGGCGCCAAGCAGCGTGAATTCTATTTCTAGGGCTTTCGGCAGTTTGGAGGAGCTGTGAGAGTCGAAGGAAGATGGCATCCCGATGGCGCTGATTGGCTGGTTGGGTGGTTTTCGGGCTTGGTCTGTGTTGGTTTGAGGCTGGCTCAGCCGCTTCGCAGTCAGCACAGGCGTAAGTGAGAGTGTGTGCTCTGTTGCCAGTCTTGGTTACTGTGTCTAATACGGTACGGCACCTAGGTAGAGTGCTCCGGTGCGTCCTCTGGTGCAAAATCAATTCGGTCACCTGAAATGGACGCATCTTCGTTATGGCACATGGAGGCGGGGGGAAGCCGGATAACGCTTGCGTGCGTTGCAGCGGGTGCTGTGACGGTTGGGTTGGTGTGGGCGTGGGCGAAGCTGGGCGCAGAGTTGGACGAGTAACAAGAGAGGCTAATGCACATGACGTTGTTCCAGAACAAATGCCATGGACCAGCCATCCTCTAGCCATCTGAACGCATCCCGGAGAAACAAGGGGCAAAGAAATGGACGAACGAGTAGAAATTATAGCGCATGGCCGCCAGCCGCCTCAGGAGTCGAGAGAAGGCCGCTGCAGAAGCGCCAGAGCCGGACAACGCCACCTACGAAGTACGCGATGGCCAGTTTCGTCCGTCTCGTCTCAATCAACTCCGAGAGCGGAGACCGTTGGGGATGCTTACGAATATGAGAGCGGATGCCTTGGCTTAACTCGGGTCGGTGTAGTGGCAATGCCGAGCTGTAGTGCTGTAACATGAAGACAGAGAACGAAAAAAGGCGCGCCTTGTCGGGTTGCGGAACTCAACAACAGGTGCTCCGGGGCCGACGCGCCGTCTACTGGTCGGGCAGGTGGCTACAACGAGAGCCAGCTGGTCATGCTCGAGGCCCATGAGATCAGATCCCAGTGCTACCTCAACAGCGTACATGCGTGCTGTCGTCCAATGTACTCTCGTGCTACATAAACTTCAGAGTATCATGTATGTCGACAACGGACCGACTGAGACGCGGGGGAGATGCGTGTGATAGGATACCAGCGTCGTGGTTGGGGACTTGGAGGCCGGATAATTGGCGATGTGCTCACGTTACGGGGGAGGCGGCGGCGAGGCAACCCCACACTTTTTGTCGCTCCTCACATCATCGAGCATGGGCTAGTGAGAATGGCGAGGTACCAGGGATAGAACAGGTTCTATTTCATCTAGCCAGAAGACATGAGCAGGGGGGGCATTGATTCAGCGGGTTCAGGCTTATGACAGCGAGCGGTGGATGCCCGACTGAGAATGCCTACCTACTGAATACTGCCTACTCTGAGGAAAGTCCTACGACTCCCCAAACCCACGAATGTCAGAAACGGGTCAATAAAGCTGGGAGGTGCAAGGACCGGGGTGACACGGGGCGTCTTTCCACAGATGGGGTGCCTTGCCGCGCCTTGTGAGGACGGCCCTGGAAGAGAACGTTGCCTGCAGGAGTTGGCTGCATTTGCCTGATGTAGCCCCAATCAACCCATGGTCCATGGTGGCGAGACTCAGACCCTCGCAGGAGAAAACTGTCAGTCCAGACGGCATGGCAGCGCCGAAAAGGCGACGAGACGGTCATGCGGGGGGGGGGGGGGCAGTGGCGGAGGAGTATGGCGAGGGGAGACGCAACACATTTCCCACCAAGCAGCGATCGTCTCAAACGCCTCTTCCTGTCAAGGCCTGTGAGAACCTGTTGAGGAGGGTAAGAGAGAGGGAGTCCTGGATATGTACGTCCGGTCCGGCTCTGGCCCTGGCGTCACCAAGCTGGGGGGCTATCCGACTTTCTGGAGGATCTTCGGCTTCGTGTTACAAAGTAAAGTTGTGTTGTACTTTTTGGGTTTCTCCTCGTCCGGTCCCTGTCAAGTGCCTGTTGAGCCTAGCTGCATCTACGATCGACCTAGCCCAGGCTTGACCCATAACGCTGGTAGGTTCGGGGGAGGAAGGATGGATGTAACTCAGGGAGAGGAGAGGGTTCGATGGCGGACAGCAGTACCGTGGGATCGTCGCAGCAAGCCACTCGAAAGTGTTTTGGGTCCAAAGGGACCACAGCATGTTGTGGGCGAAGATCTGCCAAACCAAAACCGCCAAGCTGCCAGGTTCCTATGCTTGCGAGTTGCCAGTGCCAGGTTCCATCCGTGGTGGTTGTGTAAATGGGAGGGAAAATGCACCTGACTTGGCATCCCATTCATTGATTACACACCGCGCCGCATCCAGCGGGCTATCCTCCTCCTCTTCCTAGTCGTTCCTCCAGCGCGTATGTTGAGGTGCGCATCTTCTCCTTTTCGCTGGTCCCGGCCGGTTAAAGTCAGTGTGCCCCAACGCCTTTACTCGAGCAAAGTCTCCTTCCATCGGTCCTCGTGGTTCGCCAAGTTTGTGGCGCCGTGGTTTTTTGTTACTTTAGCGCTTCCGCCTTACAGTTGACTCGTGCAGGGGCAACTTCTTTTTTTTTTTTCCTATAATTTAATCTGCGTTTTGGACTCGGGGCGGTAGGTTGACCGAAAATCGCCGGCCGGGGGAAATCTATCAGTTCTGGAGTTCGAAAGTGTGGTCCCGGTGCCGAAGCCGAATCGAAATCGGCGGAGCACATGCGCACACACACATGCACGCACGCAAGCACGAGCGGGGGAGCAGAGAGACTCCCAGAAGCGAGCGTTTTTGTTCAAAAAGCAGCGGTTGACTTGAGATGCCAGTCATCAGTCATCAGTCACCCATCATGTGGGAGGGCGATGGTCAGATCGCAAATGACCAATTTACCCGATCCTCTCTCAAACCAGTGCCCACTGGTGTAGGTACTTCGTAGTGTGTGCCGGGAGGAGGTCTGGTAACTTCGGAGCAAGTTCCACGCAGTTGGTAACTGGAGAGAGAGAGCGTTGATGAGGCGAGGCATAGCGTCCGCCTACCGGCTATCTAATACGGGCACCAACTGACACTAACTTTTAAGTGCGGTGCTGCACTGGACAGAGGTATTCGTATGTTGGCACCTAGGTGGCGGGCGGCACTGAATCTGTTGGTTCCCAGGGCTCGACTCATTACTTCGCTTACCACTTTGAACCCCGAGTCTGCTGGATTCGCGCTTCTCTTGCAATTGTGCGTACTTCGTACAGCAAAAAGGTAGACTACCGAGGTGCTGCGGTTCCTGCTGCTGGCTGCAATGCTGGCGGTCCTTTCGTTCGTCTCTCCCCTTCCCCCAGCCCCATGTCTCCCAACCCCATGCCCCAACCCCATGTCCCCTAAAGGTATCCATGCCCCAAAATGCATGGCCCCCTCTCCAACCCATGCTGATACCCCGGCCTCTCTGGCTGCCAGAGCCCAAGTCCCTCGTGGCCTTGCCCTCTCTGCCCTCTCATGAGTGCCCCAGCCCTCGTCGTCATAGCCGCGGCTAGCCAATAGGCCCGTCGCCCGCCTGGGCCCGGATGGAACCACCGCCCAACGACCTTCCTTTACCCATCCGTTCGGCCCCCCAGGCCACCCCACCACACCACACGCCGCTGAGTCCGCTCCACCTGGCTCCTACGTCGTAGGCTCCCCCTCTGGCTCTCTCTTCGTCCCAGTGGTCAGTGGAGAGCTAGCTAACAGGACACTGGATACTCGGGATACTGGACATTTCCACTGCCTGACCGGCCACTCGCTCGCATAGGTGTCCGAAATGCTCGGACTAGCCTAATTAATAGTGAGATGCACAAGGGTCCATACAGATGCATCGCCCTCTTGGGCTTGGCAATGCTTTGTACCGCTTGCTCTACTCTGCCTCTTCCTATTTGGCCTGGACTCTTCTCTTCACTCCCCTTCTCTCCACCCCCCGGTCGTCTGCTCGGGGTGGCCCACCACTTATCCAGTGATCCACTATCCACTAGGGGTGGTCCTTTGGGGCCTGCCCGGACAAACTGGGGTCGCGTCGCCCATTGCGTCGCCCATTGCAGCACTCTGCAGCCCACTGCAGCCCACTCCGCAGCTGCAGCATCCCCGTCCCTCCCTCCCAATCCCAGGAGACCCAGGGCGCCCAGAGAACGGTAAGGGGACGGCGACGGTTAGTGAAGGGGTTCCTCGCTTCTGCCCAGCTTCCATCTTCAGCAATCTCGCTCACACACAGAACCCTCCCCTCCATGCTCGGACTCGAGAGAGAGCCTCTGCGACGAGGTGATGATAATGATTGATACAGAAGAGAATAGAGCTGTGCCTTGCCCGTTCTAAATATACCGTGCACCGTCTGCCCTGATCCGCTCCGCAGCCCCCTCAAGTGCGACCGCTGCCTTGCCCCGTCTTCCTCCGCTCCGCCTTGCCTTGCCTTGCCTTGCCTCATCCTACTCCGCGTTCGTCCTGCTGCTCATCCTGCTCCAGCTCCAGCTCCAGCTCCATGGCGGCGCCCCGGACCTGTTGAACTTGTACCTACAGACTGCGCTAAAAGTCTAGACGCACCACCACACCTAACTGTAACGCCCACTATTCCCAGCAACCGCCTACCCCCCTCCTCCCCCAGGTTCAAGCCTGGACGCCAGAACAGACCATCTCTCCCGCCACCACTACGAAGTACCTACACCACTACCACCTCCACTACTACTGACCCTACCTCGTACATCAATCAGCCTGCAACCTCAGCTACCACCTACCTCCTACCTACCTTGCCTCTTCTTGCGCTTCCTCCTCCTCCTCCTCCTCCTCCTCCTCCCCCTCCTCCCTCTCTACATCCTTCTCCCGTCGCATCGATTCTCTTGTTTCGACGCCTTCCGCTCTTATCCTCCTCCCATTACGCCAACCCTTCTTTTGACTGCCGCTCACCCAGACCCCATCACATCCACGCCACAAGTCTTGCGCCTCGCCTTGCTCGCTCATTCGGCTGTCCAGCGACCGAACCACCTCGCTCCGCGCCGTCTCTCGCATCGTGTACTTCGTAACTCGGCTTCACTTTCGCCCCCGACGTCCTCGCGCATGATCTACGGTCCCAATTGCAACCATCTTTTCTGAGCTGGTGTCGTCCAGCTCCTGCGGTCGGCCGCCCGACCTGTCACCAGCCCCGGCTCGGTAGCCCACTGGTTGCTCCCGCGCCCGTCGCCGACGACATCCCGACGCCGAAATGGCCGGCTTCTTCAACAAGATCAAGGGTTCCGGCACGGTGCGTCGCAACTCCCTGCCCTTTCGCTCCCGCTCCCCTCTCAATTTACGATCCCAACGACCGATCCTCTCCATCCCTCCTCCTTCGCGCCAAGACATCTGACCCTTACTGACAAAATACTGCTCCATCAACAGGCCTCGTCCTCAACTCCGTCCAAGGATGCCGTCTCCAAGAAGAAGGAAGAGCCTGTGCTCGACCTCACACCCTTAGAGAAAATGCTCCAAAATGCCGGCCCTGTGCGCGATGATGGCACCGACCGATTCTTTGGCCTCGAGAACGTACGTCCCAGTCGCCCTCCTGCCCATCCAATCCTCCAGTCCTTCAATCTTCCAATCTTCCAATTTTCAAAGTGTTCTGAGCCTCGTTGAACTGACTTGTCGTTTAGTTTGGGAATACATGGTATGAAGTCTAATGCGCGCGCCACCTCCCTCGGCCCACCGTACTGACCTTCCGCAGCTACTGCAACTCTATCGTCCAGGCCCTGTTCTACTCAGATTCGTTTCGCGAGAACGTCATCCGGTACCCGCCCTATTCGCCTTCCGATACCCCCAATGGCACCCGCCCGAAAGTAAACGTCACCATTCGACCACCCCCTCCCCCAAACCCCGCCACCCAGCAACCCAAACAGAAGGGCCTCAGCACTTCCCAGGTGATCAAGCAGAGGCAGGCCATGAACCATCAGTTACCGGGCCAAGTCGGCATTCGACCCGAAGACAAGCCAGACACGCCCGAGTACAAGAAGAAGCAGGCTATGCTCAAGGGTCCCATTCTCGAACTTGCCCAAGAAAACTCGGCCGCCTACGGAATGGACGAGTCCACTTTCACGGGTCTCAAGGACATATTCCTGGCGCTCATGGAAAGCAACACTCACACTGGTGTTCTGAGCCCTCAGCGATTTCTCGAAATCTTTAAACGCGACAACGAAATGTTCCGGAACTCTATGCACCAGGATGCTCACGAGTTTTACGGCTTAGTGCTAAATGATGTCATCACCAACGTCGAAGCAACAGCCCGGAAAATGCAGCTGCAGCCGGAAGATGGCCTGAAGCAGTCGGTTGAAACCGCGCTGGGGGCGGCGGTTGTCAACCAGGCGGCGGGTATTCAATCCCCTGGAACTGGCTGGGTCCACGACATTTTCGAAGGTGTCTTGACTTCAGAAACCAAGTGTTTAACATGCGAGACGGCATCCCAGCGAGATGAAACATTCCTCGATCTCTCCATCGATCTGGAAGAACACTCCTCGGTCACGTCTTGCTTGCGAAAGTTCTCGGCCGAGGAAATGCTCTGCGAGCGAAACAAGTTCCACTGCGACCACTGTGGCGGCTTACAAGAAGCGGAAAAACGAATGAAGGTGAAGCGTCTTCCCAAGATTCTCACCCTACATTTGAAGCGATTCAAGTACACCGAGGACTACAGTCGGTTGCAGAAGCTGTTTCACCGGGTCGTCTACCCTTACCATCTGCGAATGTTCAACACGACCGATGACGCAGCAGACCCCGATCGCTTGTACGAGCTGTATGCCGTCGTAGTTCACATCGGTGGCAACGCCTATCACGGCCACTACGTTTCCATCATCAAGACCAAGGATCGGGGTTGGGTCTTGTTCGATGACGAAATGGTTGAGCCTGTAGACAAGCACTTTGTGCGCAACTTTTTCGGGGACAAGCCGGGAATGGCCACTGCATACGTTCTCTTTTACCAAGAAACCACGTTCGAGAAGGTCAGAGAGGAGCAAGAGAGGGAAGGAATGGAAGAGGTCAAGCTCGCCAACGAGGCTGCAAACCTAGCCCAGGAAAACGGCGATAGGTCAGAGCACGTGCCTCTGAAGCGACAGATGACACAGCCAATCTCCCCCATCCGGGATCAGGAACCGCTAGCAAGTCTAGCCCACGCCACTACAGCCCCCGTGGTGCCGTCAACTGCTCCAGTCGTGAACAACGAGCCTCCAGTTCCTCTAATGCCAGTGGCGACTTCGAACGGGCTGCGCAGGTCGGATACTACGAAAGAGGAAGCCAAATCCAAGGAGGAGAAGAAGCGCGAGAAGAAGCAACGGGAGGCCGCGGAGAAGGCGGAGAAGCAAGCCGAGAAAGAGAGGGAGAAAGAGAGGAAGAAGCAGACCGAGCTTGACGAGAAGAAACGACGGGACGAACAATCCAAGATGCTGCAGGCACGACGAACTGAGCAGGACGATCTGCAAAGAGTCCTCGAAGCCAGCAAGAAGTCGGCAGCAGAAGAAGAAGGCGCTCGCAAGAAGGAGAATGGCACGGCGCACTCGTCGAGTCTCCTGGACCGGTCTAAGCGTGGTAGCAAGTCAATGTCGAAGAGGAGCTTTGGCCTCTTCCACCACAAGGATAAACCTACCGCTCAGGTCATAGGCACGTCGCAGAACGGCGAGGTGCCGGACAAGCACGAGAAGCTCAAGGACCGGCTCAGCTTTGGTCTAGGCCGGAAAAAGAGCACCAACCTGCTTTCCTCATAGTACTTTTCTTCATCTGTGCATGGCATTTTGGAAGGGACACGGAGACTCTTTTTTTTCTCATTTCAGTCCTCGATTGTACGGATGACAGGACAAGCATTCTGCAAGCGTCCACCACGGCAAAAGGACCAAAAAAGAAGGACGGCAACACCCAGCATCAGACAGCGTTTTTCTTGGCACTTGCCCTTTTCCTCGGAATAATTTCGACAGACGTTATCAGTTTAGGAGTGGTCAGTGGTCTTGAAGCACGACTAGGAGTCGGGGCATAAAAGACGACTGTTGACTTTGAAGCATTGGTGGTGATGTGGGCAACTATGTGGTTGTGGAGTATGGAGTGTGGAGTGTGCAGCGTGGCGGCGGGGTTGAATTAATCATTCGGAGTGGTCCTCTTATTGAACGGCATCGAGTGCCAGCTGCGACGCTGCGATGACTGTATTATAGCGGAAGCCCTGGCCAACCATTTGCTTAACTGGCCGGTTGTAGAGAAGATGAAGAAAGATGAAGCCAAGATGTTCGGGCAGCGCTGGGTGCTCTGCGTATTACCCATTTCCATTTCCATTTCCATTTCCATTTCCATTCCCATTCGCATTCGCATTCGTGTCTCATCCCAAACAGACTCGAATAATGCTCTAACCGACCTGCCCCATTCCAAGTAGCAAAGACTCCTACGCCGCTAGCCATGAATCATTGATTTTACAACTCCACGGGATATCCACGCTCCAATGATGCTCCAATGATGCCTGGAAAGGTATTGCACCCATGTTCTGTCTGCTGCGCCCCCAAATACACTCTTAACCCAAGACAAGCTCGTAGGCGATAATGATCGTGTTAACAAATATCAAAGGGACTGTCATATTGCATGGGGTTAGTACTCGGGGACCAGAGTGTAAGCCACGAGGAGGAACAAAGGTGCGTACATCGCATAATGGTTCGAATGCTCGCGATGAGGTTTATGATCTTGGCCTTGACGCTCGCATCGGCACCGGAGCCGAAAGCCGGGTCATAGGAAGCGGGCGACAGGTTGACTAAGGAGAAGCGCCAGAGGCGTTAGGAACTAGATGCATCCAAGGAGGCGGGGGAGAATAGGGACGTACTGCGCGCGAGGAAGCGATCTTCAGATAGAACGGCCACGGCATTGACGAGGAGCTGCGAAAGGTGGTTATTAGCGAGGCCATGCGCACCGGCAGGAGAAAGCATCGTAGCAAGTTCGTACAACAGTAACTGGGAGAAGATACAAGTTAGCGACGATAGCCAAGGCAAGCGGGAGAGCCAAGACGCACTGTAGATGAAGCTGCCGAAGAAGAGCATGATGATCGACGGCGTCGGAGGAGATCACAACTCGCAGTGTTGAAGGAAAGAGGGGGCGGGTGTGACGAGAGCAATTCCTTGGGGCGAGGTGACGTGGAACTAAATCGGACTCGCGGGAGGCGGCGATGACATGTGGTAACTGTAGCTGGTCGAGGGAGCCTTGGTGGTTTCCCCGTGGTAGGTGCGCCGGCGGATCATTACGCCGATCCGATCCGTGGAGGGAAGCTTAGCCAGTACAGGTCTCCACAACTGCAACTTACACGTTCAACTTGAGCCCTTGATAGACTTCTCCTTAGATGTCGTTGTAGCTGATGCACGCCAGCTTGCCATGATTTTACTTGGTTACAGGTATTCGAAGTAATCCGTGAGAGCGATTTGAGGATTTGGTCCTCTTTCTTGCTGCCGCGGCGTCGTTACTTCAATTCTAGTTCATCGAAAGGGAAAACCCGCTTGCTCAACACCAAGCTTCATCAACACAAAGCTCCATCAACACCATGGCACCCAAGACGACATCCACAGGCAAGCTCACTCACCATCACACTTTTTCAATTTCTTGCAAACTTCCACTAACACGGATCATAAAAGACGTCTTCTTCACATCTCTCCTCTTCGCCGTGCCCCTGCTGCACCTGCTCGTCTCGCCCCACACCAAGGTCGAGGAGTCGTTCAACCTGCAGGCGGCGCACGACCTGCTCGTCTACGGCACGCCGACGGACGGTGACGTGGGCAAGCGTCTCGCCGGCACGTACGATCACTTCACCTTTCCCGGCGCCGTGCCGCGCACCTTTGTCGGCGCCGTGCTACTCGCCGGCTTCGGCCAGCCGGTCATCGGCCTCGTTGGCTTCCAGCATGCCCAGCTCGTCGTCAGGGGCCTGCTAGGTCTCTTCAACGCCGCCGCGCTGCTGACGATGCGCAACTCGCTGCGCGCAGCGTTTGGCAGAGGCGTGTCCAATTGGTGGGTTGCCCTGATGGTCGGCCAGTTTCATGTCAACTACTACCTCTCGCGGACGCTGCCCAACATGTATGCCTTTGGCTTGAGTAAGTGTCTTTTTGCTTCCTTTTGCACAACCAAGAGAATAATGTCAACAAAAGACATATGAAACTAACCAATGCTCTCAGCAACCCTTGCTTCTGCCTTTCTCTTGCCCCAGCTCCAACCCCGAAGATCCGTCGTCCGCCAGAAGCAGGCCATTGCTTTACTCATCTTGGCCGGCGTCATCTTCCGGTCCGAGATTGCCCTTCTACTCATCACCACTGCACTCTACTTACTCGTTAGTCAACGCACCTCGCTGCTCGGCCTCATCCCCGTCTCCCTGGGCTCCTTTGTCGCCGCCCTCGTCATCTCCGTGCCCATCGACTCGTACTTCTGGCAGCGACCGCTCTGGCCCGAGCTCGCCGGCTTTTACTTCAACGCCGTCCTGGGCTCCTCGTCCGACTGGGGCGTCTCGCCCTGGCACTACTACTTCTCCTCGGCCCTGCCACGTCTTCTCCTGAATCCGCTCGCGCTGCCGCTCATCCTCGTTGCGCTCTGGCAACCTGGCGCCCGCCGTGCCGCCTCCGCTCTAGTCGTTCCCAACATCCTTTACGTAGCCATCTACTCCATCCAGCCACATAAGGAGGCTCGCTTCATCTTCTACGTTGTCCCGTCTCTCACCGCCGCAGCCGCCCTCGGTGCCAACTTCATCTCCGCCCGCGCCTCCAAGGCGTTCGTCTACCAGGCTATTTCCCTCGTCCTCGCCCTCTCCGTTCTCGGTGCCTTTGCCGCCAGCGCCTCCATGCTGCTCTTGTCCTCCCTCAACTACCCAGGCGGTGATGCCCTCGCACAGCTCCAGGTCCTCGCCCGCGACGACCCCAGCCCAGTCATCCACGTCCACGCCGACGTTCTCACATGTATGACGGGCTTGACTCTCTTCGGCCAGAACCCCGGTGGTCACCCCATCGCCCTCGACCTCCCGCTGCCACCAAACCCGGACGCCCCCGTGTTTCTCTTCGACAAGACCGAATCTGGCCACCAACTAGAATACCCACGGTTCTGGGAGCGCTTTGACTACGTTCTGGCCGAGAACACCTCCAAGATCCTGGGACGCTGGGAGATTATCGGCACTGTCCAGGGCTTCGATGGCTTCGAACTTCTCAAACCAGGGAGTAGTCCTGCAGTCGAGCTTGAGGATACCAGCAGAGTTGTCGGCATTGGTGCTCAAGTCGCGGCTGTCCGTGACTTTGTCAAGAAGTACACAGGTGGCTGGTGGGCTGGTCCCCGAATGTCGCCACGAGTTCACATTCTCAGGCAGGATCGGTAGGTTGAGATCGTTGTATAGATGGTTAGTCAAATCCATGTATAATAGAGCCTCGGGCTAAAGTTCCCATACGCTCCCACGTTTACACTCCGAAGTAGCAAAATAGATACTGCTAGGAACTCCCATTTAGGTATATTCAAAATCTGATAAATTATGAGCATTGTCATTCGCACAACCCTTCATTCTGTCCAGATAACCTTCCTCATATCATCTCATTTCCGCCTTCCATTCCGCATCATCCTCTGCCTCGCGAAATGAGTGGCATTACAAGTCATTGAATGCAACTGTCAATGGCCAAATCCAACAGCTGTCTATGCATGGCAATGGCTTGCAAGTCTAGCTATAGCCAAACCATTTCAATGAATGCAAGAGTCGCCAGTTTCTGCTTGAAGTAAAGTGTGGGATGCCCAAATCGCTCTACTAAAGTGGAAGGTTGTGCGAAGAGCGCTACTCATGGATTATAGTATTCATTAGCTAGAGCTCTATGTGATTTAGACCCCTTTTATGTCTGAAGTCTTCAAAATCTTAGTATCAAGATGTCGAGTTCAGATGTCAAAGTAGGAGTGTACAGAGACTTTTGGCCCACAACTGTACTACAGCGCCGGGTTTGGCATTCTCTCACGAATTGGGGGGCGACATGTACTATCACTTGTTAACATTACTATAACCAACTTTTTTCTGTGCCCTCCCGCTTGCATACGCATGGAAAGCCGGTGCTAGCTATACTCGTCTTTAAAAGGCGTCCACATCCAATAACCCCGATCCCAAAAGCAACAACAAATACAAGGCGGAAGACCTCCAAGCCATCGCCCAAGTGATTCCTATAGCCCAACGCCACATCGGGTCACATACACGCTCCCATCCAGAAACGCAGTCAGTCCCAGAGAATTTCCAGATCCATCCATAACCGACCACAGACGGCCAGGCACAACATCCATGCAATGACTGGAAGCAATCAAACCCAGCATAAAACCAAAAAGTGAAACAAAAAGTCCCAGCAATGAACCTATGATGTCAACTCCTCAACCCCTTCTTTCTCTCGTTCCCTCTCTTCCCGGCAAGCGACTTGGCTAAAAGCCGTTCTGTTCGAAGTCCTTTACGCCCACGCAGGTCGTGTCGAGTAGGTGTAGAATTATATGATATATAAGCGTCGAGGTACGGCTGTGGTAAGGGGTCCAAAGCCAAACATTGGCAACGTCGAGGTGATGAGATAATGCCCTTCTCTCCTACCCCTATTCCGTCTCACTGCCTGTGGCTACCGAGTCGTCGTCGTCATCGTCTTCGTCTTGACCATCCTGATCTTCCTCGCTGTCGCTGGAGATGCTAGGCAATTTGCCATACTTCTTCTCGTACCGCTTCAGTTGATTTTGTTGGGTGAGGAAGTGGTTCAAGATATCGGTCATGGGCCCTCCAAGTTCTTCGAGCAAGTTGATAGTGCCCCCGCCGATAGCAAGGTGCCGCATGGCTAGGGTTGATATGCAAGTCTAATAGAGTTGTCAGCACTTTGCTCATAGTCACTAATTCAAAAGGGGGTTTAGGAAGCTTACCTCTATCCTGCTCACTTGATGCTCCATGAAATTCATCACGAACCGGTCGGTGATCTCGCCTCCACGCTGTTTCATCCTCTCTAGCAGTTCCGTCTCGGGTGGTTGAAGTCCATTGGGTGAGGCGCCTTCCAAACTGCTGCAGAGCATCTCTAACCGCAGGCTGATACGCCAGAGCGTCCAGATCATGTCAGGGTCAAACGAAAGCTCTCCTCCCGGGGCGAAAGAGGCAGGTTTGTCGACGCCATCCTCCCGTCTCTCATGTTGCTGATGGAAGTCGATGCGGCCAGCTAGAGCATGCGGATACAGTGAGTAGACAACCTCTGGGTTTTCCAGTCCCTTGAGTTTCTTCTCTCCCATCTCCTTGACTTCGAATCCTTGGGAAGTCAGGGACCTGAGGTCCTTTTGAATCGCAGTCGCAAACGACTCCTCCTCAAATGTGTCCTCGGATCCCGACGCGGTACGGTCCACGTCCTGGTAGTTCACTAGACATCGCTGTATCTCAGAAATAAAGTCGGTCGAAACGGTGATCTGTCCTCCATCCGCCACCGACGAGATTCGCGATGCCTTGTTGACCATGGGTCCAAAGTAGTCCATACGGCGGGTGACCGGGTCGGTCTCGCTGACGCAGTCTCCAAAATGGATGCCCATGCGCACCGACAATCCCTTGAAAATGAGGCTATTATCCTTATCATAGACGGGTTGACAGGAAACAGAGTTGAGCACTTCTGACGGCCAGCTCACGTCCAAAAGCGACATCTGCACAGCAAATGTCCAAAGCAGTGCGGATGTGGCAGTGGGGAAAGACACCATGAACGCATCGCCTTCAGTTTTGACCTCATATCCTCCAATACGACGCAGTTGTCGACGCATGACTTCATTGTGAAGTTTGATGGCGGATCGCATCGCGCTCGGGTACATCTCCCACAAGTTGGTTGAGTTTTTGATGTCTGTGAAAACGATCGAGACGTTGCCAGTGGGTGCTGTGATTTCGGCCTCGAGGCGATCGAGCGAGGAATCCAAAACACCACCCTTGCCCTTGCGACCCCTTCTTGTGGAGAGAACCTGGGCGGCGTCGGGAATGCCAGATGGGTACAGGGACATGCTAGTGCCACGCTGAAGCCGTGAACGCTCAACTCTCCGCTTCAAATCAGCGACACTGATCATCATGACCATAATCTTGCCGGAAGCGCCATATGAAATAGCAAGGTCACGAAGTTTCTGAGCTGCCCGCATGAGATCTTGGCGCTCAGCCCTAGCGACATCTGTCACCAAGCCCGGTGATAGATATTCCCAGAGTTCCCTGGTGGCGATCAAGATGATGTCATCTTGCTCCCGGAGAGTCATATTGCTCACGTACGGGGCCGCTTGTACTGCCGGCATCAGGTCAACATAACCAAACGCTCGAGAAACTTCGAGGAGATCGTTCAATCTGCCGTTTCGAGATACCCAGCCTCCGGCTTCGCGGATACGTGATCGTTCAGCTGGCTCAGCTGGGTCGTGTTTCCTGGTTAGGATCTTGTGGCTTCCATCGGTCTGGATAACCATCGCCTGAGCATCGCCCACATTTGCAACATAGAGTTCTGTACTCTGTAGGTAAACGACTGTGGCAACGCCACCTGAGTTGAGATCTTCTTTGGAAAGAATAACGGGTTGACCAGAGCCCCTATGCGTCTTCTGCGGACGCTCCTCTGAATGTTGAATAGCAATTGTGACAAGGTCCTTGTTCAGGGCCAGGAACGCTCGCCGCAGAGCGTCAACCGGCGTCTCATTTGAGCGTGTCTTGAGCGCCTTCAATTCGATTGCAAAGATGTGGCCAAAGTTTTCGTGGAGATACTTGGCAATCTTGGATCCTCCACTCGAAAGAGCCTGCCCATCGAACAGGCCCAGAAGCATTTCCGTCTCAGAGGAGTTGAACCTGGGTACGACGAGATCAACAGCCGACAAGTGCTCATGCTTTCCCAGAGTGTCTGCCATTCCGTAGGGAAGATGGCCCGCGAGCGAGCCTGAAGTACGAACACGTCGATCTTCGCTTTGGTCGGGAATGCTAGGTTGTGTCAGGGTGACATCCATCAATCCCAGCACCCGCAAGTTCAGCAAACGACTAAAGTCAGTGTACTCTTCTCGGTTCACAGCGCCAGGTCCGCTTGGCGCAGCTGTCTGCTTGATCTCCAGGCGCTTATTTCCAGAAAGGTTGAGGTATCTCAGGTTCGGATTCAGATTCCAATTCCAGTCGTATGGCACGTTTGAGATGTTGTACTTCAGAAAGTTGCTGCCACAATCCAATACTGCCAGGTTCTTCGCTCGAGAGATATCTGCCGGCAGGTTGGTGAACTTGTTGCCGTTGATATACAAAGCCTGGAGAAGACTGGACTCTTCCAAGTCATCAGCTGGCAGTGTTGTCAAGCCATTTCCTGATAGGTAGAGTTCAACCAACTGGGGCCAGCTCTTGATTGATCGCTGCGGCATGTCTCCAATCTCATCGTTGTATGACAAATTGAGAACGCGGAGCTCCGAAAGGAGCGTGATCTGATCAAAGACGTCGTCATCGAGACGGTTGTCGGCCAAGTAAAGACTCCGCAAAGACCCTGCGAAGGTATTCGTCATCCGTGATGAGATACCAGAATCCTTCCTTGTAGCTGAGGATGCTGTCGTCGATCTCGATACAACTGACGTTTTCCGGCCACCCTTCCCATAAACGGATACAACCGAGCTCTTTCGATCACTAAGAGGAGAAGGACCGACACTTAGGAGCGTCGAGTTTTGGCTCGGTCTTCGTTCATCGGAAAGCTCCTCCGTGCTCGCCGTGGCAGACAAGGTTCCTAGTGGCGCGGACCTACCGTTCAACACAGCGGGACGTTGAGACTCTTCTCCCGGTACCCGGGGTGCCCTCGATGCTGGCTTTGGAAAGTGCTCGAGAACGTTGGAAGAGGCGTTGAAGATTTCTAGCCTGTTGGCCCACCACAGTTCCATGGGCAACTTCGAGATGTTGTTTCCTCGGACATTGAGCACCCGCAGCTCTGTCAAACATCCGATTTGAGGGGGAAGTTCTCCCACAGAATTGTTTGCTATGCTGAAATGCTCCAACTTGCTCAGAGTTCCGATTTCCTGGGGAAGCGAGACGAAGTAGTTCTTATCCAATATCAGGTGTTCTAAGTTCATCATGTTGACAAAGGATGAGTCGATGCTGGCCAATTGCGCATTGGAAAGATTCAATGTCTTGAGTGTCGGCACAGGTTCCACAATTTCGAACTTGTTGAGAGGGTTTGAGTTCAACTTCAATTGACGGAGTGATTCAAATTGTCCCACAAAGGCAGAAACGCAGTTGTGATCGGCAGAAAGGATCTCCAACTTCGGCAGTTCGGAGATGATGTCAATCTTCGAAATACCGTTGTACTTGATGTCGAGTTCACGCAAACTAATGAGTTGCCCAAATGATGGCGGGACGCTGTGTGTGAGCCTGTTATTGGTGATCAATAGTCTTTCCAGGTTCTTCAAGTTACCAATCTCATTCGGTAGAGAGGCAATGCCATTGAAACTGAGGTCCAGGTCGACAAGGCTTTCCAAGTCGCACAAAAACGGAGGAAACTTGTCGAGGAAGTTTGAGGAGATGTTCAGAGTTCTCAGCGATTTGAAAGCTCCGAAGTCTAGTGGCAAGTGTTTCAATCGGTTATTCGCGAGGTTCAACTTCAAGAGTCCAAACAACGTATTAAGTTCAGCGTGCTCCAGTTGCTCTAAACGATTGTTGGCAACATCAAGGAATGTCAACTTGCCAGCTCTACTCAAGCTTGGCGGCAGTTTCCTTGCCTCGTTGTTGTTGAATTTGATGTCTCGAAGGTTTTTGCAAGATTGGACGAAATCGCGAGGAACGTCGAGGGAGAGGTTGCGGGAGAGGTTCAGGGAAATGATCTCCGGGGCTTTGGAGTAAAGGGAAATGGGTATAGTAATAAGATTACGCCCCGAAAGATCAACGTAGTTGAGCTTTTGAGCTCGAGCGAGACCCATATCGGTAGTCTTGGCATGGAAATCGCTCTCTCGTGCAGACAGGAACATGAAGCGACAGAGATAACTGTTGTCTTCTCGTCCAAGGTCCTCGATGCGATCCTTGTCCTCGTATCCGATCTGTTGTAGGAGCCGCTTCTGGATCAACAGAGGTCGCTCAGCAGGCATGAGAACACGAATAAGGTCGTGTTTCTTCATAATAATGTTGTAGTTCTCCAGCCCATCAACGACATACGTCTTCTTAATGACCTGGGAAATGACGTCGGTGACACTGGAGTCCAACTGCATCGAGTGAGTCGAAAATGTCCCGTCTGAGCGGAAGATTCGGATACAAAACGACGCCATCTTCTCCTCTGGTCTGGGTGGGCTACCAATCTCGTCAACGTCAGGGGCGCTGTAGGAATTGTCCTCGGTGTTCCGCCGTACAGCCCAGCTGTCTGGAGCATCCCAACGTCCCTTTGGGGCCACGGAAACGACGGAGTCCGCACGGTCAAGCTCCAGGTTGTTGACATAACTGACGTCTATAGGTACAAGCTGCGGCGGTTTCGATAAGATGCCCTCCATGTCGTTGAGGTTGGTGTCGAGATGATATACGTTGTTAGGGTCGTTTCGATCTGTCGGGTCAACCAAATCATCGCTAAAGTCTTGCGGTCGTAGGGATCGTCCCTTCTTCGAGAACGGAAACTTGTTGTTAAAAGTTGCGCCGCGCTGGTGACTTGGCCGCATGTCGTAGCTCTCGGTGTGGTCCAGTCCCAATGGTCCCGTGGGAGGGAACACCGAGGGTGACAACTCTGGGCGATGGAAGTCCGACTTTGAGGTCTTGGTCGCGAGAGATTTTGTCGATTGAGGCAGGTCGCGGAGTCGGGCGGAGTCGTCCTTATCTTTGTGGTGACGTCGGAGTCGGTTGAGGAGCCCACGCTTTCCATGATGGCCAGGCGACGTTTGCCCGTCAATCTGGCTCGACTTGGAGCCGAAGGAAGGGCCGGCACTTCGATTGCTCGGCGTCGGGCTCTGCCCTCGGGACCTTGTCGAATACATGGCTGCTGATGATCCGGCTCCCTTATCACGAGAGTATTGGGCCCCTATGGGTGTATCTTCCCTGCTGATGGATGGCCTCAGTGTCCGAGGGTCCTCATTGCTCTTGTTATGACGATGGTGATGGTGACCGTGGACGATGGAATGGCCGGATCGAGATGACGAGGATGTCTTGGGTGGAACTTGGGAGGTCCCGTCTGGTATGTAACGGTCTCGATCGGGTCCGGTTAAGATATCTCTAACGGGCGCTTCGCCATATCGCGCGATGTCCTACAGACGTGATGTTAGCGCGGTAGCTCTCCCATCACAGGGAGCAAATAGAGAGGCAAAAAGAGTAGAAGAAGGCGCAGGATCTGGTGCAGGAAGGATCGTGGCAGCAGTGGCAGCAGTGGCAGCGGGGCGGTGGAGATGTGAGGGAATGAAGCAGGGCAAGCATAACTGACTTGACGCACATTGTTGTCTTGGTACAAAAATGGAACGACTTCTGGTGCAGGGACTGGAGTTCTGGGCCTGGAGGATGACGGAGAACCGTCTCGAGTGTGATCGGTGGCATTGGAGTAGTTACGATCTCGCTGGGTGGGGCGGCTGTGACTGTAGGAGCGCTGACGCTGGTCCTTGCCCATAAACGAAGTGGGTAGGCTGCTCTCGGAGCTATCGCGACCAGGAAACTCTTCACCAAAGAAACCTTGGAGCTTCCGAAAGCCACCACGAGTCACGCTGGTTTTGGAGCCCTGACTACTAGCCGTGAGAATGCTAGCAGCGGACGGCCGTCGACCATCATTGAAATAGGCGGCATCGGGTGAGTCTTGGGACACAGGCACGGCACCGGAACGAGCGTTGATCGGGGGGTAACCAGGAGAGAGCTGGGAGGTGAGGGACAGGTTGTCGCTAGAGTCGTTGTAGAAACTGGTTGGCATGGTGGAGGAGGGCGTGGACAAGCCGTTGGGTGTCATCCACGGAGCTATTTGGGGATTAGGGCCGGCTGTTGGCGGATTGTGTTGGATCTGGGGCACACGGGAGGTCTCGAGTACGGCGAGATCGCGGCGATAGTTGGCGAGATCGCTCATGCGACGGTCCTGTTGAGCGACATTGGAGCCGCCTCGGGTAGGGAAGGAAGGGGTAGTCGGGGACACTTGACTGTCATCCTTTTGTGACCTAACATAGGGGGACTGGTTAGATGAAGGCGAAAGGGCAAGAAGGAGATTGCGGAGCACCGCAGAGGGTGGAGAGACGGCAGAGGTGGCGATGTGAGACATTGGAAACTCACCAGCTGCTCATCAGAATAGCATTGTCGTCGGCGCTGAGGCGGCCGGGAGCAAGAGCACGACGGCGGGGGTTGGAAGAGCTGGCCGGGGCTTTGGAGCTGGCGGCGGCGAAAGCTTGGGCGGGATTGGAACTGGGAACAGGAGGAGCAGGCTTCACGGTGATGGCAGAGTGGGCACTGTCGGTGCTGGAGCTCGTGATGGAGCTGATGCGTTTGCCGGCCTCATTCCTGGTCATGGTCGCCGGGGCGTGGGATGGCGTCGATGGCAGGACCCTAGGCCATAAGGCAGAGAGCGGGCTAGGTGAGCATTCGCGAACGGTCGGTCGGGAGACGGGTGAGTCGCGGGCGGGCAGGGCTTCACGTCATGTCTCGACGCAGATGCGGGCTCTCAGCGGGCGGGATGGATCGTTGGAGTCGCTGTCGATATCGCGGTTCGGTGGTCTGAGTCGGAGTCGTTGTCGCTGACGCTGTCGCAGATTTAGATGGGGCTGCTGGGCCTTGGCCTTGGGGGGCTTCGTTGATGGGAAATCGACGTTGGGGAAGACGGCGCTTGCTCTAGTTGGCTCGCGCAGCACGGCATGGGATTAATTGTTCGACAAGTGGTGATGCTGGCTTCTCGGGGCTTTTGGCGCTACGACGGGGCGACGACTGGGGTGGTGGGAGCGAGGTTGGCTACTGAGCGAGCTGGTTGGTTGGGTTGAGAGTTACTACCCAGATGGAAGGTTACTAAAGAGGGCCCAAGCCGGGTCAAGGCAACCTAGGGCTAGGACAATGAGATGCTGCCAGTGTTCGTTCAGTACCTTACCTAGGTACCATGAGTTAAGGTACTTTTCTATCCTGGTACTCCGTATTCTCACTCGAGTTCTGCTTCATCAGTCTGCCCCTTTAGGCCTCGTTCAATGTGGTCGAGCATCCCGTTTGAAGCATCCTGTCTGAAGCATATTGTGCTCAAGCGTCTGAAGCAGTGCCACGGGAGGCATGTACCGAGAGCAGCAAAGCTCAGCTCTATCCGTGCAAAGCGCAATGCTAGGGCCACCTGTGACCTGCACCCATCCGCCGGGCCACCTGCATTGACCGGGCCACCTTACCCACTCCCCTACCCACGGAGCCACCTCATATCGATCATCTTCCAGGGCTCCCGTTAGGCGGACAAGCGGCGTGAAAAATACTTGGCATGCTCTGCACCCAATTTACATTGAGGTGTGCCAATTATTTTTCACGCCGCTTGGCGGGGCTACACACCAGTAGCAGGCGCTCCACCAGGAGGGCCATGGGGGGGGCTTGAGGGGTTACGGAGGCCAACTGGAACACTCACCTGGGGCGCGGACTCACTAGGGGTTCGCTGGGTCTGGTCACTGAAAAGGAGGGCCGCTGGGGGGAGGCGCCAGGACAACTTCAAGCCTGGGGAAAGCAAGTGACTCCAGCGACAGGTACCGCCAGCCAGTGGGCTATTATGGGGCGTACGAAGTAGTGTGCCGCGGCGCTAACGGAGCCTAGCTCTGGTCCTCTGAACAGGGAGCAGGGAGCTACAAGGAGCCGGGAGAACCGTGTCTTATGTCTGACAGTCGACAATCCCGTCCAGATGTCAGGCGGGTAGCAGTTAAGCGGGCAGGGTTACTTGGCGACTAGGGGGAGGGAGTGGTGTCCATTGTGTAGGTAGACCGAGTAATAATACTCCGTGCTCCGTAGGTACAGGGACTTAAGGAGGCGCATCGCCCCTACATGCACGTCGCCTAGAGCGGCCGCTACAAATTCATCAACAGCTAACGATGCTGCTAACACACGCAGGCGGGTGTCTGAACCTGAACGAAGCACATTGGCGCAATTAGCCAGCTTGTGTAATTAGCAGGAGTCCGCTCGGCCAAGCACAGCTGCAGGGAACCAGCCCTACCAGCCTAGGGCGAGACCGACAGCCTTGAGGTGCAAGGTACTAACGTACAGCGGAGTATCCAGTGACAAGCCCGCCTTGCAGTAAGCCTGGCCCAGCCACAGCACCACCCGCATCACATCGCGACGGCCCAAGTTGCGACGGCTCAGCTGGGCGAAACCCCAGCTTCCGATGCCCAAGTCCTCAAGTCTCACCCAGGTCCTCTACATGGCCATGAATAGCTCGCAGCCGACGGAACGGTCGCGACCACCCATGTGGCAATCCCCCATCCATGTCTACCAGGTGGTCCGCAGGCCCTTTGCGCGCCTCTTGAGTCCTCGACCTCTTGTCCGCGTCCGAAGCGGACCACGCCCACCCAGCCGACTAGGCCTTTATCGGCCGCCAAAACGGGCCACCAAGCGGGCTCGGGAGAGATCTTGTTGCTTTTTCCTCGTTATCCCGTCCTCAATCAGTCCGACCAGCCAGCCCCATGACCTCTCTCTTGGTTTCGTCTTCTCACCACACGCGCGTCTTTGAATGTCGGGGAAAATCTTTCTTCTGTCGGCCTACAGTCCGGGCCGAGGCATCTGTCGTCATCCACATGTTGCCGGTATCACCACCACATTTCGCAGTGCGGTGCCAACCGTATTCATCTCCGTTGACTGACGATCGTGTAATTTTAAAAGTGAATAAGATGTCATCGAAAGTCAAATATGGCTGCTACCGCGAGGAGACACGGGACAAAGGAGCCCACACACAAACATCACAGCACATTTGTACTTGATCTCACTTGAACTCGTCAGCATTCAATCGGCCCGTAGCCGCAATCGTCGGGCCCGAAGCCCCGAGAACCCGCCGCCTTTCATCCCACATCCGCCCACTCCGATCATTGTGACATGCCTGGATATGAAAAGATCGCTGGACGCTGTTCAGGCCACGGAAATCGGGCCAAAAGAGGCGAGCAACGCCAAGAAAGGAGCCTACTACGTAATATCCTGCCTTCTTCACAGTTCGTGCGTGTCTGCACCCGTTCCGATGGGCATTCTTTGGCGGTGCATCTTTCATCTTCGCCTTCGCTTCTCCAAACTGCGCAGCGCTGCTCTCTGTCTAAATCCTACGCGCGTCATGTTCCAAAGGCGATCTGTGCGTCAGGCTTCAATCCCCAGACGGCACATGGCACACGGCGGGAGATACTTGCACGGATCCCATTGTGGTCTCGAGTGGGATCCCCAGTTTTGTGTTGAGCCAGGTTGGTTGCAGACAATGGTTGCCATTGAGAGTCTTCAATAGCAATGAGCACCACCCATCAACGCCAAGACCAAGCAAAAACGACGGGACTAGGCGGGATGAGAGATGACCAGCTTGTCCCAAAGGTAGAGCCGGCGGTGACATATTGATTGTTCTACCATTATTCTTTCGTAAAAGGCGCCTCTTGCCAACACGCCTCATCTTAGCGACGCTGTCGTGGATGTTACAGTTTCATCGTCCTGCAGAGAGTGGTCGATGGAGCGTTGCATTTTCAGGTCGCCGCTCCTTGTCTTACGCGGCAGTGAGACAAGTAAATCCTTGTCCAACTCATGGCAGACGAGACAAGGACAGCCTTGAACTGTCTGCTGTCGACCAGGATGTGCCGTCTTGGGCCTTGGGGCGATCAATTCGTATGCACGGCCAACGGCTTGCAGGTATTGAATTCAATCGGCATCAAACCACCATCCAGAATCGACAGATAAGGATTGCTCGACAAGAGAAGTGTCGACATCCGTCGACTTCCGCCGACTTCCGATATCTGGGTGGGGGAATACATTGCTGATCGCTGATCCCAACGAACTCGCAACTCCGACTACCCTACAGTTGGCTGAGAGAGGGGCAGCGTGAGCGAACACAGTAATAGAGCGGTTTACGAAATCTCCGGGAAATACTCCGTGACGCCCTATTAGTATCAGAGTTGCCGCTGAGAATCGTGTCACAGAGTCCCGCCCCTTTGAGCTATTTGTCAATGTTAATTGGGCCTGACTGCGTGTGTGAAACCGCCTCCACCAAAGAAACAAGTTAGGAACCGAACCCCACGAGCCCCGCCAATTCGACGTCATTCTCGCCAGCTCGTTGGTTGACGACAACTTGAGCCAGTCTCACTTGGTGCCTTTTGCCGGCCTGTCTAATATCCCTTTTTGTCGTTTTCGGATATATACGAGAAGTATGCATCAGAAAACGAACCGTAGCGAGTTGAGCTGACGACGATAGGAGGGAGAACACGGGACTAAGGCCAAGGAGTTACACCGTTCGTTGACCGTGAGTCCATGGCTTGCTGCCTCAGCTCCGGCGGGGTCTTTGCTTGTGTATCCATCCATTAACGTAACGCAAGATATCAACCTCAGGTGAAACAAACTATTGAACGTCTCATCCGCGAGCATCTACCGTGGCGGAGAGAATGAGTGTCCTAGCCCAGCAACACCGGGCCTGGTGGAAGGAGAGCTCGGTCTACCAGGTGTACCCAGCCTCATTTCAAGACTCCACCGGATCGGGAACGGGAGATTTGAAGGGCATCATCTCCCGTGTCGATTATCTCAAAAATCTTGGGGTTGATATCGTATGGCTATCGCCAATCTTCGATAGCCCGCAGATTGATATGGTATGTGCTACTCGTAGTCGCATCAACAGTGTATTATCGGGCCCATCAACGGAATCATTTCTGACAAGCATATTTCATCATACAGGGGTATGATATCAGTGATTATACGGAAATTTGGCCCCCTTACGGAAATGTCAATGACGTTGATGTCCTGAAGGACAAGCTCCACGATCGAGGAATGAAGTTGGTGCTGGATCTGGTCATCAACCACACCAGTGACGAGCACCAGTGGTTCAAGGAGTCCCGCAAATCCAAGGACAACCCGTACCGAGATTGGTACATCTGGAAGCCTGCCAAGTATGATGCAGACGGTAACCGACAACCCCCCAACAACTGGCAGGCTCACTTTCAAGGTTGCAACACTCCCCCGAGAGTGATCTAAACTGCGGAGATGGCTAACTCTTTTTACAGGGAGTGCCTGGGAATACGATGAGACGACTGACGAGTACTACCTACACCTGTTTTGCAAAGAACAGCCCGACCTCAACTGGGAGAACTCCTTGGTCCGCAAAAAGGCCCACGAGATAATGCGATTCTGGCTAGATCGCGGCGTCGATGGGTTCCGAATGGACGTCATCAACTTCATCAGCAAAGACCTGACGTTCCCGGACTCGAAACAGACCGTGCTACGCGGCAGCGAGTACTACGCTTGCGGACCCAGGCTCCACGAATACCTCAAGGAGATCGGTGACATCCTCAAGGAGTATGACGCCTTCAACGTTGGCGAGATGCCGTGCGTTCACGACGAGCGCGAGGTGATTGGCGCCGTTGGGGCCGACAGCGGGGAGCTGAGTATGATCTTCCACTTTGAGCTGTGAGACTGCCCGCCTATCTGCGTTTCTATCCCCAAATGCTAAGCTTTTCCCCAGGATGGACATCGATCATGGCTCCGAGGGCAAGTTCTCGCCGGGATCATGGCAGCTCTCCAAACTCAAGACGACGGTCAACAAGTGGCAGAGGTTCATGATCGACAATAACGGCTGGAACGCCTTGTATCTGGAGAACCACGACCAGCCACGATCAGTCAGCCGTTTCATCCATGATGACACCCAGAATCGGACCGCAGCTGCCAAGTTGCTCTCGATCTTCCTCGGCTTCCAGTCCGGCACTCCGTTCATCTACCAGGGACAAGAGATTGGAATGACCAACGTGCCCGTGGACTGGGGCATGGAGGAGTACAAGGACATTGACTGCCTCAACCACTGGGAGTAAGTTCAAGGAAACCCCTTCACACACACGATGTACGTCATGGACTAACTAGGCCGCCCACCAGACTCTTCAAGGACACAGCCGATACCTCCACCATCGAAACACTCAAACAAGAGTACCAGCTCAAGTCTCGCGACAACGCTCGCACGCCAATGCAGTGGGACGCCACCCAGGATGCAGGTTTTACCACCGGCGGCAAGCCCTGGATGCGCGTCAACGACAACTATCGGGAGATTAACGCAGCCTCGCAGACTGACGACCCGGACTCCGTCTACCGCTGCTGGCGCACCGTCCTCGATGCCCGCAAGGCCCACAAGGAGATTTTTGTGTACGGCGACTTCCAGCTCGTCGACGAGGCCCATGGCAAGGTCTTTGCCTATCGCAGGACGGCCGAGAACGGCGACGCTGCGCTCATCGTTTGCAACTTCGCCGCTGAGCCCGTCGACTGGACGCTGCCCGCCAAGGCTCGGGATATCTTGGTTAGTCCCGCGAGCAGGACGTTGGAGGACTTGAACGCCGAGTTGGTTCGGCTTGCCCCTTGCGAGTCACTGGCGGTGCTTCTGTAGAACGACCTCAGCAGGGGGTGGCAGAGAAACAAAACACAGCACTCCATAAAGCATCAACTTACTCAATGTCTTAAGAAGTCAGTAGTAATTGAGTTATTTTGATGAATACATTAAGAAATTTTCATGGTCTACTCTAGTTCACTTTATGGTTTCTTTTTTATTGACTTATTCTCTAACTTAGGTATTAACAACGTAGCTCTTCAGAGTTCCTCGCTCTGCAATAAGCGTCATTGGCGTGTGCAGTGTCGCTTTCCGTCAAAGGGCAGAACAGGGCCTAGAATCAAGTGATGGAACAACGGAATAATGAAGGAGTGAAAGCTGGTTCGCCTTTCGGAGAGGCTGGATGTGATGGTTGTGAAGAGAGAAAGAAAAGGATTAAAAGCTCAAGCCGGCGGGGAATTTGTACCCAGGTAGTTTGCACAATGCGTGATTCACTGCATTGTCAAACGCGCCCCCAGTGAATCTGATTATTGATTCCCATCTAGGGAAGCAGCATAGGAAACCTGAGTTCAGTCCACAGATTCTTGCCTCTGCACTGTATCCTCCCCCAGTATAGCTGTTTCCATATGTGGTACCACAAACAAGCTGAATGAAATGCATTTAAACAACCATCTTGCTCTCGTTGATAGCTAGCGCTACACATCGTTTCTATTTGGGTCCATCCTTGCTATGGGACCAAGCAACAACAACTTCATTGCTACACCCGCTGATCATCCAATGACGACTCTACTCCGCTCTGGACAGTCGTCAAATATCCTCATGTATCATTTCACCCAGTGTCTTGCTCTCTTCCATGATAACCCTAGCCTCCTCCGTCGTCACATCCATGTCCTCCTGGATCATGCGTACAGCCAGCTCAGCCACGAGCACGCATTCAATAAAGGATGCCGACCCGCGACCAGCAATCACGCGGTCGCTTACGGCCATTTCCTTGAGTAGATCGCCAAACTCGCCGACAAGGTAGTCACACATGAGGTTGAAGCCTCGCGGGCCGTAGTATCCAGGGTTTAGGTTGTCTTCCCTTTTGAGACTCCGGGCCTTGCCGGTCTCGATCTTGTCGGCGAGGATAGAGCGAAAGTGTGACGGCTCGCCTCTGACCACTTTGAGGAGGAATTTGCGATGGACCTCGAATCGACTTTGGAGATCAGACCATACGATTTCGGCTGGATAATGTCGTTCGCGCCACGTGTCCAGGGCCGTCTGTTTCTTGTGCGTTTGACAAAACTTGGTTTGCATCCTCACGTTCAGCCGTTTCCCGTTGGCGAATTCCTTGAGCAGGGCATCCGGGACAGTGTCACCGCACCAGGGACACTTCGCCTCTGTTCCATCGAGGTCACCTTCACTGGCATTTGAAGCCTCGGTGGCCGACTTGAGATTGGCAAGTCCTTCCGAGTCTGAAAGGTCCGAAAGATCCGACAGTGAGGACAGGGGGTCCATTGGAATGCCCTCGTCGCCTTCTCTGCTCTCTTGGCTGAAATCAGGGATTTCCGCGGGTATCGTGAACTTTGCACGCTGCTTTACCACAGGGGGCTTTAGTGCTTTCCAAACACCGCGTTTCTTCTGGTTGGAGCTTTGCACCACCATTGTCCGTCTAACAGTCTTTTGAATGGGCTCACCAAGTGTGTTATCTGAGTTATCGTCCCTGTCTTGCGACTGCTTGATGAACCGGGCGCTTGGGGCTTTGGCTGGTGACGACAAGATGGGATCTGAGGGGGCCTGCAGTTTGGCTGGCTTCTTTGGGCTGTCAAGAGAGTCCAGAGAGCCTGGCTCTTTAATCCGGGCTATTCTCTAGTTAGCGAGAGTGATGGGGATGAGGGGGTGAAAGGAAGATACCTTTTTCTTTTTTGGGCCGTGGTTCTTGTGAGCTGCCATACTTCTTCCCATAGGTCGCCTTGGCAGCCCTTCTCTTGATGAAGCCTTTTTCATCTGTGAGATGATCCGCTGAACTTGATATTGATTTGGACTGGCTTGACTTGGTTGACTTGGTTGAAGCTGGGGGATCTCCATCACCGTCTTCCAGCTTGCGTCGCTTGGACTTTGGTGATGGTAGGTCTTGAGAGCTTTCTGCGGCCGAGCCTTTTGATTGAGAAGAGCTCACATTTCTTGACACTCGTTTTTGAGACTTGCCGGCATCTGGTGCTTTGAATGTGGTGCGCTTGATAGTAGCCTTAGAGTTGGACTCAGACTCAGAATCCGATGATCTTGCGAGTGAGCTGATGTAGTGCCTGTGCCCAGTTCCCTTGGCGGGCCTAGATTCCGGATCGTCCTCATCGTCGCTCGACACCGGCGCAGCATCGAAGGCGACTGGCTTTATGAGTTTCTTGGGGGGCTGCACTGGCTTGCCACCTATGGTTTTGAGGAGTCGCGGGGGGTTCTGCTTGATACTCAAGCCTGATCTTCCAGACGCCATTTCTATCTCAGCCTCGCCGTCAGAGTTTCTTGGGCTGATGAGACTGCGGCTGCTTGCATTCGCAGGTCCGTAAGGGGGCTGCAGAATTGGAAGCCGGGCCGTGAGCACTGGGCACTGTGATTGTCGATTGATAGTGTGGCTCTGGCTCCTCGGAATCAAGCAAAAAGGGACAGTTTCAGTGGCTGGAGCAAGGCGAGGAGGCGGGGATGTAGGATCAGCAAGGGTAGCCGCTCACCCGCCGGGTCCTGGAGAAGTTCTTGCCGTATCAACCAGCTTCTGTTTCGTTGGCTCTCTTTGCGTTGACACAGCAGATGCACCAGTTGTTTCCTGACGCGTTGTCAGACGCGCCCAGGAAGGATAGCCGAGTGCACGGGTTGATAATGCATTACAGGTGGGAGAGTGGAAGGGTGGAGTTCCCCGCTGCTTTGAGCGCCCTTCGTTGTGGGATGCATCTGCCTTGGCGCTCAAAGGCCACTGAAAGCCATCGGAAGCTACTGAAAACGAGTGCAAACCACTGAAAGCCCCTATAGGCCACTGAGAAAGCCCCTGGAAACCGGCCCGAACAACTCCCCACCGTGTTTGCGATGACCTCCCGCCCATTGTTCCACATCCATCGTTGCTCCTGTACTTCACATCCGCTTGCTATTGTGTTTCGTTTTCTCCCGCCTACCGCTTGGGTGGACTGATTCAACGTTCTCTTGGTCAATACCATTGCGCAGGCTCGCTTATCACCCATTCCATACAATGACTCTCAACCGAAAATACGCGGCCCTGCCCGACCTGGTGAGCTCCATTGCATGGATGTGGTGTTTGCTTCTCCTGACCGTCTATCAAGGATTCTGCTCCAGACATCTATGAAACCCCTGATCTCACAGATGATAACTCCACAGTTCCTGTGAGCCCACCGATCCTGTTCGCACGCGGGCACCTTCTCACAGAAGCTCCAGACAATCGCAGCGCGTACCCAATCCGATGACGAATTCTACGATATCGAGGACGACAGCGCTGGCATCTCGCGATCGCGCCTACGAATAGATGAAGCTCGCTCCCGCTTCTTGCCAGCCAACGTAGACGCAAGTGGGGTGGATTTCTCGGACCGAGTCGATGGAAAGCGCAAATCGTACAAGGCGTCTAGCCGTAGACAGCGCATCTTGCAGGATGGGACCCAAGAGCTGGGTGACCTCTCCGACGACGACGATGAAGAGAGCCTGGAACGACGGATAGCCCGTCTCCAGCGTGAGGTTGCTCTGGCCAAGGATGAATATGCGAAGCGAAAGGCTACGACTTCGGCGAAGGATGATGACGATTCTGATACAAACGACGAGAGATTGGTTGCCCTTAGCCAGGTCCTCGATGACATCTCCAAGCCTACCAGTGGACGGATCGCGCCCCACGTGTTGAAGGCACGACCAGAATCGAACCAGGAGGAGACCTCGGACATGCCGTCGGGGCATAACGCTACGTACACCGTCACTTATGCGCCTACATTCGAACAAAGCCATGCTCTAGCCAAGGCTGCCGACTTTGACCGCCGACTTCTGATGTTGGAAAAGGGGCTTGGGATCAGCTCTTCATTGATGCCAGAAGCTGACTCTAATGGCCTCCCTCGAGCAATTCTCCCGACCATCGATTCGATGAACAAGCAGATATCAGCTCTCGCCCAGGCATCCACGGCTAATTTGGATGCTATTAGTCGACGAGTGAGGACTTTGGCCTCTGAGCAAGAGAAGCTGAGCGACGCCCGGGAGAAGGCCAAGTCTTTGCGAGAGGAACTCGGCCGCCATGCTCCTTCGACTCCGCCAGAAGAGTCTGAGCAAGAAGCCAAAATCAATGCACTCTACGGGATTCTACCCACGATCGAGAGCCTCACGCCTATCCTCCCCCCTTTGCTAGATCGATTACGGTCACTGAGAGCAATCCACGCGGATGCTGCCACAGCTGGCGAGACGCTGAGCCGAATTGAGACGCAGCAAGCGGATATGACGAATGAGATCAAGCAGTGGAACGAGGGTCTCGAGAAGATCGAGGCGGCCATGAATGAGAGCAGTGACTCTGTTGAGCGCAACAAAACGGTCATGGAGGGTTGGATGAAGGATCTTGAGGAGCGAATTGCGGATTTATAACAACGAAGCATTGCACAGATACCCCATTGAGAGCTACCATGACATCACCACGAAGCCTGCATGATTAAAAATGATTCCAATTGCTCACTTTTTAAACACATCGTGAGCTTGCAAGAGGACATTGTTTCTAACACGAGCCGAAGGCAGGAATGCAACGCCACTGTGGCTGACGTGTATCGTTGGGAGTTAGGTATTGCGGGTCCGGAATAATACTTCCCCCGCTCCTCCGCCAGCAACATGGAACTTCGGCTGCTGTGGTGGGGTAAGGGCTTTGGCACACGAAAACCCTGACAAGCTCACCAAAAAGTTCAGTCCCAATCAAGCCTCACTCTCCAGCTCAAGTACGTGACTACCGTCATCCACATCTTCTCACAGTACGGCGACACCCCCTCGAATTCCAACACGATCACTCCCAGCTCACAAACTCTAGGACGCAAAAATGGATTCCTCCAAGACCCCCGTCAAGCTCGTCAAGGTTACCCGAGTCCTCGGCCGAACCGGTGCGTCCCCACGATAGTTCGACTTCGAATAGCGAAATGCGAAAAGAATTCCCCCCCAACGAAAGGACTATTGAACCTGACCGCTTGCTGTTTAGGTTCTCGTGGTGGTGTCACCCAGGTGCGCGTCGAGTTCATGGACGACCAGACCCGATCCATTATCCGAAACGTCAAGGGCCCAGGTACGATATACACCGATTCCCCCCCTTTCGACGGAGAGACGACGACACAAGGGATTGTGAGCGAGTATGCGTAGGCGCTGACTGTCATCATCTAGTTCGTGAGGACGACATTCTCTGCCTGCTCGAGTCCGAGCGCGAGGCCCGAAGACTGCGATAAACGTTGCGATCGAGGAGTAAATGGGGGCTTGGACAGTGGACGACGGGATGGTCTTTGCATGCTGAGGCGGGCGCGCCTTGTATTGGGACATTGCCTGGGGCTGCATCACCCGCACCTCAGTTTCATTTGTTAGAGGAGTCACGGGTCTGGCATTGCGAATCCAGAACAAATTCTTCTGCAGCATGGAGAAATCCGACTCACGAAAAAGTGACTTTTTTTTTAACTTCAGGCCTCGCCCGAGTTTTATTCAAGCCCCTGGACCAGAATCGATACAGCTTTCCGATCACGGCTCACACAGCGAACGCCTTGTCTTCTCCCGTCTGCACCTGCGAGATACTGTGAATCGGTTCCCCTGGAAGTCCAGGCCTGTCAATGAGATCCACCGGTCACGTGAAATCGAATCTCTTCAAATTTGGCGAGGGAGAATAATCCAACTCAGTTTTCTCCTTCCTCACCAACTAACGAACACGCAGGCCTCTTCCAGCAACGATAACCTTTTGGTAAGTCACATCGCCTCGCTGCCTTCACAACCCATTTGGAATGATGCTTTTTAGCATGTATTACCTGAAACATACATTGATGTACCTTTTATCACCAAGATCTCTGATCCAAATATTCACAATCCTCTTCATTTCTGATTTGCCTCGAGGAACAACGCAGCTAACAAGTTGAAAGTACTTTTTAGACGGTTCACCACCGCCATGGTGTCGACACTTAAGCTTCCGGCAGGTCATTTCAACGTCCTCTACTTCGCCAGCGCCGGTTCCTACACCGGCAAAGAACAGGAAGCTCTCCCGGCGCCGCTGTCCCTCCGGAATCTCTTTGCTGAGCTTGAGTCGCGGTACCCTGGCATCAAAGCTAAGGTGCTCGACTCTTGTCTCGTCACCGTCAACCTTGACTATGTAGACGTACCGAGCGACGATGGTGCCGACGACACCGTGCTCCGGGAAGCGGACGAGGTGGCAATTATTCCACCCGTCAGCTCTGGGTAAAGATTGATGGTGGACGTGTCAATGCCTCAACTATTACCGACTCGATTGCGTCCGTCGTGTCATGCCAAAATATCCGATCGCCTGTAGCCGCAACGGGCTTTGATCCCGCGTAGATGTCATTCTCATGATCCTCCACCGTTTGCTTGACTAGCCCCATGGCCTCCCAAGAGCGGCTCCTCTTCTCCACGTCTGCGCCTCAGGACGGACCACCAGCGACGTCTAAGGGCTCGCCACCACCCCGGGTGTTCCTTGTTGTAGCGGCGGAGTCGATGGATGCCAAACACCAAGCCAAACAGTAGTCCCACGAGGGCAAGGGTAGACGCAATCGTCACGATAGTCGTCAGAGTGGTTATCGTCGAAACATGGCATCCAAGCGGCCTCGTGCGGATCTCCCACTTCTCGCTCCAGTGCGGGCATATCTTGTCATCATAAGCTGGCGCTAGCGCCGGGATGGAGTAAGAATTGGGAACACATGACGAAGTCTGCAACGTAGTATGTTGTGAATATCATGATCACTTCCATACGACAGCATGCGAGGGGGCAGCCGGATACATACATACGGACACCAGCTACATTGCGCAGTGTTGAGACAACCGTCGCAATTCTGATGCGACCAGCATCGCTGGAGATGCTCACGTTGGTCCTCGTCAACGGCGAAGTTGGCGCGGTAAGCCGCAATATCGACGACGGAGAACTCGTAGGGGTCCATAACCACCCGCAATGTCCCTCTCAATGCCGTGGCGGTTGATTCGTTGTTCAAAGCAAGGCGATAACAATTGTTGATGTTGATGGCGTCGTCATCACGCATGTGTGAGAGAGACAGGCGTTGGTGATGGGCTGTGCAGAGAAATGTGATACCAGACCACGCAACTTACCCCACCTTCACATTCCCTGCAGGGCCGGCATTGCGACATCCGTCACGCTTTAGGCCAGAGAAATACCACATGCTAAGTGCACATTTAAAAACCGACCTTCAGCATCTCTCCAAAATTGACCCTTGGATTCATACAAATACAACATCAGGAATCTGGAGACATGCGCCGTCTATTTTTAGTAATATATCATGTTCATAGAACAGAGGGTTGAGTAGAAGCTCCGAGTAATAAGACGTGCTAACAACCTAACTCGGTGGCCAACGCCCTCAATCAAATAAGAGTGGTCAATAAAACGGCATTGTCGCCTTTTGCAGCTCCCGAGACCGTCGGACCCTCCGCTTCACCTCTCTCATGTTAGCCCTCCTGCTCGCCCGCCTTTGTTTGGCATCCGCCACTAGCTTGTCTCCCATATTCTCAAATGGCATCAAGCTAACGAGGAGCTTTCTGATCCGTAAACCCGTCTCCTGACGGATCAGGGCATCGACCCGTTCATCGCACGCTGCAGAAGCAGCAACATGCAGGCCCTTCAAGACATCACGATCCATGACCTCAGAATCGCAGTCCTCCCAGTTGGCGGATTGAAGACTTCCCTTTATTGAGGATATTCTCTGAGGGATGTCGACTTGCGTAGCGATTCGACTCGTGTCTGCTCGGTCACCAGGGGTGACGTGTTGAGGGGATGCCGGGGGTTCAGGCTGGTAGTAATTTTTTCCCTGAGATGACGTGGTTACTTCCGCGACTCCTCCGTCCTGTGGTGGCATTTTTGTTGTTGATTCAGCCACCAGTTTCACTCCAGAGAAGCTGTTGATATCCTGTTTCGGGGTCGACGGTAGATCTGGCAGAGGCTTCAAGTATGGCTTCACTTTCTGTAAGTCTTTAGTCGTATCGTAGGCAGGTGCACTTTGGTAGCGTCTAGGGGAATGGTGAGCTGGCTTTTGGCGGTTCAAGCTCTCCATGTGAGGTATACGAGATGTCGCAATCGGCGTGCTAGTTAGCCTGACGGGCCGAGTTCGTCGCCTTTGAAGGTTGTGTCTCTCAGCTGACCGGTTCCCTCGGGGTGATACAGCCTCAGTACCCTGCTGAGGCAAGGCCATCGACTGTCGACGAAGGCCTGTCGCTGTGATTGACTGCCCTGGCCCGGACACTGCTGGGCTGGGACACTCTTTCTTTGAACCGGCTTGAAGACCTCGGGCAGCTGGATGACTGGTCTCCGTACGAGGACCGTGTCGGTGATTATTTGGATAAGCGATATGTGGAATTGGTAGATGTTCCCACCCTGGAACACGGGCTTTAGCAGGAAGTTTGGGTATCTTCGATACTATGTTACTTGCGACGTGTTGCTCTCCTGCATGAACTTGGTATTGTGACTTCTGCAGAAGCTGAAGGCATCCCGAGTCCGTTGAATCATGATGACTGGGGATACAAGGAAGGCATCTTGGTTTGGCTGGTTTGTTGGTGAAGGGTTTCTGGTGCCTGCGAGGTTTCGCCTTCTCCATCATCGCATGTCTCCATTCGTCAGCGTTGGTTGGCGTAAGAAACGAAATCTCCGTATTTGAACTAGGACAGCAGCCATCATTCCCATCTACCTGGCTCAAGTGAGCCTCCTTGATGGAGAACTTGGGCAGTGGTGGCCGAGCGGTTGGGACCACGTTGGGCTTGGTACGATGATGGTGAGTCCTTGCTTGATCCTTGGACGTCACAGCAAGACCGGCAGCCTTAAATTCCGACCGAAACGGAACAAGGGCAGATATTGTGCGGAGGGTGGCACCGGACTTTGTTGGTGTTGGTGTAAACACAGGTAATTTGCCTCGAGCTCCAGATCGTTCGGTGTATCTCTGGAGTTCCCGTGTAAAACGATCCAAAGCTTCTCGCTGGCTTGAAGTCCGAGAAGGGTTACGATATGATTCAGGAGACTGTTCTTCTGAATCCTTCAGGGGATGTTGATGCGATCTTGGCTCGCTTGAAACGGACAGCATTTGAAGCTGCTGCACAACATTCCTCGTGATGGCTTCAACAAGCAGGCTGTCCACCCCAAATCGCCCGAGGGTGTTTGTGAACCTGCTCGGATTACCGCATATCGGTTCAGTAGAAGAAGGCCGCAAGGGTTTTTGGTTAGAACCTGTTTCGCAAGGAATATACATCCGCGGTAGATCTAGGGGTTGCTTCGGGGTGTTTGTCAAGGTTGTTCCATTTTGTCCGTCAAATACAGCTATGTGACTTATTCCATCGCAGTTGCCAGACCCAGGTCTTGCCAGCGATTCGGGGTTTTGAGGAGAAACATCAAAGGGGCTCGCGTTGGTCGCAGATGTAGAGTAATTAGAATGCTCGTTTTTGCCTTCGTCGAGATCCGAGATTGCCCTGCTGGGGTCAAGGCGGTCCTCCAAATAGCCAGTCTGGGTTGCCGCCTCCCTTTGAATGCTACAAGTGCGATTGATGTTACCCGGAGAGATGGGGTCGAGGGTCGTGGGGTTAGAGGGCAATCGCCTCGAGCCTACTTCGCTGTGGGCTCTGATCCTCAAGTATCTTGCACGAGCAGGACGTCGGGATAATACAACCACGCGCGATCTCGGCCTGAGCCTTTCGAAAGAAGGAATTCGAGGAGCCGCCTTGGCAATGGGTTGAGGAAAACCAGGGCGTAGGTTGGGGATAGATGCTGGAGCGGTCATCTTGGTGGTAGCAAGGTAAGTTCGAAAGAGAATTATTCAAGGAGTGCGAGAGATGTAGCATAGAAGGAGGTGATGTATGGGGTTAAGGGCCATGAACAAGATGGCTTTGGAAGAGGCTGAGGCGATGGTTTGACTTTGAGGAGTGAGGTGGATGGGGTGGATGGCAATTCAAGAAGGACCGACCAAGTGCAGGGTTGACGAAGGTCGACTTTGGCGACTGCGTCCATGGCTCCTGCTGAGCCAGTTGCTGGAGGCAGGTTTCATTACGGGGTGATATCTTTGATGCCGGGGGACGAATAGACGTCTAGCTGTCGACGACCCTTGCGCAAGAGGAACTCGATGGCGGCAAAGTCGCGCTTGTCGATGCTCAGATTGCGAATAAATTCCGACCTATGGGCTGCCTTAGCCGCAATACGTAGAAGATAATGTGATTGCAAGATAGTAAAACATGGAAGACGCGGCCTACCTCGCAAAGTTCTCAAAGTGCGGTCTGCTGGCCTAGGTGGCGACGTGTCAATGACGAAGTTATCGAGGCGAGTTGCCGTCACCTACCTGCGGTTTCTTGCGGCTCTCACGGAGACAGTGGCGGTAGAGAGCCAAGACTTCCTTCTGCAAGCCCGAGAGACGCATTTTTGCTGCTGGATGGGTACAATACAAGGGGTCGGTGAATTTGTGGTATTAAGTCAAGGTGCAGTCGTAGCAACTCTATCTTGGTATCTAAGGTGTCATAAAAATGGGATTTTCTGGTGTTGTGAGCACAGTGGAGCTCGGCCCTTCGGCCTCCAGAGCTTGACCGAGGATGGGCAATCCAACCATCGTCAACTGGCCCGAGAGATGAAGATGCTTGGTGATGATTTTCCTACCGCCTCTCTTCTATGAGGAATAGATTTTACAGATTGGATGGCCTAAAAGTATTTGATCCTCGCGAGATGGTGGGGTGCCTGGAGGCTGAGATGTTCGTAAGGTTGATCGGCTGTCGAGGGGCTGTCTCCCGCTACCTCAGGTGGTGTGGCACTGTCTTTGGGGCTGTGACAGAGGCCTAAGCTTCAGGGCTTGTTAGAGGTACTCGAGTTTTCCGGGGGAAGGAAAACACCACACACCAACTGTACCTCTTTAACCAAACCCAACCCATTCACTCCTTAAGCAAGTAGATAACTAAATTACAGGATAAAGCTTGCTTACATGAGGCGAGAATTCTACTCAATCAGCCCCTAATATTCGTAATATATATCCTAAAATTACATAAAGAAAGAAAGAGGGTAAGTTGATATAGTTGTGGTGTTTTTCTTCCCCTTGCGGTCAGGGCGAGAGTGATCTTGTCTCAGATGCCGTCATCCCATCGTGGACACCAGTAGGTAGAAATGCGCGTGGGAACACACGGGGATAACAAACTGACTCTGCTTAACATAACTATTAATACATCCAGGCGACCTTTATCATCGATGCAACATGGAACTCGTCGATGGCATGTGTTCGCCAGCATCAGTATGCATCTTCAGTGGGGGTGCTCGCAGCCCCACCGACCAAACGCCCGACTTAGCGCGGCGCAGATCCCTGCCTGTAGGCTTCCTGGGGCAACAAATTAGAAGAAATGGCCCGTATTTCGTTACTGCTAGGCGCTGGAACTGCTGTGGAAGGTCTTTAGCGATGCCGGGTGGGTTGACTTGACCTGGTACACCAGGCAAACCCCAGCTTGCAGAGCGGAAACAACAACACCAAGATCGCCAATGTGGGATGCCTGAGCTTCAGGGGAGAAGGATTCAATGTTTCTGTGTCTAGCTCTTCGTTGATTAATACTGCATCCAGAACACCTTGTCGAATCATTCCCGATGGCTCGCACTGCTGTCCCCTTACTCGGCTACTCGGGTAATAGCCTACGCAAGTCCCATCTCCATCTCCCCATCCTATCCGTCCTTGGTGTTGTGCGCTAAACAAGACGGCCTAAACAAGCTGAGCCCCCCTTGCTGGAACTGGAGCTGGAGCTGGCAACCCAAGCAGATCCAGGCAAATGCGGGCGTGACACGACGTCGCTCACCTCATTGGCTCCGCGTCTCCGGCAGCTCGAAGCATTTCCCCCATTCCAAGGCTTCCTGCGTCCCCTACCTGAACCAGCGATGCCACCGCCAATGCTCCACCCCCCTTCGCTGTTTATCACTGCACACTTGTAGGACTGCCATGCCCCGGGAGGCTGATTTCGGGCTTGCCAGGCAGCCTGGCGGCTCTGACAAGTTGAAACTGGAGCCCTGCGCTATTTGGCCAGCACTTCAAGCCATGAGTACTCGGTCCATGTGATGTGCTGCGCTTCATTCTGACGGTCTAGCAGTACCTGGCTGAACCTGTCTGCTTCCAGCTTGTGGCGATACTTGCCTTGCCGCAGGTACGTCCCGCAGATAACCAACGCATGTAAGCCCTTTTGTCACCGAGACGAACCACTTTTGGCCTTGTTCTTGTCCCTCCTTTATAGCTTCCCATCACTACTCGAAGCACTCGCTTCATCTCAGCCCATCTATTTGCCTGTTCTTCTGCTCTTTCCCCTCTCAAATTTGGTGTCTTCGCCTGACTCGCAACCTTCATCACACCCTCGTATGCTTTGGCAACCTCACTCGGGCGCCTCTGCGTTCTCTTTGTAACCCTCGCTCTCTCCCTCCATCTCCTCAGCTCCAGCCCATCATCAATATGGCCGAAGTCACGTCTTTCAAAGTAAAAGGCAAGCAGAAGCTGATGCCGGGCTCATTTGGCCCAGAGGACTACATCGAGTTCTATGATAACCCTTTTGACAACCTCGAGAGCGTCCAGGCCGCTTTCCGAGCTCGAGAGTCCCGGGTCCCCTGGTCTGCTAATAACCTCTCCGGCGTCGACGTCACCAACGTCGACTGGTACGAATACACCCCGCCAAAGGCACTCAGCAAGGCCCCCAACATCACTGCTCAGGTACTCCTCGACATCGTGTTCTCTTCTATCGAGAATGTCAAGACCCAGGCGGCCGATCAGAAGCGCCAGAAGCTCGACGATGAACAGAGCAAACTGGATGAGGATAACGCCAGAAAGCTCGATAAGGGCAAGGAGCCATATCTCCCCATCATCATCCCTCAGGATAGGCCCGTACCCGATGTCAAAGCATCCTGCCTCTCCATCACCTCCCAGTCGGATTCACTCGCTGCCGTCATTAGCCCTGATCTCGCTATCCCTATCAAAATTGAAAAGCGGCGCAAGTTTGCCCTTCGCAAACTCTTCCAACGCACTTACCAAAGAGGAGAGAGCAGTGCCACTGGGTCTACGTTAGATACTCTCCGAAAGATATACGAGTCACGGCAGAGCAGCGAGGCTTCTCGGCCAGATCACCTCCTCTTCAAGTCGGAAAGTGCCGAGGAGCTAGTGTAAGTTGACAAAATCACTCTCTCATCTAAAATTCCTCCTAATAAATATTAGCGAGTGCGTCTCCTGTCTCGATGACTTCTCACCAAAGGAGGTAATCAAGGTCCCGTGTCACAGCTACTGCCGTGACTGCTTCGTCCGCCTCATCTCCACGGCAGTTCAGAACGAGCAACAGTGGCCACCCAAGTGCTGCCTAAATCCGATTCCAGCCCAAACCATCATCCGCTTTATTCCTTCGGAGCTCAAGGCAACATTCCAGGATCGCTCTAGTGAATGGAACATTCCCATCGGTGAGCGTATATACTGCAGTCACCAAGGGTGCAACCTCTTGGTCAAACCAAAAAACATCAGTGCCAGGAAACGCGAGGGTACTTGCGACAGCCGTCATACTACGTGTACCATATGCCGGGATCCTGGCCACAAAGGGAAGGAATGTGAACGAGATCCCGATATGGAACTGACCAACATGTTAGCTGAGGAAGAGGGTTGGAAGAGGTGCTTCAACTGCAATGCGTTGGTAGAGCACCGAGAGGCATGTCAACACATGACATGTCGGTGTGGGACACAATTCTGCTACGTCTGTGGTCTGCGTTGGCGGACCTGCAGTTGTACTGCGCAGCAACTCGACGACATCAAGACGGCAGCCGAGACCAAGCGAGAACAGAGACTGCAAAGAGAACAGAACGAAGTCGAAGAGCTTCGCCTGATCCTCCTCCAGATCGAGGAATTCGAACGGGAGGAGGCCCTCAAAGCCGAAATGCTTCGCCAGGAGCAGGAGAGACTAGAGGAAGAACGCCGACAACGTGAACTTGAAGAGAGGGTCCGACAGGAGAGCATCCGTCGGAGAGATATCGAGCTCAAATATCAGGAGCTCCGAGCAATGCTTGACCAGCTCCACGAACTGCAGCAGGTCCTAGTTGAAGTCGACCAGGACGAGATGGCCAATGACCTGGCCACCGAGATGACAACTGCAAAGGAGGAACTCGCCAAGAAGCAAGAAACCGAGAGGTCGGAATTCGACTCACTTATTATGACCAAGATGGCCGACAAGGAGTATGAGCTCAACAAAGAGTTCCAAATCCGGGCCGCGGAAGAGAATGACATTGAGGAGGCCTACCATGAGAAGTTGCAGGATTACTGGAAGGAGAAGAACAACGGCGAAGCCGAGATTGAAAAGTCCATGCTAGCCGTGCGGAAGCGCATGGACCGGGGCCAGCACATGTGGCAGAAGTGGAAGAAGGAAACTATGCAGCTCCACGAGGCCGGCCTCAAAGAAGACTGGTCGCTCCGCGAAGAGATCATGTACAGCAAGAAGCACCGACTAGGGGCAACATGCGAGGATAAGGAGAAGGACTTGGTGAATCGGAAAAAGGCCGAGAAGAAGTGGCTTGAAATGGTGATTCTCGAAAGGGAGAGGTTGATGAATGAGTGGGAGGTCCAGGAGGTTGAGGGCGATGCTGATAGCCTGTTTAGCCCAGACTCGGACAGCGCTGTGGTGGTGGCATGAGGAGTCGGTGTATATAAGATATAAAACAGAATGATGTACACCACCTCGAGTAGTTCAAACAATATTTTCCCTACGATTGCTCAAATGTAAATACCCGTCAAGTCGCGAGTTCTAAGTTGGTGTTTGCGGCTCCATATTCATCACGTGGTCCACAAAAACCACTTCATCAGTCTGATTCATGCCTACTCGATCGGTCCAGAATTGCAAACACACGATTCCTTGTTCTCCTTTCTCAACGACCGAATATTTATAAATAAACCAACCGCAACACCAAGTATCGGCTCACCATGTCCTTCGGCGAAGAGGGCGAGTCGGCCCAGTTAGTTCATAAATCGGGTCCAGGGTAGCGCACACACTCATAAAGATACAGCCCTCTCAAGATATTCGATGTCGCCAGGAAGCAGGACCGGTTTCTGTACGCACTTGCGCCTATGGTGCGGTATGGAAAGGCAAATGATTTCTTCTTATTTTTTGAGCTAATCTGAGCATGAATCTGACAACATACGCAGCTTGCCTTTCGCCAGACCGTCCACCAGTACGGTGTCGATCTGAGCTGGACGCCCATGGTGCTCGCCAAGGAATTCAACCGGAACAGCATCGCCCGTGACAGCGGCAAGTCGCCCCTGACCACCATGCACGGGAAGCATCGAGGCTAACACAACGCCCATTGTAGACTTCACCGTCTCCACCAACCCGGGCCAGCCGGCCACTATCGTCCAGTTCGGCGCCAACGTGCCGCTTGAGATGGCGCGCGCAGCGGCTCTCGTTGCGCCGGCCACCAACGGCGTCGACCTAAACTGCGGGTGTCCGCAGTCGTGGGCTTGCGCGGAGAAGCTCGGGGCGGCGCTCATGGGGCATCGCGAGTTGGTGCGGGACATGGTTTCCGAGACGCGGCAGAGGTTGGAGCGAGATGGGTGGCATGTGGGCATGGAGAGGGACATTGAGAGCCCCAAGGGACGGAGTGTCAGCGTCAAGATCAGGATCCATGATGATCTCAGGTATGTCCGCGTGCTTGTCAACCCGATAAGAAACGAGAAGAGCTGACAGACGACTTGTCAAGAAAAACCATGGACTTTCTTGACACCGTGATCGGACATCATCAGAACAGGCTTGTTGACTGGATCACCATTCACCCAAGAACAAGGTCCACGCCCTCCACTATCCCCATCAAAACAGAAGCCCTCGAGATTCTCACGGCCAAATATGCTGGAACCCTCCCAATTATTCTCTCCGGCGACGTCTTCGACATAAACTCGCTCCCAGTCCAACCCACCATCACCACAAACAACGACACACACCTCGTATCTCTTGCCACCCTCACCCTCAACACAGCTGCATCATCTAAGCCAGCGCCATCCCCTAACAACACTAACCTTTCAGGTTTCATGTCTGCCCGCGGTCTCCTTGCCAACCCTGCCATGTTTGCCGGCCACTCGACCTGCCCCTGGGAAGCCGTTGAGACTTTCATGTGCAGCGTCGCCCGTTGCCCGTTACCATTCAAGTTGACCCAGCATCATATCCACGAGATGTGTGGTCCAAGTATGGGTGCCGACAAATCCCCACTCCTGACCAAAAAGGAGCGCGCGCATATGATGCGACTGGAAAACATGTGCGAGCTGGTCGACTATCTCGACGACATGATCGATGAGAAGACAGGGCGGGCTGGGGGCCTCAGACGGAATTTGTGAGCACCTCGATCTAGCCGTACCGTCGAAACTAGACAATGACTCAGTGCTGGCATGTGGTCAAACATGGTATCGTATTCCAGGCTATACGCAGTTCGCTACACATTCCCAGTACAATCAAAACAACTTCAGCTGGCTACGCTCAAAGACCCGCCAACACGCCTTGGATTCCCACTGTGCCTGAGTCGTCACGCTTTTGCACAAACGCCCTGAAGTCAACCTTGGATAGTCTGCCCCTGGTACCTGTGGCACCTGGCGCTAGGGTCCTGGCTTTCTCACGCAGAGCCTCGGGCCCAACGATGAAGAGGGAACCGATCTCGGTGAGCATCTCGACGGCGGTGCCGACTTCCTTGGTCAACGACCACTCGCGCATGGTGGCAACATACTTGGCAATGTCCTGCGTTACCATGAGACCACCTGTCGCATTGACCTGGAACTTTTTGAAGTGCTCAAAAAGGAGCTTGAGCAGTGCTAGGGCAAGCTCGCTGAAGAACTTCTCCGCGTTCTGGCCGTCGACGGCCTGGCTGGCAAACTTGTTGGCACGACCAAGGAACGTGCAGATTCCGAGGCATGTCGTCGTCTGAAGCGACTCCAGCTCGCCATCCCTAGGTCGGAAGTCCTGCTTCCTCTGGTTGCCAAGCGACTTAGTTACCCAATTGGCGATAACATCGATGCTTCCCTTCATGACGTTGTTCGTCTTCTTCTCAATGTTACCAATCGCCATCTTCTTCTGTGCCTCCATGCTCCTTCGAACTGTTGTATTGGACTCCGCAAGCCGGATGAGAACAATCGTGATGAACCTGTCCATGACACTCGTGATGGTGACCGCAGGTCGGATTGCCGGCAAGTACGACAGGTCTGGCTCGATTTTCGAATTCTCCAACACGGAAACCTGGTCCTGTGCCGCATCGAGCGCGGTCTCAATGTAGACCTGGCCCATACTCGTGAGCAGTAGGTTAAGGAGAACATTGACATCTTTGGGGGTATCAGTCTGTGATCCAAGCTCGAGCGTTCGTTGTACACTCTCTGCCAACCACTTCAGCATACGCTTAGCATTGGCGACACTGAGTCTGCCGTCTTCCTCCGAGACCTCAATCTCATTTTTGTTATCCTTGTCCTGCAGACCAGCAACTCGCAACATCATGGCTTTTTGAGTGGGCTTCAGTTCCGAAGATTCGAGACGCTCAATGTAGGCGTCCTTTGCTGAGGCGATGAGTTGGGTGCCCTGCTGGGCAAGGGATGCCATGAAACCCGTGGGCGCCTTTTTCCGCCGGGAGTGGTACAAACTAAATTTGAAGAGCAAAGAGCTATATGTTGCATCCAAGCTCTTCTTTTCTCGCTCAATGTATGAGTTTCCCATTAGGTACGGGACAAACAAATCCTCCATTTGTTGGTCGAGGGTTTGGGCTATTTGCGCCGAACATGGCTCCGGGTGCTCGGTCAGGCCATGCGACTTGAGGTCTTCGACCAAAGCACTAATGTAGCTCCTTGACGAATGCAGCGATCTCAGAAAAGCCAGTGAAGAAATTGTGTCGGTCTTGTCCAAAACCATCTCAAGTCGCTGCTGAATTGACTGCTGGAAAACTCGTTGAATAAATTTGATGAGGACAGTTTCGTAATATGGAAATGCGCGCTTGATAATGAAGGATTCCTCCTGCATCACAATCTTGACTTCATCAATCAAAGACTGCAAGCTTGGTTCAACCACTGGAGGCTCAGCGTCGGGATCAGCGAGTTGCTCCCAGGTATCACCGTCCATCGTAACCTCATCTGTCAGTAATTGATCACGATCAATAAAGAACTGGTGCTGGTTGACAAAAACAGCAATGACGCTGGCACCTCCGTTGAAGTCGTGTAGAACCTTGGCACACTCCATCATGTCATCGAAATTCTGCCGGCGGTAGCTGTTGTTGAATTGCTGCAGAAGATCTTGTTCCAGAGTCTCGCAGAACTTTTCCAGAGTCTCGCGGGTATTGTGTGAACGGGTAGCCCCCAAAGCACCGTTTGTAGTGCCATTCTTGTGCCCATTTGTCTGGCCCCAAGATATTGGATCCAGTCGCTGGCTGATGCGCATGAGCTGCCGGGCAATGACAGCGCAGCGCACTTTATTCTCAGAGCCGCCTTGTCGCTGGACATCTTGCAACGATGTGAGCCGCCCAGTTTCGCTGACTTCGGTCCAGCACTGGATCAAGAACATTGCGTCCTGGGCGCGACGCCGCTTCCTATCGAGGTCCTCCAACTTCTCGCCAATTTGCACAGCGATATTTCCTCCGCCATCTGATCGGCTCCCGACACTTTGGCTGTTGGTACTGGAATGGTTCAGGGAGAGGTCGAGGGCTTCGAAGGAGCTCATGGACTGGTCGAGCTTATGGCCGAGGGTGACGAGAGTCTGGTCGTGCTGGGATTCGGCGCGGCGTACCTGGGAAAGAAGCTCCGACTCCTTCTCTTGAAGCTCGTCTCCAAGTTGTGCGAGCTGGGACAGGGCATCTGAGAGCTTCGATTAGCGCGACAGCCCCTCGCTGGGAGGGAGGCGACTTACTCTCAAAGGTGCGGATTAATGGCTTGGGGTCGAATGTCGAAGGCGAATTCCCGGACCGGCGATTCAACGGGACAGCGCTCTCGGCTAAGCTGTCGACGAAGTCACGTACAATAAAGTCCTTGTTGGAAAAGTCGTCGAGGGTGAAGCTGGGCCCTTTGGGATAGAGACCCTTGGTATTCGAGGACCGCTCCATGGTCGAAACTCAGAAAGCTCGTAAGGCAGTCGCAAGTGGCGGGACTACATGTGGGGATAATCAGTTGGCTATCGATGCTGTGACTCGGTTGCTTCAATCGTCTGCGTGATCGTTATTGTGTGTACGCGTCGTCAACGTCGTGGGTGTCGTGTCTCGTTGTTCAAACATGCGACCATGTCTCGAGTTCCATGTACGTACAGTGCGTACTTGGGCCGGGCTGAGCTTCAAGGCCCTGCCTTCCGAGTCCCAATGACAACTGCGCCACAGACTCGGGGCCGGGCGCCAAGGCTAGCAGCAGGCACATGCCAAGTTCAGGCAAGAAACGAAGCTTCAGTGGCTCAACTCACTGGCACAACAAGACTGGCAGGAGCTTGGCGAGTGGAACTTCACGACGTAATCGCCCAGCACCGCCACAGGAACAAGGCCAGCTTTTTGGTAAACACGTCTGCCCACACATCCTCGCAGGTTCCTTATAAGCAGCACCAACCCCGGCATCCGTGCGATTCGACTCCTGGGCCAGAATATTTACGTGCCATCAGGACTTCGTTCGCGTCATTCGACTCATTATCACCGTCCACACTCACCAGTCCCGTCAGTCAGCCTTTAGAGGCTGCAACCACCTCAGGATGCCCCTGATGACGGTCCGCGATCGCCAGGCCTATCGAGCCGACGATAACCAGAACCACACACTCTTGAACGAGCAGGAGAGACAACGAATGCTCAAGGTCGGTCACACATACACAAAGGCCGTACGAGGGTTCTCATCCGTACTAACAAACAATAGTCTTACCTCCCCGCACCGAACGAAACCCCTTCAGTCCCAACCTCCAACGCGCGGGTGCAACGAAGGTCACCACTGGGCGTCCGACGATTCCTGAAAAACCAGATGCATGTTCTCGTCTTTGCCGTGCTGCATGGGATTTTCTCGCTTTACATCCGAGTCCGACAGATGTGGAATGTCGTCTGTTACCAGGTCTCATCTGTCTTCTACTACCACCACGGCACCCCGCAGTACATAAAGAGGGACGTCATGGCTCTTAAGAAGAAGCCAAAGCATCTCAGTGTTATTTTGAAGGCCAAGGAGAGCCACAGGGCCAAGGCCGACCTCGAACGATTGATCGACGAAGTTGCCGAGATTGCAACATGGTGCGCTTGCGCCGAAATCCCCATGCTCTCCGTATATGAGAAGACTGGTATGGCAACGCCCTCTTTGGTTTTCCACTGGCCAAAGTGCTAACCTTGTGCAGGCATCCTGAAGAAGAACATGTCGCGGGTCTACGACGCTGTGAATCAGAAGCTCACGTTTTACTTCGGCGGACAGCACCCCGGGCTATCCGTCACTTCACCGCACAAGGAAGACTTGCCAGCACCCATCGGCGAAAACCCTCAGGGACACTTGAGATTGCACTTGATTTCATCCGAAGATGGCCGGGACTCGATGGTGGATCTGACCCGGACACTGGCTGAGATGTCACAAAAGGGCAAACTCTCTCCCCGAGACATCTCCACAGAGCTGATTGACGCTGAACTGTCTGAGGGTATCATGACTGAACCTGATCTCTTGATCACCTTTGGCCCGTATCTCGAGTTGTCCGGGTACCCACCCTGGCAGATTCGACTAACGGAGATCTTCTGCCTCCAGGATAATGAAAGGGTGGGATACCAGGTGTTCCTCAAGGCCCTGCAAAACTATGGAAAGGCCCAGATGCGCAAGGGAAAATGAGAATGTCTCCGCCATGTATATCTTTTTTTGTCTCGCCGCAGACGGCCAATTTCTCACCTATACCCTCAACTCTTCCATACCGTCATTTCGCCGGCTTCCTTATTCCACCTGTACACCACCCCGGTTCCCACGTTGTAGTTATAGTAATTCTCTGTGCCATCTTTAATCATGGCCCGCCGGAAGGTGATGTTTATTCTCCCGCCATCTTCCTGGTTCTTGCCTGTTCGTTTTGGTATTGAATGTAACCAATTAGATTGCGTCCTTCCCCTCATTAATAACATGTCACCGCTCCCCAGTTGGAGCTTTAAGGGTTTCGCATTGGCAGCAGGTGAGTCTACACTACCTGGTGAAGCTGGCTTGTGCTTCATCAAAAAGTCACGCCGCGATCCCAGTGAAAAGGAGGCAATTGCGGGCTCCTTTTCCAGAAACTGCTCATCGTCACTGTGAAAGGAGATGCTATCGGAGCCAGAGGCGTAGTAGTTTACCAAGCAAAAGTTGAATTTGCAACCTGTCGCCGCCTTGGTGCATTGACGCAGTTCATCAAGACATTCTGGTATTGGTCGGGGCGGATACTTCTGGTAACGCTTGTCTGAAGCCCTGGTTCCGAGGTTCACGTCCACAACATGACCATCATTGTTGAATCTGGAGGTCTCATCAAGTCCGAAGACTGTGGTCCATCTTTAAGTCTCGGTCAGCTCAAATTCCTCGAGTAAGGGCCGAATCTTCTCCAACCTTGGTGTTCGGATTTGGGTCTCTATGCCGCCCCGCTTGATCTTGTACTCTACCCTGTAGAATGGCAATTCGGAGCGAAGAAACTCAAACAGCCTTCGAGAAACCGAGCTCGGAATGAACGGCTCGAAATACAGGAGATCCAGGTCAAGCTGATCGTTGATTTTCTTTCCGGACTTGGTAGGGAGAGCCGGCAGCTCTTTGCGGATTGAGGAGGGGAGGTTCTTAATAGGATGAGGGTAACTCTGATGGTTTGAGAACACATCCTTCGCATATTCGTCAGAACCTTCCATGTTCCACAACAGGGTCAATGACTTTCTGGCGTACCGCTTCTTGCACTTCATCAACTACCTGTTCATCGTCGTTACGGTGTCGTTTTGAGGCAGGGGCAAAAAAGGCGTCAAGCGTTCGTTTCTTTGACATGGCTCTCAAGCAAGAAACACCGTAGAGCGTAGATGAGTGTGATGATTGCCTCTTTCCGGTGCTGAAAATATCATGAAGTTGTTAGAACAAGACGACGCAGGCCGTTGTGTGGAACCGATTACCATGATGCAAACAAAAAGAGAGCGCCGAGCCAAAAAAAATTAACATACAACAGTGGGGATTCCCCGGTCGTCACCGACCCGAGTACTAATCCACCGCTTCTCAGCTTGACTAAGGGAGAGCGGACGGGATCCCGTATTTTCTAAGAGCTATGGTCGTATGTGGTGAACGAAGGTGGTGATGCGGAATATGGAGGCAGCTCCAGAAGCTTGGAAAAGGAGGTGTGCCAGCAATTGATCGTGTTCATGTGTCAATGGGAACGTGAGGGCCGGGGGGGGGGATGAAATCATGCTGTAGAAAGATACGACTGACTAGGTTCTAAATATCGAGAGGCAAGGGAAGGAAATTTTGTGACATCACCATGTTGAACGTTCCGTTTTCTACTCATGGTGTTGGTGGCCTCGATGTGTGGCGGCAGACGTGGCGGTGCAACTACCAAAAAGGTGACACCGCAAGCCCTAAATTCACATCAGCCTCTCCCGATCCCTCTCTCAGTAAGAGTCAGTGCTTCGGATACCCAACGATACCAGACTCAGGACCAAGGCGCCAGTATGGATGTCAGTACTATCAGCTTCTGCGGAAAACCATTCACGCGACCAGAGACTGACTGAGACTCAAACAGAGAAACTCGCAACTCGGCGAGATGAACCTGTTCCGAGCCCCAGCTGCTGTTCGGGCGGCCAAGTCACTGGACAGGGCACTTTTTGCAAAGACGCTCAACGCCGCCGCTGCTTCAGTCAAGGAAAACAAGCTGCTCTCCAAGTATCGCAAGGCGCTGGAAAAGACGAACGAGGTTCTCTTTCTGGAACGGTTCAACCCTGTCCTTCCCGATCCTGACCCGGCTCTTGCTTCTCAAGGGAAGAAATGCATTGTCCTGGCTCCTCAGGTCAAACCTTCGTGTGAGTCGCCCAACCGATGGACTGTCACGAACGCAGTATGGATGGACTCACACTAGAAAAACAACATATAGCACCAGAGACCTGGAGCCCGGTCCTTCAAGAAGCGGCTAAGCTGGGTGATCTCAAAATTGTCCCATATGACATTGAAGTTGACTACAATTTTTGGTCATACGGTATGAAGTTTCCTTGCTGTAGCGTAGTGCGTGATGAACTAACTAGAGGCAAAGTCGACGTCCTGAGAGCTATCCTGCCAGACGAACTCAACGATGAGGTCCCAAGTGGATTTAACACTGTTGGGCATGTCGGTATGTGAGACTGGGTCATTCGTGAGAGACCAGATGCTAATATGACTAGCCCATCTGAACATCCGAAACCAGTATCTGCCCTACAAAAAGGTTATTGCGGAAGTCTTGTTAGACAAGAACCCCCACATCCGGACAGTCATCAACAAGATTGACAATGTGGGTGCGGAAAACGAGTTCAGGACGTTTGCCTATGAAGTCCTCGGTGGGCCCGACGACATGAATGTTGAGGTCAGCGAGGCTGGGTGTCACTTCAAGTTCGACTACTCCAAGGTGTACTGGAACAGCAAGCTCGACACGGAGCACAAGCGTATCACAGGCCTCTTCAAACCAGGCGAGGTCGTTGCCGACGTCATGGCCGGTATCGGGCCATTTGCGGTGCCCGCTGGAAAGAAGGGTGTCTTTGTCTGGGCAAACGACAAGAACCCGGAGAGTTATAAGTATCTGGAGGAAGCCATCCAAAGGAACAAGGTCAGCTGTTGTCCCAGCTCGACGGCGGTACCTTCATGGCTAACATGTGTGTACAGGTGTCTCAGTACGTCAAGCCCTTCAATTGCGATGGGCACGAGTTCCCTAAACAGGCTGTCGACCTCGTGCTCGAGGCTTCCAAGCGCGGTGATTGCGTGACGATCAAGCCCCCGAGGCAGTCCCGGGACTCTACAGCACCCCCACCAGCGCCTCGTCAGATCCCAGTACCTCCTACTATCTCGCACTTCGTCATGAACCTACCAGCGTCGGCCATCCAATTTCTTCACGACTACCGTGGCTTGTACCACGGTCACGAGGAGCTCTTTACCCCCCATACCGAGGCGAAGCTTCCCATGATCCACGCCCACTGCTTCTCGGTCAAGGCGGACGATGAAACCCCCCTCTTGGACATTTGCCAGAGGATCGAAAAGGAGATAGGCGTTATGCTCAAGCCGGGAGATGCTGAAAACGATGGCGAGGTGCTTATCTACGACGTCCGGGACGTCGCGCCCGCGAAGCGGATGTTTTGCGCCACTTTCCGACTGCCGCGCGACGTTGCCTTTGCTCCGAGAGCATAGATAGCCCCGGCAGACTTCGGCCCCGGATAGCCTCGATGGCTCGACAAAGGCCGGTGGGGCCCTGGAGGATTTGCAGCTTGGCCGACGTGACAGCGACCGGAGAGGACAGCTCTGTGTTGCATTGCACCGGGCCTGCCTGTCCTGGTTTCCCGTCGAAGGTGCCATCATCGCCACGAGACCACATCCCCTCTGAGGCGTGCGGCGCAACACCAGGACGAGCGGGAGGTGTGATAAAGTGGCTGGATGTCCCCTCGACTCCTCAGATTTTAGAGAGCGAATTGTAACAGTGTGGCACTGGCTGCACACCCACAATGGCAAGCCTCGTACACATTGACAAGGGCCTTAGGTCCTGCATGCAGCCGGTCAACATAATCCTGGACGCCGGGTTTTTTTATTCCTGAGCGATCGACGATACGAACACATCAGACACCAGTCATAGATGTGGGCGGTGTCAAGGAAGCATCATCACTCCTCGCGGAACCCGTCTCTCGCCCAGGATAACATCCGGTTCGCAACCCTCAACTAAGGCGTGCTTCATGCCTGATTAGTCTGGGGCCAAGCACACGCCCCCCTGCGACAGCCCCGGTTAATTCTGGCAGTGTGTCGCACCGCAGGACCGTTGGGCTGCCTACTGCACACCGAATGGTTGCATGCATTCAACTTGATGTACGGAGTAGTGCGGTTGTGGAACGCCAGAGCTTGCGGAGGGTGAAGGGACAAGGATCACTGGCTAAAGGGACCAGTCAAAAGGGGACCAGGCCAACGGGACCAGCCAAAGCGCCGTGTTTACACACTCGCTGCGTGTGGCTGGGTAGACCAATGATACAGCCCACGGGTTTTGCCGTGGCTGCATCATGTCAATGTGGTGTGATAGGTACCTAGCTGCCAAGATGAGTTTAAGAGCGCATTTGCTGAGTTCTGGATGCCTTTGAGTTGCTGCTTTGCTGCGTTCTACCCTTTCGGATAACAGGGTTCTGCAAACCCGAGGTCTAGCCTCTGGCCGTGGTACTTCTTCCGCTTGGTGCGATTCCTCTCAAGGCTTAGATACACAACGCGAAGTTTACTGCTCGTTTCTTGGCACTTCCAATTGACGTCGGCCGCCGATCTCCATGTGCCCTGTGTGATAGCGCGGCCGACAAAGTTATCGTCTCAACTCGTCGAGATGCAGCAAGAGGCGTGATAAGAGACCTCTAATGAGAATCCCTTAGCAAATCAAATCCCCGTGGGTCTCGAATCCTGAGTTACACCAGAGGAAAGTGATGGCTGGAAGCCCCCGTTCGAGATGGCATGCAGGACAGATGGTCCCACATCGGTTCGAAAGCCTTGTCAAGGACCTATTCCTTGCCATGTTACACACACATGGGCCCCCTTTTAGCGAGCAGGGATGGGCAGCATTCAGTGGCTTCTGCTTCCAAAGGCCTCCGCTGTGACTGTCCGTCCCCTGGGTACGTCGTCAAGCCGTGTAGTGTTATTTCTGTCCGATGATGACACCCAGTGGGGAAATGTGCTTTTTTCTCACGCATGTCGCAATTCTGGGATGAACTCAACCGTGCGTTGAAAGGCGTCAGACCTCTGACACGTCTCGGGAGTATTCAACTAGTAGATTTCTGAGAACCCAATTCGAAATGATCCTGCGCGTAAACTCGGCTTGCTCCGAGAAAAACCGGACGAGGGGCAAATTCCTGGTAGTTGACTCCGAGTTCTTGTTTTCTCGGTCAAGCTCCGTTTTCGTCCATCAAGATTCGTGACGGGGAGGACTGCAACCCTCCTCAACCTTTGTGTGTTGTGAATGTGAACCACCCCAGAGCATTACGATACCTTCTCAATCAGCACTGTCAAGCGGGCCGTCGCGTACCACCGATCGATGCCCGACCGGGATATGGAGTGATATTCACGGGAAGGTCAATGAACTGCTGCTTGACTGCTTGCCACCCCTGGAGTGTTCTCTAGCGCTAACAATGATTTGCAAGGAGCCTCAAAAGAGGATCGACCGGTCAGCGCCAGAACATGCATCAGCCATTTCCAGTTGAGATATGTTGCAGCAGGTTGGTTCCCAATAAGGGGGTGTAAATGACGTGGAGAGGACCCTCGCATCCATAGACTATTATATGGTGGATAACCAGGAGGCTGAGGATGCACACACATAGCGTATTTCCAAGATCAATCGAGGTGTTGCACAGCTGGGGCGGGAGACGTCGTTGATAGCAGCCTACAACCTTATTTTGGACAATTCAAGGTGCCATACTTCCATGTCTTGATTACAGAGCACAATGCCATGTTTTGCCGAAGTTCACTGGCATTGCCTTTTACATGTTCAATGCAGGAGGTCTCTTGGTCGAGCTCGATCGATCCATCACTAGCAAGAATCGAGTCCTCGGCGCAGCTGTTGAACCTTGGCGTTGAACTCACAAATCGAAACACGATTCAACCCTAGGAGGCGCTTTGGGGCCCAGTAGCGGCCGTCGCCGGCAAGCCATGCATACGGGTATTCAAAATATCGGACCAGAGGCTCTATTCGAACAAACCCTGAGCTGATGTAAGGATGGGGAAGTTGCGCGCTCGATGGATGGGGTGATCCTGGACGACAAGTAACTGACACTCGAGACGAGAAGATGTTGTATTGAAGTGATTGGCCCGATCCGTTCGGCACTGCATGCTGCGTCGGTATAATTGAGGGTGTTATAGGGCTGGAAGGGAGGGGTGAATAGCAGGGCGAGAATGGAAAACACGGTGATGGTGGGTGGAGGGGGAAGAGAGAAAACAATGAGAGAAGATGGAGAGAAGAGAGAAAACAATGGTGAAGTGGTGAACAGCATTGCCAGAGCTAAAAACCATAGTCAAGCTCGAGACCTCACAAACCATGGTCCCTGCAATCAATCATCTGCCGACCCCCACCCACAGGGTAGGGAACCACCAAAGGATACCCATGTCGATGGTGTCCTGTTGACAACCTCTAGTCGAGGCCGCCGCAGCCTGTAGGAGCTTTGAACGGTCGAGGTAGCATCCGTCCATCCATCGTGGGGCCACATGGGCGGTAGCAGAAACAGGCTCGAGGCTGTTTGACGCTGTTGACGGAGCCACGTCGTCCCCCATCCCAGAACAACCTCGACGCTGGCGTATCGCCGTGGGTCATGGTTCAAGCTGGAGGGTAAGCACTCGGATACTACGATGCATCTCATGGCCCCAGGCACTCCGTGCGCCGTCAAGATTTGGCAACCGGTGAAGAAATGACTGGTCAGTCAGCCAGGTTCCCTAGGAGGGTTGCATCGCAGGTGCCGCGCATCAAGAAGTGCGTCCGCAGGACCAAGAACCCAGGTGCGGCAGGTCGAATGGTGCTACAACATCTGGGCAATGCATGTCGTACACTGTACCGTTTCCTTCCGTAGACGCGCGTGGGACAACCATGCTGCGGGAGTGGATGATAAGGCGCTTGTTCGCCGTTGCCTCTGCCTGATGATGCGATTCTTACGCCGTCATTAGTTTCGCCTTGATGCTCGCCGCAGGAGGTCCTCGGAGATGACATTATCTGCAGCATCCCGGTCTCTCAAGGGACTTCATCTCCTGTGTGTAGCATTTTACTCCACTGTGACGAAGACAGAGAAAACTGCTTTAAAAAACGAGGGGGCGGCCCTCTTGTCGGCCGCATCAGTTTATCGTGAGCCAAGAGAGAACAAGCCTTGAAACGCCATGATCTCAGTTGTCCCAGCGTCCCAGCGTCACAACGGAAGACCGACTACGTCCAGGTCTTTAGGAAACGCCGCGCAAGTGGTAAGCCAAGTCTCCGCAACCCAAGCTCCAGCCAGCCTCCCGCCGGCCGTGGTAGTAGTTTCGACCGAAACAGTTCCCCTGCGTGGGGAGAGAGGACGAGAGCTCATCTGTGTTACGTTGGGTCTTTTGCTGCTGACCGGCTGTACAACTCGTGTCGACTTCAATAGTGTGAAGAAAAGACGGATTAGTGGGTTTCAGCAACCAGTTCGGGAGGCTTGCGTGGTCAACCCGGGAGATGGAACCGAAAGCCATGGACCTATTTGGAGAGCTGTGCCTGATGAGATTAGGCTCGGAATCGATCGATGCAGCAGCGTACACAACCCCTGGAGAGTCACGACGTCCAGCAAGACCAAGCACAGCAAAGTTTGGGCGATAGGAACGAAGATGGGGTTGTGGCTGGGCCAATTGATAATAGCAACGGCATTGCTGAAGGCAACCATCTGGAGAGGAGCGATTCGGGAACTAGATAGGCAAGTCAGAAAGTAGCCGAAGGCAGATAGCGAGACCTAGGGAGGTGTCTGTATCGTGGATTCGTGGCTATCGCGGACGATTAGATAACTGAAGCAACCGTGGAGACGTACTCCATAGTACTCGGCCCTGTATCCCCGCCCGCCCTTTGTTAGTGAAGGGGGGGCGGCTATGGCAGAGGCCATGGGAGCGACCTTTGTGTCACGATCAACACCTATCTGCCGGTGCTTGGTCAGACGTGTGGCTTGCACGCAACCCTCGAGTGGATTGAAAGTGCATGGAGAGCGCCTGGGGTCGAGGACCATCTCGTCGCGCACTTCTGCAAGGCTTCTGCAAAGCTGCTGCAAAGCTGCTGCGAGACTAAAGCTCTTTGTGGCAAGGCGTGCAGCGGCCATGGCTGGTGTGGCGGTTCATCCACGTCGTATCGAGATAAAGGTGGCTTTGGGGCTTCGTGTGGATGGATTAGTTGTAAAGACAGAAGTCCGATTGCCGCGTCGAAGAGGCCAAAGAGGTTAAGAATGGAGATGGGTCGTTGTCGGCCAATAGCCGAAGCGAATGAAACGTTATATCGACGAGCGGGATTGGCTCATGAGGTAGCCTACAGACGTTTCACCAACATGGCCCAATCTCTATGCTCCGTCTCCGTGGTACGTAGTATCGCTGGGCAGATGGCGTGAGCATGTTGGCTTCTGGCGTCCTGCGCCCTGTCCCTTTGGCCTTCCATGGCTTGAATGAAGGATGAGAGGAGGTGAATGCATTTTGCCTAGCCTATTCAAATGCTTGCTATGGCACAGTTCGGGTTGATCCGCCCAACACTTGGAGACGGCGCACGGCTTTGCGGAAGGCATCGGAAGAAGGCCGAGCGGGCTTTCAGGGGAGGAATCCCACGAGAGAGTTTGGACGGAGCGTGATTTAGACGTCGGAAGCCGGAAAGCGACGTGTTGGATCGCCAAGGTGTACAAACATTCCCTGTCTCTTGCCTGCAGCTCGGACGTGGGGATCTCACCGAGGTGAACATCACGCACAGGCCAGGACCAGGACCAGGACAAGACGTCGCTTGAGGAAGGCCCTGGTGATAGTAATCACTGGGTGAGACATGGCTTGAGATTGATCAGAGACAACGCAAGTGTCGTTCATCCGGATACTGGGGCGTTCTCCGGGGGCGTCAGGGCGTCAGGGCGTCAGGGCGTCAGGGCGCAATTTCTGGGGAGAGTCCGGGGTTTGAATCGAGGGAGAGACTGGAGCGATTGGGTGCATGTCTTACCTGTTCTTGCCTGAGTCTCTGGAGCCAGTGGGTTTCCGGACGGTGTTACTGTGCACCTACAATGGGCAACAGCAAAACCAAGCCCAAACCGACCTGCAGAGTGCCCAGGGTAACCAGCCACCATCAGTGAGACAGCAATTATCATACATGCCAAAGCAGATTCGAATCACCCAATTCGTCCTACTGTTAACGCTGCTGTGTCATGTCCGTCAACATCTCAGCACCGAGCTCGCTTGTTACTTGAGTCAGTAGCCACATCGCGGGAAAAGTCGGTGCACCAGCCGTGAAAGCTTCTAAGGCAGGTCACGGGACGACGACAACGTGCGATGCAGCGAGACGAGGTTAGCGTGGCCCTCTCTCTGTCCAAACGACGCTCGAGGAGCTTCAAGTGGCGGACAACAAGGACGGCGGTGGGTGCGCCATCGTAACAGCCACAAAGGCACGGAAGCACAACGCCATCGAGCCTTCACATCTGCAAAGGGTGATAACAGCCCTGCTCCGCCGCGTGTTGCCTTGTGAGGTCGGCAGTTGCTGCTGGACTGGCTTCTGCGGGCTTGGAATGTCATCATTTACGACCGATTCTTCATGATCGTATCATGCTTTTGGCCGTACTACTACGTACGATACTAACCATGCACGGGTAACGAGAAGATCACCGTTTTCGTGACGATCGTGGCCCACCATCAAGGCGCGACCTTCAATATCAGACGGGTCCGGGCTGTCTGCCAAGCACCAGCAAGCAAGATGACAATACGATACTCCCGGTGGAGCTTCTGGATAACACTGGCATGTCGATGGCGAGTGAACCAACCAACTACCCGTCTTTACAACTCAGCGGAGGCGCTCCTAGTACATTCCTGTGATGCAACAGCAACCCATATTGTGTCCGAAGTAGGTACGAAGCCACACACGGCACTCGGATGCACATCGACAGATAGGGAAACCAAAGCTTGGTTGTCCTCCTCTCGATGGCCCCCGTGGGTGGCTACCTTGGTGGCGGATGGTTGCAACATGCTCCGCGATGGCAAAATATGTGAGGTAGCCCCAACATGATAGGTTCCATCTTACGTATCGAGGTTGGGCGAACACATCATCGAGGGCATAATCCACGACAATGGATACAAACTCCTGGCCCGCAATCTCCATCAAGGCACGCCTGGGTCTGTCGAGGACAGAAAGTGCCTCGCAGCGCGCGTTTCCCCTCTTTGATACCGAGCGAGCAAAAGCGAACTACGTCTACCCTATGTTCTTGGGGCCGTATTTGTACATGCTGGGCGGGGATAAGAAACACGGGCGCTCAGAAGCAAGGTTTGAGTTGCAGATATTGCTGTTCTCCACTTGAGAAATCGAATCGTAGAGGAGGCTCTCATCCAAGCGTCGTCGTCGGCATGTACTCCGGGTCAGTTGGCGATCTATCCACTCATATCTCGTCCGCGCAGGAAGCAAGCAGGCTGATGCGATGTTGTCCGAGCGTAGCATGATGTCAGACTTCAATCACCACCAAGTGATGACGAATTACGAACAAAAATGCCGAGCCCTTGCTTCGCTATTCATCGACTCCTTGCACGCTGATATAAAATAGGCTTTTCGGGACCTGGACGCACCATGTTTGCCTTCGAGGGGATTCAGACGCCACCAGCTTTGGAGCACAGTCTAGACAAGATGGGACGGAGAACGTGCTGAGCCCTGGTCGAACAAAGCCGCACTTCAAGATGCACTAGTTTCGAGTACTCGACGTCGTTGCTAGGATTCGCCCTGTACGAGGCATGGAGAGACAGTACCTGCGTAACCAACACATCCGAGCAACCCCGGAAGAGCGTCGAGGATTCAGGCGGCTTCAGAAATTGGCAACGAAAATTTCCATTCATACTTTTTATTGTTCCCTGGCTTCCTTTGAGCCCAATTACGGGCCACAGGCACCTACCAATAATTACAGTCCCATGTTCAATTTATTTTCAAGTACTCGGCCAGGGCCCAGCCCAGCCTCCAGGGGTGGTTTCGGTGGCACAGGACGGGCTGCTTCTGGAACCCGTCCCCGCTTCGCCTCCGCGTTGGCGAGCCAGCCCGAACTGTGAGGAAGAAAAAAATCCGACGATGCTTGGCGCGTCCCAGCAGCAAGCGACGGTGCAGGATTTTCATTTTGGCGCCTCAGACCCCTGCTCCGACTCTGTCTGGCCCAGTTTGCTGGGCCGTTTTGGGGCCATCGGGGGAACTAGTCGTGGGCCCCGGATTGGCGTGCCCTCCATCTTGGACCACTCCGCTGGGTGACCCCGGGCCTGTCACCATGTTATAATTAGGCAGTTGGAGAAGAGCCAGCAGGCCGTGTGAGAATGGGGAGTGAGTACAAAAAAGTATTTGTTAGGTTATGAAGAGGAATGGGAAGCCATTGACCAGTTGATGAGCAAGGCAAATGCCATGCTACGCCCGGAACTAGGTGCGATGTCGCCGAGGGACAGTCCGGACAAGGTTGCAACGTCCGTTCATCCTCGGCTAGCACTTGAATTGCGGCCATGTTCAGTCGCCTCCAACGACGAGTTTGCCCCCCTTACCCATAATACGTACGTGCTCAAACCTCGATGGAGCCCATTGTGCGCGTGCCCTGAAGACCCATCATCACGCTCATAGCCCTTGCACGAGACCATCCCCCGCCTCTGCCGGGGTCCGGCTGTCGGGGGTTCTAGGTTCTAGAGTGCCAGGCACAGCGTGGAAGCACGGAGCGAGCGAGGTGCCATGTCGTGCTGCGACCCTGCGGCTGAAGGGACGGCCAGGCACGCGGCAGTACAGTTGACAGGCTCGACGTGGTAATAGCAACTGGTACCTTCGCACCTCGTCTTGGGGTCGTGACACGCACCCTCACCGGTCATGAGACGGGACAGGAGATTTTCTTGGGAAGGGGGACGAAGCAATCCAATTACGGATCTCTGACTCGTGGCCCCCTAGGCCGCGAGCTCGGTCACGGGCGGAAACAACGATAATTAAAGGAGCCGCCGTTGGGCTCGAGAGTGGGCGGCGCCGCGGTGCCTTCGGGACGCCCCCGGACAAGGCAGTGGAGTTTTTTGTGTGTTTTTTTCGGTTCTGTTAGCGGACGAGTAAAAGAAAACTACTGGCCCCCCTGCCATCGTGTGAGGATGATTCGCGATGCTTCAAGTCACTTATTCAAGCCCATCCGAATTCCCCGGTCAGGAAGCTCGAATGCAAAAAATGTCCCCGACACCGACGCCGAACGTACCCCGGCTTGCCAATTGCGGCCGGCCACCGGCCCTGGCCTCGATATTTGTTTGCCATTGGAAGGGAAAAGCCCCTCCCCAGGCTGGTTTGTAGCTGCGGGTGATGCTGCCCGCGTGCTTGTCAGTCAGTCAGCTGCGTAGCGTGTTCGTGCAACAATGGGCCGCTGGCGACGGCGAGTGGCTGGGCGGGCGTTGGAGAAGTCGACTGCCGTTGCGCCGTCCTCGGTGTTGTGCAGTTGTGCAGTAGCAGCGGCAGCGGCAGCGGCAGCACCGCGCATGACATGGCATGGCATATTAGGTAGGGCACGGGTATGAGGCATGGCGTGGGTGAGCATCGTATGGCATCACATCGCATCGCATCGCATTGCATAGCTGCGTGCTCTCGTCGCGAATACTTGGCTGGTAATGGCGTTCCGTTTACGTTGACCTTGGGCTTGGGCCCGCTGGCCTCCCTTGTTGATGGATCATGGCCACCCGCCGCTATGCCGAGCATCACTCGATGCCTCCAGACCCGGGGCCCGGACTTTCATGTCCTGGGCCCGATGGGAGCATCCTGATCCTCATTCCGTCGTCCCGTCGCTGGCTTCATCCATTTGACGATTGGATTACTGGAGTGCGCCCACGTAGAGTGGACACACCCACGCACCACCAACCCACGCTCGTACTGACTTCGTAGTCGCAATCCACAGGGGCCTCAGACTTTGACAGAAACTGACACCCGCGAGCGAACCCTCGCATATCCGACCGACCTCCACCGAACGGGCAAGGTGTGTTTGAGCACACAGATCAGACAGACTCCATAATAATGTTCAAGAGACAAGAGCCAGACTCGAACACGCACTCACACACTCTGATATCGCCATACACGGCAACCCACGCCACTGACCTCCCACGCTTTTAGCCACACCCCACGCCCCCCTCCTGCGAAGGGCAACGGGCACCACCCACGCCTCCACCCACACTCAGACTCAATCGCCCTTTACTTTACTCGGAAGGCAGTTTGCTGGAACCTGGTATGTTTGCTGCTTCGGTGCGATGCGCGTGCTGCTTCAAAGAGAGGGTCAATGAGATGGACAGGCAAGGCCGCAGGGGAGGGACGGAGGGGCCAGAGTGTGAATAGTAGAGAGCGTGTCTCCTACGACATATCATGCACGTACGTCGTAACTTGGCTCTCTCTGTCTCTCTCTCTTCCCACATCTACTTCCCATGATACCCACCATTGCTGCTACGTAGAGACTGGGTTTAGCTCTGTACATGCAACGCGCAGCGATATGTACGAAGGACGCAAAAAGAGATACAGCACCTGTACAGTCCAGCATCCCTCCGGCACTCCGGGGACAGCGCACTCCCCCCCTTCTCACCGGGGGTGTCCACACCTCCCTCGCCCGTGAACCCGACCGGCCGGTGGAGAAGTGAGACCTGGCCCTTGGGGCCCTGGGGAACCAACCCTAGCACACATTGCACCTTGAGGACGGACGCTTCGACCTCGACGACGCTTCGACCTCTCGATGTCAAGGCTCGTCCGTCCCTCAAGGCTCAGTTCAAACCAGCCTCTAGTCTACTTCGTGACTTGCCCCCAACCGTACAATCCAGTCCCGGCCGCAAAGTCAAGGCCAGACCTTGTCCCAGGGCGCGCACGCCTTGTCTCCATCGTGGGCGAGTTGTTTCTGCCAGGTACCTAACCTTTTAGGGGCCTGGAGAGAGACACGCCTGGAGAGGGGTGTCTGACCTGGGGCTCTTGTCTGCAGGCATGCACTCTGCACCATCCTGCCGGTCCCATCTCGTACCCTTCCCATGGGCAGAAACAAGCGCCGATCCGTCTTCACCCGCCGCACTCCTCTTTTCCTTCAGAGTCTACTCTCGCTTCCTGTGTTCCCCTTCAACTGTGATTTATGTGGACGGATACTGTACATACAGTACTGGACGGATACCGTTCGCTTGGCCTGTCCCCCAATCGATCCTAGGCCATCTTCGGCCGCCAAGTTGTATTGACTTCGTCCTCCTCCCCTTCCCCTCCTCTTTCAACTGCACCCCCGTGTATGAATACCGCATGCCTTCTGCCTCTTTCCCCTCTGCCCAGCACAGTACACAATACAGTTTCTCTTGTTCCTTATCTCTAGGTGCATCCGCTTTCCTGCTCACCCCCATCGTCCATTCCCATTTATCCCTGGCCCTCCTCGACCTCGACCTCGACCTCGTCCTTGTTGACTCTCAACAACAAACAAACAATTGCTGCGAGAAGACAGAATCTCCCATCATCAATCACACAATCCGACGCACGCACGTTGAATCACCTCACCCAACCCCCCTGGTCTGACTGCCGTCCCCTTCTATTCCCCCACGAAGTTCGTCACCGCCTGGGGCACAATCCGTTCCAACGCCACCACTTGCTCGACCAGGTTCAAGGCCCATCACTCGCCTCGTCGTCGCGTACAGGCTACCGGCTACAGGCCACAGGCCCCTACAGGCCCCCGAGGTGGAGGTACTCAGTACCACCAGAGCTAGTCCCAAACCACTCTACCACCTGCCCGGCGCTCCCTATAACCCGCCCCCCACCCGTCGGCAAACCCATCTTCTTCCTCCCCACGCCAAATCAAATCCTGTCTCAACATCCATCTCATATAGACACTCATGAGTTTTTAGCCGCAAATTATTCCTTCTGGGTGCTGCGGCGTCAAGGTCCCGTCTGCGGACCTCCCATCGTCTTTCATCATGGCCGTCGTTCTTCCCTCCGACGACAGTGGTTACTTTGCCACGTCTCTCAGGCGCTCACACTCCTCCAATTTCGTCTCGTCATCCGCATTCGCAACAGCCTCCCGCCTCAACGATCCCTACGACAATCCTTCCAAAGCCTACTCCGATTCCACCTCCACCTCCTCTTCTGCTCCTTCTTCCCCTCGCACCATTCACGCTGAATCCGCCGTGCTGTCCTGCGCCTCTACACCCGCCACCAATCTCTCCATTGCCTCTGAGTACGACGACCACCTGAGCCTGGCAGAGTCCCCCGAAGACCACTTCATGTTTCCTACTTTTGCCCAGGAAAAACTCTTTATTCACCCACAACTCCACCCGGACGACAATCTGGAACCTCCACCCAGCCCTCGAACCGGCGACTCTTACACCGTTTCGCCTGCCGAACATGAGAATTCCGAGGACGGCTCCAACAACACCTCAAGACCCGGCACCCCCGAGTTCGGCGATCACGCCGAGGACGACACAGCAGTTTCGACCAGGCCGTCACGCCAAGTCGACTACCTTTCCCACGAATGGCGAGAGGAAGATATTTGGTCCTCCTGGAGGTACATTGTGACCAGGCGCGGCGAGTTTGCAAACAGCGCCCGGTTAGAGAATGCTTCTTGGAGAACATGGATGAAAGCCAAGAACAACCTCAAAACCATTTCGCCCGAAACACTCAATTGGTTTGTATTCGCCCACTCAGCTCAGTCTGCATTCAGCACTAACCTATCCCAGGCTCAAGGACTGTGATGTGACTTGGCTATATGGCCCCCTCCAGTCAGGGAACAAACCCATGCATGGCACCCAAACAGAACCATCCAGCGTGTCGCTTTCAAAATGTGACTCGCTGATCAACCTTCACAAGAAGCCCATACTCAAGAAGCGGAGCATGTCCGAGGTCATGCTTCAAAGGTCGTTGTCCACTGCCTCACTGCTAAAGCAAGCCACAGCCGCAGTCCAGGCTCAGGAAACGAGAGGAATCCTGACACCCGCCATGGGACGTGCCGCCACGGATTACTTTGCGTATCCCTTCTCGTCAAGGAGAATGAGCGGAGAGAGCAGTAGTGTGGCACCCTCAACAGACACCTCTGGCATCACCTCACCAAGCACTGAGCGGAAACACATTCACTTCAACGAGTCAGTTGAACAATGCATTGCCGTCGATGTTAAGGGCGAAGACGAAGAGGATGACATTGCAGTTGAGTCGGACCCATACGGTGATGACAGCGACTCGGATGATGGAGTCATGATGAAGCGGATGAGTAGCAAGAAGCGACCTATTCTCAAAAAGCGAGTTAGCAGGACGAAGTCTGCCGAAGGCAAGACAATTGCCAAGCTGCCATCAACAACCCTCAAGTACCGAGAGGATACACCTGAACCGAAAGAAACGGCTATGAAGCACTCACGAAGCCCCCTCATGTCTCCATCGTCGTCGCAGGAGACCCTTCGACCTGCCAAGCAGTCTGGAAGATTCTTCTTTGGACAAGAGGATGACGACGAGGGCTTGAACGACGCGCTATTGAGCCCCTCATCAGGCTGGGCATCACCACCAGTGGATGGGTCTAGTGGACTACAGCGATCGATCTCTTCCAATAGCCTATGCGATGACCCCGCGGGCATGCGACGCACAGCATCGGGGATGCTTATGCCGTATGAGGAAGGCGACCCAGCGAATGGCGAGGGCATCTTTGGTCGAGTCATCGATACGGTCAACACGGCCCGCGACATTGCCCACGTCATCTGGAATGTGGGCTGGAGGAAGTGATAAGGGTGGTCCTCAAGTCGGCGGCCCGAAGATGTCAACCCTAACATCTAACGGCTCAACGAGGTCCATTCCGACACGGAGCTCATTCCTTTGAATCTGCTCGCAACAGAGGCACGCCACCATATACAGGTACACGCATCTTATCTGCGGTTGCCGACATTCACCATGTTTTTTATATCCGGGATCAAACACGCCTTGAAGACACTCGAGCCACAATTGGGTCCCGGGCTAACGCTATGACGACACTTGGAAAGCGATATTGATTCGACACTACTACTATACACGGTCTGTACGAGAAGTAACAGACTCGATTGAGCGAGAAGAGGCGGAATCGGAATACAGAAAAGCAACGATGTTGATGGCAGGAGCCTGTGAAGCTCGGCAAGATCAATCACGAGGAGCCGAGGATCACAAATGGGGGCTGTGTACGAGTACGAGCGAGGGACAACAACCCAGGGCCGGAGCAGCGGACACAGCGGGCGGTACCGGAGCCGGTACTGAGGACTACTGGATCGAAAGGATATACCACCTACCGCCTCACAAGGTGGCCTCGTGACCGCCTCTCGCTGCCTCAACAATAAATGGAACGGATATGGATCGACCACGGGGGCAATGGGCCCGGGGAATGTTTGGCGTTAAAACAATTTCTTTTTCTTGTGCGACTTAATTCTGGTTTCCTCATGATATCCCAGGACAGTGGGGGCTACGAATTGGAAGCGGTACAGGGCGGTTACGGCAAAGGAAATACAGGAAAGGCAACTAACAAACATGGGGCAAAGGGCAGTGGAAAGCGAAGTGAAGGGCAAATGTGGCAGGTTTCCAGTGCGTTTGTGTGTCTTCATCGTCTATGTCGGGGTCTTGGAGGGAACGGGACGGAGGGCGAGGTCTGGCATGGCAAAACACGCGCAATTAGCGGAAATCATAAAAAGAAGTTTCTAAAAGCGTACACCCGGTAGTGGAACGATGCATCAAATCCGCGCCCGTGTTAATAAATTGGTGATTGAGTGATAGTTGAACAGACTGCTGAACAGTATGTTCCCGGACCTAGCTGCCTGGCAGGATACCGTCCCCAGTGCCAGAGTCGGTCAGAATCCGTCACTGAGAAGCGGGGAGGACAAGCAAGGACCGTCAGGTGCAGGAAAAGTTCAAGCCCTTCCCCGCCCCCCCCCCCGGAGTTTCGCCACCGCGGCTTGCTGGAGCAAGTTGAATCAGTTTCCAACTCTTGACCCAATCGTGAAATCAGCCTCGTTTCTTCGTGACCTCCCATGGCGGCCCCCCGCGTGCTTCGCCCCGCGCCCCGCGCCCCCCGCAGAAGGCCGAACGGGCGAATAGGCGTCCGAGGCCCGAATCGCCGGCCGACCTCCGCCCGCGGGTTTTAGTTGAGGTGAGGAGAAAAGGGCCTTGGAAAAAAACTGTTGGGGATGGAAGGTGCCGCTGTCACCTTGGTCAGTGTGTCCCTCTTTCCGCGGGGGGGACGAGTAGGAAAGCCTAAAGGGAGGAAAGGGGGCTTAGGGGAAGGTGCGCGTGACCCTTTGTTTGCGCACTCACGTGGACTTGAAAAAAACCACACAAGGCGGAGTTTGAAGGAGTAATAGGCTGGGTTAAGTCAGTGGGAAAGAGGCGGTCGGTTGTTGCTCGCAGGATTGCTTATTGCGGATTGCTGGCACAGGGTAGTCGCGCGTTTGGGTTCAGGCACTAATAATTAGGGATTCCCAATCAATTGCCCGGGACTTGCCGGTTGGACCTCGAGTTAGGCAGGGAACAAGGTCATCGTGACGAGCTATTCCGGGTTGTGACGATATTGCGACGACCCATTGCGACTGATCATGGCAACCAAGACCTCGGCGTCGTACGGTTTTCTCCATTACGGTCATGAGGGCCTGCTAGGCAGCGGCCAGACACTCTGGCAATCTAGCATGTACAACTGCCCACGCAAAAGTAAGTACAGAGTCTGAGCGGCAAATGTGGCAACGGTCCGTTCCCGCTGGCTTCAATTGACTGAGTTATCTTGAGCTACGTAATTCAGCCATCTCATTACGTAGGGCCGCCCGGATGCAGCCCTGTCGGCGTCCTTGTGCATCCTGTTGAGTGGCCGCGGAGTTGCCGTCGAGGAAGGATATTCCACAATCGAGAACAACGCGTCCAATCGGTGCACTGGCGATGCTGGCACGGGGGTTGTATCCAACGCAGGGGCAATTGCTGCCCGCAAATGATTTTCATAATGCGGGGGGCTCCACGTCATTCCGCAGCTCGTCAGGGCGCAACTGTCCACGGGGGAGCACTAGATGGTACTGGTACAGCAGAGGGGAGAGTTGGGGAAGGGGCATGGCACCCTGGACGCTGTAAATGAGGTGACTCCCGGGTTGCAAACAAGATGACAATGTGTCACGAGCACCTCATGCCGATGGTGTCTCTACGGCGCCAAGGTATTTCGTTGCCTTGACGAAGATGTTTTGCGAGTGAACGTTGACGTCGGCGAGCTCAACCTCGAATTGGTCGCCCGTCTTAACGTCCCTGACAAGGGCCTGGCCGTTGACACCCTCAACGTCCATCATGGCTTCGAGGTTGAATGTGTCAATCCGACCCGACAAACCCTTCCGCCACTGCGAGTCAACTGTGAACCGCATGGGACCCAACTTAGTCTTCTCGAATTTCCATGCCCGCACGAGTGCTATGAGGATCCAGTCCTTGACACCATGGGATAACACACGCGCCATCTTCTCACGCATGTGCAAGAGAGCCAGTGTATTGTCGAGGCCATCCTGTGTGAAAGGGAGGATGCTGTCTAAATCATCCACAGTAGGGTCGAGTTGCCGCTTCACCTTTCGTTCGTGAGCTAGCGCTGCGTGCACCTGCCAATGGACAATAAGGTCGGAGAAGCGACGTAGGGGAGACGTGGCCTTGGCGTACATATCCAACCCGAGCATAAAGTAAGGGCCTGGCGTCGATGATAGTTGGATGCCCCCAGTGAGACGAGAAAGCTCCTGCCGCTGAGATGTTGTCGTTGGTTTTCCCTCCCGTAACTGAGGGTAGATCTCTCTTGTAGCGTACTCCTGAATCGCCTTGAGGTTGGTCGACGAGTTGGCATCCTTGCGGTATGGGAGACCGATGCCGCGGTCGGAGCTCCAACGCGCTGCAATTTCACCAGCGAGGACCATGGTGTTGCTCACTACAGACGCACCATTGGAGGGCTCGTACCCAATCTTGATGTATGGGTCCGGAGGAAGCATCTTGGTGCCCTTGGATAATCCTTCTACTGCTGGCACGTCCTCAAAGGCGACTGTGACAGATGGCCTAGGGCTGAAATAGGGCCATGCTCCCTTATCTAGCCGCTTTTGCTTGATAGCTTCTGCAAGACTATGCAGAATCAAGAGATCTTTCTTGCTTTCTTCGTGCATGTCTTTTGCAGCAATCATCGGTCGGTTGGGTGGCAGCGCGGCGTTTGTTGGAAGTGTTCCAACGACGAGAGACTCTTCAGGAATGGGGGGAGGCGCTGGTTCCTGGCAGAAATTGGAGACATCTTCTGGGTCCAGATATGTAACTTCGTAGAGGATGCCTGGCTCAACTTTATAATCGAGGAGTTCACCAGTTTTGTCGACCTTGGCACTGAATGTCAGAGTTGGCCGTCCTGCTGCTAGTGAGTAGCTCTGCACGAGGCCCTCGGACTTGTAGTCGTTTGAGTTGTCCATTCCTATTTCAGATGGCAGCATAGCCTGAAAGTGTCCTGGGAGGTAAAGATTCTCAGGTATCAGCTCCATGAACTTGCCCAACTCTGAGTTTGGCAGGATTCCTGATGCGGGATCGGCAGTGTGAACATGAATCCAGAATTCGTCAGGCTTCTCCGTTTTCTCTAAAGAGATACCATCGTCGATAACCACAGTCGATGGAGCATCAATGCAGAGGACATTGGTATCCGTCCATTCTTTTCTGGCCCCCGCGGCGATATCGGGTCGTCGGGAGTCCTCGAGGTTATCTGGATTCTCACGAATCAGACCGCCGCCACTCTGGATCTTGACTCCCGGAAACCGGACTTTGTACCGGGAAGGAATTTCCCAAGGGGGAATCATTCCGAGCTCCTGGAGGAAAGTCCAAGCGGTACTCTGGTCCAGAATGGCATCATCGTAGAGGCCCAGGGATCGGAGGATAATGGAGCCATACGCGTGGAATCGAGAGGAATCCTCAAAAAGGTCGTAGCTTGCCCACCACTCAATGTAACGAATAATGTCCATGTTGGATCTCGACCACTCCACTTCTTTAAGAGTCACGCCCGACGAAGGCGCGAGAATTCCGTGCGGCGTCCATTTACGCTTGGCACGATTGGTCTTGACGACTTCTCTAGCCTTTAGTATGAATTTACCTAGCGATGTCTCCGTAAGTTCCTCGGGTGCGGGATTATGTCGGTTACTTTGTGAAATAGTATAGTCGCGTGCCAATGTACACACACGGTTGATCATCAATATATCAAAAAATGGGAATACCTCAAACAGGTGATCCCGCCTGTGACAGTCGGCGGACGGGCTCAGAGGCCTGAAAATGAAGTCATTTTGGTAGAGGGCTGTGTGAACTGCGTACAGAGCAGAGGGTGGAAAGTTATTGCCTTGCCTAGCTGCCTTGGGTAGAAGCATATCGGCAATCTCAAAGAGACTGAGATACTTGGTCTTTCTTGAATCTGAGATTCGAGATCTCGCCTGATCCAAGTTGGTGAGGCTTCTTTGGTAATGTTCATCAGCACTCGAGACGAATTCGTTCATTTTTCGAATCAGCTCAGAGCCAACCTCTCGTGAAGGACCTTTGTTCAGACGTTGTAGTTCCCGAAATTCATCAGTCGAGGCATTCTTTGGGAGCATGGCCAGCAGTGGTTCTACTTCGGAAGCACTGGCAAAGTTGGACACTGCAAAAAGCGCAGAGTAGCCGACGCTGATAACCCATCTACCACTGATGGAATAGAAGTGATGGCGATCCCCAAAGTAACCCAGATAGACGGCAAAAACAGGTGCACGATAACCAACTTGCCTACAAAGCGTTAGCCACGTCAACGTCAGCGGGGAATGGGAACTGACTTCAGCTCGACGAGGTCGCCTGGAGCCCGAGCATTGGATCCGACAATGGCGACCTCGGAATCCTCGTTGATGGAGTCATCGGGAATATCAGCCATCCCCCCCTGAGAACTCTTGAGATACTCTAGCTCCGCGGAGCTGGTCGACTGAGCTCTGGTATAGTTGTTTGCAACTTTCTGATAGAAGGCACTATCGGATCCGAGTGACTCCAGGCGGAGGTCAGGGTCGGGAGTCCAGTCTTGCAATCGTACTCGTATGGGCCGCTTATCCTTATTTGCGGGAGCTCGAGGCGTCACCGGAACAGATTTTGGGATGTTCAATGGGCCAATGCCATGCCCTGGTGAGTGTGCCTGGGTGGTAATAGATTGCTGAATTCGATTTCATCAGTGTAAAGGCCAGTTGCATGTTGGGACAAGACTAACTCTCTGTCTTGCGTCCAATCGGCGGGCGACCACTGCACTGGAGGGCTGTAAGGCATTGCGACCCTGGGTAAGACATCTCCAGCAAACGAACGGACTCCTAGATGCTTTCAACATTATGGCGGTGCCCATGTCGGTATATCTGGATACCGAAAATGAGGCTAGAAAATTTTAGCGACTACGTTTAACCGCGTAGCCACAGGCCACGGCTTGTTGCGTCACGGTGTCACATGACCGACTGTGACACCTGAAAGTGCTGTTCAGGTGCCGCCTTCCTTACTGGCAGTTTAGTAGCGAATCTGCTCTGGAGCTCTACGTAGACCACCTGAGATGCCTGAGTAGAATCCGTCCTCGTCTTGTCCATCTCTTCGAGTCCCAATTGCATTAATTGCATCAATTATAACAATGCCATGGTCCCAACCACGATTGAACCGGCAGAGGTGGCATCTGCGTTTGCCGACATCATGCACCCATGCTGTCAAGGCAGAGTGCATGAGACTACAATATGCTGGATTTGCTTGATAGATGAGGGCCAATTGTCCAAAACCATATCTCCTCGAAATCTCAAGATGACAATGCTTTGGAGAATGGGTCCGTCTTTGTGGCTAAAATGCTTGAGCGTCTTGTTCCCAATGCTTGCCCCTTCAGCGACTGACAGACCCTGAACGGAAAAGGGGGGCGGCTGGCGCCGAATGAAATGACCAGGCGGGACAGCCAAGAGAGGGCCAAGAGCGGGCTGGAGAAGTTTGATTTGAAGAACGAGACAGGGCTCCCGATGGATCGACATTGCCTTTCCCACTTCGAAACGGCGGTCACCGAGTCCCATTTGATCAACCAAACCGGCAGTGACATTGACGACTCCCGAAATTCCGTCGTATCGCGGTGGGCTAGATGTTTGGCTAGTGGCAGTTATCGGCTGATGAAGATGAGATCGGGTTGTTGGCAGAACAAAGTGTTCTAGGGCTTTCGCCTGGCCATTTGAACGCGGCCGCGAATGATGGCGACGGCACCCAAAGTCGAGACTCCAAGTCGAGATTCCACGTCAGGATTCCCAGTTCGAGATCCGAAAGGGCTGGTGACGATTTAGGCCTTGCGAGGTTGGCCAGCCATGCCTGCCATGTGCTGTCTTGGGGACGTTGTTTCGGCCAGGACTGGATCCGATTATCAAACGAACCCCCAGCCCTGTTGTTGCTTATATCCCCGCAATAAAAATAGGCCGGCTGGGCCTTGACGGGCTGGTGGGTGAAGTAATCAGCTGCTGGTGCATGCTATACGGAGCATGCGAACAGAGTAACATTGCGACCAGCCAGCCAGCCGCTTGACAAGCAGTGGCGACGGCTCAACGACAGTGCCTATGCCGGGATTTTCAGCGAAGAGGAGTCGAAGACACTAATAACCAACACGAGCGCATGGATCACCCTCCACCTGGCTGCAAGCGCTAGACCCCTGCACTAGAGGGATTTTGGACTGGGCAGACGCAGGAACAATCTCTTGACCCGCCGGCCGACGAGCCGGCTGTTGACCAGTTCTTTGAGAGAAGTCCAGAGAAGGGACAGAAGGCCAACAGTTGAGCCGGGGTCAGGCTGAGCGAGCCGGGGGCCATGACGCGCGAGGCTGCACTGGGCCACACTGATGATGAGTGAGGTCAAGCTCATCTCCCAGCGGGGCAGCGTCTACCATACATAGAGAGTTGCTGCCAGACCCCGGACTGAGACGACCACTCACGTACCGTCAAACTAGACTACATCCAGGTACCGTGGGCCTCGTGGGATTAATGTCGCTTTCAAGGATCTCGACCAAGCACCAACCGCCTTGGCTGCTCATTTGCTGAGGGAGACATCGCCTTTCTGGGCAGCTCGCCCGGCTCATCCTGTGACCCCCGACTCGCCCGTGTCTTCCCCCGTGTCTTCCCCCGTGCCGCCCCCTTCGGCTGCCCTTTTGGGCTCTGGGACGTCCTGGCATGTCCCGGGATGTCCTGAGATGTTCTGGGATGGTGGTTTTGGAGCGGCCGAGGGCGTCTACTACCCTTGGGCGGACCAATGCGAATGAAATTGCGGCAAGCTCCACCCTCCCCCCCTATTCGACAACGAAACCTAGGATGGACGATGAGTGATAGGCTGTGGCCACCAACGGTGACCGCGGTGATTCACATAATTTCACAATTTCACTTCTCGGGACTCTCAACCCCTGTCAATCTTGAATTGTGGTACGGTTGTCCGAGGCCTCGCGCTTCGACTCCTCCAGTGGACCATGCCCACACTCGCGTATCATCAACCAGCCTATTCTTGGCTAACCTGGCTAACTCGACCGGCTCTTTGCCATTGCGAGGAGAACCCCCGACCCTGGGACCCAAAGTTGCTAATCTTGGCGCTGAAGCCGTTTGCTGTAATAATAACATCCCCGGCTGTTCCCTTCGAATCGAGTTTCTCTCTCCTTCTCCTCCCACGATCCAGTCAATGTCGAGACTTTGAGAGCCCAGTCAACTTCGCTTTCTTCCTCTCGTTTCGTTCCTCCCTCCAACTTACCGCTTCACTCTTTTAGCGGGCATTCGTTTCTCAAACCAACTACACCTCTAATCATCTCATCATGAAGGGAGCTATTGCTGCTGCCGCTGTTGCGGTCATGGCCACCGGCGCCCAGGCCGCTTACCCTCACCACCGTCGCGCTCACGATCTCTTCAAGCGCGGCGAGGAGAGCTGCATTCCTGGCTGCACCACCATCTGGACCACCGTCTACGGCGAGCCTACCCGTAAGAACAGGCGCTTGATCCCTCTCTTCAGAGCCTTGGAACTGACCTGCTCATAGTCGTCCCCAATCCTCCCCCAATTGTTCCCACGACTTCTTCTGCTGCTGTCGTGACCAGCAGTGCTGCTCCCGTTCCCGAGACCACCTCCACCTCTACCACCGAGGCTGAGGTGTACTCTACCCCGGAGGCTGCTCCCACTTCCACCAAGGTTGTTGTTGTTGTGCCCGTCCCTACTCCTGAGGTTCACGACTGCCCTACCCCCGGCACCTACACCTTCCCGGCCACCACTGTCACCGTGACCGAGTCTACCACCGTCTGCGGCGCCGAGACGACCAAGGTTCCCGCTGGAACTCACACCGTCGGTGGTGTCACCACCATCGTCGAGACTGCGACCACTGTCACCTGCCCCTACGCTAAGGAGACCGAGATCAACGGCGTTGTCACCAGTGTCATTGACACCACTGTGTATGTCTGCCCCAGCGCCGGCACCTACACCATCGCTCCCATCACCAAGTCTTGCGATGTCGAGACGACCCTAGTCTACCCCGTCCCTACCAGCTACGCCCCTGGTACCTACACTGCTCCTGAGCAGGTTATCACTGTTACCGAGACCGGCTACGTCTACGTCTGCCCCTACTCCAGCGAGGGTCTTGTCGCTACCACCTCGGTTCCTGTCGTCGTTGCCACCTCTTCCACTCCCGCTGTCTACGAGGCTCCCAAGCCCACCACCTCTGCCGTTGTCGCGTATGAGGTCCCTTCTAGCGCCGTGTACGAAGCTCCCAAGGTCAGCTCCACCAAGACCAAGTCTAGCTCCTCCTCCAAGTCGACCTCGACCGGCAAGACCTACACCGCTGGCAATCTCAAGGGCAGCAACGACCACTATGGTATCACCTACACTCCTTACGAGTCCTCCAACGGAGACTGCAAGTCTGCTTCCCAGGTCAAGTCTGATATTCAGATCCTCAAGCAGAAGGGCTTCACCATTGTCCGATCTTACTCCACTGACTGCGACACTCTCTCTTCCGTTGGTCCCGCTTGCGAGGAATACGGCATGGAGATGATCATTGGTGTCTTCGTCAAGGGCACCGGCTGCAGCTACGACTCCCCCGATATCAAGACCCAGGTCGACGCCATCGCTGAGTGGGCCCAGTGGGATCTCGTCAAGCTGTTCGTTGTTGGAAACGAGGCTATCATGAACGGATACTGTACCGCCACTGAGCTCGCTGAGCTCGTCACCGTTGTCAAGTCCAAGTGCTCTGGTTACACCGGCCCCTACACCATCGCCGAGACCCTCAACATTTGGCAACAGGATGGTGTCGCTGAGGCTATCTGCCCCGTCATTGACGTTACCGGTGCCAACATTCACCCCTACTTCAACTCCGAGACCGCCCCCTCCGCTGCCGGCAAGTTCGTCGCTGGCCAGCTTGAGCTCCTCGCCGACATCTGCTCTGGCAACGAAGTTATCAACCTGGAGTGCGGCTGGCCTACCGAGGGCGAGTGCAATGGCCTCGCCTGCCCCGGCGAGGAGCAGCAGGCTACTGCCATCTCCTCCATCCGTGAGAGCTGTGGTGACAAGACCGTCTTCTTCTCCTACGAGAACGACTTGTGGAAGGAGCCAGGCTCTTGTGGCTGTGAGCAGAGCTGGGGTTCCAAGAACAACTTCTAAGCCCGCACCTCTATTTTTCGCTCCCGGTTACAGCATGTACTGTGTCCTCTGCACATATTAACTCACATGCTAAATGTACATGAGCCACCTTCAACGCCGCCCGGCCCTATTACTCCCTTTCCTCACCCACTCTCCTCCTGTCACCATACGCAGGCTACGATATTCCCACACAACACTCATCCTTGGGGCGGAGTCCGAAAGCCCGGCGTGCCTCGCACTGAAACAAGGGGACTAGGATGCCGGGCTGGCCGAGAAGACTCGTTGGAATAATGTTTTTTTGTGTTTTCCCTATGTGGTCTGCGATATATCTGAACGGTTTTCAAATATTTTCATGGTTGGCGAGAGGCGATTAAAACAACCCATTTGGGGAGGGATGATCTGCATGGTACGCTCTATTTGGCCGGGTTGTCATTTAGCCTCTGCTTCATAATGCTGTAATTTTAGTAGTGTTACACACACATTGAAGTTACTTCTTCACCCAACTTGTTCGTGACTTTGAGACCTTAGTTGACAACTATCCGTGACTTCGCCTTGGCTTGGCCATCGCTAGACCTGGCCCGTCACCGCGTCACAGGTCCTTGTACCGACAGCCCAGCAGCCCAATGTATTCTACCGACTTGTCTCTTGTCCTTTGTACGACGAGACGCTAGGCTAGCTGTACTACACGTCCCCAAACTCTCTGCCTAGAAGAAGTGACGAGAAAGAAGGGCATGTTAAAAAAAGCAACCACGGTGATACCTCAGAGCGGCAGCCGCATTGAGGAGTGATCGGCTGTGGCGCTGAGACACATACACCAGCAGCACGGTACCGCATTGGACCGCATATCGAGCTGCCGTGGGGCGAGAGGAGGCCTCAACTCGGAGTATTAGTGCAAGAGAGAGACATTGGCGTGTTGTCTCGTATCAAGCAAAGGTGTCTCAGCCTCGGAGAGTCATGTGTGTGAAGAGACAAAAGGCGGTGTGACGAGAAGAGGGTAACATGGGATTGTCCCCCCTTCAAGAGTGAGTGGGGGTTTGGTGGAAAGAGTAGTGGTTATTCAATCACAAGACATCAAGAAGTTTGGAAGTCGCCAGGCTGACGGTACGGGATATGGGCGATAGAAACAAGTCGTGACTTTGTTGTTGAGAGTTCAGTTTCATTTCTTTGTTCCGTGTCCAGTATTGAATCAGATACACAACCATTCAACCATCCCGTCAAGACTACTTTTTCTCAATGGAGATGGGAACACGACCCAAGTGCACCAGAGAAACCCGATCAACCTAATATATACAATTGAAGCAGCCAAAAAACGTTAGAAACCCCTTGATATGCAGACCGTGACCAGTTGCCATGCCTTTATGACCAGTTCCCAAGAATGCATGAGTCTTGTGCAATCAAGATGACGAGTTGAGAAGCATAAAGAGAAAGATGCGATAGGAAAAGAGACAGTGCTTGACTCTGATAGATGACGTTGACTGATTAAAGAGCAAAGAAATGGGTATAATGCCTGATACATGAGCGTGTACGCATGTGTTCAGGAGAAGAGGTGACCAATCTGATGAAAATGCTCAAATGTGGTTCAAAAGCGCCGTTGTTTCCCGGTCCAGAACCGTGCTGTAGCCGAGGATGCAATGCGGTAGATGGAAAGGTGAATTATGTGCGTCCCTGCACAAGGTAGAGATCCGAATCTATAGCTGCGTAGAACATAATGAGCCTCGTCTCCTTAGAACAATGCCATGGAATCCAGCATGGTTGGTTTTCGGCGGTAGGTCTCATTGGTACGCAGCTTGCCGTTGGGTCTCTTTTTCCAGCAACGGGTCCCGGATTTGAAGAAGGGCTCAACGCCGCCGCCGCATCGCTCTAGCTGTAGGAGTCCTCCGCGGTTGCGGTCGCTGCACAGCACATTCAGGTCCTGCCCGTCGTTGGTGAAGCCGATACCGCCGATCTCGCCAAATATGTCGACCGTCTGTTTCGAGCGGAACGTTTGAGCGTCGATAATGTTGATGAAGTCAGCCTCCTCGGCGGCCACAAGAACCCTCTGACCGCTGCCGACAGGAGAGAAGCGCAGGTTTCGGACACCGGCCATCTCGGACCGAATGGTACAAAGGGGAGCGCTGTTGCCGTTGATATCGGTCCATCGACGAGCATCCCAAATCTTGACGCCCTTATCCTGAAAGCCTGTGGCAACCGTCCAGCCATCGTCAGACCAGTCGCAGGAGAAGCCGAAATCACGATGACCCCTGAGCTCCTGATGGATCTGACCCGTGTCTGTGTTGGTGATTATGGCATTGCAGCTATCGCCCACCATGACTCTGAGCCGGCCGTCAGGGGAAATGGAAGTGCAGTTTAGAGGAAAGGGGTACACGGCCTCCATTAAGAACGTCCTCGTACTCAAGTCCATGATGCGAAATCCGTTGTCGTTGCTCGACAGCGCCGCCACAGGGAGGGACGATCGCCGAGGAAGGTGAATTTGGATGTGGTTAGTGATGCCTCCTTGGTTGCCTGTGATCTGACCGTCCAAGAAATGGTTCTTGTCGTCAGACTCAAGGTTCCTCAAGCAGTACTCTCCATTGAACATACCAGCCATCAGGACTCCGTGTTTGGCATCGAGGGTAGATATGATGGAACCCAGTCCACTGATTCTGCTCAGATTTAGAGCCGTTTCCGTCCTATTGGAAACGGTATTTATTTGGTTGATTCCCCGTCCACCGGGGTAAAATACCTGCGTTCGTGAGGGGCAAGCTAAGACGCTCCGTAGCTGGAAGTGTGCGAGGTAGACGTCCGAGCGGACGTGTAGCTTTCGAAATCGAAAGAAGCTGTCATCGGAAGGAAGCTTGATATCGGACGACTGAGACTGCAAATACAAGTTAGTTCGAGGAACACATTTTTAGGCTCTGAATAGTATCCGAGAGACACTCACACTCCATTTATCAGATCCCTCCTTGTTGGTGTAGTTTTTGTATGTCAAGAATCGTTTATGGCGAGCATAGCTTCGCGTAGTGTCCAGATGTTCCCAGTCCATGCCCTGCATATCATTAGAGTCGCCTCGGAGATCTGAGTACCGGACCTCGTCAATGTTGCGACTGGCCTGTTCGCGGATCGCCCGAGGGCATGGAGCGCATGCTCTTGCGGAGGACAAGGGCGGCGCGGTCCGGGATTGTATCGCCCAATGTCGGAGGAAGTCCATCAAACCCAGATTCTCAGATCCAAGCATAGTCGGATTTGGATTACTGACCAAAGGAGCATCATCCCAGTTCTCATTCGCAGGCGCAGGCGCAGGCCCGGGTGCGGGTGCGGGTGCGGCGGGTTGAGGCATTGCTTCTAGCACTGATTGAGGCACTGGAAGCTGGTTTTGAGGAAGAGGGTCGGCATCATGCGGATTCAATGCTGGGGGAGGAGGGACGTCCATGATGGATCCGACGCCTGCTAGTGTTGACAAATCGAAGGCGGCCTGATACAAGTAGTTGAGTGAGCCAGGATCTGGCAGTTGCGCATGGTTGTCCTCGTTGGGCGGAAAAGGGTGATTTTGTAAGACAGGCTGGGGTATGGGGGGAACGGTGTTGGCAACCGTGATGGTTTCGTCGAGGGGGGCTCCACCGTCACTATCGCTCATATCGATGTCATAATCTTCGGGAAGGCTGGACATGTAGCCGGGGTCGAGGTCAAGTTGTTGAGGGTAGATGGGATTGTGCTGATGACCGTCTAGCAATGGATGCTGAGGGGGGGCGAATGGGGAGTCGACGGAGTCGTGATCGTAGTCGAGGTCGAGATCGAGGTCAGAGTGATCAATGACACCGTGGATGTGATCGATTACGTTTTCGTTCTCGTAGAGATGAGGTGAATTCGTGTTTGGAGCAGCGGGAGCAGCGGTTGCGGAAGCCGTCGCGAAAGTGGACGCGGATGCGGTAGCGTGGCCGGCAGGGAAAGCATCTGTCATGGGCGCGTTGAGTGCGTCGATGAGAGCAGGAGGAGCGAAGGTGACGGGATATTGATGAGTCTCGGGTTCATGATTCGGACCTTGCTCGGTGATGGCGGGGACCGGCGCAGAGGCGGCAACAGCACCGGGAACCGGAAGAGTGGAGGAGTTAGAATAGACTTGTAAGCCCTCATCCCGGTAATCAGGGTCGTCGTGGGCCTCGTCTTGGTGGCGATCCGTCTTTGTCGCTTGAGACCGACGGCGCATCGTGCAAGAGCGGCGGCGGTAGGGTGAGGTCGCCTTTTAAGTTCTTTATACGTTTAGGAGCGCTTCTGCATTCGGGAAAGCTCGCTCGGGACTCGCTCGCGTGCTGGACGACGGGTGGACGAAGCCTTGATTTTGGACTGAGACAGTGTTGCTTTTTGGAGCCCCAGCGAGGCACCGATTGAGTGCTGGGCGGGATGGAGGGGTGGTTGGCTTTGGTTCAGTAGCCGGGTGTGGAGCGTAGCGTGAGCAGTAGCGTCGTGTCGGCAGAGGGCGAAGGAGGCTAGCAACGACCAGGGGGAGACAAGAGAGACAAGAGAGGTAGAGGACAAGGAGGCGGTCGAGGCGGGTCGAGGGCCTTTGTATTCTGATGCCTTTGTGACCGAGTCGGAGTGATAGGTCCTGTAGTGGCAGCGATCCGTGTAAGTGCAAACAGGACGAAGTTGAAGGCCAAGTCATGCGCGAGAACAAATGCCAGGCAAAGCGCGGCAAAGCTATACAAGGCGTCGACAAGGGCAAGCGGGACGGGGGGTGAAATGGGGAAAAAAGGGGATCTACTATCGCTGAGAGGGGGGCGGGAAAAGCAGTGGCCGTCGAGATGTGAGATGACGATGAGATGGTAAGATGGTGAGATGGGGCGATGGCGGAGAGAATTGGGACTCGGGAGCCTGAGAGGACCCCGTTTCAGCCTTCAGCCGCGATGGGGTGGCGGGACTGAAGAGGAAGTTGCAGCGGCTGTGCATGCCCTGTACGTTTTTCCCTGGGCCATTTTCAAGGGCCATCTATCTTCAAGGGCAGCCACCTTTCAAGCCGCAGACCGAGGTGGAAACAAGAGTGCATCTATCACCAACTGGTTGCCAAAGTCCACGCCCGACAGGGGGCTGGACGGTGAAGAGGGGATGAGGGACTATCGTGATGTTTGGCGTTGGTGGTGTTGGTTGTTCTGGTGGTGACTGGAATAGGTAGGTAGTGGTGGAGTTGGAAGGGATCAATGGGTCGAGGATCCCGCTGTCAACATCGCCCTGGCCTTTGCATCATGTATCAATGCACTGTACGTATCTGCATCTGTATCTCGATAGCGACCTAAGACGCTAGCAACGGCCCCGGATCAAGGGAGGAATGAATGGGTTGGGGGTGAGCCATGGCCGAGCATGGGGATTTCCGACCTGGTGGTGGTTAATGGCTGATTACCAGGTTGAAGGTAGTAACCCTAGGTAGGTGCCTATACATGCGTGGGTTGCGAAATGCCCTGTGCTTCAGCGTACAGTACAGGCCAAGGCGAGGGTTGTTGTTGGCTGGTTTCGTCGGGTTGGCTAAGCCAAGCCAAGGATGACGGATCACGAAGAAAGGAAACAGGCATCCACACCCTCAGACGGTGTGATTGGGGTTTGAGATGCTGGTTTCCCGATTGAACAAGACGGCGGTTGGGGGTGACGGAAGGAAGAGATCACAGCTGAACAGCTGAACATGGTAAGGATGACGGAAGAAACAGCCAGCTACCATAAGGGCAAGGGCAGGTACGAAGATAGTCTGTCATACCCAACCTGAGGCACCTCACGCAACGCAACTCACTCCAGCTCCTCCACCTCAGCTCGGTTCACGAGTTCACGGTAACCAACCGGGGCGAAGATAATCTCAATCCGGCTGCGAAGCATCGGTATTCCCGTATAGCCGTTCCTCTCCTCCATCCTAGTTGCTCAGCTGGCCCACGACATGCTCGTACGCTCAGCTCTGCGGGTGCATGCACAGTACGTAATTACAACAATTCCTCTGTTTGCTAACAATAAGGCGGGACGAGGAACAGTCACACAGAGCCGGCCGAGTACGTACCCACATTGAATCGAATGAACCCCCGGAGGCAATACCTATGTAAGGATCTGTGGTCACATCTGTTTCTTTCTTTGTCGCCAATCCACAATTTGGACGTTGTGCAGCCGCGCAAACGTTCAAGGGTGCGTGCAAGCAGCCGGTTATGGCTGTAACTGCAGGCTAATGAGTTACAGTGGATGGTAACCCGGAATGATGATAACGGACATCGCCTTCGGGGAAGAGTGCCTTTTCTATTCTAAGATTTTGTAGTGCTTTATGACTTATTAGAGACTGACGCATCTCACATTTTACACCTCACACCTCACACCCACCTCTCACATACTGGCACGTCACACCGCGAATAGGTGTCCTTTTCAAACACCTGACTGGTTCCGGCACAGTGGGTGCGAAGGTCGAGACACACGGACAAAAAGGTCCCCGAGAAGAGACATGCCGTCTTCCTCGGGCCTAGGCGCCTGGGAGGGATCAGCATTGTCGTTGCGCGCTATTCAAGCGCCCCTCGCATGGCACCTTAAACTTGAGGACTTCCCCAACCGTGGTCCGCCATGACGGGACTGCGGATCATGGCCGTAATGGTTATTGGGAATCGTCACACAAGGAGAATAAAGTGAACGACGAAACGGACAAGCCGCTGCCAAATCGCCCTCGCCGACACGGCCGCCCATCCGCACAGGCCCTGGAAGCGCCTCACTTCCCGATGCAGCTTCACACTGTCTTGAAGGGGGGCGGCGACATGACAGTCAGCTAGGGCAGAGCAGCCCAGCCGTCGAAAAAGGCCCAGCCGTCGGTAATGGGATAATTGATGGCATCATGGTTGCTTGCTTGGCTTGCTGTCCCCCCATGGCGGTGCCCGTGCGCCCCCCAATGTGCCCTTGTGCATCCCCCCCGTGCCCCGTATTATACCCAAGCCGTGTGTGAGTATGGGAGGAGACACTCCTCGTCTGGACCGGTCTGCTTAGTCTAATGTGATAGATGACCAGCCAGCAAACAGTCGGGCGAGATGGCCTCGTCTCCTTTTCGCTCCAGCCCAATGGCGTTCCGTTTCATACCAGCTCTGCTCGATTTCTCGCTGGACCGCTTTCGCCTCGCTTCGCATTGCCTGCCCAGGTCTATCTGATGCGTCAACTTTGCCTTGCCTCATATTGACCCACGACAATGATGATTCGGAACACACCCCGAGGGTAAAGAAACATACACGTCACTTTGCTACGAAAACCGACACCTTAACCACGGTTGACGATACCACCGCTGGGCCACCGGACTAACCAGTCGAGCCACCGAACCAACCGTGACTGGCAACCTAGAACTCCGTCAGTCATTCCCTTGCTACTCTGCGTGTTAAGACGGCGCTACGGGAGTGCACTTTGATCACTTCACGCTCGTCCCGAATTAGGTGTTGATTCAGACGACCCGGACACGAAGCCGCGCTTCTTAGTCAAAACTTGGGAAGGGAAAGCTATCGGCACCTTGATTGTCTGTGTACCTAGCTGACCAGTCACCCCGCTGTAGTCATGTACGACGACGCTTTTGATTCCGTGTGCAATTGTCCTATCCCTCTTGTCTATCCAGTTCTTACACCTGGCCACCTGTCCTGGGATTGAACCGAAAACGGACTGCACCTCATCCTCACCCTCCATTTCCCCTTTGTCGCCTGCACGCTCGCATTTGCCATCCCCCATCTCGCAAACCGCCAAGATTGTGTCGTTGCTGCAGGGCAGCCTTCTAGGAAACCAGACGCGTTTCGGTGTGGCGGCTCTGCGTCAATGCTCGTCTGTTTGTCTTGCATGAGACGTCCCTCCCTCCCTCCGTTGGCTCCGTTCTGTACTCCGTCCCGTCTTCCGTCCTCTAATCGTCCCAAGCATCCGTAAGAGTATCGTCATCGTCTTGTTGATTTTATATCCACCCAATCGTGGATGCATACGGACATCCGCGGGAGAGCTGACAAGAGTCCGTCTCACCTCTGCAACCCTCCTTGAGGCCAACGCAGAGCAGCATCGCCCATCGAACCCGCATGCCGCCTATTATGCCCAACATCCATCCATCATCCAGCATCCATTAATCCGTCATCCGCGATCTGTCATCCGTTCACATCCATGCTCTTCAACCCAAAAACCCTCTTTTTTTCTTTCTTCCCTCTCCCTTCATGCACTTTCTCACCTGCCCCTGTCGAATCTGCCCTCTCGAATCTGTCCTTTTGAATCTGTCCTGCCCACCTTACCAATCTTTGCCTTGCTCACAGCCCGTCTTCCGTCTCCACAATGCCAGACCGATACATGCAGACGACTCTATGCGTAGATGCTCAAATCCATATCAAGACCTACATACAGCCCGCATGCAGCCTGCATACAACCCCAGTCCTGGGTCTATCATCTAGCACGCGCTTCAACCTCCAACCCTGACCCTTGTCGGCATATAAACTTGTCACTCATCACTTCTTCTTGTCAACCCTTTGTGTCTCCCGCTGCAACTCGGGTCTTTTCCATGCTTTCTTTTGCGCCTTGTCGGGCCATCTTTTCTCTTTGTCTCTCTTTCTCCTTTTAGCCCTCCTATCACAACCGTTCGGAACCATCCATTACCTCTCACTCGACTGCTCAAATTTTCCGCGGAAGTGCGCATACGCGACAATGTGACAGCTCAGCTTCCCCTCTGCCTGCCTGTCTTTGTACCCCCCCAAAGCATCTTTTTGAGGTCCTGCGGGCCCCATACCCTTACCCAATCCCTTGTCTTAGGTCGACCCCGTAAACACGTATCTTTTCGTTATTCCTTCCTAATCCTCTCTTGTGCTGAGGCCGCTCTCCGCTCGCCGTGTCGCGCCATGTACCCATAATTGTCAGTTGGCCTGCCATGTCCAGCGTACTGCAGTGGGTGTAACGCCAACACCCAGTTCTATTCCCATTTCTGACTCTTTACACCCTCACGTTTGATGACGGAAACACCACATTGCCATCAAACGTCCCAGTTCCCGCTACGTAGTACATGCACTGCACTGCATGCTTCCCAACCAAAGCGCTTACCCACATCACAAGCCTCCCATAAAAAGATGATTTAATGCTTCGTACTGTTCCTTCTGCACGGGGAATTCGTCCGGGGGCTGGAGGAGGGGGAGCCCCCCCTGACCGCTCCGATGGCTCGTGACGGCTCCATCCCTGCCGCACATCCCGAAGGCCATTCCCGAGTCGGGAGCAGGGACAGCATAGGGGCATAGGCAAAAGGCAAAGCAAAACATCCAAACAGGTCCAAACAAGGGGGGGGCTGGCAAAGAGAGAGGAGCGGTTTGCTTCGATGCCCTGGGCAAGGGTTCCAAGCAGCCCGAACCAGAGCCAATCTGGCAGATGCGGGCGGAAAAAGAAAAGAAACCGTACACCGACCAGTGACCAAGAAACGGGACCAACAGAAAGAGCAGCGACGGAAGGGAACCGTTGACGATGAGAGGACCACTGAGAGGGGTCACTGAACCATGCCTTTATGAGGGCGTCCAGGTTCGCATTGGCTCCCAAAAGTCACTGCGTGTTCTCGATCCAGTGACAACTCCACCACGCATCCCGTCACATATCATCTCGACGACAACCTCGAGCCGTCCAAGCTCCTCAGCCCTCCCAACCATCACCTGCGCCCGCGACTCGGCGTTTGCGTCTCGTTGTCACTGCCTCGCCCTTATTTGTCTCTTGCGTCCTGCACCTAGTCAGCCTGCTTGCTGCGTCAGCGCCTTTTTTTTTCTTCAATTTTTTTGGGTCAAATGTCTCGGATTCTCTTGGTGATAAGTCAGAATTCCAACGCCTCCGATCGTCCTCAACGCTGAGCGATGTGGGGATCTCGCAGCAAGCCCGAGACCGGCATTTGGGCTTCGCAGCATCCACCCCCAATCCCGCCCGCATCCTCGCCTCGCTCCCGTGACCTAAGACGCTTCACCGTCTTGTCGTTGTGCGTGCCGTAGTGCGTGGGGTGAACGCCTCGTCTCTTCCTACGGTACAGTAGTAGAGCCAGCTGAAAGAATCAATGTTTGCCTGGGCTGCCCTTTACATTCCTCGCAACTCAACCACCTTGATGCCGCCAACGACGCCCGTTCCCAAGTGGCGGTCTTGCCGTCATCTCGCTGCCTCATATCACTCCACATCCTACCGCTTGACGCTGATCCGACGCTGATCTGACGCTGATCTGACTTCTTATTTCGTCTGATGTTTCACCTCTCTGCGTGTCCTCGTCAACCAAGACTGTAAAATTTTTTTAGGGTATTCCTCCATTGGCCTTGTTATGTCCACTCCATAGGTAGGTAGTTTGGCATACAAGTGGCTACCTCATGTAGTTCCCATCGCACTCCGCTGTGCAACCGCCAATACATCATGTCACCTCCACTAGCTCTTTTTGAACTTACGCCGCCGCCATTGTCCTCCTTTCTACGCCATCCCAGTTTCCTCGCTTAGATCTTGTTCACCAAGCCACGTTCAGCCTTGAGCTTGCTGAGCTTCTCGAGCGCCTCCTCGACGGGAACCAGTGAGCCCTTGGACTGGGTGGACTGATCGTCTCGGTTTCGGATGTTAAGGGTACGGGATGCGGCTTCCTCAGCACCGACCACTGTGTATACATGTTAGTTGCTGCCTGTCAAAGCAATAGTCTGGGTTGTGTCTCTTACCAAAGATGAAGTTGTACTGCTCTAGCTGACCAGTGCGAATCTTCTTCTGGAAAGTGTTGCTGCTCAGGTCCACATCGCTGTACATGCCTGCCTTCTGGAAGATGGTTTGCACCTCCTTGGCATAATCGTTGGCCGCCGGCATGACGGGAACAACGAGAACTTGGCGTGGGCTCAGCCAGAAAGGCCACTTGCCAGCAAAGTGCTCGGTGAGCACACCGAACATCCGCTCGAAGCTGCCCATGATAGCTCGGTGGATCATGACGGGGCGAGAGTATCCGGCTGGCAGATCCTCTGAGGGGTCGCTACCGTCGCTGACACCGCTTTCGTCCTTTCCTGCCACGTATCGTAGCTTGAATCGGCGCGGGAGGTTAAAGTCCAATTGGATGGTACCGCACTGGTGGTCTCGGCGGAGCGCATCGTACAGAGTGATATCGATCTTGGGTCCGTAGAAAGCACCATCGCCAGGGTTCATTTCCCACTTAGCATCGTGCTTCTCCGCGAAGGAGTTGAGAGCCTCCTCGAGCTTCTTCTCTGCCAAATCCCAGGTAGCGATGTCACCAACGTACTTCTCAGGGCGGGTAGAGAGCTTCAGCTTGAAGGAGAAGCCGAAGATACCGTAGACGCTGTTTAGGAAGTCGAAAGCTGACACAATCTCTTCTTTAATCTAGTTTGTGTTAGCATGCATGGATCTATGCGTGTGTGGTATACATGATACACATACCTGGTCGACGGTGCAGAAGATGTGGGCATCATCCTGCTGGAAACGGCGAACTCGAGTAAGGCCGGAGAGGGCACCAGAGAACTCGTTTCGGTGCAGCACGCCAAAGTCGGCCATCCTCCAGGGCAGGTCCTTGTAGTTGACATCGGCATGCGAGAAGATCTTGCAGTGACCCGGGCAGTTCATCGGCTTCAGGCCATAGCGCTCCTTCTCAACATCGAAGGTGAACATGTTCTCCTCGTAATGTCCCCAGTGACCAGAGACCTTCCATAGGTCGGCTTTGTACATGTTGGGGGTCATGACTTCGTCGAAGCCACGGACTCGGTATTCGACCTTGATGAGGTCCACGAGCGCGTTGTAGATACGCACACCGTGGGGCAGGAAGAAGGTGGAACCGGGAGAGGCTTCGTCAAAGAAAAAAAGCTTCTGATCTTGGCCAATCTTTCGGTGATTGCGCTTGGCAGCCTCCGCAAGGAAGTGCTTGTACTCCTCGAGCTGCTTCTTGTCAGGGAAGGAGATACCAGCAATTCGCTGGACCGACTCGTTTTTGCTGTCACCGAGCCAGTAGGCAGCCGAACTCTGTGTCATTGTCAAATTCGCTGTCCGCCTTCTGCTGAAAGGGAGCGTTCATCACATACCTTGAGCACGGAGAAGGCCTTGATGTTGCCAGTGTGGGGGACGTGAGGGCCTCGGCAAAGATCGATGAGAGGACCACATCGGTAAACAGTGCTCTTGGTGCCTTCGGGAACTCGCTGGTCGATGAAATACTCCTTATACTTGCTGTACTTGAACATTTCAAGTAGTTCATCCTTGGTCATCTCAAGACGCTCAAACGGTTGCTTGGCCTTGATGATGTTGCTGGAGAGAGTTTCCAGGGCCTTCTTGTCGTCGTCGGCGATGGCCTGGCTTTAGGGTTGTTAGAATTAGACTCGTGACGGATCGATGCCTACATACCCATCCATGTTGGCCATGTCGTAGTAGAAACCTGGAGGATCGGTGGTAGGGGGTCCGTTGCAGAGATAGCATCCGTAACGTCGCTCGGCGGCCTCTCCTAGAATATGGGCCGAGGAGTGCCAAAAGACCTTCTTGCCTACATTGAATATCAGCTACACGGTCCACGGAGGCATATCCACAGAGCGTTGGTGTACCTTCGGTGTGTTCGAAGTCGAGTAGCTCGAGCTTGCAGCTCTTCTCCAAGGGTCGGGTCAGATCCCACAGCTCGCCGTCAACCATGGAGATGACAGTGCGCTCAAGTAGGGACTTGGAGATGCCCTTGGCAATAGCCGCGGGAGTAGTCTCCCATGAGATTCCCTTCTCCTCCTTGCCATTGGGCAGGGCGACGGTGATTTCCTCTCGAGGTTTCGCTGGGCGCCTTGTCAGTCGATCGTGTGGAACGTGTAGAACGTGGGGCAGCGTGGTTCACGCACCAGCAATCTCGGCATCCTGTCGGGCCTTGATCCTGTCGAAAACGTCGAGTCGGTGCTGGATGAATTCAGGGAGCTCTGCCAGCTAGGGAGTTGGTTAGCCAATGATGCCAGCGCAAAACAACGAAATGGGCGGTCGAGACGACATGGCAAGTCGACAAAAAGGAGGGGCACCAACCTCAAGAGCAGGCTTCTTGGCCTTGGGAGCCTTGTCTTTGGGGACCTTTTCCTTGGCTTGCTTCGCAGGACGAGAGGGGAGGCTCTGCTCAGGGACGCCCTCGGCCGCCTTTGGGGCCTCGGATTGATCGGACGACATGATGAGGGCTTGTGATGTTGAATGTGGTGAGTGAAGTTGCGGTCTTGCTCTTCTTGAGATGGCGGGGCATGGGTAGACTATTATCTGTCGTGGTGGGGTGGTGCGGTGCCGTTGAGTCACTCCTCATGATTGGTGCTTAGGTAATACCCCCTGCCTCTGCGTCTGGGTTATCGATGTGAGTTTCGCACCATGACATTGACTCCTGTCATAGCACGTGTAAGAAAGGGAGGACAGGGACTCATCATTCGACTGAAACCTCGTAATGACGTGTTGTGTTCTACCATAGATAGCCGGAGATTGCCATCGTAAGAGCAGAGCCCTGATGGGGATCCTGGGTGGTCTAGACTTGACGAGGAAGGACATTCTTTAAAAAGAAATTACAAAAAAGTCACATCAACTTTGAAACATGACTACAACCCAAAGCCCGACTACAGCAAATCATATCAATGTCTTGGTGTACTCATGGTAGTTGGTACTGAATTAACCTCTTCCTCGCCAAGCCTGGTAGAGGGTTACTTGTCAACAACCAGCTCAAATACCAGTCGGGGAACAGTCGATACATATCTTAGCTGAGTACGAACAACAACCCATTGGAAACTCAGACGACCAGGAATCATTTAATTTGGGGATAGGTCTTGCTCTAGCGATGCCGGATGAACATCTGCCCACCTTACGCGCTGACTCACGGGTCGCAGTTGTCCGTGACTGTATTCTCAACGGATCCAGCATAGCCCGGACAGAACGCTCATATACTTTAGTGTGACTGGGTAAGAATTATTTCCGAATGTTGGGTGAGTCACCACCGTTCTTGTATCATTCTAGAAGGTGTGTGTGAGTCCCATTGCCTTGTTCCAAATTCTCAGTCTTAAGCAATAGCATCTGAAGCGTCACTGCCTACACGCATCAACATTAACCGAGCTGGGGATCCTGATGACATACACTAGGCTTGACGGAGTTACGTCGAGAGCAGAATCATAGTCAATGGGTGTAAAAATGTGGGGGGGCATGTGTGCAGTTGACTCATCGCCATTCTCAAGAGAAATCAGAAATGGGCTCGAGGAGTAACATTGTACGACATTGAGCACGTAGGGAGATACAATTTTTGCTCAGTTCATTCTACCCATGTTTTATGAACTATTGCAAATTTGTGGATTTGGTTTGCTATTTCGATTTTATTGAAAGAACCCGTGGACTGGATATTCTCAAAGATGTCGATTGTCCTTGGATTTTCTCAATCTCCCATCACTTCTAACAACAAGACAGCCAACTAACAAGCCACCATAAGCCTATTGCAGTTAACAGTTGGCACTTATTGAGTGCATAATATATGTTGTTTGGCATCGATGGCATAGTCTTGTCAAGGCCGTGAGGACATGAGGTTAGAAAGCGAGGCATGAGTCGAAAGAACACAGCCGGGAACCACATAGAGGACAGTATTTTTTGCGTCAATGTATTGGAAAGTTGTCAAGCACTACAAACATCACATACTTGGACCTGAATGACAACTGTCAATGTGCGTCGTGTGTAAACTTCAGGCACTTGACTCGACAGGATCGAGCACAACGTCTACTTCGTACATATTTCTGACGATGCTGATGAGTTCTTATGCCATCAATGATACGAGTAGTTACAGGGTTCACCAGACGGCCTACTCATCAACAGACATTCATATCATATTTCAAATTTGGAGCCACAAAAGCCCATTGTTCCAAAAAATAAAATAAAAATAAAAACTTGGGGTATCAAGTCATCTCCAACCAAAGCAAAATCCTACAAAACGCCGTCGCCATGCCACCCACCGCCAGACGCAAGATCCAACAAACAAGGCCCCCCTATCACAACCCATACCGCGTAACGCACTCCTCCCGGTGCGCCTCCAGGCAGTCCAGCGCGCAGACGCGCGTGCCGCACTTCATACACCGCACGCGGCCCCAATACCCGCAGACCTCGCAGAAGACGCGAGCCGGGTACGTGGTGTCGTCCCAATGGCCCGTCGCCTCGCCGTAGCTGAGCGGCGGCCGCGCCAGCAGCGCCCGGAGCTCCTCGTCCGACGGCATCTCGGGCACGCGCGACGCCAGCAGCGGGTCCGCGTCGCCCGGGTGCGACGGCGGCGGCGTCTTGCTCCGGGGCGCTAGCAAGGGCGGGAGGTCGGCGTCGGGCATCTGCGTGTCTTCGTCCGCGGCGGGTTGGCGGGAGGACGACGGCGTGTCTCGCTTGTTCGGGGCGGCTTTTCTGTTTGCGCCGGCCGCGTTCGATCGGGATGACGCAGTGGCGTTGGCTTCTGCTAATGCCTGCAATGCTAAGAAGTCATCGAGGTAGTTTGCAAACGTCTTTTGCGACTGTAAAATCTTTCGAACGTTCGGTGTGTGCTTTCCCTGGGCTTCTCGAGTCAGTCCCCGTGCTTCTAAGCGGCAGTTCTCAAACCAGTCCACGCACCTCGTCCGCTCTTCACCGGCAGCGGTATAGTGTTGTCTCGTCCACCATCGCGATCGAGCGCCTCGGCCTCTTTGCGCCTCTTTGTCTCCTGTCTGACGGTCAAGTCGCCAATGCTGAGGCCCGGCACGTTCCTCGCTCGCTTCCGGTTCGCAGGCGCCGAGCTCTTGACGGTGGTGTCGGGGACGTAGGCCCAGCCGGGTGCCGCAGTCGTTTTGGCGCTGGCGAGCTCAATGACACCAAAATTGTTCATTATCGACAGCAGGCGAGAACCACCACAGGAGATAAAAAGGTGTCGGACTTGCCCCAGTGGACCAATTCTTGAAGCTTGGAGCTCTCAAGTTGGACCTTGTACCGGAAAATCCGCCTCCCAGTTCCGGGGCGATGAGTTGCAGTGGGCACAGCGTGACGTAGCCAATCACGCGCCACCACACCTGTGGCAGATATTCCGACCTCCCGGCTATGGCCATCATCGGACCAAGCTCCTTCGATCCATCCTCCCTCAAAACACCGCACCTCCCCACGCGAACCAACAATGTCCCTGGCGTCGAGAGTCCTGTCCAGCAGCAGCCGCGCGCTGGCTGCGCGAAGCTTCCACACCTCGGCCCAACGAATGGCCGACGCCGTGCCGCTCCCGGCTCGCAAGCCCATGGGAGCTTTCCGTGGAGGGTGAGTCTGGCGCATCGAGGGACGATATACGAACTGGATCGCTGACCATAGCTTGCTGCCTGTGATTAGCCTCTTTGGCTTTCTCCTCGGAAGCTTCGTGTCCGGCGGCGCCGCCTACAGCTATCTCCTCAAGGAGTACAAGACCTCCAACGACCTACTTACCGAGGACATCTACGTACGTACCCAAGACTATCTCCAGGCTTTGACACCCGGCGTCAATCGCTGCTCCATTTCCGTTGCCTTCCTTGGAATCTCCAAAGCTAACTGCGCAATCACAGACCCTCCAGGCCTCCGTTACTCGTCTGAGCAACTACGTCCAGAACATCGAGCAGAGGAGCCAGGGAAAGAAGTGATGCGAGTCGCAAGCGAAGGAAATGTATAAAATATCGGAAAGGGCAGGCTCTCTTCAACTCTCGGGACAGTGGGGGTCGGATCAATTCCATACTGGTTTTGTTGGTGCCCATCGTCCAATTGTACCATGACACCGTTGAAACGCGGGGAGCCGACGTATATGCATGTGCGTGCGAATGTTTCTACTCATCTACTACGTAACTCAAGTGTACGTAACACTACGAAAACTTGTCGAAGCGGATATGCAATCTATAGCTCCGTTTTCAATGCCGATGAGGACGCAAAATGTCACGGTGCACACAATCATTGATACCGATATAATGTAGAAACGTGCGTAATCATAAAAGAGTCCAGATACTGCCACGGACGGAAACTATGAAACCGCAGGTGTACATTCCAATAAGCACACCATTCAAACCCGCGCCCGTGAAATCAAATATGCCCTTTTTGCGTACTAATGTGACATCAAGTTTACAGCTCATCATGGTCCTCAACGGCGGTCTCCTCCTCCTTCTCAGCCTCCTCGGTGGCGGCGGGAGCAGCCTCCTCAGTGCCCTCTTCCTTGACGGAGATGTCGGCCTTGTACTTGCCGTTCTCCTTGATGAACTCGGCGAGGTCCTCAATGGTTCGGGATCCGCTGTAGGTGATGGGGGCGTCCTTGCCACCGGCGGGGTACAGCTTGATGGTGGGGAAACCTTGGATCTCATCAGGGACATCGTTGAGGGTGGCGTCAACCTTGGCGATGACAACCTTGTCCTTGAAGCTGCTGGCAGCGAACTGGGAGGCAAGGTCATCGTACTTGGGGGCAAGAGCCTTGCAGTGACCGCACCAGGGAGCGTAGAACTCAATCAGGACATCCTTCTCGTCATCGAGGACAACATCCTTGTAGTTCTTGGCGACGACAATGGTGACGGGGCCCTCTTGGGTCTCGGGGATCTCCTCAGACTTGATGCTGGGCTCAAGCTTGCCGGCAACAAAGTCGTCGACGAAGGGAGCGATGTTATCAAAGGTGATCTCCTTCTCCTGGTCAAAGGGGAACTTCTGGTTCTTGGCGATCTCCTGGATGGCGAAAGAGGGAAACTTGTCGGTCTTGAGGTTCAGGTTGCCCGCGTGAGCACCAAAGTTCTTGGCGTCAATAGTGGCGACGTTGAGCTTGCCCTTGTACTTCTCAGCAATGGGCTTGAGGGCGGCACCAAGGGTGGTGCGCTCCTCCTCGGTCTCGGCAAAGATGTAGGCCAGAGGGATACCAGCGGCCATGTAGCCGGAGTAGGTCTCGGGGCCAACCTCACCAACGAGGGGAGTGGCGGCGGCCGAGATGAAGGCGGAGATGTCAGTCTCGGAGAATTCGCCAGTGTAGATGTTCTTTCCCTCATCGAAGTTCTTGTAGACGACGACGGCGGGGGCCTTGACGCCCTCAGCCTCGGCAATCTCGGCGTCGTTGACGCCACCGAAGAGGTAGGTGTCGCGGAGACCCTCAGCCAGGGCGGTGAAGGTCTGGTTGGAGGTCTTGTCATCGGCGGCGAGGTAGGCAACAACAACGACCTTGTCGGCAGTCTTGAAGTCCTCGAGGGTGTCCTTGGCCAGGATGGAGACGGCGGGCAGGGACTGCTTGATCATGTAGGAGGTGATGCTAGCAATTGTAATTAGCATGTGTTGTCAGGCTGTGTGGATGGTAATAGTTGACTTACCCAGGAGCCTTGCGCTGACCGCTGTAGGGGGTGATGTTCTCAAGACCGCGGAAGACCTTGAGGGTGGGGTAACCCTCAACGCCGTAGGTCTTGCAGAGATCAGCCTCCTCGGTGCAGTCGACCTTGGCGAGACGGATGTTCTTCTCCTTGAGAGTGGTGGCAGCCTCCTCGTACTCGGGGGCGAGGGCCTTGCAGTGGCCGCACCAGGGAGCGAAGACTGGAGAGCTCTTGGTCAGCAAACCGTAGCAGCGAGTATACATGGCGAGCTAGCCAAGCCGGCTAGCTTGGGAGAGATGGCGGGGTGGAAGCTATCTCCTGGAGGGAATGACTTACACTCGGCGAGAACCAAGTCGTTGCCCTTGATGAACTCCTCAAAGGTGGCCTCGGTCAGCTGCTCGACGTCAGAGCCCTCGGCGGCAGAGGCGACGGCAGCAAGAGCTGCCATGAGGCCGCAGGCAATGCGCTTGTGAAGCATGATGGGCTGTCAATTGGGGGGTGGGTATCCTGCAAAGAGAGAAGAAGACGTCTCGCTGGCTGGATAGACAAGCAGGAGGACAGATGGAGGAAGGAGAAGAGTCTAGGCCGGAGATGTGGACGGGCGAGGTTTTGTACCTGAGGCTGGTGGGCAGTGGTGGAAGGCTGCAGGTTGGCCTGGGACGGCTGGGTGGTCAATTGAACAAGTGTCCCCTTCCAGGTTCCCACGGCTGAATCATAACGGCGGGTTGGGTGGAGGGTGGCCACTGGTTGGTGCTAACTGGTACCTCTACTACTCCGTACCTACGTAAGGGACAGTTGTACCTCAGCTGTGCATGTCGCCCCAGCTCTCTACCCCTCCAACCCTCCAACCCTCCAAACTGTTCTCCAGCGGGCGAGCCGCCTGTAGTGCGCCGCAAAACCCGGGACCCGGCGGGTCAGCTACGTCGCTCAAGGAGCTCAGGATTCCACTAGGGGGGGCGCTACAGGGGCTCTCATAGGCCCGACACTCCCTGCGAGTGCGCCACAGCCCCAGGCATTTGTGGTATGGGCCCGGGATCGCCAAGTCCACCCGGCCGTCAGTCAGTCCATCAGCCATGATGCCGCCATGCCGCTCTGTCGCTATAAACCCATAAACCCATAAATCCGGCTCCAGCGACGTCGCAGGATCCATGGAATCAGGAGCATCAGCCCTGCCTAATGCCGTGTGCTCTCTCCTCTTTCCGTCCCCGCGCGCGTATTCGACCGACTCGCCCCATCCATCAACCTTCTCAATTCAGGGCGCCATTCCTCCCCCTCCCCCACACCCACATGTCCCTCCTTCGCTCGTAAGATGACCAGATAGGCAGTCCAACCACCTTAGCACCTGTGCTTCCCGTACAGATTACTCCGTAACCTAGGTACCTAGCAAAGTACTCTCATCCTTGAGGCGAAAAGGCAAAAAAAAAAATTGATTACCAAGAGGCCACGTCGTAGGTTTTTTGCCGCCGTTGATTGTTCTCTAATAGCTCCAGAGCTTAGACCGGCCCCCACCCACCCAGCCTCGTTGGAACTTGAGAGGGAGGACTATCGACTCAGCAGGGCCTTGATGCATCAACTATCTGTCAGACCGTCACGCCTTTAGTAACACGAGGCTTAGGAATCCGTGCAACAGGCTTTTGCTGCATCCGTATTTCCGATACGTGTGGCGTTTCTTTCTAATTCAACGAGATTTCTCTCCCATTCATGAACACGTTTCCCTCCAGAAGCGTCATAATGCGCCCAGGCAACGTGTGTGCTTTGTCAACCTTGAATGTACCAAGTACCCCTACTGCGGTTGTGCAGCTGTCTAACACATTCATTCCAGCCCGTGCTTCGCCGCGATTCCTGCTTGACAAATGGAGATGCGCACTTGCGGCCCCCAATCCCGAGACATGATACTTACTTGTCCTCATCCTATCACGAATTCCTCGCGGAACAATCAATCTCGAGATTGGCATGTAATCAAATCATCTCTCGGAGGCCATCACATCATCACTCCCGTTGCCGCTTACTTACGGGGGCAGGACTCCGCTAAACAAGCTCTCGCCTCCGGCCCCACTCAACCGCCGGCGCTTCAGCCTCCGATTGCCCCAAAGCGGTCAGCGTTGAATCAAGTTCCTCCGAATACGCCGTCAAGCTATCCAGCTCTAGCTTACGGTCTCTTTGAACACTTCCATAGTGTACATGGCTGTGTGATTTCCTAGATTTCCTAAGCTTCTTCTTGGCTTTGTCATCTTTGCCTCAAATGGATCTACGCCGTGGTGGCGAGCCAATGAAAGAACACAGATGATTAAATAGACAGCATCCAGAGAGTATTCCAGAAGAGATTCTCAATCTCAATCATTTACTAACTTCGATCTCCTCCTTGTCATGTAAACGTGCTTAGATGTACGATTCTCGCTTTTGTATTCTCTATGCCACGCTATCTAGTCTATAACACGCTGAAGCCATACCCTGCTGACACTCACTGCGTTGATCGGCCCTTGGGCAATGGCGGTGCCCGTTGATACTGATTCGCCCACTTCACCGGCACGCCCAGCTCATGCGCCACGCTGAGCACCCAGTTGGGCTCCCGCAAGAACTGCCTCGCCGCCTGGACGAGGTCCGCCGAGGGCTCCGCGTCCTCTTGCACCACCGACTTGGCAAAGTCGCTCTCCGTGATGACGCCCACGGCAGCGATGAGCAGGTCCAGGCCCTCGTCGCGCACGGCGTTGCGAACCTGCCGGGCCAGGTCCGTCTGGAAGGTCTGAGTCACTTTGATGTTCTGTCTGTCGCTGTTACCACCGCTGCTGACGTCGAGGACGTCGACGCCCAGCGCGGGGAGGAGCTTGGCCAGGCGGATGGTCTCGTTGATGTCCCACGAGGGCTCGCCGGCCGACTCGACCCATTCCGTAGCGGAGATGCGGACCCAGAGGGGCAGCTCTTCGGGGACGACGGCCCGCACCGCCTGGATCGTCTCGGTCAGGAAGCGTGTTCGGTTCTCGAAGCTGCCGCCGTACTGATCCGTACGTTTCTGGGAAACTAGTTAGAAGACTGAAACACTCGAATGATCATCCAGTTGGGAGACTTACGTTAGAAATGGGTGACAAAAAGTTGGTCTGGAGATAACCGTGAGCGCCATGGATCTCAATAACATCAACCCCGGCCTTGACGGCTCGGACAGCAGCATCCGCAAAGTTTTGCGAGATAGCCTTGATCTCATCCACGGTCAATTCGTGGGGAGCGGCATGGTCCTCCGCAAAAGGAATGGCACTAGGGCCAACCACATCCTGGGGCCAGCCGCCAACGCTCTCAGGCGCAAGAGTCTTGTTGGCAGAGCCGCCAATCCAGGGCGGCAGCGTGCTCGCCTTGCGACCCGCATGGGCAAGCTGGATCGACACCTTTGAGTTCTGGCTGTGGATGAAGTCGGTGACGCGCTTCAGGGGCACGATCTGGCCGTCCTCCCAGAGGCCCGAGTCGCTGGGGGAGATGCGGCCGCGGGGCTCGACGGCGGTGGCCTCGACAGTGACGAGGGCGGCGCCGTGCAGGGCGAACTGGCCGAGGTGGACGAGGTGGAAGTCGGACAGGTAGCCGTCTTTGGCGCTGTAGGTGCACATGGGCGACACGACGAAGCGGTTGTGCAGCTCGACCCCGCGGATCCGGAGCGGTTTGAAGAGCGTCGGCGCCGAGGCCGGGTCCAGCGCCGACCCGGCTACCGGAACCTGCGCCGGAGTGAAGTACGGGACGCCGGGGGCCGCCTTGTTTTCAATGTCTGACAGCGTCATGATTGGGCTGTCGCGTTGTGTAAAGTGTGGAAACGTTGAGATTGTGGTCTCTTTACAGCAACCTTGTCAATTAGCGTCTCGTAGGGTGATTCTTCTTAGTAGAATGCGAGGGGGGGTCTTTAGTTGGGTCGGCGGGTTGTTGTTCGTCAATGCCTCAACTCTTGATGGAAGGACTCAAACAAAAGCTGGATGTTGGAACACTTAAGTAGGATCCTCGTCTTAGACGCAATCAGTCGCTTTGAAATCGAATTTCAGAAATCGATGGTTCATACGATGATTTTTCGCAATTACCCGCACCGGGTTCGTCCTAACCCCATTTTACGGCCCTATGTTGTGCGGTGTGCAGATGGATTGATAAGCACAATGACGTGCGACCGAAACAACTCCATCGCGCAACCAATACAGGCCAGTTAGAAGGCAACGCCTTGTGGAGGCACAGGACGTGGTCGTGGTGCTAGAAGTCCCAAAGGGTGGGGGTTGGGTGACATTTCCGTTGCAAACCCGTTTAGTTCTAAAGTCGCAAATGTCTTCTTGGGCGAATTCTCACTTCCTTCGGGAGTGCAATCCGTTTGATGAATAAGCACACGCACGATGCTGGGCTGACAAACTGGCTGCCCCAAGTCATGATTGGCGCCTGTCAAGGAGTTTTCTCGGAATTCGACTACGGCACTCAAATCATGAACCTCGGTGATAGCGTTACGCAGCCGGTTTCCATATTCGCCTGATGGGGTTATTGTGGTATCTTCATGTTCGTATTACATTGTAACTTCGCTGAAAAGTCAATCGTCAGATGTTCAAGACACAATGAGGACAAAGCCTGCCCTCCACTTGCATCAGACAGATAAGTGACGGTATCTCGCATGACGCCTTCCACGTTCCAGTCTGTAGTTAATCAGTAACACAAGGCTATGAAACTGGTCATCAATGAAGAGAATTGCTTCTAGGATTAAGTAGAAGTGATGTCACCAAGCTTGGCTCACTCTCAACTTTTCTAGCCCTTTGTCTCTGACTCTCTGGCCGAGCTCGTATGTTAGCCAACGTCTTCTCGTATATTCGACTAATTCTGGTATGTTTTCATGACCTTTGTAAGTAGATATATTTACCTATGTTGTTCGTCTTTCGCCATACTTGGTCATTTTGGCGACTCTCAAAATCTTCACCATGCATTACTAGCTCATACGCATCCTGAGTTCGTTTCTAAAATTGCAATAGATCATTTAGGGTCTTCGTCGTCATTCACTCTATTCAAATAACAAACCTGCATCTGATTGGGGAAGCTCACGTATGCCCGTCCGGCCACTCATAGGAAACCTACGACTTAAGACGATGCCTTAAACGAGTTTGGTAACTTGTTTCTGAGTAGAGAAGCTCGTCAAAGCTGCCCGAACAAAATGCTATCGTAGTGTCGGTATTATTCCGATCGGCTGCCTGCTTCAATCAATCGAGTAATCGCTTGTTAAATCAACCCGGTGTCATGGTCAATTCGCAACCGCGGTAAAATCCAATCGCAGCGAATGGTTTCAAGCTGAGATTCGACTTAAAGATACAAAATTTTGGCCTGGTAGACATCGCATTAGCATACAAGAGTCCTGCCGTCATTTCTCGCCGCATCACTCTGAGTCTTTGTCGTTGGTCAGTCAGCCTATGCATTGAAGTTGGGCGTTGGAATTGCTTCACGGGCGACTTCGACAAACAACGCCAACCACAACAGGATCGCTTCGCCCTACACAAATGTTTCAGATCTACCTGTTAAAATCCTCTCTAGCCAAGACGCCAAGGTTTCGTTGAGGGATCTAGCACCACACACCGATTTACCCGTTTCACCAACCCCAGCCCATTCACTCACATAGGTAGAGTAAGGAACAACTAAATTACACTTAAAACTAACCTGGTGGAGAAAAGTCTCTACTGAAGTAGTCGACAATATTTGTAATTGATATCGTCCTTTCATTCCCCAGCATTCCTCCGAGCTGAATCCCATGTCTCTTCCTATGCTGGATGATCTACCGGTCTTGTGTCGAGCAGGGAGACCAGACACTCTAGAGACTCTTTGAGGCACAATTGTAGTCCGTCACTACGATCTGTCTACCCCCTGACTCAAATGTGGAAAGTGCATGCGCAAATCCATGAGATTTCCGATTGCTCGTACCCAGGTACATAATTTGTAACTAGGCGACTGCGAGTCTCATCAAGTTCACCTTCTCGGCATGAGAAGTCAGTCACAATCACTCAGAAGCAGCCTAGAGAGATGACACACCAACCAGCCTGACTCCCAAACAGCTAGCATGCCAAGTCGGACCAAGCCACACAAGTTTTGCACTTGTACCTTCGTTCTTGCATCCCGGCACGTATGGCCTCATGGTGCCTAAACGCAAAGCAGGTGAGGGCACCCAAGCCCCTCGAATACTAGTTCAACATGAAGAACAATGTGACAGTGCGCGCATGTTTTTACGAGCCATCTAGCGCTTGACTCAAGGATTCACTACAGCAGCCACCCACGCCATCGGGGAGGGCTCTCACACTTCTAGTACGGAGTACATACGGGGCCAATACGCTTGCAAAGCGCATACAGCACAGGGAGTATGATTAACCTTTAGGAGACGTAGTGTAAGACGACGACTATTTGCAGTATTGCCATGTGTCACTCCGTCAAAGTACCTCGACAGACACGGTACACTAACGTGTATAAGCATCACACCCAGGCAATCTACTAAGCAAGTATTGGGAATAAAGCCACCCTACCCCAACATTTGCCTAAAGTCGTCTCGTCTGCCACACTCGGAATGCTACACCACACCCCCCACCCAGCCAGTCAAGCCAGTCAAACCCATGACGGCTGGTGCCGCAAGAATAGACTTCATAAACGTGGTCAAGCGGTGTGCCTGGGCTGCCAAAATACCCGAGCCAACCATCATCCACGACCCTGTCGATCCCCCTCGCATCGACGCCACCTTAAATGACTACATCTGAACGACTAAAAGCAAGAACATTGCTACTCAAGGGAAGTCGTCTGGCCTTGGTTGTCCGAGCGACGTCACAAATGCAATAAAGACTCTTAATGTTAAACGTTGTCAGTTTGGGTATCCTGCAAAAGGATAAAGAACCTGTCCAAAGTGCAGGTGCTATTGAATGTAGCTTCTCAAAATCCCACGAGTCTTCTAGCTACCTAGCCTGCTCCTGGAAATTACAAGTCAAAACTCCGGATATCGCTCCCTCACTTGTATCGGCCCTTGTGTAGACCAAATCGTGGTCCTGTAAAAATCCTACAGATTGTCTCATTTTCCCAACACTCATCATCCCCAAGGCCGATTTAAGCGTTGCTCGGCTTGAAGGTCCATCGGCTGTTGTCAGTGCCAGCGGCAAAGGGAACGCCGAGCTCGAACAGGCGGAGAACGACAGAAGAGAAGTCCTTGAAGAAGGCATCGTTGTCCTTGGCGTACTTCTCAACCCAAGTCTTGAACTGCTTGTCCTGAATGAGAGCAATGTCGGTGGGCAACATCATCAGGGTCTTAGTGGTCTTGTCCTCGTACTGTTGAATCGAGCAGGTTAGCACATCATGCCCCATCTGCTTAGTCTTCTACGCCAATAACTATCTTACCTGCGCGGGACCGTTCCACTTCTTCCACTGCCACTTCTCCTCAACCAAGAGACGGAAGTAGTCGTTGGTCAGGACAGTGGGAGAGAAGGTCCAGGGACCATCAAAGCCAGATCGGTCAGTGTGGCAGCGACCGAGAGCGTGAGCACCGGAGAGGGCAACAATGTCCTGGTCATTGAAACCCATGCGGTAGAAAATGTCCCGCAGGTGGCCATGGGACTTGGTAGCATCGGGAAGACGGCCGTCAGGAGTGCAAGCGGCGACATCGCGGTCGGAGCGACCAGGTCGGTAAGGGATAATAGGGCCCTGCATCTCTTGGATGGCGCAAACACCGCCGAGGATCCAGAGATCGGAGTAGGTGATCCAGGGGAACTTGGCTGTGCGATTGGGTCAGCTTTGGAGCCGTGACAACAGATTGAAAGCATGGAGAAAACCAACCTTTGACGGGCTCAAGGAAGTCGCGGGCAGCGAGTAGGCCAGCATTGGCACCATGTCCAGACTCGGGGTTGAATCGCATAGTAGCACCGTTGCTGCCGCCAGTACCAGTGACCTTGTCGTAGGTGCCGCTGGCGTGCCAGGCGAGGCGGAGAAGGACCGGACCGAAGCTGCCATCATCGTAGTCTTCGTTCTCCTCAAGGCGGGAAGCAATCTCGTTGTAGACCTTCTGGTAGTCCTCCTTGGTAGGGTTGACGACCTTGGCGGCACCGGCAGAGGCACCGTTGGCGTAGAAGTAGTAGCCACCTCCCAGAGCGGCAGCGCCAGCACCGGTCAGCCAGATCCAAGCAGATGAGGACTTCTGGGCGGGCTCAGAAGAGTAGTAGCGGCGGCCGTTCTGGAAAGCCTGGCGGGGAGCCACGGAGAAAGCTCCGCGAGTCGAGGCGCGAGTCGCCGCGCGGGCGAACTGACGGGATGCAGAGGCCATCTGCAATAGATGTCAGTGTGAGATTGACACCTGCTTGGTGCCAGAATGGAACGAAGAAGCTGCGGCCATGACAAGTGAGAGGATTGGGAGGGGAAGAGAGGCAATCAGAAGCAAAATGGAGCTTGTCGTAGCTGATAGGGAGTTTGTGCTAGATACAACAATCGAGTGGGTGGGAGCTTCAGAATGCTACGGTATGCTCAGTACGTACCTTAAAATTGATGTAATATGGAGGTGTGAGAGAGAATGAAGAAGGAGTGAAGCTTCACGCAGGACTGGAGGGAGGGGGAGGGGAGAAGGAAAGAAGAAGGAAGTGAAGGGGATTGGGAGATAGAAATGGAATCGGAAAATGGAAGCGAGTGCCCAGTGTTTGGGGCAACGGGACACGGGCAGCTACCGCCGAGTCGACTGGACGCGATGAGCTCCTCAGCGCCCTTGCTTTCATGGAAGGCGGCAGAAAAATCCCCGGTCGAAGAGTGTAAGCCACGCTGATACACTGTGACAGAAGCCGATAGCAGTCTGACAGCCCATCAAAGCCATCCATCCCCCACTGCAACAGAGTCCAGCAAAACGCTAGAAACCCTGCAAAACTCTGGACAGTGCGATCCATCATCCTTGCTGAGGCTACTTGCTGGCAGTTGCGACTTGTGAGCCTTCGGCTTCGGCTTCGGGAGGGGGTACAGGAGCCGGCTCACTTGGTCCATCACTCTGTTGCTCCACCGCTCACTGTTAGAGGGGCCGACTTCAGCCAGGCACGTCCTGGCTCGCCCGCGCCTCGGCGTTCCCCAGCGCAAACCCCAGCGCAGCCCTGACAAATGTTTGAGAAAACCATGGACTTCTGCGACTTGCATTGAAATTGGTCCTCGCTAACTGGCTCAGTGTGCTAGCGGACCCGTGGGCGGGCACGGTGGGGGGAGTAGGGGAGGCAGCATGCTGTGGAGTCGCTGGGGCCGGTGGGCCTTGGTCATGGCAGTTCTCCCAACGATGAGAGGCTGGCGGCAGCAAGGCCAGGCGGGCTAACGACGACGACGAGCTGGACTGGGGACAGAGTGATACAAGGGCGAGGGAGGGGGGGCCTGTACCCGTTGTTTGGGCACCCGGAGCCTGTTGAGGACGGCTCTGACGCTCGAGGCACTGAGAGACGATGGGCATGTCCAGATAGGCTGCAGTTTAATCCCCGTTTCCGACTTAGCCTTGCCAATGCTGTTATGGCAGCCGCGGGTGAGATTCAGTTACACGGACCGCGGATGCTGACACCGAGAATCACAAGCAACCTCTGAAGACTCCCCCGGAATCATCTCGGCATGTGGCCGCGGAGCCCATATCGACCGCCGCGAACATCGAATGATGTGGAGAGCCGGGGGGGGGCGGCCAATTCAAGTCATGGTACTCCGTACGCAAGCTGAGACTCCCACATGGCAGCACCCGATAACAACCAAAAGGGCATAAAAAAAGACAAGGACCCTGAATTCCAAATCATATCTTGGTCCCCACGTTGTTTAGCCCCTCCCATTCGCAATGACTCGAATCGGGCTTATTATCACGACATGTCCCCAACTGCAGTCCACTTGAATTATCCCGTTTCGAGCCTCCCGCCTGGTCCCTGATGCTGAATTTGCCTTATCTGGTCGCAAATGTCGTGTCCACAAGCACAAGCACAAGCTCAAGCACATCCTCCGGGACATTCGACCGCCCTTAGCGAACCCACCAGCTAGGGTATCAACAGCGAGAAAAACTTCACATTTCAAGCTTGATTTGTCATGCTACCCGGAGCATCATGGCTTGTGGGACTCGCCGAGAGTTTAGTTGTAATGGTTGTCACATATCTATATGTGATACTATGGTTTGTTCACGGAGGATTGAGCAATTAGCAGCGTCTCTTGCGGGCTCGTTGTTCTCGGCGTGATCGAGATAGTGTCGATGGGACAATGTAAGCTTTTGCCCCCCTAGTTAACGCCGTCGTCATACGTGAAATGCAATCCGAACCGATGTTTCTACCGAGAGCTAGAACCGAGGAATCGCCAACGCGTGTTCCATCGGTACCTTCTCTGAATGGTACCCTAGCACTGGTCTTCGGTGCACTAACACACCGCCAGCAAAGACAAGAAACTTTATCAGGATGAGATAACTGCCACTCGATCAGTCACCAACTTGCTTGGTGGGTCAAATCCCCTCGTCTCCCCAGCTTTGAATCTCATGCTTTGCTCCTCTGCCCCAGATCCATCAGCCAACCCTTGTCCATGGTCACTGTCACCACCGCCCCGACCCAATAGCCAGTGCCTCGGATGCGGCCGGGATCGGCTCGGCGCACGGCGGGATCCCGCGGCCTGCCTCTCAGCGGGAAAGAGTCACTCTCCACCGTTAGACGCCCTCCTCCGAGCTCCCATCCCCGAAAATCCCCCACCCTCTCCGCTACGTATCGCTGGTAAGCGTCGCCGACGCCTTCTGTTCAAGGGCTAGTAATATTTAAGCACGAACTGTTGTAAATCTACCTATACATACTGTGTAGTGGGTTGAAAATGCCCTGTTGGTTGTTTCTTTTCATAGAGTAGCTAGACCTGGGCCTTCGGTTGTATCCTCCGAGAGCAAACTCTCCAAAGCCGGAAGCACATGAATGGTGCGCAACTCAACTCACTCCATCTCATGAAGCGTCAACATTTGACCCCCCTTGTCGTCATATCGCAACGGCGTGTCAAGAGTGAAACAGTCAAAAGGTAACTGAATTTGTCACTTCTCTGTGCCCCGACATATAGAGTACATCCTCCGCCTGCTGCTCCATCCAAGCCAGCCTTGCTACTCCCAGAGGCCCCAATTATTATGCTACACGATGTTTCTACCACTGCAATTCCACCAATGCTTTGCCCTCTTATTGCGTCCCAAGTTAAGCACCTCGAACTCCCGTCGACAGCAGTCTCCCCGCCATTCGTCTTCTAATTGAAATCCGCATTGCCCTGTGCATTCGGGTCGGGCTCCCCATGGACCTCGAAGAACTGCAAGAACCTAGTCTCTGCCCTGCGCATGCTCCCTTCGTCTAGTTCACCTCGAGCAGCACCATTTTCTTTGGCATTCTCTCCTCCCTTCGACAACTTGGCAACTGAGGGCGGGCTATAAACTTGGTTAGAACTGCCTCGAATTCCCTTCGTGCGCAAGGAGTTTGTGCTTACCCAAACATTTCCGTATCCACTTGCAAGAACACCTTCATAGAGTCCTTGTCACCGCGCTGAACCAGATAATTCAGGTAAACCTGCGCCAGCTCCTTCTTGGAGGATGGTGAGAGGCGACTTCGCTCACGAAGCTCGTCGAAAACTTGCTTCACCCGTTCGCTTTGCTTAGACTCTGCCTCGGTGCTCGTCGGTTGTTCAAGTTCAAACTGGAACCATCGGTCCCAGAACAATCGGCTGTCTGCGTACCACTGCACATTCTTAAGGAACACGGCCCGAGCCTCCTCGACCGAACCTTTGGCCCTCCATAGCAGCATTGCCCACTCTGCCACCAGCGCAGCCTTGGTGTAGATGTCGACCGTGGGAGCATCAATCTGGTCCTTGTACACCTGGATGGCAGCATCGATGCCGTTCTGCCTTCGTTCGACATTGGCCCAAGATACAATGACCTCCACACAGTCGGGCAGTTTCGAGAGGATGGCAGCGTGAATGTCAAGAGCAATCTGAGGTCGGCCGGTGCTCTCCTCAAAATAGGCCCACTGCATCCGGATGCCGGGTCGGCTTACTGGGACAAACATAGTCGAAGCTCGCAAGTAGATGTTTCGAACCTCTTCCTCCTTCCCCGGCTGCCCTGACATCCATCGGGCATAGCGGAACCAGAACTCATCGTAGAAGGCGCACGTGACAATGCACCGCTCGTACAAAGCCACGATTCGCCCGTAGTCGCCCTCGGCTTCTTCAAAGTCCAAGTACTTGCGCCAGTTGACAAGTTGGGAGTGCTCTAGCGGCGTAACATGGAAGTACGGTCGCTTAACCTCCGCCTCGTATGTCCAACGCTTCGTGACCTCGGCCTGGGTAGCCGTGAACACTTCATAGTACATGTTGTCAATCTTTCCTCGGATATCCCGTTCAATCTCCAACTCTGGCTTCTGCGGTCCGCCGTACGCCGCGGCTTCCGCTTCAACCTCCACCTTGAATCCTGTTAAAACGTCGTCGGGTACCACTTCGGACATGGGGCGGCTGTGCGAGAGGGATCGGAAGCGCTCGTAGTAGCGGGCGTACTGGTGCATGGGTATGCGGATGACACGGGCATGAATGGCGTAGATGCGATCCTGAGCTTCCTGGCGCTCCTCATACTCGATGTACTTGTCCCAGAAGGGATGGGCCAAGAAATCCAAGCCAACCAACCTCGAACCGCGCTCGAAGAGTCTAGTCAACTAGGTTAGAGAGAATCCACAACAGAAGGGTCGGGTCAGGTCATAGGGATGGAGAGGATCAGTACAGAGGGGAAGATGGTAGTGCAAGTGAGCAGCAAAACCGAGATCATGATCCTCCGAGCAGGGACGTGTGTTGCGTCAAAACGACTTTAGGTTTAGAACGAGCACGGACGGCCATCAACAGAGCCTGGCAGAAAGCGTGAGAGAGCATCCCAGTTTTGGGGCTACTGCAGGCATATCTCACCATGGGACATGTTGATTGTGAAATGTGTGAAGCCATCGAAGATGTATCCGACCGAGGCGATGCCGATCAAGTGGGAGACTGCGCCGATAGGCATGTTAAGGGAGGGGAAGGAAAGTATCCGACAAGACTTACTCTCTGACGAGGTGTGGGTCATGGGTTGTCTCCATTTTGAAGGAGCAGTAATCCGTCCACAAGTCGACAGAATTGGTAATGCTGGCGCATCCCCGTTCGTACACCTAGAAGTCGTCATCAGTAGGATTCATGCGGCGCGCGAGAGGAAGCCTCACCATCTCAGCTGATTCGGGTCCAGCGATGTTGAATTCCATATCGGCGTATTTCTTCCAGTAGCCGAATAGGAGAGGGAACTTGAGGAGGAATCGATCGTAGGCATTGCGGAACGTCGCTAGAGCCTGAGGGCTAGAGTTGCGGTTCAAGCCGCCCTCGAGGGTTTCGCACGCTTTGATGAGATTTTCCCAATTCTCGAAGTTGTCGGGATCGGCCTCCTATCGCGAAAGCATGGTTAGCCGGGGGATGAAAACGTGAGAAGCTCCAACGCCTGGATCGACTTACCACTTCGGCATCATGTTTTCGCACCGTCGCGTACTCCTCCTCAGAGCCGCCATAGTGGCCGAAGTCACTCATGTCGATAGATTCGCCAAAAATTTGTGTCGCGTGCCACGATTGATCAGGATGTGATAACGCGCTGGCGGTTAGGATGCTGACTAGAAGTGCGTGGCGATTAAGAACCTGACAGGACTGGTGATGGAGGCTCCAAGGCTGAAGGTCGCGAGTCGAAGGGGTTGGTGGTTCGCGCAGTGGTCAAGAACCCGGGTCCTCCTCGGTACGGTACCTGTCTGCCTTGTACCTCAACGCTACGAGCTGAACCTGCATGTCACCAATCACGGCTGTTAAAGTCCCCTTTCGGTTAGAAAAGCTGCAAGTGATTGCATGCGCTACAAGACCTACAAGTAGCCCCAAGTGGGTCTCCTGCAGCGGCCGGGGCAACAATCTGCCGGCTTCAAGGTGACTAAGCACAGATCCCAGGGACAGATATTTCTTGACAGCTGTGGGGTCTCGAAGACTTTTTTCTTTCTTCAATATGGCTGATGATGATTCTCACTCAAATAATATGATAGGAAGAGAATGAACGCTCTCGTAACAGAGAGCATGATCTCAATTTCGAATCTGAAGCCGTCTTGATCTCTTTATTTTTCTCCTTCGTATCCAGATAGATCTACGTTGTTTCGATGGCAGCAGCTTTCTTTTTTCAGTTGAGGCCGAGACCATGAAGCTCACGCTAAGCGTTGTCCAGGAGAGCCACGGTGTGGTACTCATTGTCGGCCTGGCTTTCAATGTCTTGCTGTTGCGTGCTTGGATTTGCTCGCGTGAAAAATGAAACAATCATCTGGCGGGATATTCCTTGCTCTGAGGTGTTGACCACGTCACGTCAGGCTCAAACCTCGACAGCCTTGGAGAGCAACTTAGGCACCCACGATGGGCAGTCAGATTATGTTTGTTTATGCGTGACTCGACCAAACCCTCCGTGCAGTCTCGATCAGGGGGCATGAGAGCGGAGGAATTCCGGAGTTGGCATGAGCAACAGCGCAGGTACTTTCTCAGCAAACATCAAGGGTTCCAAACGACCTGTCTTCGCAGGGGGTATTTGGTACTGCTTGATGCTGTAGTGTTGCTGCCGCCACAGCTTGTAGAGCTTGACATGAGGGCAGCAAATTCAAGCCCAATACGCTTCTCCCAGATAACTGGACATCGATAACTGAGGTCAAAACTCTGATCAGATAGATGACGGCTGCATACACGGAATATGCTGCATTGAAGAAGTATTGTTATCATCTACAAGTTAGTTCTTGGTTGGCGTCCATACCTCCGCAGAGGCACGGCAGATGTGGAGCCCTCAGCCCTGGCCGTACCACCGCCAGCAAGGCATTTACCGCCCAGCTCAGCAACGTCATGCTAAGTGGGCAAGGGTCATCTCCATTCTCCAGTGACCTTCAATGCCCAAAGCTCCTATTCAACTTCAACTGCGTAGTCTAATCATCGCCAACTCACATCCACCTGCCAACAGATGCTCACTCGCAGTATTCGCACACGACAAAATAAACCACAGATGGCCATGGGCCAGACGAGCCGTTGATGCCGTGTCACAATCGCTCCGCTAAAACCTGATCCGATCCTCATGTTCCGTTGTTCCCCTCCGCCTCCATCTCCACCCGCATATCGATACCACGATGGAATATCCCACTGCTTCAATGAGCTCCCAGGGCGTTGCGCCTGAGAAATCATGCGAGCTCTACATCCGCGATTATCCTTATCGATCGATCGCCATCGTCTCCGCCTCGCACGCTCTCATCCTACGATACACTGCCTCGACCAGCGAAGCTATCGCCAATGGCTCGCTTACATCTGTCGCCTCTGCTCGGCCCCGTGGGAATGGCGGGGAGTCGCTCGTCTCTAAGTGCATGGTCGAATTTGCACCTGTTTCTCAACGTCTGCTCCAGGATTACCGCCGCATGACGCATCGGCCCATTTATGGAACGTTGGGATTGATTGCCATCAACGGCGAGGTCTTCATATCCGTCATCACACACGCTGCCAGAGCGGCCACGGTGCGGCCGGGCGAGACGGTCGAGCGCATTGCTGGCGTAGCCTTTTACTGCTTGAGCAGCGCCGACTACGACGACGTTGTTCCGCTAGAATCCCTCGAAACCGACTTCTCCGATGTTGCCTCTGTCCATACCCAGTCGTCCGCCTACAGCCAAGGATTGAGCCGAAGGGACGTTCCCGTGGAGCATCCCTGCCATAACCTACGCACACTCATCAGCAATGGATCTTTCTACTATAGTACGGACTTTGATGTCACAAACCGGGTACAGGACAGGTACGTGGACGACCATAGAGAAACGGACATCCGCCATGCTAACATGCACTAGGCCGATAAACTCCAACTCTTTCGAGATCGACAACTTTGACGATGTATTTCTATGGAACTCGTTTATGATCAGTCCTCTTGTGCAGTTCCGCTCACGCCTCATGCCACAAGAGCGAGAAGCTCTGGACGCATCACGGATTCTTACGTCAGCGATCCGAGGCTTCTGCAAGACAATGACAATCCCACAAAGCTCCTCCCCACTCAAGGCCTCGAAAAACGGGATGCCTTCGTTCATGACCCTTATTTCACGACTCTCCTGTAGAAGAGCAGGTACCCGCTTCAACGCCCGAGGCATCGACGACGACGGACATGTGGCCAACTTCGTTGAGTCAGAAACGACTTTCTGGAGTCCATCAGGCACCCTGTTCTCGTATGCCCAGGTCCGAGGGTCTGTTCCTGTCTTCTGGGAACAAGCTGCAGACTTGATACCAGGTCGACAAAAAATCACAGTGACTCGATCGCCAGATGGCACTCAACCAGCATTTAACAAACACTTCGAAGAGCTTGAGCAGACGTATGGCGCAGTCCACATTATCAATCTTCTCAGCGAATCCAAGCCAGGAGAAGTCGAGCTAAGCACTCTCTATCGAAACGGCGTTCGACATTGTCCATTAAGTCGGCCAGGCCCTGACGGCTCGTGGGACCATGCACTTCTTCGCGAAACACACTACGATTTTCATGCTGAAACAAAAGGTCCTGCCGGGTACGAGGCGGCGCGAGAAATTCGGCGATATATCGAAGACTCGACAGACGGCTTTGCCTACTTCCTCTCGGAAGAGACTAGGGATCCACCAGAGGTGTCCCATGGACATGCGCACAACCGGTTGGTTGTGGTGCTCCAACAAGAGGGAGTTTTCAGAACCAACTGTCTTGATTGTCTTGATCGAACGAACCTTATCCAGACACTCATCTCACAGATGGCAGTGGAGGCTTTCCTTGGGCACAGGGGAGAGTTTGCAGCTTCTGATTTCTGGATGAGGCATTCCAGTCTCTGGGCAGACAACGGTGACTCGCTCTCCAAGATTTATGCTGGAACTGGAGCGTTGAAATCGTCATTTACTCGTCATGGAAAAATGTCCCTGTCAGGAGCAGTTGCTGACGTGCGCAAATCCGTTCAGCGCATTTACCACAACAACTTCCTTGACCCTTCCCGGCAGATCACGATCGATATGTTGCTAGGTCGCCTTGTTGGACAAGCCCCTGTCCATCTATTTGATCCCATCAGCGACTTTGTGTCTGTTGAGCTAGCCAAGCGAAGTGACGAGTTCTCGTCGAAAACCAGCATAAACATGTGGGTAGGGACATTCAATCTCAACGGACGAACCGAAGGAGTCGATCACGATCTAGGCCCGTGGCTTTTCCCAGAGTCCATGGGTAATGCCCAGCCAGAGATATACGTGGTCGGGTTTCAAGAAATAGTCGAGCTGAGCCCCCAACAGATCATGAATAGCGATCCAACTCGGAAGCACATGTGGGAAACGGCCGTCAGGGGCAATCTAAATGAGCGACAGAAACGACTAGGTGGTGAAAACTACGTGTTACTAAGAAGCGGTCAGCTAGTCGGTGCTGCTCTTTGCATATTCGTTAAAACGTCGGCCCTGGGCAACATTAAGAACGTCGAGGGCAGTGTGAAGAAAACAGGCATGTCTGGAATGGCAGGCAACAAAGGCGCAGTTGCCATCCGGTTTGACTATGCCAACACGCACATTTGTTTCGTCACGGCACACTTGGCTGCTGGGTTCGCAAACTACGATGAACGAAATCGAGATTATGCGACGATCCACCACGGGCTACGATTCCAAAGGAACCGGAGTATCGATGATCACGGTGAGTCGGGTTGGCGACATCCGTTTCATGACCTCGTATGCTGACCGAGATAAACAGACGCTGTCGTATGGCTAGGTGACTTTAATTATCGCGTTGGCCTGAGTCTCGAAACGGCGCGTGCCTTGGTAAAGAAGCATGAGTTTGGTGCTCTGTACGAGAATGATCAGCTGAACCTCCAAATGGTTGCTGGACTCTCGTTCCCCTTTTACTCAGAGGCTCGCATCAACTTTGCGCCAACCTACAAGTTTGATATTGGCACGGACACATATGATACATCGTGAGTTCATACCTGCTCTCCGACTGACGATACATGGGCTAACTCGGTGATCTAGTGAGAAAGCTCGCATTCCGGCGTGGACAGATCGTATTCTAAGAAAGGGACCCAACCTCAGACAACTGCTGTACGACTCGGCACCTCTCAAGTTCTCGGATCATCGGCCTGTGCATGCTCTCTTTGAATGCAAAGTGAGCCTGGTTGACGAACCACTACGGGAAGCAATCAGCCAGGAGCTATATCAACGCCGCAAGGCCGATGTTGGAGATTCAACGGCGCATATGGGCGGCGGTGATGACACTGAAGACGAAGACCTAATCGGCTACGATTCTGTTGAGCCGGGTCTGCCGCCGGCCAGCTCAGACCGGCAGAAATGGTGGCTCGACAACAAGCAGCCTGCCCGTGCGACGATACCTGTCCCCAAGGATCGAAACGGGCAACCCATGGGTCTCAACCCCAGTCGCCAATCCAACCCGTTCGGCCAAAGCGAGGAACTAGACTGGATTTCGATCCCTCGGTCATCCTCCAAGGCTTCGCTTTCGAGCATGTCGAGCTCTCCATTTGAAAAGGTGACTCTCCCGCACGCCATGGGAGCATCGGCGTCCAGCATCCCGCCTCGGAAGCTACCTCCTCCGTTCGACCCGGCCAACCTGCCTGCCAAGGTCGGGCGGATGGCCCTCGGCGACGATCACGGACCCGGAAGCCGGGGCGAGACACCTCCGCCTCCCCCACCACGGCGCCAGACCGGAGGCATGGCTCCTCAGGCAACGGCGATGCCAGTAGTGGGGCTTAATAGAACTCAGACCCAGCCGTTGCATACGCCTCTCAGGCCAACATCAGCTGCCTCACACACTTCACATTCTTCACATGGTGTTCGAAGTGCGAAATCACCACCACCCGTTGCGAAAAAGCCGGCACATCTAGCTACGATATCACCATCAGCGAGCCCGGTGCCCAGTCACAGCTCCATGGATGACGGCGACTTTCGGCCGCCGTTGCCCACACGGTCCGCGACCGCAGGCTTGTCGAATATGACGTCGCCATATGGGCAGACGTTGGCGCCTACGAGGAAGCCCGTGTCATTACCTAACCCCGGGGCGAACGGACTCGGCATCAAGGCATCGGGGACGCCTTCTATGGGGGCAGTAGGGTTGCCCGGCATGACGGGTGGAGAGCGCCGGCCGATACCCGCAGCCCGCCGGGCACTACCACCACAAGCGCAGCCGGCGATGCAGGAGCAATGGGGTGGGCAAGGGCATCGTAATGCCAACGGTCACAGTCAGGTTCACGGTCAGGCGCAAAGCAAAAGTCACAGTAATGGCAACGGCAACGGCAACGGCAACGGCAACGGCAACGGCAACGGCAACGGCAACGGCAATGTAGACTTGTTAGACTCGCTGGATGAGGGCCAGGAGGTGGGCGGTTGGGAGACGCTGAAGCCGAGTACGAGGGCATGATGTCGTAAAATAAAATGAAGGGATTGGAAAGGACGGTATTTAATTGGGTTGGCGTTATTGAACTATGGGTGTTGTTTGTTTCCTGTCATGAGGCATAGATGGACGGATGGGTGAGCGTGCTGTCCAAGTACAAAGTGTTGGGGTAAGACAAAAAGGGTTCTTCTGGATTGGATGGCTGAACCACGGGGATGAAGGACGAGAACGACCAGTCTAAAAATCAACAGCTAAATGGACAACTACTAGATATGCAAGTCTGATGGTGCCATCCGAGACGTTGCCCGCGTGAGAATGCAAGAAGCCGTGCCATGGCCTCGTGAACACACGGCCAATACCACCACCAATATGCATCTATGTGCACTGTTATCGGATAAGTACGAATACTACCCATGTACTTGCTCCTCCAACCTACCTCACTGATTCAAGCACATTCACACGACATGCCCTACCAGGTACATGAATAGTTTCAACACACCAACCAGCCGCCAGAATCAGTCGGTCCAGTTCTAGTTCTTAGTCGAGTCCAGGGTTCAGACACCGGCCGACGCCGGAGGGCAGACGCCACTGGTTGCTAAGGTCCGAGCACGCGACAAGGCTCATGACTCCGTTTCTGATATGGAGGTAAAGGCCGTCATTGATTTCTTATTATTCCCCCCTCGAATAGAACCAACGACTCGGAACGGAACGAAAACCTCGGGCTGGGTTCTGCGGGCGGGACTTGGAGACTCCCTGCAGTGGATCGTCGCGCCCGCCCGCCTCGCAGTAGAACTTGAAGGGGGGTTGAAGTTGTTCCATTCAGCGGGTGTCACAGCAGTGGAGGCCCCCTAAAGTTGATCGAACTCTGGGTCGGGATATGCACCAAAACTGGGGCCCCTTGGAGCGGAACTGCATGGAGCCGAACACCCACTGCCGTTCTAATCAGCACTGCTGCATGCCCCTACCCTGCACCCTCCATCACGGCTTCAGCGCGTTTCGCGGGAGAAGGACCTCATGACCATGATTTTCGGTAGGTAGGTACCTAGCTAGGTAGAGGTATGCATCTGATATGGGATATTCCGATGTACCGCGGGTGACATATCGTCCAATAGGTAGGTAGGTAGGTAGGTGAGACTTTCCCTCGGTAGGTTTGATCCCGCGGACCCCCTCTTGGGATTTCCTCTTTCCCCATGATGGTTCTCGCTGTCAAGGTCATAAAGGTGGCGTCCCCTAACGGTTCCTACCAGCTCCTCCATCAACAGTTGCACTACCTCGGATTGTCTTCGTCCGACCTCGCATCATATCATACCTACCGTCCATGTCTCCGTCCATGTCTCCGTCCATGTCATCCCCCCCCCTACCCATCTCGAGCCAAGACAAAAAAAAAAAAGCCTCTTACAGGGCTAGGGCCCCCCTCGTCCGATCAAGATCTCACCGCCCACCAGCCCGCCCCCAGCGCGTCTTTTCGGCTCCGTAGGTGGCCGATAGATTACACCAGCACGAGTACTTTGTACAATCAAGAGAGAGGCCTTGCCACGCTGGGCGAGGATCGCGTAAAAGTCAATAGCCCCAGCGCCAAACCCGGTGGCCGGGGGCGCCTCTTTTCCAGAACAAGGATTCTCATCGGTTGGCGCACTTGGGACTTGGGGCTAGATTGGAACTGGAACTGGATCTGGTCTGGATTGGAGCCAACCTCGCCGCGAATTGAGCGACTGACCTTGCGCGTGCGAGCTTTGCTGTGCGACTACTACTCCGTCCTCACTCTCCTTCTGTCCTGCTTGCGAAAATCGCAATTTCTCTACTTCAATATCTTAGCACCAACTACCTGCCTTTGTCTCTCTTGCATCTTCCCGGCCCCCCTGCCATCTCCATCTTCTCCCCCTTACTCGCGTGCGCTTCTGGACGTTGGACTGGCATTGAGACTCAAACACAACCTCCTCATTCATGTCTTTGGCGTCGTTCTTCTCCTGTGCTGGGCCAATCACCAAGGGAGATAGCAGACCGCCGCCTTGCCCCGTCCATCACCATCTGCACCGCAGACGACAACAACCGTGACGACGCAAAGGAAGCACCGAGCATCAAGCATCAAGCATCAACGGCCGTGACATCAGCCGAGAGCCCCCCCAAACACTCCCAGTCTCAAGCGTCGCCACCCCGCTGCAAAGGTACCATCGAGAGGCCGCACGTGAGAGATTTGCCCAAGCGATTGAGTTGCTGCGATAGCCGTCCGGGTTGCATCCAAACCGTCAGGTCACGGCCAAGCTTTCGTCTCTTTGCAATTTTTAAACCGGCTTGAGGAGGCAGCACCATCTGCGAGTCCGACCGGGGAGGACAGCTACCATCGTCAAGTCACACAAGCCCCGACGCGAATTCGACTCGCCTTGACGACAAGAAGAATACGAGATTCGACAGCGAGCAACTCAACGCACAATCAACCAGTGGTTTAATCGATCAACCACCTCCCCCCCTAAAGAATACCACCCATCATGGATCCTCTCGCCGATTCCAAAGACGCCGGCACCCAAACCACCGCGGCCCACCTCAACAACCCCCTCATGCCCCCGGCCAAACAGCAGCGCATCCTCATCTGGCGCACCGAAGTCGCCTCGGCCCTCTCGCTCCCCACGCCCTCGGTAGCCTCGTCGCACTCCTCCGACTCGGCCACCTCATCGACCGCCGCCGCCAGCCCCGGTCCCGGCCCCTCCCCCTCCCGGCGCCCCGGCTTTTGGAAGCGCCTCAGTTGGCGCCTCTCGTCCCGCCACAGCCGCGATGGATCCGGCCTCAAGCCCGGCGCTGAGCCGACGGCCATGTACCGCGACGATAGGCCCCAGCAGGCCGTCGCCGGCGACGATATCCACGATGAAGACGACGGCGCGCTCCCTGATAAGGTCAGTGACGAAGGAGCCGGCAACGGGTTAAGGGCCAAGCAGGAGAGGTTGCAACGGGCAGCCAGACTCCTAAACCAGGGCGTGAGGGAGGATGAGGGTGCTACCGCCATCAAGGCTCAGCGCAGTCGCAACGGTCAATACGCCGTGGCATAGCATCCGCATTTGCAACCCTGCCCCGACACCACCTTAACACCAAATACACGATTACGAGAAGCCTGGATGCGGCCATAATTATAATAACCAACCCCATAGTGGTCGGGGTATGCCGATATGTGTCATGATAGCATTTATTGTTCATTAATCGACGTCTTTACAAATAGACACTGGACACTCGTGATGAACTCCCTCCATTGTCTCAACCCTCCCAACTCCATCTCATCGCGAGCCAGTCCCTAAGTCTGTTGAGTGACCTCGGCCTAGAATGAATACTCAGCCTCACCTGAGACGGAACTGAGTAGCCTTTTTTTTTTTCTTTCGCGAGATATAGTGTCTAGAGAGCCGCAAACGTTGATTCAACCGCGCCATGTAGCCCGACCGAAGCCCGCCTACCGAAAGACGAACCCAGACCAAGACACCGCGCAGCGGCCAGGGAGGTTGTGTCGGATCAACAGTGGAAATCATAGCGCCATTCCTCTTCCGTACGATGTGCCGTGTAAATCCGTAAGACTTGAACTTTGTGGGGGAATTGGGGAATTTGGATTTCGGGATTTCGAGAAAAAGAAACAGAAAAACACAGCTCCTTGTCTCTTCTCCAGGGGTAAAAAACGAGCCGACAGCAAAAACACGAGATAAAAAAATAACATCAAAGGGGGGGAACAGGAAAACAGGGTAAAATGAAACAGCATTTCCATAGTGATCCATCAAGAATAGGGGGCCACCGGTGACTTGGTCTCGATAGCAGTACCCAGGGGGAAAAGAGAAACACTATGTATGTAAGGAGGCCATGGACGGAGGGGGAGCTTTGCGATTTATCTGCCAGGTAGAAGCCGTCACCAAGCGTGGCGGCCACTGTTCGAGTTCCACCGAGGAACGAGATGGAGAAGAATCCATGCCGCGCAATTTCCCTTGCCTGAACCAAACCCATGATCCTCCCTCTCCCTTGCCATGAAAAGCAACGCACTGCGCGAAAAAAGCCTCGTACTATCAGCCAGTCCGCCCAAGACAGGCCCAGCTATCCGTGTGTCCGGGGGCAGACAAGAGTTAGCCGGGGCGAGAGCGCATCTCGGTTCCTTTATGCCGAGATGCAGGTGGTATCGGGGATGGAATGGAAGAAAATTAGGAGGCGGCCGCGGGCGCGGGCTCCTCCTTGGGAGCCTCCTGCTCGACAGGCTTGTCGGCCTCGCCCTCCTCCTTCTTGGGGGCATCGGCGGCACCGGTGGCATCGGCCTCAGCGCTGTCGGACGACGTCCAGAGAGTCAGGTTGTCGCGGAGGAGCTGCATGATGAGGGTGCTGTCGCGGTAAGACTCCTCGGACAAGGAGTCGAGCTCAGCAATGGCATCGTCGAAGGCCTGCTTCGCGAGGTGGCAAGCGCGGTCGGGCGAGTTCAAGATCTCGTAGTAGAAGACGGAGAAGTTCAGAGCCAGACCCAGGCGGATGGGGTGGGTAGGAGTGAGCTCAGTCTGGGCGACATCGGTGGCGCTCTGTGGTTGGGTACAGCGGTTAGCGGGGGACACGAGAGGTCCGGATGGCGCGGCATGTGACGGAGGGGATTTAGCCTCACCTTGTAAGCCTCATGGGCAGCAGTGGCGGCTCCCTTGCGCTTGTCGCCGGAAGCAAACTCGGCAAGATAACGGTGGTAATCACCCTTCCTGTATTGAGAAGCCAGGTTAGATTTCGAAATTTTGCTATGTCATTCTAGGGCAGTGACAGGGGCAGGATAAGATGAGTAGGGGGGGGATTGAGATCTGGATAGAGCAAACAGGAGGGGAAATGCCAAGCGAGAAACATCGTGGCAGGGCGACAGAGCAGAGGCGGGGAAGGGCAACAAAAAAAACTCACATCTTGTGGTAAAAGACCTTGGACTCGCCAGTGGCGGCGTTGGGGATAAGGAACTCATCGAGGACGTCAAGGACATCCTGGCAGACGCGCTCAAGCTCCTCCTCGATCTTGGTGCGGTAGTCCTTGATGGTAGGGACGTGCTTCTCAGAGCCCTTGGACTCCTCCTTCTGCTCGATCGAGGAGATAATGCGCCACGAGGCACGGCGAGTACCAACGACGTTCTTGTAGGCAACGCTGAGGAGATTGCGCTCATCGACGGTGAGCTCGCCACCAAGCTTGGCGACCTCCTTCATGTAGGTGACCATCTCATCATATCGCTCAGCCTGCTCGCAGAGGCGAGCCAGGAAGGTCTTGCTGTTTTTGTCACGGGCACGAGGTCAGCGATACCGAACAGTGTATTTTTTTCGGTGGGGTCATCCCGTGCACCACGACGACGAAAACGAGGGGATCGAGAGCGACAACGAGGAGTCGGGACGATGAGGTAGTAGAACTAACCTTTCACGCTAGAGGAGGCAATAGTTAGCATCTTGTCAACAGAGATTAAAGAGTCATTGCGAGAAGGTCCGAGGAGGGCAGAGAGGCATCAAGCACACCCAGAGCCACCAAGCACACCCAAAGAGCGCAGGCTAAGCCTGTGGCCGCTGAAGTCATGGGGATGGAATGACGGCAATGGGGCAGTTGGTGAGGGGTTATGCGGTGCGTTGCGGTGCCATGTAGTGCTGTATGGTGCTGCGCAGTGCGTTGCGGTGCGGGTTGGACTGAGCAAAACTGGGCTGACGAAAGGCACAAACGCAACGAAACGAGGGGACGAGGGGGCGGAATCAGAAGAGGGGAACGATGGAGTGAGGGGGACGACGGGCTTACCTCGGTGGCCATGGTGACTGAAGATGTTGTTTTTGGGTGGAGAGGGCAAAGAGGGCGAAGAGGGCGAAGAGGGCGAAAAGAGACGGACGGGGAGAAAGAAGGAACAAGGAGAGATGATGAGAGAGGGTGGAAGTGAGAAGGCGACGGTGTTTTCGAGGTTTGAGATTTGGGTGTTTGGGTCCTGGGGGGGTGCGTAGTTAGAATAAGAGGGAGGGAGAGGGATGGATGGGATGGGATGCGAGAGTGTGGACTCTGGACTGTGGCCTGGGCTAACCTGGGCCTGAGACTGGCACTGGCGCTGATGCTTGTGGAGGTGGGACGCGGGTCAGGCGTTGAGGAAGCGCTATGAGCCTGCAGTTTTAGGCGGGAGGCGGTGCGGATTTACCGCTGCCGCCGTGTTTATTTGTGCTTGTGCGTGCTTCCGGAGCTCTCAGGCTCTCGGCGGCCAGGTGCCAGGTGCCAGCAAGCAGTGCCAGCAGCCAGCCCTGCACCGGACTGTTTTTTGTTTGTTTTATTTCGCGCCATTGGGGGCTAGGGCGACCAGGTTTTTGGTGCCCTGCCCTCCCCTGCCCTCCCCTCCAGTCCCTCCAAGCCCTCCAATCCGCCAGCTTTCCAGCGGCCTCTCTCCGCTGCCCTTCAGAGGCACGGCGGGGATCGGAGTGGCGGCTGCCAGGTGCCACCAAGCGTTGCCCGGCCCGTTGACACGCCATGAGTGGCTGTCCAGGCGGGGCGCTGCGGGGCGTTTCTCAGCAGCCTGTGGCGGTACGGTACGGTGCGATGCGGTTTGATGGCATGGCAGCAAGCGTGGAAGAAGCAGCAGCAGCAAGCAGCAGCTAGCCAGATGGGCGCCCCGTGCTAATCGTCCCCCCCCCAGCATGCCGGCGATGCCATACATCAGCAGTGTCAAGCAACTGCCCGCCACCTCACACCCGACAGGCAGGTGCAAACCCGAACAAATAAGTGTCAAGTGAGTGCCCGGTGATAGGTAGAAACGTCACCCCGAAAAAAGTCTCTCACCTTCAATCAACCCCTCATCTTCCCTCCCTCTTGACTCTGACAGCGTGCCATGTCGTCACACGCCCAATAGCATGGCATCGCTTCTCGCCCAACTCTCCCCTCTTCTATTCTCTTCTCTCCACCCTTGCCCTGGCCTTGGCTGGGAGGCAAAGGAGGGGACGCCCTTCGCTAGAAACCATCTAGCGCAGGCTTCTTGGGAGCCTGTGCGCCCAGTCTAGGTCCAAAATGTCCCGGTTTTGTACCTGCTTTGGGGCCAAATCCGCACGTTCTGCGGCAATGGTCTAGACGGGACTCAAGAAGAACACAGGACTGAAGACTGGACCCCACGACAGGCAGTTCTCATCCGCCTCGCAACTTGTACTGGGATGGCATCCTGTCACTCATTTTGTTGCTCATTCGGTCACTCACGACTCACTGATGCTCTCACCCACATGTGCCCATTCACGTCATATTTGGGCACTTCCAAGAATGAACAGTTTTGAAAGGATCTGCACAAACAGCCTTGCCTGGGCCCGTCACTCCTCTCGGAGGGCTGAGCATCTGCCTTTCATTCACCGCGCCACCCACGACACATCACGCACCCACTGGTATCTCCAACCAAAGACGGGTACGTACCGTTTACCCGCCAGCACGACACCGACACATCACACAGCCAGCATAGCACAGCACATCATAGCACAACCCACCACAGCGTCTCTTTAATTAATCTCAGCCCGTTATTGGCATTTCTTGGGATGCAGGCACCCAATATCGACTTCGCACCGTAATCATCGGACCAGCCTTTTGGCCTCGTTCAACCTTCGGCGAATTAAACGCCCAACCCCCGTTATCTAACTTGAGCTCCAAAACCAACCAAGCCGAAACCGAGAGTTTCTCAATTTCGCCCATTTGATCACGCTACCTTGGCCCGGCGTTCAGATGAGCCATTGTGCTTTTGAAGATCACCGCGTCACTCCCGCTGACGCCTACGAAGTGCGTGCCTACCCGCTCAGGCATATCCAGCCACCAGCCTAGCCGTCCCTAGGACGTAACATTCAGAGGCACACGACCACCAGCGAGATTGCTCTGCCCAGGTCAAATCCTGAGATCTGCCCATCTGCTTCGCCGCCATCCCTGCTCGTGCGTGTTTATTGACTTGGGTGATTTCATGCTCCCCCCCCAACTTCTCATGGTCAGCGACCCGCCCCATGCACTATTCTCAAAGGAAGTATCCCCGTTCTGGCATCACCATCTCCGCCGTTGGTTGTTCTGGGTCGTTGAGACAAAAACCAACAACCTGGATGCGGGAACAAGCCAATTCTTGGTTGTCGAGTCTCTTTACATCTGCTGCAGACCTACAGAGACGTTCCTGTGCAACCTTGATCACATGCAACTACTCCGTAGGCAACAGATAGATCAACACGGCTGATGCCTGAGGTCTGCCTCAATACAACCTCCCAGCCGCCTCATAACTTGACCCCTCGTACCCTGCAAAGCATTGAGGGCGTTGTTGACAACCCCACTACCCGCCTAGACTCAGCTGGCGGGCCTCGTTGTTCTGATGCTTGTCGCCCATGTGAAGGAAGAAGGGGTTGTGTTTCTCATCTCCACATAGTTACTGACTGTCCCGTCCAACTTGGATCCATCTGGAATCGCCCTGATCCCAGCCCAGTAAGGTCTGTGGAGAGAAACCAACATCGCGTCATGCATCTTCAGAGAGATTCTCTGTCTATCTGTCCGCTACGTTTCCCCGGTCTCCGACTCAAGACGGCCTCTCGATCCGGGTAAAGCCGTGACTCATGACCGGGCCCCCGCCTTGTCGAGACCCCTCACTTCGCTTTTAGACATCTTCAAGCTGTTATCGCGCTGCGCATCAACACATGGCCTAGGTTGGTTGCACAATCCTGTACGTACTACCAAAGCAGTGGGCCTGCTCGGTCCAGCCCGGACCGCAAACGAGTCTTGCCGCGAGCGAGCCAGGATGATGATGTGCGGCCAGTGTGACTTGGCAATCGCCCACTCGCGCGCGGGTCACAGACTCACGGGCGCCGGCACCGCAACATGATGCCATTATGCCATGCCTCCGCCACCCGCCTGTCCTCAACCGCCCCGGCCCCTCGTTTCTCTCACGTTTGGCTCTCTTGTCTTGCTTCCCTCTAATTCTCATCTCCTTGTAATTACTTGCTCCGGCCCAGCCACGCCCCTGGTAGTAACACAGAATCCAACAAACACACGCAAGCTGTGCGACAGGAGGTAGCCGATAGGATGGGGAATTAGGCCGGAGTCCCCACCATCCATCCTTATCTCGCTTCAAGCCAAGAGGGGAGCATGGCTGCAACTTTGAATCTCAATCTCAAGATTTTCCATGCTGCATACATCGGTCTAAGCGCATAGTGCATTTAGGAATTCTCCGATTTCGCTTGATTAACTGTCTGATTTGATATATCGTACAGACCGGATTCAACTGCGACGATAGTCGTTCCCTTTTACAGCCGCCACCTCAACAAACAATAAACCGACAGTCGTGTATTATTTGGTAGACAATCGCATCCCAGAAAGGGCCTGCTTGATCGTATAATCCATGCCGAGGAAACTCCAACATAGGAAGACTCACCCCTAGAGTTCATCTGACTCTGGAGATCCATATGGGTTTCGGCCCCAGTTGGCCGGGTCCCCTCCTGGGACGCATAGTCCCAATCTCCAGAAATAGTCTCGATGCGCAAAGAAAAGCTGCCATAGCTTCAACCGCGACGGAAACAGCTCCGCCATTATTGCCCGATTAGACGCGGTGGCGGAATTCCTGAGTCTTAAGAGGTGACGCATTCTCTCCCAGATATTGTCATCGCCTTGGGCACTGCACTCTGAGTCGTGATCTCCGACACACACATGCACGTCCTCCTCTGATGGCGAGAGATCTTTTTTGGAAATGAAGATCTCTCCAGCATGTGAGTGATAACCCCATTCGCCCAGCGGGAGCAACGGGACCGGGTCCTCCTGGTGCGTAACGCGTCGATATGGGCGCTCTTCCAGGCCGTCTTGGCCATTCAGGTGGAATACCTCGTCGACGAAACGAGCAAGTCCAGGATTCCCCACGCGAGGTTCACCGAAAGTTGTCACCACCACGTTGTCCCATCCAAGTGACACCTTCAGCTCCAAGGCAGCGAGGCAGGCTACAGCTCCGCCTAGGCTGTGGCCGATGAGCTGGATCGGGTATGATGGGTATTGGGTCCTGAGTTCCTGAAGTGCAGAGATGACAAGGGGCCTCGCGTTCTTCCATGACGCCAAGAAGCCCATGTGGACGGTACAGTTGGTGCATTCGTGCTCGGGCTGTTGAGGGGGATCTTCTCCACCGTTGTCTGGGGAAGGATAGGGCACGTACTTCTGCGGTACGGTACTGAGGTCCACAACGGTATTGGTGATGCTGTACGTTCCCCGGAAGGCCACAATAATAGCAGGACCTCCCGTGGTGTATATGGACTTGCCAGACACGGTATCTTGCTGATTTGCCCCATGGTCGACGGCAACGAATCCGCAGCTATCGCTCAGAAGGACCCCAGTGTTCCAGGTGGTGACCAGGGATAATGTTGGGAAATCGCTGCAACGAGAAACACACTCAAAGGGTTTGTTGACCCCGGTGGTGCCAATACAGTAAGCGATATCGACGAGCCGGGCAAGGCGCTCGAGCGTTGCGAACAAAGCCGTCGATATTGTCCCCGTGACTGTCGATGACGCTGGCATCCCGAGGTCGCTACCGAGTCGCTGTTGGGCCTGCGAAGATGCCAGGGCCAGCCCACAAAGGGCCAGCCGCAAGGCCCAAAGCTTCATAATTCCCGAGGCGCGCGGTTTCATCTTTGATTTGAGGCCGGTGTACGATGAAATAAGTCGTGAGAAAGGCGAACAGCGAAAGTCGGTACTTGGTTAGTGGTTCATTTCGCGAGTCCCAAGAGAGCCGATCCAGCGGCGATGAGCTGTCAATTGAGGCACCGAAGCCGCAGCAGCGAGCTGTGGTCAGCCGGTCTGTACGAATTCGATGGTGAAGTCGTCTGCGAGTGCCTCTGTCGTGAATCCGAGGCAATGAATGAGCAGCGCTTGGGCACGCAGTCATTCAAAGGCAGCACATGATGCAGGCGGCGGCTTTTTGTTGGGGGCCTACTGGACTGCTAGGCGAGGAATAGCGGTAATCAAGTGGCTTAGGACTGGCCTGAGCTGGGATGAGACCTAGAAGAGACCTAGATCCAAAGACCGTCCCCGTAATGCTTTTTGGTCTCGTGAGATGCAGACTGCCGAATGTCGTGGTCATACGCCAACCGAAGAGCGAGGCAGAGTGTGGAGGAGAAAGAGGTTGGGTGGAGGTCAGCTGGCGTGGGCGGCGTTGTAAGTGGTTGGTTTCTGTACTACCCCGGATTTTCACTGTTCCTAGTTACGCTATCCGAAGGTACAGTTTCGGGCCCAAGTCTCCATACACCTACGTTAACACTATGGGCCAGAATGCATCTAGGAGACCGTATTTAGGTACATTAAAGAGGTACTGAATTATAGACTATTATTGTATTGCTTAGGCACTATATCATATTCATTTTAGGATCATTTCTACATGGAGTCATTGATGCAATCTTGGTATGAGATGCTCAGTCTTAGTATAAGTGTACGGAGACTTTTGGCCTAAGACTGTATCTGGAATCTTGACATTTGGGGCGCTTCCAGTTGAGGTGACCACTGGAATCGATTGTCATTACGCTACAGTTCTGGAGAAAACATCATGAGGTCACTCGTGTTCTCTTTATGGCATAAAGCCCCTGTATAATTTCGGAGGTCACTCTAATGCTCTATTGACAGTGGTCATGCGGCCCAGTAGATGCGGCAACGACGTGTCCTGCGTCATCTCTCCAAAGCAGCACCCGCTGGTGCCTCCAACAATGCCCTTCGTTCACAATGCACATTCGGCTTTCATTCGGCTCGTTGTTTTGCCGCTGCGCCGCTCGTCTATAATTATTTCTCTATCGTGCAACCCCTGCTCTAAATACGGCTCGGGTTCAAGATAGGGTTGAGGCTCACGAACAGCGACTTATAGTCGGTCGTGTTGGTGGTGCAAGCACCGCCCGACTCTGGGCACTGGAGATAGATGCGGGTACTGCCAGCAACCTCATATGCTTCGGAACTTTGAGCAAACTATCAGCATACCCCAGAATAATAGTACATAAATTGGGATCACTTACCCATTCGCACCAGGACACACTTTCTCGATCATGGTGAGTTTTGACCCATCCCAGACGAACTGTACATCAGTCTTGTCGCATTCGTATCAAGTGTTGCCGTTGACGAGAACGGGGACAGATGATGAGTTGAACTCGCAGCGCGTCGACACCTTTGTCGAGTCGTCATCGAAGGTGAAGCTATAGGAGGAAAGGGTTTGGCCGTCACTTTCGGATTCGGCAGAGTACTTCTTGATATGATAGTCGTCAGGGAGGATGCAAAAACTACTGGTGTCCGCCTCTGCGAGTGAGAGTGCAGTGGGAACGGAGTAGGCGTGGATGGCAAATGCCGACGGCAAGGCCGACCAAAGAAGAAGAGCAGCGTGCATCTTGCTGTTATGTCGAGTCGTGCTTGTATTTGGGTAGGTGGTTTTGATGAGATACACTGGGAATTTATGAGAGACGCGGGTAGACGTACGGTATTATAGCAAAAAGAGGAATGGATGAGCGGTGATAGGCTACTAAATATAAGTGCTCATCACTCAAATCGGGGCAGTACAGAAAGTCGTTGGTTCCCGCTTTCCTTGCCAAACATGCGGCCATGACAACAGGAGAAAATAGGGGCCATACGGAAGATTCCACCATAACATCTTCTGCCTCGCAGATCGTGATGCAATTGCTGGAGCACAGGGAGGAGATCCATGCCCAACCCGGTCAACCCAAGCATCCGCGATTCCCACCTTTTCTGGACAAAACGGATTGCCAGCGAGGATCCAATATGCTAGGTGATGGGGCGGTGTGATTGGGCCTTTGTCTGTTTCATGTTCCTACCCGTAGATTTACGATTTGGTGGGTTCTAGACAACGCACGTGCATTAATTGCATGGTGAATGACACAACGAACATCGGTAGGACATCCCGTACGACGAAGACTCAAATCCTCCAGATGTGATTCACATTGTAACAAGCTCAAAGAAACACACTTCAAAGTAGGTTGATTCTCCATAACGGGATGGCCGCGATAGACTTTGTTTAAAGGTGTGCACCTATCATCATTCATCGACAGGTGGTCCGTCCAGACTATTGACGTCTCCGAAAACTTGATCGAGATATATCCGGCCAGCAGACGTGGGCACTGCCTCGTGATGAACAATACGCGGCCCATCACAGTGACAGGGAGAGACTCTAAATAAAGCGACAGGCACAGTGCACGCCAATTACTGCAATTTTCAGCTAATTGTGGCAGAGCGCCAGCTTTGAGAGGAGGGAGGTAACCGAAGGAGCATTCAACATGAGACGAGATGCATAACAACGGGGCTGGCATCTTCTCGTCATAGCCGGTTAACTAACCAGGCCGCGTGGACATGTCCCAAATCCACCTAAATGTTAATTGTTTGAGGGTATGCCACCGCAGTCAATTTTGGTTGACTTGACAGATTCTTGAATGTTGGTACGTGATGACGTGCCGAAACCTTGCACCTACAAGAACCGAGTTTCAGCAGTACAAGGACAGGTAATAAATTTATAAAAACAAGAAGAGAAAAAGAGAAAACAAAGGAAGAGAAATGGACACAGAAGCCTCAGCCTAGGTATGTACGAAGTATTGAAGCAGGAGTCTAGTCCACGACATGCCCAAGAACTAGCTGTCGTCAAGTCTTCCCAATCTGGCATCGTCAACTTCGCCCTCGCCCAGAATCCACTCGCCAGACCGAAAATGTCTCGGTGGAGCCCTCGCACACACCACCCACACGAAAAATAGAAATTTACCCTCCGGCACGTGACCCACAACCACCAAAAATTTACCACCCAAACCGCATCCTCTCCACCAAATTCTGGCTTTTCGTGAACTTCATTGACCATCACCGACCTGTCGACTAACCACAGCAACAATGGCCGCTGAAGCCCCCGCACGATCCGGTCTGGCCGTTGGCCTCAACAAGGGCCACGTACGTCTTGTCACAGTCTCACCTCGTGGAGGATCTCTGCTCCGCACCCTCTTCCACGAGGTTCGCTCTTGCAGATGATGGACGCTGACTTTTGCGCCTTTGCGATTTAACAGAAAACCACCGCCCGCGTTGTCAAGCCCCGCGTATCCCGCACCAAGGGCCACCTGAGCAAGCGCACCGCTTTCGTCCGTGAGGTCGTTAAGGAGGTTGCTGGGTAAGTCGACAATTTTTCCTTCGACACGACGGTTCACCGGCATGGAATGGTGTGAGAGGTCACAATCGAGAAGGGGTTTTGTGCAGCGAATATCTGCCTAGCCATTGGATACGATTGGATCGAAACACCAGAAATGTCGTGTTATAATTGTCGTTGACATGACTTTCGTCATGAACTATTGTGCTAACAACGTTTTCTCAGTCTTGCCCCCTACGAGCGCCGAGTCATCGAGTTGCTCCGCAACAGCAAGGACAAGCGTGCCCGTAAGCTCGCCAAGAAGAGAGTACGTCGAGTCGCCATCCTACCAATCATCATGAGATTCGAAAACTAACAAGACAACAGCTCGGTACCTTCGGCCGTGCCAAGAAGAAGGTCGACGAGCTCCAGCGTGTCATCGCCGAGTCCCGCCGTGCTCACTAAACGGTCTCTTTTGACATTGGGAATCTGACAAATGGGGTTCGCATGGATTGGCGTGGTCACGATTTGATCGTTATAAAAAACGGCTTTGAAGCTCCGTGGCAGGGATAGGCTGCGGCTCACCGGAATACCAATACTCTAAAGACAAAATAACTTAACGACTACAATCATGTATCGCTGCAGATGCAACGGTGACAACTGCCTCGACACGGCCAGCAATCTCTGTCATATTGAAGCCTAGTCCGACGAATGTGTTCAGCGCCGTCTATTCCGTACAATGAGATTACGACATGCGTCGAACGATATCAAACATATCTCCAATGATTTAACGCCGTGATTAACCCTCTCAGGATGCATGCATTGGCTCACTACGATTCCATGTCCTTGCGGCCCAGTTTCTTCCACTCTCTATTTCTTTCCCAACTTGAGCCACTTAGGTATTTTCTTGCCAAGCTTATCCCCGCTGCCCTCCCCCTTGTGGGAAGGCTGAAGTGTAGGCAGCTCCGAACCCTTTCCTTTGTCGTCTGAGTCTACGATAGGCTCAGGAACTTTGACCTGCTGTCCCTGTCGCGCCACGTTAGACTTGAGGAAGGGTTGCTTCCGTACTGCGGGTGGGACGCCATTGTCCCAAACCAGGTTGACTAGAACACGACCGGATAGTTTGTAGCCCTTGATAAGACTGTCGGATGGGCCGTCGGCATCCTTAATGACCGCCGTAGTCCCGGGGAGGACAAGGTGGAAGGGCTGGTCATCATTGACCATGACATGCCGGACCGCATCGTACAGGAAGCGGCCCGTTTCCGCGGGGCCGACTTGCCAATCGCTACTGGTGTTGTCTGGAAAGCGAACCTTGACGAGAACTGACTTGATAGCAGCCACTCTGGCATTTTCGATGGCGGCCTTGTCCTCGAGTTCTTTGTCCGACAGGAGGCGCGTGTTCCGCGAGTTCTGCTGTAGGCGGGCCTGGTGGATCTGAGCGTGGGCGATGGACGGAGTGTAATCGGATTCCTCGACTGCAGCGAGAGCGGCGGCTGGTACTGTCCCTGACGGGGCAAGGAAAACTCCCACGGGTTCTAGGGAGTTGGTCGGTTGGGAGCTGTCAAGAGCCAAGTCGTCTTTCTTGGTCACTTGATCATTCGACGGTCCCAGAGTGCCATCTTGCTCGGGCTGTTGATCATGGCTCGACTCTTCGATGGTATTGGGTTGGGCCTCTTCCATTAGGGTGTCTTGGGTTTCCTCCGCCGGCTCCGTGGCTTCCTTCTTTACTGGTTCTGGTGCAGCTGATGCTGCCTCCTCCTCTTCGCTGAAGAATTGGCCAATCTCCGCCATGGCATCGAAGAGTGTACGGTCCGTCTTGCGATACGCCAATCTGATAAGGACACTGCCTGAGTTGTAGCCCAGCTGCGAGAGGGTCCGTTGGAAGTCGGCGAAGGAGGCCAGCTCTCTACCCATGATGTTCAGGACGGGAATCTCGTAGTACAGTTGTCCGCCGCCGCTACCAGAGCTGCTGGCGGTCTGGGCGACGCCGCGGGCCGTGATGTTGACATTCTTTCCATTGCTCGCCTGTCCGCTCTCAAACTGGCGCAAGACTTTCCACAGCGTCAGGTCGCTAGGGAACTTTTGGATCAGGCGGCCGCCGGGGATCTCGCGGCCCTCGGGAGGCGGGACCTGGAGGGCGACCTGGATGGCGGAGGGCGTATTGGACTTTTGTACGAGCTCAAGCTTTGCTCCGGGGATGAGCCCGGATGTTCGGAACGGAACGGAGAGGTCGACTTGCTTTTGACGGTGTCTATGCGTTGAGAGATCGAGTCAGCGGGTGCGTACTGGCCGGGGGAAAGAGGACAGCTTACTTGATGAGATATCTATCACTGGAGAGGTTGAGCTTCTTGCACGCCTCTTGGAGAACATCGGTCAGGTATGTTCCTGGGTTCACCTTGATGGTCGTGCGGCGCAAGTCGGTGGCTATCACCACAACGTGGGAAGCCATGGTCTGAAGCAAACGCGAAGCTGTCGTTGGTAAGCTAGGAACTGTAGCCTGCAGGTAGCTCTAGCTGTGCACAACCCGATGTGTGGGGAACAGACGGGGAACGCTAAAAGGATTTTTGATGATGCAAGGATTGGAGGGCGCAGACTCAGGCAGCTATAAAACACGATTTAACCCGTCTATCTGTGGGAAGTAGAACTGCTGTCGCGAGAAACGCAGCTCGATGGGTTGCCTAGAGTTCTGTCACTTCGTCACCCGTACGCGCCTCAGCTTGGCTCCTCTTGGAGGGGCTCGAGATGGCGGGGGATTTGATTATGTCAGCGGGTTCTACGTTGTGCTACCGACTTCCCACCCTGTAGTCAACCACACCCGTTCCTCGCATTCGCTCTGTGATGTTTGTTAGGCTTGGAAGTGAGCAGCTAGATATGACATACACGTGTTTTCCATGTATTTCAACTTGCTTAAGACCACGATAGCTTAGTGTTGGTATACATGGATTCAAATGTAGACCGCTAACTTTGAATTGCACCCTGGTCTTTCTCGGAGTAACGAGGGTACCAAAGCTGGGTTGGTTAACAATTTCCACTGGCAACATGTGAGTCCTATCTGCGTGCTCGAATACACCATATATTGAGATTTCAATCATCGGTGATTAATGCGCGACTTGAATCGGCTCGGCCTTCTGAGGCGAGAGTCGAGGTGTTGATCATAGACTGGAACAGGCGAGACACAGCAAACTAGAGATGAGAGGATGCTGCTTACTTGATTCGTCCAAGTTACAGAAACCCAAGACCAACCCAAAATCGAAACATGAGTGACAACTCAAATACCTTTCATATTGAAATAAAATTGGCACGGAACCTGTTTTGCAATTGTAGTCCAGATGTCTCATGTAGTGGATGGTATGCCACGGCCAAGATGGAGGCTACAGGCTTATTACCTAAGCACCAGGCTCCGGTGGTCGACGTGGATTTTCCGACTGGCGGCCACGCCAGACCGTGTTTGCCTGCCCACGCCCGCCCGCCGTGCGCAGTAACAATAGTACGTACCTCGCCCATACCTCACAGCACAGGTGTAGCTCCAGCCCCAGGTACCCGGAGCTTCGTCAATCAACCTCGCTCTCAACTTCACCACCACCATCACGATCCTCCGACAAGACACCCGCGCGTCTATCTCCCCGCAACGAGCCTTCTCCCTTGTAGCCTTCACTTTACAAAGGCTGCCTATCCCCCGAGACTCACATTCTGACAACGGCTCCGGCTTGATTGACGCTCCGCTGTTCGACAGCTCGACTTCACATCTCCCTCTTCGACCTCAACTCCAGCGCCAGAGGCTACCATGGTACGTCCCCCCGATGACGTCCTCCTTCGAAGAAGCTACTACTCGATACCGCCCCCATCGTATGAACCACCCAGCTAACCACCATCTCTCTTCATTCAGTCGTCTCCCTTCTCAATAAGTTGGTCCCGCCCCCTCGTTCACCCGCCTTTCCCCAGATCAACCCCAGCTAACCTCCCCTCCCATCACAGACGGTGGCGCTGCCGTCGCCATGGTCGGCAAGGACTGTGTTGCCATCGCTTGCGATCTCCGACTCGGTGTGCAGGCTCTCACTGTCTCCAACAACTTCCCCAAGATCTTCCAGTACGGCGACGTCTTCCTCGGCCTAACCGGCCTGGCCACCGATGTCAACACCGTTAGCGACCTCTTCCGCTATAAGACCAACATGTACCGCCTGCGTGAGGAGCGCGACATTGCCCCTCGAACATTTGCCAACCTGGTCTCTTCGTCCCTCTACGAGAAGCGCTTTGGTCCCTACTTCGTCTCTCCCGTCGTCGCGGGCCTTGACCCCAAGACCAGCAAGCCCTTCATCTGCGGGTTCGACAGCATCGGCTGCATCGACTTTGCCAAGGACTTTATTGTCTCTGGTACCGCCTCTGAGCAGCTCTTTGGAATGTGTGAGGGTCTTTGGGAGCCTGATATGGTATGTAGTAACTATCATAACACCGGCGTGGGCATGAAGAACGCTTGTGTCTCTTGCTGTTCGCCGTCGTCGAATACAGCTAACTAATGGTATAAATTAGGATCCTGATGCTCTTTTCGAGACCATCTCCCAGGCCCTGCTCAACGCTGTGGACCGCGACGCCCTCTCCGGTTGGGGTGCTCACGTTTACATTATTGAGAAGGACAAGGTTACCAAGCGATTACTAAAGGGCCGACAAGACTAGACTGGCAATTGGGCATGCGGATGACGGCGCGCGAGGTGGAATTTGCATCTTGTATGAATAGATACTCGGCCAATATCAAAGCTGGGTAATGAGAGTGCACAAGCACATCAAGCAAAGACCATTGACATGCCTGGCGACCACGTTGACACAGGGGACAGTGAATGAATGCACGTATTGCCAATTTTGATGTGTCTTTCTTGAATCATCTTACATGGAGCACTCACCACTGATCATGCCCTCGAGTCTATCTTCGGCTGTGTCGGCTGGCTATGGTACATATAGTGTCTAAACTACCTAGTAGTTTCTAGCTTGGCGCAGTTGTGCATCTTTCTACTTTCTCTCTCTGTATCTATCTATTGTTCCTTCTTTGTCTTCAGGGAGACATCGGTTGTCGTCTGTACGAAGAATTGGCGCTCAATGGCCTTGAGAACTTCGTCAAGAATACTGAGAGAGAAAGAATGTCAGCACATGGTTGCAATTCGAGTGTGAAGAAAAGGGGTAAGACTTACACGACGGGGGCACTGATGATGACAACCGCCTTCCACTCGGCCTGATTCAGCGGGACGATGGAGAACAGTCCCTGTAAGAAAGGAACATAGAGGAGAGCGCAGTGCAGCGCCATGGACAGAGCGATGGCGTAGACGAGCATCATGTTCTTCCACAGAGGGAGGGTGAGCAGGGACTCGCTGGACGAGAGGGCGTTAATAGCATTGAACATCTCGATGACGACCAGGATGGTCAGCGAGACGGTCGATCCGGCCTTGGCCATGTCGTTGGAGAACATGGCGCAGCCAATCTCGGGGAAGTCGGCCGAGCAGTGGTGGAAGCGGGTGAGCTGGCGGAAGGTGATCTGAGGGCCCTCGGCGTTGTACATGAACCACCAGGCGTAACCGGCCACGGTGGCGAGGCCGACGTAGGTGCCGATGATGAGGTAACGGAAGAACAGCCAGCCGCCGATGAGGGCCTCGTCGCGCTTTCGCGGGCGACGCTTCATGATGTCGTTGTCGGGCGGGTTGAAGGACAGGGCCGTGGCGGGGAGACCGTCTGTGACGAGGTTGACCCAGAGGAGCTGAACAGGAACAAGGGCTTCGGGCATGCCAAGGGCGGCCGTCAGGAAGATGGAGACGACCTCGCCGATGTTGGACGAGATCAGGTAGCGGATGAACTGCTGTGTGTTGTTGTAGATGGAGCGGCCCTCCTCAATAGCGACCTCGATGGTGGCGAAGTTGCTATCGGCAAGGACCATGTCGGCAGCCAGCTTAGACACATCGGTTCCAGAGCCCATGGCAACGCCAATATCGGCCTTTTTGAGAGCGGGAGCATCGTTGACGCCGTCACCAGTCATGGCAACGACCTCGCCGGCGGACTGGAGCAGATCGACAAGCTTGGACTTGTGACCGGGCTCGACACGAGAGAACAGAGATGCACGCTTGGCAGCCTTGAGCTGCTCGCTTTCAGGGAGGTCGTCGAACTCGCGGCCAGTGTAGCTCTTTCCAGTGAGGTCCTCATGCTCGCCAAAGACACCGATCTGTCGGCAGATGCTCTCGGCAGTGTTACGGTTGTCTCCAGTGATGACGATGACGCGAATGCCGGCATCCTTGCAGCGTTGAATAGAGAGGGGCACCTCGGGACGAGGAGGATCGAGCATACCAACAAGGCCAAGGAAGGTCATGTTCTGTTCAAGCTGAGCGTATTCTTCGGTGGACTTGGCCTTGAGCAGGGGGTTCTGGGTGACGTTGTCGATGCTCGCGAGAGCGATGACTCGGAGACCACGGTTTCCATATTTGACGATCTCCTCCATCAACACCTCGGCAACCTTGCCGCTTAGGGGAACCCGCTTACCGGCCGAACCAACAAGAGTGTGCGAGCAACGTTCGATGACAGATTCGGGGGCACCCTTGACCAGGAGCTTCTGCTCCTTACCGGTGCTGACCAGGACGGACATACTCTTCCTGTCACGGGAGAACTCATACGTGGCAAGGCGAGGTAGGCTGTGTTCATAGCGGGCGCTGGCGAAGTGGACACAGTCTTCAGGACGAGTGCTGGTGGGAGCGCAAGGGCCAAGCTTCTCGACAAGGACTCGAAGGGCGCCCTCGGTGGGCTCTCCAACGCTCGAGAAAGTAGCAGTGCGGGAATCGTAGGCAAGTTGAGCATCGTTGCAGAGCGCAGCGACCTCGGTCATTTGGCGGATGGTGGAAGAAGAGCTGGGAAGGTTCTCAACAACTTGGCCATTAGACTTGATGGCACCGCGGGGGGCGAAGGTGGTTCCCTCAACCTCGAGCTCGGTAAGGTCGCTACCGTCCTCGTTGAGATGCACAATCTTGCTGACACTCATCTGGTTGGTGGTGAGAGTACCGGTCTTGTCGGAGCAAATGACGCTGCAGCTTCCGAGCGTTTCGACAGAGGGCAGGCTTCGGACCACGGCGTTCTTAGCGGCCATCTTCCGAGTTCCGAGGGCTAGGCAAGTCGTGATGACGACGGCAAGACCTTCAGGAATAGCGGCGACACCGAGGGACACGGCGATCTTGAGATAGTAGATAGCGCCCTTGGTCCAGCTACCATGGCTGGGGTCGTTGAAGTTGGGGATGTTGATGAGCCAGACCAGGATACAGATGACAGTGATGACCTTGGCCAAGCTATCGCCAAAGTCGTTGAGCTTCTGCTTGAGAGGGGTGGGCTCTGAGATCTGAGCCGTGATGCTCTCGTGGATGTCGCCAATGGCCGTGTTGGATCCGGTCAGAACAACAACGGCTCGGGCGCGACCAGTGACAACAGTAGTTCCGGAGAACAGCATATTGACCTGATCCTGAAGGACGGCCTTGCTGTCGTTGATAACGGCGGAGGCATCCTTGCCTACACTCTCGCTCTCTCCAGTGAGGACGGCCTGGTCGACGGCGAAGCTGTTGCTCTCAATGGCAATTGTGCGGCAATCGGCGGGGATTCGATCGCCGACAGCGATGGTGACAATATCGCCAGGGACCAATTCCTCAGCCTTGACTCGCGAAACATGTCCTCCATTGCGAACCACGTTGGCCTCGTTGGCCGAGTATTCCTGCAAGGCGGCGATTGCCTTTTCGGCGCTGCTCTCCTGGGAGACTCCGACGACACCATTGAGAATGAGAATTGTGAGAATCTATTCGTAGTTTCACAGTTAGTTTTCGGCTCGGTGAAGTTGAGGTGCTAGATTTAGGGTGAGACAACTCACGACTGCAGGATCGACGAATGCGCCCCAACCCTCTTCGTCGTCAAAGAGGGCCAAGGCGAAGGAAACGGCGGCGGAACCGAGGAGAATGATGACAAGTTGATCTTTGAACTGCTCGAGAATCAGCTCCCAGAGGGGAGTTGGAGGTTCCTCGGGAATAGCTAGAGAGAGGTGAGCGCAAGCCCTCGCAAGCTGGGCAGGGGCGGGGTTGTCGCGGGGACGAAGAATGGATATTGTTGACGTACAGTTGCGACCATGCTTGTTTCGCAGGTCAGCGACTTGCGCGTCGCTCAAGCCATCGACGCTGTCAACATTGAAGTTGGCGAGAACGTCGTCGGCAGGGCGAGCAAAGGCGTCCTCCATGGTGGGCAATGCGCGGAGCGCGGTTGAGCGCACAAACGAGGCGTCAAGGAAAGGCTGATCAAAGCGGCAAAGAGTTGACCCTAAATAAGGTAGCCTTAGGCAGGGCGCGGCAGACGCAGGTACCGGATATGTTGCGACAAAGGGAGGGGGGCATGCGAAATCCAGACACAAGGAAAGGAAAGGACAGAGATCAAAAGCGAAGAAAGCGAGAAAGTGAGAAAGAAGGTTGTCGCAGGATTCAGCGGCCCGTCATGACAGAGCGGATTTGTCACGAAGGCGATTCGAAGAAGAAGGGGACCCACGCACGTGGCAGGCAGAGAACGATGGGATGGGAATCTGATTAGGCCTGGTCAAGATCGCGAAGGTCAAACATTCAAAAGTTCAACGTGTTCGTTTTCTCCGGATGTCGGCCCCGCGCCGCTTTGGTGTTAGTAGGTCCAGGCAGGCGTTTGGGGCTAACATAGGTAAGTAGAAGGCTAAGCCTCTACAGTAGAAGGCGTCCGACGGAGCGTCGCCGCCCGAAGTGCCCTGAACTGAGTGAAGGCCACCTGGGACGAGTCACGCTAGAGCCCGCTGACGATCCGCTGTAACACGCTGTACTACTACGCACGTACCTAGGTGTAGCACTCTTGGCCAACCGGACAGAAACCCCTGGAATCTCAGGATAAGGGCGTGTACGGCGGACACATTTCGGGGTTCGCCCCCACTCCGGCTGATTAGCTCGCCTTCCACTCCAGGCGCCCTTGCCAAGTTGGAAATGCCGGCCTGGCCGGCCTTGTCTCCACCGACGGACCCAGTGGCCACCCGATCCAGGCCAATTGATGGCCGTTGCGGAGGATGGTTGGACGGCCAAGAGATACGACGACGCGGGAGATGCAGTCTTGGAGTCTTCAGGTTGGGGCTTACGCACGAAGTCTCCATCACTTCTGGGGCGCCGAGAATCCCTAAAGTACCGTTTGGCCGGCAAGTCGCGCCGCTTTTGCCATTGCATTACTCGTAGGGAAGTAGGTTGGCAAAGTAAGAACATTCATCAGTCAGTAGACGGCCGTGCGAATTACGGCCGTTCTCAGTTATAGTCATTCGAAACTTAGGATAATCAGGGCAAATGGTCTCCTGCTAACCAACGTACGGTAGGAGTCTATAGTCGAACTCAAGGTTATAAGGCGGAAGGAACAGAGGGGAGTGAGTGGCTCGCCTCATCGGCTGCTGCCATCTTCAAGCCTCAGGCCTTGCCTTTAGTTGAAACTATCTCTCGCACCATTTTCAACTCCTCTCTTCCCAGACTCTGTATTACGCTTTGTGCTACGGCGCTGCACATGCAAACTCCCTCATAATTACACCCAATTTTTGTCCGTGAACAGTCTCAGCGTGACTTAAACCCCGCAAATCCGGAGACAAGCGATAACGAGACAACACAATGCCCAGCTTAAACAATAGCATTGTCCCCGTAGGATGCACAACGACTCAATCCCATCCCTAGGTAGTCAGCGGCATTCTCCTTAGAGTGGCGAGGATGAACTTACACAAAGTCCGCTCTCCAACCTCCTCCATCTAGGACTCGGCGGTATTAACCCTCTCGTCTATGCACTCTGCAATGCGGACGAAGATGCTCAATCCCAACCCCAGCCTCCCATGTCATACGCACACTCCGACACGTTCAATGCACTGCAAAGCTGGGTCAAACCTTGAGGTTATCGTGATAGGCGGCTCCCCTCTCCCGATCCGACATCTCAGTTGTGCGACACTCAAAAGGCGGGTTGCAGCCACCGATACGACATGGCTAATAAGTCTTGCTTCACAACCTTTTCTCCCTTTCTCTTCCCCACCCTAAAGCGCTGTGACTTTACACACGTCCACCCATCCTCGCCGCCCTTGAGGCCCTGCCTCTGCCTCTGCCTGCCGTTGCGAGGCACATTGATAGGCACGCCCTTCGTACCACAGCCTCCACGCCGTGCTACAGCAGCCACTCCTCGCCGATGCTGTAAGAGGTCCAAGTCCGGGATTGTGTATGTGGACGGCAGCCATGACGCTGTAAAACCTCTCACATCTGCATGGTAGTCGACGAGGTCTCTGAAGACTCTTCGCGACGTCATTTGCATGACCGGCTTTGGGTCCTTCCCAAGCTGTTCCTGAGGCGTGTCTAAGGTAGGGTCGATCGAGGCATCTGGGTTCGGGTTAATCCACCTACTCCTTCCTGTTCCTGAATCTGTTCCTGAACAGTTTAGATTCCTACATTAGGTATCGATAGCTCTGCGTTGCTCAGCCTGGCTGCCGCGGGCTGCTTTTGAGACGTCGGGCTTGTTGTTGACTCCCGTGTTTCTCTTCCACTGCATCATCCACCGCCGCCACCATGTTTTGAATGTTCGTCTGGGCCCTGGTTTTTGCTTGTTCTTTTGGTGTCTTGGAGCCAATTTTACATCCTCCTTCTTAGAACCTCCCACCCTACGTGCCCTCCAAAATGGCACTCGCCGACCCGCCATCTCTACTCTCCCGCGCCCACGCAAGTTCTATCTATACATCAACGAACTCCAATTGGGCTACCCCCGGCATCCCAGAGCTTCTTCGTGAGAAAGATGCCAGTGAAAGAAAAATGGTGTTATACCCCGCCGACCTGGCTTTGAAACTGGATGGCCTCCGTATCGACGACGTTGACACTTTCACGGCCTTGGAAAGCATCGACACGCAGAGCCTAGACTCAGGAAGGATCATCGACCCGAGCGAATCGGCCGCCGTCTTCCCAAATATATCCATCGATTATTTTGACAAGCCCCGGCAAAATGTACTCCACGACTCAGCACCGGGACACAAAGGGCCGTTCCACAAGTGGATGAGGTCATTGCATCGGCGGGCTAGACACAGGCCAGCGGTGTGGGATTCGAATGTAGACGGCATTTCATGGCAGCATCTCGAGTCCAAGACCGCTAATCGGGTGGCTCTCCATCGCAGACTAGGTCATCGGAAGTCGTCCTCGGGATCCTCGTTTGGATTTGTTTCGGCGATGCAAAGTGCCAGTGCCAGTCTCGCTAGTGTCAGTGCTGTGACTCGATCCCGCAGAAATACCACCCGCTCCCATTGCCAATCGCGGACCGACCGCAGTAGTCGAGCTTCCTTTTCTGGCTATAGGCTTTCCGAAGACAGTATGACGAGGGAGAGGCCTGTAACTGTGGACACAGCTGCTACGGAGCGATCATTCCAACGCAGGAAAATACTGGAGGAGCTCATCAGTACCGAAGAGAGCTATATTGGAGATGTACGCTTTCTCATGAATGTAAGCTGCCTTGTCTACATCACTTGGTAGGTTTCTGATTATTCTCTAGGTCTACATCACAATACTTGCCTCGCTCCCTACCTTGCCTATGAGACTGCGATCATCAATCAATCGCAACCTAACTGAGATTGTTGAGCTCCACGAAGAGCTCCTAGGGGATCTTCACCGAGTCATTCCTCATTCCGAGTATACACAGCTCGATTTCTCCTTGTCCCTTCCGAAGCCGAAGAATCTTGGAAATGGCCATCGGAGGTGGTGGAGCCACGATGGCGTCCCAGAGAGTCAAATTGGCGCTGCTTGGCTTCAAAATGTACCTGGAATGGTATCAGAACCTCAGGTGGCAGCCGAAGTAGCCAAGATTTTTGGCAAGAAAGTTAGTATCTAGCACCAAGCCTAATTATTCCCTTCGTCCAACATGTCCATGAGTGCTCATGATTTCTTTTCTTTTAGATGAATCGGTTCTTCATATATAAGGAGTATGGAGCGAAGTATGAGATGATGATCAAGGACGTCGCATCGGCTCATCAAACCATGCCTGAGTGGGAAACATACCAGAAGGGTTTGGAGGCTCTTTCGTCCACCTTTGGGTCTGCCCGAAGCAGTGGTAACAAGTCCAAGAAGTCCCTGACTACTGGGGACTTGCTCGTCAAGGTCATTTGTTTCCCTCTTCAAGTTGGATCTGCATGGTAACTAACTCATTCGTGGGTAGCCCATCCAAAGAGTTTGCAAATATCCACTCCTATTTGCAGAGCTGCTCAAATGCACCCCTATATGCGATTGTCCCAACTCACACATGGAAGTCGAAACTGCGCTTATGAGGCTTCGAGAAGCTACAGCTGAGATCAACCGCGCCACGAATGACGACCACATGAAAACCGCCCTCGAAAAGACGTGGCTGCTACAGGACCGATTGGTATTTCCGAAACGGGTATGTTTCATTCGATCTAGCCTCGGGCTTTTTTCTTAACCTCTTAGCAGAAACTTGACGCTGCTTCAAAGAACCAAATCCGCTCGTTTGGCCACATTCAATTATGCGGAGCGCTTCATGTTTGTTGGCAAACCAAAGACAGCGTCGAAGGTCAGTATATGATCTGTCTACTCTATCGAGACCTTCTGTGTCTGGCATCCGCTGGCAAGGTTGACCCGATCTACACTATCCAAGCCTGCATCAGCATGAATGGAGCCAAGGTCGAAGATGTTGACAATGGGCGAGGTATCTATCTGTGGCAATGCACAAGTGATGAGAGAAAGGCAACTAACTGTGGGAATAGGATTGCAATGCCATACCGCCCCGTTTTCTTGGAAACTTGTATTTGAAGGAGATCATCAATTATACGAGCTGATCATGACAGCCTGTTCGTCCAGAGAGGAGACGAAGTGGAGAGAACGATTATGCCAGCAAGTCGGCCAGGAGCCTGATGCGATAGATCCGAACCTTTATAATTCCCTCTCCTTGAATATGAAGAGTCTGGGTACCGTTTTTGGGAAACCGGGTAGGCTGCCTCGGTCCCATAACAGTTGCTGTGCTTTCGTGCTTATCGAAACACAGGTACCGTTGCTCGGAGAATATCTATCCACCGTGCTACGACAGTTGGACCGAAATCCCCGCTTTGTCAAGTCGTTTTGAAGAACACGAGCATCGCCACCAATCACGTCCCGTCGCAAACAAGAATAAACCGATCGCAATCACTCCTGACAACCAACTCACGAATCCCTGTGTTGGCACCGGCTCGAAGTGAAAGAACCCGACTAGAGATTCTCTTGGCAGATATTTGGAGTCGGGATGTTCTACCTTTCCCTGGCATGCTATCGAGGTCGCGGAGTGAACACCTCGTACGAAACTCAGCGTCAACGATGATGAAAAAACTTAGCGTGGCCAGCATCACGGGCTCCTTTAGCAAGAGACCGGGAGGTGCAACACATCGGGCACACGGAAACGAAGAGCCCGTAGCCCTCGGAGGCACTGTACGCCACATCAGCAAGTCAAGTGATTGTGCGTCTGAATGCAGCGCAGGCCCGCATGCAGGGACAGGTAGGCTTTCCAAGCGGCCAAGAACCCGATGTGTCAGGGAACAGAACTACAGCCAGGACACACCAGCAGCATTCACATTCGAGTTGGCGGAAACGACCGTGCCTGGCTGGGCGATGGACTTGGCTGGGACGGCATCGGCAACAATAGAAATAGGAGAGGACCAGGAAGCGCGGTCCTTGCGGACCTCGGCCACCAATAGCGTTCAGCTAAGCTCATCCAACAATTCCGAGAAGTCAATCTCAGTTTCCATAGCGAAGGAGAATGCATGTACACTGGTGGACAACACAGCACGAAGCCATGGACGCCGCTGGGGAAGGGCTGGCGTGGCTCGGCTCGAAGGTAAAGGCCAGGGGCTTCGAAGTCTATTCCGCTGAGACGGATCTTAGCTAGACGCATAGGCGACCATAGGAAGAGAGGCAGCTGTTTGGTTTAGGACTAGATTATCCAACACATTGCTGCTTCCCTCGCAACTCGTCCACATGGGTCATGGGAAGCGGCGGCTATGCACGTTGGGAGGATTGGCAAGGCACAGGCTGGTTGTGGACTAGTTTAGGGAGAGGCAAAGAGATTACTTTACGGAAGCATGTAATACTGGGGCGGGTGGCTTGTGAGACGGAATGCAATGGAAACATACGTACCTATTCAAGGCGTGGAGTTTCGTTTGCCATGCCCCATCGAGGAGGTCAGCAGACGTGTGCCCCCAAGGCCAAGGCCAAGGCAGAGCAGTGCAATGCAGCCTTGGAGGATCCGCGCAGAATGGAGCTCATATGTCATGGGAGCCAGGGGAGTGCCAGAGGCTCCGAGAACGAGCGGGTCGGTGACCCAATTGCTGGTGAAGGGGACGACTTGGCATGCGATTGATGGCTTGGGCTGAGTGAGGCGTCATGAAGAGGAGGGAAAAGTGACGTACTTGGTGGGCTCTCAACCTACCTAGGTAGGTAGGTACCTAGGTACCTATGCAGGAACTGACTGACCTGCGACCACTCCACTGTAGCTGTGGCGTGCGGGGCATTCGGCAATGACTCCAGTAACTGCTACCAACCGCTGGAGTGCTGGACAAATTTGCTGTGAGAAGACCTGGACAGCCGCTAAAAACGCAGCTGGCAGTCAGCCCAGGCCGGCAGAGGAAAACTGTGGAGCCTCCCGCCCTGGAAAGGTCCATTCCTGGCAGAGTGATGATGTTCGCGACGAAGTAATGACGTAGCTTCACGAGGGGCAAGTAGCCTGAATGAGCAACCTGAGCAACCTGAGGAACAAGTCCCCCGCCAATCGAGCACTTTTTTATTAAATAAAGCTCTGTGACGCCCTCCTCATTCCTCTTCCTGCCATTCCCTCTCATCACCACAATTAACCAACACAGAACAACGCTCTCCCACCACTGTCGACCCGCTTCACTTACATCAAAGGGAAGCTACTCACCACCACGCTCACACGACAAAACTCACCACCCAACACACACAAACGAACCGACATCATGGCTCGCGGCGAGACTTCTCAAGCCAAGGTCCACCTCAAGGGCCAGCAGGACGACTACCTCGTCTTCGTTGACGATGTTGAGGCCTTCAAGAAGTGGTCAAGCGGCGACAAGACTGTGCCGCTAGCACACTTTGTCTCGTCCTTCCAGGTCTTCCGAACACACAAGTAAGCCACCCCCGCTTCTACTCCGCCTTCAATTTCCAGCCGCGCCCATGGCAGGCCTGGCCTGCTGCTTCCATGTGAGGCGGTTCCGTCATCATGCCAAGGTCGACCCGTCGACCCCGCAAGGACGCAACGCTGGATGCATGGTCGCTTCCGTATACCTCCATCCTCACCATATCCCGTCCTCCCCATGCACACCTAGTCAACTTGTGACACGAGACCATTGCTAATGACATCTTTGTAGCCAAGGTGCGCAGGGAACGTATGACGCTGCTGCTAAGGGTACGCTCGAGAGTGAGTTTGGCACGTCCGTCGACGACGAGGTGATCAAGATCATTCTGGAGAAGGGCACTCTCCAGACCAGCGAGGTAATACACACTATCTCCGAATCTTGATATGTATCAGGAAGATGATAGCTAACGTGTGTGTACCAGATGCCTGAGCGCACCGGTTCCAAGAACGACACTATGGGCTCCATGATTGCCCATTAGAGCAGATGATGTTTTTTTGTCGTCCAAGTCTAACCTACCGGGTAATGACGTACTGACTAAAACAATCCGAATACTTTGGGATTTGGAACATGGGGTAGCACTTTGGATGTGGGGTTTCTCACGACCTGTCTACAAATTACTTCAACATACCTGGGATGGTTGATGGAAGCAAAAAGCGGACAGCGGGCGAATGCTCTGGCTCATTATGGAGTTGAGCCATCTATGTATCTTACTAATAGCTCTGGAATACGGGCAGAATTGACGATTCGCATCCCATGAAGCAAACTGAAATCTCACCTGTGTTGTAAACCCGTTGCCGTATGAGGCCGAGAGTAGTTGCTACTGAATTATGACGTCTCTCTAAAAGGAGAGACCTACTCTAAGCCTAGTCGGAAACCAACTACCAATCACCGGCCGTGCCTGACACTCTTCCATGACCTACTCAACCCACAACGACAACTCCATCATGTAAAAAAGATGTCGATGCAAAAAGAAACATACAACAGCGAGGATTCCCCGGTCGTCACCGACCCGAGTACTAATTCGCCGCTTCTCAGCTTGACTAGGGGAGAGCGGACGGGATCCCGTATTTTCTAAGAGCTGTGGTCGTATGTGCTTGGATGAGGCGACTGGGAGGGTTATATCCTCGTTCGAAGGAGGTCGGCAAAGCACCAAAAAAACATACAACAGTGGGGATTCCCCGGTCGTCACCGACCCGAGTACTAATCCACCGCTTCTCAGCTTGACTAAGGGAGAGCGGACGGGATCCCGTATTTTCTAAGAGCTATGGTCGTATGTGTCTAGACAACGCAAGGGATTGAGTTATATCGTGGAGAGAAAGTTTAGGAAACACCAAAAACATGTAATAGGAGGAATCTCGAGTCACGACTAGTACCAGTACTAATATCCTGCTTCTCAGCTAAAGTAGGGGAGAGTGGATGGAGAGTCGAACTTAGTTTTGAGCAGACTCGAGGTTTTGCCGTCAACACTACCTATGGCCACACTTCACATCCGAGTTTGGCATACCCGAGGACTGTCTACGACGGCCAATCCTCGTAGCTCGTGCCCGTGTAGGCAAAATCCGGTGTTTGAGATTCCAGCATAATGGTTGTTTCCTAGCTGTGGGCAAGGCAGACTCAACCATGCTGAATGTAAGTGACTACTAACAGACAGATAGTTGATGTTGGTGCAGAAATTACAAAATTGATGCAAGAAAACGATCAATGAAAACAGCGAGGATTCCCTCGTGATCATTGATAGCGAAAGCCCCTTCCATACCGCGATTATCCAAACGCCGTTATTCTCCACGACAACCTCAGGGAACATTTGGCTAAAGGGGTCGTGCTATTCCAAAGGCCCGCTGCTCTCACAATGTTATCAAATACTGTAACATTACTTACTCTCTGGGACAATGGGGCAGAGATAGCACGCACAAGATTGCATAATGCTCATATCTCGTACCTTTGGCTTTAGAATGTGCAGGGGACCATCGTATGGTACGTCTCTCGACCAGCCACCGACGACTTTTGCTTCTCTCTAATTTGATTCGTGCTGTGATGGCATCCACGAGGCAAAGTTGCTACAGCAGTAGACGTCGTTTGCGTCCCCCATTGGAATAATGACGATTGCGGCTATTGCGGCTATTGCGGCTTGGAGGTTCCTCATCAGGGACGACTCATCATCCATGTGGCCGATGAGCTATTGTAGGAATACCCAGTGGCGTCTTGAATGATTTTGGAAGTGGACTCGCTCAAGTTTGTGAAGGGAAGGTTGGATATATGCATCATGGAACCCTGCACTTCGGCTGTATTGATCATGGGGAACGTGTCAAAATTGGATTGCAGGTTCTCGCGTGGTGGAAGTTGTTTGCAATGGATTATAACAGCGGGCTAAGAGGCATTGAATCGGAATAACGCGTTTTCGCGAAACCTATGTCTTGAATCTTCCATACTAGCAGCGGCGGACCACATTGTTGACGCTTCCGCCTTTGATGATGATATTTAGAAAACGCCTGCTCTGCGAACGATTCTTGTAATTGGTACCTGGGTTTATTAATTTCCGTCATCCTAGTTATCATCGCCCTCGTCTTCCTCGTATTCATCTTCGGTGTTGACAGGCTCTTCGCTATCTGCCTGAAATATAACATCTATCACATCTGAGTGCCCATCTGTGCTGCCCGTCTTGGCATGGAATAGCAGAGCCTTGGAAAAATGATCCGAGGCGTGCCTCTTGTATCTAATGGCGTCGTCCTTGATACTCTCCATGACAGTCGGGTTTGGCGAGCCCCGGATAATGCCATCCACCACCTCCGCACCCATGTGATATCATGCCCACACAGCGTCACCGTACCTCTGCTCTCGGATAGCATCGATGTACATGGTGGCCCAGGGCTCGGAGAATGGAAACTTCTTATAGACGACCTCGTGTATAGAATATTCCAGAAGTAAATGCTCAGGCTACTCCGTGGGACTTGTATCCATGGTTGCACGACTGTGTCTCTTCAAGCTGAGTTGGTAAATTGAAGGGGAAAAAAGCACAACCGATTTCAAGACACGTACCTCCTCGTAGATAATAGAATATTCAGTGGGATTTCAGGGGTAGAGTAAAAAGACAATGTGACATAGATGGCAGCGTAAGAGATAGGAAAAGCAGAGCAAGTGGAAGTTCGAGGTGGGTCTCTTGTATCGGGATCAAAGAGGCAATTTTAGGCATCAGCCTGGAAGCGACCAATATGTTAGGAAGCTCGTGTTGGTTCCATGCCTCGGTGAATAGCCGCATATGCGGCACCAAGTCCAGCCACATTTGGGCGATTTCAACGTACGATGTGCGATACATCTTCGCTGTTTACGAGCCCAGACCTAACAGTATTTCTGGACCTTCGTAGCTGGAGAGATTGAGACATAAAGATATTCTCATGTTTGCAGAACGGAGGTTGAAGGAGTGGGGCTTCATCATGGGGCAAACGAACATGGTAGTAAACGTTCTAGGATCTCACTGTAAGCTAGCGTGTAATCAGCATATGGACAAATTGGCATGATCTGGGGACTAGGCTAAGTGATGGACTATTCCTCGATGTACTTTGTTGAGAATGGCGCCACGTGTGATTTGCTCGAAGCTGACGTGCTCTCTTACGAATAGAGCTGACTATCGAGAACTTGACTCCTGGCGAGCCGATATCAGACTCGGTCCTATTCCGCACTTGCCAGTGTGGGCTGGGCCTGATGAGCAAAAAGAAGCTACTGTACCCAGTACAGGGCTGCTTATGCCCACCCACCCGTTCGCTAAGTCGCCCTCGGCTTGCTGCCCCGATTGCACGGGATCAAGGGTCCGGGGGTTATGGCACCTGCATGACTCGTCGAGGCCGTGCGGGACATCGTTCAACGAGACGCCACGTGGGAGTGTGTTCGATATCGACGAAGCCGACAGCGGACCGAACCCCTGTTATGTTGATGAATGGCGGGTGCAGAGTTGATTGAGTGGGAGAGAGTGAGAAGAGCGTGTTGAGTGCTCAATGCGAGTGTGAAGAATACCAATGACAGTATCCACCCCGACGTGCTGAAGTGTAATTGAACAAGCTATTATTCCCCTTGCCTCTTCCCATTGATGTAACGAGGCAGCCCGTCTCACCCCGCGGTTACTCGAGTTACACAAGTTCTGGATACTAGCATCAATCACTCACTCGATAGACGATACTACCTCTCGGCAAGGGGTTTGCCGGGGTTAAACTTGGCAAAACGGAGGGCATCTCTGAAATTGCGTCTTGGCAGAAAGATGGGCGCCCTGTCCACAGAGCTAGTCGAGAGCCTGTCGTCCCGATTTGCCCAGGTTTGATGGTGCATTGAGATGCTACCCTGGTCTTGTCTTGAACTAGTGAATAGTGTGGGGTCTCGAGACAGATGGATCATGGATCATGGCTCCTCCCTGGTTCGTATTAGCCCGAGACTGAGAGGGCTTCTCTGGGGGATCTAGAAGCGACGTGGTAGGACATAATTACCTATCTTGTGCTAGTGATGGATTATTCAATGATGCTGTGTGGGAATCATGGCCTTGTTCGTCCATGGTCTGACTCGAGGAAACGCGTGACTCTTGATCAACCCTCTCTCGCCCCATCTGCCTGTAGATACCCCATATGGTGTACACACAAACAGTATCCATCACGTAAGTTCAAGACACACTCAGCTGGGGTCCCCCGCGACTCATGTGAGTAATTAAGGTTGAGGACCAGTTCCAATTAATTGAGCAACGCTGCAACGTAATTGATTCGCCCCCCTCCCCCAGAACTACGAACTACGCCCTTATGGGGAATAAACCAACAGGTCCAGCTAACGCTGTACTTTGTAGATTCGATTGGAGCCCCCCCCCCCCTGGGTCGACTCGAGGCTAACTCGTAAACTCGATGATACCCCTGACCTGGTCCCGCGCCTTTCAAGGATCGTCATTGTCGTCGTTTGCTTCTTCTATTTCTTCTTCCTTACTTCTTCGTCTTCTTCTTTTCCTTGTTCATCTCTGTCGATCGTTCCTCGCACATCACCTCGTGGTCTAACACGCCATCAAGCCGCCCCCCATGAAAGGCGACATCATCCTCACCCGCGATGTCGACGTCATCGAGATGGGCGACATCGGCCCGGACGGCAAGCCGGACAGAGGAGGCACCAGCTGGAACATCTCGGCCAAGCGCGCGACGACGTCCGAGAAGCCGCCCGCCGACTGGGTCGACGGCTTCCGACGCGCCGAGAGACGGCCGCTTAAGAGTCGAGACGGAGGTTATCAGCAGACGCCGGCCCCGGTGGTCCCGGCCGGAGAGCATTACTACGATGCCGGCGCCGCAAATGTCCGGACGGCCAATACGGCCCTCGCCAGGGAGCTCAAGGGACGACACTTGCAGATGATTGCGTTTGGCGGTGCTATTGGTTAGTATACACCTACGTTGCCCAACTTACCCAGCTTCCTACATTTATTTTTTGATACTAATCAGCAACCATCCATCTGTCTGCAGGAAATGGCCTCTTCGTTGCCTCTGGCGGCTCCCTCTCTACCGGCGGACCGGCCGCCCTCTTCCTCGCCTTCTTCGTCATCGGCCTCTTGCAATATTGCACCATGCAGTCCCTGGGCGAGCTCTGCGTGCTGTTCCCCGTCGCCGGCTCGTTTTCTGCATATTCTAGCCGGTTTTTCGATCCTTCGTGGGGCTTTGCCATGGGTTGGAAGTAAGTCTTTTTCTCTTGTGCCTGGAGTCCTACATCGGAGACTAATATGTCATGCTTCCAGCTATTGCCTGGAATGGGTCTTTGTCCTTCCCATGGAGATCATTGCCGCTGCCTACACCATTAGCTACTGGAGTGAAAACACGAGCAAATCCATCTTTGTTGCTATATTTCTCGTCATCATCATCGTCATCAACCTTTTTGGAGTCAAGGCCTATGGCGAGGCTGAGTTTATATTCTCCATTATCAAAGTCACGGCCGTTGTAGGGTTCATGTACGTTCTCTCTCTTCAGTTCTTCTTCGTCCCTCGATCTGTCTCCCCCCCCTTCCTCTCTCTCATCAAGAACTGATCAAACCCCACAATAGCCTCCTTGGTACCGTCATCAACATCGGCGGCCATCCCGAGAGCGGCTACATTGGCTGGCAATACTGGCAGAACCCAGGCGCCTTCCACAACGGCTTCAAGGGCTTCTGCACCGTCCTCGTCACCTCGTCGGCCGCCTTTGCCGGCACCGAACTGATCGGCCTGGCCGCGGCCGAGACGGCCAACCCGCGAAAGTCGCTGCCCACGGCCATCAAGCAGGTCTTCTGGCGTATCACCATCTTCTACTGCGTCTCGCTGCTCCTCGTCGGTCTCCTCGTTCCTTACAACGAGCCTCGTCTGCTCGGGGGCAAGAACAGCGCAGACGCGCTCGCGAGCCCCTTTGTCATCGCCATCGAGAGTGCCGGCACCACTATCCTGCCGAGCATCATGAACGGGGTCATCCTAATAGCTGTCATATCCGTCGGAAACTCTGCCGTATACGCCTCGTCTCGGACACTCCTTGCACTTGCCGAGCAGGCTTACGCGCCTCAGATCTTTACATATGTCGATAAAAAAGGCCGGCCTTTGGCTGCCATTCTGCTAACATTACTGATTGGTCTCCTGGCCTTTTTGGCTGATCTGGAATCCAACGGCGTCGTCTTCAACTGGCTGCTGTCCATTAGCACTCTGAGCATGCTCTTCACCTGGGGCAGCATCTGCCTCTGTCAAATCCGCTTCAGGGCAGCCTGGGCACATGCTGGCTGTTCCCTGGAGCAGCTTCCTTTCCGCTCTACCGTCGGCATAAAGGGGGCCTACTTTGGCCTGATTGGCTATGCCCTGATCCTTCTGGCCCAGATTTGGATCGCCATTTCGCCCATCAAGCTGGATGACGATAGCGCTGGCGGCAGAGTCCAGGCCTTCTTCCTCCGAGTCGTGGCCCTTCCCGTCATCATTCTCTTTTATGTTATCCATAAGCTATGGTACAAGACAAGGATTATCCAGGCAAACGAGATGGACATTGTAACAGGTCGCCGATACTCCCGAGTCCACATCTCTTCCGAGCAGGAGCGAGAGGAGAAGCAGAATTGGCCGCTGTGGAAAAAGGTCTTCCGCATTCTCTGCTGATTTGAGCCAATGTCGGTACTCTGTATAAAAATGTATAATGAACAATCCTCCTGAGGCTTTGGCCTGTTAGCTGGACTTGATGAAGCAGACCCAAAAGTGCCCAACTTCTCTAGAGCCGAATGCCTCGTACAAGTCTTACGACCATTGCTTCCTTGATACTAGTAATGATTGCATTGCTCATTGCAGATTTTCATGCACACACGACGGAAATGTAAGTGGCTTGCCCACGTAGTAAGATCCAACGGGTATTCAGACATCGGTTTATCAAGTATACACATATTCTCCCGTGCTAATCGCCATCCGTTCGTTGATGCACGCCTGGCATCAAGGCCAATTCAGTTCCACCGAGTCAAGAGAGCCTCCCCCGAGACATCTATCAATCTTTATTTCAATATGGGTATTCGTAACGTTCAGTCAATGCCGCTCGCGATCCACGTTGTCCGAATCCTTGCCCCAGTGAATTCCGGGCCCAGATCCCATCTAACCTCATCTATGCAATACATCCAATACATATACAGCCATGCGTGGCCGCATCTCGAACACTTTGAAGGAATTTGAAACCAGTAGAGCATACGTGTGAAACAGTTGAATACCCTTTTGTTCCGCGACTATTCAAGCCATAACCCAAAGTCTGCCACAGATTCATGATATGACCCCTATCGCAGATGTGGCCTGGCCCAATCTAGCCGAATCTTTTCAAACGGCACAATCATCAACCGCGTAGAAGGTCGTCAAGTCCCTACTGCCGCCTTGCTTCGCGAGACGACCCGCTACCAGATCCTCCTCCCCTACTGAATTGGTCACGGAGCCACCCAATGGGCCCGCTTCCTCGTCTCTGGTCTCGATCCGACGAGCGGCGGCTGCTTTCCGAAGGACTCCTCTGTCTCATTCGTGCTCTGTGCTCTTCAGGACCCGCCGTCCGAGGGCTCGTTGGAGAGTGAGAGCTGCGTCGCTGTAGCCTCGAAGTGTCATAGCTGAAGACAGACGGCGTCCCCCGGTCCCGATCGCGCTCTCGCTCACGTTGTGACGAAGTCATGTTGCGTAAAGCCTCGTTCAAGCGACTTTGGCTCTGGCTTGGTGGTCGTGAAGGTCGCGCGGGGCGAGTTTGGCTGGCATCATGATCCCCAGATGAGCCTCCAGGGGGAGGTGGAGGAAACGACATCCATCCTGAACCACCCATGAATGATCCAGGAGTCGTGGGGAAAAGAGGCGATCTCGGTGAGCCTTGGCTGGTGTTGGTGTTATCATCACCGTTCCCGTTGTTCCCGTTGTTTCTATTTCGCTCATTCTTTTCGATCGGCGTTCGACAAATGGGACAGGTATTGTGCTCCTTAAGCCAAAGCACAACACACGGCTCGTGGAACCAGTGGTTGCATGGTAGAAATACAACGGTCTCGCCCTCCTTCATCTCATCGATGCAGATGGTGCACTCTACCTTATCGTCACCGCCCAACATCTCCTTGTCTACTGGTTTCCGAACTAGGTTTTGGAGCGCCGCCTCTGTTGCTGGGGGGGCCGCGTTGGATTGGGGGTTTGCTTCCATCAGACCGGTGATGATTCGATCCAGGGCCTCCTGAGAATAAACTGCGTCGCCGGCCATGGCGTTGGCAGGGTTGAGAAGGTTGAGGATGTCGTGTAGACTCCTGGCGAAGCCGGGCATGGGACCTCCTGGGAAATTTTCGGACGGTGCTCGGTTTCCTTCCTCAGGGGGACTGAGATCTTGAACAATGTTCGAAAATATTCTGGGAGGTTGGTTAGCTCCCAATGCCACGGTAATGCTCGTGACCCGTAAACCGCCTGTTCGCCGAGGTCGACTTGGAGAGGGTGGTGCGTACGTTTGGAAGGGATCTGGCCCAGGACCTCCAGGCACGGTTCCTGTTGTACCTCCATGGAGTGGCCCGTGGAGTGGCCCCGAGACAAAAGTGACGGAAGTTGTGCCTCCGCTAAAAGATCCTGAGGTGAAGGTTGTTCGTTGAATGCGAGGCTGCATAAAAGCTTCCTGCGCTGGTTGATTATTGGCGTGGGCGTGGGCGTGGGCGTGTGTGTGGGCTGCGCCAGTTTGATTCGGGTTATGAAGACCACCACCCGGAGACCTACGCGGTGGGCCAAACCCTGAGACCATGGTAAGAAAGCGCTCGAGAACAGGGTCGATAGCCGGGTTGTGATGATGCGGATGGTCCGGGCCGGTTCTCGTGTTGCGACTGAAGGCGAGACCAGGACCACCAAGGTGATCATTGATGTCAGCCTCGTCCGGATCCGAGTCATCCCCATCGGCAAAACGGAGGGGGGCAATCTCGGGGGACGTGGATGCTGAAGAGCGATGGCCAAGATTGCGGGGATCGTTAGCTGGTTCAATCTAGTAAAACAGGTCAAGTTAGCAATGGTGGACAAAGAACATGGACATCGGAATGTGTAGGTGAAAGTGAAAGTGATGACGAACGATTTCAGTGATGTCACCGAGACACCTGGGGCATGTTAAACCTTGTTGATCTCGATACCACTCGTTTTCACATGCATGGCAGAAGACGACGTCGCGGCCAGCGGTCGCATCTAGGTGGCGGACATCACCACCAGTGTTTTGGGAAGCCATATGCGCCTGCCTGCGCTGGTAGGCTGTCAAGGCGCTCAACCCAAGACCAACAGCGAGACCGGCGAGGCGAAAAGCTCGGGACGCCAGCCTGAAGGATCGGGACTGGTATTGAGGGGGCTTGCTTCAAGCTGGGCGAATGTTTGCTTGAGAACGGCTCGGGTTGGGACCAGGCCAAGGGAATCAGGTGACCTTGGGAGGTTGTATGAGAGAGCGGCTCTATGACCGGACAAGCAAATGGCGGATTGAGACTCGTCTAGCTCGAGGGAAAATCGATGGAAGAAATGGTTCGATGAGGCGAGTTGAGGTAAGGTCGGGTGCCGTAGGTAGGTGTGATCGGGTAGGTAGGTAGGTAGGTAAGGTCGGGTAGTAGAAGTCGGGTAGAAGAGGTGCCCGTTGGGTGGGAAGGCTCGGGGTTCGGAGCGGGCTAAGACAGAGCGACGAGAAGCGGACAGTGGGAAGCTATGGTGGCGAATGGGAGCAGAAAGATGCCTGGAATCAACATGTAGTAGCAGCTCGAGTCGGAGAAGACGATTTTAAAAGCAAGATGCGATGCCGATATTGCTGATGCGAGTGGCCGCAGTCAGGTGCAGGTGCAGTTGCAGATGGATGTGTCCGCTAGATGCAAAGGTGGCTGATGGGTCGATGGGCTGTGACAAACGTTGCGACAAACGCGGTGACAAACTGCAAGTACTTGATTTGGCAGTAGGCGTGACGGGAGGGGGCCTTGTGAGATGCCCGTTTGTATGCCGTTTGAGGGTGTTGGAAGATAATCGACGCCAGAAGAATAACGATCCGGGGGGGTAATTTGTAACAGCGAGGATATAGACTCATGCAGCTCCCCGCGCAAGGAGGCGCCACATACAGACACACGGGATTGAAAGGATCGGAGTCACAAGACGATGGGGAGAGCAGAACAGGCAGTGGTCAGTAGGTAAAGAGAAACGAAGAACAAAGTCCTAGGCAGGCTCGAGGGATGAGGCAGGAGACGGAGGAGAGGGGAGAGAATCGGGGAACCATGGTCGGGTCCAGTCTCGAATGACGACGTTGCCAGGTTCCAGGTTGGTAAGCTACCTACGACAGCACTCTGAGGTACGAGTGGAGTACTGTAGACCACTAGACTCCAGCACGCACAGGCCTAAATCTCGGGACTTGCGGGGGCCGTTCCAGCTGTCACTAATAAGAGGCGCCAGGTACTCACTGGGCCTCAGCAACCGTAGCTGTGGTCTAATTTAGCTGCAGGCGGTCAACCGCAGGGTTCGGTACTTGTCTTCCAAACAGCCCCGACCTCGGGGACACTTGGTCTACAGTGCGTTTGTGACAGCACATCCTTGTACCCACGAGGTGCTCACGGTACTTAATCCTTGTACCATCCACTTGCGGTTAGTGATTCACATGCGCTTGCTCTGATGGGTTGACTGGCAAGAAGTCTCAAAGTCCAAGCTTTGTTCGTGGCCCTTAGAGATTGGAGATGGGATCAAAACCAAAGGTGAGTTTGAGTGAATGCCCCAACAACGACTGCGAGCCTTAAAATGTGCCTTAGATGTGCCTCATTAAACCTGAAGGGCTGGTGGAGCGGGGGTTGAGCCATTGGGTTCAGCATTCACGTGCACTTCTTGCAGCCTCCAGCCTGCCTGGCTGATCCCTTGCGTCCCCGAAAGGAACCAGGTGTCATAGCTGTGAGACATACTTCCACATTTCGCTGACTTGGCGCTGCTGAGACCCGGACCCTATAAGTCTGCCATCTGTTACCAGTGACAAGTTACTCAAGTATCCACTACGGCGAGAATCGTCCGCTTCCCCAAGACATGGCTCTAAGACAAGTCATTTCCATCCTCGAAGTTCTCAAGCCTGTAGAGTATCCTACGAGACTCACGAGACCCTCGCAGCTTGTTTGGAGACCTACTAACCCGTGTACTTATTTATTGAGAGACGCAGCTTATCTGTTCTAGCAAGGGACGTGGTTGTTGGTCTGGTGCCAAAAGGGTGCCTCGACTCCCCAAAACCATGACATCCATGCCGGAATCTTTGGGCATCCATCTATTTCCACACTCAACCACAGCCTGATCTGATGCGGCACAATGCAGTGCGTTGTCTTGTCTATGCATTAGTTATCACACGCCCTGGGATACGTGAACCTCAGCGCCGGCAAACAGGGGCAATTTGAGAGGGCCAAAGGGCCCAGGTCCGATCGCCAGCCATAGGGCGTCCAATTAGCGGCAGTTCTCGAGCCAGCGTTGCACTCATCACTTCATTTCAACATCACGGGCTGTCTGGCCTACACAAGTTTGCCATATTCCAGTGTCTCTCCGGGCTGAAACTCATCCAGCCACGCGCGACTCGCCCCGGTCACCAAGTTGATGTTTGACCGCCAAAACACGTCCGTCTGGTCAGCCGCCACGGCTCGCATCTCCCGGATGAGGTACACCACTCGCACCTTGCCCAGACGCCTCAACAAGACGCCGTGGGCCGTCGTAATGAATTGTTTCCACACTCCCTTGGACAAGTTCGGCTGCAAGTTATCAGCAATCAGCATAGCGTCCTCCGAAACGCGGTGAATCTTCCACCCCCAGCCCCGATCAACGAATTGGCCTACTGCCGGCACAGGAATCATCAAGGGGCCGTTTGCTCCGCGGACAGACCCGGATTCATATCCCGGGGTTGTCATGTAGAGCATGACGGACATGCGCTGAAGAGTGGAAAACGGCATAATGGACTTCCTTTCTAGCACATCTTCCTTTTGAACCCCGTGTGACTGTGGCTGACGGGACTAGGAAAAATCAACCTTGATGCTCACACCTCATTGCACAACGTCAAAGGATACAGCTTACCTTGGCTCGCATAAGTATCTTTTCAGACGCCATCAACGCCCGCAGCATAGTCTGCTGCCCCGTTACCCCGGTCGACGCTATATAGACCTTCATGAAAACCAATTCCGCGATGGCAATGCCTCGGAGAATGACATAATCTCTGAGGCGCAAGTTGGAGGAGTTGTCGAGTGCCGTTGCGACGTATATGAGCGAGAAGAAGTTGACAAAGGGTGTATCTGACCACACGAATCTGCCCGCGCGTCTCAAGGCAAGGAAAGGTAGCACAGGCCTCCACCTCGACGCCAACATGCTCACAACCCAAGTGATGCCAAAAGTGGCGCAGACGATACTGTTAAGCGCTGTGTCGGATAGAAGTAGATTCAGGACCACGGCTAGGGCGAGTGCGACCGCGAGCAAGACGAGGCCGGTATTCGTATAATACAGCTCTGACAGCTCGCCATTCTCGTCATGAGAGAGGACGGACGTGTAGCCATCCAATGTGAATGAGCACTCAGCCCCATGCCGAGACCGCTTGCGATTGGACAATCTGATGAGAAAGCGGGCGACGTTAGAAATCTCCTTGAGGAGGAGCGTGATGCAGCTGTGGAGTAACAAGGCGCTGGTGAAGTTGATCTGCTGCTGCCACGGCACCGCCATGCTGGGCCTTGTCGACGGTTTGGGCGTCTTTTCCAAAACCAAGTGCCGACTGTGATTCGGGACAAATTTGGTGTTTGTTTGCAAGTTGAAATCAGCCTTGTGGAGTCGACATGGGCATGAGACAGCTTGCAGTGGAGACATGGAGCTGATATCCCAGCCGACAGAATAAGCCTCCAAACCTCATGTGTAATTAAGGCTGCAGCATCTAGTTGGTGAGCTCATCCACATCGCCTCGTGAGATATTCCCTCAACTTTGTTTGGGCTCGATCTGGTTCTAGCGTTGCTCCGGGTTCTGAGGCGCTGGCATCTCCGGGTTGCTGTCACTGAAGTGGTGGCCATTTAGAAAACGACTTTCAGAGCGAACCTCGCAGCCCGCTGCTACTCGCCAGTTGCTCGCCAGCTGCCTCAAGCCTTAAGGTTTTGGGCATCTACAAAAACTTTTACCCGCCCCTCGCTCTTTTCTTTCCCTTTCTCCTTCCTTTCATCAGCTCACATTTCTATCTACTGGTAATCCCCCCTTTCCGTGGCCTCGATGTCCCTGACTGACCACATGCCAGTGTTAGCTTCTCGATCATGGACATTCAGCGCGCCGAAACAAATCAATTTGGACAATGTCCAAATCCAGATCTGACGACTGCCGATTGCCATTCTCCTCCTCCACTCGATACAAAAAGCAGCGTCTTGGAGTTTGGATTCCGATTCATGGGGGATATAATGAAAGATGGATTGTCCATCAAGTGGGTTAAGAAGGCCACATTTGGAGTCGCTATCTCTTCAGCAATCTTTTCTATCTTCACAGCATTGGTTTCTGTCCTTCTTGTATCGAAGAAGAACCAGAAAACCAACAACAAAACTGCCTCCCTCGTGACCAGAATCAACTCTTTCGAGGCTGAAACCAACGACAAAATTGCCTCCCTCGCGACCAGGATCAACTCTTTCGAGGCTGAAACCAAGGTCAATGTTGCCTCTTTCAAAGTTGAAACCAACGACAAAATCACCTCCCTCGCGACCAGGATCAACTCTTTCGAGGCTGAAGCCAAGGTCAATGTTGCCGCTTTCAAAGCTGACACCAAGGTCAATGTTGCCTCTTTCAAAGTTGAAACCAACGACAAAATTGCCTCCCTTGTGACCAAGATCAACTCTTCCGAGGCTGAAACCAAGGCCAAGATTGCCGCTTTCGAGGCTGGGACCAACGCCAGCATCGCCTCTTTTGAGACCAAAACCAACGCCAAGGTTGCCTCTTTAGAGGTTGAAACCATGGTTTTACGAAGGACTCCTGGGCCTCCAGGCCCTCCAGGCGAAAGAGGGCCTGAAGGCCCGGCTGGATTTTCTGCTGGCGCTAGTGTGGAGCGATTGCATTAGAGGAGGGTGATGGCTCTATTTCCTATCTTGACGGGAGTTTACCCAGGCATCGTTGTGCGGCATTCGTGGGCGTACAGTTAAAAGACACTTGACATATCAATCCATAATTAGGATTGACGAATTGTGTGGCTTGCTAGCATGGATCAATGGAAGTACCATGCCATTCATGTAATCTTTGTTCATTGTGGTGATGTTTCGAAGGCTGGCATCATAGTCTCCAGGGCGTGGAGTTGCTCCCGGAAATGACACGGGCCAAGCCTATTACATTTAGCTGGGTTCTGATTTGCCCACGGACTCAGGATAGTCAACGCGACGTGAAAGTCCCGGATGGACAATTCGAAGCTGATGTTCGATAATACATAGTCAATTTCGAGAGGAACGAGCTTCACTTGTCACTTGTTATGCCTTTGGTGTGACAAGTCGGGCTGGAGGTTGTGTTGCCGTTGCACCTAAGCTTGAGCGCGTCATTCGTCACTCTTGGTCTCGAACCGCGGGGATATGTCACATCAGTTTCGAGGACCAAAGCTTCAGGATGCATGGGTTTTTTTTCATCGGCCGCAAAGAATGTACACGAGTCTACCGCTGACCCCTATAGATCACTTCTCCTGCTCCGCCTTCAACCGGTCCTGCTTGTCATACTCGATCAACTGCTTGGACCAGCTATCACACGAGCCGTCTCGTTAGCATGCATCCAAGCCAGGGAGAAAAAGGGCCGGGATAAGAGAGAAAAAGCCACGCACTATCGGCTAGGGTACCACTGTCCGGGCTCGGGCTTCCGCGCCCAGGTTTCGCGCCCGGCGCTGAAGTTCCAGGTAATGGCAACAATGCCAAAGATGACGGCGCCCGCAACCAGGGTGTTGCCGCGCCAGTTGGCAGGCTGTGCGTACCAACCACCGGCCGGTGACCAGACGTGCTTGGGGTAGCTTTTCGAAGAGGAGAAACGGTTAGAGGCGTCGTCGGGAGTCGAGAGGGAGCAAGACTGCGCCGTGGCGATCGTATATGACTTACGGGATTTTTCCGCCGCCGCCCTGGGTCAATTGTCAGCACCGCTTCCGGATATCGCACGTGGATTCGACTTACCATCTTAATTGAATTATCAACGGACGTTTAGGGAATGATATGGGAGGACAATGGCGTCGTTGATGGTGCGTCGGCCGGGCTGCTTCGACAAGTCGACGTCAAGAGGAACGCCGGCCCAGACCACCCAGGCGAAGAATGACGGGGCGGGCCGAGGTTGATCCGCTCCGGCTCACCGCGCCCGTGGCGTCCCGCACTGGCAGGCCTCGCTCACACGACTTCTAGACGCATTGAGCGCAGAACTTTTTTCGGTGACGGGATCACGAACCAAGTCGAAGCCACGCCCCGTCCTCGACGCCCTGCGACCACGATTCGGCTCCCACTCTACCCCTCGACGACCTCTCCAACCGCTGCTCCGATGAAGCGGGCTCCCCTGCAACGATGTGGCGGCCAATTGCTGCAGGCCCGCTCGCGAGCTGCCATGGCCTCGTCCGTAGCTGTAGCAGGTCGACGGCCCTTCGCCGCAGGCCTGCACCGACACGCCTCGTCCACAGCCGCCGCCCAATCTCTCGCCGACGACTTCTCCGCTCAGGCCTCGCGCTCGCCTCTGCCCTCTCCTCCGCCTCACCGGGCTGCCGGGTCCGCCAAACTCGCCGCCCTCCACGCCCGCTTGTCCCTCTCCACCAAGATCCCCGTGCAGACCCTGGCCCGCGCCCTCGTTGTCCCCTCGGCCGACGTCAATCCCAGCTTCAACAACTCCAACCTCGCCTTCCTCGGAAGTACCTTTATCAACTACCATGTTCTCGAGTACCTCGCCGTCAAGTGGCCGCGCCTGCCCATGACCATCCTCTACGAGGCCTTGCGCGCCTTCGCCGGCAAGGAGTCGCTGCACCAAATAGCCCGTCGGTGGGGTGTCGAGGCCGCCGCTGCCCCCGGCGAGGAGGTCGATCCCGGCCTGCTACAATGGAAACCGCAAGCGTCCGGCCTGCAAACACGCTGGGGCTACGTTCGTGCTGAAGCCGCACACGCCGATCAATTTGAGGCCCGCCGAGGGATCAGCAGTCGTGTGGTCCTAGACGACGAATTCGGCGACACTCTGCAGGCGCCCAAGTCTGGCACCGAGGCTTTCAAATACTACCAGGACGAGGCCTACGGCTCATTTGTCCAGGCTGTCGTCGGCTCCATCTACACCCACTGCGGTCGCGAGGCCACCCGCGATTTTGTGCAGTCCCATATCCTCTCCCGCCAGATCGACCTCTCCTCTATGTTCCAGTTCCAACTCCCTACCCGTGAGCTGGCCATGCTCTGCGCCCGTGAGGGCTTCTCCGCCCCTATTGCTCGCCTCGAGAGCGAGACTGGTCGCCTGTCCCGCACCCCCGTCTACGTCGTCGGCATTTACAGCGGGCAGGAAAAGCTCGGCGAGGGCTCCGGCCCCAGTCTCAACACCGCCCGGTGGAAGGCATCCATGAACGCTCTCAAGGCCTGGTACTTGTACAGCCCCGGCAACAAGGTGCGGGTACCCAGCGACATGTTTGAGGAGGATGCCAAGCCTTGGAAGGCCCCCCATATCGACATTGGCGAAATTATCTAAGCAAAGACGTGTGGTTGTATTCGTTGGTATGGCGCTGATGGTGATGCTGGGTGGGATGCATTGGCCGTATGTGGATAATGACAACACAATTTTGCCCTGGCCAGGCAGTGTATAAAATACATGGAGCAAGGAGATTCCCATGAGGAAATGGCTGGAAAATGTCACGTCACTGTAAGATACAATGTAGAACAATGACAAACTCCTCGACACTGGCGAGTCAAAATCAACGATTTTACATTATACTCTCTCCATTTATAATTCGTCACTCTTCACCGGGTATATCGATCTATAAGAAGCACCACCTTCAACTAAATTGGTCGCCTTGACCCAGCCGCACACCCTCTCCTCTCCTGATTAAGGAGCGATATCTCTCTTCGCGCGTTGTGCGCTCGGTGGCTTCACGAAGCCTTTTCTTGCGCTCATACACGGCACGGACAGTGGACCGAATTTGCTCCTTCCCCTCGTCGTAGTTTGCGCGGGCAAGCTGAACGACCTTGTCGATCTGGTCAGGGGTGTAGATGAAATTCCAGGTGCTGAGGAAGTCGGTAGTGCCAGGGGAGAGGCCGGGCACCTTGTCGTTGGTGAGAAATGGTAGGTAGACGACAGTGATGCCAGCATCGGGTTCCATAAGCTTCCAAGCGTCTGGCTCTGAAATTGCCTTAGTTCGGGGAGATTCGGCGGTGCGCTCCTGGTTGGTTCCAACCCAGACGGTGCAGTAACCCAAATCTCCAGATTCTTCCTCACCTTGCTCGTACTTGGCTCCCTTGTTGCCAGACTTGGGCGACTGACCATTTCGATGGGCTTCCTTGCGCATTTCATTCTGCTTCTCCTTGGCGTCTTGAAGTTTAGACTCGGCCTCGCGGGCAGACTTTGCTTGCGCATCGTCTAGTTCTTTCACTACCTGTGCAGGAGATTCTTCGCCCCTGGGCCACCCAATTCCTAGGGGCCAGCCTTTGATGCCGCGTTGCCGGGCATAGCCGTCCGCCACAGACAGCCAGTTGTCGACCTTGATATCTGCAGACGCATCAAAGGCGACCAGAACGTCGACATCACGTCCAGGTCGAAGTAGGGGATAGATGGGCAAGTTGTTGGACATGCCTGCATCCATGAGTTGGATGTATTCACTGTCGTAGATGCTCTCTGGGGTGGTCTTGGGCAGTTTGCCGTGCATTCCATAAGCAAAATTAGGAATCTTGGCGGGATCAAATGGGTGGACCTTGCTCAGATCGCCGTCACGCCCTGAGATGAGGCCATCGATAGCCCCAAACCCAGCAAGGCCTTTCAAAACCGGCTTGATCTCTCGATAGTAGTGGCTCAGGGTAGCGCAAAACGCACTTCCGAAGACACCCATAAGAAGAGGTAGTCGTATTTCGGGGAGATGGAAGCCGTACTCTGGAGGGACGTCCTTGCCATCGTTGAACCTTCGGCCCAAAGCCCAGGTAGGAATGCCAGCTCCAAACTCCTCGCAAAAGAACTCATATGGAGTGATTTCATACCACTGAAACCAAGGGAGCTTTTGAGCCTCGTCCTTGGCTTTTTCAATTCCAAAAATACCCGCCTGGGCTTCTACCGGGGTCAAGTTGGGAATCTCGTGGCGTACGGCGGTGTAGATAGGCATCGGAAGCTGGCCATATTGGATGTATTCTCGCTGGTGTGAGAGCTTGAAATCGCGGTCGTTGACTCCTAGGTCACCCTTGGGGACCAAATATCTTGCAGCCAACAGCACGCCGTACACATCCACCAATCCAAAATCAGCATGAGGGTCGCCCTTCAGCTTCTCGACCATGCCGCTGAGCAGATATTTGTTGGTGGGCATCGAGATCAGGGTTTGAAAGGCGTCAGGGGGGTATGCAATGTGAGTCGAGGCTCGGGACTTGAGGTGTTTTAGGAGATTTTGAATGCTTCCTTTGTTGAACGAAGTGAGGTTGAGTGCCTGAAGCCAGCAAGAACCACTTACACCCGAAGTGTAAGTCACACAATCAAAGAGGCCGTCCTCTTCTGTTGCAAGGAGCGATCCCGTGCCGGCGATGAGTGCTCGGAGACCTCCACCGGACCCGCACATGGCAATAGTTGGGACATCATCGGGATGAACATCCTCTTCCTTGAGTCCAAGGTACTTGGCCAGGCCCACTCTTGCAACTCTGCGACGCCGAGCAAGGAACGTCTTTTCTTCGTTGCAGAGTTCGGAAGATACGCGAACATCAGCAGAGTAGCGGATTTCGGGATGGACGAGGGGGTCGTGAGCTTCGGTCCATATCTCGTCGGCCAACGAGCCGGGGGACATGGAGAGTTCCCGCTGCAACTTTGTCATGTATCCGGGTAGCATCCTAGACCACTCTGGAGCAATGAAATCGACAAGTTTGTCAGGCAAGGCAGGCCATTCAAAGTCATTGACCGAAGTGAAGGCCTCGAAACGGCGGGCAAAGTTGGCCCAGGCGGGATGGTCGTCTTGTGTAGAGCCAGTAGCATCGTGGCTCTCAGAGTCTGCGAGATGCTGACGAGAACTCCGCTTGTTATTCGAGAGCTGCGCAAAGTCGTCAGAGGGATAAAGCCACCAAATGAAAAGGCCGCCGGTGATTACCGCAGCCGGCAACGAGGAGTGTTGTTTGTGTTGCTTGGCATCCGATTTTGGGGTTGAGGAGAAGAGGGTGCGGCGTGGTTGAATCGACACTCGAGTGAGGCTCAATCGAGATGTAGCTAGTCTAGAGCCAAGGCTCCCAAGGCCCCCAAGGCTCCCAAGGCTCCCAATGGAGCCGCGGTGATATCTCATGGTGGACAAGCAGTTGGCGATGTCCTATTGATGGTTCATCTCCGCGCAAACTTTCCGGAACTATCCAAGACACTCTAGTCCCCCACTGGACTGGCGGGCGATGAATGGATAACCCAATTGAACGATAGGTGCGATATAGGCAATAACGGCTTCTCCACGTCTGATCCGGGAAGTCCGGTGTAGCGGACAGCAGAAGCTTAGGCGGTTTGGCTGTGAGACAAGAGGCTGAAGAAATCGTTGGCCAGGTACAGTAGCTCCCTCAACAAGGTGGGAGTGTTGATGTCATCAATTGAGGGTGGCGCTTGTGATAGTGCTGTTAGGGAGTACATGTTGTTCTGTGCCAGCAGCAGCTAGGTGGTGGTACTCTCCTATCAGATCCACTTCCGGCGAACACCCGGTCTGTTCTGTCTGTGTTTGCTACCTACAGGTAGGTAGGCACGCCGTCCTCGAGAGCGTGAACAAATACCCTCGATCGAGACGTTTAAGAGCCGCAAGATGCAAGGCAAAAGCTGCATGGCTTGAAATACACCAGTAGCTTGGCACGGCCTCTGACTTTGGTGCTAATCCGTTACTCATCGCGTTCTGGGAAACACCAGTCATCTCTGGCTCTCCCACTCAGGCTCGGATCTTCAGTGAGGGTGTCAGCCAATTGCGGGTTGGTTACAGCTGCAACAGTAGGTTGAAGCTAAAAGGTTGCCTGCCTTGTTCCCTGCCTCGCGCAGCTGCAGTCATTGGTGGCGTAGACAACCCTTGCGTCTTTCAGCGTCCTCTCCGCGTCCTCACCTCGCTATGGCTGCCTGGTACAGTTCAATGCTTCAGCGGCTGCCACAGCACTCACAGGCGAGAACCCTCATGGGCTCAGCGCTAAGACGGCAACAGAGTGGGGTCAAAGCATGACCGACAGTGGGCACTGGGCACACTGTGGGCAGGTGCAGGTGGGGGGGAGCAGGCACCAGATGCGGCGAGCGGTGAAATCGCAGCTAGTTGGCGACTTGGATTTTCGACGCCTTTTTTTTCCTGCGCCGGCAGAATCTTTCGCGCTTTGCCTCCGCTCCCAAGCTCAATTGCATTTTACTTCCACGATTCAACAGGGTACGTGGACCATATAAATATTTGCACTTCCTCTACAAAGGTACGCATATCCTGCTATCACCCGGGCGCCGTTGTCTACCTTCGCCGGTGACTCTTACGCTCTACCCCGCCACCTACATTTTGTCGCGACCTTGCTCACCTCTGACTCTAGAGCCGCACCAGATCCATCGCGCATTTTAGCCTTTGATCTCTCCAAGATCTCAATCGCCAGTGTCGCTTCTCTCTTTCCATCCCTACCACCTACACGCGCTGTCGAAATGAGCGAGGCCGAGACCACCACTAAGCCCGTTGAGGCTGTCCAGCCTGAGGCTGCCCCTGCCGAGCAGAAGCCTGTCGAGCAGACTGAGGAGAAGGTCGAGGAGAAGATCGAGGAGAAGGTCGAGGAGAAGGCTGAGGAGAAGACCGATGTAGAGGTCGAGGACAAGACTGAAGAGAATTCCGAAGCCAAGACCGAGGACAAGCCTGACTCTACCGAGAAGCCCGCCGAGAAAAACAACTCTCTGCTCAAGACGACTGCCAAGATTGACTATGAAAACCACCGCAACAACCGCAAGTTCGATGCCGCCTCCCGCGAGGTCACCGATGACCCCGTGGCTATTCGCAAGCAGGTAGCCATCCACAGGCCCATATCTATCTTACTGCTAGACGTCCCGCTCACACTTTACAGGTCGAGTTCTACTTTGGCGACTACAACTTCCCCCAAGATAAGTTCATGTGGGAGTCGTGCGGCGGCGCCGAGAACAAGCCCATGAAGGTCAAGACCATTCACTCCTTCAAGCGCATGCGCACTTTCCAGCCCTACTCTGCCATCATCGCCGCCCTCAAGGACAGCGCCATCCTCGACATTTCAGGTGAGGAGGGCGAGGAGGAGGTTAAGCGCAAGGAGCCCTACAAGCCCATGACCACTGCAAAGGCCAAGATCGAGGCCTCAACCATCTACGCCAAGGGCTTTGGCGACGAGACTCCCAACACCCAGTTTGATCTCGAGACTTTCTTCGCCGAGTTTGGCGAGGTCAAGGGCCTGAAGCTCCGCCGCACCAACGAGAACCTTTTCAAGGGATCCGTCTTCGTCACTTTTGCTGACGAGGAGACGGCCAATAAGTTTCTCAACCTTGAGCCCTCCCCTAAGTGGAAGGCGCACGACCTGAAGATCATGAGCAAGAAGGCCTACTGTGATGAGAAGAACGACCTCATCCGACAGGGCAAGCTCGAACCTGGGTCCAACAACCCCAAGAAGTTCTACGAAGGCAAGGACGGGAAGTCGGGCGGCCGTGGTCGCAGCCGGGGCGGACGCGGCGGCGACAGCGACGACTGGAAGGCGCGACGTGAGAACGATCAGAAGAACGGCTTCCGGGGCGGACGTGGCGGTCGAGGCGGTCGAGGCGGTCGTGGCCGGGGCCGAGGCCGGGGCGGCCGTGACGGCGGCCGTGATCGCGACGGCCCCCGCGACCGCAACGCCGAGCGCAAGGAGAACGAGACCAAGCACAGCAGCAACGAGTAAGCAACGCTGCCCACTAACACTCTGAACTGTCACTAACATTTTGCCAGCACCATGCCTCGCATCCAGTCCACCGCTGATGGCGAGTCTAAGACCAACGGCAAGCGCGCCCGCGACGACGATGGCGCTTCCGGCGCGCCCGCCGCCAAGAAGGTCGATGCTAAGCAGTAGACTGGAGACCAAGGTGTCTTAGGAGTTTATCAACAAGCGGAAATTGTACGGGAGGGGCGCCTTTCTGATACCATGACAAGATAACTAAAAGAAAAGGGGGCAGAAGGGGATGGTTAAAGGGCTCGGCCATGACCAAGGAATCATCATGCATTGCATTTTATTTTGTGGGATTTTCACGGGATTACTACATGCGCTTCGCTATCTGGCAGCGTTGCTACCCACGGGTTCATAAGTTTGGTGCTAGCAATAAATTACAGAGTTATCAATCACTTGCTCGTGCAAGGTATATGTGAGTGCAATGGCAGCGCAGCTGATGTGACAAACGTTGATCAACTCGGATTTCGCGTTGCATGCTTGCCACTCAAGCAGCGTTCTATTTTCGTTCGTTTACCATGTCTCGTCAATACATTTCTCCTGTCTATATACTTGCGGCACTTGGGGCTCCGCTTCAAACAGTGTAGTCGAGCTTCCTGTCCCCAATGACGTTCCAAAACTCCTCGACAATCTCCTTCTGGCCGGTCGGGGCGCCGCGCACGGCGAGGTAGACGCGGGCCTCGACCTCCGGGTCCCAGTTGCCCGGGTTGCCGTGAACCATGCGGCCGCCGGCCTCCTCGAGCAGGCACCAGCCGGCGCAGACGTCCCAGGCCCAACAGCCGCCCTCCCAGTACAGGTCGACCTGGCCGGCGGCGACGGCGGCGATGTTGAGGGCGGCGGACCCGAGCGACCGCAGCGAGTGGACCATGGAGCCGCCAGTCTCGCGGCTGCCGGCCAGGCGACGGAAGACGTCGACCTTGAGGTCGAAGTTGGGGCCATCGCGGGTCGATCCCCACTCGACGGCGACGAGCGAGCTGCCCAGGCCCTCGAGCGGACGCGGCGACTTGGCCAGCGGGAGGCGCTGGGGCTCGGCGCCGCGGGACCGCGTCAGGTAGGCGCCCTTGCCGCGGACGGCCGTGTATAGCAGGTCCTGCCACGGGTTGTAGATGACGCCGATGGCCGGGCGGCGGTCGACGGCGAGCCCGAGCGAGATACAGGCAGAGGGGAAGGAGTGGACGAAGTTGGTCGTGCCGTCGATGGGATCGCACACGAACGTGGGCTCGGCGCCGAGCCGCATGCCGGGCTTGTACGTCTCTTCGCCCATGAAAGCGATGCTGGGGAAGGCGGCCGACAGGCGGGTCGAGACCATCTTCTCGACGCCCTTGTCTGTCTCGGTGACGATGTCGACGGCTTTTTTTTGGGGAGATGTTAGTCTGACAGACTCGACGGAAACACCGTGTATTCATGGTTGGATGGGCAAGAAAGAGGCCGTACAGTTGAGCTTGGTGTCGGTTTCAATGTCGGCTGGGTTGGCAGCGAGGATCATAACACCGGCCTGGTAGGCGACGGCGACCATCTCATCGTGGACGGCTTGGAGATCGAGGTCGGCCATTGTTGCTGGAGCCGATGGGCAATTGATTGACTAGAAGCTCTAGACCAGGTGCAGGTTTGCCAGTGCGCAGTTTTGAACCAATTCTAGATGGATTGGCAGGTTGATGAAGCATACGATGCTCAACGACGATGACGATGTTGGGTTGAGGAGAGATTTATGGAGGGGCAATGGCGGGGCATCAATTGAAACTGGGGCTGTCGATTCTCCGTCAAGTCCATCCGAACGGTGTGGTTTCGGCCGCCGGATCAGCTCCGCCCGGACGTCCGATTCAAGAGGAACAAGTCAGGGCTGCATTGGTCAAGGCTGTCAGAACATTGATTTGGCGAATGACATCAGGTATTGCTTGCACATTGCCCTTACTGCCTCGTGATGAGACAACTCATTCATCCAACTCAACGGGTTTGCGTGCTGGTGGGTGCCAGTGCCACTGGTCCCTATGATAATCCCCACCTGCGGATCTGTCTCACATAAACCAGTCAGTTCACTTTCAAAGACAACAGTCCCGGCGCAATTGCGGTGGACCGTGGGTGCTGAGCTTAATGCTGGTTTCTGGCCCATCCGACTCTGACAAGGATATTGAGATTATAAATCATTCAAATCTCATACAGACCCTCCCAGTCCTTCATAAAACGCCGTCAATCCTGACCTCCACCCACGAGTACCTCAAGCGATCCGACAAGATACATATGTGCCTTCAGTCAAGCTTGGACAAAAAAGAGAACGAAATCAACAACGGCCATGATAACAGCAAATGTCCGCCCAGCGAGTCCTAGACCATAAAAAGGTCATTCTCGAGTCCACATATCTTTTGTGTAAGAGTGAAAGTAGCGTCAGAAGAGGGCATTGGAAATGACACGGTCCTTTCCCCAATGTCTTTGTCGTCTCATGGAGGTGACATCAGCCTATCCTCCGTATGAGAGTTTAGAATCATGCTTCGCCCCAACTTTCGTCGTCACACCAAAGCGCGACAGCACAATAGCTTTCGTCCAGTCCAAATCGCTTTACATGTTTTCCCTAAACACTGATCTTCGCTCTGTTGGGCTGCTGCCCGCACTATCGGGGTCGTCATGACGCTTTTGTTTTGCCGGTAGGTCTGTATCGATGGGTCGTGGGCTCACGCCGCGTAGGCTCATGGCCGCATCGTCGTCAAAGGGGTTTCTTCCACCGGGCCCGGAGCCGGGGCTTCGACTCGCTCTTCGCCCTCGGTCCTCCTCGTCATCACCGCGCAAGCCGCGGGCGCCGCTGGACGGTGGCGCGGCAACGTTCATCCTGTAGCTTGCGCCGCCGTACTCATTGCCGCGACCGTCGCGGCCGCCGGCGAGTTCCTCTTCGTCGTAGCCGTAAGAGTCGGCGCCGGGGCCGACGCGGGTGTCCCAGGCCTCATCGGGGTCGAGGGGACCGAAGCCGCGGCGTCCGCGGGCACCGTCGCCCTGGTCCTGCTCGTAGGCGCCAGCGGCCGAGCGGTTGTTACGGTTCTTGAACTTGCGAATCTTGTCGTTGAACCAACCGACAACGCCGCCGGGAGCCGGCCGTGGAGGGCCGTAAGGGTTGTCTTCTTTATGCCATGGTAGGTATGATGCTAGGCTGGGAGGCGGGAGCTGTATGGATCCAAGATTAGCTCGCGATTCATTATTTGTCAGTCAAAGCATCATTTGCGCTGCTCATTGAACATGGCAATGCTAGAAGGTGAGCGCAAGGTTTGGTGCGCAAATCCAGAGCGGAAGGGCCATTGGGAACGGGCGGCGAGAGGGGAGGAGACGGAGGCACATACGCCGAGTCTGCGGGCGCGCAGTTGGGTGAAGACGATCCAGCCGATGGCAGCCGCAAGAAGCAGCACGACGATGGCAATGACGATGCCTCCAGCCGTCGACACCATGGTCAGCCCGTGTGCGTGTTGCGTGAACGTGAGCGTAAACGGACGAGCAGGCGAGCAAACAAGCGGGCGAGGCTGTGGGTGAGGCTGCGCGTTTGTTGAGATCAGGCCGGGAGGAATGGGAAGATGGGGGTGAGAGAGACAAGAGGCCAGACGGAAAGAGTGGACAGAGGCAAAGGCGGCAGGTGAGGACGCGCTGCGGCAGGGTTTGCTGGTGTTGGGTGAGACGACTTGTAGTGTGAGTGTGTGTGCGTTTTCTTTGCGCTGGTCAATCGGGGAATTGGAATACGAGGATCCACGAAACGGGAAACATGCGACGAGACAACGGGACGGCCAGACGCAAAGATGGAGGATGACGAAGGAGTGGGTGGGTTCGTTCCGGCTCACCCAGCTCACTCACCCACCACTTGCCACTGTACCCTGACCTGTACAGTCCTGACTTTGGCCCTCACTGTACTCCGTACTCCGTAGACACGGGCTTGACAGCGTCGGGTTCGGGTTCGGGCGCTATCTGGGTGCCTAGGGCCCTAGGCTGCCGTTTTAGTGGAGGCGGTGCCTCGACGATCCACTGAGGTCATGACGGGCCCACTGGAGCACCAGCTCCACCTCAGCCTGGAAAGCTTAGCATCCAGTAAAACTGCTGCTGAATGCCCCCTCCCCGGATCTTGAATGAAGCCCGCCAACGTCAACTCTCGGGCAACTCCACGACCTAATTCAGCATCAACGTCCCCGCCTATCTAGGTGCGTACCCAGACTTGCTACGGGCAACTGCAACTTGGATCTTTTAGCTGGCCGTCGTAGTCGACAGATCTACAGCTTTCCTCGCCTCCCAAGGTGCTTCAAATAAAATCCCTCCGACGCAGCGCCACTTAGGTCACCTTGAATTCTTCAACACTAAAAATACCACTGTAAATCTCCCGGCCTGGGACTGACGCCACTACGTAACACCCTACAGGGGGTTCACTGAAACACCACTAAAGGCTCCTCGAGGACTCACTGCCTTGGTGTCAATTCCACCTATCAGCCACACTCCGGAACCCACATTCCAGTGTCCACACAACCCTCCCCTCATCCCCCTCCTCTCCATCTTCTCCACCATCAACACCACCACCGCCGTCTACTGTACCCCATCTTGCCCATGCAGAATAAGGCACTAACACCACAATTGATCGTCACTGCTATAAAGCTATGAAAGGTTCTCAACTACTAGCTCCTCGCTCTCACTTGCGACTCTCCGTCGTCGTCAGCCTCAACCCATGTCTCACTTCTTCCTTCAGCACGCCAAGACGCTTGCACAAACAATCCCCCCAGTGCGTCGCTGCCGACAAAGGTATAGGCGAATTGGTACTTCTTCACATGGATTTATCTGAGTATCGTCTAACCGTGGCTCATCACCCTGCATGGTCAATCCTTCAGGCTCGCTCCGCCCTCCAAAATGTCTCTCTTCTATATGGAATCGCCGCCCTCCTGTATGGTCCATTTTGCTGAGCAACCACACAAGTTCCACCCTCATTAGTCTATTTCAAGATGCCTACAAGCAATTCGCTGATCTTTAGGTTGCGCACTGGTCCCAAAGTCCACCATGTCTTGCAAAGGAAAGGCTGTTCACAAAATCTTCCAGCTTACAACGCCCATGTTTGTCTGCGCCGCACGCCTTGAGCGGAATCACACGGTCATTGACCAATACTCGCACGTATTCGCCAGTCGTCCCCGTACAACTCAGCTTCTCCACGTACATGCGGGCTCCAAACGGCACAACCCACGCTGAAGAATAGCCATTCGCCTCTGGGGCTGGCAAGATGCGATTCGTTGGCAGCTCTCGCGTCTCATTATATAGCCCCATGGCTGAGAGTATAGACACCATGACGTTGTCGTGGCTGAAATCGGCGTACAACGCCCTGCTCAGGGGAAACGTCTCGGGCGACGCATCCAAAGTCGTGTTAGTAGTTGTGTGATCGACGACCGGTTTCTTCGTCAATCGAGCGATGAGCTCATTGACGTACCCAACCCCTTGCGTTGGACCCAAGGGATTGCCATTACCGTAACCGTAGAACTTGCCCACCGAGAGTAAATAGTCATAGCCTCGCCACTCCTCTTTGGTGAACAGACCGCAGAATTTTGACCTCGTGGCTGCATTGGGTGTATTAACTGTGTCGAAAGGACACAGGTCCATCAGGTAAATGGTTTCAGCCTCCGTAAGTTTGACCCCTGGTAGATTCTTGTTCAGTCTATTCGTAATAGAAGGGATAAAGTGTCCTCGCCATGTATCTGAAGAGTTGTCGCCGAGATAAGAATTCCCGTCATCTTCAAACGCGACGCAGTTACCGTGGGACATAGTGTTGTTGGCCCCGTCTTCCTCTGACACGATCAAGATGTCACCAATACGGTCTTCCCACGATTCTCCTTGAGAGGTGAAGAATCCCTGAGTAAAATTATAGGAAGACATGACAACACGATCCGAGCCGGCAGCCCGGACGAAGGGCTTGGACTCCTGAGCGAGTTTCTGATATCGCCTGTAGAAGGCCTCTCCAGAGCCGACCAGTTGTTCCTGGCCGAATTCAGTGAGATCGTCGGCTCCAAGGTCGTAGTTGTATGTTTTGAGCCATCCGTACCCCTTTCCATACTTCGTAACCGAGCTTTGAATGCGAGCGATAGTGGCATTGTACACCTCAGTCTTGTGGGCAGTAGGATACCGGGCTCCGTGACGAGACAAGACTAGGCCAAAGGTGGCTTCGCATTCATTGGGCATGGATGGATCGATCTGTGACGGGACAGAGAAAACTGGTGAGTACTGTCCCCATATCCGTGATATGTCATCGGAGATCTCATCTGTATCAGAATCTGCGGATGAAGCCCACCTGTGAAAGTTAGTCAATGGCCTAAGCGACATGTAAGGCTTCGGTTACGTACTTCACCGTGAATATGGTGGCAATGAGACAGAGGAGTCCAGCAATCGTCAGGTTGAGGATCATCCGTCTCCTGTTCCTCAGATATCGTGCATGGAGCTCACCAGCCCCTTTGGAGCGACCTCTTGAATGATACAGTGACACTGGGTTACCCGAAGTTCGAGACTGGCCTTCATTGTCGATGAGTGCCGCTCGGGGATCCCAGTCTCCCTCATCGTCGCTCGGTGTTTCAGGCATGGGAGGTTCTGGGAGTGCCATTCAGGCAGTGTTGAGCGCCCAGCCCCTTCCAAGAATAGATCAGGACCAAAAATTTGGCCTTGATCTCAACGGCCACAAATCGGAATAGAAGAGTGACTGTGATTCTTTGCCTTGGACCCTGGAGTTGCAAATGCTTTGGTGTCGCTCGGTGAAGTGAGTTGTAGTTGGCGTCGAGAAATTAGTGGGACGTCGGCACTTGCACAGACGTCTTGGTTTTGAGACAGTTACTCATAGGTCATTTGGAAGGCCACGTGCCGTGTGTCACGTCCTGTGACAAGTCAAATATATGATTTTTTTTTAATAAAAAAATAACACGAGCTTGGTCTTCCAGGGAATAGTGGAGATTGACTTAGGCATCGAGATAGGTTCAAATGCTTAGGTATTTATTCAGAAACCTCGACATGCTTACCTTCCTGTATCCCAATTTAGCGGTGTATGCGCCAGCCTCCACAATGCGACACTAGCGATAAGTACCACCCTAAGTTACCCCCAAGAAGGTCACCACAGGAGCATATCGCGCTAACACAGAGGGAGTGCATCTCTATGTTAACTGAGGGTTGTATGTACTGGTCAAAGAACTAGGCTATTCATAGAATTATGGCGTTGGTCGAGTAGAAATCCTCCTGACGTTCATGTTCGCCTTTGTATTCCTCCTAGTGTTGCTAGAGATTGGGAAGCTTGCCTTACAGTTATACAAGGTTTTAGGACCATAAAGAAGCATGATATTATTCTTTATATCAAATCTATAGTATCCGTTGCTGTTTCGCTAGCATATAATTGTATACTCTATGATGCAGGGGACAAGATTTCAGTGTTGCGATGAACTATTTACCCTATGCTCCTCATATTTGAAAGTACGCTGGAGAGAAAAGCATCTGGGTTACTAATCTAGCTGCTTACTTTGAATCGGAATTAACAATAGAGACATAAGTAACTATTTCCCATGCTATGTCTGGTTTCTAAGTCATTTGCAGAGCATGACGTGCGATTGAAAGCCGTCCGCATCGAGGCTATGGAGAATTCGTGACATACCTACCAATGAAGCCTCACCCGCAATTACATGACTATATCGAGGTGGGAAGCATCTAAGACAGCCGTGAAGCCATTGGTATTGATAAATATAATCGCAATACGTTCATTGACACAGAGGTGAGGAACTCGTTGATGAGATCGAAGTGAATGTCTCGTCACTGAGGCAAAGCACTAACCAGCGTGGTGGAGATGTGTAAGTGAGTTGCAAACCCTCAAGGAATTGGGCAACAAGGTGTTGCGTAATTCCGTATTGTCACTTGTGCTACAAATTGAATCCCATGGAAAATTGCAAGGTAGATGCCCAGAAGGCTTTATTTTCAGTGATCTACCGTATAGTCAGGTATGTGTGTATCGCTATGTACTATCCCTTTCCACCTTTCCATTCCCCACCACTCTCTTTTCTTTTTCGTTCGAGAATGTCAATCCTCAGACCCAGTTTCGAGAATCAAGACAGAGGATGCGAAATCCTAGCCGCCTGTGTTGGAAGCATCCCACGCTTAGATGAGGGTGTCCTCACCGGGCAGGATGGTGCCGTTGGAGACGGCGGCGGCGTGGGTGCGAGCCAACCAGCCCCAGACGGGGTAGTAGACGTTCAACCAGGGGATGAGCTCCTTGGCGCCGGGGGTGTTGCGCCAATCGCGCATGAGGTCGCAGACGATGGAGAAAAGGCTGACGATCTGGACGCCGGCGTTGGCCATGCGGTCGTTGGAGATCTCGCGGACGAGGGCAGAGTTGGTGCCTGAGGCCTCAGCGTTGGCCCAGACCGAGTAACCCTCCTCGCGCAGGGACAGGGCCAGGAAGGTGGTGCAGACGTCGGTGGTGATGCCGGCCATGATGATCTGGGAGCGGTTGTACGAGCGGACCGTGTTGCGGAACTCCTCGTTGTCCCAGGCGTTGACCTCGCCCTGGCGCTGGACCAGAGGCATGGTGGGGTACATCTCGAGGATCTCACGAGCCAAAGGACCGTTGGGACCTGTTGAGATGCATGGTTAGTCTCGTTTTTTTATGCAGGTACAAAACGGGCCCTTGCAGGTTCGCATGGCCTCATCTGTGAAGAAGGAGTTAAGGATGGTGCTGCATACCTTGGTCGGCAGAGGTGGTCATGACGACGGGGAGGTCGAAGACCTTGCCGAGAGCGGCGTGAGCAAGAGCCTGGTCCCGGTAGAGGGTAGGGTCGAAGTCACGGGCGATCTGGTAGAGACCCTCCTGGATATCAACAACGAGGAGAAGCTGGGTTGGCGTTAGTTGGCACTGTGTCTTCTGGTTTTGCAATGCAAAACTGGGAGCTCAACTTACAGCATCGGTCTTGTCAAGTCGCTCGTACTTGGGGCCTGTGATATGAATGTTAGGAGGGTTTTTCCTTTGCAACTCCTCAAGATGGTGATGGACGAACCCTTGGTGTGCTTGGTGGCGAGGGCAACTGCCGAGAAGAGGCCGACGGCCAAGGAGGAAGAGAACTTCATTTTCAAGAAGAGGTCGAGGGGATTGACTGTTGACTGGAGGAGATGGATGCTCTTGTGTTGATGACCAGGAGTGCCTTGGGAGTGAGTTGAATCCAAGGAGGACTCTTCTCGGTCTATATATACTTGGGCCGGCTACAGCTAGCTAGTCCACCTCGCAAAAACTTAGCCACGGCCGTTGGTAATATCTCAGCAAGCTTAATTCACCTCGTGGCATAGTCCAACGGTCCTGATCCCTTCATGCAGGTCGGGCCTAATCTCCGCAGACGGCTCGAGGCCGAGGAGGAAAGGTGTGACTGTGGCCCCAAGTTCGGAGTGGGAACGTGGAGACGACGATGCTTGGGCACAACTCCAATGACGCAGTGGTGTTGACATCTCACCGATGGTTTGTTAGTCAGTGTGTGTTGCAACGGGCGAAAACGACCCTTGCCTGCTTGCTTGCAAGGCCATCCTAGGTCGATTCGGCAGCGCTGAGAGATTGCTGTGATTGCATCGGCAGCGAGGCCGGACGCGGGGCGGGGGACAGGCATGCGGTTTGCATGGACAAGGTCTACTATGCAGAAATGTCATCGAGGACTCAGCCGCGAGTCGTGGATCGTGACTTTTTGGTTTATTGCTCATCAGGACGGCCTGGCTTAGTCGTCCTTTGTCATGGTGGTGATGGCATTCGTGAGCCAATCGTGGCGACGGATGCCGAGTCCGAGTGCCCACTTGGCCGGGGCCGCCACTCCGACGCTGTGCTGCTACGACATAGTGATGCGGGATGCTAGACTATGTGCCGAGTTGCCAAGGAAACTCAAATACGAAATACTATTAGAAAAGATATTGGTTTTGATCCCGGGTTTGCTTATGCTTGCATTTGCAATGCCGCAAAAGAACCGCAGATATGCATTGGTAAGGTAGGTCCTGCTGGTGTAGGGACTGGGCTGGTTCCAGACGAAGCCAACCCGGTCCCAGGCCATGCGGTACACGAACACCATGATCTCGGTTGAGCAAGATCCTCCTTGGCTTGCAGCCTCGCCGAGGGTGCCGAAGTGGGAAGACTGGCATACATAATGACTATGTAATCGAAGAATAACAAAGAAACCCCCACCTGGCCGGCAAATCCTACCCAGCCAAGAGGAAGACACATGCAAGATTTTCGGTTGCCGACGAACGCCTCCATACGTAGTACATGCATAGGGCCCTACTTGCCTGGGAGGTTGGTTACTGCTCGTGTATGCTCAACAACCCTATGCATGTTTTATCCGATTAACCACGCAACCTCAACAAGACATGGACGCTTCGCTTCTGCTATTTCTCGCAACTTAGTCAAACACGTCTGAATTCCCAGCCTCCGTTATGTAATCCGCAATTCGGTCTCTTCAGGCCCATCGAGAGTCGAGACGCGGCAGTGACATCGCACTAGGCCATTGGGTCAGCAAAACTAGAGCCCTCTCTCCGCTCTTGCATATGCACGCACAATCGCATCTCGAGAGCGGTTCCGTGAAAAACCCTGCAGTGAGAGCAGAGGTGGTGGACAAATTAGGAAGGCTCCAAAGTTTACAAACTACCTGACATGCGTGATGGCATCACCAGCCTGCTCTCACATACTCAATCTGAGACGCCGACGTCGTTTGATTTCTCCGCATTTCAGATACTACCTTGCTAACTCACTTAGACTTACTTAGACTCACTGAGATTGGTCTCTCCCGGCCTGCAAAGACCATCCGTCCGTCCGTGCATCGGTAGTCCACCCCGGGCGATGCGGGACCAGTTGGCTGGTTGACTGGTTGACTGGTTGACCCTTTGACTGGGTCGTCCATTACACACACTAACATGAAGCACGTGTAAGCTCTCTGTCATAAGATGGAATGCTGACTGATGGCCAGTCCCCTCCGCTGCCCTGCTTTATAAGAATCTGCATCTCTAAGATGCCTTGTATCTGGTATTCATAAGGACAACATCTTCCTCTGTCTCATCCATCTCATCATCTCATCCTCAAGCCCCCCCCCCCCCCCCCATCTTATCCATGTCCTCACGCGCCGTTGTTTAAGATCCCAGCCCGCCCGGGGCAAATTTTGAAGCAAAGAGCCCAACCCACCAAGAAAACCCTGTCCGCCCCATCTAGAACCTCAAAAACGCTCCCATGGCTATGTTCCTCATGATTATTTACATTGGTCCAAGCATGCCGCCGCCATAGTCTAGCTATCAGTGGCCCAACACGTCGTATGGTACAGTGGTATCATCAAGCCTGAATGTACACATTAAACTTGCAAAGAGAAAAAGAATCCTAGTAAAAGAATGCGTCAAACGGCAACCCCGACGCTCGTGCGCCGGAGGTAGGCGTCGGTCCGGCCGAATGCGGCCGCCCGAGGAATAAGGGACTCGTCGGCCTTGGTCACCGCCGTGCTGCCGGGCGACCAGGTCGACGGGAATGTCCGGTCGTCGTCCGTCTCCCAAGTGGTGACGGTGCCGAAAGAATCCGTGCTTTGGCGTCGACCTCGTGACTCGCCCTGCGAGACACACTGGTAGAAGCCATCCTTGCCCGTGACCGGACGGGGAAGGTTGGTGACGCAGCCGAGGCTCGTGTCGCCGCTCGGCTCAGCGCCAGGGAAGAGCCAGTTAGACACCCGAGAGAAGGATTTCTTCTTCCTCAACGGAGGTCGGAGTACAAGAGGCAAGGGGGGTGGAAGTGGTCTGTCCTCCTTGCGCGCTCGGGGAGAAGGTGTGTGAGGGCTGGAAGGTGCAGCATCGCCGGCTGTTTTGGCTCGGCGATGAGTTTGAGTGAGAGGTTTGATCGGGGCCGTATGCGGACGATCAATTTCAGAGTTGAGCCGCTCAGCAAAAGATGGAGCCGCCGGCGGCAACGCGGGGATGGAAGGCATCGGCTCCAGGTCTGGGCGGCTCGTTAGCAGATGGGCGACAAGACTGGGTAAGACTGCAACAGTCTCACCATGCATCGTGTTAGCCATGGAGTGGGACGTCGTTGGCCGGCTAACGCTATACAGACTCTGTCGCTCGATGACATCGTCAATCTGCTTCTGGAGCTTCTCCACCTGAAGCATCGCACTGGCGACTCTCTCCTTGATCGTTTCCACATCGGGCGCCGTGTAAGCCCGGCTTCGAGCGCGAGCCTTGGGCGGGATCAGAGGCGGTATCTCATCCTCGTGTATCGTGAATGGAGAGCTGTCGGTGTCGCTGATGTGTTTGCGAGGGAAATGAAATGATGTAGATGAAAAGCTTCTCTGGTGTTCAAGAGAATGCTGCTCCGCCGGCGACTTCTCCCAAGACGCTTCAAGCTGGTCTGAAGAATACGATGGTGTGGAGTTCTCTGCGGACCGCTTCACTGACCGGATGGGTGTAAATGGCGACCCCAGTTCCCTTACCAGTGGCTTCTCGATTTGGTCCGGAGTCCTTGGTGTTTCGAATGTGTCTTCTGACATATTCTCGGTCTCGTTCGGGTCATAGATGGTGCCGGGTGTGGTGAGCATCTCAAAGTGAGGGAGGAGCGGCGAGGGCTTGTTGTTTGGCAAAGAGATGCTTAGTTCAAGCGGGCGAAAAGAGCGACGGCGAAGCGGCTTGGCGGGTCGAAGTTTTGGGTTTCGCGATGGTGCTGGCTCGGGGAATTTGGGAGAGGCAGAGCTGATGTGCTGGAAGTTGGAAGGAGCCGAAATGGTCGGTCGGCGTGAGGTTGATGACGATGATGAGAGTGACAAGAAGCGCCTCTTCTTGGGTTTGGGTCCAACATTGCCCCGGGGAGGGGCCTTCTCAAGCACATTTCGGTGATGAGAACCCATCTCTGGCGCAGCCACGGGACGGGGATGATGTGTGGGTTGGCTGTAAATGATGGTGTCTTGGGGAAGTTTTTCGTCTTGGTCCATCAGCAACTCGTCGTCGCTCAGTTTGCCCTTGGGCCACGAGACGTCGTGTGTAGGAATAGTAGTAAACAATGACTTACGGCCGTATGTTTCATTGGAAGAGGCCGGGGACATGCAGCAGAGGCGGAGCCATGAAGTCCAGGGGGCTTCTGCGCCGAGAGCATCGGCGACTATCATGCTGCGGTAGTTCCGGCGGAGGCGAAGGCTGTCATGCCTAGTTCGACCAACAAAAGAGAGAAGAGGCGGAGTGGGAAAACGAAGTGCCACCCGAAGACGCAATGAGGCAAGACGCAGGACGACGAAGTGGGAACGGGTAAGGTGAATTAGAGTATACCGGTAGATATGTATGAGACACCCAGCTGAACAAGGTCAAGGAGCCGAAGGGGGAAACAAATTCCCCAAGAAAACAAGGCAGAAACTGCAAAAGAGAGGAATGGGATAGGGCAGTACAAAGAAGAGAACGGAACGGGATAGGGTGAGAGTGGTTCTCGTGCGGTGCAAAGGTGGGTGCGTGGATGCGTCGTGGATGCGTCGTGTGTGCGTGCAGCGCAGTGCAGGCGGCGGAGGAAGCGGCGGCGGCGGCGGCGGCGGCGAACCAGCAGATACAAGTATTGGACCGAATACAAGTAATAGAACAAAATTCAAGGACAAGCAAGAAACGGCGCAGGTTGCAGATGCAGATGTGCTAGGGAGCCTGTCGGTAGCCATGTAAATGCAGTCTGCAGATGCAACAAGCCAGCCATTTGGCCCATTCCGCGGCCGAGGGCGCACAGCTGCGACGAGACGCCCACCCTTTTTCCTGGCTCGAATTACCTTGGAGAACGGGCGGCAGCCGGGCATCAAGATGCGAATGCCAATGACGGCAATCGAGTGGACGAGGGCGTCGGATGCCATCATGGCGCAGGTGATGGACCGGGGTGGTCCGGTGGGCTTCCGGCCACTCGGCGCCTAGAAGACGCCTGTAGATGCGGCCGCTACGATGCTAGCGCCCCATACCTCGCCCGCCGCCCGCCAGGGTTGCCTTCTAGCTTTTGTAGCAGGTCCCCTTCCGGGTTTATTCTTGCAGCAGCTTGTCTTCTGGGGTTGCTCTTGTGGCAGGTTGCCCTTGTACCCGCCAGGGGTGTTCCAGGTCGCGCCCAGAACCATCTATCTCGTAGGTTGTGGTCAGCTTTCCAGTCTCAGGTTTCGGACCGGGTTCAGCTAGAAATAATGACTTACAGGGAAACAAGAGAAACAAGGGACACAAGTATGGAACAGGGGACACGACGGGATACTCGCTCTACCATAGCACTGCAGCACCTAGTATCTCTGCTATTCTGGTAGGTCACCTAATAGTCAGTGGGTCGCTCGCTCGCTGATTCCCCTGTCGGGGAAGAGGGTGCCACAGGCTCAGCGAGTCGATGTCGTGCATCCGTCTTCTCGTCGTCCTTGTCGTCTTCGTCGTCCTGGTTGGCCGGCGCTGCCTCACCACTACTCTTAGACGGCGGCGCCCTTTGCCACAGAACATCGTGAAGGGGGTCTGGCGCTGCACTGGTATTGGATAAAGCTGCGAGATGACTGGGTCGAGCTTCTCTGTCGAGGCTGTGTGCCGTCACGCTGCCAAACAAAAAAAAAACTCGTAGGTAAGCCAAAAAAAAAAAAAAAAAAAAAAAAAAAGAAGAAAAAAAGAGAAGATTAGGTAGACTAGAGGCTCGTGTTTGTGTGTGCATGTGATGAGTCGAGGGTGGGCGCATTCCGCGTAGAGAGGAAATAGCACATAGCGCGGGCAGGTGCCAGTTTGTACAACGGGCAAGTTGTAGGCCAGTACTCCGTACCTGCCTTTAGGTACCATGCTTGAAATTCCATCTGATGACGTCGGATATGTACGTAGGGCACGAACCAAAATCTCACAACGCTGCGAACGCTGGTCTCTCAAGATGGTACAGACCCGCCTAGTACAACGAACAACGAACATGAGCCGACAGACAGAGGACATGACGGATGTTTGATTGGGTAATTGGCTGCTTGGCTGCTAGATGCCCGATGGAACATGGAACACCGTTGCTGCTCCAAGCCCTGGTGCAGCAGGAAACACGCCGTCTGTGGGCGTGGCAAGGCGCTCTTCAACTGGGGAATGCATTGGCTACCTTGCATTCAACCCCTGACCTTTTTTTTCCATGTCAGAGCAACTACCTCACATCTTCTTGGGATGCGTACGACTCAACACCTACTCAAATACTAACCTAGCTAGGCATCAACCTACATAGTTCGTCTGCCTATCGAGGCAGATGGGGTGAAAGGGAGTTGTGTGGGATTCGTGATACCTCACACGCGCGCGTGCACTCTTCCCGTCTCTCTCTTCTTCGGGTTATTTCCCACCCTGGCTCCTCTCACCCAGTCAGTGGCTTTGTTTATCCCCGGACCTCTGACGTGACATGCCAGTTCGGTTTCTTTTTTTGGGCTGCACCGTTGGTTTGGTCTGCGCCCCCGGCTCCTTGGTTGATTGGCAGATCGCGCCTCGGGGACCAGGGTTACCAAATCCATCATCTCCCTACGCCGCTCGCCTCCCGTCTCGCACCAAATCGGTTTCCCGCACGTTTGCTGGTCCCTTGTCGATGTAACTTGTCGCGACAGGGAGCCCGGCGCGTCCACAGGGATCTCCATTGAAACGTGGGAGCTTCAACGACGACCTGTGTTCGTGTCTATCATGCGCTGCTTTGGGGCCCGTGCCGTCCCTGATTGCCGCTTTGAGCAGGGCACCTCATCCCACAGCGCGGCTTTCACCTAAAAACGGTGTCCGGGTTGTTTCATGAATCCTGGAACAGGTTCAGGTTCACCAAACCGGGAGTTCCAGCGATGTCTTCCAGCGGATGTGGGAACCGAGACAATCCACGGAACTGAGTGGGGGATGTTGCTCCAGCAGAAGATGCTAACACGGCCAAGTCCACCCTTCGTCCTCGAAGTTCTCAGGTGTCGATGCATGATTCGGCTGCGATATGAAAAATTCCCACAGAAATGCAAAAAGAGAACCGATCGCTCCAAACACAGCCATCTCTGCGGTGTCATTGTTTGTTATTATGCGACTCACTGATCATACTGTCAGCCGCAGTGAAACCTTCCACGTACGTGTTGCTGCGCCTTCATTTTGTCTCAAAAATGCCACCCGTGAGGTTTTCATTGGGCTGTTGCTGCATTGCCGCTTACTCATAACCTACCATCCACGACCCTAACATGTCCTTGTGTGGTATGCATACGACATTCTCATATAGAAGCACACATGGTACCTAGCACGGTGGTTAAAGAGTGGTAGGCGATACGGTTGATGGGCCCTGTGTGCAGGAACCGAACTACTTCAAGGGTTTAGGGAGTAGAGACTGACTGGCGTTGTGCTTTGGAGCTTCAAAGAGGGTGGGCCATCAACACCAACGGCAACTCTTGGAATCAGAAGAGTTTCTTGACAAATCTTATTTGAGTGGTCACTCGTGCAGATCGACGGACGGTCCGCTCCCGTGCTGCTTTTGATGCACTGCTGCAGTGACATTCCAGGGATGCTTATTGGGGGAGATGGGAGACACCACCCAGCAGAGCGACGACTCGTGGTAGAGGGCCTCAACACCCTCCAGGCTCGTGATGGAGGTGCCCCTGACTTTGCCTCCCTCTCACGAATAGGCGTTTTCCAAGCGGATTCGTCGTTGAAGTGATGAATGCTGAGTGCAAACAGGGATGTTATGGATAAGCAGTCGAGGAGGCCGGAACCGGAAGCTTGGATCGCGGAGTCTAGAGGGCCCGGAGGCCGCCATCTTCACATGCATCACATTCTGGCTATGGCTCGCTTCTGCACTGCTTCTAGTGCATCGCGCTGAAAGATTCCCCGCTTCTGCTAGCGACACGAGGTGGCGATGCCTCTTTGCCATCCGCCATCCATCAAAGGAAAGGTTCAAGGCCAAGGGCGCAGTTCTGAGGATGTGTGGCAGCTTGTCTCATTCCCCCACCCACGTGAAGGCGTGACTAATTAGGTTTCTAAAAAGACTCGAAAGCATGGGAATCGCGTGTGTTGTATTTTTGCTGCTGACATGCGGTTGTGGCGCAACTGCCCGCATTTGATGGGCCTGGTGCTTCCCAGCTGTGGCTGCAACGAAGTGGGGAACGGGAACTCTGCATGTGACTCGGTAGCTCAGCAAGCGGGGGGGAAATTGGCACACCATACATAAGAGCGTCAGCTCATGTTTCCTTCAATCAACTCTATAAAAATTATAATTGAAATTCAATCAAAATTCGTTTGTCTCTATTATATTGATTTTTTCCTCTTAGACTTTTATACAATCTTATTAGAGAGAAATTCAGCCATCATGGGCCTTAATGATGCTGCTTAGTTCTCATGCTAAAGTGGCTGAGTAATTTTGGCCTCTTCCTTGGTGTCCCAAGTTGTTTCCACCCCGCTTGCTCAGTTCCAAACTTTGTGCCCGGATTAACTACCATGCCGTCCACCCCACAGTTTTTTCCACCATCCCCCGATTCGGAAAGCGGGACGGCGGTCAGCTCCGGCAGTATTCCAAAATCTCAAAGTTAATCGCCGAAAAGCTCCAAGCAGATCCAAGTTGCGCCAAGTTGCAAGGTTCTCAGCATGGTTAAACGGATCTCCAACGACGGCGATGATGGTGCCTCTGCGTACCGGAAGCGCCAAAAGGTCGTCCACGAGCCCCCTACCAGCGAAGAGGTGACCTCAGCCGACCAATTGCGCAATCTCCTCACCTTTGACCAGGACTTGCGCAACGCGAGACATGGTATGTCGGCTTTCAAGATCTGGATCCTTCCGAAAGCTAACCCTCCCTATTTAAGGCCTTCAATCCTTCAAGGGTCTTCTCGACAACATAGTCGCCGGTGACGGAGATCAACGAACGAACGTGCAAATCCTGCAACAGTACCTCGAATCCGTTAAGCCCAGAGACACCTCGGAAGATGCCGTCTTCCTCGTCGACGTCATGGAGATGTGGTCCTTTGCCGCGCAGGTCGGGAACGAGGGGGTGATGTCGTCCGTTGCCGTCGTCCTAGCCTTGCTCCTCCAGGCCGTCTCGGGCTCGCTTCAACTCGTTCGCCATGGACTCGGGATCTGCCAGACCCTCATCCAGGAACGGCAGCTCAAGTCGCTCTCTAAGAACTTGTCATCGGATAAGAACAAGGGCTTCATTCTTTCGCCAACCTTGCGCATGCTCCGCGAGGCCGTTTGCCTTGATGGCGGTGCCTATGCGAAGCGCATCTTTCGAGCCCGAGATTTCACATTGACGTCGCTCGGAAGAAATTTGGAAATCGGACATGTGGGAGTTAGCCCAGAAGAGATGCGAAAGGCGTCCGTGAGAACCAACGCCATTCGCTTCTTCTTGAGCCTTTTAAAGTACCTGCAATCTGACGGCAGAAAGGAGCTGTTGACACAGAAGGACCTTTTGTCCCGCCTAACCTTCTTACTCAAGAGCGATCCTCCTTATCTTGTGTTGGAGATTCTGGAGTCTTTGAAGACCCATGTGTTGATGGATGACAAGATACCCCGAGAAGTCAAGTTCCGAAGCTTCAACACCAGAACCCTCATGCGACTTTTGGCCCTGAACACCTACTCGAGTGACGACAACGCCACAGACGAAACCTCGACTGTCAGCTACAAGGCCCACAAGTTCCTCACCTACGTGTGCACCAACCCTGGTGCAGGCGTGTTGTATCCTTCCACGGGCCTGTATCCCAAGGAGTCTGATGACGATCTTACTGGACAAGGTACATCCAGTGGCTCGGACGGTGCCTTTGTGGTTGACAAGTACAAAGACGATGTCCCGGTCTACAACTTGGTACTGGCTGAGTTTGCTCAAAAGCTTCGTCCCTGGTCCAGCATAAAGCACAGCGAGCTGCTCGTGGCTATCTTCATGGCTGCTCCTGAACTCACCTACAAGTACTTCCTCAGTAACCGGTCTTTCACTTTCGAACCGAAGCTCTCCATGACTTGGATTGGCTATGCCGCTTTCCTGTTCAACACGATGCGAATCCCTCTCCCAGCCCGATTTGGAGATCGAGTGCGCTATACCAAAGCACCCCCTCCGACCTCTATTCTCCTTGACAATCTTATTCCTCTTCCCATCAATCAGAAAGTTCTCATCCGGTGTTTATCTCCCAAGTCCCACCTTACATCATTCTTTGCAACGAGAATCCTCATCGTGGCTCTCGAGAAACTCACCGACGCTCTGAAAGTCCACGACGAAGCATCAAACTCCAAGAACGGCAACTGGATCGAAGCTCGACGACGATTGATAGATGCATTCTGTCAACGAATTCCCGATATGAAGGAGGTGGTTCGGTCATATAAGGGCATCCCTGCCGAGAACATCCTTCATAGAACCATGGCCAGTCGTCTAATACGGCTTTACTATGAAGTGATTCCACGAGTGGCTCTCGCTGCCAACTTTGATGTCTCTCCTTTCTTTACGGAAGTCCTCAAGAAACTAAATCAGGAAACCGAAAAGCCTGAGGACGAATCGCTGCTTGTTATGGAGTTGGAGAACTTAGTCTCAATCGCCAGTTACTCCCCTGGTATGCGATGGTTCTCAAAGATCGACAAACTTGTCGACGGAGCCGCTTCGTCCCCTTACACAGCCCTCGTACGGATACTGTCTGGGAAGAACCGGGAGCTCCCATTCCATCAGCTCAAGCAAGTTCTCGGCGCAGTTGCCGTGGAAAACCAGTTGGTTACCAAGGCAAGTTTGCTCACGCCTCTATACGAAGCGCTCCAGAGCACGTTGTCGGAGATGAAGGCTAGTCAGATGGAGAAAATCTGGTCCTTCGTAGACAACTCCATCAACCGCTGCGCTTCGAGCCCGATCAAATATCTCGACTTGATGGAGACGTATTTGAAGGAAGGTGGTGTTACTCGTTCAAATGGCGCAGCCGCCCTGCTGAACGTGACCATGGTTGAACAGCTGTCTTATTTCTTGGGCTCTGCTAAGCCTGACGAGCAAGCGGCCCTGGCAAAGTTCCTGTCCTCTTACTTCAACGCGTCATACAGCCTGAAGCACGCCAAGCCAGCCATCAAAGCTCTGTACAGGCGGATAAGTGAGCAATTCCCAAAGACTATCAAGTTGAAGAGTCTCAGGAAGGCCGACAAGTCCGATCATGTGGACGAGGATGAGGGAATGGCTGACGCCGAGGACGTCGTTGGCAAGCACAGCAAGACCGGCTCGACGCTGGATCTATCAAAACTGGAAGAGATGCTGCATGTGCCGTTCGCGGAGAAGGAGGACAACGCCGCCTTGGTCAAATGGACCACGAAAAACGTCGAAGACTTGGTTGAAGACGGCTGGGCAGCAGCCTTGATTCGGCTACTCCTATCTACTCACACCAGCATCCGGAAGGAAGCCTTCACCAACATCCTCAAGATGGCGGCCAAGATCAAGGAGTCGTCGTACGAGGAAAAGGACCAGGTCTGGCTTCTGCTCTCCGAACTTGCCGAATCCTCCCGCAGCCAAGTCGACATTGGCCCGGTGCCCTCGGCCTTTCCGGCCTTCGCGATCCACGCCTTGGACGTGCTCAAAAACCCGCTGCACCCGCTGTATCCCAAGATCAACGCGTTCCTCACTCGCGGCCCCGTCTGGTCCCTCGAGAAGTTGCCTATGGCCCACGACATCCTCCACGGCGAGCCGTCTGAAGACGACAAGTACTACACCGAAATCACCTGGCTGCTCGTCTACCTCCTCGACAGCCTGCGGGCCCCCTTTGACCTCGGCGTCTTCCACAAGAAGCGCTGGTTCGAGAAGGTCCTGGTCCTCGGCGGGAACCCTTACCTGCGCCTCAACCTGCGCACCCGCGTCCTGCGGTTGATCTATCGCGCCACCTGCATCGACGGCGGCAGCACCACTCTCGTCACCCGCTTCGGCATCCTCAGCTGGCTCGACGCCCGGCGCGCTGCGTGCGAGACTTCCGACGAGGCCGAGGTCGTGAGCGCCCTGATGAGGAGAGTCTGGGAGACGTGCGATCAGGAAAAGGTTGTAGCATGGAGCAAAGGAGGCGTCAAGAAGCTTCTGGCAAATTTGGTTTAAAATAGTGAGGAGGATGGGTTTGGTTTGGATCAGTATATAGGCAGTACAGTATGTATTATGATAATATACCCAGCGTTGTGATCCCAGCTCCCTAATGCATATGGTGTATTCCTGTTGTGATGCAAATTGAATGGGCATCCTTTGTGGATTGGGCCTCGAGAAGACGCAAAGTTGCGTCCCCTACCATGTTCAATGTATATGCAGACAGACAAGGTCTCCGCCGTATTCAAATCATGGTGCAGTGAAGTCTTCAATGTAATTTAAGCTTCTTGGTACATTACTATGTACAACCACTAATGCATGCTTCTAACTCTTCCCCTCAAGCAAAAACACCGAAAAATCAAGACAATCAAACTTGAGAATAGCTAGAAAGACACCCATCACAGATTCGGATCCCAAATACCCCAGCCACTTCACTCCCTTAAGCAGTAGCTCCCGAAAATATTACGATGTTTGTAGATGAAGTTTGGCGGCCTGTCCGACAGGCTCGACATAACAAGAAACGCAAGCGAATTGTCCCAAGACTGTGGCACAAGCAAGAAGTCATCCTTATTTTTTGGTGTCCTGTCCACTCCGCCGGGATGAAAACAAAAATACTTGCACATGACATTAAGATGGCAAGGTTGTGACCACTTGTGCGGGTGGTCATTTCATACGCCGTTTACAGTTGACCAGAGAGGAGCGCCTCGGTAGCTGCGGAAGTCAGTCAAGTGTAACAGGGAATCACGATGGGATTCAGAACTTACCAGAATTAATGTAGGCTCTCTTAGCGTCCAACGGAACACCAAAACGCTTCTCAAGCTCCTGCTTGATGCCCTTCTTGGTGACCGTCATCAAGTCGGCTGTCTTGAGAATGTCGCGGATCTCGGCAAGCAAGGCGTCGTCACTTGGCAGACCGACCATGTCCTCGGGGGAGAAGAACTGAGAGCCACCAAACTGACTCATGCGGTTCCCAGGCACATCAGAGCGAGCATAGGACATGCGAGACATGTTGTTTCGATCTGCCATGGGATGCATCTGCGGAGCGAAGCCGGCAGTCGAGCCAGGGCGGCTGGCCTGGTAGCCGCCATACTCGGACATGGCTCCCTGGGCCTTGGTTGCGTAGCTGTAACCAGAGATCTCGGAGCGCACATCATCGCGAGCGGTCTGTGTCTCCCACAGCTCGGCCTGATACTCCTCCCACTTCTTGCGGGGAATGGAAGCCGGATCAAACTTGCCCTCGTCACTGACGACGACCTTCTTGCCACTTTCACCAGCGACGACACGGGTGTTGCCCCAGGCGAAGTCGTCCATATGCCAGAAAGAATAGAGAGGCAGACCAAACGAAAAGACAGGAATCGCCAGGATGTAGAGAATCATCCATCCAACCATCTCCCACTTGCGGCGCAAAATGAAGATGATGGCCTGCAGACCATAAATGGCAGCGAGCAAAATGAAGGACGTGATCGGCACAACGTCTGGATTGTCAATGACGAGGTAGATCATGTAAACAATATAGGCAACGATGACTGGCTGGACCATGGTGCTCACCAAGTCGATAAAAATGACGAAACGCATACTGAAGCAGCAGAAACCGCAAAGCTGGGCCATGGGGATAAGCTCAACTAGATTGTGCACCGTAGAGTTGATCCAACGACGTCGTTGAGACAGGAAGACGGCCCAGGAGTCAGGAGCAATAGTCCATGCGTGCGCATTAAAAATGTACTTCGTCTTGTACTTGGAGTGGTACTTGAGGAGCAGAGTTGTCAGGTATCGATCCTCGCCCAGGTGCAACAAGTTCTTCATGTGGAGGGTATCAACTCGGATGGTCGAATAGTCTTCAACAATCTCGCGACTGACAAACAGGGGCTTTCCGGTCTCGGCAGCACGGATTCGGTACATGGAGAAACAACCGGGCAGACAAGTGACGGAACCGAACAAACTTTCGAAGGCCTTGGACAAGTTGTGAGAAATCCAGTACTCGTAAACCTGAATCATGGTGATGAACGACGCCTTCGCATTCGTCAGGGCCGTTTCTCCACAGACAGCAATAAGTCGAGTGTCATCTAGGAAGGCGGAGACCATGCGAGTAGCTGAGTCTGGGGCAACAACAGTATCGGCATCGATCTGGAGCATGTACTCGTAGAAGGTTGGGTTGACGCCGATGATGTTGCGAATTTGGTGATACATCTCAAGCTCCAGGGGGCTCATGGCAAGGTTGTAGTGAACACGGTTGAGGAATCTCATGAGAACCATCTGAGAGTCTCGCTTGCCACGGTTACCTGGACGAGAAACTTCGGAAGGCTTGCCGACCTTGACAATGACCATGAAGGGAACGATGTGACCTTGGACTTCGTAAAGACCTGAGTAGACCTTGCCCATGTTGTGTTGCTTCAGGCCCTCTCCAAGTGACTCGAAGCTCAAAGGCTCAGGATCGACGGTCTCAGAGACACCAAGAATGTCCAGGACAATACGGGGCGTGGCCCTATCGTTACCCTGACCGATAATCATACCGTCACAAACCAGGACAAGAAGCTTGCGCTTGTCATCATACTTCATTCGAGCGGCCGAGTCCATAGCACGGCGGAGAGAGTCTTCGTCTTCGGTATAAGCGGGAATCATACACATGACGAACTTGTCGAGGTTCTCAGGCACGTTCTTGCCTCCGAACTGAAGAGCAGCAAGGAACTTGAAGGCGATTACGGAAGCGAGCAAAATGGTGAGGGCCAGAATGAAATAGGTCGCAAATTGACAGCGGATGGAGTTTCGGGTATCCACATCGCCAACATAGAACAGGTTGTTAAGGCATGTCTCCATGCGAGCCTTGGCAGCATCGTCTAGATCCAGGGCATTCCAGTACTTGGTGATATCTCCGCCAGCTCTAGATTGGAACAACTGTGTAACCGAATCGGCCATGAAATTGGTAGCATCATTGTTGGTAGGGAGCGTTTTGCCTGACTTGGCTCGCATCTTGCGACCACCAGTAAGGTAGGTTGTCATGTCATAGACACGGCTTCCCATGATAGCTACCGCCTGTTGTTTCTTGGCTAGCTTCTTGACGTATCCGGGAGTATAGCCGATTCTGCCCTTCATGTAGTTGGCCTTGAGCGTGGTCATTTGTTCATAGTACCAATCAGGTCTGCTGTCATTGGTGAAATATCTGAAATCGTGGTACGCAGCAGTGAGATCATCCGTGGAAATGACAGAGGCTGAGCCAGAAATGTTGGTACTCTTGTAATCCAAGGTAACCTCAGGACGAACAGAGCCATCTTTGCCTTGGCAAAGAGCAGAGACCTGGACAGGGAAGAGAGAGCTCACATCCATACCAGCGTAGTCAGTGAGATCCTCGGTGTCGAGATAAGGGGGGTAGTGTCTCGGTGCGTAGGAGGCGATGTCAAATACGTAACCACGGATCGAGAGGTAGGCGCCTTTGCTGCCCTTGTCGCCGGAGTAAGAGGACAGTTCGGAGGCACTGAAGACGTGTTGTGTCGGGCAAATGAGCATCGGGAATCCAACCATGATGAAGGCAAAGATGCCGCACATGAGCCAAATGAGCATGTTGATGGCCAACTTCTCTCTCCAAGCGATCCGGATGTCCTTTCGGGGCATTCTTCCCATCCACCGGATCAGAAAATCGGGGATGAACCAGGTCATCAAGAAAACAACGAAAACCCATCGCTTTCGGCTAGGTTTGTCCTTGTACTCCTCAACCTCTTCGAGCTTCTTTTCATTTCCTCTCTCAGCCATTTGCTCTCGAGTGTCTAGGTTCTTAAACATGTCACCGCCACCAAAGGCAGAGACACCAGCTTCAGAGCGGGCGTCGTCATTGAAGTAGCCACCCTTGCCCTTCTCGCCATACATAAGAGGAGTGTTGCCCCCAGAAATAAGACGCTCCTTGGATTGGCCAAAGGCGCCATGATCACCTGGAGTCATACCGTCACCGGCGTCCGAGGATGGTAGCCCAAATCGGCCAGACACCGAAGTGGAGCCCTCGATGAGTTGAGCAACTTCCATCCAACAACGTTCGCTGAGGAAGACGCCGGTAGCACCGACCCGGACTTCGTTGTTGGGCCATTGTTTTTCCTCAATCACCATTTCAGCCCGTTCTCGCTCGCTGCCAACAAGGATTGTCTCCGCATCGGCCATACCGAGAAACTCGCCAAAGGGCAAGAACAAACTGAAATCTGCGGACCGAAGTCTCTGGCTGATTTCAGCGATACCAAATGTCTGCACCTGTGTGCGCACACACTTGCTATCGAACTGGTTGGCAATGCGTCGGTCGTTGGGCTTCAAGCAGAACACAAAGTATGCGTTCGTGCCAGGATCGGTAACGGCTTTCTGAACATTCTCCAGAGAAGAGAGAAATTGGCCTGAAGCACCCTGTTCGATGCCAATCTTGGTGTTCTTCCGCGAGTCACCAGCTTGGCTGGTTTGCTCAAGTTCTTCCATGGCATCTTGCTGTTGGCGGCGATATGCAGTGTTAGGACGCACACTGCGGTGTGTTTTACGTGACATGACACTGGGTGCTCGCATAGGCTTGGAGCTGACAGTGGCCTGCATGACGGCAGTGCGTTCATGGGGGTGGGTAACGGTCTGGAGAGCCTCCTGGCCGAAAAGCCTAGCAACAAATTCGCTCTTGGTGCTGTTTATCATGTTGAGTAGATCGCCAGAGATGATCTCTCCGTTCTCTTCAATCAGTCCCTTGATGGGATATTCAACCTCCCCCGCAAAGTGCTTAACAACGAAGGACGCAGCAGTGTTCTCAGTCATAAAGTTGCTACCAGGGAGCTTAGCTGTAGCAGAACCGACTTCAATAGCAGGATTCTTGCCCTCGAAGCGCTTTCGCAAACTTTCAAGTAGTTGCATGTCAGATCGGTTTCGTCGGGTCTGGTCATCCAGGATGCTGAGGAGACCATTACCGGGCTTGAGAATGCCGCGGACCGCATCCGAGTTGTCGAAGTAGCTAGTCGCAGCAACGCTAACCTCCTCAGACTCGAGCATATCAGCCTTCCGGTCGAAGAAGTTCTGTAGGGTCATGTTGTAAACCGCCTCAGTGGCAGCGTTGTTGAGAAGCTGATCGAGAGCCGAGCCGGTCGATGTCTGCTGGGCAAAGCCAGGGAAATCAACGACAGACACTGTATTGGCGATTGACTCTTCGGGGGCGCAGAGCCTCTGATTAATAGTCTCGATAATCCAGGCAACGAGAAGCGAGTACAAGGTACGAGCTAGCTCGCCAGCGTGGGCTCGTGCTCCGTTGGGGTCAAGCATAACAGTAACCCGCTCCTTGTGCAGCATCTTGGTCTTGTAACCAAGAGTTGTCTGGAGTTCAGCCGAACCGACTCCAAGGAAGGCGGCTACAATAGCCAGGACCTCTTTGTTCCTGACGGCGGTGATGGTTTGGCCACCCTCGTGGGAGAAACCACCACTGTCGTCTCCTGCAGCACTGGTGTCGTTCGAGGTCTCGAACTCGAGTTGACCGATATGAAGAATGCTAGCCAGCATTTGGCAAATCTCGGCGATCTCCGCGCGGGGGAACTCAAGCTTCCTCAAGGCGTTCTTAAAGACTTGGAAGCCATCGGCGTCGTTAATGCCAACCTTCAGCTGCGTAGGATGACCAAGGTACTTCCATCGCTTCTGAGCTGGACCGGCATTACCAGTGGTTTGATCAAGACCAAGATGGGCCCTCTCGGCCTCGCTAGTACCAGCGAGAAGGTAGTACAGGATGTGGAAGTTGCGCTCGCCAGTGGGCACGTCCGCGATACGGCTTCGCTCCAGTCGATGGTCAAGGAGCTTGCCACCGATGAGAATGGGATTGGTGGTAGCAGATGTGTCATATTGAAGTTCGTAAAAAAGACCAGCCTTGGAAGCAGTGGAAGTTGTGGCAGTCTTGGTGGTGGTCAAAGTGTCGAACACGTAGGCGGCGAGTGACAACTTAGTCGAGAGAGGAGTCGACGACTTGTTGAGAAGAGCCGTCAGGAGATGGGCTCGAATTGTAGACTTTCCAGAACCAGATTCACCTCTGAGAGTTCATTAGCATAGGCCCAGGTCCTGCTGCGCGACAAGTTGCATTGCGGATTCCAAACTTACAGGAAGACAACCGCCTGGTTCTCGGAACGGTGGCCCAGTCTTAGCCAGGCACGTTCTGCCATCTCCTCAGCGCCAGCCATGGCGCTTCCCTCTTTACCGCCATCGGGACCCTTAGTGGACGACGTGTATGTGTTGAGAGAAATCAAAGCGTGCGAGGACAGGCGAGCGGTAGGATGGGCAACATGGAAACGACTGGCGAGGTGAGCCGTCAAATGCGTGTCGGATTGAAGATGAGCTGGGAGCGAGGGCAGCGAAGGTTGAGTGTGAGCCCCTCCGCCGTTGCCTCCCAGGTGTGGCAGGCTCATAGCCATGGTGGTCAAGATGCCGCCAGCTGATGGCTCTCTAAGTGATTATAGACTCGTGAACAATCGATCAGCGGCGGTAGATAAGCTGTGATGGGATGGGAGGAAGAGATAGTCGTCGTCGAAAGACTAGCGTCTATGTGGTCGGCAGCCAGGGAGCCGGCGTGAGTAAATGCAAACACGCACTATGAACGAGGGGATTGGGCGTGGGTTGACAAAACGAGCGTCAAGAACGAAGGAGGACACACGGAAGAGGGAAAAGGTGAGGCTTGAAGATGCAAGGCCTTCACTAAGTCGGGTTGACTTGACGATGGTGGTGTAACGGTACGCCAAACAAGCCTGGGAAAGGGGATTTGTTTTCTTGGACCCGAACACATGCGGCGACTTGCGAGTTGCTGTCCGGCGGACGGGAAAGACCAGTGGCGCACCTGCTCAGCACTCGACCTTCAGTGCTATGTTTGTCCCACGGCATAAAAAGTACGAGATTTTGGGGGCCTGGCACAACCAACACACATAGCCACACTCTGGGTCCGTGCCTGTACCTGCAGCCCTTGGCTGTGAGTTTACAGCGGTTGTTAGCACTGGCACTCATTCAGAACGCTCACTAAACTCTCACTGGACTCAAAGGACTCACTGAACTCGGTGGGACTGTTCGAGACGCCGGAGACGCCACTGGGCGCTGGGGGCTGTGACATGTCGGCCATGGTGTGCGTGAGCGGCGACCTGGCTGCAAGGGCTGTGAGAGCTACGTAGTACAGTTTGAGGGCTGTGAGGCCTGTGAAGGCAAGTCGTTTTGGTGGCGTGCAAAAGAAAGCACACTGTACGCGTCTGATTACTCTGAGCTGGCCGACGCACGCCACATTCCTCATTTTCGCGGCTTCATTCTTTCAACGATTCCGCCCGTCAGCGGTGACCGTGTCGAGGCGGTATGCTGCTCACGACGAGTATCCAGCTAGCACCCAACCCAACACCCTCACTCAGGCTTCCAGGCATTTGTTAATCCAATGTTACTCCTGGAAATCTGTACAGTCCATACTCCCTACCTACACGAGACTGACGGGGCTGCTGATCATCCACTGTCTGTCATCGGTTAGTGGCCGGATCAAGGAAAACCCCCTGACCACGAGCCACCACCGGATGTTATCCGCATCGCCAACAGAGGATATGGCGGGTCATGCAAAATGCTTGTTCAGTATTGTTCATACTTTACATGTGCTTCCCTCAGAACACACTTCTGATGGCACGGTTCCTCTGCCGCTCTGCATAGAAGCTACGTACTTAGTACGTCAGTAATGAATCCCTGGCAATAAGTCTCACTGGTGGACGCGGTGTTTACGGGCTCCGAGGTCATTCCCGTCAGCTAAAGGAGCCTTCGCTGTGAGGCAAGGTAGAGAGTGATGTCAGCTTGAACTGGGGTTCAGGTCTGGATAAACGGATTGGTGATTTTCCCCAAAGACACTGGCGAAATCCACCTCAAGAACTCTCAAGGACTGGTTCACCAAAAGCAAGATGAAAGGTTCCGCTGGTTCCTCTCTCTGAGACAATAGCCAGGCGCACCCACCGTCTAGCACGCTATCCATGACATCCGAAGCCACTCATGGAGAATGCTTTCACTTCGGACGTCACGGACAACGTAGACAGTCTGGGAGAGAGGAAATTTTTGCCGTGATTACATGGGGGCTAGCCAGTGATGAGCAGCCAGCTGGGCATCCCCCTACGGTAATCTCCTAGCAAGGGGCCTCTGTAAACTCCACTGACACGGTCATGACGGCGGTACCCCATCGAGGTCAAATTGGCCGGCCTGCATCATAAGTCGAGGGCAGGTTCGGCTGGATCGGCGAATGGGCCTGGGAGCCCTAGAGCCCTCGATGTACAAGCTTCTGGAATGCTTTGAAGGGAGGGCTAGTGCCGGGTTTGACTGTAACCCAAGTTCCTTGTTGTTGTTATTTCGGGGGCCGTGGCTGGCTCGAGGTTCTCCCTTTCGAGATACTTCCCCACGATGAGATGGGACTTCATGCCGTGACAGGTATGATGCCTGTGGATAGCGAAGTGGAAATATCCGAGACAATGGCTCAGACGTGCTTCACAGTCGAACACGGCGGCTTGAAGATTCTCATATTTGCTTTGTCCAGACCTTATTCTGCCAACTATCACCGACCGTCACTCATCCACATTCACACAGCTAATAGGGGACAAGCGGTGGAATCGATCGTCCAATGGCTCAGCGCGACCAGCCCGGAGTCTCACGAGCTGGGGCTCTCCTGCCTACCTACCCACCTGGACGCGCGCGACGCGGCCGCCACCAGACGGGCGTGGGTAAGTTCAGTGACAAGCTGGGGACGGGATCAAGAGAGAGAGGGGATTTCCATACATCTATCTGTATTAGGTGTTGTGAAGTGTGAACCATTCATTAACGTGTGAAAAAGGATGGATCTAGTGGAGCAGATCTTGTCCGTGTGCACTCTGGTCGAAGCAGGAGAAGTGGCTATCGCAGGGTTGTTGACACACACCAGTTTTTCAATGGTGACGTGGTGTTGCTCTCGCGGCTGCATATCGCGAAAAGGGAAAACAACAAGAAAAAAGCATCCATCACCTCATGCAGCCATGAAAATCCATCCCATCCGTTAGAGCGTTACCACTTGCGAACTCAATGCACGCCGGACGCGCCCCAACAGACTACTGCACGGTGAGTGTACTGCCCTGGCAGTGCTGAGCTGCGAGTGTTCTGGTCTAAAATATGCGGAGAACGGATATGGACAACTTGGCGGTGCTCTCCATCAGGGCGGTACAGAGGAGAGCACAAGCCCGTACTCCGTGCGGATTGCTTCGCGGATAACTCAGCTTGTCAGCATGGGTAGGAAGACGAGCCGAAGACTAGGATTGGACGTGGAACTGAAGACAACGTCCCAGAATAACCCACGTATCCACGCATCCAACAGGGCTTAACAGGTGTCGTCGCTGGCATATGTCAGCAGGAAAGGAAGAAAACCACCAGACCACAGTGATGACCGATGACAGATGGATCGCGTGGGTAGCATCCCAAATATGGGTACGGAGTATTCAACAAGAAGTGCCGGCACAGCCTCTACAACACGGGGCTCGCGACCATTGATACGAACGGGATGGAGAGACAAGTGCAAGCCAGACCGAAAAAGATATGGCATTTGACCTGCTCAGGCAGAGTCCATGCAGCCGGTTCGCCGCTGGGCTCGTATTTGGCCACACACTTCTCACGGCTTCCCAGCATCAGTTCCAGCCCATCCCAGTCCATCCGAGCTGAGAGTCCACCCGCCCACACCATCCAAGCCAGGCCTGACACTGTCCGAGGCGGCCCCCTTGCCCCTGCCGCTCGGCGCTCACCCGCTGTTCCAAGTTTAGACACAGCAAGAGTGCTACGGGCTTTGTACAGTGTGGGTGGGTGGCCTATGAGGGTCACTGGCCCGGCTGCTACAGTGCTAGCTGGCCGGCTGGCTCGCGCTGCCACTCGCTGGCACACAGGGCTCGTGCAGGGCTCGTCTCCCGTAGGATCGGGCCATCCCCCGACCGCCCCGCGAGCCCCCTAGGGCGCCGGCCTCCCCGCCCTGGTGCTAAAAAGATGGGCCGTTGGCCCTGAATTTCTGCGCGCCTGGATTGCTACGCTCGCCGGACACAGTGCCTCCCTCGCACGGCCGTGCTTGTCAGGGACCGCCTCTGATCTGAGGAACGCTGCTTTCTCTTGCCACGCCTAGTCACTTCTTCAACACCTGAAAATCACTTGTCGTGATCTTTTTAGGCTTGTGTTTTTTCTATCTATCCTCAAGCCTCATCGGCCGACCTCACTCGCTTTGGTCGTGTTTCTTCAATCGCTAATCACCTCTTCATCTAATCCCACGGCACTCACGAACACCATCGTGACGCCTCCAGCTTCGAAAAGGAGGGTCGCGTTGCCGAGCGACCATTCTTTTACTTCGACCAGCCGGACAGGCCATATCATCAACCTTCGTTCTGTCCACTCGCTCTTCCTTCGTTCTCGCGAGTTACTTCGTGCGTTGCCTGGACCGCTTTGCCACGGTTCACATCTCTTCAGTGACTAAAGCCACCGACCTCCAACCCGTCTCCCGATCGACCCGGAACATCGTATTGTCAACTCCCCCGTGATTGTCCCGCGAGGACATCACTCTCTCCAACCATGTCGAACCGAATGTCCATGTACTCCATGGCATCAGAGGCCCTCGGTGGTCCTCGTGCCGGTGGTCCTCAGGCCGCGCAGGTCTCGACCACAACACTTCTGAATGCCGTCCACAACATCTACCTAGCTTCGCAGCCCCACAAGCTCGATGGCAGCACCAGCCTCGTTGTCAACACATGGCTCACCGCGGCCCAGGCAGGACCAACGGTAGATGGAAGCCTCGCAGCTCAGGCATGGGAACATGCCAGACGCCGAGCTGAGGATGGATGCATCATCTTGGGGTAAGCCTTCAGCATTTCTCATCAGTCGCGTTTGTCAAGTTAACAACCGAAATTAGTTCTCTACACCAGTCCGCTCCCTCCACGCTCGTGCCTTTCATCAACACCTTTCCTTTCTCGGTCCCTACCTCAGTCTACAAGTCCCTAGAGGCTGTTCGCCCGTTCCTCCGTTGCGTGACACCATACAATCCGTCCACTCCGAGACAGGCTGCACTCGGTGTCACATTGACGCTTAACCTGGCTGGTAACCTCACAGGCGCCTCTCTCGCCCTATCCCAAGGCGGAATTGACACGACCAATGGACTTCTCGATATCCCGGCCGAAGCCGGATACCGGGCCTTTGATGTTTTCTACTACCTCCTAACATCAGCTTCCACCCCAGCTGAGCGAGAGTTCTTGGGTCTCAAGTCCGCCTCAGCCTATGCGTTGCTGGCCCGCTCTGGAACTTATGATCCTCCCTCATACCTGCCAACCGCCGACGATGCCGCCGCTGCCGACGATTTCCGTCAAGCTTTGAAGGAAATCGGAATTAAGGGATCGGCTCATCGCAACTTCATCTCTACGCTTGCCGGTCTGCTCAAACTTGGTAACTCACTCGATTATGCCGCCGATTCTGATGATCTGGAGGAGATTTGCGAGGATGTCGGTGGCCTCCTCGGAATGGAGCCTGATGTCCTCCTTCGCCAGTGCAGCACCGAAGACCGAAAGACGTTCGTTGGCGGGCTCTATGAGGCCCTGGTAGACTGGGTCATCTCCAAAGCCAACAGCGCCATCGCTGCCCAAATGCTCCGAATCCGAGACGGTGATGAGTCCGTCGATGGCCGCGGTATTCGTACCCCCACCTCGAACGAGGAGAATGGCGACACTGTCTCCATTACTGTCATTGAGGTTCCAAACCCTGCCCTCGGTAAGGCGCTTGCCATGCGTTCCATCTTTGATGATACTCTCGGTATCAACGCCGAGATGATCCAGGATGGTGTCGACGTGCCACCTGCTGGGTCTTCAGTTATTCGAGAAATGCAACAGGCTGTGGCCGACGTTGCTCCCGACTTGGGCATTATGACTGGCCCAGCCGGTAGGGATCGGCAGCATGAGCTTGAGAAGAGGGAGGTCATCCTTGAGAAGATCGCGTACGCTGGAGAGAATGAGGGCTTTCTTAAAAAGCTGCTTTTCCCAGTTGAGGGCGAGGGCATCAACCTCGGTCGGGCTGGTCGCTTTGATCTTCCCGCTATCCTCAGCGCCAGCCGTGCTTGGTACCATTTGTCGATGCACCCGACCGATGACTCTCCAGCCAGTCTAGCAGCCTTGCCTGCTATCACTTCAGCTTGGTCGGCTGGCACGGTCTCTCGACAGCTCCGTTCTTGGAGACTCCCCGAGTGGGCCAACCGTCGCAACAGGAGCCTGGATTATACTGCCGACTTTGACGTCGACGAGTTTGTCCAGCGATACTCTACTCTTGGTTGCAAGGACGGCAAGGAAGGGATCGAGACATGGATGTTGGAACGTGGATGGAGCAATGGGGAAGTCTTCATTGGCAAGGAACGAGTGTGGATACGCGAGGGTGCTTGGTGGGAGGCTGAAAGTATGATGGACATGAAGCCCGCCCACAGTATGCAGAGCCAGAGCGCCAATCCATTCAACTCTGGATTTGACACCGGCTACTCAGCTAACGGAAGCGGCTTCTTCCCTCCACCAGCGTTGGATAACAGCTTCAATGGCAGCAACGATCACCTGGTCCACAACCGTCAATTCAGCCAGGGGAACGTGAGCCAGGTTACCCTGAGCCAAAACCACCAAATGCAGAACCGCAACCTCGCGCCTTCCATTGCTCCAAGCGCTATGCGAAATGTCAACACTGGTGACTACGGTCTCGGCAAAAAGGGCGATACCTACAAGGGCGAGGTCTACTACAACGACGCCGGCGAGTTCACTGGCGTATTGGATCCCGAATTGGCGAAGGACAAGAAGCTCGAGACCAAGAGTGTTCCTCCTGGTCGTCGGGCTTGGGTTGCCTTTGTCTGGGCTGTCACCTTTTGGATTCCCTCTCCTCTTCTCTCCACAGTTGGACGCATGCGACGACCTGATGTCCGTATGGCCTGGCGTGAGAAGTTTGTCTTGTGTCTCATGATCTTCCTTATCAATGCTGGCCTAGTCTTCTGGATCGTTGGCTTCGGTAAACTTCTCTGTCCCAACTCCGACAAGGCATGGAATGCCAAGCAGCTTGCCACTCATCAGGGCGAGACCGATTTTTGGGTAGGAATCCACGGCAAGATCTATGACATCTCGGACTTCTGGAAGCGTCAGCACAGTGACACCAACACCGACACCACCACCGACAACATGCAACCTTTGGCCGGCCTTGTGATGAACGAATACTTCGTCCCACCCTTGCACATGGCGTGCAAGGGCTTGGGTATCAAGGAGACGACCCGTCTGACTGCCAACAACACTCCTGAGTTTACCATTGCCGTGCACACGTCGGGCTACTTCACGCCTGACCGTACCAGCGCCCTCCATGATGACGATTGGTACTGGAACAAGTTCGAGCCTGCCATTAAGGAATACTATCACGGAGATCTTGTGTACAAGGAGTCTGATGTCAAAAACCAGGGACAGAACGATCAGCGTTACTGGGCAAGGTATGGCAATCAGATCTACGACCTGACGGACTACTTCTACACCTTAGACTTGATGGACAGTGTCAGCCAATATTCTTTCCTCAACAGCGACGTATCGGATCTTTGGTACAACAACCCTGGAGACAACATCAAAGAGGCCCTCGACGCTCTCATCGAAGATTCGACAGGCAATAAGACCAGGCATGCCAACATCTTGAACAGTTGGTACTGCATTCAACGGACTAGCTACATGGGCATCACCGACTTCCGAGACAGCGCCAAATGCCAGGTCAACAACTACATTCTCCTTGCTTTCACCATCATCCTTTGTTCCGTTATCGTCATCAAGTTTCTGGCTGCCCTTCAGTTTGGTTCCAAACGCCGTCCTGCTCCTCAGGATAAGTTCGTCATTTGCCAGGTCCCTGCCTACACTGAGGGCGAGGATTCCTTACGGAAAGCCCTCGACTCCCTGACAGCACTCCAGTACGACAATAAGCGCAAACTTATCTGTGTCATCTGTGATGGTGTCATTGTCGGTCAAGGCAACGATCGCCCAACACCCAAGATCGTTCTCGACATCCTCGGAGTTGACCCTAAAGTTGACCCGCCAGCTCTGCCATTCAAGTCTGTGGGCGAGGGCAGCGAACAGCTGAACTACGGAAAGGTCTACTCTGGTCTCTATGAGTTCGAGGGCAACGTTGTCCCATACATGGTCATCGTCAAGGTCGGTAAAGAGTCTGAGCAGTCCAAGTCTAAGCCTGGCAACCGTGGAAAGCGTGACTCTCAAATTCTCCTCATGAGCTTCCTCAATCGCGTCCATCACCGTTCTCCCATGAGCCCCCTTGAGCTGGAGATGTTCCATCAAATCAACAACATCATCGGTGTAGACCCCGAACTATACGAATATCTTCTAATGGTTGATGCCGACACCTGCGTTTACGAAGACTCTCTGAACCGACTAGTTGCCGCCTGCACTCACAATGCCAAGATCGCTGGTATTTGTGGCGAGACGACTCTGGAAAACGACGAGAAGACATGGTGGACTATGATCCAGGTTTACGAATATTTCATCTCCCACAACTTGGCCAAGGCTTTCGAGTCTCTCTTCGGCAGTGTCACGTGTTTGCCTGGATGGTATGTATTAGCATTGTCCCTTGAACACACACAACCAGACTAACCCTGAAATAGCTTCACCATGTACCGACTCAGGACCGCAGACAAGGGAAAACCCCTCATCATCTCCGATGCTGTCATCAAGGAGTATGCCGTTTGCGACGTAGACACTCTGCACAAGAAAAACCTGCTTGCTCTTGGTGAGGATCGTTACCTAACCACCCTCATGACCAAGCACTTCCCATCTATGTCATACAAGTTCATTCCTGATGCCCTTTGCAAAACTGCGGCGCCCGAGTCTTGGAGCGTTTTGCTATCCCAACGTCGCCGATGGATCAACTCAACTATTCACAACCTCGTCGAACTGATGCGTCTCAAGGAGATGTGTGGCTTCTGTTGCTTCAGCATGCGATTTATCGTACTGATTGATCTTTGCGGTACTATCATTCTCCCAGCTACATGCGCCTACTTGGCATACCTGATCTACCGAGTCGCGACAAACTCAGGCCAGTTCCCCATGTTTTCCATCATTATGTTGGCAGCAGTCTATGGTCTTCAGGCAATCATCTTCATCCTTAAGAGGCAGTGGCAACACATCGGATGGATGATCATCTACATTCTCGCCTACCCGATCTACTCCTTTATCCTTCCCGTATACTCCTTCTGGAACCAGGATAACTTCTCATGGGGTAACACCCGTATTGTCATTGGTGAGAAGGGTGACAAGAAGATTGTGGCTGTGGCGGAAGAAGAGTTCGATCCTCGCTCCATTCCCCTCCAGCGCTGGGATGACTACGCTCAATCCAACAACCTGCCTGGCCGCCGCGGTGGATACCAGCAGGAGAAGAACGACTACTCCTTCGGTGACCAGTACGAGATGGACGAGATCAAGTCAGTCTACTCGGCTGGACCTCAGGGATCTGTCCTGACTGGCATGCCTGGCCGCGGTACCTACATGCCACCTCACTCCCCCTCAGGCCTGGGTGGCGCTCGTGGCGGGTCTGCAATGGGTGCCTATCATGATGGTCCCATGGCGCACCGCCAATCGATGATGTCCATGGGCACTGGCATTCATGACATCAACCGCAGCCAGTCTCCCTACAATGACTTCCCAGGCCAGCAGCCCAGCATGAACAACCTCCGAGGCCAGGCGAACCTCTCTCCCGCAATGGGTGGTGCCAGCCGGTCAGGAACTGCGCTTGGCTTCAACGGTGCCCGATCCCCCGACCCCATGCGTTCGACGTCATCTTTCGACTTCCAGCAGGCTCAAGGAGGACCCAACGATATGTCGATTGTCGAGTCGATCCGCTCCGTCTTGGCCGAGGTCGATCTCGACACGGTCACGAAGAAGCAGGTCCGCGCCCTGGTGGAGCAACGCCTTCAGACGGAGCTGGTTGGTGAGCGCCGCACCTTCATGGATCGCCAGATTGATCACGAATTGGAGAACATGTAATGCGCCGGTTAGTGAGATGGGCCATGGCAGCAAGATGAAGACTTGGCTTCAGATGTTCGTACATACCTTCTGAGGGGTTGATACACAACCACCCTCGCACATGGGCACCTGTTTCCATGTGAAGCAGCGGGCGGTGAAGCGACTGAAAGAGAAGGGATGATGGGCTTTGGGTGTCCAAAAATGAAAGCTAAAGATTTTGTGCTGGGCGGCGTTTATGTTCGGGAGAGGGAGTCATCCTTTGGATTATCATTTTCAACCCATTTACTGAAGAGATCAAAGTGTTCTAATGGCACCGGGCTGGACTGGGCTGGGTTGGTTAGGGTTACGCTGCATCGCTTAGCCTGATCAGAGAGGATATTTCTTTTTATATTATAATATGTCTGTTTAATCGCATTGCTTCCACGGTATTTTTACAACAGTGCAACAACAATGGCGAGGGTATCAGCAATACCAAGCAAGTCACAGATAGTCTTGATGACGTATGCTCTCTGTTCTCACTAGAAAAGCTTTCACTCATTTAATATTCATTAACTCTCAATCTCATTCTTCCTTTGTCCTTTTTAGAACGATTCAATTGCATGTGGCTGTGTTCTAATCTACCGCCTCATCAAGGTTGAATGCCTGGGGAAGAAGATAATGGGGCTCTGCAACGAGTCCTACTTGTCAATCATGCCAACACCCTTAAGGCGAAGATACACGTCAGTACCCCAGCCGTAGAGGCTCTGGACAGCAATACCGCCGCCAAAGTACTCTGCGTAGGCCCGGCTGAGGGGCAGGCCATAGCCCAAGCCGGCAATAGAGCTGCCGCCGGTGCTAGCGGATGCGATAGCTCCGAGACCGTCGCTGCCACTGCCGGCGCCGGGGAAGTCGTCGGGGTTGTCGGAGAAGGTGGTGAAGGAGTAGGACCAGATGTTGGGAGAGACATCTGGGGGGATGCCTCCACCGCGATCACGGACCCGGATGGTGACACCGGGGGCGTTGTCGTCGAGCGGGGCGATGGAGCCATTGCGGAAGGCGCCGCGGGTCTCGTCTTCGGAAGGCCGGGCCACGGCCGCAAGCGGGCCGTCACTTGTGGATGGCGACTGGAGACGAAGGGGAGGCTCCGGGGCGATAGTGACGATGACGGGCTCGCGGGTCTTGTTCTCGACGGTAGCACGGAAGGCGTTCTTGAGCAGCTCGGTGACGATGTACTCGAGGTGCATAGGAACAAAGGCAAAGGTAGTGTTGGGCTCGCCATCGATTTGCAGTTGGGGCCGAACGCCGTACCGTAGCTCGCAAATGTCTGCGACGAAGCCAGCACACGATTCGATGATGTGGGCAGGCTTGAGGACGGTGTCGATGACGCCGATGTACGAGGGATGCTCTGGGCAGGGCGTGGGACTCGCGGGCGGGTCAAAGTGCGGCTGGCTGCTGAAGTGCAGAGCAATGTGCTGCTCGGCGATGAGACGCGTACCAATGCGGGCGCGCAGGTGCTGGTCGAGAAAACGGGTGACCTCTTGGGGTGAGATGTAGCGGCGGCACTCGAGGAAGCCCTTTGCGAGGATGGGGATGGTGTCGGTGTGCGTCTGGACGAGCTCAGCGAGGACGTTTGTGAAGCGTACCTCGTCGTCCAGCGAGGCGATGGGGCGGCCGTCACGCGAGGCGTGCAGGTAGGGCAGCAGGATCGACAGAGAGTGGATATAGTTGTTGTAGATGCGCGAGATGTTGGGATTCGTCACCACAATGTACGGCAGATTGCGCAAGGCCTGGATGCGGTGGGCGAGGCGGACCGGGAGAAGCGAGAGGGCGAAGTTGGCCGACGAGAGGAGGGATTCGGACGAAAGAGGTGGCCGGCCGTGTCTTTTGATCAGTCAGCATCGTCAACTTTTTTTTATTGTAGCAAATTGAGGCCATCGTCGACAGAGACGTACCTGACAAGATCAGCCAGGCTGAGTGGGTGTTGATGCTGCCGGGCGAGGGCCGCAATCTCGGCGTCCGATACCTTGTTATTATGCAAAGAGCGACGCTGTAAGAGGCCGTGAGATCCGAGAGGGATGTTTGAGACCCATCGCGACCGTCGAATGGTGTGCAATGAGCTGCGATATTGACAGGACTGTGGTTGAGACCGGGAAAGTGTCGCAAGACGAGCACGAGGGAGAGCGGCAACAGCCGATGTCCCAGGACTATGATTGCTCCGAGGCAGGCAGCGCCTCATGGACCTGGCAGATGAGCCATTCATTGCCGCCGCGTCATTTGAGCATTCTGCCTGCAGAGAGAAGTTTTTGGTGTATGCGAAGGCGCAAGTCGTTGGGATGGTTGTCCAAGTTTCGAAACCACTGACGCTGAGACGGAAGCCCTCGTGATATTCGGGTGGAAGGATGGATGACTCGCCCCGTTCGTCGCTCCTCCCCCGGCGGCAGCGGAGCTTGGACCACGGCCCGGGAAGGAGCGCTCTCACCCAGGCCGTCATGGTCTTGCCCCGCGAGAAGCCGCCTGAAAGCGCGCTAACGTGAAAAGCCCCGGGAGCGAGTTTACAGGGCCTGTTGACGTGTTTACAGGGGGTTTTGCTCTGCGGGGAGCGGAAGATGGAGGGGGATGGAGGGGGGGCTGCCTACCGTAGGCTATCGTAGGCTCTACGTCACCGGCCCGGTTGGATGCGCGATACCGAGGGAACAATGGATACAAGATACGGGAGACTGGCTGGGAGATAAATATGTATCAGATCGAGCTCTTTCTATAGATAGTATGCGACAGAGGCAAACGGGTTGCTTAAGCTCTTCGGGATCTATGCATCGCCGCCGTGCGTCCGCTGGCCAGCTTTGGGGCGGCATCCTGCTCCTCCTGTTGACCAACTACTGGGTAGTAACCACCCCGTCGGCCTCGACGGCCTTGACGTGCGGGTGTGATTCCAAGGTGTTGACGGCGTCGTCGTCGAACTTGACTCTACAGCCGCGAGCGGGACATGTCAGTGAGGAGGACAACAATTATGAAGTTGGAAGGGGGTTGACTTACGAGAAGCCCTTGATCAGGCTGTACTCATGCTCGATCTTGCCGCCCTGGTCGATAGCATGTTGCTTAGCCCTATCACGCCGTGTCAGTTGTTTTTTCCCTCTCCTTCGTCGTCCGTCCTTTTCCGTCTCTCTCTTGTCCTTGTGCTCGAGAAACCAAGAAGGGGACCTTACTCCTGGATCTGATCCGGCGAGGCGTCGTCCTTGCACGAGACCTGTGAGGGGTAGAAAGCTGTCAGCAACCGCGGCTTCTGCTGCTGGTTTGGTTATACGGGAATTCTGGTTTAGAATGTACTTACAATGTAGGTAGGCATGATGACTGGCTTTCTTGATAGTCTTTCGATAAAGGTTCTTACTGTTGTTGCGGGCAGTGATGTTGATGCGGGGAGACGCGTAGTTGCAAGTGGTAGCTTTAGAGGGAGTGATGATGAAACTCCCGCGATTCCCAGCTGCGGATGGGTTCCAGTTATATCCACCACTGCCACCACCATCTGGGCTGCCATCAGTCATGACCCATCGGGCAAGAAAGGCGTGACACGCGCCATAAACCTAAGCTACACTCTATCACACTCGTAGAACCCGTCCGGTTACGTTGCGCATCCACTCGACGCTTACACTTCCCATCCCCATCCTATACCAATCAGCCCGTCCCCATCACTCCAGTTGCCTCTTTGGGTTGCCTTTGAGGCCCCTCCCCCTCTTCGGAGCTGCCTGCTATAGGGTAACCTCGCGTCGTGGGAGGGGCTTGTGAGGGCACCCATGACGCAATCCTTTTGACAAAGGCCAGGTTTTTGAAGCTGCTGGAGACGTGGAGGTACTACCTGTCGCAAGGATGGTGTCCGAGTCTTTTATCTCCCATGACGTGGGCGTGGGATTTGGTGCTGGTCTTTGTGCATCGCGGGGTGAGATACTTGGCGTTCTTACTCAGGGACCACAGCCATGTCATCATCACTCATGCAGAATCAAGCCGGCGGGAGTGCTTGATATGCATCAACTGTGTTCTGCAGCTAACAATCATCGCACATCATCTTAGCAGCCATGTGATCGTCCCGCTCCCGGACGATCGACCTTGGAAACGATGACATATTTGTACCTTCCAGATCCCGCCCTCGTAACCATCAATCTCATAAAAGATGAGCATCGCCCCCGAGACATAATGTCATCAAATATCTCCCCGAGATCAGCATCGCTCATTAATCCTAGACGTGAGATCTTTAGAGATTCGGACCTAAGATAAACCCCCCATATTCCGGGCCGATACTGACTGATAGTTCTCGAGCGTATCGGCACGGGCCACGGCGGCTCAGAGCTACACGGCGTTCCCTGCGGTTTCGGGGCCCACAATGCCGGTACAAAGGCGATTGTGCTCCGAGCCCTCGCCGGGGTCACTGCGTAGGCGCAGCACTGTTACATTACGGGTGAGAAGCCTGGGTGTGGCCTTCTTGGAGGTCCTTGCGGTATTACATGTTTCTGTCAAAGAGCACAGCATCAGCATTGCCAATACTGGACCTCGAGGCTAGGGTTACACATTTTTGGCAAGTCATGCCTGCATAATGGCATGGCCAGGCTTATTCCCAGATTGATGTTCGGCCCGGGAGAAAACCTCAAGCCCCGAGCAATCATGGTTCCCGAAGTATAACATGGCCTGGATGGCTTGGTACTTTGCTGGGCCTTGATCTACTGTCCTTGCGTATCATGCGATGAGTAGAGACAGATCGCCATTGCTCTGTTTTTATCTATCTAGTGATTTAGGAAACATCACAAATGTTGGGTTCGCAACCCTACATATTATCACGCCGAAGATCAACAGATGACACGACACTCATAGGTGTTGCTGCTGGCAAGTTACCACGGAATGTGATGCATGTCGCGATATAAGATACCGCGTTCCTAATAAGCCGGCCCTAGCACCTGATTGACTGAAGGAATGAGGTTACTAAGGGGACTGTTAGGAATATACATACTGTATTTAAGGGCAGGAACCCTCTTATATCTTCTAGCTATTCTGTATGCTTTCTAAGACTCTTGTATCCAATACCCGGTGTATTCTATGAGTGATATGACGAGTGAGTGATACCTGCAACAATAGGACGTTGGAACAATTGCCTCGAGTTACTCGTTCTAGACAAAACGAGCGTTCGCGAGGGTGAGCCATATGGAGGTATAGGGTAATTTCCACTTCCTCGAAAGAGCCAAGCTGACACAGGCCTCGCTCTTGCTGAACTCCATTGCCACAAAGCATCCGCTGCCTGACGCCAACTGGGCCTAGCAAGTCACAGGTGGAGAAGGCGTGGAGACTGGAGCTAGAAGCGTGGATGTGCGGCCGTTGAAAATTGCCATGACGTCGATAGAATGGATGGTTTGGGACAGAGCGGCAGGCTGGAAAATGACGCCAGAAGTGCCTCGCAATAAGGTTAATCAGGCAATTCTTGGCGCTTATGCTGACATTGTCCTACGAGGTTGCCAAGATGGCTAATGAGAGGGGAAGATAATTGCTAGGAAGCAGACGAAGGGAGCCGCCATTCTCGCGACTGTTTCCCTCAGCCTTCGTCACAACCAACCCTTAACTCCGGACAGCGAACAGACCGCGAACTGCCGTGCAGGGTACGTTTGCGATTCGATCGTTGCGGACAGCATTGATGACACTGTCAGTACCAAACATGCTACACGAGGGGCACGAGAGCACATTTCTTAGCTGTGCACACCCACATCAGCTCTCGACGCACGCTATGGAGTGCTAACAATGCACACTCGAATTCGGAAAAAAAAGATCCATCATCGCCCAACCGCTTGCAGATTCGGCGTCGTGGCGGCAGAACTGTTTCTTTGGCGGCAGCCCAACCGTGATCCTGTGTCGTATTCGTATCTGATCCGAACACAACAACCTAGAGTCGCTTGCATTTTTTGCTCAAACATATGGACAAGCTTATTGGTCAGCTGAAGAGCGGTCAACATCAATTGGTCCCGAGGAAGCGAGTTGGCCAATAGGTTTGCTGTATCATGTTCCGAAGGGGCCGAAGATAAAACATCGAACGTAGTGGCACTCTGAGCGCATCAAAAAGGGAACGATGCGGCTACCAGTGCAGCGTGTGAATCGCGGGACTGCGCAATACAGAATGACCGTACTGGGGCTATCGTGATTCTCGTCGGCCTTGATCCACAACCTACTGTATTGTTTTGATCTATATCCCGAGTTCTGCAGTCATGATTCCAGGTGGTGGAAGAATGCAAAGTAAGACCATGTACCCTACCGAATACGACGGGAGTCATGCAGCGTGACCGAGTCTTTCCAGACTTGGTTGGAAGGACCCGTCTTTGTTCGAGTGGGGGTGTGCTTGTTGGTGTGTGTGATGGATTCTCTTCATCTGCGTAAAGGCCCGCCCCCTGTTCACAACCGGCGTGGTGACTGGTTGCGCCACGCGACCCTGATAGTAGATGCGCCAATCGCTGTGAGGAATGCTTACTTTGTAGGAGCCGTGCCTTTTTTGTCTAGGTTGATGGTGTCTGGCAGTTGTGAAGTCCAGTGCATAACCCCTTGTCGTCTCGATTGATGGAGCTAGTGTGCGGCGCCGCCCTTGGACCTTGACTTCAAAGTCGAGTTCATTACTTATGCCCTGTCCTGAGTTGAGCCTCTGTAACTCGGTTATCTACGTAATGATTAATCAGGTCACGATCATGTTTGGCCTCTTGAAAATCTGGTATTAGGGATCAAGCGTGGACAACCCTAGGCCCGGGTCAACGTGCCGTCCGTCAGTGGCGTGGTCACAACGCCTAAACGACTCGTTTGCTTCCACACGTTCCACTTACGTAGTAGTCAAGAGTTGAGACCGACTATACGGATACGCGGACACACACCCCACGGCATATCCAATGCTCAGCCATCAACACCGGAAACAGTCGCGTTGAGTACGTATGCAAGGCCCTGGCATTCGCATCTACGCAAATGTATGAAGGAGGTTTCTCGTCACCTGACAATGGGTATGTTAAGCTTGCACGGAACCCGAGTACGCATACACGGAGCTCTCGGAGGGCCCGGGGGACTCGGTAGGTGATTAGTTGAAGTAAAACCAGGCCAAGCCATTAGGCATTTGGGAAGGGAAAACACCGCGTATCGGATATTACATACCACCAAACCTGTAGTGTAGAAGCAGTTTGTGCCCAACTGGTCGTTCGTGCTAAGTCTGAAAGAACACTGATCCAGGGCTTATCTGCATTGTGAGGAAAGCACAGCTGGGAGTTTCACAGCGCAACGATCGTCTGAGAACTGGAGCAAGTTGTCAGGCGGTCAGGCCGTCAAGCAGTCAGCTTATGATTGGACACCGCCTCGAGGGACGATCTTGTTTTGTTGAGTAACATGCATCAAGAGATCAAGAGAGAGACAGCGGATTGTGGCCAATCGGCGGGACAAGTGTGCAACCTGACGGGTTGGGACGGACCTAGACGGGAAGCAACGAATGCATAAGGCGCCAGGCAGTCGGGCTCTTTGGTCAGCCCTGATAGATCGAATACGCAGTGTTGGAAAAACGTACGAGGTACGAGAGAACTCAGGGGGATTGGAGAAATCCCGCTGAAGTGGTACGCTATCTGCCGTACATGTCAGGTCGCACCTGTACGCTAGATGCTGTATGGATCTGCTGTCAATCCACCACCTGAATAGCCACTAACACGCTGATCGGGCATGGAGATGGTGGTGGAAGCATTCAAGCGGCGTGAAAAATAATTGGCATGCTTTGCACCCAATTTTTGCAGTGAGGTGTGCCAATTATTTTTCACGCCGCTTGGCATTCTGGAGGCAGAGAGTGGTGGAGTTGTGGTGGATGCTGTGGGGTGAACAAGGCATGGGGCGGACAGGGCATGGGGCGTGGTGCCAAGTGGTTAAAGCGGCATGTTATGACGATGAATTTGCGATGATGCGAGATTCAAGATGCAGAATAACGAAGCGGAGGAGACGCGGTTGGGAACAAAGCTGGTGGCGGAGGGGAGAGAGATCAAGCGATTGCACTGTCGACTGATTGACTTGGTGATTGATTGTTTGGATGAATTGAGTTGGCTGGATTGAGTTTGTGCCTGAGGGGTCGGTACCTCTGCACCAGATGACGATCTCGCTTTCACTCCCGGCTGGCCACCAGTGAACGGTACGTGTCGCGCCTGCTCATTTGGGTGCGGCAGAGTGGCCTGTTTCCAGGCCCCGGAGCTCAGCGTAGCCGGCGGGGCGACAGGCCTGCTGGCTGGGTTACCCGTAATGATGGACGTCGAGGGTGCCCATGGGACGCGCCATGCGATGCATTTTTTGGGTGCTGCTGATGCACCTGTGCCGCACACGCTGTGATGAATATGATGGCGGCAGAGATGTGGAAAGCGAGAAGGTGCAGGCGGCCGGCCCTTCCATGGTTTGACGTGAACCGTGCTTCTTGCCCAACCAAATTGCCGCGCTAGATCATGATGGGAAATTTCCAAAAGGTGGGTTCGTCCCGCGATGGAGATAGCCTGGCGGAAAAAAAAAGCGAAAAGCGATTGAAATGAAGCCCAGCAAAAAAGGCTGCTTGTCGTCACCTCAGAGGGCCCAGAGTCAGAGCGACAAAGTCGTAGTTCGTCCAATCTGCACGCCCCCGGGCCCATCGCCTTGTCACAATTCATTGCTGCAATTGCCTCCGTTATGGCTCGGCCCTTTGTCCCGGTCCATCCCTATCGTATTGCTAGCATTGGCAATGGGCTAACCCTGCTCTGTTCCAGAGTAGCGGCCGCATCCCTGTTGCGCCTCGTCCGCCAGCGTTCCCGTCTGCTCGTTGCGTTGTTGATGCTGCTTCGGATCGCAAAGTGACTTCGTTAGTGCTGCGGGAAGAGAGGTAACGTAGGTACTACCTACGGGAGAGATGCAAGGTAGGAGGGAAGAAGGTGGTGTGTGTGGTGGCATCCATTCCGCTCCCCACCAAGCGCCTCCACCATGAGCATCCACCTGAAGACAACCACACGCCCCCCAATCGCTATTGTTGAAGGGTTTATCCTCTGCTCGGCGTCGGTTAAGAGCGAGAGAGCAGGACTAACTCGTGAGGAATGCGAGGAGAAAGAAGAAGAAATAGAACCGCCAGACACTTCATCGACCCCCCACCCCGATACTTCTCAAGATGACAGAAGACAGCGCGAAGAAAACGCGGGAACCGTCAAAAGGTTACCCTTGTCTCGTCCACCTCAATCCGTCTCTTCTTCACCACCTCTGAAAAATCCCACCCTTGGCTCTCTCTGCCCCCCGGAGCCCCGGGCCCTTTTAGGATCCCATGCATATCCACACACATTCAACGGACCCGGACCCTTTAAAAGCACTCCTTTAAAGGCACCCTAAGGCCTGACCCTACCGGCGCTTGCGGTGCCCTGCCCGGGAATTACTAACGCCTCCTCCCTCCATCACCGGGTCTCTCAACCTTCTTTTCCCACTCCCACCCCCCTTCGCTTTTTCTTCTTCCTCTCACCTCCAAGGCCCAGTCCTCCTCCCCCCAAAGGTCCTCGTCAACTCCTTTGGTCGTCGACTGTTCCTTCTCGTCGCCTCTTTCGTCGTTCCCGTCGCACAGTAGGTGGTTCCGTCTGCCTCCTGGCTGGCTCGGCGCACGTCTGAGATTCAACGCCTCAACACCAACATCAACATCCTCGACTCCGGCTTCAGTTCGCGCGACGCGACCCAGCTAATTCTCGACCCGATTCGTATCAACCCGGCGTAGACTCGACCTGTCCATCATCTCTCCATTCCCTTGGCCACAATGGACGCCATCAACTCCACTGCCTCGGGCTTCACGTCCGTCCTGGCCAATGCAAAGTACCCCAACGTCAACATCCCGCCCCAGCTTGACTATGTTGTTGATGCCATCTCTAACGCTGGTATCTGGACTCTCGTCTTTACCTTCGCCGCCATGTGTGTCGTCTATGACCAGGGTACGTTAGATTGAACTTCCATTCTCTCCAATGCTCAACGATTCGTCGCGCTAACGCCGGCCGCCTCACAGTCAGCTACATCTTCAGAAAGGGTTCCATTGAGGGTCCTTCTTGGAAAATGCCCTTCATCGGTCCCTTCCTCCAGTCCATGGATCCCAAGTTCGAGGAGTACTATGCCAAGTGGGCCAGCGGTCCCCTTAGCTGTGTTTCCGTCTTTCACAAGTTAGTATTTCCTTTTCCGCCGATCTCATAGTACCACTTCTGATATGCTCTGCACAGGTTCGTCGTCATCGCCTCCACCCGAGACATGGCCCGCAAGGTCTTGAACTCACCCTCGTACGTAAAGCCTTGCGTCGTTGATGTTGCACACAAGCTCCTCGGCCACGACAATTGGGTCTTCCTCGACGGCAAGCTCCATACCGACTTCCGCAAGGGTCTCAACAACCTTTTCACACGCAAGTCTCTCGAGTGCTACCTGCCCGGTCAGGAGGAGGTGTACAACGCCTATTTTGATCGCTTCGTCAGACTTACCAAGGAGAACGATGGCAAGCCCATGCCTTTCATGACCGAGTTCCGCGATGTCATGTGTGCCGTTTCTTGCCGCTCCTTTGTCGGCCACTACATTTCGGATGAGGCTGTCAAGAAGATTTCCGATGACTACTACCTGATCACCGCCGCTCTCGAGCTCGTCAACTTCCCCATCATCATCCCCTACACCAAGACTTGGTATGGCAAGAAGGCCGCCGACATGGTCCTTGCCGAGTTCGCCAAGTGCGCCGCCAAGAGCAAGGTCCGCATGGCTGCTGGTGGCGATGTTACCTGTATCATGGATGGCTGGGTAGTGCAGATGATCAACAGCGAGCGATGGCGCGAGGCTGAGACGAAGGGCAACACCGAGGGTTTGGAGAAGCCCCAGCCGCTCCTCCGCATGTTCAACGACTATGAGATCTCCCAGACCATCTTCACCTTCCTGTTCGCCTCGCAGGATGCAACCAGCAGCGCCTGTACCTGGCTGTTTCAGATCATGGCCCAGCGACCCGACGTCCTTGATCGCGTCCGAGAGGAGAACCTGAAGGTCCGGGGTGGCGATATCTCTGCTGAGCTCAACATGGATAAGCTTGAGTCGCTGACTTACACCCGAGCCGTCGTCCGCGAGCTGCTGCGATACCGACCCCCGGTCCTGATGGTTCCTTACCTGGTTAAGAAGCCGTTCCCTATCAGTGAAAACTACACGGTTCCCAAGGGTTAGTTTCCGTGATTTGTGTGCTCCAGTAAAGTTGCATTGTGCCGAGTACTAACCAATATGGCTGGCAGGTTCCATGCTGATCCCCACGACTTACATGGCGCTTCACGACCCCGATGTGTACGAGAACCCCGACTACTTCGACCCCGAGCGATACTACACCGGTGATGCTGAAGAGAAGGGCAAGAAGAACTACCTGGTTTTCGGCGTTGGTCCTCACTACTGCCTCGGCCAGCAGTATGCTCAATTGAACTTGGCGCTGCTCATTGGAAAGGCGTCCTTGATGCTGGACTGGAAGCACCATGCTACTCCTCGGTCAGAGGAGATCAAGGTGTTTGCCACTATTTTCCCCATGGTGAGTTTTGATTCTTTCGATTGGTAACGAGTACGGGGCAACTAATATGCTGTAGGACGACTGCCCCTTGACTTTCGAGAAGAGGAAGTGGTGAGTGTGTGGAATGAGGTCGCTGTGCGGCTGAAGTATGACACACGTTGCGTTTGCGATTGATGGGCGCCTCGCAATCTCGACGTGCAGCCATTAATTGTCGGACGTGCCTCGGATAGGCTACAGCGAGAGCTCGAACAGGAAACCAAGCACCGGACGAAGAGTTGTGACTGAGAGACGAGAAGTCAGAAACAACTAAAAGTCGAGCTGCTCTTGTTTTTGGAGCTAGAATAACGAGCCTCGTCGACCGAAGGCGAAACCACGCCACTGTAACTGAAGAAGGAGAAGTGGCGTGACAGGATATCAGTTGTAATATCTATTCTCTGTGTATATAGTTGGCAAGCGGCCTGCGAAGGTATTCTTTAGGCCACAGGCGTCGGGCATTGAGTAGCCAAACAATGGCGATTGGACAGACCAGACAGCAAATGGAAGAGAAGTATAAAGTGATCAATCGTATGAGCCTGAGTGATGAGTCTGGGACAATGCAAGGTGACCGCGTAAGCTGTGAGTTCCATTCAGAACGGGCAACACAGATCGTAGGCACGACGATGGAGGGCGATATCTATAACCGCAGGTGTGAAGGAGTAGAGAGTTGAGTTTTGGGAATGCTCGTCAAGTAAAGCCTGGGTCAGGGCTATGGATCGATCCATGGGCAAGGTTAGATGGGCTTTGGACACTTGGCGCGAACGCTAGGTCATCAGCCGCCTTAAATAAGAAGTACTGCCGCAGGGTCCTCAGCCTTTGTTCAAGTAGGCACTGGCCGGCGAGCTTTTGTCATGTCATGTGCACCCGGGAGAAAGTTTTGCTGGTTAGTCTGGTCAGCAGCGCCATTGAAAATAGTATCTTGGCGTAAGTGGTGTGCTGCATTGCCACACGAAGCTGGTGAAGACTCATTTCTCATTAGGTACCTAACATACCCATACCCACTTAGATATTCTCTATACAATTTTCAATTTGAAGTCTTGGAGTCTGCCGGCACGTAGCGGAAAGGCGCCATATTCCACATTGTAGTCTAAGTAACATATTGGGCGACAGTCGCAGGTTGACGGGAGGTATCAACCTGGACCCTAAAGAGTTACATCATGGCCTGGGGCGATTACGTACGGAGGGGGTGGCCCAAGCTTCCGTCCCCAGATCCCAGCCCTTCCATGTGAAGGGTACGTACCTCTCCACGCTGCGAACGGGACGAAGAATTCCACCACCAGAACACTGCATCAACTCGATTTCAGCTAGCATCTCGACCAGCGCTGCCCTCGCAACTCGTCTTTCTTGACTCCGCCACACACCTCTGCACCCTCAATTGCACCCACTGCGCGCGCCGCATCCTCTCTGCATCGCATAGCCCACCATGGCATCTCGTCGCTCCCTCGCGGCTTCCCTCCGCGCCCTCTCCGTCTCCGCCCTCCGCCCCGCGGCGCCCGCATTCGCCGGCGCCCGATCCCTCGCCGTGCGTCCCGGCGCGAAGTTGCTGCAGCCGCGCCCTCTCGCACCCACTGCTGGCCTGCGCCGCTGGTACTCGGTTTCCAAAGACGACCTCGTGCCCGACAGCCGGCTGTGGAGCTTTGACGAGGTGAAGGCGCAGGCTGAGAAGCGGGTGGCGGACGTTGTCATTGTCGGTACGTCATGACCGGAACTGCCAGATTCGCCGAGACTTGGGAACCGGGACATGGGCCTCCAATATCATGCGGCATCCGTTGTGCTGCACCCAACCTATGACCAGAGCCGCTGCTAACGGCCGCCGCCACGAACAGACGTCCGCGAACCTTCCGAGGTCCTCTCCACCGGCCTGATCCCCGGCGCCATTAACATCCCCATCACCTCCGCCGTCCAGAGCTTCCACATCGACAATGAAGATTTTGAATTGCTCTACGGCTTTAGTCGACCAGAGAAGAACGCCGAGCTGCTCTTCTACTGCAAGGCTGGCGTCCGCGCCCGCGCCGCCGCCAACCTCGCCCGCGACGCCGGCTGGGCCAAGGTCGGCGAGTACCCCGGGAGCTGGCTTGAGTGGGAGGCCCAGAATGGGCCCGTACAGCAGGTTACCGCGCCGAAAGGCGAGGTTACCAAATGACGGGGTTGCGCGGGAGGTTGATTGGGATATTCTGACGAGCATATACGCACACACCAATTGCATGCGACCCATCATCGCAGAGGAATGGTAAACAGGGGTCTCAAAAGCAAGCCCATAAATATGGATGAATTCGCTACCTTTGTCTATTGTACAAAATAAAGTACTAAAATATCATGTTTCCCCTTTCCGTGGGCTTGTTCCTGACCCAACCATGCCCGCAGGCAGCGTACCTAGGTACCACTCTTGTACATTGCGGTCTGAAATGGCAGACCCCCTTGACTTCCTGGTTCTAATTCCCCCTCCTTAAACACGCTTCGACTAGAAGCTGCCCTTCTTGTCGTCACCACCGTCTTCAGGCGTGCTGGCAACGGGGCTGCCGTGCGCGAAGAAGAGGATCTTGATGGCGAGCGAGAGGCCAGCATGCAGGACGATGACGACGACGAGCAGGATTTTGCTGACCTGGCGGTCGGTGGCGCTGAGCACAGGGTACAGGTTGCGCAGGAGGAACGCGACGGACATGGCGAAGCCGACGGCGACAAAAACCCAGTTGAGGATGGAGATGGGCGAGGAGCTGATGAGGGCAACGGGGATCCAGATGAGGTTGGAGTAACCGTACAGGGCCCAGCACTCGAGCAAGTTGGCCGACTCGCTGCCAAAGTATCGGAGGGCCAGGAACAGGGCCATGGGAATGAAGAGGGTGTAGCCGTAGATGAGTCCAGCGGCGCCTGGACAACAAGACCGGTTAGCACAAAAGGAGGTGGGAGCGAGGGAGGTCATCAAGGGGACATACCGCTGAGTAGCTTGAAATCATAGAGGAACGGCGCCTGGCCCGTCGACGCCAGGTACTGGCTGATAGTGCCGCCCAAGAACAGAATCAGGATGACCGTCGTGGCGATCCAAAATGGTCCGTACAAGTCGGGGTTGCCCTCGAGCACATCAAGGAAGTTGGCGCGAGGGAACAGCGCGGCCCAGCAGCGCGACAGCACGGCCGAGGTGTCGACGTCGAAGAACTGCGCGTAGAAGGACATGGACCAGAGGAAGCGTTTCGACGACCCGGAGCCCGAGGCCGTGACCGGCGGGGGCAGGCCGCCCGAAGGGGGCTTGCGGCTGCCTGGCGTCGAGTCGTTGAAGTTGGACGTGTGGAATTCGAGGTCTTCTTGGAGATCTGTGTGGCCGAGGTCGCCCTGTTGATGGAGAGGGATCAGTTAGCAAGGGCTGAGGCGGAAACGAGAAAGACCATGCGTGTGGGTGATGGAGATTCCTCGAGCTCCTCGAGCTGAAGCTCCTGAGAGCTGGAGGGGGGTAGGACGGGCCGTACCTCATCGTCGACGTCGACGACGGCGTCGTATCCGGATCCCGCCATTGTATATCGCAAGCTCTCTACCGTGTGTGGGGTTGTTAAGGCGGTCGTAGATCCGGGGCTTGGATTGCCGTGTTAGGATCTTTTTCTGGTGTTGCTAGCTGGGGTCGAAACGTTGCGCTTGTCAGCTTGGTGACAGTCTGGCCGTTGGAGTCGTAATTGGGGAGCGCGCAAGCGTGTCAATGTCACATGGGTCCCGGGGTTTTCCCGGTGTCAACCTAGAGGACCCGCTCCTTGAGCCTCATCTTAATGAATTGCCGGGCATTGCGCACAGCGAGCATCTCCTAATTATCCGATGCATGGAACACCTACAGTGACCGTCCAAAATAATTGATCCAGGTACTAGAAAGGGGAATTATAAGAACCCAAGCTATGAAGATTTCTTTCTTTTTTAAATCTCGTCAAAATGTTTCGACACCTTTACACGTCAAGCGGCCTCTTGGACAAGGGAGCTTGGTTGGGATGTGTTTAACGACGACCAATCAGGAACCAACCATAGAGAGATTGGTTACGAAGCACGACGGCTTGTGATCGCGACCGAATGAGTTCCAATTCCCAAATGCTACCTAACCATTCGAATTGGACTATCCTTCAGGCTGACTCGAATGTAGTGCAGCTAGAAGTCTATGATTGAGTGGTCACATGGGTTCGTAGGCCCACTAACACCCTCAACCCGACCAAACTGACATCACAATTCCTGCCCCACACGCGACACAACATGGCAGCAAAATATTCGTCGCCATTGTTCGTAATCGGAGGCTTGGATGTATTTTTATTTTTAGGGGATCGAGCCTGAGTGACCGTCGGCACGTGTTCATGGCATCATATAGAATGTACTACCTGAGCTGCAAAAGCTACTGAAAAAACAACCAGACTCGTGAACAAAGAGGCTCCTCTGTCCTTGCCACCGACCCCGGAATGCCAAAAACCCAGACGCCGCATCCATGGAGAGAATCGTTTATTTGAGCTTCTTCTTGGGTCGGAGCTGGTTGGTGTGTCCGCACTTTCGCTTACGGCAGTTGGTAGCGCGAGGGGGGAGACGGGCCTGGGTCTTCGGTTAGAAATGATCTTGCACAAACACCCGCGGGACCGTTCGGCAACGTACGTAGCACTTGCGGCAGATCATCTTGTCGCAGTTGAACTTGGAGGCCAAGGCCTTGAGCGAGGGCTCGATGATACCACCGCGGAGACGGAGGACCAGGTGGAGGGTAGACTCCTATAATTCCAGTAAGCATTTGTTCCCCTCTCTGACCAGAAAACCCGGCCGCGATCTGGAGTTCGTCCAAGCCGCCTGTTCCCACGCACCTTCTGGATGTTGTAGTCGGAGAGGGTGCGGCCATCCTCAAGCTGCTTGCCAGCGAAGATCAGGCGCTGCTGGTCCGGGGGGATGCCCTCCTTGTCCTGGATCTTGGACTTGACATTGTCAATGGTGTCCGAGGACTCGACCTCAAGGGTGATGGTCTTGCCCGTGAGGGTCTTCACGAAGCTGGGTTGCGCTGTCAGTATTGGGGTGCGAAAATCGTCGGCGTCGGAGTCGGGCTTACATCTGCACTGTTAGGAAGTCAGTATATCATTTCTCCGTGCGTTTGACGTTCAGGCGCCGTGCCTAGGGGGGGGCTACTCACTCTTGACTGATTTTTGTGACGCTGACGATGTGAAGTTTAGAGAAGCCGTTTCTGCGCGCAATATTGGTGGGGCGCAATGTTCAACCGAAAGGAAACCCTAGGGTCAGGAGCTTGGTCACGTGGCGCACCAAAACCGCCTCCATACCTAAAGTGCCCAATTCGGAAGGCACCCTGTCTGTATTGGCCGCAGGGCATGGTCTCGGCGAGTTGAGTGAATCATCGGAGTCGTACCAAATCGACGCCGAGTATTTACTGCAACTAATTGGCCAAGCTTCCGGGGGTAATATGCTGAAATTTATTCACTCAGATATCATCTCCTCCCCTTCTATCCTCTTCCTCTCACCTTGCCAGGCGAGTATTCTCTGCTCTAGCATGTAAACTGCGCGGACCATCTCATGCAATGACAGGCCAGCCATGCGTCCTTTGACGTGATGTTAGCACCATGGCTGTGAGTGAGCAATCTGAGAAAACCTTACCAGCTGTAGCATAAAAGCCTCGTGCAGTTTCCGTGAGGTCCTCAACCGCCCGAAAGGCGTCGTATGTGGACTCGCGTTTAGACGCCCCCTCGTCCTCCGGGCTCAAGTCACCTTCTTCGCGCGCTTTGATATCCCCTCTCAATATTCTCCTGATTCGGTCATCTATTTCATTTTCTGTGCTTTCGTGTCTTGGAGATTCAAGTGGAGGTGCGTCCTCCGAGGGGAAGAACCTTGAGATAGCATTCTCATCTATGCTTGTCAATCCATGGTCAGTGATGTGGGCTTCGTCTTATGAGTCACTTACTCTTCTTGTCGATTTGACTTGCAATGTGCGCAAAGTATTTTTCAAGTTGCCCTGGTGTCATCGAAGTGACTTGATCCGCGGTGACTTTGTCAAAACTTGGTTCGTTGTCGGGGGCCACCAGATCGTCTGCCTCATCCATTTCATCTCGCCATTTGTCCCAGTTAAACCGAAGGCCTACATCAACGCCAGGGATTTGAAGTAAATGGGGACCATCCCCAAAGGGCAATGTTAGTTTCGTCGCAACTATTGCAACAGAAATCAGTAAGATCTCGGGATAGTCAATGACGAATAGTCGAGATTTGTGTATAGGCATCTGAAAGCCCAGTTTCATAACAGAGATGATACTTCGCGCCATTACGACTGCCTCGACTACGAGGAAATTAGCTAGGTAGACCTAAACCTTGAAAGTTACGACTGACCTGGTAGAGCTAATAGTTTCGTATATGTGGTAAGAATCGGCGTCTCGCTGACGGCGGGGAAGACCATGCCATAGTTGTGATAATAAGAGAGAGCCATATTCATGACGGTGTAGTGAAGATCAACTCCTTGAAGAGGGGCACGGAGAGGGAGCTTCAGTGCTCTTGTATACGCTGAAGGTAATCTGTCTTGCATCTCCTGAGGTAGGTCATAATACTGAGGATGTTAGCAAGGCACCCGCGAAAGTAGACAACTAGTCATGCTCACTGCTCTTTTGTAAGGCATGGATCCGCCGTTGACCCAGATGCAGAGTTCTCCTATTCCAGTCGGGATCCTGAGCAAGAGACAGCCTAGATAACATAAGGCCAGAGTCTCAAACACTTTTGGCATCGGCCATTCTGGACCCCGACTGGGATCCCAGCTCTGCGCCCTTGATTTTGTGTTGTCAACCCCTTTAACGAGCTCCTCTGTTGCAGGTTGGGAGCTGAACATCTCCAGGCCACCTTCTTGGGGAGCATCCTCGGCGACGAGGCTGCTGGCGCCCCGAGTGCGAAGATCCCAGAGGTCGCGAGTGACCGTCTCGAGCTCTTCCCTGTGGCCCTTGGAGCCGACGAGCCATGCCAGCTGATTTCTAAGGATCAACTGAAGACACTCGAGGTAGAGGTTCTTGCCCGCTTGGCCAGTGAGATGGCGAAGCTCTTTGTCCTTGATTTCCTTCTCGCGTTTGGCGACAGCACCACGTTTTCCTGCGTCCTCCTCGTCACCGTTGTCGTATTGCACAAACCCCTAAGAAAGCTGTAAACAAACTTCACATTCATCAATAGAACAGCTGGTTGGCTGCAATATTCATTGGCAACGCACCTCTACCTGGTGGCCGTTGGAGCAGAATCGGAGGCCGTTCTCGAGATACCATTTTTTCGCACCGCATTCCTGGCATCTCTCGCTCCGAGGGAACTTGCGAAGCTCTCGACGCTCATCCATTGTTCGTCGAGGTCAGACTTGACATGACACGAATGGCGCAAAACTGCAGTGATAGGATCTGTTTCTGACAGGTTTGATTTGTTTTGACGTGGTTTGGTTGCCAGAGAAAAAACTTGGAGCACAGAGTTACTTCACCAGTGACCGCCCTTTTCGCCAGTCAAATGCTTTCACGACTCAACCGCCAAGTAAAGGGCACTTTAAAGGCTGAGGTGATTCCGATGCGAAAGTTCATGTCCCCTTCTAGTCGCTTTGAAAATATCCCTGGTTACAGATCTAATCTAATCTCGACTTTACCCTCGAACCATCAAACCAACTACGTTTTCGCTTATCGGTGTCGATGGACATGGAGGGAACGGGCCACTGCTATAATTATCGAGGTCCATTTACCGAATCGGTGTTTGATAGAATTCATAAGATGGAGGTCACAATTGAGCATGTGAGAAGCAAATTCCGTAAAGGTTTAATGGTCCTCTATCGGACAGATATTGTCAACTCCAAAGCTCTCCCATTTTTTTCTCTCATGATTTTGCCGCTACGAACATCGTGATATGAAGACATTTGCAGCAGGTGGGTAAAACAAAGGAAAAACTGAAGCCGTAGCTTGGGCGCTTCGGATTGCCGAGTGTCATAACCAGCAGACAATCCTGTCCAGATAAGAGTCCCTCAGCGCGATGCCCAACTTATGACCCATGGATATTTGATGCGTCAAGAATTCATCAAACCAAAGCGATCCCTCACGCAAAACCCATCGTTGCAAAGGGTTTCCGAGAGGCCAGGGCCAATGCAAGCTGGGTGCGTTCCCAAGGAACGACGTTTAACCCTGGCGGGGAGCCTCCTTGGCCTCAACAGCGGCCTCCTCACCCATGGAGGTGAGAATGACAACGTCTGCGACAGCGTTAGAAGCAATTTTCACACCAAGATTAGTGATGCCGGCGGATTGGTGTCCGTCGACAAAGCTTAGTGGAGCTTGTGGTGGCAACTTACTGGTGTCCTTCTCGTCCTCCCTGAACAGCTTGTTAATCTTGTCACCAATCTCACCGTCGGGCATGCGGACATCGTCCTTGGTGTCACCGTCATCGTTCATGAGGGAGAGGAAACCGTCGTCGGAAATGTCCAGCTGGGCACGTGTTAACTGCTGGGTTTGGGGGCGGCGGAGGGGAAGTGCCGGGTTTGCCCCTGTGGAGCGGGGCAAGGGTTCACTCACAAGCTGGTACTCGCGACGAGTGACGTTGGGGACATCCATGTTGTGGGTGGAGGGAGAGAGATCCTCGTACTTCTTGCCGGAGAAGATGTCGATGGCAACAAGATGAACCTTGGCGTGACCGTGCTTGCCAGTCTTGGAGGTAGACATGTCGACGATCTTGCAGGGGCGGCTCTTGATCACAACGAAACCATTCTTACGCAGAGCAGAGCACTGCATAGGGTAGGTGAGCGAGGCACCGGCGTCGGCCGACTCGAAGGTGACATCATGCTGTAAAGAAGAAAAAAACGAGGCAATTAGCAAGAGCTCAGTAAGCAGATGGTGAGGAAATTAGCAATGGAAGAGCGCCCGTTAGCGATAGCTTGTTGATGGTTGGTGAAGCATCGAGGCAGTACCCGAGGCAGCATCGAGGGCAGCTCTGGACCGTGGGGCACGAGTCACATTGCGGGGTGAATTGAGTCGAAAAATGGACGCAAGGATAGGGCGGCGCGCGCGAGGGGAACAGGGAACTCACCTCTTCCGCCATGGTGATGGTATTGACAAGAAATCGAGGTCCTGAAGGAGGAGAGAGAGAAGATAGAGAGCTGGAAGGCACCGAAAAAAACGCTGGAGAGGTGCTGGAGTGGGATGGAGAGGAGAAGAAAGAAAGAGCCCGACTCGGGAGGAGGAGGACGGAGGGGGCTAATAGAGGTGGGAGGAGGCCCTCGACGGAATTTTTTTTTCAGTGCTGTGATTGGGTGTCGCCGAGAGTTGCAGTGGACACCCGCTGTTTAGCGGACTCGCCTGATGCCCCGTTGGTGTTGCTTCCAGGGCACGGAGGGGTCGTTGGAGGGGGGCGCTGGAGGGGTCAAATTCACACAAGTTGCCGCAGGGGGGCTCTTCAGGGCGTTCCAGTGCCGCGCCAGCATGCTCACCTGCCTAGAATCACCCACTCTGCTGCTGTGTTTTGGGCCATCGAACTAGGTTGGGTCAGCTGTGGGCGGGTAGGCGGGCCAATTTAGCAAGTGGCGGACCACTGAGAGAGGGCGGGGTCATCGCTTGGCCAGCATCCTTGGTTTGATGAAGCCTGGCAGGGCATCAACCATCAACTTTAATGATGGTTTTTGCCATCCCACACAATCATCAATCTCCTCCATGTTGTGTTGTAGTAGTTACACGATGGACGCGTTTCAAAAACGGTACCCAAACAGGTACTCTAGCAACATCGCACGCATTCCACTTGTTGCGCAGCCACTCTCATTGCCTTTCAGGCGCCTGCTCCCGATCCTTGTCTTGTCTCGCTGCCCGATGAATGGCTGTTTTCTTTTGCGCGGGGGTATCATGTGTTGCAGCTCGCATCCTTGCGCGTTGCAGTTCCGAGAAAATCCATCCATTGCCGCAACAACACAGCTCCAGCGCCCGGCCTGCAGCATCATCCGCAGCGTCCACAAACCAGATGAACTAGGGAGCTTGGGTGAGGTGGTATTAGCGGCTGATTATCGTTGTGTGCGCGGCGGGGTAGTCAAGGCGGTGCACCTCTAGCTCTGTGGCGCATTGCCCTTTATGGACGTCCCACCCTGCCTAAGCCACAGCACCAAATCCCAGGAGGCGAGCCGTGGCTCACCGAATCGCCGTCCAATCACATGCTCCTACTACACCGTCACACCGAGCCTCCACAGCCTTGCTTGCAAGCTGGCTGCAAGCTCACTGTCCATCGCACCTAGCCAGCCTCGTGTGCCATCTCGTCCTTGTCCGTCCACCAACTGTCCCAAGAACTCGCCCCTGATGATGAAATAAACGATCACGCTCCTCCGTCGATATCTGATCCCACCCATCTCTCGTCCTCGCCCTCCCTTCTACCGCCATGTGGCTCGACCGACTGGCCGGAGGGCAGGCCAGCGGCCCCGGTCCCTCCACACCTCAACCATCGAACAGACCGTACTCGCCGCTTCCGCGGAGGACTTCCAGCGCCCTCAGCCCCTACGTCACATCTCAGCGTGCAGGTCAATCTCCTAGAAGCTCCTCTCTCTCCCTGGTATCGAATGACTCTGCTTCGTCCCTGCTCCCGTCGCGCAAGCCCAATGGCTCCGGGCTGAAGCAGTCATCTACAGCTGGTCCCCCATCCGATTCTCAGGAAGTGTTGGAGGCACTGCTAGCAAGTAGTACAAACTCGGATATACCCTCGGAGAAGAAGAAGATCTCCATTAGCGAAGATGATCTTGACTTCGACGCCGAATTCGGTGGGCTGTCCCTGAGAGGGCTGGCGGCATCACATCCCCCTGAGACGACCGTGCCCAGCAATCGGAGGCCACAAACTGTGGAAGAGAGTAGGTGCATTCGCACAAGGAATAATGATTTGGTCGCTAATGGCATATGTGCAGGTGAATCAGAAAGAACGAAGCTTGAAGACCTGCATCGATCAATAGCAGCATGTGACGATGTTCTCAACTCGGTCGAGAACAACTTGACGAGCTTCCGCAATGACCTTGCTACAGTATCGTCCGACATCGAATCCCTACAAGCCCGATCGACTGCACTAAGCAAGAGACTCGAAAATCGCAAAGAAGTCGAGAAAGCACTAGGGCCATTGGTCGAAGAACTTAGTCTGCCACCCGAGGTTATATCCAAGATTTCGGAAGGCCACATCGACGACACATGGGCTAAGATGCTCTCTGAGCTGGACCGCAGAGCAAGCTCATTCAAGAAAAAGACTGGTTCTGAACAGAGCCACGCATCCAAGGACCTGGGACCACTGCTTGAGAAGCTGACACTTAAAGTATGAACATCTTTGACCATGATTGATACCCCCCCTCTGACTCGTGTGTTTCGTCTAGGCCATCGAGCGTATTCGCGACTTTCTCGTGGCCCAGATTAAGGCTTTGCGGTCTCCCCACATCAACGCCCAAATCATTCAGCAACAAAGCTTCCTCAAGTACAAGGATCTCTTCTTGTTTCTCCACAAACACCATGCCCAACTCGCCAACGAGATCGCTTTGGCCTACATGAACACCATGCGGTGGTACTACGTCAACCAGTTTACCCGTTACGAGAAAGCTCTGGGTAAAATTAAGCTCCATATTCTGGACAAGAACGATGCGCTCGGCCATGAGGACACGAATCGTAAGTCGGCAGTTCTCTCTAACTCGCGGATACCAGGACCACCCCACGACGCCTTCAACCTCGGGCGTAGGATCGATCTGCTCAAGACATCGAACCAGGCTGCCATGTCTTCGTATCTCGCAGAGGAGGACCAGACTACACACTACCTTGAGGTGGTGTTTCGCAACTTCAACCTGGCGTTGGTTGACAACGCCACGGCCGAGTACACCTTCATGGCCGCCTTCTTCTCCCCTGCCCTCTCATTCGGCCAGATCTCCAAGAATTTCAACTACGTCTTTGAGCCCACGTTCGAACTGGGCCGGACCCTCTCCAAGCTGCTCGTTACCGAAACCTATGACGCGCTCGGCCTGCTTCTGTGCATCCGTCTCAATCAACATTTTGCCTTCGAGATGCAGCGCCGCAAGGTCCCCGCCGGCGATGGCTACATCAACGCTACCACAATGCTTCTTTGGCCGCGACTTCAAGTCATCATGGATCGACACTGCGAGTCCGTTCGCGCTCTGACCAACGCCCTTCCCACGAAGCCTGCCCGCGCCTCTGAGCAGGCGAAGATGTCTGCGGCCCCTCACGTTGCCACTCAGCGCTTCGGTCAGCTCCTCCAGGGCTTCCTGGTCCTCAGCTCTGATGCTGGTGATGATGAGCCCGTAGTCGCCAGCCTGAGGCGTTTGCGCACCGAGCTCGAGGCTTTCCTGACCCGCTATGCCCAGGTATATGGCTCCGATAAGCGCAAGAGCGGCAGGTTTCTGTACAACAATTACTCTCTTATACTCACCATTATTAGTGACACTAGTGGGAAGCTGGCCGAAGACCAGCAGGAGCATTTTGAAGAATTGAAGGCGCAGTTCCAAGAGTCATCATAGTCATGGGGTGCGTGACAAGGGCAACAATGACGGTACAGGTGAGGCGACATAATTTAGTGGCCTAAGTGCGATTCGAGCGTGATCATGGAAGATCTATGTGTACGGCGTCCTGGGCGAATATGTTGGATCTATACAGCTAGACGGAGTTTTCTTTTCAGACATCCAGCCGTCAACAACAAAATTATCCATCGTGTCAGATTCTATGTCATACATGAGCGGGCTTGACCTGACCCAAGTGTTGTGGATGTGGACGAAACAAGTCTATCGAGAGAAGAGCGCAATGAGCCGGCTGATGATAGCTGGGTTGCGGCGGAGATAGAATGCCAGGGCACCCACGGCGACAGCTACACCAATTGCCCTGGCCGGGCGGCGGTACGCCCAGAGCGTCCACTTTACTCGATCACACAGCTCTGCCCACTGGAGATCCTTAACCTGTCTATGGAAGAAGACTTTGCCCTCCTCCATGGTCTGCTTGCCGCATTCTTCAACGTCTCGAGCCGTCTTCAAGGCGCTTGAGCTCGAAATTTGTCTCCAATATGGCAGTGTTTCGGGGGGATAGTTCTCAAAAAGCCTAGACGAGTCGGCGATGAGCCTGTCCAAGTCCATCTTGGCTGGCACCTTGCCAAGGATGACATGTAGCATGTCGGGCTCGTCGATCTCGAAAATTTCCTCACGACGGTCGAGGACTATCTGCGCGAACACATAGATACTGAAGACGGGCTCGCGAGCCAGAAACACATCGAAAAGTCGAGCGATGTCTCGGTAACCTTCGATGTTGTGGGCATACATGGTGAGAGTGCCTGCCAGTGCGTAAAAGGGCTCTATCCCGGCGAGATGCCGACGTAACTTTGGGTCAGCATTACTGATAATGTCGGGTAGCAGCCGAAGCTGGGAAGTGGTCGGCGCAAAGCTTGGGAGCATGAAGTCGCGTATCCTCAGGACAGAGAGGCGGGCGAGAGTGCGGGCCCTCCATTGCGGCTCTAGTACCAATAGAAACACCTGACAGATGTCATGGTAGCCCTGGAAATAGCAGAGGTACGGATAACGACGGAGAACCTCGTTGATTAGGGCTGATAATTCTGACTTGCGTTGGTTTAGCTCGGACTCAGACAAGTCTACAAAATAGGTCAGATACGGGGTTCTCGGCGTGAATAGGGTGAATGTGGGCTTGGTCACTTACTGCTTGGGTAGTAGATGAAGGATCTGTTAACGTCGAGTTGAACTTGATCTTCATCCCTGTGACGCGGCAGGTCTCTCCAGTCGACACGGTGGTCACCTGGAGAGGCGAGGGCGTCATGGTCGCCGCTACTGCAGTGATTGCTGGATGAGACCTCAAGGCCAAGAAGTAGGGGCCCTATGAGGCATCGGGTAAGAACGCGGCTGGCACACAAATGCGGTAGGGACACTTACAGGCCTGCCTGCGCAAGGCATCTGTGAGAAGGCCACCTTTGCCTTCGGCCAAGGATCGGAGGCGGCCGACGTCTCTCCATTTGCACGCGGCGAGGATGTCGTCAACCTTTGGGTTAGAAGGAGCGCCGGTGTCGTCGGCGTTGTCTGCAACGCTGGCATTGGAGCTAGGACTGGAGCTTGAGCTGGAGTCGGCACGCGTGCTATTATTGCCACTGGTGGCGGGAGTCTCGCGGCCGGTTCCGGGGACAGGCGGTGCCGCAGCGGCCTGCCGAGAGCCGTGTGTGTCCGGATCCATAGGAGCAAGTAGGCGTCACGATGGGAGCGAAGCGTGGATGCAGAAGGCGGATGCTGTGTCCTCACTTCATGGCCGCTGGAGAGAGTATGGAGAGAACCCGGGCCCCCTGCTGGGCCGGCTCAACAACCGCGATGAGGTTTGATAACGGGTGCTGACTTGCTGTCGTGTTCTTTTTTACTGTCTCAGGTTGAATGCAAGTAGAGGGTGTCTTGGGTGTGTGCGTTGCTCTGCGTCTGCGTCTGCAACTTGATGCTGGTTTGCGAGGTGTAGTTGGTGCATGTGCTGTGCCTGTACGGTGTGTTCTTAATGAGCCGTCGTTTAAGTGTCGACCCCTGCTCGGCTGAGTTAGGCCCGGCACGCTAGGTGCATCGAGACCTGCTGAGCTTGCTGATGGGAGTGGTGGTGGGCCCTAACAAGCGCTGTTGATTCTAAGTCGGTTGGTGGCCAGGTGCTGTAGGGACCTAATCGTAGAGGGCTGCTGCAGTCGGGAGCCACTGTTGGGTAAAGCATCAACCAAATCAGCATGGGATGGGAAGAATTATATAACTAAACCCATCTTTCCATCCACACGCCCTGGCTTCCTTAGAGATGCTTTCAACTGCGAAGTTGCTACCAACACAGCACGGACCCATCGACCTCTCAGCAGAGCGCTAGTTACCTGTCAGGGACTGATCGCCCATCGTTAGCTGCATATGATTCACCACAACACACCGACATCGCCATAACAGACTGTCAGAGCCGCAGTGTTGCGGTTATCCGGACGGTGTCGGAATTCCCTGCGTCTCATTACTAGGTAGGGAGTTGGAAGCCAATAAGTCGGAATGTCCACGGGTCCATTGAGGCCTGGGGACTGGGCTAGCAAGACGGCATTTGGTTGACAACTACATCTTTCGAGGTCTCGAGATCCCGAGGTGTCCCACGAATCCATGGTGAATTCCTCAAACTTGCTCTAACTTCTGTGATCCCGCTGCCTTGCATACAAGAGACCTCGAGATACTGACGAGTCACCATGGATCAGCTCTCTACATATCTCCGCGGTGCAGGCCCACCCATACCATGAGACCCTCCAGGACTTGCAATTATGAGCTACTTAGTACGCGTGTACAGAGTCTCTGGGCTGGTCCACTTGGTTCTCCGAGGCAATTCGCTGTCCATAGCTCGCGATGGGTCGTGTCAAAGCCTAAAGGGCATTTCCGAGACTGACTGGCCAATGCAGGCTTCGTGTGGCTGTGATCTAAAACATCTGTAGTCTGGTTCATTTTCGCAACGTGCTACCCTTCCATGTAATTACTTTGCATTTGAATACAGTGCTCTCTGATCTGGGGACCATTACTGGATATTCTCCACAGTCCACGACGACAATGGGCTAACTAGCCCTTGTCTGTGCGGAGGTATCACCAACCTCCAACCCTATCTGAGGTTCGGTTTAGAGCTGACTGGTATATCCAGCATATATCTGCAGAGATTTACACTTCTTAACTTACGCGCAAGGCCGTGAGTGGGTTCACTATATGATAATACGTAGTATGATGGGACTCACTGTATGAGACACGCATTCATGTCTGAGTTGGGTCAAGTCAACCCATCATCCATGAATCGAAACCCTCCTGCATGTCATACTGCGGATGACAGGGACCAACGCTCTGGGGCGGCTACGACAATACCCGAAAATGATCCTGGGATCCGGGGAACCGATCCCCAAATTACGACGTCAATTTTGTAGCCCTTGAATGATCGGCTTGGCCGATGTCACAATGTGGTAAGCCTCTTTGGGATTGGTGCGTATCTCTCAAGTTGACAGGTCAACTTGTCATGCACCGAGTGTGACAGACAATGTCGAGGTACGCCTCTGGGTTATCACATCCACTTGAGTGGCCAGTCATATGGTATTGTTGAGCATAACTGTGACGAGGGCGGACATGAAGTTCTGCCCCAAGTGCTAGTGACGACATCTGAACTCTTGCTCAGAAAAGACTCGCTCTGGCTGTACAACCCTGCTGTAAGCCCAGTCTTGCAAGTTGATACCTGACTAAAGCCGCAATTTTTTCGACCTTACTCCGTACTTGATCGAGTCAGTGGTCGCCCAAGGAGTGGGTTGACAGATAATCGGTCAATACCGAGTGCAGATCGATGGCCATGTCAGCGACAAGGACCACAATTGATAACCGAGGGCTAGTTACTTGGCATCGGTCGAAGATTTGCTGTGAAACGACTGGTAGCTCTTCTCCATCACCTCAGTCAGTTAAAAGTCAGAGGCCGTCGTTTGAGACTCCCGGCGAAGGCAGAAGCTATAGTGAGACATGGTCTTTCGTGTCAGCGTATAGAATGCCTCTGTAGTTTGGTTATTTGAGAGTGCTGAAAATTGGTCTGATCAGCTGCCGGGGAGATCTGGCATATGTCGCTGCTCTTTATCCCTGTACACTGACTGTCATGGCCAATGGAACAGTAATCAGGTTGAAGCAAGGCAACAATAAACGAACCAGCCCCATCTTTCGAATTCACAACTTGTATATTGGCTTAGAGAAACCCGATGGACCATGGGTGAGCTCAAAATTGGCTAGATATTACTACGTATGCAGTACGTGGTAGAATAGGGGCGCTTGCTAACTGCTACGTCGTCATGCAGATATGTACGAAGGCACTGCGCCGGTTTGATTTTCGTGGCCAGGACCATTGAGGAGGTCGGCTGGTGTTACGGAAGCCCGAGACCTGCATGATGGTGTCGTAATGGCTGCATTCACACAATGCAAAGAATCTGAAGTACGACGTGATAGCACGACATGCAGCATCGTCCTGTGAGACAGCCCAGGGTCATGACAGGGGGATGAACGAATGCCATTGGACTGTACTGGGATCCTTGCAGCAAAAATCGAACCGCATTGCGTCTTTTACAACGAGCGAGAGATTAAATGGCTTTCTCGGTTTGTCGGAAAGAGATGGATGAGAACATTTGAAAGACCAACAAGTCGTAGGCGAGTCGTGAAGATGATCTGCGGAAGGGTGGAGAAAGGTGGATGGCTGGTTAGGGGGTTGGGGGTTAATTTTAGAGGTCACGGTTAGCGGTTGGGTGGTGCACAGCAGGTACCTGCACGCCAGGTCTTGGTGCACCACAAGTACTTTAGGTACCAACCATCAGCTACCACGTCTCGGCAGGTTTGGCGATGTCTTGGAGCCTTCTCAGTGATATCTGTCCTGTAATTTCTCCGCCGGTGCGCTGTCAAAGGCTTCGGTCGTCGGTACCTGGCGGGACCGAGCTGCTTCGTCTGGAGTATCGTGGTGCATCCTCTCCTTGCGGCTGTGGAGGGCCTCTAAGCTGTAGCATCGATGCAGGGGCATTGGCATTGGCATGCACTACGCGACCAACATTTGAAGCTTGTTTCTCCTTGTTCTTTTTCTTTTCGCGTCTGATGAGACAGCTACTAGACAACACTATAGCTTCAGCTCCAGCTTTAACAATGTATGGTCGAGGACGTGGGGTTTATGGCGCTACTTTGGTGTTAGCTAGGCTCGTAACTAAATCTCGTGGAGGATTGTGGAGGATCGTAGAGGATGCTGCCGCTGGGCGCGGGGATTGGTAGGGCCCGAAGTACCTATCTCGTGGTGGGTGTCCACTGATAGGTGGGGGACCGAGTACTCCCACCCAGCCTCAGGCATTGTTCATCTCATGATCTCAACCTCAACAGCCCAGCATTCGGATTGAGATTGCAACGAAGCCACCTGTCGCGTTCAACCCATTCCACCTCGCCTAGTGGCCTCATTTTCTTCGTGGAGAGCAGCCCTGAAAGATTGGACATCACCAACTGAGACCGCCCTGCACGTGCGTGCACGGGAGATGAGCGCGCCAGCTTAACAATTTTTAGTCGCGGTTCAAAGTTGACTTGGTTCCAAATCCGGCTTACTGACCGTCGTTCACGCTTCACACCGAAGATCTAGCCGCGTGGCCGGGGCTCCTGGCGTTGCTTGGCAGGCTTCGTGTGCTGCTTGTCCCAGCTCAGGTTGCTTTCGAGTGTCGAGTCGGCTTCTGCTACCTGTCTTGCCTTGCCGCTTGCTCCTGTTCCACAAGTACCGCTCGTGAACTCGGCACACGCCCCAGTGGTCTGTCTGGTATTACCGATATTCCCCTGGACCTCTCTTGTCTGTCCCGGCTGTTCCCTTGCTGTCACCCTTACTCTACTCTCGGAGTGGACAGTGGAGAGAAGACCGAGGACAGCGGAACAGAGGACAGCGAAACAAAGGACGGTGGATAGAGGCCACGGAGAGGACAGACAAATCGACCGACGACAGGTGGACTGCAGGTCGAAGGCTTGTGGACTTGGTGGACTAGTACTCGTGGGCTGGCTGGCTGGCTGGCGTTGAGACTGAACCACCGCCTTGCTCCTGAGACCACACCAGTGACCAACCTGGAGCGGAGCAACCTAGATCAAGCCCGGCCAGAGACAAGTCATAGACAACTCACACAGGGGCGCACACAACACGGCACACACACGGACACAAGCAACGCACACACCAACCTACACAGGCACTGCCACAGTTCTGTTACAGCCCGGCTTAATAAGACCCTAGGTCTCGAGTACATCTTTGTGCGCCGCCTAGGCAAATACTAGGGCCCTTGTTCCCTTTGCCATCGTCCCACTGACACCGAGCTTGTTCCACTCCCGCTCCCGCTCCCGCTCCCGCTGTGTAGTTCTCGAGCCCTCGAGCCTCGGGCCCTCTAGATCTCACGGCGTTGGCTCTCAACCGGCCTTGATGCCATGAGACTGCCAGTATGGCGTTTCAGAGCAGTGTTCTCAGAGACGGCGCGTGGGTGACCGAAACGGTCAGCTTCCAGGATGCCTTAAAAGCTTCCACCGCGTCCAAACCCGCAGCCGAGCGTGTGTCCGAAGTGCCAACCTGCGGGATCCTGTCCAGGACCATCATTGAGAGCCCAGTTGCTCATTGGGTTCTCCCCGTGCGACTGCGATCTCGGAACTCCAACGATATTGCTTTTATCGGCGTAAGTTTCTGCCCTTGATACCCGAAGCAACGGCCTCTCATCTCCACCCCGATACCCCTACACACACTTCCATATCACTAGTCGCCGCATCTGTGTGCGAAGTCTGATAAATCGCCGTCAAAAGGCAGCCAAAGGTGGTCGCCACCTGACTCCGATATCATAGGGCAACAAACTCGAGAAATCCATCTTCTCCCCAGTTGATTGTTCCCCTTCGACCATCCCGCCTCCGAAGATTTGCTGACATGGCCAGGACCACTTTGTCCAAATCAGTGAACTCCGTGACGATGGACAAGTCCATGAAGTCCTTAGGAAATCCAACTTCGGTATCAGGATTCGAAATGCTACTGTCCTCGGCGCAACCCCTCAGGACAGTGCTGACAACGACCCCGATGACTTGATCAAGTCGGAGGATTCTGACGACTTCATGCAAGACGCCACGAAGCCCCATGGAGCCGAACGTTTACCAAGTCTCCCTCCCCAAATGCTAGTACTGGTGCTTGAGAATGGCGATGGCGTTTTCATGTTCATCCGGGAGCGAACTGATAGATCCCTCGAGTTCATCACCACCAAGTATAAAAACCCGACCGGTCTCGCGTACTTGGGCTATCATCTATGTATGAGCCCGACATCAAGCTACATGGTTACGGGTTCCATCCAAAGCGCTTTTGTCGTGTACGAATTGGAATCGTTAAAGGAGCTGAACGCCCAGTACATGCTCAAAGGATCATTTAACCCCGTTAGGTCGATCCGCCTTCGCCAGTTTCGAGGCTCGATCCTCCACATGAAGTTCTTACACCCTAGACCCCAAGATCAATTCCACATCATAGTGCTTCTTCTCATAGCCCGAATGGAAGGGCCTAACGGTCTCCCCAGCACCCGCATGATCTACTGGGAATGGGAGCTCGGCGACGAGCTCAAAACTGTTTTTGCCACAGAGAAGTCAGGTGCCCGCCTACCGGAAGAACACCAAGTGCCTCTACTCCTAATTCCTCTGCGATTTAACTCAGCTTTTTGCATCGTCTCGGAGCATTGCATAGGCATTGTCAATTGTGCTTTGGACGACCCACACAGCTTCGAAACACTCCACAACAATCCTCCGAGCCAGACAGAACTACACCATGGAGCGGCCGGTCCCCTTTGGACCGCCTGGGCGAGGCCCTTTCGTCGGCAAAAATACTTTGAAAACACGGATATCATATATCTGGCCCGCGAAGACGGAGTCCTCGTCCATATCGAGATAGAGGCATCCGGAATGATGCCCCAGGTGACCAATGTTGGGGCTGTTGGTACGAACATCTCCACCGCCTTCACCACTGCATACGACGTCTTCGCCGACGTCTTCGTAATAGGAGGGAATTCAGGTCCTGGTGGAATTTGGAAGGTAATTCCACAAATGAATTTGCTAGTTGGTCTTGGCTGATTATTGACTTGTTAGTTACCTGCCCGTGGCGACTTGACACAAGTGAGCACTATTCCTAACTGGTCTCCTGTAATCGATTTGGCAACGACAGATGAATACTCCTCCTGGGCAGCCGGAGACCTAGGTAGTGGGAACACACCGGAACGGAGTACAGAATCGATTGTGTTAAAAAAGCCGGATCGTATCTTCTGCACATCAGGTCGTGGGCCCAATTCGGGCCTGACTGAATTGCGATGGGGCATACAGGCCAGAATTGGGTTGGAGTTTGACTACGGTCAGCCTATTCGACAGTCGTGGATGTTCCCAGTTGACATTCGCGGCGACATGGGTTTCTATGCCCTTTTGTCTCTACCGTACTCGTCCGATGTGCTTCATCTCTCCAGCGATCTCACCAATGCCAACGCCTTGTCTCCAGACGCCTGTCCGTTCGACACAACTTCCCGGACTATACATGCTGTTCAAAATGAACATGGATCCATTGTTCAAATCACAGAGGTGTCTGTAACCCTTGTTGCTCCTTCACAAAGGTACATGCATTTGACTTTCCGCGGGTTTATGAACGTCAATTTCCATATCTGACAGGGCGCTGATCACGATTTGTAGTTCGAGACACCGCCACGCCGACCTTCTTGGATCAGGCGATGCCACCGCAGAGAACGCATTCTGCAAGGATGGGCTCGTGGTGATTTCTACCCACAAGGACCAGGGATCTGAACTCCACGTGCTAGAAATAGATCAAATGAACCTTTCGACCGCCAAGCCCTGGGATGCACGAGGAGAAGTCACTTGCATCTCCATGTTCAGTTGCTCAGAGCAGACACTGATAGTGTCGGGCTCAGTGATGGATGGCTCTCTCTGGATATCAATTTATCTACCTGATGGCAGCATGGTTGTCAGCGAGGCATTGAGCTCACATAAAGGTACCCAATCAATTCTTGCAGCTTGTACCTTATAACGAGGCTGACCGATTTTTCAGGCGTCGATGGAGGGGCGTCTAATGGTCAGATGGAGGCGTTTACAAGCGTCTCAGTCTTGACCGAGGGAGTGAATGGCGTTGTTCTGGCATTCGGCACTCGGAGCGGCCACCTTGTTACTGGCAGAGTGGCGCAACAAGACTCGACACAGATATCAATATCTGTGGAACGTCTGGGAATGGCTCCTGTGAATGTGTTCTCCGCTTCTCGTTTCTTTGGTGGAGAGGCCGCAGTCTTCGCATGTTGCGACAACAACTTGATCATCATGACTAGTTTTTCTCAACGACACACCAAGTTCCAGACGAAGAATTCCATTTGGCCGACAGACTCGAAAGACCCTTCTATGCCATCGCCGCCAATCAACTCGGTTCATTGTCTGGAACAGAGTTTGTCTGCATTCAGTGGCCACATGTCTTTGATGATGTTGGCGGGCTCTCGTGTTCTACTCGCAGAGATGTGGCCTCACGTTGGCTCAGTGACTCGAAGCATCCCACTCGAAGGAACACCTCTTAGAGTTATGTACTCTCCGACATGGAAATGCCTAATCGTTGCGCACCTGAAGCATAACTTCTCAACGCTCTCGTTTGTCGATCCAGACACTGGCATATTCATGTCGACCCCAACCGACAAGAACTTGGTACCACGCGCTCAAATTTCAGGACTAAGTCTTCCCGGAGACAAGGTGTTCGGACTCGGCGAGTGGCACTATGTGAAAGACGGGAAGACGTTCCCTTTCCTCCTTGTGACAACCCAGATGGGCATGCTACTGGTTGTGTCGATAGTGAACGAAGAAATTGAAACCGACAATGGCAAAACCCGACACATACGATATTGGACCCGACACAAGAAGAGGGTATACCAGGGCTCCATCAGCGCGGTTGCAGGAGACCCAGCAGGCCTACTATTCTCTGTTGGCAGCGTCCTACACTGGGAGGTTCTTGACGTTTTGGAGAAGAAACTGAAACCCAGCAAGCTGTTTCAGCTGGACTCACCGGCCGTAACCTTGCAGATTAAGAACGGAAAAGCCTGCGCTTTGACGACACATCATTCTCTTCAAGTGATAGACATGCACATGGAGTCTGAAACGCTAGACATGTCACTGATTCACAGTGATGAAGTAACGCGATTTATTTGGCACTCGATTGAGTTGGGAGACTCAGCTGAACATCCGGGGCAGTGGCCAGTGAACTTCGTCTCAGCGCGGGATGGTGGCATCGTCGGTTTATGGGTTCCTTGGGGGCGGCGCAACCAGGAACTCGGTCGTGTCTTTGAGGGACAACTGGCAAGGCCAGTAATGAAATTCCGAAGGGGCCACACACGTCCGTTGTGGTTGAGCGTAGACCGCGAGCGCCGTTACAACAGCCTACTCAGCACAGCCGACGGAGCAGAGATCTTGGGGGTTTCATTGGATGGCTCCCTGCAACACTTTTCATTGATTGGGGTGGATCTTTGGCGGTTCCTGCGCTTGGTCCAGAATCTGGCACAAGCCAGTTCTACAATAAGCCCATTTACCCACGTCATCTCATATCAAAACGGCAATGTCGTGGAGAAGGAGCTGGACATGGATATGGACATGGGCATGGAAATAGATCTGGAGGCTCAACAGTATCCGGAGATGATGCACATTGACGGCGATGTGTTGCAGCAATGCCTTGACCTTGGGGCGCTAAAGAAGTTGACAGCTTTTGGAGACGGGCTTGATTTGTTTTGCGAGTACCTGGACGGGATAGCGGATGGGGCTTACACGGAAGGCTTCCGAGATGACATGGAGGATGGGCAGGAAAGATATCTGACACTTGGGTACGATATTTTGGAGTATGTTTTGGCACCTGTACTTTGAGCATGGCTCACGCCAATGCTTGCGAGTTCAGAGAGTTGACCATGAACAACCGCTGGAAGCACTCAAGTCGCTTAAGGAAGAGGGGACCTGGCCGCTGATCAATTTGCCCAACGGCCATGCGTTGATCTTTCTTTCGAGCGACTGCAAGGAAGGCATTCAACCTCGTCCCATACAGGCTTGGGCCAAAAGTCTCAGTACACTCCCACGTTTATGCTACAAACTAGGACCTAAATACTCCCCAGAATCGCGTTCATTCAAATTTGCAACCCAACTTCTTTTCAACCTAGGGTCCCATATTACACTCAAAATCCAACATCCCCTTCATATTTAAAGTTACTAAGAAATTTTGATGTTAGCATATCAAGTCTGGGTGGGAGTGTAGAGAGACTTTTGGCTTGAGATTGGAGTTGGAATGTCCCGCACCGTCGAATACATTACTACGTAGTCATGGGCATGATGTGGCAGCAAAATGAGAAGTAGACCAAATTGAGTGCTGAGTTTCTTATACTTTTGCGACTTTTGAGTCAATTTTATTTTGCTCCTCCATGTGAATTACTTGCCTACCTACCTAGATAGCTACCAAGGTAGTGATGTTGGTGTAAGAGAGAGGTTGTCTGCTTACATAATATGGCATTCACAAAACATTCCGGGTGTTTCGTCATAGCCCTCTTTCAGCGAGTGCTCTTAGTTCCCAAGTCGCGAGGGGCATTGCGTCCATCACTGGCCTGCAACTACGTACTTCACAGTGGATTTCCTCCATAGCTCAGGCCTCAAGACGGGACAATTTGTTTTTAGACATCGAGTAACTAGATAGAGAATGGTGCACCGGATGCTGCCAGGTGCTTCGACAGCGTTCTGACGTGGTGAAAGGCGTGTTGATAATTTATTACAGGAGATTTAGTCAAGCGGCCAGAAGGCACCGAAGCCTACAGCGGCTCAATAACCTAACAGTTGACAGTGGGAGCTGACAGACAAGGCAATTAGTGGGAAACAGGTAGTAGGTACCTACACAAGGAGCCTGTAGGCTGTCAGTGGTCTTCCCCCCCGCAGTAATTCAATCCCACCTCGTCCCGCAGTCAGGCGCACCCAGCCAGACGGACCATCCCCAGAGAGTCAACTGTCGTTGCACCCTCCACGGAAAAAAATTCAAAAAAAAGTCGCCCCTCGCCACTACTTACGATCCTGGAAGAAGGACGCTGCAGGGCTTGACACTTGACGTTTGCATCTTTCGACCCGAGGACCAGCCGCCAACACCGCCAAGATGCCGCCCAAGAAGAAGGGAAACAAGAAGGCTCAGGACGACTGGGAGTCGGAGCTGGGCGAGACCATTGCCCCACAGGCAGCCGCCAACGATGCTGGCGATGCCAACGACGACGCCAACGACGATGACGAGGCTGGCGCCGGCGGCCTGATGGCCATGCTGCGGAAGAACAAGGAGAGGCGCAAGAAGAAGGGAATCGTCGACGAGGACCCCGAACCTGTCGAGCAGCCCCCCGCCGAGGACCTCGCTGGCAAGACCCCCGCCGAGGCCACCATGGACGACGAGTTCGCCCTGCCTGAGAAGAAGGGTAAGGGTGGCAAGAACAACAAGCAGCAGCAGAAGAAGAATGATGCAAATACTGGAGAGGACGATGGTTCAGGCAAAATCTTGACCAAGGCCGAGAAGGAAAAGCTTAAGAAGGAGCGCGAGAAGCAGCGAAAGAAGGAACAGGTTCGTATCCATCAACCTATGTTACAGAAGCGAAGTCTCACACATCATGCTAGGCTGCCAAGAAGAAGACGCCCGCGCCCGCTCCCGTCGCGAAGGCTGCCGAGCCTGTAGAGGAGGTCGCTGCTCCGACTCCCGCCACAGCCCCCGCAGCCCCGACCGGAGGCAAGAAGAAGAAGATCCCCGCCCACCTTCTTGCCATCCAGAAGCAACAGGAGGAACTTAGACGACGAGCAGAGGAGGACTCCCGCGCCACCGCCGAGGCCGAGCGTCTGGCTGAGGAGGAGGAGCGTCTGGCCGCCGAGGAGGAGAAGCGACGCGAGGAGGCCAAGGCTCTCAAGAAGCAAAGGGAAAAGGAGAAGATCGAGCAGCTAAAGAAGGACGGCAAATTCATGACCAAAGCCCAGAAGGAGGAGAAGGCCCGCAATGAGCGCAAGCTCCAGCAGATGCTAGCCGCTGGCATCAAGGTCGGCCCCCAGGCAGACAACGAGCCCAAGGGCAAACCTTCCCAAGACGCCCGAAAGAAGAAGAGCCGAACACAGCAAAAGGTATGCAGCAACCCCTATCGAGTGATCGGAAATTAATCATGACTAATACTTGCCTAGATTGACGAGGAACAGGCTTTGGTCGAGGCCGCCGAGCGAGCCCAGAAGCAAGCCGAGGAGGCTCTCAAGGAGGCCGAGGAGAAGGTCGCCCGCGAGAAGGCCGAAGCCGAAGCCAAGGCCGCTGCCGAGAAGGCCGCTGCCGAGAGTGATGTCGAAGATGACTGGGAGGCGGCTGCGGCTTCTGACGGCGACGTTAAGGATAGCTGGGACGCAGACAGCGACGGCGAAGGCGACAAGGACGACAAAAAGAAAACTAAAAAGGACAATGACGATGATGAGTCTGACGAGTCCGAAGAGGAGTCCGAGGACGAGGATGTGTCTGCCGCCAGACAGGCTGAGGCACTGCGCAAGAAGGAAGCGGCAGAGCGTCGTGAGAAGGCGCACCAGGCTGCTCTCGCGGCTCGATCCGAAGACAACCTCCGATCACCTATTTGCTGTATTCTGGGCCACGTCGATACCGGAAAGACCAAGCTTCTGGACAAGGTCCGACAGACCAACGTCCAGGAAGGCGAAGCGGGTGGTATTACGCAGCAGATCGGTGCTACCTACTTCCCCGTCGACGCCATCAGACAGAAGACTGCTGTCGTCAACAAGGACAACAAGTTCGAGTTCAAAGTCCCCGGTCTGCTCGTCATCGATACCCCCGGTCACGAGTCCTTCTCTAACCTCCGATCCCGTGGTTCGTCTCTGTGCAACATTGCCATCCTGGTCGTCGATATCATGCACGGTCTCGAACCTCAGACCCTCGAGTCTATGCGCATGCTGAGAGAGCGAAAGACTCCCTTCATTGTCGCCCTCAACAAGATCGATCGACTTTACGGCTGGAAGAAGGTTGATAACAACGGCTTCCAGGAGAGTTTTGCTCTCCAGAACAAGGCTGTCCATAACGAGTTCAACACCCGCCTGGAGGCAACAAAGCTCGCCTTTGCCGAGCAAGGTTTCAACTCGGAACTCTTCTACAAGAACAAGTCAATGGCCAAGTTTGTCTCGCTCGTGCCCACTTCGGCCCACACCGGCGAGGGTGTACCCGACATGCTGAAGCTCATCATTCAGCTCACCCAGGAGCGCATGGTTGGCTCCATCATGTACTTGTCCGAGGTCCAGGCTACCGTCCTCGAAGTCAAGGCTATTGAAGGTTTCGGTATGACCATTGATGTTATTCTTTCCAACGGTATCTTGCGAGAAGGTGATCGAATCGTGCTGTGTGGTACAGAAGGCGCCATCAAAACAAATATCAGAGCACTACTCACCCCAGCACCACTCAGAGAGCTTCGTCTCAAGTCGGCATACGTCCACAACAAGGAGGTTAAGGCCGCTCTAGGTGTCAAGATCAGCGCTCCTGGCCTCGAAGGTGCCATCGCTGGTTCTCGCCTGATGGTCGTTGGTCCCGATGATGACGAGGAGGATATTGAGGACGAGGTGGAGGCCGATCTGGCTCTGCTGCTCAGCCGAGTTGAGAAGTCTGGGCGTGGTGTCAGTGTCCAGGCCTCGACCCTTGGTTCTCTCGAGGCCCTGCTGGACTTCCTCAAGGACTGCAAGATTCCCGTGGCCAACGTCGGTATCGGCCCTGTTTACAAGCGAGATGTCATGCAGTGCGGTGTCATGTTGGAGAAGACTCCTGACTACGCCGTCATGCTCTGTTTCGATGTCAAGGTCGACAAGGAAGCCCAAGCATACGCCGAGGAGCAGGGTATCCGTATCTTCACAGCCGACATCATCTACCATTTGTTTGATGCCTTCACCAAGCACATGGACGAGATGCTGGAGAAGAAGAAGGAGGAGTCCAAGATGTTGGCCGTCTTCCCCTGCGTGCTTAAGCCCGTCGCTGTCTTCAACAAGACTGGCCCCATTGTCGTTGGTGTCGATGTTGTCGATGGCCAGCTGAAGCTCAACACACCCATCGCTGCTGTGAAGACCAACCCCATCACCAACGCCAAGGAGATTGTCAACCTGGGCAGAGTGTAAGTCTAACTTCCTACCAGAAAAGCCAAGCCACTATGACCATAGAAACTAACATGAGCCTCACACAGGACTGGTATCGAGCGAGACCACAAGCAAATTCCCGTGTGTAAGAAGGGCCAACCCTCGGTCGCTGTCAAGATCGAGATGGGTGGTCATCAGCCCACATACGGCCGCCAGCTCGAGGAGGACGATACCCTCTACAGTCTCGTCTCACGAGCTAGCATCGACTGTCTCAAGGAGTTCTACCGCAAGGAAGTTTCCAACGAGGAGTGGCAGCTCATCATCAAGCTCAAGCCCCTTTTCGATATCAACTAAATGCGCCTCAAGCGGGGCCGAGAGCGCTCGCCCCCTTTTCCTGAGGGCGACGGAGTAACACTGGCCTGGCTTCAATAGCGATTTCAGGCCCACACACGCACAAAACACAGATTGGCATCTCCCCTCCTGTTACTCCCTTGCCCTCTCTACTCCCTCCCCCTTGTGACATCGCGAATGGACGAAGGAACCAATATTGCATCTGGTGTAGAGAAGCTGTCCCGGTGTAAAACGTCTCCCGACTGCTGGAGAAGGGAGAGAAGAGGCCTAGGATCCGCGAGAGAAGGTCACAAAATATAAAGAGGCAATAATCAAAAGCGAAACACGTCATCCTATCTACCCCATGCTCCTCCCTACGTTTTCTGTATTGATGCGTCGTATATCTATCTACATGTGATTGATGACAGGTCTGCGATCTATTATCTATCGAGGAATTGCGAATAATACAGCACAATTTATTCAGACTCATCGTTCTGGGTTCATCTTCTCTCCTTCTCTGATTTGATCTCGTATTTATAGACCCTTGTTCGACCGCTGTCACCGTCATTTTAAGACCCTCAATACTCACGCCACTCCACCATGCCAAACCGTCTCTTTCCCCTGTCCCGGACTAGTGTTACTCATCTGGCGGTCAGTAGACCAGACTTAGGAGGAATAAGAACGCTTATATATAGCAAGGCCAGGGACAAGTATTTGGACCAACTTGGTGTCTTGATCCTAGCGACTTAAGGTGTAAAAGTGGTCTAACGCGGTACATATTCGTCATGATGATCCCTCCCCAATAAAGCCGTTTCAAGTGACATTTCTATGCTGCCTCTCATCATCTCGTCTTCTTCGTCTTCGCCTTCATTGTCCCTCATTTTATTTTGTAATCCTTACGTCGCATCAATCTTAGCCTCAACTCACTTGACCCCGAAGATTCTACTGGGTCGCACCCTCATCTTGGGCGGCATCAGCATCCTTCATCTCCTGGTCTCCGCTTTGGGCCTTCTCAGCCTCAGCAGCCTTGCGAGCCTCTTCCTCAGCGGCTTTCTTAGCGGCGCGCTCGGCATCGACACGCTCCTGGACGGCTCTTCGCTCAGCATCGACTTTCTCAAAGTGGCGCTGGACAATAGGGCCGGCCATAGCGCGGATCTCGTCAATCTTGGCGACGTAGACTCCCTTGGTAGTGTCATCGCCCTCATCGTACAACCAATCCTAGAGCAAAAGGTCAGTATTGGTGCGAAATGTTTCAAGCATTGGAGATAACATACCTCAGTGGCCTCGAGCTTCGCCTTGATGGAGGTCTTCTCCTCCTCACCAACAAACTCGGCATATTGCTCATCGAGCTTAGCACGGAGGTCGTAGATGTAGGCCTCGAGCTCGTTCTTCTTCTCCTCGGTGTCGGCGACAAGCTTGTCCTCCATGACCATAGCAGCCTCCTTCTCGCTCAAACCAATCTTGGAGGCATCATCCAGAGAAGCAGTGCCACTGGAGATGGGCAGGTCGCCCTTGCGGACCTGCTTCTTAACTTTACGGGTCTTCTTGGGGCCGTCGTCCTTCTTATCGGTCTCCATGGCCTGTGGGGTATGGCATGTCAGCAAACGCATTTCTGACTTCAAACGGGGGCCAAAACTCGGCTACTCACATCGGGGTCCTTCTTATCGCCATCCTCAGGGATCTCCTCCTCGACCTCCTGGTCCTCGACATAGTAGCCGGTCTCTACGTTGAGAACGCCGTGGATGTTGACACGGGCCTTGAGCTTGCAGATCATGAAGTCATCCTTGCCGTCGGCCTTGACGTTCTTGACGGAGAAGCGACCGATCCAGGGGTTGGTCTTGCCAGGGAGTTCCTCGGGCTGAGCGTAGCGGGCCTCGAGGTCAAAGGGCTGTTTGCGGTAGAAGGTAAGGATCTTGGTGGATGGCATGACGTTGCCCTTGTTAAAGACTGTCAGGCAGGTGTCCTCATCGGGGATATCGGGGGCCTTCTCCCAGCCGAACTCGATGGGGTAGCTGATGATGTCCTGGACAGAGAAGTCACGAACGCGAAAGACGGGAGAGAGAATGGCGCAGCTAAAGGCGGAGCCACGGGCAAGAGCCTCGTCGGCGTTGAGGGTGAAGGAGAGGGGCTTTCCGAAGAAGTCCTGGATGCGCTCCTTGAGGGCGGGGACACGGGAACCACCACCAACGACCTCGATGACATCGATGTCCTCCTTGGTGAGCTTGGCCTGGGCGAGGGCCTGCTCGAGAGGGACGTGGGCACGAGCGAGGAGAGGCTCAATCATGGCCTCAAACTCCTGTCGAGTAATCATGCTGGTAGCATCGATGTCGTTCATGAGAGACTCGATGTTGACGGGGGACTGCTGGTTGGCGGAGAGAATCTTCTTCGTCTTCTCGGCGGAGGCGATGGTACGGGCCATGGCACGACCATGGGTGGTGATGTCGACCTTGTACTTGCCCTTGAACTCCTTGGCGAGGTGATCGACGAGGGCCTTGTCGAAGTCACGGCCACCGAAGTTGCGATCCCAGGCAGTAGCCTTTACGGAGAGCTCGCCCTTGCGGAACTCGATGATGGAGCAAGTGTAACTGCTGTGGCCGACGTCGACGAAAGCGACACGGCGGGGCTTCTCCTCCGGGCCGGGGAGATCGAGCTTGGTGATACCCCATCCGAGGGCAGCGGCGGTATTGTCGTTGATGAGACGGAGGAGCTTGAGGCCGGCGACCTCGGCGGCGTCGAGGAGAGCGCGGCGCTGAATGTCGGTGAACCACGGCGGCACGGTCATGCAGATATCGGAGACAGGGAGCTTGAGCTCGGCGGCTGCGGTCTGCTTGATCTTGCTGAGGTACATGGCAAGGAGCTGGGTGGAGGAGAACTTCTCCTTGTTACCCAAGTAGTTGACCTCTGCGCCAACCTGGCCATTGACATCGACGAGGGGAGCGGTGATGTACTGCTGCTCGATCTGGATGTCGGGGTCGGAGAAATTTCGACCGGCGAGGCGCTTGAGGGAGCTGACGGTGTTCTTGAGATTGGAGATCTCCTGAGTCTTGGCGGTTTCGCCTAGGTAGCGGGACTTGGGGCCGAAGCCGACCATAGTACTGAACGAGAGACGGGTGTTAGTGGCGAGACAACAGAGCGACGGGGAGTGTAGCGCGATCAAGGACGGCGCAAGAGGGGAGGACGTACGGGGTGGATCGGTTGGAGACTTCATTGGTAACCTGAGGCGAGTGTTAGCTGGGAGAATCAGCAGAGCGGGACGAGCGGGCAGATGGAGAGAAGAATATCGGTTTGATTGACGACGATTCCTCGAAATAGAGGGAATGACGACGAAGAGGGGCAGCGGCGAGAGGATCCGGAACATGGGCTCGGCGGGGAATGAGAAACGAAGAAGATGAAGAGCAAGAGAAAGAGAATACGCACCACGTCGACGCCGCGGTTTCTCGCGACAGCAATGACGGTCTTGAGGGTTCCGAAATCGACACCTGCGGATTGGGAAAACTGCGTCAGCCACCGACTCGACTTTTGGGTCTGTACTGTGACGTGCGTCCCCGAAAAAGAAGGACAGGGACGGGACGGGCATCAGCAAAACTTACCAACGACACTCATGATTTCGGTTGGTGGGGTTTGCCCCGGGGCAGGCGCACACTGGCAGAAGGAGGATTCGGGATGAAGAGGGAGAAGTGCGCAGGCTCACGAGAGGCGGGCGCGGGCGGATTGAGCGTCGTCGTAGAGATGTGATATGTGGTGTGGGATAGGATGGAGAGTGGAAAAAGAAGTCTGGGCTGGCTTGTTTTTTTTGTAGAGTGGAGGGTTGTCGAGCGGAACTGGAAGGGGGGGTAAAATGGATGATGGATAATGCATGGAGGGGAAGCAGATTGGACGATAACGGCGGGCAACCAAGTGGGAAGGGAGAGGAGGTGCGAGCCAGCAGGCACCATGGAGGGGGAAAATTTAGATCGTCCAGGTACTCGGTACCTCACGTCAAGGGCTATGGCGTGGGCGAAACAAGTACTGGGCACTTATCTTGTGTCGAATCGGAGCAACCGAGCGCCCTGAAGCAGATGCCTGTAGCGTTCAGTTGGGCTGGCCAGAAGAGGTACCTGGAAATGCTAACGGCTACAGTGCGCAGGCAAGGTACCTTTGTCCAGCCGCTAAAACAACAGAACTGACTCTCCTCTACCAGAATCAACCACCCGCTTCGGTTGGGTTCTCCATGGTCATGGCACTGCACAGCATGCCTGTTCTCCCGTGCCATGACAACAAGCATCAACGGCTATGGCTGCTTGCACTTACAGGGGGGGCTCTCCGGGCATTTGGATGACCCCCCCAAGCCCACAAGCCCCCAAGCCCCCCCCGGACTATTGTTGCATGATATCAGATCTGTCGGGCTCTGTTGTTGACTCTTGTTGTTGACCCGTGTTTATTGGCCTCTGTCAGTGCCTAACCCAAACATGCCCCCATCCACGGCCGTCGAGTGCTACAGTGCTACAGTGCTGCACTGTGCGACCGGGTACTACGGCTAACCACCTAGTACCTTGACTGTCCTGTCATTCGTCGCCTCGCTTTTACCTGTCTTGCGTCTCTAACCCAGGCTCGCCTCGCTTTTGCCTTACATCGTACATACCTCGATACCTACCATCATATGCTGTGTATATAAGGTACCGAGCAGTTGTACAGCATCACCTCGTCAGCACAGTATTGAACATCCCCGTCCATATTCAGTACGAATGGAGCACCGATCGAGTCCAGAGCACCTGTTCCTTGGTTGGTTCGCCCCTCCCCCGCCGCCTCTGGCAAATGTGAGAAAAATAGAATATGCGTATCCACATCCAGCAGAAAGCCAAAGAAGTTTCCAGATGGCGCTGTGTTTTGTTGGCATTCCAGCAAGCAAGCAAGCAAGCAACCAGGCTGGATTATACCCACCCACCCACTCTCTGTCAGAGCTGCAACCACGCGCTTGCCCATGCGCCGCCTTCATTCTGCAATCTCCATGACTATGACTAACTGCAAACAGACAGTGGCCAGTCGTCATAGCTGGTGTTTCGTGCGTTTGAGCCTTTGCATGACTTTGACACACCTCAATCCACCCGCCAAGACACTTCAGGACTCCCTAGACTCCCTAGGACTCTCCAACACTGACTGCTCTGTCCCTCCAGTGCTTTCACCGACTGCTTTTCCTGTTAGTCACGTTCCTCCCAAGCTCTTCCAAAAAGGGAAATCCGGGAGGGAAAGTAGCAACATGAGCGTGATGATAAATCCAATCCATATCTTCGGTTCTCTATCCACTTGTGAGGCAATTCATCATCCTTGTTGGAGTCCCCTACGAACCCTCCAACGGCCAACTTGACAACCCTGACAGGTCCACGTACCCAGTTATGGAAAGCCAACGGAACATTAATTCAGAGCACGACACATTTTACAAAGGAATGGATCAGAAAGTGGGACAAAAAGATTGCGATCTGTGTCTTATTTAGGGCTGAATGATGATTGCGGATATAAACATCGCTTGAGGGTTAATTCCTTGACCAAAGAGTTCATACTTCGCCATGAGCGGAGTCTCCTGCCCAACATCACCATGTAATTACTTGACTCCTTTTCTTTTGGGGACATTTCCAGCATGCATCATGAAACATACCGCTGCCGCTGAAACGGCTCCTCACATGCCCCTACCTCTTCCCTAAAAATCACATCAAAACTCCTCTTACCTTCCTCTTCACTTCCTCTCCGCTCCAAAGTTTCCATCCTCCAGTCGTGATACTATCTGTTGGACACGCGTTATCCGATTTGCAAACGACATGTGATGTCCTCTCGCAGGTTGCTCTGGCATCGGGCCTTTGTTGTTGAATCCTTCCCTCCTCACCATGCTCTCGTCAGATGCTCGTATGTTTGAGCTGCCCCCAGGGATAATACCATACTGCCCTCTACAGTCGGCAGCCCCGGTTCCTATCGCTTCTAAGTAACCAGCTGCCCTCACGGGTACATCCGTTAACACGAGCCCTGCTTGCGTTCCGCTCTCTGGAGTGCCGCTCGAGCGTCGTTGCTTCAGCAGCCGAGCAATGTCGTATTTTTGTCGGTCCTCTTCCTCCATTAAGGCTTCTAAATGTTGCAGTGCGCAAATACCGTCACTTGCCGCTGCACCAGATAGTGTGCTGTCTAGAGAGCCTCGCCGTTGCCCATCCTCCAGATGTCGGTCTTCGTTATCGGGCAGTCCAGCCTCAACGTCGAGGTTCGCCTCACTCTCATCAACATGTGCGTATGTTCCTGCAGCTGTTTTACGTCTCGCTGAGAATCGACCGTCAATCTTGTTAGGTGGCCGAACTACACTCCTTGTTCGTTCAAGCCCACTAGATGAGGCTGATTCCGGCTTGAAAGCTGCTCCGCGTGCAACATGCGCAGCTTTGAAGGTTTCCGGCACAATGTTGAGGTCATCACCCTGCTCTTCAGCTTGTCTAACTGCCTCCCGTGCGGTCGTGTGGGTATCAGCCGTTGCAGCATCGGCTCGCGGGCCTCCCCATGTCCGTTGTCCCGCAGTAAAGATTCCGTATACCATGTAATACCAGTTGTAAAAAGGGTTGAGAACAAACATGAGCGGGTACAACCAGATCTTGAAACGCTTCAATTTGGCTCCAAAGTATAGCATCAGCAGCCAGTTGAGTCCAAGCGATATGCCTATGAACCCAACTGGCAGGTCATCCACTTTCTTCACTGTCGTAATCAGCGACAGAACCATGATGAAAAATAGCAGAGCCGTCGTTCGGATAGTGTTTTGCATTAACCGCACTAGAATCAGGAACGGGTAACGTTTCCAAAGCCGCCAGTCAGTTAGCATACACACTTCGTTGGTGATGAAGCCCAAGAACCATCGACGCCGCTGCTTAACCAGGGACCGATAGGTCTGCACGGCCTCGGTTTTGCAGAACGCCGATGTGCACATCTGGATTTGATAACGCTTTTTGGCCCCGATCATGAATAGATGCGTGAGCCAGCGATCCTCCCCCAGGTGGCATTTGGCAAAGTCAAACAAGTCTTCACACTGCTCCATCTTGTCTGCAAAGTAGTATTTGGCCATTCGTCGGAAGGCGGAGAAGCGCAGCATTGTCAGAGCTCCAGGAAGGCAAGTGACGGAGCCGCAGCCCGACTCGACTGTCCGCTCAAACAATTGCCCATGGATGTACTCCATGTCTTGCAGGAGGGTGATGAGACTGTGCTTCTTCGTTGTCGAAGTGATGACACCAGTCATGGCCAGCATGTCTCTAGTATTGCCGGGACTGAGCTCCATGTCGTAGACAAAGTTCTGGAGGCATACTTTGTCTAGGATGCAATCTGAATCAATGAAGAGAATGAAGAGATTATCCTGTCGCTTGAGGTACTGCTCATACACCTTGTCGATGAGCTTGAAGGTCAATTTCTGGCAGTGCCTTTTGCCCCCGTGGACAAACCGTGAGACTGTAACACGTGCTGCTCGGTAGATCACGTCAATGCTCTTAGGATACGAATCCATTGTCAAAGGTACGCCGAGGCTGTCAATAGTGTTGAGGTAAAGCTCGTCCTCTTGTTCACCGTCAAACGATAGGAAGACGTGAATGCAGGCGGCAGGGTAGTCGCAATCAACCACGGAGTTCACAGCTGTGATGAGAACTTCGGGCTCTTCTCGGTAGCAAGGCATGACAATCACCACTTTCGGGGCCGTGACGTCGTCGAGAACTTCCTTGATACGTGTCGTGCGACCGAGTTGATTTGTCACCAGCTGGTAGATGCACAGGAGCCAAGGGACATTGAGAAGCACAGCGAAACTCCAAAATGCAAACCACTGCAGATTCGCCACCATGTCGTCCGGCCATAGTTGGGTGACTTGACTGGGAAGCGGGAGCGTCACTAGCATGATGGGGAGAAAGACAATGCTATGTGTACCATGTTAATTTGCTTGATCTCAGCTATTGGGGTCACTTGGAAAGCAACGTACCGAAACAAAACAAAGGCAAGACCAACAATGATACAAAGCATGTTGATAGACCAATGCTCTGATTTTTGCCAGACCTTGACGAGGCAATAGACAAAGGCGACTAGCCAGAGGAGCCATTCAAGACATGCCATGATCATGAAAACGCCGACAATGGATGTGTAGGCGATCTATGTTCGAAGACGACAGGGTCGATCAGTGAATACTGTGGATTTCGTGAGTGGGACCGAATTTGGGAGGTTGACTTACGTCTTGGGCAGACCAAGCGTCGAGGGGACTCATCTTCGATGGTTGGTAACGACGGTTTTGGGATAAATTGCGTCACTATGGCTCGGTATCAGTATCTAGGTTGCAAAATGATGTCAGGAGGATTCCGTGGGATGGAAGTATGAGGGTGAAGTGAATTGAATTGAATTGGAGTCGCACTTAAAGGGGCACAACCGCCATGCGGACAAACGCCTTAGGCCAAAGTACAGAATGACGGGATGTACAGAGTGTTCCATCACTCGCTTGTCGGGTCGGTTCCACGAATCACCTGTCGAGGATGGGCAATCGTTCTCTCTAGCAGGACTGTAATCGAATCAACAGGCTGGTCGTTTTCTGCAGCCACCCGAGCACACGAGTGAGTGTTCGAGACCTGTCACGGGTGCGTGCAGAAGACATCGGAAAGTCAGGGGGCAGACATGACAGACAGAATAAACAAGGCATCAGATAGAACGGCAATTTGGCAAGCGCGACCCAACAACGTTACGTGCCGGTAGCTTGTTTGAGTGATGGAGCGTTTACCACTGCCCGTTCTGTCCTTTCTTGACCTGGTACCAGGCAGAGGAGAGAAGCCCGTACCTTAGGCATACATGCGGCGTACACACCAGAGGAGAAAGTGCGCCTCGGGAATGAATTGAGCACTCACTTGATCAATGGAAAAGTAAAGAATAAAAACAATCTACGTTAAGAAGCTCGTAGACTGAATCCGCCTTCGAAACTGGGTGAAATGTGTGGTTACACGCACTTTTGACCGCCGCGAGCAATAAAAACACCTGGTCCCGAGAAAGGGGCTAGCAAGACAACCAAAGCAGGTATCCGACACGTCGACACACTCTTGTACTAACCGGCATCAGTCAGCCACAACGCCTGCGCCTTGCGACACATCCCTCCCAGGCATGCCACGGGGCCGTGTGTACAAGAAACGCTTCTAAGGCACTGGAAACGAAAACGTGACCAATCCCACTGACATGAACTACCAAAGGCACAATGCACCGGTTTAAGAGTCCACAGTGATCCCTGCCAACGATGATAATGCACGCCATCCTTCTCGTGGGTAACCTCACACCCTCTAATGGGCCATCGTCTCGTATGGAACCCACCCTCAATCTCATCTCCCCATGTCCGTCCCTGACGACATCACTCCTTTGTCATGGCCACTCCTAAGCCGAATCATGGGTGCCGTACTGCCATTGTGGCAAACCCTTTACGACCTTGGCGGCGACATGTAGTCTGCGTGCGACACGACACTTGGTTTAAAATCCCATCGTACTCTGGGCTAGGAGATAGTCCATGAAGTCATGGTAATCCGTTGCAAATGCGTTGACTTGCTCTGCCGCGGGCCGTGTCCTGGCCTGAGTCCAGATTTGGGGAGGTAGTTGCTAGCTGTTTCCTTTGGTCGGTTTCATGTCCTTGAAGATCAATTAGCCCTTGTACTTCCCCTTCCTATGCGATCATAGAGGAAACCTTACCAGTCGACGTCACTTAGCTGGAGCTTTCGGATCCTTTGACCTCGATCCTTGTTCGAACGCTCCAGGCGGTTGTGGTAATACGTTGTCGGACGTTCATGGCCTAGGGTATATAATGAATATTGGCTTTTCTGAAAAGGGGGATATGGGTCCGTACTACCATCTGGGTCATCGTTTTGCTGAAGATCGTAATTGAGTACCAAGTTCTTGATACGCTGCTGTTCTTCGCGTTCTGCCTGCTGCTGGTTCTTCATAGCAATCGCAAAGGTGGAGTCCGAAGGCAGTTCCACGGTTCGCGTCTATTAACTTGTTAGCACAATCGTGAGCGTGCGATTGGGATTCATCCTACCTGTTGACGATTGCCCCTCTTGGTCAGGAGGGAGAAGGCCATAGTGTGTCCAGCGGGGGGTTCCTCTTGAGCACTACTAGGCTCGGATGCCGTCGATGACTCGCGGTTCTTGGGTCGAACCGGGAGGGGGACGTCAAAAAGCTGCTTTCGCTCAAACTTGCGAGACTCGAGGCTTTCCGACATCATCTTAGCGTATTCACGTTCAAATTCAGCCTCATCTTCCGGATCAACCTCCTCCTCCTGTCGAGTGACGACAATGGCCTCTTCATCAAAGGTACTCTCGCGATCTGAATCATCATCCACGTCCTGGTTGGAATCGGTTAGCCATGCGCGACCACTCTCGACATTGACACGTACGTCGGCCTCTTCTTCGTCGGAAGCACTGTCATCGTCATCTTCACCATCATCATTCTCGTCGTCCGATGAGGCGCCGCTTGTTCCGTCGTCCATGTCGACAGCCCTATCGATTCCAGCTGTCTTCTGGTCTTGAGCAACTGCGAGCTGGAATGCCTTGGCAGCCTCCTCCAAATTCGCGGCCATCTTCCACTGCGGTCGGGTTAGTGCAAAAGTATCCTGCACGGTGAACTCAATGTCCAATGGAAGGGACGCCTTGGTGAAAACGTAGTACTGCGGGCAATGGTTAGCTCATATTGAGATATACGCATCGTCGAGTCTGGTGTACCTGAAAGAATGACAAGAAATAGTCGAGCTTTTTGCCGGCAGCGCCCCGGTTGAAGAACATCCCACAAGTTTCCAACATCGTAGCTACGAGACGAATGCGGAAAAAGTCGTCAGGGGGGTCGAGGGGGGTGAATCGGCCAGGCACGGGGGGGCCGCCTGTGAACAGTCAGCTTGTGACCTTTCTGCATAACATCTGATTGGCTAACCATATCCAAACGTCATAATTCTGTACATGATATCAAAGATGACAGGATGCTCCAGAATGCGGTAGTTGTAAAGCTCGCCAAGGTATTTGACCTCTGCAACGCGTCGCTGGAAGAACCTGAAGTCGTTCTGCTCAAGTCCGAAGCTGACTGACTCAACAACATTGTCGATGACTTTGACAACGAAGGCAGGATGGTGGCGGTAAAGGGCACTCAGCAAGATACCGAGAAGATGAACGCTGCCATATTTGACCTTCCCTGGCTTCGAGAAAACCTTTTCAAGAATGGCAACAACTTCTGCCTCTTCCCAATGGAGCCTGCGAATCTGCTTCAAGATCTTGCTGTAATTTCTCTTGGTCATATCAACGTAGATCAGTTTGCGAATAAAAAGCTCCATGGGCGTTCTCTCCTTCTGCTCAATCGCAGGCCGCTCTGGGGGGTCGACGTAGTACACCGCATTGTCAATAAGCATGCGTTCGGGCTGTCCAATGTGCTGAACAGACTTCTTACGCTGCAAGGTCTCGAGGAAGCTTGTCATCCGTGGAGACGTCTCGGGGTTGCGCAGCAGGTATCGACCGCAGTTCTCGATGAGATTACAGAGTATCTCGATGTTCATGCGCGAGAAATCGTCTAAACTGACTTTGAGGCAGTGAAAAACGACGTGTTCGGGAACGATGCCGAACTTGGTGAGCTCTGCCAGGTAGCGAATGTTGCTCAATCGAACTTGGCCGAGGAAGTCCTTCTCTTTGCGACGCTGCAAGCTTCGGAACTCAGCATCGAGGTACTCCACCAAGCCTTTGGGCACGTCCGGCATATATCGCCCTAGAGTTGCGACCAGGCGAGACCACGAGGGGAGCAAGTCGCTTCTGCCTTTGGGGACCTCGGTCAATGCCTTGACAAGACGATTTCGCGAAGCCTTAGAGTTGAGGAAGCAAAAATCGATTGCGGTCTGGTCTACGATATCCTTGTTGGTCAATTCGGGTAGGCGAGCTAGGAGGGCATCGACTTGAGCTCCGATGGTCTTGTTGGCAATGGCGGTGGACTGATCCTCTGCAGGATCAGAGGGTTTCGTGGCCTCCGAGGCCTCGCTCTGATCAATCTTCTTTCCAACTTGTTCATCCGAGTCGGGTTTCTTCTTCTTACCATCCTCGAGAAGAATGGGCGGGACCTTGCCCTTCAGGTCGACCAAGTTTTCGTAGAAACGGCGCTCGTCTTCATCCTCCCAGATCCCAGCCCCATCTCCCATTGATCGCAAGTAATCGCCTGTCTTGACAAGGCCAATAGATCCATTCGCTGAACCCAAAGAGTCGTCCGAGTCCTTTAGGTCGGGCATGTCTGCGCCAACGGCATCGGCGATAACCTGCGCGTTAGAGACCAGACGTTCTTGGGCCTTGACCTGTTTCTCGTAATTGGCCTGGCGGTCTTCGAAAACTTCACCTGATTTGACATAGGCTTCGGCGTTTCGCCGAGCTTGTGAATGAATGGACTTTTGGTCCCGCATAATGTGCGCTTTCACATCTTCGAAGTACTTCTTAAGGACGTTCCTGAAACGGTCTCGTAGTTCAGGTTCAGTGAAAGGTTGATCTGCGGCAGAAGAGGCGCCGGCTTCGTAGACCTCGTCGTCTTGGTTCTCCCCGTTGGCTGCAGTCGCAACTCCATCTTCCTCCACAGTCTTGCGGCCATCAGCACCCGTAGGCTTTACACCCAAGATATCCCAACTGAACGACTTGACAAAAATTACGAGCAACGGAAGGTTTGCGTGTTCGCGATCGTATCCGAGAAGGTCCTTGAGGACTTCGAGGGGAAATGGTTCGGAGGCATTCCCCTTGCTAGAGCTGCTCCGAGGCTTGAGTTCGGTAGACTTACCAGCAGCACCCTTGGTTGCGTCGTCAGGCCGGCTCACGTCGTCAAGAGTCCTGATGGCGCAGACTAGCCACAGTTCGGTAACCACACGCAGCAGTGCTCGCTGGCGAGTGATTCGCTCCTTCTCCTCCTTCTCTCGAACCTCTGGTGCCAGCGATTTGAGGATACTCTTATCCGGGGTCGCCATACCCTTGCCAAGCAGCCATGCTAGGTATTCGGTAAACTCGCCGGGCCCAAAGCGTTGGTGAAGAGCGCTGACGATCTCGACACCGGCCTCAATCTCGCCGGGAGACTTGAGTCTGCAGAGTCCTTCATAGCAGGCGGATATGATTTCGGAGAGGTACTTGTGTAGACTCAGAGTTCGGATCTCTTGCAGGAAGGTGGCGAGAGTGGCAGAGGTAATGGCTGTTCGAAGTCGCTTTATGAATGCGGTGTTCTTCTTGAGAGAGGAATCGAGAGTCTTGCTGACAGGGAAGAGATCTACAGCATGGGCGTCAACGGGGAGCGGGGAGAAGTGGTGGGGCAATAATGGATGAACCTTTCTCGTCGTCCCAAGCCTTTTCGTTCAGAGCGCGCAGTTCGCCTATGAATATGGTGAGCACATTGAATGTGAGACCCGGGAGTGAGCTGGGGTAGCGTACGCTTCCTTGCGCGGTCCATGGTAGATCACGACGCAGTGATGGAGTCAACGAGAGCGGATGGATGATGGGCTCAGGCGGCGCTACATTCGGCGCGGGAGGGACTGCTAAGGGATTTGCTGCCCCGGAAAATGGTGTTGTGGACGGTCCAACAGAGCCGACATGGGTGCGTCCGACGAAGCAGGACGGGAGAATGGCGAAAAGGCAGCGCGGGAGGCGTCTTGGATGTTGGCGACCTTGATGCTAGGTTGAGGTAAAGAGAGGTAAGTTAGTACCTTGGGTTGGCCGCTGGCGACGGTCAGTAGGTCCAAGGCTGCAGATGCCCTATTGGTACCACAACTGATTGGGTAAGGACAGAGAGGACTGACCTGCCTACGTACCTACCTACCCTGCAGCAGTGGGGTGAAGTAATTATCGATAAGGTGCGCGGCGCCAGGTGTGAGTCTCAGGTGAGAAGGTAAGAAGGGAGAGAGGTGAGCAGTGGGGCCGACTGAGGTTTCGAATGTGGGGCCTGTAGGCACCTTCCATGGCGAGGTGCCATCGGTGCTTGGATCACCGAATACCGAATGATGCCCTGATGCCCGGATGCCTCGAGGCTGAAATATTTCAGTGGGCTGGTCACTGACTCATTATCAGTGGCTTCTCGACTGACCATGCGCCCACTGCTCTCACTGCAACGTCTGACAACCCTCTTTCACCCGATCAACAGCTTCTTGCGCCCCGGATCAACATTGGAGCGGCTCGGCCATTACCGTGCGGCTGGGGATGCGGCTGTGAATGCGGCTGTGCGGGCTAGTGGCTTTGAACCGACATCACCTCCAATATCTCATCCCGCAACATCATCCAAGACTTTGGGTGAGGCTTTATTTATCATGGGAACCCGAACCTCACACCGAAAAGGCTCGGGCTGGAATCGAGCCCCAAATTGAAGAGCCTGCTTCCATCGGCACCGCGTCGCCCATTCCTCGTCGTTCAATGGCTCCGTTCTTGCACGTTCAGACAGAACTACTTCGTATAGATGATGAGCACCCTCCGCATAAGGGTTCCTTGATTCTGGCCAGTGGACTGGCTTGTTTAGCAAGCACGCATCGTGGCAAATAATTGAAGGCGCGGGATGATGCTAGCGCAAGGTTTTCTTGTCTCACCTCAGTCTCCCACGGCCTTCCTCGTTATCTTTCCCTTCGGAGTTGGCAACGCAGTGGGTCCATCATGATTCGCACATCTCCGGACCGACTCTTCTTATCAACGATCGTGATTCGTCACCCACGTCCATGATCCTATCCAGATGCATCACCTCCGCGGACACACCCAGGATCCCACTCTCCCACTCTATTGTGATTTGCATCTCCTCGCTCATGGTCGTCAATTGTCAAGGGCTCATGGCCCGCGGCACTATCATCTTCATCCCGCTTGACAATACCCTGAGCCTGACCCGCAATGGCTCGGCGAGTCCTTATCTCTTCTGGTCCATGGTGCAACAAGCGAACCACCCGAAATATGCCATTTATTAACCACTTCCCTCTATAAGCCCGCCCAAGAGCTGGTCCTCTTTGTATTAGATTCTGTTTGCATCTTCACATCTTAGCCCAGGCCTCTGGTTCGTCCCTCATTGTGTCGTTGATATATCTCACTTTCACCAACATGGAGACTCTCTCATCACTGGCTCTCCGAACCATCCCCGAGAACTCACCATCATCTTCCAACTTTGAATTCCCACCAACTCCCCCTGACACAGCCAAGCCGTCCCGTATAAATAGTTTTCAGGACTTGCAAGACTTCCGGCCGATCGAGTTCCCCAAGAGGTATCCCTTACCTCCCAACTTCCGATCGAAGGAGGTCTTACCCGAGGACCTCAAAACCCCTGATAGCCATGTAAGGCGTGATCCGCGCCTCATCCGTCTTACCGGCGTACACCCTTTCAACGTCGAAGCCCCCCTGACCGAGTTGTACGATGAAGGCTTCCTCACCAGCGAAGACCTCCACTATGTTCGCAATCATGGCGCGGTACCCCGGTGCGAGGATGAAGACAAGCTCGACTGGGAGTTTTCAGTTGAGGGCTTGGTAGAAAACCCCATCACGATGAGTGTGAGGGATCTCATCAGCGACTATGAGCAAGCCACATATCCCGTCACGCTCGTATGTGCTGGCAACCGTCGCAAAGAACAGAACATAGTACGGAAGACTAAGGGTTTCTCTTGGGGGCCTGCCGGCTTATCAACAGCACTATGGACCGGCGTCCCCATTGGCGATCTATTGGCCGCTGCACGTCCGAAACGAGGCGCCAGGTTCGTCTGCTTCGAGGGAGCTGACAAACTTCCCAACGGCTACTACGGGACATCAATCAAACTGAACTGGTGCATGGACCCTAACCGAGGTGTCATGGTGGCCCACAGGATGAACGGCGAGGCACTCCATCCAGACCACGGGAAGCCTGTTCGTATCATCATCCCCGGACAGATTGGCGGACGGAGCGTCAAGTGGCTAAAGAAAATAATCGTCACCGCTGACCCCAGCGACAACTGGTACCACATCTTCGATAACCGCGTGCTTCCCACGATGGTTTCGCCCGAGGCTAGCGCCGACTTGCCGGATGTATGGAAGGACGAGAGGTATGCCATCTATGACCTCAACACAAATAGCGCGATATGTTATCCCGAGCATGACGAGGAGCTTTCCCTAGTGGGTACCCCAGCTTCCTACAAGGCAAGGGGCTATGCCTATAGTGGTGGTGGAAAGCGTGTCACCAGGGTTGAAGTCACTTTAGACAAGGGCAAGTCATGGAGACTTGCGAATATCAACTACCCCGAAGACGAGTATCGGCTTGCTCCCGACGGCGACACATTGTTTGGAGGCAAGGTGGATATGTGGTGGCGGGAGACGTGCTTCTGCTGGTGTTTCTGGGAGCTTGACATCCCATTGGATGAACTCCGAGATGCAGACGATATAATGATCCGCGCCATGGATGAGTCGATGATGGTCCAGCCTCGGGATATGTACTGGAGCGTTCTGGGCATGATGAATAACCCCTGGTTCCGAGTGGTGATTCACAAGGAAGCCCACTCCTTGCGGTTTGAGCACCCGACACAACCTATCCTGACAGGTGGCGGCTGGATGAATCGAGTCAAGAAGTCTGGTGGAAACCTCACCAATGGCTTCTGGGGTGAGAAGGTATCGGGTGAGGCAGAAGAGGTCGTTGAGCAGGAACCAGAAAAGGAGATTTGCATGACCAGCCCCAAGGTTGACCGAGTTATCGCCGCTGCGGAGCTCAAGCAGCACGATAGCGATGTCGAGCCTTGGTTCGTCGTCAACGGCCAAGTGTACGACGGCACGGCTTTCTTGGAAGGCCACCCCGGTGGCGCGGCGTCCATATTCGGAGCCGCCGGTCAGGATGTGACGGAAGAGTTTGTTACGATTCGTGAGTTGCCTCTTGACCCGAATATTCTCATTGCCGCATACTGACCCCCCATCCAGATAGTGAAAATGCCAAAGCCATGATGCCCGACTATCACATCGGCACCCTGGACGAAGCCTCCCTCGCTGCTCTCGGCAACGGTGACGACTCTGTAGAAAGCGACGATACCCGTCCTGTCTTCCTGCAAGCCAAGACATGGAGCAAGGCCATCCTCGATCGCAAGGATGTCATCTCCTCTGACACCAAGATCTTCTCCTTCCGGCTCAACCACGAGGCCCAGCAGGTCGGCCTGCCCACAGGCCAGCATCTCATGATGCGCCTCCGCGACCCTGTCACACGCGAAGCCATCATCCGTGCCTACACGCCCTACTCAGACGGCGCGCAACGTGGCCGTCTGGACGTCCTCATCAAGATCTACCGCAATACTCCCGGCCGGCCCGGCGGCAAGATGACGCAGGGGCTTGACAGCCTCCCACTCGGCCACTGGGTTGAATTCAAGGGCCCCGTGGGCAAGTTCGAGTACCTGGGACAGGGCGCATGCACCATCGGCAGCCGCCAGCGCCGCGTGCGCCGCTTTATCATGATATGCGGCGGCTCCGGCATCACGCCGATCCGGCAGGTCCTATGTGCCGTGACCCGCGACGCCGAGGACCCGACCGAATGTCTCGTGCTAGACGGCAATCGCACTGAGGAGGACATTCTGTGCAAGACTGAGCTCGATGTTATCGCTGCGGCAAATCCGAAACGATGCGAGATCATCCACGCCCTGACCCAGCCATCCCCATCGTGGACCGGTGCGAAGGGTCGGTTGAATCAGGCCATGTACGAAAAGGAGGTGGGAAGGCCCAGTGGCGCCGGAGATGAGTTGGTGCTCGTATGCGGGCCTGAACCCATGGAGAAGAGCGCCAGGGAGATCCTCTTGGGCATGGGATGGGACGAAGACGATCTTATCTTCTTCTGAGTGGATGGATCAATCAACAAGGGTGACTGTATCGTGTCAGCAGAGGAGACATCATGAAGCGACGAACCTTGGGCTTATTGGAGTCGGCTGTCAAAATGGGGTCAAGAGTAATTACCATGAAGACCACGGCGTTTACTTCGTTTTTTTTCTTCCGTTTTTTTTGTTTTGGAATCGGAGGGCTCGAATCGGAGTATATTGCATTTTCCAATCATATTTTCCAATCCATGATATAACAAATTGGCCTCTGACAAGTTGCTTCCCAATTAGCCACAAGAAAGAGAATATACGGAAAGCGCCGCGCTAAAAGTTCACCCTACTCCCTTGTCATCCCTGAAAGATGATACCCCAACGTTCGATACGAATTCCAGTCTGTAAATCCAGCATTTCTATACAGTCTTGTCCCTGTTCGTGCAATCGTGATGTAGGCTGATGGAGAGAGGGAACATCTCAATGCTCGCTCTCGCTACTGCCCTCGCTCTCGACGCCAAGCTCTGGGTTGGGGTAGTACCAGGCGGCGACGGCGATTGCGAAGTAAAGAATGAGGAGGAGGAAACCCTCCAGATAATTGCTTTTCTGATCCTGCAGGAATCTGCCGACAGTGAGGATAGCCAGGACGAGCATGATGAGGTGGAAGATGTCAAAGCTAAGATTCATGTCCTTTTGTAAGCCCCACCCAACAATGACGGCAAGGGGGCCCGTGAATAGGGCAGTCTGAAGGGTGGCGCCGAGGACGTGAGACAGTGCAAAGTTCATCTGATTATCCCAGGCTTCGTCTATGGCAGTGAGATGCTCAGCAATCTTCTCAACGAGGGGCACCAGAATGAGACCCATGAAGGCGTCCGAGACATCGCCACGCTCGATAATAGGCTCGATCTGCAGGACCAGGATGACGGCGATGAGGGTAACTAGGCCAACGGAAATGGCGAGGGCGATGATGGCTTCGGTGAAGGTGAGTTTGGGCTTGGCTTCCTCCTTGCGCTTGTCGTGATCGCGCTGCTCGTCGAACTCGAAGATGGCGTCGTAGATTCCATGGTGCGTCCGAGCCTGGAAGAAAGCGTACACAGCGTAGGCGATGATGAGAAGGATGGAGATGATGCGAGAGATCTGGAGAACCTTGTGGTCAAGATTGTCGGTAGACAGCTCGTTGCTGCCCAAGCCATGCTCAAAGATGGTGGGGACAGACAGCACAACACCACTAGGAGGGAAGTGATGTGTTAGCGAGACGATGAGGGAAAGTCCCGGGTCAGGATTGAACATACGCGGTTAGAAGAAGACCACTTCCAGCCTCGCTGATGGCATCACTAAAAGTTTGCTCGTCCTTTAACATCCCGCCGACGAAGAAACAAGCACCTAAACAGAGGACCATGGTGGCCAGGATAGAGCCTAGAATCGCAGCTTTGATGACGTAGAACTGGTCCTTGGATAGAAGGACCATGAACAATACGATCTCGACAACGGAACCACAACTAGCAACAGTTAGCACAAATCCCTTTTGTATCAACGAAATGTAGCCAAGACGTACGTGATCTCAGTTAGTACACCCCAGACGTGGGGCAATTTCCGGGCAAGCTCCTGGCCTGCAAAACCGATCATATTGGCACACGGAACCATGGCGATGTATGCGAGAGTGAAGATGAGAACATGATTTTCAGGCAGAGCATCTATTTGTATCAATAAGTAGCTGCGACAGAGACAGCAGACAGGACTGAGAAGCACAACTTCCCAGGGAAAAGAAACATACAGCGAACGGCAATGGCAGCAGGGACGACGGGCCATAAGAAGTTGCAGACTAGACTGGCGCGGCTGGTTGACTTGAACGAGATACGAGTAAAGCGGATTGGGTGGAAGCCACGGCGGCCACTTTCGCCCTGCGGCCGGATCCAACCAGTTTTGGGGTCATCCCTCCTCCGCTTGTGCCTGTACTGGTCGTAGGTAGTAGGCGGAGGCAGAGTACCGCCGTTGGAACCATCCCGGGAAGCCATATTTGCACGGCGATGGCGAGAAGGCGGCGGAGAGACGTCGTTGGTCATGATAGCCATGGTCAAGGAGGCCGCCGGGAGGAATCGAGATTAACAAGGCGAGTATTCGTCCCGAGTAAAGGGGCAACGGTAACTGGGTGCCGATAATCCACGTCTAGTGTCGAACAATGTATCAGTCGAGAGTTGTGGTGTTTCGAAATATATGGAATTCAGGGAAGGAGAGAGACAAGCAACGCGGGCCGGCCAAGGCAAAGAAGGAATGCAGGCGATTATTATGCACCTCCTTCCTTGTCGATGTATGTCCGTGTTATTGGGAGTACGACCCAAGTAGGAAAGTACCTCAGCTAGCCCGCGCCTCCATGCCTTCAGGGAAACCTGGAACCAGCCACGAAGCGGCTAATAAACGAGGCGGCTCATAAACAAGACGGCCCTTGCCCGAAAAGCAAGCACCGGTCTGTCGTGGTCGAGCCTCTGTCGTCCATTCCTGCCGCCGGTTTTTTGGCCGCATGCCTGTCCAGTACCGACCAGGGTTGGACTTGATGGAGCGGGCATCCCCTCCAGCAGACGCCCTAAGCTAGCCCTGGTAACCATCCAAGGCCATCATTAGAACCACCATTAGAGCCGTTGTTTTAGGTTCTTTTACCCCTAGCTAATGCTTAATTCCGTCACCACGACTTGGAGGCCTGCTCTACGATCCATAGACCAAAGTACCAACTCGCAATGTACTTAGGTTGGCGGGCCATCGGCAAAGGGGGACTTTGGAAAGGATCCATCGCTCCAGCCACCCTTTTATTAGGCCCTTTCATCTCCTGCTTCGTACTTCATCATCGAACTGCGTATACTAATCGTACGGCATCGCAATCACAGAGTGCGTCATGAGCATGGTCAATAGACATGCAGGGTGCCCTCTGCCAAGTTTCATCGCATTCATGCCAAGATTTCTGACACTCATGGTTTCCCACTGCTCTCCTTGGCAACGCGCTGGGGAGCGGCCTGCCCCTTGGCGCTGCGATGGATCCTAGCCTGCAGGCGGGTCGCTGGAAACTTGTTAGTGGCGCACCGGGTGACAGAGTGGCCCGTTGGTTTAATTACAACCCGCCTTTCCTTGCCGGTGCGTGTCCTTCGTACCAATTTGTGTACCAGTGTGTCTACTTTTGAAAGTACCATTGACTGTATCATCGACGCTGTTCTTCCGTCCGTATTGGCTTCTGTTCTGCTTTCCGTACACCAAGCATCGAAGCTTGAAGCCACAGTGGGGGTAGGAGGGAGACGTGGAAACCGTTGTCGGGTATCTGCTTGGCAATGCTTGGCGGGCCCGATACTCAGGGCCCCTGCCCGTCTCTGTCATGACTTCATTCAACCACTCGAGGCCAAGACGTCATCCGAGGTACACCTTATTGTTTGTCGATCATTGAGCGATCCCACATCTGCTGGCATCTACCGTTTTTTGGCTTGCCTGGTCGATTCCCGCCCCGAAGCTCAACTGCTCGGGCGTCCTGCCGCCAAACCACCAGTCTCGATCAAGTACTAGCAATCCAAGTGCGTTGGCGCTGGGGTTAGTCCTGGCCTCGAGTGCAATAATCAATGATTGTCCCGTGTTCTAGACCGACCACCCGCCGCACACAGCTTGACCAGGAGGCCCCCCTCCTTGCCAGCAAATCGCGGTCTAGGCCCAAAGTCTTGTATGCATGTCTTGGCCTCTCTTCAGCCGAACAAGGGCCTCTGTTTGTGCACCAAGTCACCGCTCAAAGCCCATGTCCCCCCATTTGGGGTGTCTAAATGGGGGTGTCTTCAGATAGAATCTGCAGCCCATTTCTCAAAGCCACCGCCGCTCAACACCCCAGACTCCCCAGACTCCCCGGACTTATCAACGTCACCACGGCCGCCATCCCTTCGTCCTTGCATCACCCCCGTGTCTCGAACCTCCTCCTTTGGTCTGTACGGTACCGGCTGCGCAACCACTACCGTCTCGATACCAGCGGGAGTAAACATCTCCGGTCCTATCGGTAGCGCCTCCACATCGATGTCCATGTTCAACAGGGACTTGAGCACCACCTGGCTCCCGGCCTTGCTCATGACTTCGTTCGAGTGCTTGCACAGCTCCGATGCCACACACTCCACGCATCCCCGCTCGCAGTGACAGCCTTCCACTCGCTGCAACGCGTCCCTCAACAGCTGGTCGACGTGATCAAAGGCCTTGGTGCTGATTCCAGAACCCCCCGCACCGCCTTTGGCGTCATAAAATGTCAACCGTGCCGGTCGCTTTCTGTTGGTCTCCTGCTTAGCGAACTCTTTTGATGCCACTTTGCATTCTGTTCGTACATCACCAGGCATGCTGATGACGAAAGTAGGCAGCAGGCTCATGATTGCATGCTCCGCCGCGTGAATCCCGGCTGCCACGTGAAGTCGTTTATCCTGAAGGATCTGGATGGCCTTCTTAGGCACATCTAGCCACATGCCCTTGCTGAACCGGATCACTGGCGGGTTGTCCACCTGCACCGCATCGAGGACTCGTCCCTTTTTGTCGACTTTGAAAAACCCAAACACATTCTGTTGGATTTTGATCGTGCCGTAGTACGCATGGGAAAGTGAGCCTGAAATCGCACGGATGGCTTCCGTCTCCATCGGGTCAATGTCTGTAAAGTCTCGTTGCACTGTCGTCCAGTCCACCTTGACTCTTTCCACCTTGGCCATCCGCTTGTCGGGTAAGAAGTCTCGAACTAGGTATGAGTTGCCCTGGTGTAGGAAGATTGCTCCGTCGTATATGGTAAAGGTTGCTCTTGAGGCCTCCAGTTCTTCCAGGACAACGTTTCTCCCATGCGTAATGTCCACAATGGCGAAGTGTTCGTCCTCAGTGTCACGAATAGCGACAAACTTCGCCGGCATTGGACGAAATCGGTCATGGCAGTGGTAGAACCCCATCTCGTCCTTCGTTAGTCGCTCGTCGCAAATTTTTGGCAAGTCCTCCCCAAAGTACTGTGCATCTTCCCTTGGCCGGATTGGCATCTCGTATGCTGCGCACTGAACATGTCCTTCACGCACCAGCATGTTCTCAAGATCCACCTGCAACGCACTGTTGGGTTTCGTGAAGAGCTCATCTGGGTTTTGCATGTAATGCTGGTCGGTGGGAAAGCAATCTCCGACGAGGATCGACAGCGAATCCTTGTTGCGGCGGCCAGCACGACCACTTTGTTGACGCAGGTTGGCGATGGTGTATGGGAACCCCCAAGTCATGACACAATCAAGGGATCCTATGTCAATACCAAGCTCTAGGGCTGTGGTGGCCACAATTCCCAAAAGCTTGCCCTCGAACATTTCGGTCTCGATCCTCCGTCGATCCTGCGCAGTGTAGCCACCCCGGTAGCCCATCACCCGGTTGATGCACTCGGATCTACCCATGGTCTCCAATTCAGACTTAATCGTGCTGACCAGGGTTTCGCACTGGGCCCGGACTCTACAAAATGCAATAATCCGTACTCCCCTAAGCATCAGGGCACAGAAGAGGCGGGCGCACTCGAACTTTGCACTGCCGCGGCCAGAAGCTGGGTCACCCGGGTCCTTGAAGGGAGTGTTCCAACACAGAAATTCTTTTCGACCAGATGGCGACCCGTCAAAGTCGATTAATCGCACGTTGTCGAGGCCGAATATAGTCTTAAAATGCTCCTTGGGGTTGGCGACGGTGGCAGAGCACGAGATAAATCTGACCCGCCGGTTTCCCACGGCGGCGCATACTCGCCGTAACCTTCGCATGATGAACGCAACATGCGAGCCCATCTGACCGTTATAGTAGTGCAGCTCGTCCACTATCAACCCCGGTCAGTTATAGGACAATCCAATGATTCCGTGACACTTACCAACGACATATTTCAAGTTCTTGAGGTATGTCCTCCACCGCTCTTCTTGTGGAAGAATTGTGACATGAAGCATGTCCGGGTTTGTAAAAATGATCCGCGCCTCATCTCGAATTGCATTACGCTCACCCATCGGAGTGTCGCCATCGAAGGTCGCAACCATGACATCTTCCAAACCCGGCATATATCTCATCATTTCTTTCAGGCTCCTCTTCTGGTCCTGCGCCAGTGCCTTTGTTGGAAAGATGTACATTGCTCTTGATAGGTAGTCTTTCTCAAGGGCATACAAGATGGGGAGCTGATAGATGAGACTCTTTCCCGAGCTGGTCGAGGTGGACACAACAACATTTTTGCCTTCGTAGAGGCTATTGAGGGCCTCAGACTGATGGGCGAAGAACTGCGTTATGCCCTTTGCATTGTACAAGGCATTTACCAAATCTTGGCTGAGGAGGAATTGTAAATCACCAAATATTGCCTCTTGAGGTTCAAAGACTCGGTGCCCATCTGGCACCACCTGCCCAGTGTACCAAGGACTGTCTTTCAATTCCTGTACAATTTCTGGTATCGACTTTCGCTCTTTGGGGATGCTCTCCGGGATAGAATCCAAAGGCTTCTCCGTTGTATCATCTTCCAACACAGTTGGATTTGGGATATGCGATTTTGTCTGCTCTGCAAGTGCCATGGTCGGGTCTAGTTTTTCTTCCACGCATTTGTTGAGAAAGATGTTGACGGAATTTGTAAATTTCTGGTTGCGTTTCTCGATTAACGTCGTCATCTGCTTCTGGCTGTAGACGGGCATTCTCAACTGTTCATCGCGTAGCTTCCGATTCGGACGCGTTGGCTCACCCGAAGTCTTGTCCGGGACCTGGCGCTTCAGGTCTCCATCGACGAATTCGAAGTAGAGAACCTCACGCCCACTTGATCCAGACTTGCCACTGCAGCCTACACCCTGCGTGCCAGTCAAACCACCTACAGAAGCGTCAAATGCTGGCACCTGGGACCTTGCCGACTTGCCGGTACGGAAGACTTCATCTCGTTCGATACCTCGGACGTCGAGCTGCAGCATCACCTCGTCCACGTATGCGAAATTGATGGACTCTGGTCGGAGGGCTACTATTGACGCAACTTCCTCAATCGATAGGCCCCGCTTAGTCTGAGCTTCGACAGACGACTTGATAGTGTCAAATGTCGTTGCAAGATGCTTGCGGGTACAGCAGAATGTGAAGACGAGGTTCAGGGCCTTGTGCGTCTGCTCCAGGGTCTTGAATGACTCTGGCCAGTCGATCAGGCAAGCAACAATATTGCTGGCTGTGGTCTGGCCGTGGGGCTTTGATTTCCCTCTTTTGCCGCCTTTATTAGCCTCCGCGGCACTCGTTGATTCATCGCCTGAGCCTCTAGTAGAGGCTTTTTGATCGGAGGCACGCTTTCGTTTCCCTCTTCCCATTGAAGAAGAAACCCCAGGAACGGCGTCGAGGGCTTTGGGATCTGACATTTTGATTCACAAAGCGAGGTCGTCCTCATGAGTTGTCCATGACGCCGAGATGGTCTTGGGGCTGTCAGGTCGCTGCCAGGCTGTGCGAGTTGAAAGGTAGACATGGAGCGTGAGAGTAGCGATGTGGTCGGAGACAAGTTGGTCGCGGAATTGACGCCAAATCACGTGCGAGGCTGAAGCTCCTCCTTGTCTCAGTCCAAAATTGAACCTATTCGAATCTTCCCAGGTGTAGGCACCTAGGGTTCGTATGCTGTTGAGGATACAAATTGAATGTATTGGCATAGCTACGAGTCGCATCTGCAACTCAAGGACTTGCCTACTGACTAGGAAATCCAGAACGGAAACCAAGCCCCCTCCTTCGCTTTACAAATGTCTTCCAGAGCCCCCCCCCCCCCCAAGCTTCAGGTGTACACAATTCTACCGATCATGGTTTACCTTGATAGTTGGTAGACCTACAGGTCTCATGTATAAGCACTTCTGTACCAAACCGGGTACCGCCGTGTATCCTTTCAAATCGCCTGCCCAATGCAACCACACTGGCTTGCGCTCCTGTCTCTCGCTTGACCATCCGATTCATCCAAACCATCCATCCTATAGAGATTGATAGAGCCCATCAAGGACACAGTCAACCGAACGACTAGCCGTCGCGTCATTACCAGTAGCTCAAATCCCAGAGTCTTTCTCTTGCAACGCCTAGCTGCTCCGAAGTTCTCTTTGAATGACATTGATTTCGTTCATAAAGACCCTGGCGTTTGCCGCCGTCATCTATAAGTCAACGTCAGTGTGAGTCCGTGTACAGCCTGGGGTATAAAGCAAGTCAACATACCCGCATCGTGATGCTCACAGGCTTCGCCGGCTCGCCCTCGAAAGCTGTGAAGAGGATTCCAACAGACTTCAATGAAGCCTTTTCTTGGAATACTGTCGCAGGCAGGATCGCCGTGTTGAGGATGACACGATGAGTCTGGTCTTGCCGCAGGAGAAGACGTGCGACCCTGTGTCCGTTTGAATCGCCAGGGTTGTCGTTCGTCTCTAGTGATGAAGCATCGAACGAGCCAGGGATAACAGCGCCAGCATCATCGAACTCAACACAGACTTGTGGGACGTTAATCTTCAGCATGCCAGCGCCTCGCTCTTTCCATCCAGCCTCCTTATCGTGATAGAACATCTTGGCTCGCACAGATACAATGGTCGTTTCGCCGGCTTCACCGTCGTTTACCTCCACTGGAAAGTGTTAGAACCTAATCGCATAAATATTTGGATAGAACTCACCCTTTTGGAGCTTGAGCTTCTTCTTCTCCTCGGATTCCTTCTCTGGTGATTGAGCTCGCTCGGCTTCCTCAGGCTGGGCATCTTCATTGGCTGATCCTTCGTCGTCGCTCTCCTCGGCATCGCTATCGGGAGCACCAAAAGGTTTGGCAGGCTTCTCATTCTTGGGTGCGTCTCCCCCGGGAGCCGCAAAACTGCCCAGTGGCTTGATACCAGACAAGGCAGAACCAAAGGCACTTCCACCCAGGGTGCTCCCAAAACCATTAGTTGCAGACGACAAACCAGCGAAGGGCGATGCACCTGTGGCGCCTCCAAAGGTCAACTTGGGAGCGGCGGCAAGCTGAGCAGCGGGAGCGGCAGATGGGGAAGCAAAAGATGTGAGGGTTGCGGTGCCAGATGAGCCAAAGACGCTGGCACCCTTGGAGGCGCCGCCAAAGGTTGCGAAGGGCGATGCGTCTGATGATAGTTTACCGAAACTCGAAGAGGCAAAGGCACTCGCCGACGTGTGTGGTTGGTGTTTCTTGGTTGGTGATTTGGAGACCTCGCTCTTTTCATCGGTGGCAGTCGCTGTTGATGTCTGTCATGCGTTAGAAGAGTGTGCTACGCAGATGCGGCCGCAAATGCAGCCAGCAGCGCAGGCGACGTACCAGGTCTGGCTCGTTAGACTCTTCATCTCGGTGTCGCTTCTTCTCAGGCTCCAGCCGCGAGGCTCTGTCTTTGGCAGAATCGGTCGAGGCTACGCTGTTGGCGTCGTTCTCGTCGGTCTCCTTCTCGCCATCGAGCTGGTCATGGGCGCGCTTCTTCTTGGGCGAGGCGACCTGGTCCTTCAGATCACTGGTGTCGGCGACTTCGGCCAGGTTATCGGCCGGGGTGTCGGGGCGAGCGGTGGTGTCGTCGGCGCCGGCCGGGGGAGGGTCGGAGATGGACGACTGCTTGAGCTCGCGACGGGCAGCGCGGGTCTCGGCGTCCTCGTTGACGTCGACGTTGAGGGGCTCCGTCTTGGGGCTGGCATCTGGAGCGTCGTCGGCCATGGCAGGATGGCGGCAGGGCAGGCTGACTGGCTCTGCGGCGGTTCGGGGTGGGTGCGATGCGACACGATACGATGACGATGGGGATGGGATGGGACAAGTCCAACAAAGGCACCTGGCAGGATAAGGAAAACGGGGCTCTGGCGGGCTGCAAGCCTACAAAGAACCCGCTCAGAAAGTACCGCTGTCGCTGTATTGGGTGGAGTAGAGGCGAGGATTTTGGTATGCGTATGCCGGTAAGAACAGAAAGCAGGAGATGGGCGGGCAGGCAAAATGCGTAGGTAGGTGATGAAAATGTATGATACCTATGAGGTGGAAGGAGACAAGATGAAGGCAAAATGCACAATGGTTTCACTCGTCGACAACATTCGTCGACAACAAGAAGAAATCACGGCTTGGGAGAGTTGAAGTCCAAGTTGAAGCTGAAGTTGGAGGGTTGGAATTGGTGACCTGGCGCTGGTTGACGGTTGGTTTGACGCTGGTTGGCGGCTGGATGTCGCTGCTGCTGAGCTGCTGGACTGCTTTCGCCGCTCCCTCGGTGGGTGCCTCGTTTCGTCGCAGGGCTCTCTGACCTCAGGAACCAAAGAAGAAAAAAACCCGACTCTTAAGGCACAGCGCCAGCATTAAAAAAAGGCCAGCGGCTGAGAGGGCACTCACTAGCAACAGCCGCCAGTTGGTTGAACGCCACGCTCCTCCAATCAAGTCGGTACAGCCGCAGACGTCAAAATCAACCAAAAGTCTTCACCGCCCACCACGCCATTGGATCCACGCCAGAAGGAGGGGTAAATTAGCACTTGATCCAGAGGGCAGAGAGAGGAGAGCGGCATTGACTGAGGCTCTCTGAAGAACCGAAACTGTAACAGGCCCCCAAAGCCCCCCAAAAGAGGCCCACCATCCATCCCGTCCCCCTGGCTCGGAAACCACACAGGCCGCAGCAACACGTTTTGTTTCTTTGCCCTGCACATGAAACCGTCAACAACAAAGAGCGCCAATGACCAAACTTGCGGATCTGTTGATTGTAGTCAATTTCGGCATGGCTGCCTGCATCCTTTGTCCAGGTAAGGGATCCGAGGTATGCAGGTACTTACCTACTGTAACCTAAGTACCACTCCGTGATGGTGTACCCCTCCCTCCCTCTCTGTCTACCTACATTCCCACTCTCAACCACAAGTGATATATGAAAAGCCTCGCTGTCACATTAGGTACCTCCGAAACATGGCTTTAGAATATCATGCACATTCACGGTCACTGCAGCAGGGGTCCTCTGCACCAAGGGGACGGTATGAACTGGTGGATCGCCCGCTGAGGCATGAGACACGGGCGTAGTTCATCTGCTTTTCGGCTATTGCATTCCTGTTTGGAGTACATCTTTCCATTCCAGCATCGGCTTCACAGTGGCAACGCAAATGCACCAGCCTTGAAGTCCACCTTCCCGTGTTCAAAATCTAAAGATACAATCAAATGTACACTTCCGTACGCAACTAAAGGAAAACAAACCAGGCGATATCACATCAGTATCGACCTGCCCAAGATACAGCTGTGTATCCGAGACACAGCGCGTTCAGACTTCTTAGAAATACAACGGCTCAGCCCGTCTCGTTGGGTGCCCGCATGGAGACCCAGCGCTGCCGTCCCGTTATTGCGTCGCGTGAGGGCCTCTCCCCGGAAATCAATATGCTATCCGACTTAGCTGATGAAGCACAGGCAGCCCAAGCCCAGGTAAAAGACGAGCAGCGGATACACCGCAATAGCAACACGGTTCTTGACAACGCCGCTGCCGCCCAGGATGCTAACTCCAGCGGCAACTGACCATGCAATCAGAACAATGTAGACGGGTATCCGAGCAATCCAGTGCAGTTTCAACGCCGACATGAGTGCCGCGAGAACCAGAGGGAAGAGAGTATACCCAATAATGCAGACACTCTGGGCAAAAGAGCTGTGTTTCCAGTTAGCAATCAACAGCCGTCATGTGCAAGGTAGGGTGGAGACGAACATGTTGCCTCCCAATAGCTTAATCTGCAGCGTCACCACAGCTTCTCCGAGCCAGATCATGGCGAAAACGCCACTAAAAACGTGGTCCCTCTGCTCGGCGCGGGCCGTGAAGCTCAGGAGAAGACTTAGGAGTAGGCAGAAGATGAGAGGGCCCCAGAGATCCCAGTCGCGCAGGCCGGGTGTCATGTTACTCTGGAGCAGGGCCTCGGCGTCCATCATGCGACTGGCCAAGCCTGTGAGCTCCTCTCTTGTCCCGGAAATGCCAGCGCCGCGGATGTTCGAATAGGCTCCTCGGATGCCTCCCTCGGAATCGAACATTGTGCCACCCAGAAGGTAGCGCGGGTAGAGCACCTCCCGCAACTTGGCCCAGACGGCTAGCAAGTCGCGGCGCAGCGTCTCCCACACTGATTCATCAATTGTGTTCAGGGGTGCCTGTCGGTCTTCGCCTGGGATTCGAGAGGACAGGTAACCTTCGTTGAGCGGCTGCGACGAAGAACTGGAGCCGATATTGCCTGTCAGGGGCTGTCGCGAGGACTGGTTTCCGAGAGGGTCGTCGAAGTCGTTGAGATCGGCTACGCTACGTTAGTCTCCCGTGGTCCAGAAAGCCCAGCAACATCCGTGAGGCAGATTGCGCGCGGCTAAACATACCATCATCAGGATCGATCATCAAGTCGTCGTCCTCCAAGGGAGGGTTCTCGTAACGGCCACGAGCGCTGGACGACATGGTTTGTTCAGGGTCCACCGCGGCGGGGGATGTGCTGTGCGTTTCCTGCTGGCCTTCGACGTCGGTACTGTGTGTTTGTTGATCTGAATCGTCTCCTACTTCTGTGTCCAGGCGCGCGGTGTAGGAGAGTTTGTTGGATGATGGACAAGTGAGATTGATGGAGCACGAAGCTTAGGCTGACGTATCTTTGACAGGGTCGGATGCGAAACTTCCACGGTTGCCTCTCCAAAGCCCCTTGACGAGGCGTGGTCCAAGCTCCTCATTGGTCACGCCAATCACATGCACTTAGGCACCCAAATAGGACGCCAACATTGCCCAAAGATACGATCAGGTACGTACCCACCCCAGTCGATCTTACATTCCCTTCACTTCAACGTCACCTCGCAACTGACATAAAAGTGAAACTCACAAAGACAAATGAACAAGATGTACCGGGCAAAAGCACATTGGATTTATTGTTCGTTCAATTTCACATATACAGAGCCCACGCCAATCTTGAGGTGTAGGCTGCAAAGCACAGCATGTCATTCGCTCTCACTAGTAACACCCAGGGTATCTCACAGCTATGTAACTTATTAGGCCATTCCAGAATAAATACGTCAAATCCTGTTTCCCCATGTCCGCCAATGGGTTATCCATGCTATCCCCAGGCTAGGCAATTACCCCTCTTGATTGTCGAAGAAGGTAGTGAAAATTAAACCGTTGCTCGTCAAGCGTCCGTTGTCCTCCCGCGTTGTCCAGGATGTACCTCAAACGATTAAACCAAGCTATTAGGGATACCAATTGTGGGAATGGTAACGGGGTGTTTCTTCTGTCTCTGAAGGGATACAGCGGTTCCTTCGGGCATGTATTTCCTCGTCCCATTCGCCTGTTGACCGAGGCGCGGGGACGCCCATTTGGACAAAAGGAACATCCTGTTGAGGAAGAAACTGGTCCCTGCTATCGGAGCTCGAGGTAAATGTGTGATATGGTATGTGAGGTGTCAACTGTTCTTGTGGCTGTGTCCGCAAACGCGACTGCTTCCCATTGTCGAAAGAATGATTGCCATGCTCTGGTACGATCGAGTTGTTGACGCTTGTTTGCAGCCCCGAAATCTCAACGAATGATTCTGAACGCCAGGCTGCGTCTTCTTGACGATTCGCGTTACTCATCCAGCGTTGAGCAGCTTGATTCTCTGGTCCAAGATATGATGATGGCGGTGCCGTACTGTCCCAAACAGGGAGGCCACCCGGGGGTTGCGCTTCGCCCATTGGGAGACCGTGACTATGAGACGCCATTTTCCCGTTGATTCCCACAAGTGCCCAAGCGAATACGGCGACATCTCGGATTGATGACATCAGCTGATCAAGTGGAGGGCCGCCAACAGCCTTGATGTCTCCTCGGGCGGGCATATTCTGAGGTAGAAGCGGAGGCCAAATATTGTACAAAGCATCCGGTGACCATTGAGGATGGGTAGGTCGTTGTCCCCAAGGCGCCGCGAATAGCCCGTTGCCAAACTCGAATGGAACCTGAGGGGGGTGAAGACTAGGAATCTGGGGCCTAGCTCGGCGTAATATGACGACCAGTCCATCCGATGTGCAGGATACAACAGCCTCTAGCTCAACAGAAGGTGCCAGCTCTTGTCTAGTACGGCGACACATCCTTGGGGGATTGTATTCGTGGGGAGTCGAGGCCATTGACGATGTCCACGTGCTAGAAGTCTGGGTTTGGGCTGCTGGGCTATGTCTTGATGAAGACAGAGATGGCTCTGGTAGGTAGTTTCCGCCGTATTGCGTGTCAATATCTGGCTCAGTCTTGATCTGTGGGCTTGTGTCATGGTGCGTATCGATATCCATGTCGACCTCTAACACGACGCCGCCTCCTTCGGAATCGCTTGAACATCGGGTTTCTGGTAGGCGATGTCCATGCAAAAGTTGACGTCCCTCATTCCACGTTTGGGTATTCCCGGGTTCCATTTGAGACCCGCCGACGTTGTCAATTTCTTCTTCATTCTCATCTTCACCTTCATCCTCTTCTTCGTCATCGCCCTCACTCCCATCGCTCTCGAAGTCTTCGGGCCGGCGGGGATCCCTCGACCAGAAGCGCAGGTACGCAATGGAGTCATTGGCCTTGGCGCTTTCAAGGCAATTGAAGGCATCGGGCAAAGAGGTTTCCCGAATACATTCATAAAAGCTTTTGTGGAGGATCTGCTCTGCAGACACGCCAAGAATGGAATTAATAGCTTCGGTCACAAACATGACGGAGAGAGTTCGGGAGAAACGATTCAAAATCAGCGCAGCTCGAGGCTCACGTTCCGTAGGTGGCATCCTGAATTTAGGTGAAAGGTGCTCCAGCATATGATAACGGGGGTCCCTCGGTGAACACGAGAAGAGACGGCGAATCTGGGGTGCTTCAATGGCCCGCCCTGTTCGGTGAGTCAGCTTCATCAACAGATGGCAAATATAACTGAGCGGGCTCTGGCGAAGCTGGGGTCATGAGATGACATACTCTCACTCCTCTCACCACGTCGGTAGATACTGGTACACGCAACAATAACATCATGAACGATAGTAAAGCAGCACTCGCAGCTTATCCAGTGACCATCGCGAGAGATTATGCGAGCATAGTGAAGAACCGCAGCCTTGTCTAGAAGAATTCCACGAGAATGCACGGAACGAGCGAAAGGCACCTCATCCGGATGGAAGTAGTCAAAGCTAGACCTGCCCAAAACCTCGGCGGGGGCATAGCCGAGGATGTCGAAGATAGACTCAGACGCAAAGAGGATGTTGGCATCTGTAGTCAGATCTTGGTAGGAAACTATGTCAGAGAGGCTTTGCCTTGTTGTTGTTCTGAAGGGGGGCAGCTCACTGTGTATGGTCATGAAAGTCTGCTCCATTGGATGGACGGAGAGAACAACTCCGAAGGGAACCGACGACGCGTGGATGGTTACTTCGGATGAGGCCAAGCGAGGCGACGTTATCAATGGAGTAACTCGGCGGGTGGTTGCTTCAGCTGTAAGGGGAGGCAGATGATAAAAAGCAGCGCGGATGTAAAATGACAGTACGGAGGACGGACGGTGGATGTTGAAAGAGGATTGGTGTAAGTGGGTACCCTCGTCTGAAGGTTGAAGCTATCTCGGTGGCAGGACGAAGGTGAAGTGACTGCTCATGTGGGCCAGTCCCCTACAACTGTGGCACCGTGCGTACTACGTTGGTTGCTACAGGTAGGTGCTGTAGGTACCCTGGGCGATGTCGCGCACTAGGGACGTAAGTACGGCAGGCGACAGGGGACGGTAGTGGTAGCGACAGCCTGGGGAGGCCCGGGATAGGGCCAAAACTCGCCTAATAAGTAGCCTACAGCAGGCCCAATGACACCCGTGCAGCAAGGGCTGGGGGGATTAGTGATCAGTGGATGTGCGCGAGGTTTGGTTGGTGATTGGCATTGCGGTGGAATTGGATGGTTAATGAAGCTAACCAGGAAAGCCAGGTCGAGTGACTCGAGTCAACCAGGTATATGATATGTCCGCTGGTCGGTCGGAGCACAGATAGGGCCTGACCCGGCCGTGTCTCGGCAACTGGAGGGGCTTTCGTAGCACTGGTACCTGAGAAATTGCGGAAATACGGAGGAGAGAAAAGGTAGGTATGCAATTGTGAGATGGAGGAGCCAGGAATGAGATGGGGGAGTGTTGAAACAAGGATGATGACAGAAGCGGCGACGGCATACCATACATAGTCCCTTGGGTACTATACATTACGTACATCTAGGTATTGGGTAGTTACCATTTCATGTACGCAGTACGTAGTAGGCCGAGTAATTGTAAAGCGGTGTGCACTAACAACGACAAAAGAAAAAAAGAATCTGGTGACGGGACGGGAACAAGGCAAACTCGACGTCGCACACCCTCCCTGGTCTTTGGCACCCGCAACAAGTACTGGCCTGGATACTCACTACGCAGTCACGGCGCAATATTTCTATGTAACCACTAGTAGTTTTACTTTTCCTATGCGACATAACGACGCCGTGAAACACGAACAGCTTCGGGGTAGAAGACGCACTTCATCTACCCAACCTAACTGTCCTTGAAGTGCCTCATGTCATACCCATTGGCCAGGCCGCTGGTTGGCGAGGTTCCACCACCGGCGTTGACGCACATGTATGTATTTTGTATCCACGCAGGAGGTTCGTGTTACAAAGAGATAGGTAGGATACCCAGGATGCGGGTACAGTACGACATCCAGCCCCAGAAGCACAAAAATATGCACGAGTACTGTACTACAAACTACGACGGAACTCCGTCACATCCCATGTTACTAAAGCCTACTTAGGTTCGGCCCCATTCGAAGCAAGGTCAACAATGTACAGTGCTTTCGCACAGTGATCTTCCTGGAGCTGAAGAGGGGGAGGGCTGAGAGCTGAGAGCTGAGAGCTGAGAGCTTTTTGTGTTGAAAAAAGCAAAACTAGCTGCGAGTCCAAGGACCAAGCCTGGGCAACTAACAGGCAACCCAAGGCAGAGCAGGCAAAATTCGAAGCTGATGGAGCACCCGTCATAAGAAAAAGAAACGAAATCACAATGGCGTTTCCGGTGAGTGATGGCCAAGAGACGGTTTTCCTTTTGTGGCAGATGTCTACATGCATGAGCTGCCACAATGGGGGAGAGCGGAAGGCAGACCGTCACCTGGCAAGCGGGTATTTTGCAAGAGCCCCCGGGGGCCATGACCAAGGCCGTGGTGATTGATACGTGATAAAGTAGCAATTATGAGATCATCGGAAACGACGGTCTCCATTACGGTGCAAAACACACTCTTGAGAGAACGGGATGACGATCTTGATTTATTGCACAGTCCCTGAATCAATACTACGTACATGACTTGGACCCATCATGGGCCCCGCAGTCAAACCTCGTAGGACCGGGAATAATGACAATGCCACAGGGGGGTAGTCAGCTCTAATCAGCGTCCAGTCGCTCACAATAGCCGGAATGATGGTAAAATGAGACTCGACCGAATCGAGACAAGAACACTCACGAAGCACAACAGTCGCCGTGCGCCATGAAGGGGCCGGATTCAAGCGCGTGCAGCGGAGTGGCACCAGAACAAGCACCGTCCGTAGCATGGCTTTTGGGGATCCCGAACCAGTGATTGCGTGGATGTGAAGCATGGGAAAGTCGGGATTTCTTCTGTGACCGCATCTTTACCGGTAATAGTAACACGTTTCTGTCGTATCATGTTCATCCCCATCCGCCTGCTAGTAAGCAAGGTAGCACTCGACGCTTTGCGGGGTGTGGATCAGTGGACTCGGTACATGAAAGTGACGAGATTCGTGTTGATCGCAGCACCTAGCAAGCTTGAATTTTCCTCCAATCTCAACCTCCATCATCTCCCACAGAAAGTACCTGGAATGCCCTAGCCTGTTCGTTCTCAACGACTGTCGAGGGCCCCACGCCGAATAAAAGACGGGCCCAACCGGCTAACGGGTGGCTGCCAGTGGCCCCGTCCGGCAAGCCACATTGTCACCAGACGAAACCAAACTGTTGTCTGAAAACCCGCGTGACATGTCAATCAGCCGGGACATAACAAGACTACCTCAGGACGGTAAGGACGGTACAGCCGGAACATTGCTGTCCTCCCATACGACCTCCAACCACGCAGCAAGAACCTATAACATTACCTACATATCCCGATAATGATCGCCTGCTAGGATTTCAATGTAACGGCATCCTGAGATCTAAGCTCGAGCTATGATTCGTCTTGAGATCAAGAGGGTAGACACACCGTTCCTACACCTGGGAAACGTCTAAACAGCAAACAAAAGCCGTGAGCAAAGACCAAGAGATCGTTGGTGACAGTGTCCACATAGAATGGGTCCGCTAAGTCGTTGTTGCCGTGACCTATAGTTAAAACTTCCTCTGAGGAGAAGTGAAGCCAGAGTCGTCACAACGTGATATGGATGAGCTCCCCCATCCACTACGAAGATACGGATACTGTAAAAAGCGAGCATCACTACGCGTTGTAGATCAAGGATTTTCTACATCCACATCAGCGTCCCCACGAATTCGGAGGGTAGACTAGGTCAGACAGGCCAGATCCTACGCACTCCACATCACACTAACGCCATGGTGACGAGACATCTGTATCCAAAAGCCCCCCAGGTTTACTCGCATCGGTTCCCCATATTCCAAGCAGTACGAAATACGACTGACATCGCTCGAGTGCAGAAGCACCTGCTGTGCAAGCCCGCTCATAAGTCGACGGGGGTCGTCCAGGCCCATAATTTGTTTGTGGCCATGGGGCGGCTTCACCTGAAAAGTGCTTGGTGTCTTTTGTCAGAAAAATACCTAAAATGGACCAAGGAGACTGAGGCGAAGTTTGGTTCCTCAGGCTGCCCGAATCATAAAACACAACGTGGAAGAGTTTTGGACTGCATGCCACGTTTGTCTGCCTTACAAAGTTGTGAGCGCTGAGGCCCCCTATCTACATCTTTAGGTGCCTTCAGGCACTGAACCTAGTGGGTGTCGACCCCTGAGGCTCCACGCCCCACGCCCCACGCCCCACGCCTCAGGAGATGGCGGAGCCCAAGTTGTTGAAATTAGCACCTGTTTTAGCACCTACCCGCTGGGGCTACAGTACAGCTGACTGGCGCGAAACCCAGGAACCTGGCCTTCCCAGACGTTTCTAGGCCCACTCTCGACTCACGAGAATAACTAAAACACGACAACAACATATCCTCGCCATACTCGTTATACTTGCGCCATCCACTGTCGAGCATCGCCATCGCCAGGCCTTTCTGGACCCCCGTCTGAGTCCCTTCTGAGTATCGGCGAGACAATCATTAGCTTTGTGCCAGTGTACGTGGCTGCCTCGGTCTTTTCGCGCTTGGCCGTTGTGGGATTGATCGCCTCTACATTACATGGTCATTGGTGGCCTCCCTCAGGAAACCACACTTGTTCGACTCCAGGGTTCAGGACTCAGTGACTACCTTACCTCACAGGAATAAGCAGACTCCTCAGCATACTAAAATTTGTATTGATCCTGTTCGAATTTATGACGCACCACTCCAATCAGCACCTGATCCCGTCGCTCTGCCAACAGTCACCACTCAGTCCTCAGACATGACGACCTATGATGACATTGCTTCGGAGCTCCCAAGGCTAAGAGTCTCCTTCGGCTTCGAGGTAGGCTCCTCCAATGACGTGGTTTTCTCACTCTGTGTTTGACTAACGGCGGACCGCGTGTAGAATGACACTGGCTTCCTTGACAGTGATGATAACGTCGCAGGTAACTGGCCTCTCCGCCTCCATTGGGCACTCAACTGCTGTTGTTTCGTTCAGCAATCCTAGTTTCAAACCATCATACTAACTTCCTTTCGTCTCCCTTTTTCAGAGTTCTTTGATGTCAAGTTCTGTCCCTATCAGCCCTTAGACTGTGATCCCATTTTCGCCGCCGTGAGCAAGAAGCATGTGAGTGTTCTTATATCCAATTATCGAATTACAGGCACTGATTTGTGGATTTCTTCACTAGGTTGTCATCTGCAAGCTGTCCCAAAACTCGGGTGATGCAAATCCTTGCGCGATACTCAATGTCATCCGAGATGACGATGTATGTTCAACCACGCCCCCCCTTGATTTGACATGTCGTGGTAGTTTCAAGCTCATGCTTTGTTCAAAGGTCGATGCGTCAGCCTGTTGCTGCACGTGGACCAGAGATCCCGAAACCCAGCGACCTCTTATCTGCATTGGCGGTGTCGATGCTAAGGTTAAGATATATGATGTTCTAGAAGGCAAATTGTTCAAGGTATGCTCAACTGCAAGTTGCCGTTTGACCTGTTCTGCAGCTAATTACCACCCATATCAAGTGCTTCACTGGCCATGGAAGTGTAGGTTCATCTCTTGCGCAGTCTCGCTCTGATTGGATATTGACTGAAAATTTCCAAGGATGTCAACGACTTGGCAACTTCCCCGTCTGACTCGTCCATCATTGCCTCGGCTTCGGACGATACAAGTGTGCGCATATGGAGCCTTGACCCCAAGCATAAGGAACGGCCTTGCCTGTGTATTCTAGCTGGCGAGGGCCATTCTTGGAATCTGCTCAGTGTGGTAAGGCATCATCGCCTTTGTTTGGCCACGGGCGATATTGTTGACCACTCACACGCGCATACACAGGCCTTTCACGACACTGGCCGATATATCCTCTCGGCTGGCCACGATCAGATTATCAACTTAGTAATGGCTCCGGTAGATGGCTTGGAATAACGGGATGCTAACGCAAAGCAGTGGACTCTGCCAGATCTCCCAACTGAGCCCATCACCACTCCCATCCGCGTTCATTACCCCCACTTCTCAACTTCAGCGGTACACAGCGGCATTGTCGATTGGTAAGTTTTAGTATTGATTTTGAATCACTCATGAAACTATGGCGCTAAGTAAGAGACAGCGTCGCCTTCTACGGAGATCAGATCCTTTCGCGAGCATGCCATGACAACGTCATCTCGCTGTGGAGAATCGAAGGCTTTTCATCTGATGGCCCACCACCGGCCCAGAGCATAGCCCCAACCCCCCAGAACATTGTTCCAACCAACTATGACGAGGCTGGCCGCTTGACTCGCTCGGGTTTCGTTCCCACCATCTCCCCGCAGTGCCCGGCACAGTACACGCGAGTGCTGGACTTCCATACCCCTAACTGTGGTCCGCAGTTCTTCATGCGTTTCAAGTTACACTTCGTGCCAGGCCAGCATCCCGTACTAGCATTCTGCAATGCCGGTGGTAATATTTTCTTTTGGGACTTTAAGCGGTTGACAGTGTACAGTGAGTTCATGGAGTCGCTTCGCAACCATGATCCCAGCAAGGGCATACCTCCACGTCCCTCTTGGCTTCGTACACTGCAACATCGTCAGAAAGCAGAGGCGGGAGGGAAATCACGGCCCTCTGCGGTCGAGAAAGGGTTTCCTATCTTGGGCCAGGTTGATGAGGCGGCCGCACCTAAGACGACGGATGATATCAAGGAATTCAACGATGAGACCCTCGAGTCGTGGACGGCCAAATACTGTTTGGAAGATGCCCATGAGCCTCTCAAAGCGCACAAGACCGAATCTTCGTCGGCCAACTTTGTCGGGCGGCAAGCAGCTTGGAGCCCTGGTGGAGAATGGTGTGTTATCGTGGGAAGCTCCAACACGGCGCTCATCTTGCAACGCTGGGCTAAAAAGACACCGGCGAAGTCAGCTGAGCACCCGAAGGAGCCTCCGGTGGCAAAATGAAGCGCCCCTATAACCCGCGGATAGGAAGAGATGAATATAATGACATGGCGGGATCTCTCCCACTCTCGTCTGAAGGATAGAGGACGGCCAGGGCAGCCTTGTCGTGTTGGCCTCCATTGTTTACAATTTCCATGAGCGCGCCCCTCGCAACTTGTTGTTCCATCTGCCTGGCGCGTTGGGCGTCTTGAATGTTTGAAGGGGAGGCATTTGTCACTGGCACAACCAAATCGGCGACGTAGAGCGCGGCCATAGCACGCAGTCTGAGCAGCCGGTTGTTCTTTGAGTAAGGCAACTCCTGCATGACTGTGCCCATCTTCTTCGTGATTGTCTGCATAGTAGCCAAGGCCTGGAGGCGAAGCTCCTCTTTCTTCCGCTGCAACGGCGCCTCGCGTGCCTCGGGCTCGTCGCTCCCGAAGCTGTCGTCGGCCCCAAAGGACAGCCGAGAGTCGTCCTGTGCGCCAATTTCAGCGCGGTCGAGAGCCAAAATGTGCTCGGTGTGCGCATTGTAGATCTCGCAGCTGAGCATGGCCACCCAGAAGTCCACTGCGCAGACGGCTCGCGGGTGCTTGTAATCGTAAGGATGCTGCTGGATCAAGGTGTCGAAGTACGCCTTAACCTTGTTCATGTTGGCCGCCCGACCCCATCTCCTGAGTCCTCCGATCGTGGCGGCCGAATCGTCACCGTCGTCACCATCGCCATCACCATCACCATCACCATCATCGCCATCGCCATCGGTTCTCGCGCAGTCGACGGGCTGTTCGCCCTGCCTCATGAGAATCTCTGCGCCGATAGCCCACAGGCTGTGCTTCCGAACGTCCACGAAGGTGCCTCCGGGCCGCAACTGCAAAAGGAGGCCGTAGCCGCGCGCCGCCTTGTCGATGTCGCCCCGGTCGAGGAACAGATGCACCGACCGCAGCAGGACTTCGTAGTGGCCACCCTTCCACGGGTCACGGGTCGCCGTCGCCTTCTTCTTCTCCTTCTTCTTCTTGTTCTTCTTATCGCGGCCAGACGCCTCGTCATCGTCGTCGTCAGCCTCAGCCTCAGCCTCAGTCTCGGTCTCAGTCTCATCGGCGTCGCTGTCCGGCTCAACGTTGCGGCCTGGCGCGCCGGCTCCGATGGCCCGGTGCGGAAAGTCCGGGACCCGCTGGGACGGGTCCTCGTCCGTCTCAGCGAGCCCGGCCGTGGCGAACTGATGCACCATGCCCGGCGTGTGGCTCAGCGGGTTGATAGAGTCGTGAGGCAGGTGCGCCGGCCGCGGCAAGCTGCTGCTCAACTCGTCGCCGGCGGTCGGAGGCCGCTTGCGTTTGCCGGGCCTGCGGCGTTGTGTAAATGCTGGCGGGTCGAGCAGGAACATGGCTGCACGGTATACAATTTGGCTGTAGCTACGGTTGGTGATGAAGCAGTTGTTAAAAGTGAGAATCCGAAGTTGGGTGCCCCACCAAAAGTGCATAAATGAGATGCGCTTCACTCATCGTTAACACCAACTGCTTTGGCCCAAGAGAAATGTCTTCAGCAGAAGAGCGGCCAATTGTGGGAGATGAGGCAAACAATATGAAAACCAATCGGGCGTTAAGGCATCGTCACTTTAGAGGGCAATTGCATTCTCGGGGGGTCGCCTTTCGAAGATGGACATACAAAGACGAGCCGGTTATCATCATGCTGGACAGACAAACTGGTTGAGACTCGAAACTGATTTCGTCTATTGGCCCAAACAGCCCATCCGTCCATCAGCAACGTAGCGTATATACACAGCACCCTTCTACTTTTACAAAGGATTCATCTCCCCAGCCGCTCAGTTTCGGTCGAAGTAGGTCCACTGGCCGTCGACGGGCTTCTCCTCGAGGTCCTCCCAGCTACAGATACCTGTGTTAGCCTCCATGGTCTTCTCCCAAGCTCCGAGTATTGAGGTACTTACACCTTGGCCTTCTCAATGGTGTCAATCAGGTTCAGCTCGCCCTCGGCGACCTGGATGACCTCCTCAATTAGGCCAGCGCCAATCTTGTGCTCGAGCTCCGAGATCCTGCCCCGCGGGAATTAGTACTTGAAGACAAACACACACACATCAACCGTATTTCGTCCGAAGGAGGCAAACGCACTGGTCCGCCGTCAATTGCGGCTCCTCCTCCCACTCAACCTGCTCGTGGTTCTCCAGAGGCTTGCGCTCTGCCCACAGAGCCTGATCCTCTCGCTCCGCCGCAGTTCGGATACCCTCCAACTCTCCACCTTCGTTGGCCTCGCCGTCCCACTCCTCCTCGCGGATATCGCCAGCCTCGTGCTTTCGGCCGACAATAAAGACCTTGTCGCCAAGCTTGACCGTCCGGACCTCGCTGCCGTCGAGTCGCCCGCTGGCGACACGAAACTGTGCGGCATTGTTGCTGACGAGCTCCTTGGCCTTGGCAGCCCATTGGTCGTATCCGGGGGGTACCGTTTCCTCGACGAGGGCCATGCGGTGCTTGGTGACGGCTTCGACGGATTGGCGGTACATGGACGTCTCGGGCATCGACTGCAGCTTGCTCAAGGTAGTGCCGTACAGGTAAAGCAGCGTCGATCGGGCGGTGCCGTGAGTCCAGAGACCCGTGAGGCCGGTCGGCGTGCCGGCCTCTAGGTAGCGCGCAAACAAACGAACTGTCGGCCGCATGCTGGCGAGGTCAATTGGCGATCTTTCGGTCGTGGATCGGAAGTTGATGGTCAGTGGAAATTGAATTGACCTCATTGGACTCCAGTCCCACGATTGCCGGTCTATTGCCCAGCACGTGTCGCATCACGTGATCCATTTACGACTTCCGGTCAACCGCCCATCTCAAGCAGTTATTGGTGCAGCTACGTACGCTACTTGTTCTCGTTCCAGCGAAACAATCGCGTTCAGGACGTCCAAAAATGATGGACATCAACACGGGAACTGATGTTTCTTGGGGGAAGCAGTTCAGGAAAGGGATGACAAGAGATGCCACGAAACGACATCTATTCTATCAGGATCCAAGCTGGCCGCTTGACAAAAGATGAACATACCCATCAACCCAAGACCATACACACATTCGTAACGCAACAAGTTCTTTAAGGCGATGCCGTAGCCGCAGTTGATCGGGCACCAAATAAGGACATGGGGGAAAACGAACCCTGGCATCTTGCATTGTGAATATATCAATAGTCAAGACAGTACCGTCGAGACCTGTCATAGACATGACTTAGAATCTCGACACCCTCAACCCTCAACACTCGACACTGGAACAAGGAAATAATAGTTCAGTCAGATCATCGGGTACGACTGATTGGAAGCATCAACCTTTTACACAATGACAGACAAAGGACTAGCCTTTCACACACGAATCGGTTTCGTCGTTTAGTGCTTAGGAAGCCTCCTCACGGCTCTTTCGGTAGGTGGCCTGGAGGACGCAAATGTCAGCCCCTTGTCAATGTACTCAAAAGGCAGAGGCACGACCCACTTCTTGCTCAGTCTGGAGACCCTCAACGACAGGTGCGAGCTCGCTCAGCACCTCGTACGCCTTCTTGTGGTACTCAATTTGGGCAGCGATGAGCTCAGCTAGGTTGCGAAGGGGCTCAGGGGTATCAAGAACCTGTTCTCAGTCAGAGGATTGTTTACTTTAAGTTCAGAAGTGGGGTGTTGATTCGACATACGTTCTTCATGACACCAACAGCCTCCTCAGTCTGCGTCACAAACTCATCCTCGGCCTTCTCGATCTCCTCCTGGGCCTCGGGGCTGAGCTCATGCTCATCGGTGCTGTCGCCAGCGTGGGAACCGGTGCCGAGCTTGAAAGTGGTGCCCTTAGCGTGGGCCTTGACAGCATCGAGCGAGAGGCGCGAGTTCTCGACATTCTTGCGGGCGCGGGTAGCAAAGGTCAAGTTGGTGTTGAGGGTTGTGTTCCAGCCAGCAAGGAATCGGCTCTGGATCTGGGAATCTTGGGCAAGGCGGGCCTCCCCAACGCGCTCCGAGGCCAGCGCATACTTTTCCAGGGCGGTTGCCAGGGGGTCCTCACCAGCACCGGTATGACGCTGGTGCAGCAGCTGGCTGCTAGACAAACTGGCGCGGGCGACGGCATGGCTGAAGGTCTTGGGCTGGGGCTTGGCAGTGGGAGGGGCAACTAGAGCAGCCTGGGCCTCAGCTGGGGAGGTGGCAGACGACAGAAGGTGGACCTTCTCGCTGACGGTGCGGCCGAGGTCCTGGAAAGTCTCCTTGATGTTGGGGGGGTAATCGTAGGCCTCGTTCGAATATTGCGAGCTGCCGCAGGCCCAGTCAGCTTATCGGATAGACAAAATGGGTGCGATATATGCTTCACTCACGTTACAGCAAGCATCTTCTGGTGAGCCTGCTTGAGGGCATCGACGCGCTTCTCGAGGTCAATGTAGTCGGGGGGGAGCTGGGTCTGGAGGGTGAGAGGGTTAGTTGGGGGGCGCAAATAAAGGTGCGCGGCGCAACGGACCTTATCCTCGGCCTGGCCAAGCTGCTCCTTGGTGTACTGGAAGGTGCGCGACGCAAAAGGGGTGATCTGGGATCCAAAGTTGCTGTTGCCCATGTCAGCCGTCGATGCGGTAACTTTGCAATATTGTTCAAGCAGCGAGCTATCTCGACGCCCATTAAGCTCTGTGAGGGGGATACCTACGAGATTCCCTTTCCGAAGCTTGCGAAATCCATGGCGTCAAAGTGTCGTTGACGAGCGAACAGGTTGAAGATTGAAGGAGATGACGATGGCGATGACGCTTGCGCTGCGAGTTGAGGCGTGGGCAAAGGGCGAGCGAGGGTGAAGATGATGCAAGCTGGAGGATTGGATTTAGGCTTGGCGTGTCAGCGTTGATATGGGAACGTTGTCACAAGCGAAATGCCCTGGGCTCCTGCACTGGGGTCCAAGGGGGGTTGCTTTGGGGGGCTCTGTCTGAGCTGGGTGGCTCCCTAGAGGCTAGCAGGCTGCTGCAGGCTGGCGGTCCAGGGGCATCTGCGAGCTGTGGCCTCAGGTCGTTCAGGATCATCGGCCTTGCGACGAGCAGACCTGCACGGGGTGCAGATCAGGTGGCCCAAGCTTCGAGATGTTCCGACAGGTAGACATGTACATGCCTCAGGTCCGTCCCTTCCATCCCGTCTACCGGCAAGCACCTCCTCCCTCCATGGAACCACTCTTGCCTGGGCTAATTTGGTACGTTTGGTGTGCTGTTGGCTTCAGAGCGCACCCACGTGATTTCGAGCTCGGACAAGATGCGTCATCCTTTCTGATAGATCAACCAACAAGCCACCATTGATGACGAGTCTCCACAAGTCTACAGAATACCAAGTCTCGGATACTTGGGCAATAACCAGAGTCCGATGCGCAGTCAGAATATTGATCAATACCTACCTTTGAACTCTCTCTACAGGCAAGCAGATACGTTCTAGGCAGCCACTAAAAAGTTGTAGATTGATCTCATGTCAACTACATTCATCCGACTTGCCGTACCTCGGACAGTCAGTACCTAGGTAGGTATCCAATGTAAATCACTTTTGACCACCCAAGCCAGAACACCCGCTATTTATATCAACCCCCATTACAAATAACCAAACCCATCCTAAAGCATCCACGGATTTTTCCTTCTCTCTTGGTAGTAATGTTCTTGATTCCCTTCCTGTTGCCTTTCCACTCCCATTCAATCCAGTATGTGCTTGTTGTCCGCCCATGACGGTTCCACATGTCGGCACACAGATTCGTAATCCAGGAGCGTTGGGTGACGAGGATCTAAGCCTGGTGTCGTCCAGAACATGGTCCAGTTGCACTCTGTCAGCTTCTCGGTCCCCGTAGATCGCTCAAAATACCACTTGTTGACCGGATTATCTTTTCGGCTCCTCCAGCACACTCCGTCCGGAAAACAGCCTCGCACCATGGCATTAAAGACAACGTCGGCAACACCTCCGCTCCCTTGACTCTTTCTCAAGACTGCAAACTTGTCCAAGTATGGCACCAATCGGCCTTGTCCGTGTGCAGTCTGCTCATCCATACCCCAGGGGCGCTCCCACGTCAGGATAGCACCGCCCTCGTACTCTCCAGCAATGATAATTCCGGCCAGATTTTCATTGACCCGATTCAAATAGTCATCCACATCAAGCTTTCGACCGAAGGAATCTTCAATCAAATGGACTAGCCGCGGTAGGTCCACACAGCTATCGGTCAACCGCAGCCGAGATCCTCCTGGTGCAGGTGGGCGCCATGAGCTAGTCGTTGGGTCTGGGAAGATCGTGAGAGGCATCCCCTTCTTCAGCAAAGTCGAGACGCTCATCAGCTCAGAGGCAGGCGGCTTGCCACCCATGTGCGCGCGCGGAACTGGAAGAGACGATGAGAAGACCGGCTTATCCGTCAGCAGGTTGTGAATAAGGGGATTTTTCTTGCGCCTCGTAGTAACCATGCCCCCAAAATCGAAGGGCGGGATTGATGATGAAGGCATGAGGTTCTGCGTATGCATGTTCGCTGCAGCGAAAGGGGTCGTAATGAGAGCCGAAGACGAAGATGGCAACATGGCCAGCGCATCCTTTGCCAGGTTCAAATTAGCAGCATGAGCCGTGATAGAGGCCTTGGTGGGGTTTGCTTCTGCCAGAGGAGATCCATCCGGGCCCATAAGCTCCTTCATGATGGAACCATACTCTTGCTGGATGTTGATGAACCTATGCCAGGCACGACGACCAGTGGCCGGAATAGCTCCGAGTGGATCAAGCAGAATGATTCTCTCCACCGTCGCAACTGTGTTGGGTGTGGGTAGTTCGCCATCTAGATCGGTCTTGTCCGCGGACTGTAACCCAGCAAAATACCTCGTAAGGGCCAGGACGATCTTGTTGGAGTCAACCGGCTGGGCTGGATAGGTGAAGTCGCGAGCAACGAGGGATGGGATCACTGGGATCTTTTCATCGAGTAAGATCCTTTCGAGGAGGGCTCCATCTTCCAGCTGGATATCGGCTGAAAGAGGCGGCGACAAATTGCCCGAAGCTGACACCTCTTGGGAAAACAAGTCTTTGACCAGCCTAGTACCTGGTCCCCCGTAGGCATCAATAGCATCACAGAGGCGAAAAACTTGGTCTTGAGCAGTCAACCGACTCTCTTCCAAGCCACAGTCAACAACAACCACACTTGACAGGCCAAGCTTGCGCAGCTGGGATAGGGTCTTGCCCACCCCGCGCAATGTCTCTGAGTCAATTTCTTGCGGAGCCCGGAGCTTCATGATGGCCACATGCAGTGGTTGGGGGGCACTCGGTGTTGCTTCCTGATCCTCGTCACCCTGGACAAACTTGGGGGCCTCGGCCAGAGACTTGGGGTTATTGGACGTGTACTTTTGCAGGTATCCTTTGGCATCTCGTTTGGTCGCCGAGACTTCCAGGACCGAAACGATAAAATCCTACAATGCCAGTATTAGTGAATGGAACTCTCAATGTCAAGCTTTAGGAACATACACGATCGAGTTCTTTTTTTCTAGCGCGGGCAGTGGAAGCCCCAGACATATAGCGAGCGGCACCGGAGCTGAGGCGAGTTGGCGAGCTGGAGCTACCGGGTTGTGAGGCGAATCCGCGAGCGATTCCAGGAAGCAGGCATTGTGTGTAGCGCTGGAAACGGGCTGGCCCACGGACGATGTGGGAGATGGTAAAATTAAGGCATTGGCCGCAGCTTGGGGCCTTCTTCCAGGCTCGGGTGCCAGTCATGGTGGAGGACTATGACGCATTCCGGGCTCACTCAACAACCGATCGAAGTCACCAAATCTCGATGTTTCGATGAGCAGCCCCGGAAGACCGATGGAGGAGAGGCTTTTGTATGCTGCGGCCGAGGGAGAAATGACTCTTAGCTGAAAAGCATTGCCGGTGGAAGAAACAGAGTCTGAGGTTGGGGAGGGTCGAAGGTTGTAGCATGTGGGGGACGCGGTTGTGACTGGCAGGGTAGTGAGTCAATAGCTAAGGTTATTAGCCAGTGAGACCTAAGAGCTTGGGTAGCGCAAGCGAACAAAAGCTATGGTGGAGGGGCATGAAGACTGAGACTTGGGTTTTCGGCGATCGATAAGCTGATAAGCCCAAGTTCCGGCGCCGGTTTCGCCCCTGCAAAGAACAGGAAGCAGAAGCGCCACTCCGTCTCCCGCGGGCGAACGGGTCGACACGGGTCGGTTTGAGAAATCACTGCAGGGCTAGGCTCTAGAAAGGTGCTAGAAGAGCGCCATGGTGAGTACTAAACGGCGTCATGACTACAAATTTGGGGGGGATGAGCTCCGCAGCGGCACTGCACATGGTACCTCATATGCAACACTCGGCCGTATCGGCGATGCCGCGGATGCATGGCGGGGTCATGTCCAGGGTAGTTGGATACCTATTCGGGATCGTCCCGCAACTCATGGATGGGATGGCTCCAACTATCGTGTGTACATGCAGAGTGATGACACGACGTTGCGGTAAATAATCTATGGGCATTGCGCGTCTTATTAGGTATCTACATAACCAGTGCCCACGGTCGACGTGTGGTGACAAAGCATCCTCCCCCCATGCTGCTCTTGATCTTAGACAACCAAACGATCTTGTTCTACCTGTGACAGCTACTAAGTGAGATAGCTCTCTACAATTTGACGTTGGTTCATCACGTATATTATCTGTTTTGGGGCATCCCGGATGTCCAATGACTAATTTAATATTTGCTCCCTGGGCCGTTCCGGGTGTATTGCTAGAGCTGCATTTCCAATCAACTTACAACGACGCCGCATGGACATCACGTCGGATGTGCCGAGATTCCGTCCCGACATTCTCCTTCGCCCGCCAATAGTCGTCGACCAGCCGGTATAAAGCAAAGGTCCCATCCGTCTCAACGACGTCTCGACAGTATAGGCAAGGCCAAGACTATATCCTGACTTAACCTCAGCTTCCGCTACTCGATATTCAACACAGTGTGTCCATCATTTCTAACTATGGCTCCCAAGGTTCTCTGGATCGGTCTCGGCAATATGGGGAGGGTGAGTAGCAAGACACCAACCATCATCAATCAGCAGCAGCACCTAATCGAGAGCAGGGAATGAGCAAAAACATCGTCGAAAAGGGCAACCTCGACTCTCCCCTCCTCGTCTATAATCGCTCTTCCAAGCGGACTGTGGACTTCAGCCGTAGTCTGCCCGAGGGCAAGACTGAGGTAGTCGAATCTCTGACCGATGGCGTCTCTCGCGCCGACGTCATCTTTTCCTGTGTCGCCAACGACGAAGCAGTCCAGGAGCTCTTCGAGACGGTCTTTGAAGTCGACGTCACCGGCAAGCTCTTCATCGAGAGCTCCACCATTCACCCGGATACGACTGAAGCCATCGCCAAAGAGGTCGTGGCCCGGGGCGCCGAGTTCGTCGCGGCGCCCGTGTTCGGTGCCCCGGCCATGGCTGACGCAGGACAGCTCGTTGGGGTGCTTGCTGGCCCGCTAGCTAGCGTCGCCCGCGCTAAGCCGTGGTTCATCGGCGTCATATCGCGGGCCGAGATTGACCTGAGCGACGAGCCGTACGGCAAAGCGCTGACGCTCAAGGTGCTAGGAAACACATTTATCCTTAACATGGTGGAGCAGCTCGCCGAGGCGCACGTCGTGGCTGAGAAGTCTGGTCTGGGGACCGACGCTGTTCACAAGTTCGTCGAGGCCATTTTCCCGGGACCTTACGCGGCCTACAGCACGCGGATGCGCACTGGCGACTACTACAAACGAGAAGAGCCGCTATTCGCCGTTGACCTGGCGCGCAAGGATGCTCGACATGCTATGAGCCTGGCTGAGGCTGCTGGAGCACGCTTGCGGAACGTGGAGACGGCAGATGCACATCTCGCACAGTTGAAGGAACATGCTGGTCTTTCGGGTGACATCGCTGGGATTTACGGGGCTGCGAGGAAGGAAGCGGGACTCAAGTTCGAGAACGATTCCTAAGGGCCCGAGGAGTAAAAGCCTGCGTGGAAAGAATAAAATCAATGAACAGGATTAATTTGATTCGTTTCTCATGTAATTGACACCTCGACTGTTCCGAGTCGAGCTCCCTTGCCCAGGTTTGATATAATGACTAAAACTAGGCAGTTGCGTGTAAGCCAGACGGTCTGTCTAAAGTTGACGTGCCTAAGTAGCTACCCTGGACGAAGGAACTTGATAATGGTGCCTGGTGAGCTCGGACACCAGGTGACTAAGCCACCCCATGCTGAGCTGTTGCTGGCTGCTAGGTGATGCAACTTGCAGATGCATCCCGACCTGGACTTACGTAGTTACCTACTAGAACAGCTTCCAACAATCCAACCAGCTCCCATCACATCGCATTGTATCGCATCGCGTCGCACCACACGTCCCCCCCGACCAACGAATACTCCCGGCCGGGACTAGGCTCCTGAACGAACCTCTGATAAACGGAATCGCACATCATCATGGCTCAAGGGTACGTCGCCTCCGTGCCGCCGGGGCACCCTCCAGCTTGAAGCGCCGCAGACACACGGCGTGGACGCGTGGGAAATAGCTAACGCAACGACTTCAACGCCTGTAGGTACGCCGTCTTCGTCGGCCTCGTCGTCATCGCCGCCCTGTGCGCGGCCTCGTGGTTTTTCGCTCCCAAGGGAGAAAACCAGGTGTCAGTTCTCTCCTCCCGTTCCCTCTCCATCGGCCTTGCAGGCTCGTCCATCATGTCGCCAGCTGACACGGATTCTTTGGCCTCGAATAGCTTGTGGCGGTCGTCTCTCATCCTAGCAATCGTGAGCTGCTACCTCATGTGGGCTCTCACCTTCCTCGCCCAGCTCCACCCCCTGATCAGCCCGAGACGAAGCAATCTGCGGGAATCCTTTCTCGAATAGACGGGCGCGACGGAGAGAATGGAGGAATGCGCATGAACGGATGGCCCTGGGCATGGGAAAGCTCGCGGATACGGGATGCAAAGACGGATGGCTGTAATCTATATCATTGTTTTTTTGTTACACCGGTATCGTGTCGTTAACAACCGGAGTTGGACCTCTATGCTATACTGTTGAAATACGCTCTACAAATCAACATTGCCCCTCGTCTGCTTGACGTGACCATGGAGCTTCTGTCACTCGATTATCCTTCAGCAAGGCGGCCGGCCCACTCTTTGGCATACATCAGCAACGCCCACAGCGCCTTGCCATCCTCGGCCACGCTGCTCTCGCCAATGGAATCGACGTCGGCCAGTCCAGCCGCTCCTAGGACAGCGCGACCGACGGCCCAACGCGAGGCGGCTCCGGCGATTGCTAGTAAGCAGGCGGTATAATATCGACAATCGAGGAGGATGCGCAGAGCCTCGACATTGTTGGCCACTACGGCCCAACCGAGGGAGCGGGCAGCGGCAGGAACGTCGTATTCCCAGACGACCATGAGTATGGGAAACAGCTTGGTGGAGGAGGAGACGAGGAGAGCGGTCGAGACGGAGTTTGGTCGTGAGTATCGCGGGAGGATGCCGACGAGGTGAAGCGGCGAAAAGTACGACGAGGTGAGGAAGCGGATGCAGACGTGGAACGCGGCGGTCGAGAGGGCGCAGAAGACGACTGGAGCATGGGAGACGACGCGGTTAGCTATGGATGTTCGTACTGAGGTTGTCATGATGTAGTAGGGGCACAGCTGCAAGGAAAGAAGAAAGAAGCACTCACGGAAGAACAAGTACTGCAACACAATCGGTTGCTGCGCTAGCCTGCCCAGGTTGCTCTCACCAGGCACAGTGTCTGGTATCATCTGCTTCTCGAGGCGCGCCCAAGTCAAGTAAACGTCGAATAGGAGCAGTAGAATTCCCAATCGGATGACCGAGGGCTTTGGAACACACACGTTAGCCCCGCCGCGTCATTGAAGCGCATGCGATGGAGGAACGGTTGGAAAAGGAAAGGACAGGGCGTACATCTAGACGATCACCATCGCGCATCAAGGTGTTGTGCAATAGGTGGCGGTAGACCTGTCCCAGAGATGGTCAGTTAGCAGCCTATCCAATACCCAAGCCGACAAGCAGCGTAGAGGCCACGGTGCAATGGGGGAGGCTCACCTGGGGCTTGATAAGAACCAGGTCGATAAACAGCACAACAAAGTCATGCTCGACGTACTTGTCGCAGAAGCGGCCGCACTTGCGACAGACGGTCAGGCGAATGTTGTGGCCGCTGGCCTTGTCACCGGCGCCTGAGTACTGCGTCCATAGCGTCTTGACGGGATGGCGGCACTCTATGCAGATGGGCATTTGCGCGGCTGGTGTGCTGCTGGTGCGGTTGAGCGTGCGGCTGGAGCATCAGCATTGGCATTGGAGTTGGAGGCTGGCACTCGGCCGTCTGGTATCATTCTGTGTCTGTCTGTATGTGTATGGGTGGGTACCTAGACTAGGTGTGCGATGCCAGTTCCGTATCCATATCATAGTGGGCCACGCAACACATGGAACCTGCGCTGTGCTGCTGTACAAATGACGTGGGGGGATTGACACGTCTTCTATAGCATTATTAGCCGGCGTTGCACTCACAATACTTACCACTCTACCAACGTTGTATCTCATGACACCAACTTTCATATTATCAGCCATTCACCCTTCATGTAATACGCCGATACTGACTTGTTGATGTCTATTGAATCAATTCTATTCTGTCGCTGCTTCCTCTAGATCCCAAAGCAGGTTGGCATGCATGCCTAGGCACCTAGGCACTTGCTTATTTACTGATGCATTGTATATCGAGTGCCACCTTTGCTGTTGCCCAAAGAAAGAAAGAAAATGTCTACAGTAACACCCTGCCTATGTAGGTATACTGGTTAGTTAGCTATCTTGGTTTCCATCTCTTCGAGCCTTACGGATAGTATTCCCATGAAACGCGAATATCCTTGCTAAACGCCGCGCTGGGTGATAATGCGACTTTTGTGCAAAGCCGGTCCCAGCTACTCTTCAGCAACAAACGCCGTGATTTTGAATCCAACTGTGGAACCCAAGTCTGCCGCCATCATGGTTGGGGATGTCTCCCGGAGATAGGAAGTCAATGGGCGGTCCTCGATCTTTGCATCGTTATTGCAACGTCGTCCATCCACGCGTCAATCATCCTTGCCTCCTTTGACTCCAGATCCTCGTGTCCTACCGCGGACAGTGCCATTCCCGTCACTTCGACCGCTGCTACCATGTGATAGCGCCTCCATCATGCTGGTCGACGCGCCTCCAACTGGTCTCCCGTCATCGCTGCCCGTGTCTGTCAACTCTATCAAGTCGCCCTCTCCCGCGAACTGGCCTCGCGTCCCCACTAGGCTTGAACTCGGGTTTCTCGTCAGAGCGCCTCTTAACCACGTTTCAACAGCCGCGGCGGCCTTGTCGAGTCCGTTTCCTTGTTGGGTCGTCGAATTTGTGTCCTGGCCTTCGCCAAGATGGCCCTCCACTAGCTCTGCCGACTCGGGCCTGAAGCCAAACTGTGCCGTTTCGGACCCCATGACCGACATGGAAGGCACACCCTCCATGTTGAGTGCCGGAATGTGTTTCTTAGTCCACGTAGTGAGGTAGTCCTTATCCGGCCCGGGTGCTCGCGCGTTGACTCCCATCGATCCCACACCACCTGGCCGGCGCATGAAGGCCGGGAGTGACTCGCCACCCTCGCTGATTGCTTTACTGGGGCTAGAAAACAAGCTGTTGGAGAATTGGGGCCTATGGCTCAATGAGCTCGGTCGACGAGCAGGCGTCCCCTCCACCGAAACTGGAGGGTTGCTTGATAAGTCAAAGCTCTGTCGGGGGGTGGAAAAGGTGGAAATGGTGCGGATACTCTTCTTCCGCCGAGGGGGAAAGTAGCCCATGGCATTCCGGGCTACTCGACAAATCTCGACGGGTTGCTGGAACGAGTCGATCTTGACCCAGCGAACATGTGTCCAGGGCTTTTCATCTTCCTCTCCGGATTTCGACTCGATAGGTGTCCCATTTGTGGGTCGGCTGAAGAAGTCATCGTGGGGTGCCTGGGAGCTCGATGGCTCGTCGGCTGCTGGGGTTCGCGCAAGAAGGTCGACACCGTGGCCGTTGTGCCATGACGGTGGCTCACAAGGTCGGCCTCTGACCTCGCAAGCATCGACTGGGATGGTGAGCCACTTGCGCATCTGGACGCTGTCTCGGGACCAAAGTCCGTTGGCCTTCCTGAAAGCGTCTTCCCTACATTGATATCGCAAGATGAGCCCCGCATAGTTGTCGTTGGATTGGACCTCGTGGATGTAGACGAGATACTCTTCGAGCTGGGGTTGCTCAGGGGCGGCCTCGTCGGAATTCCGTCGTTTGTGCCTGCCTGTGACATCCAACCCTCCATTGACACCATCGTGGTTCTCCAGGATCCTGGCCCTTTTGGCAGCCTTCAAGGCAGCCTCCCTCTCTTCTTGTGAGCCGGCCGCCACATCATCCATTGAGGGCATCTTGTGAGGGGGCGATGGGCCCCAGGCACCGAGCCCCTTCCTTGAAGCATTGTTCGTCGAGGTTTTCCCCAAGGTACCCGACCTAGAGCTGGCACGAGTGCTGGACTGGGACTTCCCACCACGCATGTTGGTCTCATCGCCAATGAGGGATGAGGCGAAGCCCTGGACCGAGGCCCAGCTCTGGGAGAACGAGTCGTTGAAGAAATTGGATAAGTTGGCCGTGCTCACGGCTCGTTGAGGGCCGGCGCCGGGGCGTGTAGACCGAAGCGGGCTCGCGGATCGGCTGTTGGCGGGGCTAAAGGCTGATAGAAGGCCGTAGCTTGCGGTCGGGGTTGAGGAAGAGGAGTAGTTGCGGCCGCGGGAGTCGGGCTCGCTGCTTCGGGAATCATCTTCATCGTCCACAGTGCTGAGGAGGCGGCGATTACGAGGGCGGACGGGGTTGGCGTCCGATGACCGAGGCGCCAGGGCGGACGAGGACCGGTGCGACGAAGGCCTGGCAGAGCGACTCGAGTCGGTCATGATGGCCGCCAACTCGGCGACAGCAATGACAGGTCGCAAGTCGGGCGGCGGCTTTGCATCAGTGCACGGCCTCGACCGACGTAGTGATCGGAATCGTAGTTGTAGTCGTCGCCGTCGTCATCCAACGTCGGTTGCTACTATGGAGTATCCAAGGGGTTGAGTTTAGGTGAAGCAAGAGGACACAGAGTCGATGTCAAAAGACGAAGCGGGCCGACCGGGGGTGGGGGGGAACCAGAACGAGAATCGGTAACGAAGTCGAGATAATGCTGGTAGCCACCACGGTACAGCTTGGTGCCCTTACCGATGGTGATGTGGGAGATGATGAGCGTCGTCGATGTGGTTAAGTGTCGTCGGTGTCGGTGTCGTTGCGGTTTGGGGCGGGCGCCGAGGAAGGCCAGGGTGCGCAATGCATCAAAGCAACAGGTGGGCCAGATAATGATGCAGCCCACAGGCTCAGTCAGCTCGAGGTACTCCGGACTTGGTAGGGTAGGTAGTCAATGAATGGTAGCGCGGGATGGAGGGATGTGATGGAGGGATGAGGTGCGGTTGGATGGACGGATGGATAGAGGGATGGTTAGGTACCTAGGATCCAGGGATCCAGGGTGACAGGAGGAATTGACGGATCTGTCCAGTGGATGAAGTAGACCCGAGTCTAGCAACAATTAGCACTCAAACAGCGGCAGTCGCCCAAGTTCCAAGTGCTCAGCACTCAAGCTCAGGGACCACACTAATAAGCGCTTGATTAGCAGCCCTTCTCGGTGCACAATGGAGAAGGCCGAGCGAAGAGGGACCAGGCCGCGTGGAGGCTGAACTTCTACGTAGGAACGGCCCAACCTGGAATCCCCCTGGCCACCTTCTCCTTCTGTTGTCCGCCTGCAGTCGGCCAGTGGATGTTGATCCATTGCCCTGTCATGGTAAGCTGGTACATTGAGTAGGGGGCCGTCTTGTTGGGGTGTCTAAGGGTTTCCGTTCCCATCCCCAGTCTCCCAGTCCCCTACTTCTGTACCCACTGGGGCCTGCCTTGGGAGGCTCTAACGTTACGCATAAGGACATGGGTTCCACCCCGCCCCGCCGCCGCCGCCGCCGTAGCGCAATGTACTACACAAGTGTTGTAGCTGACTGCCGCTGATTGCGCTGGCGGCACTGACTGCCCTGATGGTTTTGCACTGAAGCTCGCTGGAGCTCACCGGAGTCTCCCCCCTCCCCTTGTGAATAGCGTCCATCCCCCGCCTGCTTTCTCCATTCTCCATTTTCCATTATCCATTGCCCGTCACCCATCATCCCTGAATGGAATGAATGAGTTACGGGCACTGTCAGGCCCTCCCCATCCATGTCCCCGACGACCCGAGCATGATGACGACGCCCTTCTGGAACTCGGCTATACAGGAGAGTAAGGGTACAGCTTCCATTTAGTGTTGATTTTGTCAGTGAATGCTTCGTCATCACCACACCATCACCCTAGCAGGCCCCCGTTGGCTGTCCCTCGCCCCTCTGGCTGGTGGTCTTCAAAGGTCAACGATCTGGGAGCCTAGCTGACTTTCCATCACCACTCGCATAGGAGGACTCCCTATCCATCCATTCATGGTACTTATATCGACAGTGACCCAAGTGATAGTACGGTCTGGGCTTAGACAATGGTTCACTGCGCGCTCCAGGTTTAGGACGCCGCAAATAATTAGCTATTATGTACAATGAGGGACCCCGCTGTGAGACACACCCTAAGCTGTCTGCGTGATCAATGTAGAATGTGACACTTGCTCTTCTTGTTGCCTGCTTGCATCTAGCTAGCCAGCTTCCTCGACCTGGGAAAGCGACTTGGAAAAGTACATGATATCTCGGCCCTCCCGATTCTTTCCCTTTCCCACACATCTATCCCTGTATACCAACAGCTTTAAATTGACAAGCAGCGTCCACTGAAAAGCAGCATATATGTCACTTCATATTCACTCTGTGGTAAGTAACCACCGTTTCTTGTCATGTGTCCTTCTTGATCAGAATGTTGCTAGCCGCACTGACACGAACCCGTCTGCCCGCCGCCCATGACCTGGAAATCCAGACCACCACTGTGGCATTCCTGGGCGGGGGGTTTAGAGCCGTATGACTTCTGGATTAGAGTCATGAAGGTCCAGCGATATTTGTTGTGGCCACTATGCGATTTTTGTCCGACTTAAATGCACAAATACGGGTCGGGAGACTCCTTGCGAATAGTCCCACAAGTCCAAGGCCTTGCTTCTGTTTGTGTAGCGTGACATAAGGCATCTCTTGCATGTTGATTGTACCCCTTTGAACGATATCGTTGCTTCCCTTTAACCCAAGGGCATATCGAGATTGATGTTATTGGTCTCGCCGTTGATGCCAAAAAATTGAAACCTGTCAAACGTTAACTAAGGACCACCAGCCACTGCTCTGCTCTGAACTTACCAATCTTCCACATTCAACGTTGTCGGAACTGTTTGGCCTTGGCCTGAGCCTGTGCTCCAGCTGTCAGGACTCTCACCCTCTGGCAAATCCAAATTTGGTTGCCACATATTGGCCTGCCCTTGAAATGCATGGGATGCGCCTTGTGGCATCATTCCATTGCCATGTCCCCTCTGCTGATACTGGCCTGTCGGCTGGCCATGCATCCCGCCTTGCATGTTCCCAGGCGGTATCGATCCCATGTTATTGTGATCAAGTCCAGTATGTGTCTGGACTGGAGACAAGTTCGGGAAAGCTGGCATAGCCGCACTGTCCGGAAATAACTGATCCGGTTGGAAATTCTCCCACAAAGATTGCGACAGATTCGGAGAGTTCCTTGTTACGAGATACAAGTCTGGAGGAGTGGGAGGCACCGAGAATGATGGGTTGAAAGGTGTAGCTGGCCGGGTCTGAGGCCGCGAGTTGGTTCCCCCCATAAATGTATCTGCCGCAGCCTGTCGTGCATTGGGCGACGTCACCGGCGGTGGGTGCATGTTGCTTGGCAGATCGTTCTTGGCAGCACTTGGGGTTTGCGGTCGTGATCGTTCGTAAGATTCTTGGGGCTGAGGGGTGGTGGTCGTGAAGTCGATCGCCATGTCGTCGTATTTTCGCTTACCGGCCTCTGCTTGACGGCCGTGTTGTTCCAGTTGCGAGAGACTCTGCCGCATTTTTCGATGTCGCTTGCCCTCGGCTTTCTGTAGCCGCTCTTCAAGGACTTTGTTTCCGATGATGGACTCGAAGAGGGCGTACACCATCTTTCCCACTAGCCAGACCTTTGAAATCTCCCTCATGGCTTGCATACAACTGCGAAGCCTGTCCTGGGTCACTTGTTGGATCGACGGCACTGGGGATCTCATCTGGTATACGTGCATGATCAGAGCTGAGAACAAACTATACACGACGAATGCTGGGCAGTAGCGTAGTTGATCGTGTGCAGCGAGATTCTCCACAATTGAGGTGATCATTGCAGCTGCTTGGAACGCAATGTTGCGAGATGGGTAAGGCGAATGATCAGGGAAGCGTGACGTCCCGCCTGGAGGCATGTGTGCTCGGTGTAGGAGGCACAAAGTCGTATAGTAGTGAGAGTGGAGGAGTGCAGACCAAAAGTGGTGCCGGGGCATCTCCCAGTACACCAGTTTGGGACAGTTCTGGAGCCAATCGGCCAAGGCCATGTCGCTGTGGGTGAGGTCTATGGCGTTTCGTTGCCGCCCCTTGGAGGCCACAGAATACTGCTGTGACAAGACCAGGCCCATAATCTCGCAAAGCTTGACGTACTGCATAAAAAACTGGACATGTATCGGGTCGGGGGGATACTCGCTGGCGCGTTCCTGTTCGTCCTCAATGAAGTCGTCCTCTGTCAGCATCTCCACGTCAGAATCGTCAAGATTAATATGAATCGGTCTTCCTAGCGCAACGGCAACAGACCGGTCGCGAGTGAAGAGCGTCCACCAAATGCGCTTCCAGAGCCTCTTGTCCGACCTGCTTAACTGTGACTGCTCAACGGAACGATGCATTCCAGAGCCCTGGGCAACAATGGTGGCGACACGACTCCAGTAGAAGACGTTTTTGGTGACGTCCTCAGGGCCCTCCCAGTACCAGCCCATCAACAATAGGGACTGAACGATGGTGACGCGGTCATCTTCATAATTGGCATCGTAGAGGGCCTTGGCCCGCTTGTAAAAGGTAAGTGCCGCGGGTGTAGTCGAACCATTGGCATCCATTAGTTGAGGGTTGTTGCAGGCGCGGGTGCCAGCTAGTAGGACGGATTGTAGGAGCAACAGGGATGGCGGATTCTTTGGATCCCGATACTGCCTCATGAAGCGAGTGCGATTGATGACGGGCATAATCGGGTGGACCCAGTTGAAGTAGGATTCGATAAGTTCGTCGCATAGGGAGCGCGGAGGGAGGAGAAAGGCTCCTCTCTGGTGGAGGATGTCTATCTCGACATTGTCAAGCTCGGTGAGTCGGGCTCGTGAGCCTCGGACGTTCTCGGGGAGCGGATAGTGGACGACGTCGGCTGAGCCCTGGCGGTCGTGGACGAGTAGAGTGAGGTTGGACGACTCGCCAAGGTATGCGACTCGGCCAGCTTCGGTGATGGGGGCACGAGTGAACTTCGGTTTCATGACTAGGTCAAGATATGTTGCACTATCAACCTCATCCTTCCTCACCTGAGCCTCTGTCTGCGAGGTGGAAGGAGTGCCATGGCTGGAGTGGAATACAGATGGAGGTCGTGGAGGGAATGCAGCTTGCGGAGGAGCTGTAGGACGAGGTGATTGTTCCTCGGTGGTATCGCCTCGGTCACTATAAGTGGGCAGGGTTGTGATTAGCATGAGGGCCTTGGCAAGATGGTGCGAAGGCAGCGCCATGAGCTGTACCTGTCAGAATCCTTGCTGGTCTGATTGCCAGCGCCTTGAGGCTTCTTCCGTTTAGGGGATGGGATGCGGCATTCGATTTGGAAGGCGACACAGTTGGTGCATGGTACACCGAGGCTGGCTGCATCGCATCGAACCTAGACATGTGGGTTAGCTACCTAACTACGCTGGGGATGCCATGATGGCGAAGGAGTTGGGCGAATTGGAATGGCAATGGTGACGACGATGACACCGACGACGACAGTGGGCAAATAGGTCGGAATACCTTTCGAGCATGGCAAGTCTGATGGCATGTGGTCAGCACTCAATTCAATCGTTGGCGTGGTCATGTTTGGTGGATTTGGAGGTATATTGGGGATGGTGTCCGCCGATGCCTCGGCTCATATTGAGGGGAACGGGGGGTCCCATGGCACGGCAGTCAGTGCAGAGGAGGCTCAAAAGAAAGGTGCATACCTCGCACGCGCGTGATGCTCGTTGTCTTTATAATAACGGGATGTGTTAGCAAAGCGACACAAGAAACTGTATGCTCCCCCCGAGTTTATTTTGAGGCGCATCGCGGCCGTGGGGATCTCGAGGGCGTGAGGACATACCTCCTGAAGCTCAGTTGTGCTGCCGCGGCTGACGCTGCGTTGGTGGGTGCAGGCGGCGTTGGAGTGCTGGTTGTGGTGGACTGCTGGGATTGATCCTGGGCTTGAGGATCAGGTTGTGCCTGCGGCAACCCATCGCCTGACGACATTTCTACGTCCATGGAACCGGTTCGTTACCGAAGATAGGTCCTGGGGAGGGTTTTGGAGACGAAAATCGAGGGTGAGGGGAAGCGAAGTCGTCGCGACCTGGCCGTGCGCGGTCAGAGACGGAGGAGGCACCAGTGCAGCAGCAGTACACAAGTCAGCCAGTTCAGCCAACCAAGACTGGCAGGTACTCTCGACCCTCCTGGCAGGCACCTTCCTGCGCAGTCCTTTTCTTCTCGGATTGAAGGCCAGAAACACTACCTTCTTGCGCTTCGACCGGGCGACGAGATGATTGACAACTAGAAGCTCGGCGGCAGATGTGTTGGTTAGAGGGAAGGCCGTCGACACCAGCAACTAATTAGAGCCAAGCCGTCTGCTCGCTGTGCGCAACTCGCCGTTCAGTGCTAGGGAAAGCAAGTAGCGGAGTCGTGTTGTCGCGCCGGGGGAGGGGGCGGACGAAACTGACAACGGGAGCGAGGCGGGACGGGGCGTGTACCGGCAGGGAGGTCCGCAGGACTCGAATAACTCCCCGGAGAATTAAAAAACAAAGAATGCTTTTTGGTCGCGAGGACAAGAAAAAAAAAGAGGGCTTCAAAGAGGGAGGATTAGCCCAACGGAGTTTGGACAACGGGACTGCCGGGAGTGTGCTCCAGATTGCGAAAAAGATGACCTGCAGTCTCGGAGATGGTGGAGGACAAACTGGGTCCGTTTTCCGGGCCTACCGTGGGGACTTCTGCCGCACAATGCACAAGCCCCGTGGAGTTGTGTGGGCCTTGGATGGTCTTGAAGCAGCAGGGAAATGTTGATTGTCAGGCCAGGCCAGGCCAAGTGAGGCAGTAGAGGCCGTCGGTGGCAAGGTACGTACTGAGACTCGGTCGTATCGGTCCTTTGTCTTTGCTGTTCACGCACGTTCCTTCGGGCGTCGCATTAGAAGCCCGCAGCTTCTGAGGTGCGGTGTTGATGACTCTTATTAATAAGTGAGTTTGGGGAACGTCGTGTGTGCTGTGAGTTGGAAGAGTGACGTTGGATCAATAAGTGCAGATCCGATTTAGGGGAAAGTTAAATAAAGTGAGAGAAGCAGTGCAGCTAATAAGCTACCTACATCAGGTCAGCCAAAGCCTCAGCTCATGCCAATCCGGGCAGTTTGGCCAAGCCAGGTAAATCTTCAAGACCGACCAGGGCTGCGGGTCGAAACGCGACAGTTGCAGGTTTAGCGGCCGGGCTGGAGAGAAGAGGGTGTGTCAGGGATGCGGACAGGTTAGTTATAAACAAGATGGAGTTATGTTCAACCGCGTCCAGAAACTCTTGGGACATGGAGGAGGGACATCCGGCCAAGGGGGGCGTCATCTGAGACGCGGTGCCCGTCACGTCAAGCCAGCTCAATTGTACTCCGTGCTTGGTACAGGCAGGGTACGGATACGTAGCGGTCGTGGCTATTGAGGACGCATGTGGACAGTGCACCTGCTGTTGTCAAGTCAAATCTTGGCAAAGAATTGTGACACAAGTCTAAAGGACAACATAGGTCTCTGAACTGAGTTGAGGCAAAAATATTATTATTGTTTGGCTGATGTCACAAGAAAGAAGGGTTCTCCTCGGGGTTCGGGTCGACGGGAGCGAAGATGATGGTGGAGGCAATCCCCACCCCCTTCCCCATTCCCCTGTGCACCAGGATTCTTCAGATTGTCCCCCCCCCCGAACAGTCCAAGAGGCAGGCTGGAGGCTGAAGGTATGAGCGCGTGATGCGGCGTGCCTGTCCTTCAAGACGTGTGGCGCTTGGCGGCTTTGGCTTGGCTGCGTGGGGTGGGGAGGGTTGATGGGCGGGCAAGTCCCGATAGATCGACAGGTTAACGCAATGTCGAAGGCACACAATAACATGTGAGACGGGGGGAACGGGGAGGTTCCTGGGTGGGCTTGGTTGACAAGGTGGACAATTTGGAGGTTGGAGCTCGAGGTCGGAATGATACATGCTAGTCTCTCGAATCATTCTGGATGGATCAAAGACGACGGCGGCGGCGGTCGCCCCAGTTCCGTTTAGCTTCCACCACGGATCCATGACCTAATTCGGGGAGCTTAGGCCACCCAACCTGGCCAGGTAAAACCATGTTCGTTAGGTACTAAGGTCTTCAAGGGGCCCATCGATTCATGGCAAGAGCGGGAAGCAAGCATGTGCAGACATGGAAAAGCGGGCATGAGCCAGCACCAGCTTCCCTCCAGGCAGGCTTGAAGCCTCGCATCCTTGAAAGCTGGGGAACGAGCCCCTCCTTTGTTGGGCAGGTGATTGGAGTGACTGGAACTGGAGCCCTGATTTGTTATACGCGCCTTGAGCATGGCGTACAATTCATTGACGCGGAGTTTCGAAAACCCAGCAAATCTCCCAAATCTCCGTTTCAACATCCGATGGTGAGATGGCCTAGGTAGGGCGGCACCCCACGATGTGCACGATGCCCGCGTCTGGGTCACGATGAGCACGACACTACGATGGGAACACGAGATTGGAGACACGATGACGGGGGCAAATGGGGATCGTTCCATTACAAGGCATCTTGAAGGTCGCTGGTGCGCCAAGGCCCCATCATCAACAAAGAGGTTGACTTCTAGCATGTCGCTTCTTCGTTCTGTCTACTTCCTCACCCTGCCAAGCATCACTCCGTACTCTCTTGTCACACCTCATATAACCATCCGCCAGGAAGCGCACATGAAGTGCTGTGTAGGCGCCCGTCCCTCTGCATGGGCGTTTACTCCTCGTCAATATCAATACCCATTCTGGCAGGAGGAGCCCTCAGTACATTATCAGATGACAGCCTAACCACCCCCTCTCTTTTTGCCGTTCGTCACTATACCGTACCTACATTGTCCTGCACGGGATGCATTGGATGGTGTGCAGTATCGGTCGTCTGCGTTCTCGGGACCTAGACCGAGTCCTACGTACTCCGTAATCCCGGAGGGGCTGACGGGATGGCACGAGGCACGACGGCGCCATTCCTTCTACACGGGCAATGCAATTATCACATGCAAAATGACAGAAGAAAAAAACGGCGCCTTCCCCCATGGCACAGCACAGGCACGCCTGCCCGTCGAGCAGCGAGCGCTAGGAATTGCACCAACAGATCCGCTGGCAAGGACTCCAACCAGGCATCTGCCCCGCACTCATTCTTGAATCCACTGTGCAGTGCAGTCTGTGGGCCTGAGGCGGAGGCGACTTGGCGTCCAGACGGAGGCGACGGGGCCTTGGCCAGGCTACTCAGGTGTCTGCGCCATCACCCGTCCTCACCCCCGTCATGCCTCACATTGTCACTCGTGACGGACACGGCTTTGCCCCAAGTGGCCCATTCTCCAGTCACCACACCCTTTTCAAGCAGCTCCCGGTCAGAATATTACGGCGGCGCCAGTCCGTGGCGCCGAGTGCCTAATTACTGCGCACCTTGCGAGGAGTCCTGCATACCTTCCATTCCTCCCGAGTGATTGGTTGCCCAATTGGACGTTGGCCTGACCCACCTCCCACCAACGCTTTCTTCCCCGCACCAGCTTAAGTCCCGGCGTCCAGCGGAGCATCGCATTCCACGCCATCAAGTTTGGCCACCAGCTATTTCATTCCCAGGCTCCCAGCGTCATCCCGACAAGGATTCACGGCCATCTTCCGGATTCTCACCACCTCAGCCCTACACAGTAGACCCAACTGAGCAATCAATCTCTCACGCCGCTGGTTGTTAGTGGTCCTCTACACAATAAAGTTCATCACCTATTTCATGGTCTGTCTCCTGGTCTGGTTCCAAGCAACAGAAAGACGGTGCATTTTATTTTCATCTCCTCGTGACGTCTGAAACCACTAATTTTATTCTCCCACCTTGCCATTTGCCTCGGCTGTGATAGGTGTCACCGCCAACTCACCGCTCGGCTTCTCTTCTCCTTGCACATCTCTGATCTCGATGCCGGCGATGAAGATGGCACTTACTAGCTCCAGAACCGCAACGAAGACGCACAGTAAACTGGCAATGGCGAAGTGACTGATAGTGGACCCAATCTCCAGCCACGATCCCTCGTCCTTGACCACCCAGAAGAAGTACAGTGTCAAGATATCCGTTTCCGCGAGCACTACCATGAATAATGCCGACGGCGCCACTCCGAGCATCTTGTTCAACACTCCCAGGTTTGCTGAGATCAGCGCAAAAGGAATCATCAACTTCAGAATCAGGAGCGCTCCCTGCGAAAACGGGTCAAAGATGGGAATCAACCGGTTCACACTGTCCAGGCTGAACGACGATATCGACGCCACGTTGCCAGTGCTGAAAAACGCCGATTGAAGCAGGACCATGAAAAAGAGAGCCACGCGCGCGTCTGACAATTGGAGTGGACGGAACGTTCCCGGCTCACCCTTGACCTTCCTTGACTGCGTAGCTGCAACACTATACTCAAGACGCACCCACGTCAGAAGGGTGATGCTAAATGCGACATAGAACAGACCCTCGTATGAGATGGTCAGAATCACAAAAGTCGGAGCGCAGGTCAGGAACAGAACGACTAGGCGATGCATGTAGTGTTTGTTGGGCTGCAGTCGATACAACATCGGAAGTAGCAGCGAAACGACTATGGTTCTTCGTCAGTTGTCGCGAGCATTCATCACTTCTTACTCATCTCACCTAGAACGATCCATCCGACAATCTGACTGCCACGCGGCAAGCCTTGCTTGGCCTGAAGCGACATGGCACTGGTGTGGGTAACCACCATTGAGAGAAGGGTGAGACCAATCTTATCATCCTTCATGTTAGTCGTGCTTCATTCTCCACGCATAGAGGGCTGGCGTTACCTGTGCACCGAGAATGGTTCTGCTTGTATGAAGGGGAACCTTCTTCACATTGGGCGATGAAAGTTCGGATGACGCATAGTCCTCAAGGACCAAGTATGCAAGGCCAACAACGACCATCAGTGCACCGCCGACCAAACTTGTCTTGTTAGTTACTCTCTTCGGAAGCGGGCGCTAGGGTGCGACTCACATCAGAGGGATGCTCTCAACCTTCATGGCCGGGAGGAGTGTGAAAGTGCTCATCGCAAGGCAAGACACAAACCAGGTCAGACTCAAAAGTATATGCGATCGAAGAAAAGAGATTCCGTTGAAAATGGGCCAGAATGCGCCGAGGATGTACAAGCCAGTCAAAATCTCACGATGGATGTATCCAAGCGCCTATGATGAATTAGAGATGGAGAAAAAGGCAATATCTTATCCAAGGGTCCTACCAAAGATTGAATAACACCGATATACAGAATGATGTTGATGACGAGAGTCACGACTGCGCCTCCGGATTGGATGTGCCCAAAGAGAGCCTTTCGGCCCAGGGCGAGGGTACCCCTGCGAGCATAAACCTCTTCCCAGAACATAACTGGGAAGAAAGCATAGGCATAGTATTGCGGCGGCGAGTTGGAGACGATGAATGATGCATAGAGTGCAACGAGCACGGAAGAGAAAAATACCCCTCCCAAGATAGTGCGTTGAGCAAGAGTGCTTTCCTGGACAACATATAGGTTGAGCACCGTGGTCACGGCATATGCCATCCACCCGAGGTAGCCAATGGTGATCAGAGCCCGCAAGAACAGCCAGTCGTACGTCTGAAGATAGCGCAGCCCTTGTAGACCAATCACGATGAGAGCATTAGACTCCTCAATTGCTTCCTCGTAGCGACCCGAGTCGATCAGAGTACGAATGTGGGCAACGTGTTGTTCAGGGGTAAGGGCGTGCTCGCTCAAGGGTTCGTATGGCCTGTACCGGAGCTCTGTCGCGTTCTTCTTCTCTTCTTTGACGCGATACATTTCAAGGATGACTCGAGCGTTGACCAGGGATGCCTCGGCCTTCTCACGGGTGTCCGCAGAAAGGAATGTTAGCGGGAGTTGGCCAACACAGTTGGCAGGGAACTCGGTGCCAATCAGGTATGCCATGAGGGCGGCAACATCGGCCTGGGAAACATCATGTCGCCGGACGTGATCCAAGCCCCAGTCTGAGGAGTATTCATCGTGGCCAGGGGCAACGGAGCCGGGATGCAGCTCAGGCTTTGCAACGCCAGAGCCCCAAGAAATGAGCGGGGTCCTGGTGTTGTCGGGATGACCGTCGCCGTGGCTGCCCCAGTCGCTCATGCCGTGGTCAGCGGTGAAGACGAAGGCGGTACGGTCGTCCGAGTAGAAGTCCTGGATCAGATCCGTTACCTCCTTGACGCCCTGATCCACCACCCTGATGTTGTGAAGGTACTCTTTGGAGTAAGGCCGGAACCCATGTCCGTTTGTATCGAGACCTAGGAGGTGAAGGAAGAAGACGACCTTATCCTGACGCAAAGCAGCATTTAGGGTTGCGTTAGTAGCGGCCTCGGCGAAGAGCTCCTTGACATGATCGAAGACCCAGTGGTCCAAATGGGTAGCATCCTTGGAGAAGTCCTCGAAGTCGGAGTCGTATGTGAAGGAGTCAACCCGGCCAGGGATGGCGCCGTGCTCGAACATGGGCAGGATATCTGGGCTACCCCAGCTCCAGGTGTGCCGACTGCGATTGAACACACTGTCAAAGTCGACCGGGTTGAGCTTCCAGCCTGTGGCGACGGCTGAGACATCCTCGTAGAGGCCGGCAATGAGGGCGACATGTCCGGGCCGTGATTCGGTGGGGACACGGGTGTGAGAGACGCCGAAGGTTCCGTGTCCAAGGATTCGGGAACGCAGGAAGGGTGCGAGCGGGCGAGGCACCAGATCTTCGTCGGACTCGGGGTATGGCACCGGGAAGGATTGGAGAGCCTTGTCGGCACGAAGTCCGTCGCCTGGAGGCGCAAGAAGTGATCAGCGAGAGAGGTCGACTAGAGAGCTCAGAACCGGGGAGCATTACCAACGAAGAGGACTAATCGGTCTGCAGGCGCCTTGGCAGCTTCGGGACGCTGGACGCCAAAGAGTTGCATGCCAGAAACGATGGGACTGACAAAGTAGATGTCGAAGATGGAGAAGATGTAGACCAAATGGAAGACGACGGCAACAGCCAGGAAGCCGAAGCGGCTGAAGCCAGCCATGGTGATCTGGAGAAATGACATCTGTCGACTCGGTTGGAGATGCCTGGAAGAGGCTTGGCTGGAGGAGTAGAGAAGAGCCCAGCGAGACTCGGAGGGGGAGGAGAGTGGGTGGATGTAAGTCAGGGGAATTTATCGAATCGGTGGAGAAGAGGCTTCCACACAAAAAAAAATCTCAGAAGAACAGGGACATTTTCATTGCGCCGCAAAGGCAGCGAGGGGAATATGAGGGAGCTAGCAAGAAATTCGCTGCCCCTTGAATGTTGTGTGCGGGTGAGGCGATGCGATCGAGGACGTGGGTGAAGGGTGACGGCGTACTGTGTCCGTCCCGGCATGTAATTATGGAGGGAAAACCGTGGCAAAAAGGTGATACACCGGCCAATGCCAGGTGGACGCGTCCCGTACCTGCAGCCCGGGCGCCCATGCTGCAGCGCGTTCAATGCGCTAAAACACCTTGATTGGCCGCGCCAACTCCCCTGTTATAGCGCGTTTACACGTGGGTGGTTACAAGACATGCCCTTGGACCCCTCATAAACCGCCATTGGAGAGCGTTCCATCTGTTTCACGTGGCGGCTATTAGTGCGTGCAAGATAGCTGCAACTATAGACTTGTATACCAGATGTTTACAACCGCAAATGAGGGTATCGATGCGGACATGTACCTAGTTATTCATCACCTCTGTCTCATTCCTCGACCGTGCCTACCTATTCAAATGACGATCCACACCACTGAATCATTCAAGAACCCGGACGGCCTGGCCATGCAACCCTGATGAGTGCCTCGGGTTGGGCTGCTTTGCCTTAAGCGTGATCTGAGGGCTAATACTAACACCTCTTAAAATATGTTATTCAAGTGTTTGTCTCTTTTCAACCACGCAATACAAGACCCGAGACAGAAATCACCTGACCAAGTCCACACAAACTCCAGGGGTATCAGTCCGAACCAAAAGCATAATAATACGCCTGCTGCATCCGCGCAATGTGTCCATCCCGTCTCGGTTACACTGGGGGCTCTGTCAAGTATTTCATCACTCGCGCATAGAATCGAGACGCCTGGCAGCGCGGGAATGTAATCTCCGCGCCGAGGTATTCCGGTAGGATGTCCATCAACTCTGCATCGCGATCAGGGTCCAGTTGCGGTCGGTAGGTAAATTGCACTTCCTCGTAGTTGTCCGCCGGGTCCGGGATGTCTATAGCCAGCTTGAAGTGGAGAGCTACCATGATGTCAGTACGTTGTTGGGTATACACTTCATGTGGCAAGTACTTACTGCCATTTCGTCCGGTTTGAATGCAATCAAAGACATCTTCAGTCTCATCCTGTCTCATATTACGCAAGATGAGGTCTGTCAGGTCCCCGTACAGATCCTCTTTGGCCTGTGCAACGTGGTTCGCCGCGTGAGCTGCCTCGGCCAGAGCTGTGCGACTCCCTGTTGCACCGGCCTTCAACCCGCTGCCAGGGACTTTCGCGGTGGCTTCTCCAGCGCGGAAAGCGGCCAACTTCGTCGAGATCGCCTTCGTCTCGGACCGGGCTGCAGCAAGTGAGGCATTGAGCGTTTCTATAGTGTTTTCTAGGCTTTCGACTTTGGCATCACTAGCTTGTAGCGTCTTTTGCAACCCATCCACTTGTTCGACAAGGGTATTGTGCGCTACAACCTCCTGTTTGAGTTCGGCAATCAACTTGTTTGCGGCTGCTGAGCGTGAGTGTGGATTTTTTGTCACGGCTCGTGGGTTCTTACCTGTAGTCCGCTCCTCTGCTTGTTTCCGTAGGCGATCGAAATTTCGTTCGGCTTCCTTTATGCCGACTTCGCGAAGATCTCGATGGCGCATCTCAAGGCTCTCATACTTCTTCGTAAGATCACCCAGGCGTCTCCGTAGAGAAACGTCGCTCACGTCATACCCAATTATATCTTCCAGTGAATCTGTTCGTGTCGGTTCTGTATCGACCTGGGTCTGTGCCAAGGTATCGATGTCCATTCTGTCCTCGGGCTCATCGTGCTGGATTTCGTGCTGGGTTTCCTCTTGGGTTTCTGGTATCTCCTCAGGAGGTGTGGCGGCCCGTCGTAGACGTGGACGACCCCGTGGCCTCGTGGCACTTGGCGGGACGCTCGTCGGTGCATTAATGGCAGTGTTTCTTTTTACTGCACTCCCAACACCCTTAGGTCGACCACGAGCTGTTTTAGCGCCAGTCGAAGGAGCAACCGCTGTTTCCGTCACATCACCGACATTGGTTGTATCCTCCAGAGACTGTGCCTCTTGTTGTTGTGCAGCGCGCGAAGCGACAGGCCTTCCCCTGGTCCGAGCCGTTGTTCGCGGTGTGGGCTTTGTGACTTTGCTTGCACTGGGTGGGCGACCGCGGGGTCTTTTGGTGGTACTTGGTGGCTGTCTTTGATTGCGCGCGGCCTGAATATCGGAGACGTCGAAGTCATCAAAGTCAGGCTCCGTATCAGACCCTACAAGCCCTGCTAGAGGCGCGGTCGCTTTTGCGCGTGGCATTTGTGTTTGTCGACGACTGGTGCGTGGTTGGAGCGGCGATGGGCGCAATGAATCTGGCAACGGCTGTGCAGATCGCGGTGTAAAATGGACCAATTGGTTGGGTTTCCGTGGTTGTGTACTTGATTAGATGAGCTTCTTCGTTGCCGGGATGGTGATGGCGAGCGTCATGAGGGGAGCCGAACGAGGGGAAGAACATGTTTTGTCCGAGCCTCAATCCTGGATCTTTCGTCAATGTAAACAAAGTCCGGCGCATCGGGACGGACAAGTCGGGACTCGCGTGACCGACATGGCCCGTGCACGACAAGTGGCCAACGCCCCGAGTAGGAGCCGGAATGCATAAGGCGAATCTAGGTATCTAACGAGATAAACCGACACGCATGTGCCAATCAACTGTCGCCGTAACGCGATCACGGTTCATCGGCTGCCGCAACACATGCTCGCGCACACTGCATCTCATTGAATTTCCTGCTACTCGAGACACATAAGAGTTTCCATCTCCCTCGTACCGCTGTGTACTCTCCTACCTTTACTTCCATCGGCGCAGCGCCACTCCATGAGCGATAAGTCGACCCCGTGGCTGCGCTGGATCCTCGGGATGGGGGAGCGACGCAAACTTGGCGATGTCGCCATGGACCTACTGCTCTTTGCCGGCATGGTGAGAGAGCCTTGCTTCTTGTTGACGAGTGCCGATATGCTGACGTTACCCTTTAGATGACCGCCGGCCTTTATGTTGCCCGAACTTTCCTCAATCCGATTCTTAGCAACCTCACCGACCCAGACAAGGAGAAGCACGAACTGGCAAGACGCCAGGCCAAGGCACACCTTGAGCGCCTGAACAGACAACGAGAGATCGACGACGGTTACGATGACGATGATGTTAGTTCTAGAAGGGGACCCCGCGTGGAGGAGCTGGTCCTCAACGAATACGAAAATCTGGTGGCGTTGGAAATGGTTCCTCCCCAGGACATTTCTGTCGGATTTGACGGTGAGTTGCAAACAATAACTCCCCTTCCCGGGTAGCATAGGCCCCCTAGGTTGTGCGTCGCTGACCGACATGTTCTTGCGACTGCCTAGATATTGGCGGATTGGATATGATTATCGAAGAACTCAAGGAATCCGTCATCTACCCCCTTACGATGCCGCATCTCTATTCACACGCCGCACCTTTGCTTTCAGCGCCCTCTGGAGTCTTGCTCTATGGCCCACCCGGATGTGGCAAGACGATGCTGGCGAAAGCGGTTGCCCACGAGAGTGGAGCATCCTTCATCAACCTGCATATTTCGACCTTGACGGAGAAATGGTATGGCGACTCGAACAAGATTGTTCGGGCCGTCTTCTCACTGGCCCGTAAGATGCAGCCAGCTATCATCTTCATTGACGAGATTGACGCCGTTCTTGGGACTCGAAGGAGTGGCGAGCATGAGGCTAGTGGAATGGTCAAGGCTGAGTACGGCGCTCCCCATCTGTAACAATATCGTGTACTTGTGAGCTAACAACGTATAGGTTCATGACTTTGTGGGACGGGCTGACGTCGTCAAATTCTGCCGGCTTGCCTGCCCGAATCATGGTTCTGGGAGCCACCAACCGAATTCACGACATTGACGAGGCAATCCTCCGCCGTATGCCTAAGAAGTTCCCGGTGCCATTGCCGGGCAAGGAGCAGCGTCGCCGAATATTGCAACTTGTCTTGCAGGACACCAAGACTGACCCGAAACATTTCAACCTAGAATACCTCTCCAAGATTACGGCCGGTCTCTCCGGTAGCGATATCAAGGAGGCATGTCGAGATGCAGCCATGGTTCCAGTCCGCGAGTACATGCGACAGCATCGACAAAAGGGCGGAGCAATGTCGTCGGTGGACCCAACACAGTTCCGGGCTCTCAGGAGCGAAGACTTCTTAGGCCGGGAGGGTGGACAAATCAAGGCGAATGCGACGGCCGCGCATCGGAGGTCAGGGGGTGAGACTACTGAGTACGAGGACGTGGACGAGCTGGTAGCAGAGGAACAGGACTAACTTACCAATACCTCCAGAGTTGGCAAGCGATTTGAACAATAGAGAAAGCAATCCTGGGCATGGCATCACCGCTCCATCGTCCAATCAGCGAACTAGTGATTCTGGGGTTTGAGGGGGTGTCTCAAGATCCCTCGGGCTCAAAATGGGGTGTACTGTACGCCCAGCACTGTCTGGGCAATTTTTTTTTCTTTTTTCACGAGACCTCTTCTGGTTCTGGGTTCAGCCTGGGTTTGGCTGGTCGAAGCCAGACAGACTAATTCAGGACAAATTCTTAGCACAGTATGACCTAAGTTTGGAGGACGGAATTGAAGAGAATGGCCATCGATCGGTGCGGGATCACGTCATTTGACGTACCCCACCAAATCGTCTGGGGTCCTGATAGCGGGGTACTTTGATTTGCAAGTGAGTCATGGTGGAACCGCATGTACCCCGGCATCATGAGCCCATCTCCGTACATCGGGCGGATGAGCTAACTGAATAGCGGTGGACGGTTCGCGGCTCAGAGACGCCGGTAGTGGGGTGAGCTGACCTGCAAGAGCGCTGCAAGAGCGCTACGAGGCCCTGCAAACACGCCGTAGTTCGCTGCAAGGGCATCGTTGTTTGCCACTCAGCGAGCACTTCCAGTGGTGAAAACCTCAGACCGCCGATGAGCGGGCGTGACTCCCGACTCCCGACTGCCGTCTTTACCCCATGAGTCTGACTCGTTCGCCTTCTTTCGACAACCACCACCTTTTCAAGCTTCTCCCTTCTCCTCATTTTGGTATCTACATTAACATTTGCATAGTCCGCTCGGGCTTGCGTTCCGTGGTTCATCTTGCCTTTTGATTGCGCTATCAATTGTGCCCTTTCATACTCACGCTACTCGCTCCCCGTCCTCCCCGCTGCCTACCTACCCACGAGCAGCCACCGATCGCCGCGGGGCTCGTCCTCAAGTTCTCACAACCCGATATCTCTACTTCTACCTCCATCTCCTCCGCTATCCAGCCTACCATTTCGTCATGTCAGCCCCCTCTCCCAATGCGCCCGCGGAAAAGTCCACCAACCCGCTGAAAAGGGTCGACCTCGATGGCCACGACCTACCTCCTTCTCCTGCACCATCAAGCCCACGCAATGGCCGCCGGAGATATGCTCTGGCCACCGAGTTGGTTTACACCGACAGCAAGGACCAATACGGCGCCTCCAGTATCCCCATCTACCAATCTGCCACCTTCAAGCAGTCCTCGGCCAATGGCGGCCAGCAGGAGTACGACTACACCCGCTCCGGAAACCCTACGCGCACGCATCTCGAGCGCCATGTGGCCAAGATCATGAACGCCTCGCGCGCTCTGGCCGTGAGCTCCGGTATGGGCGCTCTGGATGTTATTACTCGCCTTCTCCGACCCGGCGACGAGGTTATCACTGGTGACGACTTGTACGGAGGCAGCCACCGTCTTCTCACCTACCTAGCTGCCAACCAAGATATCGTCGTCCACCATGTCGACACCACCTCTGTCGAGTCGGTGCAGGCGCGCCTCTCGGAAAAGACAGCCATGGTGCTGCTCGAGACTCCTACCAACCCCTTGATCAAGATTGTTGACATCCCCTCCATCGCTCGTTTCGTTCACGAAGCCAACCCCAAAGCTCTGGTTGTCGTTGATAACACTATGCTCTCGCCCATGCTCTTCAACCCTCTCGATGTGGGCGCTGATATTGTTTACGAGTCAGGCACCAAATACCTCTCGGGTCATCACGATATCATGGCCGGTGTCATGGCCTGCAACGAGTCCTCAATTGCGGACAGGCTATTCTTCGTTATCAACTCTACGGGATGTGGCCTTTCCCCCAACGACTCCTTCCTCCTGATGCGAGGCATTAAGACGCTTGCGATCCGCATGGAAAAACAACAGGCTAGCGCACAGGCTATCGCCGAGTTTCTTGAGTCCAAGGGTTTCCGGGTCCGATACCCTGGTCTGAAGTCTCATCCTCAGTACGATCTGCACTGGTCCATGGCTCGTGGTGCCGGCGCCGTTCTGTCCTTCGAGACTGGCGACAGTGCTGTCTCTGAGCGCATTGTAGAGGCTGCTCGACTTTGGGCAATCAGCGTTAGCTTCGGATGTGTCAATAGCTTGATTAGCATGCCATGCCAGATGAGCCATGCCAGCATCGATGCCAAGACACGAAAGGAACGACAGATGCCCGAGGATATTATCCGCCTTTGTGTCGGAATTGAAGATGTAGACGATCTCATTGACGACCTCTCACGAGCAGTAAGCAACCCGATCCTACCTTGCGAGATCTCAACTAACTAGAATCCAGCTTGTTCAAGCCGGTGCCGTAACTGTGACTCTTGATGGCTTCCACGCTACGGGGGCAGCCAAGGATCTGGGCGAACAGCCTCGCGCGGTCTAAATCCGAGCTCAGTAGTAGATGGCTACAACGATAGCCATCAGACTTTGAATCTTTGGTTTAGGTCCTGGTTTAGGTCCATTCGGACTCTAGTATACATTGACGTTGTCTACACTAGTCGTTTAGGCAGTGGTGCGAAAAGCCACCGATGCTGGGAGACGCTTGACTCCCATCCCCTGGAATCAGAGTAAGCATGGCGGCCGTGAGAGGAGTGTATCGCATAGTTGGCGATCCCGAAAACTTGTAACATCATCCGCAACTGGCGTTGGCGATCATTATGGATTTAAATTCTGGGGTGACCTGTGACGTGTTGGAGACAGACTCTAAAATTCGAAAAAGATGGGAGCGCATACTCATCGTTGTGCCATCGGTGGAGAAGCTCATTGATGGCCAGATGTTGTCCCCCCTACTCGCGAGCCCACGCAACAAGCATAGGGCCGTGGGCTTTTGGCTTTGATTTAGTGCTTATCGGTTTATTATTGGATAATAGTCCAGATGGCGGAGAGTTCCTGCTTGAAGTTTGATGAGTGCTTGGGTGTTAAATATCTGAATATTTTGATCTTACTCGTTGATCGTGGAATGATTAGTTTCGACTTTGTGGGGCATGGTATCTTCGCTCACTTGAGAAGCATTAAATGTAGTTGTCTCTCTTTACCCAAGAAACAGAAGCGATATGACGTTCCCTTATTTGAATGTAGCTCTAGTTTCTAGCGATCCAATATGAGGAACCTACTGACAAACGTATACTTGTTTTCTCTCCTTGAAACCGTGTTTCCATTTCCTATGCATGGCGTGTGCCTCCTATCTATGATGGTGGGCTTGTCTCCAGGACTCTGGTTGGTTGAACATAGGCGAGTTTGAGGCATGCGCTTGTGAGTTCAACTGCGAACCGCAACCTGGAGTGTAACGGCATTTGACGTGAGGTGTCTGGTTTGGCCATTGACCGCACCATCGTCACGCGCCTCGTTGCGGGCGCTGTTCTATTGGTGTAACATAATTGCTTGAAGTTGAGCGTCTAGGTTGTACGCGGGAGACATTCCCCGGGGGGCAAATGGAGGGTGAGAGTGAAGGGCGGAAAGGGAAAAGGAGGAAGGGGGGAATAAGAAAGAGAAAAGAGACAGCAAGCCGGTGAGGCTCTCGTCACCATTACGAAGCATATTTGAGAGGGACCTCGGTGTTGAACAGTTGATTGAGCATGTTACACCAGCGTGTCCATGAACAATGCCGCGGGCCATGGCCACCCTAACTTCAAAGCCATATTGGTTATTCGTCTTTGTGTTACCATCTTGAGTGCCTACCGGGTCGCGAGCAGTTTATATACACTCCCCCAGATGTTCCAGCGATTCGGTCGCTCGCCGTGTTTCGAGGTTTAAGAAGTGAGGGAAGACTCGCGTTTCGACATCGTCGGCGGTTGGTGACCAGCCACGTGCCAGTTGAGATGCCCGAATATGCGGGGCGACACGGCCATCCGCATGGCACTCGAGTGACACAGCGTCTTCGATCGGTCTTCGAGCCCCATTCAGTCCCGGGTTTGTCAAAACTCTGACGCCGAGACGCCAAGACGCCGAGACGTCGAGACGCCCTGCTTGGGGAAGAGGCTCAGGGTGTTTACTCGTAACCTGTCACCTACGCACTGGTGACCGAGACCTGCGCCGGAAAGACATACGCTGGCGGTAAAACTTATGCGACTGGGGAACAACCATGTGGATCGGATGCAACACCCACCCGCCTTGTCTACAGATATTGCGATTGGGGCTGAACGTCAATGCATATATTCAAGATACCTAACACGCAAGCAACCCGACGTCCTAATTATGCAGACAAACACACAAACGCACGCCCACCACGCTCAACCAAGCCAACTCCAATGATATGCAGACGATTAGATTTATGAAAAGTCGAAGCGATCGGGGAGGACAACTGGTGCCACCAGGGTCCATGTGTACATTCCGTAGCAGATCCATGAGCTGGCAATCTTGACATAGCTTGCCGCGTAGGTACGACCAACCGTGGCGAAGTTGCCCCCTCTGGTGACCTCATCAAAGTTCATTGTCAGCAGCGTGGCCACCCACGCTGTGGCTAGGAAGAAGATGATGTGGAACACCGAGTAGTTATACTGAGTTTGGGATCGCTCGTCGTCATGGGACGGATGGCCGCCAGCAACACTGTCGTCGTCGTCGTCGTCGGAAAGTAGGGCATCGGCCGGAAGGCTGCCCTCCTCAACGGCTCGGCGGAGAGCCTCGGCACGCATCTCGCGACGGGCGGCGGGCTGCTGTGTAACAAGATCGTGCTCGTCCTCTTCCGGAAGACGAATGCCATTGGAGTTGCCGAGCCCCAGGCTCTGAGTTGCGGCACGGGTGGTCGTGTAGGCAACTGTGAGCATAGTGACGATGGCACCAATGACGACAGACGTGGTGCGGGTGCCCTGCGCGCGAACCAATGGATTGCATTGTTTATCATCAGGCTCCATGGAGACAGCAGACATGGTAAGATAGGTGCAGTAGACTGCCACCATAGCGGCCTGGGCCAAGCCGGCCTTGGAGTTGTACTCCTGGATGGTCGGGTTGACAGAGATGACGGAAACGGCAAGCCAGAGAATGAGGTTGATAGTGATGGTGGCTTGGTTCAGAGAGCAAGAACCTTTGGCGAAGAAGACGTACTGGACTACGGTCATGGCGATGGACCCCAGGTACATGCTTAATGTGGATCCAATGAGGACGAACCTCCAAACCCTTGAGTCGGTGTCCTCGATCTGCGTTAGACAGTATTCAGCCCAGTTGTGAGCCAGGTCAACCAAGAGGACGAGGCCGAGCATCAAGAACAGCATGGCACCAGCGAAAGCGATATAATTGCCCCAAAATAGAAAGAAGGGATCAGGAATGAGAAAGGACATGACGACCAGCGCGAACCAGGCAATGATCTTGGGCCCCCAGTAGCCGTTCTGAATGGCAGCGCGTGGGTGTTTCGAGGAGGAGACGCCGAAGAGAAGACCAGCAAGTATGAGATGGAAGACACCGAGAGCGAAGTTGATACGGTGGACGGCAACCCATCCGTGGCAGCTGCCAGTGGGGCAGTTGATCTTGACGTAGTCGAGCATGAAATGTTGCAGCTTCTCAATGGCCCAGGGCGTTAACATGATCCACGCGATGATGGAATTGACGAGAAGAAGCAGGGCGTATCCGATACGAGTCGCAACACTATGGAGACACGGTCAGCGGGTGGAGGGAAGACTTCGGACAGCTTTAATCTTGTCGTACCTGTTACCGCATTTTCCGCAGGCGCTACAGACCATGGAACAAGTCGCGGCGCCACAGCAACTAGCAACGCAGGACATGATCTATCGGAGGCGATTCGCGCATTAGTCTCGAACAATACAGAAGACGGCCAGTTAGGACAAGGAATCTGGGTGGCATACGGTGGTCGCGCTCGGGATCGCCAGCAGCGGCAGCGACAGAAGCGCACCCATTGCGATGGTAAAGGCGCACTGAGGCGGCGGCAGTGATGAAGGGCGGGTCTAGATGGGATGCTGGAGGCAGAGGGCAGAGGGCCCGAAGAGCGATTGCTTCCCGCAGAGGCGGTAGATGAAGCTTGGCAAACCGTGGATGGCGGATCGTGGAGGGCGGACTGTGAACGGCGAATCGTAGGCCGTGTCGATCAAGAGAGGAGCAAGAGTGCGGCTTGAGCGATGCAAGGTGGTGATGCCTAGGTTTGGATGGGTGGAGTTGGGAGACTGGAGGTGGATGAGATAATGAGGTTGGGGTGACGGTGCTAACGGCCGAAGACGGGGGATCATGGCCGAGTTCACGTGAGATTACGTCGCTGTGTGGCTGGAGCGCCTGCCTTACGTAATATGGGAATGGCTTGGGAGTTGTGGCTCGTGATGTTCCCCGCGGAGTCAGAGTGGTGCAGACGGCGGCAAGACCAAAACGCACAAGAGGCAGGAGCAGGCGCGAACCAGCGGGCCGGGAGTAATCACGAGGCCCACTCTCGGGACCTGACCAGCAGCCCCGGCAAGACCTGGATTCGGTTCCGATGGGCTCCGCTCTCGGCGATGCGACACGCGCGTGCATCCACGTCTTCAGGGCCCTGGCCAATCAACTGACGGCATCTCCACCGCGGTTTGATAACGACATACGTAGTGCCGACGTGCGACTTGGACCCGTGTATTATTATAGCCCATCCTCTCAAGAGAGAGTCAAGACCAATCCACAGTTCACCACTTCCATCCCCATTCGCAGCTTCGATGGAGCCGTCTGTCTCTTCGTGATTTCGATACATATTGCCAGTTGCCTACCTCTCTTAGCTTCGCTTCCCTCTTCCTCTTGTTACCTCCTCTAGCCTTCTCTAGCCTTCTCCTGCTGTCTCTTGCTTCCTCCTGCTCTCTCCCTATCCAAATGACACACGTCCTCCCCCTCCAGTCCGCATGATGCACCAACAACAGCACCAGCAGCACCAGCAGCACCAGCAGCACCAGCAGCACCAGCAGCACCAGCGACAGCTGCACCATGCGCGCATCGTCGCCAGCGTCGCCGCAACACTCATCTCTCTGGCCTGCGGTACCAACGTAACGTCTCCCCTCGCCCCCTTTGTATCTATCTATCCATCCATCGCTAACACCCCGCCAAGTACGTCTACTCAGCATGGGCGCCACAGTTCGCCGAACGGCTCCGGCTCTCGTCGACCGAGAGTAACCTCATCGGCCTCGCTGGCAACCTCGGCCAATACACCATGGGCGTCCCGATCGGCATCATTGTCGACCATCGAGGCCCCCGACTGGCTGTTCTCGGAGGCGCCGTCCTACTAGCCGTCGGCTACTTCCCCCTTCACCAAGCCTACGACAAGGCCGCGGGCTCTGTGCCTCTGCTATGCTTCTTCTCCTACCTGACGGGCCTGGGCGGTTGTATGGCCTTTGCGGCCGCCATCAAGACGTCTGCCTTGAATTGGCCCCAACGCCGCGGCACTGCTACTGCCTTCCCTCTCGCCGCATTCGGGTTGAGTGCCTTCTTCTTCTCCTTACTCGGCTCCATCCTGTTTCCTGGTGACCCTAGTGCCTTTCTCATGCTGCTCACCTGGGGCACTTGTGGTATCACCTTTGGTGGATTCTTCTTCCTCAAGATCCACCCCGACTCCAACTACCAGACCGTCCCCGTGGCGGACCACCAGCACCACTCTCGCCAGAACTCCTCCGACGAACCCAAGCCCTACCGCGCTGCCAATGCAGTGGTCGAACCCGGTATGTTCTCTAATTCCAACATGAACAGTAGCACTAGTTTCACCTCACCTTCGTATGCTTCCGCATCCACCTCCGCTGCCGCCTCTACCTCCACTTCCGCCACCGGCTCCCCCCTGGATCCAACGGCCGTTCCTGGAATCCCATCCGAGCCTGCTAGTGGCCGTGTGGTCACTGCCGAGAACGCCGAGGACCCCGAGGCGGGCGAGACGTCATCTTTGATGTCCCGCCCGGCGTCGCTGGCCGGCGATGATGACCCCCTTGTAGGGAACCATGTTGATTTTGACCGGTCTCACCGTATAGACATTCGAGGCTTGACGTTGCTGCGAACCCTAGCTTTCTGGCAGCTCTTCGCCATCATGGGAATCTTGGCCGGTGTTGGCATCATGACAATCAAGTATGCAATCGTACCTCTTTGATGCGACTCAACTGCATCCCGCTAATCCCACCTTGCAGCAACATTGGCAACAACGCGAAGGCGTTGTGGACGCATTACGACAAGTCCGTCACCAATGATTTCCTCATCAAACGCCAGCAGACGCATGTGTCCATCCTCTCCATCTGCAGCTTTCTTGGCAGACTGTCCAGCGGTGAGTCGGGCCTCGCTACCAACTCTTCATCCTATCCAGACTCTCACATCACTTCTAGGAGTCGGTTCCGACTTTTTGGTCAAACGCCTACACGCCAGTCGACTTTGGTGCCTCGTTGTTGCCTGTGTTGTCTTCTTGGTCGCTCAGCTTTCTGCTCTGAGCATTTCCGACCCCCACTGGCTCGTGATCGTCTCCAGCTTGTCCGGTCTAGGCTACGGCTTCCTTTTTGGCGTCTACCCATCGATTGTTGCCGAGACGTTCGGTATCAACGGGCTCAGCCAAAACTGGGGATTCATGACACTTTCTCCTGTAATTTCGTCCAACATTTTCAACATCTTTTATGGCAAAGTCTACGACCGACACAGCGTGGTCCAGCCAAACGGTGAGCGGTCTTGCCTCGATGGCCTCAATTGTTATCACTCGGCATACGACGCCACTCTATTCGCATGTGTTGCTGGACTGGCCATTACATTGTGGGTTATTCGTCACCAACACCAAGAGCGTCTCAACGAGATCAGCAAGGGCGAAGAGGAGGATTGAGGGCCCAATTTTGCGGGGCGGGCATTGAGAAGGGAGTCAAGGTGGTTCATATCAGTTTCACACACTGCTGGCGTACGGAGTTTAGATTCGACTTGGGTACAGATATGGTCCTTTCCAGGAAGTAGAAGGAGAAGGTTAGAGAGCACAGGCCATCAGACATGAGTAGCAGCTGTGGTAGCATCATCAAAGTGAAATTAATATGGTCAGAATTTTTCAGGATACGTGTCAATAGATGTCTATTCACGGCCCCCGCTATTGGGGCTTCGGATGCAAGATTATCGTCCCTCACCTGCCAAGCAGTCACTTCTCGCGTTTGTGATGTCTAGTTGTATACGCCTGGCTGATCCGACACCAGCTGCCCCAAGTGATCCATCAATGGCGGAGATACTCGAGTCATCAGACTCTCACCCATCATGTTCGACATGATATTCATCCATGATGCCACAGCTAAAAACTGCCGACTATTCAAGACACATTAAAGTAAAAAGTTTCCTTCTGTCTGGAAGATTCAAGATGAGACTCCCTAGTCTTCTTCTGTCTTCCCCGTCTACCAGTAGAACGCCGAAGTAATGCTGCAAGTGTCTAAGTGACACCAACGGATGCACACGAACCAACTTTGCCTCTTCTGGAGGCTGCAAGGACGCTGACTCCCCAAAAATGCAAGAAATAAAAAGGAGGATTAACGGACAGAGTCCGCGCTCAACAATGAGAAAAGCAGAATTCGGGAATAGTTGGAACACAAGGAAACCACCCCAAGACACTGCCGTGCGAATAATAGAAGAGACAAGGTAATAGTGTAAGAAAAATGAGGGGTATCCTTCGGTCGAAACGAGGAAGCTTGTATGGTGTCGTTCGTCGTTGTATTGGGGGTGATGCCGGGTGTCGGCACGAATGTGAATCAAGGTCGGAAGAAAAAGAAAGAAAAACTTCAGTCATTTTGCCCACAGTCGTCAGGGGGCTTTTCCACTCTTGTCTGAATCATGGGAATTCCCTTCGAACATGGCGCCAAACCCGCTCAAGGACCAAGAATCGCTTGTCGAGTGCACAACCACCAACCACAATGCAATGATGTTTACCAAATAGTGAAGCATGTATGCGTGAGACACCCCGTACACTGCTGCATATAAAGCTGTCCCAAAGAGGAGCACGCTAGTAACGTGTCGAAGCCAGCTGGTGAGCTGAGGCACCATTTTCCCTGTCGTCAAATTCTCCACGAGGAGAATAAAGGGCATGATGGAGAGAACGTTGTGGTGTGATGAAAAGGGTGTGAGCCAATGGACCGCCAAGTTTCGAATCCAAACCGCCAAGATCGGCAAATTAATGGGAAGAATCCAGAGCATTAGGAGGAGGATAGAATGTGCGTAGTGATAATAGTTGGAGTTGGCGTTTGACGAGACGGTAGTATTAATCCGAAGTGCCCGAACCACGGTGAAGAGTTGCACAATACACGCCACGAGGTAGGCGAACTGGTATGGAATAAAGGTTGAGACGAGGAACAAGAGAATCGCTGTCGTGATCATGCGTCGTCTTGGTGTAGATGGCACAAACGCGGGCGACCTGGCACGCCCTTGCTCGTCTGCCGCGCCCATGCAAACAATGAGTAGACTGTACAACAAACCAAAAGTCTGGGTCAAGATAAGCATGACGTAGTGAAGCGCGGTGCAAACTCCAATGCAGACAACACCGATCAATGGGACCAGGAACCAGAAGAAGGGATCTTCAGTCCCAATCAAACTCTCGTATTGGTGAAAGTTGGCGCCTGAAGTCAACGGGGTGCTCCGGTTTAGGAACCGCCCCAGCCCTGAGATTGATGCTCCGCTCAACGATGTCGAAAGAAGAGTCAGCGAGAGAAGCAAGAGAGGGATAGACTGCCTAAGGCACATGTCTAAGCTTTCTGAGAATGAAATGAAGACCCCGGACTTGTCATAGACCCGAAACTGCTTGCGCAAGACCAATGTGACAGTGAGCAGCGGAAAGGCGGCAAAGACGGTTCGATATCGCATGTACAGCTTCCCCAAGCTTCCCCATAGATCTAACTTAATCTCCAGACTGAGACTTGAATTGCAAGATGGGTCGGTCCAGATTTCGAGGCTGAGTCCATTCTCGGGGCGGGATTCCAAAGACGGTGGTACGTAGGGAGCGACACCGTGAAGGCTAATGGCTACCCTTTGTGCATTGACAAAGAATTTCGATTCGTACGGTCGGTCCAGGAACTGCCGTATTAATGGGCGGAAGAGGGCGTGGTCAACCTTGCAGTGGGGGCTGGTGACCTCCAAATCATAAGCAAGCAGGGCTGACTGGAGCGATGGGATGTTGACTTCCACGGTCATCGGCCGACCAGCAGGGAGTTCCAATGACGCCCCGGCCAGAAGGAGTTTCGCCAGACTGATGTCCTTCTTTTTAGAAAAGGCTGACTGATCGCTGAATTCTGCAACTACAAAGTTGCGCGTGCTGGACGCCGTCTTTTCCACGATTGCGACAAATTGGTGATCTGAAATCTGCTCTACGTCATACTGTAGGTACGAGAAGGGGGAAATTTCCCGCTCTCTATCGCGGTAGAATGGGAACAGTGTCGATGAGGTTGAAGCTGGGAGTTGAATCAAGTCGGAAGCGGCGTTTTTGCAGGCGAATCTCGTCGTCGAGCGGCTCTTGTTAACAGAAAGATCAATGTGAAATGGGTGGACTGAATTGGCCTGTCCCGAATGAGAAGGGAGGACGCTGCAAAAAAGTACTTCCAACTTGCCGCTCTCTCCAGCCTCGTCAAGTCGAGCGTCCGTCAGAAGACTGAAGCGTTTGGATTCGGGCGATCCCTGTGGAGGGACTGGAAGCAGATACGCCTTGAGCTTAGACTGATGTCCGAGATTCTTCAGAATAAGATTCTCCCCCAATGTAAGTATGGAATTTGAACTGTCATCCAGGGTGAGCAGTGTTGTTGCTTCCTTCAGACCAAGATCCCTCTCTGCTGTCGGCTCCATGCCCGTCAAAAATCGCTTCTTGAAAACCTTCATTCTATCGGCACGCGGTTTTGTCTGTGATGCGCGATGAACGTCGACAATGTCGTACAGTGTTCGTGCCACAACCTTTCTGAATTGGTCACACCAGAGAATTGCTTGATGATCCATGCTCGTCCAGACTGTTGGAATTCCGGTCGTGAAAACCGTGAAGCCGTGCGTGGGAGGCACAAGGGATTCAAGGCTGGTATAATCCGAGGGCACAACCGTATCCAGACCCCCACCAGCTATCGAAACGAGAGTGACGTGCCACAGTGGGTTGTTGTTTGCCCACTTCTGTGAATAGGCACGCCTCCAATAGTCGTTGATCTCGTCATACAGCTGGACTATTTGTCCGTCGAAGGTGACAGGTGGTCGGGCATGGGGCGCGGACATTGTGATTATAGTATTGATGGAATTCGATTGGTAGTTGGCTTGAACGAGCATCGCTCTCGCAACTATACCACCCATGGAGTGACCGAGGATGATGACCGACGTCGGATCCGGGAGATGGCCGTCCCGAGCTTTGCGTTGAGGATCCGAGTAGAGCGAAAGTATGTAGCGAACCGCTTCGTTGAGATATTCAGCTTGGTCCAGCAAGGTTTGGCCATGGAAAGCAGTGATGTCTTCGTTGAAGTCGACGGTAAAGAAGTCGAGGCCACGGATTCCTACATCCAGTGCCGTATTGTCGTGTTGAAGATTGTGATGAAAGAAGTTTGCCGCCTCAGACGCAATGGGGCGAACCTGCTTGTAGCTCCCTGCATTTCCGGGAATAAAAAGGACAGGAATTCCATGAAGCTACGAGAATAGAGTCAGACAATGCTACCAAAGGTGATCAAGAGGGGGCGGCGCATGTTCAGCCACGGGCACTCGGAGTGATATATACCTTATCCTCTTCATCAACACCTTGTTCTCGATATAGATACAAGGAATATTTCGTAGCAAAGCGAGTGTGTTCAGTATCAAACTCGGTGAACCGGACGTATGAGGGTCGCATATAAGACATGCGACAACCCTTTGGATCAAGCTGGTGGGTCACGAGAGACTGAAGGATGCCAAAGAGAAGCGCAATGCCCAGGGCGGAGGTGAGGAGGACAAGAATGGTGATGGGCGATGATGGGCGAGAACGGTGTGCTGGGGAGGGTGATTGAGGCGGCGTCCTGGCGAGGGCGATGTTGGGAGTGGACGGAGCGGCGAGTGAGGTTTGCGTCATGGTCGCGGCTGGTAAGGGATCGTCACTAGCATGGCCGTTGCGACCATTGAGACTGTTGGATTGCTTCCAATTGAGGCTGCTTGGGCGCCGGCTCCTCGCAGATGACGGGCGCGAATTCAAGCCCGAAGGGCGCGTCTTGAGGCTCGGATCGGGGTCGGGGATTTCGGAGTCAAGAGAGGATTCGTCACCGTCATCGGCCGACCCTGAAGAACGCCTCTTCATGGAGAAGGCGCGTCGAGACTCTCCAGGAGCCTAAGGCCGAAGAGGTAGAGAATATCGAACGGTGGTGGGCGTAGGAGGTTGTGGCCGGAGAGTGAGAGTCGACGAAGCGAGAGCAGACTGAGATCGAGGTCGACGGCGACGGCAAGGCGAGGGCGAGGGTGAGGACGACGGCAACGGCAACGACAATGGAAGTTGGCTAGTCTGGCGGAGCTCGGGGCAACAGCAACAGCGGTCACAGCAGTAGCAAGCTAGAGCAGGAGCCAGCAGCAAGTCTTCGTAGACTACGAAGTAGGTAGGTCGAAGCCAGCAACTCGGAACAGGGGGGGCTAGCAAAGGCGCAATATACGCAGTAGGCCTCCAACAACCAGCAACCAGGTCGAGGGAGATGGGACAGCGAGGACAAATCAAACGAATGTGAGGTCCTGCCGCGCAGAGACCCGTCGTGTGCGTTAGCCCTTGACCTCTACAGGGGGTTGTTAGGTAGCTTGACGGTTGGTACCTAAAGGCGAGGCTGAGAGAAAGAAAAAAAGGACCGTGTCGGCAACGGCAGCGATAGCAACGGCGGTGACACGCTCAACAGCAAGGACGGCCAAGGACGAGGCCAAGGATGAGGAAAGAGGTGGACGACGACGACGACGACGACGACGACGCACTAGCAAGAGTCGACACATGCCGGCCTTGCAATTGGGAGTGGGAGTGGAAGTGGTCCAGTGATGGTCCAGCGGGAGTGGTTCAGTAGGAGTGGGAGTGGGTGCGGGTGTGGGTGGCCGTGGGTGCGTATGTGCGTGCGCGCGTGGGTGGGAAATTGGCTGTTGATGGCTTCTCTGTCGTCCGAGCCAGCCAGTTAGCGGCCCGTCTCCCCTTTTTCTGGGCCAACGCCCCCCGAAAGGCCTCTGCCCACCTCGCTGAGTCGCTCCAGTGATTCGGTCTAGAGCTCATACCTTAACACGCCCAATCCGACCCTTGATCGAGTACCCACAAAACTTGGGGTTTTTTTGGTCCTTTTCCTCTGTCCGCGACTAATACCGGTATTCTGACGGCGCGGCGCGGCAATGCAAAGTGCTCGCACTGCTAGATAATACCTGTTATAACAGTACCATGCACAGCACTTATAAGCATGTGCCGTACTACGTCTCATGTACAGCGTCGTCGCGGGCTTTGCTCAGCAAAAACAACATGGCACGGAGCACTGTAGATGGGCAGTCCGACCATCTAATCTCAACGACCTCGCTGCCGACGAATGAGCCTCCATCTGTCTGTGGCTGTGGCAGTTCTGTGCCGCTCGAGACTAACCAGCTTTCCCAGGTGTTCGTGCTTTCCACTCGTAAAGTCGGCTCTTCGGCCGTGGGCTGAGAACCGATTTCTAGAATACGAGAACAAACGGAATCGTTACGAAACTTCTCCGTACCCTTTTTCCTGTACTCCGTACTTGTCGCCCACGTTCTCGAAGCCAATATGGATGGCGTGCCTCGTCCTACGTGGCCCTGGTTTCAAAAAGGTGGAGTTTGTACCCAGAGCACCATCCCAGCGCGTGTCCACCATGCTAGGGATACTGGGGATACATACCGGTATCTTCTCCCGCAGGGGCACCACGCCCGTCAACTCAGGGATGGGCCATAAGAGAAATTCGCTGTCAAATGAAACGGGTGATATCTGTGCATGGCTATCATGCCCGTAGAGCAATGCCGGTCAGATAGGTATGCAGTGCACACCCAAGAGAATGGGTCGGTGCTTGAGGCAAGACGACTAGAAAACCGCCACCCAAACAACCAACACGAAAAAGCCCATTACCATCCCCAACTAGCTGTCTCTGCATCTGCCTCCCTCCTTCGGGCAGACGAACGTAATAGATTGGTACCTAGGTAGGTGGATCGTAGCATCCAGACGACCAACCACAGCTACTAGAATCAAAGACAATGTCGAGTCGAGCTTCGAATCCACTTCCCACACGCTTTTCCCGCCCCTGCCACCGAGCGGTCAGTTCCAGGTTCTGACAATCGCTGCTAGCAGAGCCAAGTCTCCAAGCGAAGCTTGATGTCTGTCCCAACGATCGCAGGTCGGATGGAGAGGCTGTCAGTCCCTGCTACACGACCACGAAGTACGGACTAGTACTCCGTGTGTTTCCATCAGTCCGTCCTCTCCACGAGCGGTTAGCAGCCACTCGTCAGTACGTAGTAGATAACAGGCCCTGTCCTTCACCCTTCCCTTGTTCACTCCAACCAACAATGAACCTGGCCGACGAAACGGAGGTCGAACGGCACAGATTAGGACCCGGGACAGAGATTAAGAATCCCCAACCAAGGTGAGGTACGAATCACCGCTAGAGCCACCGAATGCCTCAGACAGCATTGCACAAATTTAGGAACACGCCTAGACAAAACGACCATCGATGACTAGCCCCATGAGACTCAACCTGACATCTCCATTCTTCAAGCCGATCAAAGTACGTACTAGGTATTAAGCTTCATTCCGCCGTTGCCGCTCTATTTCCTTATCGTCACTTTATCCACATACTGTTTCAATTCACTCAAAAAATCGCGAGCCATAAGGCAGGGCGTCGTGAGCCGCACGGATTCGATATCTGTGGCTCTAACACCTGGAATTCCGTCGTGTGAGGGTTGCAGATGCCTCCACCCCAACATTCAAAAGTATCAAGGGAGTAATTAGGTGCTGATTACCTCGTTGGATTAGGTAGACACGTCCGGAGTAGGCGGTTACTAGTATTGAGGTGCCTACCTATCCAATAGCTTCGTCCCTTCCCCCCATTGAGCGTCCGTATCAAGTGTCGCTTGTCGGGCAGTCGTGAGCCGTGTGCAGTATGTACCAGGATGCATTAGCGCTTTTATCGCATATATGCATACCCGACCGCCGCCTCCACTTTACGCGTTCACCAGCTGCCAACGCGTTCCAGACACCCCGCGCCATCAGCACCTCGGACCCCCAACCTATGTCTGCAACTTGAGAAGATTAGATTCTCACATCTCGGTTCCGAGATATTCCCATTCGACTACTTGTTCTAATCCATGTTTGCCTCACTGTCTCATCTTGCATATCACACGCGAACTTCCAACAGAATTGAGTAAATCACCGTTGTTGTGTGCCATGCCCACATGCGTGCATGATGGCTACCATCAAAGAGATTGATGGACGCACTGTAAACGCTACCATGATACGCCAATCAGCAGCACAAAGCTGACTTCTTGGTGCAGGTCCATCAAATACAATCTGGTCAGGTCATTGTCGATCTGTGCTCCGTTGTCAAGGAGGTTGTTGAGAATAGTATTGATGCAGAAGCAACCAGCATAGGTATGCCCTCCAACCACCAGCCGTGTCCCTTGTCTGTCCTCGACTTGACTCAACTCCTGATATCCTGGCTGATATATGCTAATGCTTTTCACATCAGATGTCCGTTTCAAAAATCAAGGCCTCGATCTAATTGAAATCCAGGACAACGGGACTGGTATCTCCCCTGACAATTATCCATCGGTTGCTCTAAAGCACCACACGTCAAAACTCTCGTCCTACTCGGATATCGCTTCGCTCCAGACTTTTGGCTTCCGTGGCGAAGCACTTGCCTCTCTATGTGCTTTGTCTGTGCTCTCCGTGACGACTTGCCAGGCTTCCGAAGTCCCCAAGGGTTCAAAGCTCACATTTGAGTCTTCTGGCAAGTTGAAGGGAACAGCAGTTGTTGCTGCTCAAAGAGGTACCACCATCTCAGTCGAAAGGTTGTTCCACAACTTGCCTGTTCGACGTCGAGAGCTAGAACGCAATATCAAAAGAGAGTGGCATAAGGTCATCGCTCTCCTCAACCAATATGCAAGCATTCAGACGAACCTCAAATTCAGCGTATCCCAGCAACCAACCAAAGGGAAGCGCATTCACCTCTTCTCCACCCGAGGCAACCCTACTACGAGAGAAAATATCATCAACATTTTTGGCGCAAAAACAATGACTGTCTTGGTGCCGCTAGATTTGAAGCTGGAAATGCAACCATCCACCGGCGGTCATGGTCTGTCAGCTGGCACCAGCTCCACTAGTATGTCTGGGGATGTCCGAGTTATTGGCCATGTCTCAAGGCCAGCCCATGGTGACGGTCGCCAGACACCGGATCGCCAAATGTTCTTTGTCAATGGAAGACCATGCGCTCTGCCACAGTTCGCCAAGGTGTTCAACGAAGTGTACAGGTCCCACAATTCTTCCCAAAGCCCCTTCATCTTGGCAGATATTCAGCTCGATACAGACATGTATGATGTCAATGTCAGTCCTGACAAGCGAAGCATTCTACTGCACGATCAAAACAACCTCCTCGACACACTCCGGGACTCTTTGATGGCTTTATTTGATTCGCATGACTATTCAATCCCCACTGCCCAGCTCCTCAAACCCCAGCAGGAAGCGATATCAAGCAAGACGATACCTAGAACTCCCAAAACAATTCCTCGCCCGACAGTTCGGGAGGAAAGCTCTGGCCAAGATTCATCATCAGAAAACGAAAAGATGGAGACAGAGTCCCCTGTTGGCAGGATACCTCAAGGGAGAGCGATGATAATGGGTAGATCAAGGTCCCTGGCGAAGGATGCCCATGGACAAAACTTGATTAGTCGATGGGTCGAGAGCAAAGCAGAAAATCGGGTACCCAACAAACGCATGTCTCCATCGCCTGCCCCCGAGGCACCTACCAGTCGTGTTGGGAGAATAGCAAGTGTTTCTTCAGCGTCAGTGTCAGGCTTCGATACATCAAAAGACTTATCAGAGGCGTCAGCGAGTGACGACGACGACAAGCCTAGGCCAGTCAGAGACTTCAACAAAAGGCTAGCAGAGTTCAGCACCACAGGATTCAAAGTGGCAAAAAGGGCAGCTGCTCGTTCCTCCCCTTCGTCTGATGCGGGCGTCAGTGATGATGAAGCTCAAGTTGAGATTTCTCAGCCTGTCAGCCTCGCTCACTTGGATCGTGACGCGGAAAAGGAAACCCCGCCACCCTCATCCCTGAGACAAAATGCCCCTGAGCTCACCACCATCGTCGTAGGTGATCACACAGTAACCAACATAGAGAGTTCATCACCGGAGCCGGTTACAGGAGATATACCATCGAGGCAGAGCATTGCCGAAGAGAAACCTGCAAAGCCGACATTCGGAGATCGCTTAACACAACTGTTTTCTGCTGGCAAGACGGAACATGATGAGAATACTGCTCATGGGATACTTTCAGATGGTGAAATGGAAGACAACGAAGAGGAAGAAGAGGAAGAAGAGTCCAATGGAGAGGAAGAAAGTAGTGAGGATGAGGATGAGGAAAGGTCAATCGAAAAAGCCAACCAAGACGCCCGAAATGTGCCCAAATCTCCGAGCCGTCTTGGGGTAAAGACTGATTCTGACAAGCCAAAGAGTACGGCATCTCACGCCCTCGAAGGCATAATTGATGATAGCTCGTCGGGTCTCACGACCAATCCACCGGGGGATGGGGTCGAAAATTTGCACCGGGGGGTGAAGGAAAGTTCCCAGGTATTCGAGGCTCCTGCCGAGTCAAACATGATAGAGCAGAGAGACTTAACTGCCAAATCCGGGGCGCGGAGAAAAGACGCAACTTACCAAATAGTGCAACACTTACGAATCGATGAGAGCACGTTGCGATCACGAACGGCAAGCTGGGCCGAATGTGTCCCCGCCAAGGGCTTGCGCACCTCAAACGAAGGCGGGGTGACAGATATCAACGCCGATGATGCCGAAGAGAAGCTTTCGTTGGCCATCTGCAAGGGAGACTTTTTTAAAATGCGGGTTGCGGGACAGTTCAACCTAGGGTTCATCATTGCGATTCGTCCGGCAAAGCCCGAGTCGGGGGATGAGATAGGATCAGTCGGGGACGATGAGTTGTTCATCATCGATCAACATGCGACCGACGAGAAGTACAACTTCGAAAGACTGCAAGCGACCACGGTGGTGCAGTCCCAGAGACTTGTTCACCCCAAACGGCTAGAACTTACAGCTCTTGAAGAAGAGGTTGTGATGGAAAACATGGCAGCCATTGAGGCCAACGGGTTCAAAGTCGACATTGATACGAGTGGTGATGAACCTGTGGGCTCGAGATGCCAACTCCTTGCTTTGCCTCTCAGCCGCGAAACAACGTTCACGCTCACGGATCTGGAAGAACTAATCTCACTACTTGGAGACGAGTCATCGGAATCCAAACACATTCCACGTCCATCTAAAGTGAGAAAGATGTTTGCTATGAGGGCATGTCGGAGCAGCATCATGATTGGAAAGCCATTGACACAGACCCAAATGGAGACATTGGTCAGGCACATGGGAGAGTTGGACAAGCCCTGGAACTGCCCACATGGACGCCCTACGATGAGGCACTTGTGCAAGTTGCAGTCCTGGGACGAGAATAGTTGGAAGGGCGACAGAGGACCGGACGCTGCAATGACCTGGCGGTCGTTCGCCCAGAGTGGATAGCTGGCTGAAGTTGACATTGCATCACATCACAGATCAATAGAACCTAACCTTGAAGACAGTTAAGCTTTTGTCATTTGATACAGAAATGTCAAACATCTACCAAATCGCGCCATTCCTCCCTTCCCAACAGCCAAACGGCATTATCCAGACCGACCTACGACCATCAAACAAGAGAAATCATCAAACAAGCGCCAAGCGAAATTCACATCCTTGCTCACAATTCATCACGCCCAAATCGACTTTCGTAGACAGAAAACCTATTCCCAGCAACACCACCCCGGCCTTCTTCGGCCACTTTTCCACTAACATTGCGTCGTCCATAAGCTCCTGACAAATACTTGGAGTCGAAATCGTTGCCCGAGGAGACCTTGCGATTGTTCCCGACCATGACGGGAGGAGTGGCGCTCTTGAGCTCGCCATATGGTCGAGAGTAGAAGCTCTCCTCCGTTTGGATGGAGCTCTGTCTGTTGCGAGGGGAGGGCTTTGCCGGCGCATAAGCCGGCTTCTCATCGGTGATGTCTTGGCTCGCACTAACGCGTCTCGTGTTTGGGCTAACCTCGGACAGAGAGTTACCCAAGGGGAAGTAAGGAGTCCTGGTTCTGGGAGGAGTTGATCGATCCGTTTCCATCGGGTTCAAGCGTAGAGGATGGGGTCGAAGTTCACCTCCAACAGCGTCTTCCTCGTCGTTATGAATCTGGATGTTTTCGTCACCATACTCGTCGTCGGATGAATCACCAGGGTAGTAGCGCTCAGTCAGGGCCTCGTAAGACTTGCTGCCCCGGTTCTGAGCGCTCGTCTTGGATGCCGCCATCTCGCGGTTCCGCTGGTTAGTTCGAGATATAAGCGAATCGGTAGGTACCCAGGTCTCGGTAAACTTAGCCGGTCGAGTCTGGCTGTTCATGTTCGAACTGCTAGGTGGTCGAGAAGAGGCCGGGTCGTTTAGGGGAATTTCGGTATAAGTGTCGTGACGGTACGACCGAGTAACAGAGTTGCGCTTGGTGTCTCTGGAAGCGATGGAGTCACGAGACCCAGGAATCTTGGACGCAATCGAATCGCGAGATCCTGGGACTATCTGGTACTGGCGAGAACCTCTGCTTCCCACGGTAGTGCTCGATCCGGTCCGCGTGTGCATAAAAGGAACGGAAGGAGGGCGTTCGGTGCCACCATTGGGAAGACCAGACATGCGACGGGAATCGCGAGGGGTGGAAATACGGCTATCCGTATCCATAGTGCTCAGCGTAGTAACAGATGACTTGGCCTTCTTGTGCTTTGGTCGGGCCGTCAGGTTGTCCTCTAGAGGGTTCATATCGGGGGGCATAAGACTGATCTTACGGAACATCCATCCCAGCCAAAGCGAAGTGGAAAGCGAGACCAAGTGAAGACCACCAGCACCGATGAAGGTATAGTAGACGGCGGGCACGAAAATGTCCATGAGATCCTGGTTCGCGAGGACTGTCTTCCAGCTATCTGCCTTGTTGTGGACAGTCAGAGCGCAAAAGGCATAAATGGGAGCGGCGGATATATCTGTCATGGCCGAAAACAGGTGGTAGGCGGATGATGAGGCGGGAGGTCGTCCAGAGGAGTCGCGGCACAGGTGGTAAATGGCATACATGCAGTTGGCTGTGACAACGGCAGGCTCCAGGATAGGTCAGCAACGCTTCTTGTGGCATATCGGAGCTATAGACTCACAGTGATCTTCATGATCCAGCCAGTTACAGTTTCAATTTTGGTCATCAGGATAACCAGCACCAAGATGCCGACGGCGCCAACGAGCTCGAGGATGCGCAGCAGAAGCTGAAGGATGCGCAGCCATTTGATCCAGCCCTTGATCCGGGGGCTCATGGATGAGTAGTTGTTGGAACGGTATGAAAGAACCATGTGTGCACTATCAGGGACGATTAGATCCAGCGGGCGCGACTGGTTTGCCTTGCAAGGCACTAGCGATGCCACTTACTCGGGATGCCGGTTGAAGGAGACGAGCGGCCCGTCTGGCTTGGGCTTGAATTTCTTGGGCTCCCAGCTCGCCCTCGTGACGGCCTTGGGATCGAAGGCGGCCTCTGGGAGTCGCGTGTCGTTGCGCTGAACCGCGCTGTACATGAACGGCTGTTGCGCACCACCCATGATGAATCGCGGGCGCCGTGTTGCGCTGCGCCTGCGCGAGACACTGAAATTCGAGGTGCTGGAATGAGGCTGACTGGAGAAGCCGGGCAAGATGCAGAGGCTGAAGCGGGATGATCGGAATGCGACGCAGGAGAAGCGGCGGGCGGCGGGCGATTCCAAGATCTAGGTGGGTGAACAATGGTGTGTGTCTCATCTGGTGGTTGCGTTTGTGTGGACACTAAGATGACCAAATTGGACGCGGGCCCGGTCGCCATAGCAACGCCTCGGAGGTCGGTGCCCGACGCAGGACACCAGACGCAGGACGCAAAGGCCGACAGACCGATAAGGCGAGAGAATCCGGCGGCACATCGGATTGGAGCCCCATATCATCTCGGCGGCCTCAGCATTGTTCGGGAAATGCCTGTGTCTCTGTCGAAATATTCCTCGAAATACCAGCCAAGATGCCGCCGAATATTGCACGTCCGTCCGGCGCCGGCTGGGCACGCGGGCTGCGCCGGCTTCCCGGCCTCAGGCTCCCTCTCAGCGCCCGGACCTTGTCCTCCAGCCCTCGCCGGCAGTCTTCTCGATCTCCGGATTTACCGTTCCGTCTCGCCGTGGTCGGCTCCGGCCCCGCCGGTTTCTACACGTCGTACCGTGTCATGGGCAAGATCCCAGGCGCTCGCGTCGACATGTACGAGAGCCTCCCGGTTCCATTTGGATTAGTCCGTCACGGAGTTGCCCCCGATCACCCAGAGGTCAAGGTGTGCCATCATGATATCCAGAGTCGTTCGGCTTGCAGGTGTTGACCTGTGAGAGCAGAACTGCCAGGAAAAGTTTGATGAAATTGCCTCATCGCCACAATTTACCTTCATCGGGAATGTCTCCGTCGGTCATCCTGGCCACTCCACCCAGCATTGTACTGTCGAGCTGAAATCGCTGATGCGCAACTACGATGCCGTATTGTTCTCTTATGGAGCATCAGAAGACAAGAAGCTAGGGATTCCTGGCGAGTCGACCCTGAAGGGCATTTATTCAGCACGCCACGTTGTTGGCTGGTACAACGGCCTTCCGGACTGTTCCACCCTAGACTTGGACCTAACTCGGGGTGAGGAGGCCATCATCATCGGTCAGGGAAATGTCGCTCTTGACGTTGCGCGGATGCTCCTTGAGGATATTGATGTGCTTAATAAAACGGACATCACAGAGCATGCACTTGCGAAGCTGGCCGATAGTCGGGTGAAAAGGGTTCATATTGTCGGAAGACGTGGACCGATGCAGGTAAATCACAACATCCCGGCAGTCGCCACCATCGATCACTAACACAGGCTCTAGGCTGCATTCACCATCAAGGAAATCCGTGAACTCATGAAGTTGCCACAAGTATCATTCCATCCCTTCAATCGGTCTCTCATACCGGCGGAACTCAAGAGCCTACCTCGCGCAACGCGGCGACTAATGGAGGTACTGGTCAGTGGGTCGCCAACTCCGCATGGGACAGCCCCCAAGTCCTGGTCACTGGATAGTTGTCTGTCTCCAAAGCGTTTCCTAGGAAACCCGGAGTCAGCCTTGAACGTTGGGAGCACAGAATTTGACGTTACGGAGCTTTTCTCGCCATTCGACCCTCAATCGTCCGTCGAATCAACAGGGGAAACAGTTGTCTTGTCCTCTGACATTGTATTTAGGTCCGTTGGCTACAAGTCGGTTCCCCTTCCAGGCTTCGATGATTTTGGTTTCCAGTTTGATAGCCGGCGTGGTATTCTATGCAACGATGGCTTGGGCAGAGCAATAGGCTTAGTGTCCAACACCGACGATGAGGACGCTAAGAATCAGATTGTTCCGGGTGTGTATTGCGCAGGTTGGGTCAAAACGGGCCCAACAGGAGTAATTGCTTCAACGATGCAAGACGCCTTCATCACAGGAGACGCTATTGCAGCAGACTGGCTATCTGGAGCTCCCTTCAGGGCGACCTCATCTGAGCACATCATGAGCGGGTGGGAAACCGTAAGGAAGGATGCCGATTCATCCAATGGGCGAGCCGTCGCGTGGGATGACTGGCGTAAAATCGACCAAGCAGAACGAAAGCGAGGCCAAAAGGTTGGGAAAAAGAGAGAAAAGTTTACGAGCACAGCTGACATGTTGGCTGTCCTTGGATGAGAACTAGTGGGAATTGTAACCTTGTTGTATAGCACCTCACTCCATATGTGTATCATAGACATTACGCGCTCTTGAGCTTTTCCGTCAACTCGGGCACTTTTTCAAAAAGATCGCCGACAAGGCCAACATCTGCGACCTGGAAGATAGGGGCGTCAGCGTCCTTGTTGATGGCCGCAATCACCTTGCTGTCCTTCATGCCAGCCAGATGCTGAATAGCGCCCGAGATGCCGACAGCCACGTAAAGCTGAGGAGCAACAACCTTGCCAGTCTGGCCAACTTGAAGGCTGTTATCTGCATAGCCGCTATCAACCGCCGCACGGGAAGCACCGACAGCAGCTCCAAGTGCGTCAGCCAGCGGAAGCATCACATTGTCGAAGTCCTCCTTGGACTTGAGGCCACGGCCACCAGACACGACTCTGCCAGCAGTAGCAAGGTCAGGACGGTCGGACTTGGCAAGGTCCTCAGACACCCACTCCGTAGCCGACTCGACCTTCGGGTCCACACCGTCCTCGATAGTCGCAGATCCTGAAGCGAGTTCGGCAGGGGCAAAAGCAGTGCCTCGGATGGTGACAAGCTTAATTGGGTCCGACGACTCGACGGTGGCGATCGCATTGCCCGCATAGATGGGTCGTACGAAGGTATTCTCGTTCTCAATCGCCGTGATGTCGGAAATTTGCTGAGAATCAAGCAGAGCGGCAACCCGGGGTAGGAGGTTCTTGCCAAAGGCAGTGTGGCCGACAATGACATGAGTGTAGCCGCCCTTCTTGATGTTGTCGACGAGGAGAGGAGCATAGTTTTCGGGGAGTCCCTGCTCGAAGGTCAGTACTGGGAGCGGTCCGAGGACGAGGGGGAGGGGCAAGCAATGCGGCTGAAGTGCCATTCCGGACCTTCTCATATGCGGCGTTCTCCACGGCGATAATCTTCTCAACACCATCAACCTTCGCAGCCTCCGCAGCAACACCCTTGATATTGCCACCAGCTACAAAGCCGTGTATGGGGCCGCCTAGCTTCTGGGCCGCCGTGAAAGCGCTCAATGAGGCTGCGTTGAGCTGTCCATCCCGCTGCTCTAAGATGGCTAGGGTCGACAACAACCTTTGGTGGGCATGTGCACTGAGGTTCAGGACTGGCGCGCGACTAACGAAGCCAGAGGCCTGGGTCGCCAGCACTCGTCTCGCAGGGAAAATCATCGTGTCGCAGAGTTTGTATGTGGAATTGGCGGCCACCTTCTTGCACGAGCAAACGCAATTTGGATATGGGGGGGATCTTAGAAGAGGGCAGTTGAAGACGGCGACGGCTGGTGACGGCCCGAGGTAGCGCGCGCCGACTGGTCGTGGGGACTCCGCCGTCATCGGCCACTCGCCGGGATTGCACGGTCTGAGAGCCAACTTGCCGAGCCGCCGACTCGGAAATGGCAATTACGAGCGAATGCTGGCAGGAGCTCCCGACAGCGCACGTGGATTATCAGCTGCGATAGCACGTGACCCTGTCTCTCACGTGATCTCCGCCTGAACCCCCTTGTTGCCTCGCGGTCTTGGTATGCACCTGAGGATGCAGCGCCAGCCCCCGTTGTCGTCGCGCCAAAATTTCTCCAAACGCGATCCATCATCGCCAGACTCCATCAGGATCACGACGCTAGGCATCGAATTCCCGGCGACACGTCGACCAACATTTGCACGAGCTGCTCCGTGACATTGGGTCTTGTTCCTAGACACGCGACACCCTCGTCTCCCGCGCGCTCGATCGATCTGCCTGATCCCCGATCGCCTAGTGTTGGCCGCCCATCGCGACTGTCATCAAGATGGACGACTCCGCGACCTATGGCTCGCCTGGCAATGGCGCATCGCCAAACAGCAATCCGATACTCGCGCAACCTCCCCTACAGCCAGATTCCGGTGCTGGTGATGGCGAAGGTACTTGCGCCCCCGTGCACAGCTCCATTGGTTCGTTACACTGACGTGGCCCGCAGATGTCCAGATGTCCGAAGGTCTGCTGAGTGAAGCCAATATCAAACAGGACAGTACAACTCCTGGACCAGGTACTACATCCCCTCGCGCGCGCACTATTGTGATCCGCCCAATGAGCATTGCGCTGACCTCGCAGCCCGTGGTGACGAAGAGATGAACGACGCGCCCGATGACGCTAAGAATGGCGCTGCCTCGAACGATGCGCCAGCTGGGACGGACGGTCAGGATTCAAAGTCAAAGGAGACGATCGAATCAGCCGCCCGCGAGCATCTCATCGCTCAGACTCATGCCATCGTCCTACCCAGCTACAGCACCTGGTTCGACATGAACGCGATTCACGAAATCGAACGGAAGGCCATGGCCGAGTTCTTCAACAATCGCAATCGAAGCAAAACTCCCGCCGTCTACAAAGACTATCGGGACTTCATGATTAACACTTACCGACTCAACCCGGTTGAGTACCTCACAGTGACGGCTTGCCGCAGAAACTTGGCCGGTGATGTGTGCGCCATCATGCGTGTTCATGCATTCTTGGAGCAATGGGGCTTGATCAACTATCAGGTATGTTATATCCTTCTGTGTCAGGAACTGAAGCAATCCTGACCCGAACCAGGTTGATGCCGATCAACGCCCATCCCACGTCGGCCCCCCCTTCACGGGCCACTTCAAGATTATATGTGACACTCCTCGAGGCCTACAAGCCTGGCAGCCTTCGGCTGACCCCGTGGTTCTCGAGGGGAAGAAGAGTCAGGATACCGACAACAAGTCTGCTGCTACCCCTTCTGCCAAGGGCGACCAAAACCTTGGGATTGGACGAAACATCTACGAAGCGAATGCCAAGGGAACACCGATCAGCAAGACCGAGAGCAAGCCCAATGGTGAGACCCCAGCCACCAACGGAGTTCCTGGGGCGGATGATGCGACCAAGACGCCCATTGCCAAAGTCCACTGCCATCAGTGCGGCAACGACTGCACCCGGATATACTACCACAGTAATCACACTGACACCAACCCCAAGGCCAAGTACGACCTGTGCCCCAACTGTTTTACTGAGGGCCGTCTACCCGCGAACCACACGAGCAGCATGTATGTCAAGATGGAGAATCCCACTTACACATCCATCCTGGATCGAGATGCCCCATGGACAGATGCGGAGATTCTACGTCTTCTGGAAGGGTTGGAGCGATTCGACGACGACTGGGGTGAGATTGCGGAACATGTTGGGACTCGCACACGGGAAGAATGTGTCCTCCAGTTCCTGCAACTGGACATCGAGGAGAAGTATCTGGACTCGGAAGCGCCGATCAATGCGCCAACGGGGCTGTCAATGCTCGGCCCTCAGCAAGGACAACTCCCATTCAGCCAGGTAGACAACCCCGTGATGTCTGTCGTCGGATTCCTCGCCAGCCTTGCGGACCCCGCCAGCACAGCGGCCGCTGCCAACAAGTCAGCCGCCGAGCTCAAGCGAAAGCTGCGCAAGCAGCTGGACGGCGACAAGTCAGGCGAGGATACGCAAGCCAACGGTGACGGCAAAGAAAAGAACGATTCTATGGACCTAGACATCCGACAGGAGGTGACAACTACCACTACCACTACCACCAAAACGACTGCCTTAGCTTCCATCCCCCTTGCTTCGATAGGGGCCCGGGCTGCGGGGTTTGCATCGCATGAAGAGCGGGAGATGACACGATTGGTATCGGCGGCGTCCAACGTGACCCTCCAGAAGTTGGAGTTGAAACTCAAGTACTTCGACGAGATGGAGGCGGTGCTCCGGGCGGAGCGACGAGAGCTGGAGCGGGCACGGCAGCAACTCTTCCTGGACCGCTTGGCCTTCAGGCGGCGGGTGCGGGACGTCCAGGAGGGCCTCAAAGCGGCAGCTTTGGCAGGAGGCGAGCAAGGCGTCCGCATGGCTCACGAGGCCATGACGGATGGTGAACGTCTGAGCTTCCAGCCGGCAGCCGGAGCGCAAGCTGTACCTCCACCAAGCAGTGATGGCCAGGTCAAAAGCTACGAGGCATAAATGGCCTACTTCGAGAGGCGGGGACGACAGGGGACGAAGAGAGAACTTGACAGATTGGGATCGAGTCAACGGCGGCGTCCGGATGGCGTGTTAGGGGGTAAGTGTATTGATTGGACCGAACAAATATCAGCAGGACATGGCAAACTGGCGCCATTGAGACAAATGGGACGAGGCGGGAGGACGGTCTCGTCCGAGAGTGAAGTGCCCTTGACAAATCTGCAATGGCTGGCCACGTCAGGCTAAGTGGCACATTAGCGGTGTCCCGTTGCCGCGAAGGTAGCAGGTGCGCATGTCTGATTTGGTCTTTGCATGTGGATGTACTATTACGTATAGATGCCTTTCTTTTCTTCGGATTCGTGTTGTTTGAAGATTTGTGTAACGTGATTCATAGGGGAAAGGTGTTTTAGTAGTAATACCTGTTTGATTTTGATTTTCCTTGAAGACATTCAGTTCCAATAGGTACCCAGCACATTACCAGTTTACGGCAGGAAGCTCTTTGGCGTTTGCTGTTATCCCAAGCATGCCGATTTGCTGTGCATCCTACGTATGTAGTAACTTAATAGATGGAAGCACAGTGGAAGGGATCGGTAGTGGTTGGAGATGGCTTGGTTTTTCTTGCTTTGTAACGAATCTGACGGCGAGTTAGGCAGAGGACCGGCCCAGCCTGTTGGGTAAATTGGGTCTCGGCATTTGGCAAGTGCATCCACCGCTGCACGGCATGCATGACTGGTTTGCAAGTGGAAGAGTAGGAGGATGAGTGGGTGGGTTAGTTGGTGAGTGCATCTGTGTGTGTGAGGCACCAGAGGACGACCAAAGGTGCGGAGCAGCGGGGGCTGCGCATCTAGATGTCGGGCACATTCCGGAGGCTCGGGTCAGCGGGATTGGAGGGTGACGAATTGATAGACGGCACTAGATATGATGATGGTGTAGCTTATGGCAGGTAAATTAGGTAGGCAAGTCGACAACTACAGTACTATCATGGAGAACGGTCCCGGTCACGGCCCGGGAGGGGACCGGTCGGCGAAGGGGAAGGGGTGAGAAAGCCAAGTTGAAGAGCGTCGCATCAACGGAATTCATGAACCGCCAGTAAGAGAGTTAGGTATTCAGACCCACCATGACTGGGGATCTGCGCGTTGGCGTCTCACAGAAAAACGCACCAAATATGGATGGTCATGATGCATGTTTTTGGGCGGGTGATAGATCGAGGGCATAAGTATTTTTGCTGTTTTAAATAGTAGCGATAGTGGCACGGACAGATATTGAAGGGGATGGCAATGATACAAACGTCGACGCATTGTGGTGCCTCTCATCTTGGCGAACACGGGGCAGGGCAGGCGCATGTTGGTTGACCGACATGCGAGGCAGTGAGTGTATTTCCGATTTACACCTGCCTAGGTACCTAGGTAGGTAGGTGCGTAGGACAGTTGGGTGCGTGTCGGTTCATTCAAGTGCCATGAGGCCAGCAAGAATGTCCTTTTCTCACCCGATATCACGTTTGCCTACCTACCTACCTAGGTACCTAGGTATGTTATGAGACGAAAAAAAGCCTAGGTTCTGGGTATCACGCCTATTTCCTGTCGTGTCCTACGGCCTCCCCCTAGCCTAGTTGTACCTCGGCCCACGGCTTTGGCGGGGCGGTGACGTCTCGGAACACAGACGCGGAGTAGAGACCCCATATTATTGTCCCGGTGTCTTCAAATGCAGTGGCCCCCAGGTTTTATGTCTGCGAACAAGGACTGGCTGACTTGCTAGGATCTGAACGCACAAATGACCATCCCAACCCATACCATGCGTTATGTAGACAACACAAGGATCTCGTAAACGGCTGCTGTACTCTGTACTACATAGGACTTGTTAGATGGGGGCTACGTACTTTGTTTATTAGAAGCAATATCGATTTCTATTGAAGTTGCGGCGAAAGCGAAGAGACGGAGTTATCCCCAGGCAAGCCGCGGGACCCAGCTGCAAGTACCGGGGTTCTTTCCCCCGCCAAGAGGAGTCACAGATTGTCTCCCATCGACTATCGTACCTCCCGTGGCCTCATCTACCTAGGATCTATCCACCACCACCAGCTCCATCAGCTCCATCAGCTCCATCAGCTCCATCAGCTCCATCAGCTCCATCAGCTCCATCAGCTCCATCAGCTCCATCAGCTCCATCAGCTCCGCTATCCTTCCCGTCGTCGAGCCGAGGCCTACGTGATAGTCCACGGCTGTTGCGCCCCCACCAACGCCTATCCCTCTCTCGTGTCCGTCAAGCAGGGTTCCTTAAAGACGACCTTTGCTGCTGCCATCACCGTCCGCTGCCTTTGCCCAGAGCTTCCTCCGTGACTTGTCCCTTTCGGTTTGCGTCTTTTGACCTTCCTTCTGAGCCCTCGCACCTCGCTCTGCGCCGGCCATGTTGACTTTAGCCCGCTCACCCGCTCTGAGGAACAGCTTCCGTCACATCAACACAACGCGTACCGTCAGTCTCTCCCGTCGCCCTATTCTCTCTTTGTCCTCTCAGCCTCTCTCTTGCCCACCCTGCCCATTCGCTCGTGATTCGTGCACGCACGTGGGTATGTCTGCGATTGTCCCTCGGCATCAACACCACCACCGCCACCGCTTCGTTCTCCTCCTCCGTCAAATAGGCCCGGGCAACCGGCGATTTTTGGCATGGTGGTGGTGGTGGTGTGGGTGCCGAGCCGCGGCGGCGCGGGTACAACTCCAGCTGCTCATCTCCGAATCTCTAGCATGCCGTCGCTAAATTCTGGGTCCCTCCCAGATCTCCTTTATTAACCACATCGCCCATCATCTTACCGTTTCTTAATACTGATTTGATCCCAGGCGCAAACTCTCATCATGGCCCCAGCCAAGCGAGCCAGTAGCTCCATCCCTAAGGGTATGCCCCCCCAACCTTCGATTCACATGTGATAAATACCCGTTGTTATCGTCACACGACCATCACGCTGCGCCACCAGGACTAACACCGGCTTGCCCCAGGTTATGCCGAGGACAATTCAAAGGGCCCTATGCTGAGGTTCCAAGACTCACTGCCCAAGCTTCCTGTGCCTTCTCTCGATGAGACTGCCAAGCGCTACCTCAAGACTCTTCACCCTCTCCTCTCTCCCGCCGAATTCGAGGCCAGCAAAAAGGCCGTTCAGGAATTTATTCGCCCTGGTGGCGTTGGCTCCAAGCTCCAGGAGAAGCTCAGCGCCCGCCGCGAGGACGCCAACACCAAAAACTGGATCTACGAATGGTGGAATGAGGCCGCCTACCTGGCCTACCGTGACCCTGTTGTTCCGTATGTCAGCTACTTCTACTCACACCGAGATGATCGCCGCCGTCGAGACCCTGCCAAACGTGCGGCCGCCATCACTACCTCGGTCCTTGAGTTCAAGAAACTGGTTGATGCCGGCACCCTTGAGCCCGAGTACATGAAGAAGCTCCCCATCTGCATGGATAGCTACAAGTGGATGTTCAATGCCTCTCGCGTCGCCGCCAAGCCCGCTGACTACCCCGTCAAGTACTCCCCCGACGAACACAAGCATATCATCGCCATCCGCAAAAACCAGTTCTTCAAGATTCAACATGAGATCGATGGCAAGCAGCTCAACACCTCGGAACTCGAGCAGCAGTTTAAGCTTGTGTACGAAGCTGCCCATCGCGTTCCCGCCGTCGGAGCCTTGACCTCGGAGAATCGCGACGTCTGGGCCGATGCCCGTGAGATCTTGATCCAGGCGAGCCCCAACAACAAGGCTGCGCTTGAGGCGATCGAGGCGGCCTCGTTTGTTATTTGCCTTGACGACGCCGCCCCCGTCACCCTTGAGGAGCGTGCTCGACAGTACTGGCACGGTGACGGCGCCAACCGATGGTATGACAAGCCGCTGCAGTTCATTGTCAATGACAATGGCACCTCTGGCTTTATGGGAGAGCACTCTATGATGGACGGAACTCCCACCCATCGCCTGAATGACTACGTCAATGACCTCATCTTCGGCAACAAATTAGACTTTTCTGACCCCAGCATTCGCTCCAATCTCCCCGAGCCCCAACTTGTCAAATTTGATATCGACCAGAAGGTCCAGGCTGAGATCGATCGTGCCACCAAGGACTTCAATGATGTCATCTCCCAGCACCAGCTTGCCGTTCAGGCTTACCAGGCCTACGGTAAAGGCTTGATCAAAAAATTCAAGTGCTCTCCTGATGCCTACGTCCAGATGATCATCCAGTTAGCTTATTTCAAAATGTACGGCAAGAGTCGTCCCACGTACGAGTCTGCTGCCACCCGGCGCTTTCAACTTGGCCGGACCGAGACGTGCCGCACCGTATCCGACGAGTCGGTGGCCTGGTGCCAGGCCATGACGGATGGCTCGTCTGACAACGTTGCACGCGTCGACCTCTTCCGAAAGGCGATCAACAGCCACCTTGAGTACATTACTGCTGCTTCAGATGGCAAGGGCGTCGATAGACATCTCTTTGGCCTCAAGAAGCTGCTTGAACCTGGACAGGAAGTCCCCGCCATCTACAAAGACCCCGCCTATGCCTACTCGGCATCTTGGCACCTCTCTACTTCGCAGTTGAGCTCCGAGTTCTTCAACGGATACGGCTGGAGCCAGGTCATTGATGCCGGGTTTGGCATTGCGTACATGATCAACGAGAACAGGTAAGCACCCACCGAAGCCCATTTCTTTCACCCCCTGACCCTGCATTCTGCGAGTATGACACTAAATAGTTTGGCTAGCCTCAACTTCAATATCGTTTCCAAGGGTTTGGGAAGTGATCGAATGAGTCACTACTTGAACGAAGCCGCGAACGAGATGCGCGACCTACTCACCCCCACCCTCGAACCACCTAAGGCTAAGCTATAGAGTTGTAGAAATATTGGTAAACATAGACAAAAGGCTGATGCCATCCATTGTCAATGTACGTGGTAGGAGTTATTCTAGAGTCGCCATTTGGGAAGTTGGGGTTGTCCTTTTTCCGCACCTGCTTGTTCAACGTGTATTTTAGCGCCACCACGTCCCCTGCGTATCGTCATCCTCATGTTGAGCAGAGATGACATGTCAGACAGATGAAGATAACAGAATTGGACACGACGGATAGAGGCCAAGAATGGCAAAAGTTGCACCAAAAAGTAGATAGACACGCTATTCGTCATGGTCAGTGTTGCCACTTGAGTCCTAAGTGTACATGATTAAAGCGAGTCTCGCGATATCCTAGTCCTACAGGCCAAATATCCAAGTGTGACATAATTAAGGTCCTTAACCGGCATGGGCCACAATCTCGTTGACCAAGTCGTCCTTTTCCTCGTCATAGTAAGAACAAATCTGTGATGGCAGCGGTACCTCCTTGTAGTCTTCGTCGGGGCCGGAGATGATGTTCAGATTGATACCAGCAGACTTGCTCGTGAAGATCTTGGTTCCAATGCTCTCCTTGCTGAAGTAGATCTGTGCGCTGTCGATTTGGTCCAACATGACAGTTGGGATGGTGCCCATGACTTGAAGGGCGAAGTTCTGGGCCTTGACCACATCAACCGTCGAGACTAAAGTATCGACAATAAGGGATAATCGGCTTGAGTTCTCGATTGTCACTTGGTTTGCCTTGCCCTTGACAATGATAGTGGTGCTATTACATCGGCTGATGAGGATTGATTGCGTCAAGGACGCCTCAATCTCTATCGGCTGAGCCTCCTTGTCATAGTTTTCCTGCATCATCTCAGTAAGTGTACTCGGATCATTTGTCACCTCGGGACTGACTTACGATTATCCATTTGTTACCTTCGAGCTCCTTCTTGGACGGCTTCTTGACTCGCATGCTCTCTGGTTTAGGCTTCTTGCCGGGTGCGGGGCTCTTGCCGCGAGGCGAACCATCACGGTCTGAGATAGTTGAGCTTGCACGGAGAGACGGGTTTTTGTGTGTCATCTCGGATTTTTCCACTTTCCGGAGGCCCTTTGTAACAGACTCGCCCTTATTGAGTTCAGAGAAGACGGCTCCAAGACCACCTGGTGCCGCAGCAGGGGCCGGCTCAGCCTTGACATCTAGAATCGGTGGTGGACCGGGTGGCGGAGGCGGTGGTGGGGGCGGCGGGCCTCCGGCCACGGCAGCGGGAGTAGCAGGTGGGCTAGGGCCGGAAGCGAGCGACTTAGCTACTTCCTGTGCTGAGCTACCCTTGGGGTTCCAGGTGATGCCACTAGGGAAGTATTGCTTGACGTAGTCGGCCAGATCGCGGAACAGTTGGTAGAACGCCTGAACCCACTCAACCTGCTTGGGATCCCTATGAGGTTCATTAGTAAGAGCAACTCAACCCCGTCTCTAGAAACGCACTTGTCCTTCTGCTCCTTGAGAACCCTATTTCCAAAAAATTGAGCCGATCCAAGACACTCCTCCACATGCTTATATGGGCGGCTGTCGACGGTGACCCATGCCAAAACCATGATGCCATCGGCAACGGTACTAAGCTGTGTGTACATAGGATCAGGGCGGTTCTTATCCTTCAGGTCGGTGACAGCCATGAGGGCCTCATTGATTGGCTTCAGGAGGTCCTGGTACGCCGCCATCTCAGGGCCAGAGAGGTCGGGCTTTTTGGCTCTGCTTGAAATGAGGAGGAATTTGCGTTGTTCTTGAAGTCCCTTGTGGACCAATGCAGCCTGGATGACATTAATGTTAGCTGCGGGTGGGAATGATGTATTACACTTTGTTGGCCTACGAACCTGCTGTGCAACAAGACCACCGAGCTGGTTGCTAAGCTTTACATATTTGTCAACGGCGGAATTGAGAAAGCTGTCAAACTCCTCGACGGATTCAGGGAGTGGCTCGACGGCAAGCTTGGGGGGCGCGGCAGCGGCAGCGGCGGGAGGCGTGGAGACGGTGGTAAGTGCGGGGGGTGAGGCAATCGGAGGGTTTGAGTCAAGAGCATCCTTGGGAGCATCCGTCGAGGAGGCAATATCCTCAAGTCGGGACGTTGCAGCTTCAAGGCTGACGAAAAATTAGCACTCATGACAAGCTGAAAATGACAGACGGGGAGGCGGAAGTGAGAGGGGAGGCAGCTTACCGCTTGATCAGCGTGGTAAGATTGTGCATGTGGTTCGTAGCCGCCATGGTGAAGTGAATGTACTGCCTCGCAAAGCGCTGTGGGTGGTGATGAAGAAGGCCCAGGTGAGGTCTGGATGGGCCGATGAGGAATGTCTCGCAAGGGCGCGCGGGACGAGGAGCTGGCGATGGAGAGGAGCCGACGGGGCTACGCGTTCGGGCAAGCGCAAGAAAGGCGGTACCTCGGTGTCGCAAAAGGCTTGAGTAGCAGGAAGCTGTGTCGCAGGAATATATTGGCGGGATAATGCCCTCAAGTCGTGGAGCCAGGAACTGAAGAGGTACCTTGAGATAGGTAGGTAGAGATGAGTTGAGGAAGGACGGTGTTGCGAACGGGGGATAATTGTCAGGAGGCACACCAGCTTGGGTATGTAGGTACCTAAGTTAAGTTACCTAGGTACCTACCTTACTGAGTTAGGGGCTAGTGCTGGTAGGTACCTAGAGGTGCTATGCTGCCTGCACCTTCCCTTGCCCTAGCCCAAAGTCGCCAGGTTGCAGCTTCTTGACCTCGACCCCCTAGAGCTTGAGCGCCTACCACCAGTCATGTTCAGGGGAACTCATGACTTATGTCATCATGCACAGCTTACCCTGGAGCTCGACATCAAGTTACGGCCAGTGTGAAACGAAACTTGCTCTGAGCTCGAACCCGTAAGTATACCTAGGTAGGTAGGTAAGCATGTAGGTATACCTAGGTATTTCATGAGTTGTTGTAGATTGACGGTTTGTTATTATGAGGAGCCATGATAGACGAAAAACTTGACGTCAATTTCTTCGGTCTCTGAGGCGGCCGTTTCAAGTCAGACACTCCTGATGTCATGCCTGCGACCCTAAACACGTGGCAAAAACATTGTCAAATGCCTTGCACGCACATGCGAGGCGTGTCAACGATACAGGAACGGCCTTGAGACAGAATGTGTACCTAGACTACAAGATATCAAACTAGGAGGTAGTCTATTAGGTAGGGAGTAGATCAATAAGATCGCACGCCAAAATGACTAGTTGTCTCGAAATCAGCATCAACGCTAACTCCTTCGTCAAGATAACCTGAGCGTCTGGTGGCCCCTGGAAGACCGGCCAACTCCCGGCAGGAGGCCCCGGTATTCTGCAAGTACCTGTCGTCTCAACAATATGTACTGGACAGAGAGAACCGACGGGGGTGATACATGGATTCCAGCAACAAAAAGGGACTGGTGGGAAACTGATGAGCCGTTCCGGCTGTCGGATTTGCGTGTGGTGCTGTTGCAGCACAGTCCCACCCAACCTCAGCCCAACTTGAGACACCGCCTAGGAACAACGAGACCAGCTGGCTCATTGACATCCATCACTACTACCTTTCATATTACCAAAAGATATGGAATCATGACACTGCTTCCATTCCCCAACTGCGGTAGACTCAATTCAGTATACCCGCCCACCACAACTTCACGGCACGTTCTCTTTGGCCCTTTCCAGTGCCCGTAGCCAGGGGTAGGTGAGCTGAGCGACGAGCAGAGTCTGTGCTGTTGACTCACGGCACTAGGCTTTCAGTCTTCCAGGCTTTCAATCTTTCAGCCTTTTAGCTTTTACCATATTTTGACCTTGCACATCGCCATGGAGGCCACGGGTGATCGGCCGCAAGATCCGATTGAAGATGAAGATCATCACGATCATTCGGGTCTTGAGGCCCTGGAGACCCAGGACGTCTCAGAAGGTTCAGCTCACCAGCAATCTCAGCCGTCAGGCGACGAAAAGCAGCTGCTGGAGTTGAAGCAACAACATCAACAACTAGAATCAGCACCACCAGCACCACCACGGTCCACCTCCCCCCAGGATCAGCACCGCAGCACACAGATGTTGAAAGATGTCGCCATCGACTTTGTTACCCTGGGAATGTTCATCATCGGTTAGCACACCCGTGGGTTCTTGCAACGTCTGTTGCTTGAGCCGCCTCGCCCTGAACACAGCTCACCCTCACCTCACTTATGACCGGTCTCGCTAGAGCAATTGCTGACATATCATGACCTTGGTCACTTAAAGACGACATAGACTTCATCCCCCCAACCTCCCCTGTCAAGAACATCCTTGGCGGTGCTGGCGCCTATTCTGCCCTGGGAGCACGCCTCTTCTCCCCGCCGCCCATCTCTTCTTCTGTCGGTTGGATCGTCGACCAGGGCTCTGACTTCCCGCCTGCTCTCTCCACCCTCATCGACTCCTGGTCGACCTCGGCTCTCTTCCGCCATGATGGCCTTCGACTGACCACCCGTGGCTGGAACGGTTACGAGGGCCTCGCCGAAAAGCGCGCCTTCAAGTATCTAACTCCCAAGAAGCGTCTCACAGCTGATGATCTCACTCCGACGCTGCTGCAGTCGCGCTCCTTCCATCTCATCTGCTCCCCTACGCGCTGCAGGGAGCTTGTCTCCGACATCACAAAGTTCCGCAAAAGGATAATACCCCAAGAAATCTATTCTAAGCCCATCTTCATTTGGGAACCGGTTCCGGATCTGTGCAACCCAGATGAGCTGCTTAACTGCACAAACACTCTGCCTCTAGTCGATATCTGCAGCCCCAACCATGCAGAACTAGCGGGCTTCATGGGTGACGATGGGCTAGACCCTAATACTGGACAGATCTCCACTGTGGCGGTTGAGCGTGCTTGCGAGCAGCTCCTGGCCAGCATGCCTCTTCAGTCCTTCACCCTCGTTGTTCGTGCCGGCGATAAGGGCTGCTACATTGCAAAGAACGGTGGGAGAAAGCGGCAGCGCGATCCCACATCCACAACCAAGCGCCGCAAGAAGGATTATGTCCGCGGTGGTTTGCAGCCCGATACCGACATGGAGGCCCTCTTTGCTGGACTTCTCCAGGATGCTGGGGGCTTTGTGGCCCGCGAAGAAATTGAAGTCGACCCTGGCATAGAGCGATGGATTCCGGCCTACCACCAAGGCCCCCTCAAGGTGGTTGACCCCACGGGCGGTGGTAACACATTTTTAGGCGGTCTCGGTGTCGCGCTTGCTCGAGGTGAGAATGTCGAGGACGCGGCGCTTTGGGGCACTGTGGCGGCCAGCTTTGCAATTGAGCAGGTCGGTGTTCCTGCCATTGGTAGGGACATGAACGGCCAAGAAACTTGGAATGGGCAGAGCGTTCAGGCTCGGTTACACGAGTTGAAGCAACGTCTATAAGTACCTAGCAGCGAAAATAATGTACCTTGTTCAACCCCCTGGCATTGAGTGCCAAGACAGACAAGCAAGGTGAGACACATTTGTCCACCATACTGAGCTGGTGCAAGTCCTCATCTGTTGCACTTCATAGGACCCAAATGACATGGACACCGCTCATGCCACCGCGCTCATGTGGTTGACCTGACCAGCCGTTCCCTCCCCGTCGACGCCTAAAGTCCGTATCATCATCAAATTCATTTCAGATCTTGTACACCAGTTCTCCGTCCGTAAACCTATACTAAGTTAGTCGACAGTTTGCAGATAGGGTATGCATGCAGAATCCGTAGGGTATCAGCTTACATGATTTGATTTGCCTCATCCATCTTCTTAAGGGCCTTGGTGGCCTCTTCCTTGTCAAAGGCGCCACCATCGCGATTTCCAATTTTGCGGTTGACGGCCTTTAGAACAGGACTAAACTCGGCTGAGTCGTCCTCGAAAAGATCTGTGCTCAGGAGCTGACCCAGGGCCGCCCTGAAAGTTGCAAGGCGGTTGACCGTGATGGGCGCATCGTCAATCGCCAATCCAGCAGTACCACTCGCAAGCTCATCCTCTTCCAAGGACTCCCCCTGCGTCTGCGGGGGCAACTGTGACGAAGGAATAGATGATGCGAATGACGTCTGAGATCTAGACGATCTTTGTCCCGTCCTCCCAGATCGGCGTGGCGTAGGTTCGGTGGCATCCTCCTCTTCATCGTCTTCTTCCATGCTAGGGCCAGACATCCCATTGGCACCTCGCATAGAGTGCGAAGCGCTTGTCTGCAGGCGAGCACTTGTTCGGGTTGATCGTGATGTCGATCCAGTCGACTGAGTGCCAGTATTGGCTTCGTCGCCGTCCTCTTGATCATCGTCATCCTCACTCTCATCGCTAGAGGAAGCAAAGTCGATGGGTTGTGTTTTTCTGCGTTTCTTCCGGGATTCATCCTCGACAACTTCCTTGAACAGAGCAAACCTCAAGATTCCCTCTGCCGCAAGAGCATCGCGCTCCTCGACTCTGCTGGACAGCCGCGACTTGGCATGTGCAGTAGCCAAACGGATAATTGTCTCCAGAGTGCGCACGGTCAGTGGGCTCGTCCTCCGCTGATTACCCTCCATCTCATCATTACGCAAGCCAACGTAGATTTCGGCAATCCGGTCCGAAGCCTCCTGTGTGAGGACTGGCTTGATTCTCATCTTGGAATACTGTATGTACTTCTTCATGAAGGGAATGCTTAGGATTTCGGGTTTCTTGTTGGAGCCCCTCCCAGAGGTCACTGTCACACCCGAGTGAAGCATAGCGTCATATTTCTCGTACACATCCGTCGGGCCCTGGGAGTCGGCTTGGTTGCTGATTGCCACGCCCAGGGACTGCGAGCCCTGTTCTCGTACTGGCGCACCCTCCTCAGTCCCCGGCTGACGGTATCGGTGCATTCGCAAGACATGCTCAGAAACGTGGCGGTCTCGTGTGTCCTCTATGTCATCGGTCACGACAAACAAGAGATCGAATCGAGACAACAATGAGTCTGGCAGCGCAATGTTCTTGTGCGGATCTTTGTGCGGGTCATATTGCCCAAAGATCGGATTGGCTGCGGCAATGACTGAACATCGAGCGTTCAATGAAGTGTGAATACCAGCCTTGGCGATGGTGACAGTTTGCTGTTCCATGACTTCGTGGATGGCAACTCTGTCAATGTCAGACATCTTGTCAAACTCGTCAATGCAGACAACACCCCGGTCGGCCATAACCATTGCACCGGCCTCTAATCGCCTCTCCCCGGTTTCCTTGTCGGAAGTGACAGCGGCTGTCAAACCAACACCAGAAGATCCCCGACCAGTCGTTGCGATAGCGAGTGGTGCCGTATTCAACACAAAGCGTAGCAACTGAGATTTTGCTGTGGACGGATCGCCAACCATCAGAATATTGATATCTCCACGCAGATGGGTGCCATTCTCTAGATTCTTCTCCATACCACCCAGAAGCATAAGTAGAATCGCCTTCTTGACGTAGGCATGACCGTAGATGCTCGGTGCTAGAGACTGGGACAGGAGGTCCAACAGGTTTTTCTTCTTGGCGACCTTGTTGATGTTGCGAATATCGGTGTCAGTGATGGTTGCCGTTGCGATGCCGCCACCTGATTTAGACGAGAGAAGCACTACATTGTTTGCGAGAATCATCGTCTTGAATAGGGCACTGTTGTGATTTGTGTTCCTGTTACCGAGGGTGCGGTAGATGCCCACGAGCTGAACGCGGTCACCTGGCTTCACATGGTCGACAAGATCATCGTCGAGAATCACATCGACTCCGCGCGGAAGTTGGCCCGCAGGTGCACGCTCTGGCATCTCCTGAATGGATATGGTCTGGTGATCTCGATAGGTGCAGAACCCGTATTCCGTGGTGAGTGGGTTGCCGTCGTCGTCTTCGCGGGGGTACACGCTGGAAGTTGTGACACCATTGGTCATGGTCTGATCCTGATACTCGCGGAAATGGAATTTGTCCTTCTTCTCGTTGTAGTGCACACTCTTGACGACCTTGGGTCGAATAAGGGAGGTTCGGGTAACGATGCCTTCGATGGAGACCATGAAGTTGAGTAGATGTGAGGATAGCGTGCGTGGATTGCAGGCATGGAGACCAAAACTTCCAGCCCAAGCGCAATAGTAGACAGTGTCTCTGGCTGTCTGGTCGGGGCGTGCTTGGGGAAGCGTCTCGACGATCTTCTTAACCGCCTGATCAAAGGCCAGGGTGTAATCGAAGGGTTGTTGCAGTAGGCCCTGCGCAATTTCCGGATTGTGACTGCGCACATGGTCGAGATTCACGGTCAAACGGCGCTCGTTCTTCTGGAGCATCAGAATAATGTCCGATCTGTAACTCCGCACCTGGGGGTTTTCTAGGGTCATCAGAGTTAGGGGTTGCCATCGACATGAGAAAAGGGAGGGCCGTACTTGGGTCCAGAAACTCCTCAGCTTGTCGGATTCGATCGCGTACACCATCGTCACCAAGCATATATGGGTCCATGCTGTCTGTCAAGCTGATATGTCGTGGCTCTCACAGAGGTTCGAGTCAGAATCGGAGGGCGGGGTGAATGCGATAAATGCGATGAATGGTCTTTGGCTATATGGAAATTGGCGCCGCGTTCCGACGCGTCTTTCGCGTAAAGTGGCAGAGGCTGGGGTGAGCGGATGTGGCTGAGCTCTCAGAGCTCCAGTGGCTGAAGGGTGGGGAAGACGTTGGTTCTCGCGACCTTAGGTGTTAGCTGGGTACTTGCGGCCTTTGCGGGATGCCCTCTCGATTCCAAAGTACCAGGTACCTCCAGCGGTTCCTCAAGGTCCCAACGGGTAGTTCCCCAACACGAAGCTCTTGGTCATCTCCTTCTCCCTTCCACGACTGCCTCAGCTTTATGCCCCCTTGCGTTCTGCACAACACGTTTCTTTCGACTCTGCCGCTTCGGACTTGAGTCATGGCTGTCGGCCTCGCCAGCGGTGGTCATAGTACCCTTGATGAAGAGGCACGGGCCGAAGTCGACGTTTTGAACTCGCGTCTCGAGAAGACAACTCAGTTGACAAAGAAGATCCAGTCCTGCCTTGGCCGACTTGATGCGACTGGCAAAAGTGTTCGTGATGTCACTGGCCCCTTAAATGGAGAAACCAGGCGCTTGCAGACGCTCGGAAACAGTGAGTCTCATGACGTGTTCACAGATAGTACTATGGCAGCTTTGTTGACCAGGTCTAGACATCGACTCTGTGCTCGCTGCCATCGACCGCCTGCGTCAACCCGCCGACAGCAAAAATGATGAGGAACAGATTATACGCGTCGGGCCAGACAAGGCTGGCCTCCCAAACTACTTGGCATCCATCAAGCGCCTGACCAAGTCCTTGGCCGACATGCAGGCGTCCAACTTACGCGCCAACCAGCAGACCATGGCAGACCTTGCCCGCCTCATCAAGTCAGGCAATACTCAGCTAGAGAATCACTTCGATAATTTGCTCCGCGCCGAAACCCCTCGTACCATCGAACCGTTGCATTACATCACCAAAGACAAGCCCTTCCCCGTCCTTCCCCAAGACAAGATCGCACGCCTAGGCTTGGTATACTCCTATGTCGCCGGCAGCCAGCAACAAGGTGGGCTAGAGTCGCCAGTTGCTAGGATTTACGCCGAAGTCCGCGGACCATATCTATCTTTGTCCTTGGCCAACCTGGCTGCCGCAAGCGTGAACACTGCGAAGAAGAAGAATCCAGATGCCATCTATCGGACGGGGACGAACGGCATTGGAACATATGCCCAGGCTATGGAGGGCCTTTTCCTAGCCGAGTACGATAATGTTTGCAGCATCTTTACGCGTGAAGATTGGGGAATTGTCTTCCAATCGACCTGCCAAGCGGCTTTAGCGGAGTTGGCGCGGACTCTCCGCGAGCTCAACGCCCACATCAAGGCCCACCTCCACACTGACTGCTACCTGGCATATGAAGTCACTGAGATATTATCGACCTTATCCGGGAAGCTTGATACGCGAACCGGCGAGCTCAAGGGTTCGCTGGCTGCAGCAGTGAAGCCAGTTCGCGAAACGGCAAAGTCCTCCTTGTCCGAACTGCTCGATGAGACAAGACGAAAGATTGGAAACCTGCAAGTTTTGCCTTCTGATGGCGCCCCGGTGCCTGTTGTATCGGAGTCGATGCAGAGGCTCCAGGCCATGGTGGAGTTTCTACGTCCCATCTCCAGCATCATGGTCTCGCTTGGCGATGGGGGTTGGAAATCCAGCTCAGCATCCAATGGCCGTTCGACAGATGCTATCCCCAGTCTTGCATCTTTCGACATTGGAGCAGATGGGCGAGACATATTCGTCCACTACTGCCTGGATACGATAGATGTGCTCCTCTCGTCCTTGGATCAAAAGTCCCGCATGCTTCTGAAGGGTAAAGCTGTGGCCGGAGTTTTCATGGCTAATACGGTCGTTATTATTGGACGCATGGTGCATGACTCTGACTTAGCTCCTCTCCTTGAAGCCAGACTCGAGACCCTTGATCAATGGCGCAAGAAGGCTACGGCAGCGTATACGGACGTTTGCAAGGATCTCTCGGTGCACCTTTTTGACACCATCCACACAAACCGCTCTCACCGCCCCACGTCAGGCCCGGCTGACTCGGCATCTGTTATTAAGGGCCTAGGGAGTAAGGACAAGGACAAGATCAAGGAGAAGTTTACTCAGTTCAACAGCGCCTTTGACGACATGGTGTCAAGGCACAAGTCATACAGCATGGAGCGCGAAGTACGAAAGATGTTTGGAGAGGACATCCGTCAAAAGCTGCAACCCCTTTACGACAGATTCTGGGATCGATATCATGAGATCGATAAAGGCAAGGGAAAATACGTCAAATACGACAAGTCGTCCATTGCTGCTGTTTTCCTGAGTCTCGCATCGTGATACGGAGCAGTTTGATTGCACTTCATGCGTCATGTTATAACATCGTTGTGCGATGACAGAATCTCACTGAGACGGCCCTGATCTTGATCATAAACCGAGGCACATGGTTCCCTACTGAGATCATCATCCGATGAACGACTCTACGCTTACATCAGCCCGGGCGACTAGTATTGAATGGACGCCACGCAGCGATTGCTCTGAAACTGAAAAGTTGTATATCTGGGAAATCTATTGAACTGTCCCTAGCCTTCCAGTCCGGGCCTCCTGCTGTGACTTTCGCCACGACGGTTCGATCGAGGGTTCCAGAATCCTGACGACGACGATGATAGAGAAGGGAGGAGGAGTCGATGGGGTAACTGGTGCGATACTTGATAAGATAAGCCTGTGCTGTGCTAGGTCGGGCATTTATCTGAAAGGTATTGGTTGACGGTAGAGATCAAGAAGAATGAGCATTTGCTTTATGCGGGACATTTGGGGCAAGTTCCGCAGTAGTCGTGAGTGCCAAGGTCGCTCGCCTTGCAGCAATTGGTGCAGCACGCGTCAACGACAGGCTCGGCCTTAGGGATGGCCATGTCTCGTGGATCAAGGGTTGAGTTGGGAATTTGATGATATTGATGACGGAAGTGGGACGTTGCGGTAGGCACGGCGATGCTTTTTCTCTGTCTAGGTGCCCGGGTGATACAGTTGAGATGGATTGCTGAAGGTGTGAGAGACGCACCGAGTCTAATTGACGACCGGAATCAGACAAGATCTTATACTTGAACTGTGTTCAGGGGTCAGGCAGGTCAGCAATGACAGGAGGGTCTCATCTGTGGGGCCTGAAGCAAGGCTGATTTTGGTCTGACTTGCGATGGTGCTGGGGCGCTGGGACACCGTGATAATGGTCTTGCTTGACCATTATGGACCTTTGAGGCGACAAGGATGCAGGGATGTACTTGGGGATGCAGTGTAGGGACATGGCCACATGTCGAGTGTCACTCGTGATAGATGAAACGTGAAACAAGGCGATGCTCCACGCAGCCCCAACCTGTGTCATCCTGATCGTCATCACGCATATCAAGGGGACAGGGTACGCTACAGACAGTCGGTACCGACAGTCCAGGATTCCAGAGAGCATCTGCACTTGAAGCTAGCCACAGGTGGATCACCTTGGCGCGACGTCGGCCAATCCTCCGTGTTCCTGCCAATCCCTCTTATATCATCAGCGAATAGATACCGTTGGATACCAGGGCGCCTGGTACAGGTTATGCCCAATATCCATGTCCTTGTTAGTCCGAGCCAAGCCTCGTACATCAGACAGCCTGGACCTAGTGGGACCAGACGCCTGGGCTGTAATCTGCCTGGTACAAGACGTAAGGTGCGCGCAATGCACCTCGCATTGCGTTCCAGCCTCGCTCCCACCACGAATACACTCTGTTTGGTTGGTCTGATTTCAGGATCATCGTCATTGAGCCTATCTATGGATTCTCAGCCACAGCAGGCCATCCATCGGTCTTGATCCCACTGCCAAATATATCGTCAATCCGGCTCTTTCGCTCCCACACAATCGTCCCGTCACTCCTGCGTTTGAAGTAAAGGATCCGGTGCTGTGGGATGAATTCCTCATCCGTCAGCTCACTCTTCCACTGCCCCACAGGCTTTTCTTGAGCTCCAGTGAAACGGTCCTCGTATCCAACAACGTAGTCGTTGCTGTCTAGATTGCCATCCCATCGGAGTCGATTGAGCACGTCGGCTGCCGTCCGAAACTTGCCCAACCCCGGCGTTTTGGTGGCAGGCTGTGCTTTGGGGTTATGCTTCGCAGCCTTCCTGCTCGACGTTCCTCCAGCTCCACGGGTCAACTCTTCTGCATTACCATCTGCATCACCATCGGCATCACCATCATCTTCTTCTTCCATGTCGTCGTCTGAATCTTCGTCCTCGGTGTCACCGGCATGATCCCCCCAACGGCTTTGATCAAGCTCTAGGCCGTCTAGGTCATGGGTCCGGACAAGCGATGTACTCATCCAGCAAAAATGGTCATCAAAGTACTTTTCGTCACGACGAATCCTTGTTTCAAAGTCCTGCAGGACGGCCTGCAATGACACGTGTGCAAGCTTGGCCTGTTCCTTGGTCGACTCGTCTCCGTCCCACCCAAGGCCAACAAGATAGCAGCCATGGTATTCTGACCCGGGGTCATTTAGCTTAGTAGAAGCCCCATCAACGAATCTTGCTGGCCAGATACGTGCCAAAATAGCACTGAGCTTCCGATCAATATCTGTCGATCATGTCAACAGGGGGCAAATTTGACGCATCGGACAAGGCGCTATCTTACCGACAAGGAGCATGACGCATCGAGATTCCAGCCACCCGATGAAACGGCCGCCCTTTTCTGACGAAGGGCCCCAGTAGTGGGCATCGATCTTAATATAGCTCCGATATGCCCGCAGAAACTCGGTAGCTCCCTGGCCGCTAAGTTGAGGGAGTTCACCATTGTTGTCGACTACTGGGCCTAAAAACTTGGCCCAGGTTAGGCCGGCAGACGATAAAAGGTCCTTTGCTCGCCTGAACTCCTTAGCAATGGTGTTAACTGTTGGGATTGAAGCAGTTGCAGCCGCGTTCAGTGACGGTGTGTGCCAGCCAAGCAGACAAAGGGGTTCTCTGAAGGTCCTGTTGTACCGTAGCTCTTTGTGGAAGAAAGGGTCAAACACCACTTGGCTTTTCCAATCGAAATCTGCATAGTGGTGCAAAAATGTTACTATGATGTCAGACACAGAAACGGTTCCCCTATGTTGTACCAAGAGCTTGCAGATGGGCACAAGTAAGATAGATATGTGAATACCACCTAGGTATCCGAACTTGGCAGCATAGATGCCTCGGGCCTGGGCCCATGCCTTGATAAAAAGATGAGCAAGTCGATATTGTCCCATGTCAGGAATGGATCTACGAAGGTAGATGAGGTCTCGGGCCGGTTTTAGCTTCACCAGTATTTGGAGTGGTAGCGCAAAAACCGGATCGGTCGTCGGTCGCCTCATAATTTCTGGCCACCTGGGAATGATGAGTGCCCAGACCAAGTAGTGTCCAAAAATATGACTCACCTCTCTGCGACGGATATTGCGGCGCAGTAATGCAGATCTACTTTGATGCTGCAAACTTCAAGCTCTAACATGTAACCCGAGTTCGCCTTGACCCGTCGGAGAATCTTGATCCCTTCTGAAGCTGACCTTTTCAGCCTCTGGAGTGCTAGAGAAAAGAAGGTTTTTGAGCTGATAGATCCAATGCATAGGCAATCAATGTCCGAGGAGCCCGTCCAAACACCAAGGCCATATGAGCCGACCGGAACCAGAGTCAAAACTAAACCTGGTCGCATATCAGCCTGTGTACCGGGCCTGGCCGCGTCGAGTAAAGCGTTTTCCAGAGTGAGGAGTGCATGCATTCGACTGGCTCTATCGGCCTCAGTCGGCAAGCAGCCATGGCTCTGTAAACACTGTTTCAGATCATCGAGGTTGCCAAGACCAGGCGGCGCTTGTTGGAGGTGAAGATCCGGCTTCTGGTGGCTAGATTGCCTGGCATCGTCCTCGGTTAAGGATCGTACAATGAGGCAACGAATCCCCCAATGGTCACTGGCATACAACGGCTGATCTTCCTCGGGATCTCTCAACGGCGTCTGGCCAAACATATTAAAACCCTGTGGGCGGTATTCGTCGTTGGGTTTGATTAGGATCCGATCATACCTCTGGGGGCGGTTGTTGAGACCGCTACCAACGAGTTTGGCTGCCAGAGTGTTGGCGAAAGGGTCAAATGTTGCGCCCTGCTCCCCTTCGTAAGCGTCCGTGGCACTCCGGTATTCGTTCACCATGTCAGATGACTCCCCTGACTCAAGTCTAGAGGCCAACCAGGTATCTTGGAATCCTGCATTCGACAATAACTGGTCAATGTCGTGGAGATACCGCACTGTTTGGGATGAAATATCCTGCTTCTTTTTGGCAGCATCTACAGTGTATGATGATGTGGCCAAGTTGAAGTCGCCGGCCATGATCCAGGGATGTTGTGCATAGTTGACAGACAGGTAGTCGACCATTCGCTGCACCTCCTTCTTTTTGGCAGCAACGGCGCCATCGGTGAGGCCTTGGCTAAGATGGCAGGCAGCAAGAACCCATGGACGAAAACATTGGTTGGAATCGTTTATACCAATTGTGGGAAACTGGACGACTGCGCAACCTTTGTGTTTTCTCTGAAAGGAAAGATGCTCCCATCGGAGTGGGAACTTGCTTAGAACCACTATGTTGAGTAAGCTAGGAAGGGGACCAATTCCAGGCTGACTTGGTGGCCCATGTGTTGCAAAGGGATAACGAAGGCGGATATTTTGATCGGCAAGTAGAAATGGTAGAAAGTGGTCAGTGACTTCCTGAAGCACCAGAACATCGGCAACAGCACGACTGCAGAGCAAGTTATCAACTAGGCCTGGATGGCGAGTTGAATCAGGTGGCCATTCAAATTCGGCCAGGACGTTGTAGGATGCAACGACAATATGATCCAAGACAAGCTGAGCCTCGGGCTCGACAGGGGACCTAGACATCGCCTGCCACAACCCGGATGTGTTCTGGTACTGAAACGCCGGTTGGACGGTCGCTTTGGAAGAAAGGAGTGTATCGCCAGGCTTCGGCGCGGCGCTGAGCTGCGCATAGAAACCTTGAGGAGATGGAGACTCAGTGAGGCGTTGCGTCGAGAGATCCAAGGTCGCCCATAGCATCATTGAACGGGACCCATCGCCACCCGATGGAGCCGATTCACGTCGGAGGAGTGCAACCTCGCCCAAATCCCAATCTAAGGGACCAAGGAGACGGGTCTTTTCGAAGAGAAAGTGGTGCGGTGCCGCAAGTGCATCATCACTCTGACCAATGGTCATGTGTGGGCGATAGCGCCCACTGGGCTGGGCAAAAGCGGCACATATCTCGTCCCTGAGCCGTGAGAGCGCCGCAGTGTTGGAGCCATCGGCTGGGCTGAGAAAGATAGTGTTGTTGTGCTTGCGGAGAAAGGTGTCGGCTATACGTAAGTTGACGCGACGTTGGTGATGGTGACTCAGTGGGATTTGGCTGAGGATGTCGGCGGCTTCCGAGAGAAACTCTGGCTGAACGAAAGGGTAGACGAGGTTTACATGGGGAGGCCACGCGCCATACGCCTTGTCATAGAGACATCTTAAACGATCCGCAACTGGCCAGAGAGGGCGTGGTGGGATTATACAAAGGGCTGTCTCGTGTGATGTGAAGGCGAATTGTGTTGTTTGTTCTTGGTCGGGTTGAGCCATGATTTTAGCGGCCCAGGTGAAAGCTTCCCCGGCGAAATGTGGACTGCCCTGTATTGTGAGGTGAGGACTAAAGGTAGGTACAAACGTGACCCTAGAAGGTACCTCTGTCTGCTCTGTGGGGTTGTGCCTGGGTGCTTCTGCCACTGGAAAGCTTGGCGAGTGGTGGATAGCAACCTCAAAAAGAGGATGAGGTGGAGGATTGTTCGAATACCATGTATTCCGTTGCGGGACAGTACTGCAGGGTCACAAAATTTATAATGCTGCTCAACTGTGTCGTGTACCTGGGCAATATAGGTATGAATGCTGTACCACGTGCTCAGGGGTTCCAATACGTTCGCCGATGACTCTTTGCATTCATCCAATTCTGAGGAAGGCAGCCCATTAGGCTGACTGGGGCGATGCAAGCTGGGTCGTGAGTCAGACATGCCTAGTCTAGTAGATTGTTCCTAGGTCGAACACGAGAAGCCCTTGGCAAGCTACCGCGAAGCACCTCACATACGGCGCCAAAAGAGGCGGTTAAGGCGGTTACTGTTGAAATAATTTGATCTCATGTTCGTATCAGACAAATGCGTCGCGTGGTGAGCAATAATGTTCGGTCTTTATAACAAGTATTTCTCAAGGAATTAGATCACATAGACAGGTAAGAACTTGGTACCAGAAGTCGCTCTTTGCCACAATCGAATCCCAACTAGCTTCCCGTAACGATTACCAGCTTCGAGGTTAACCCGATGTCCAGAAATTGTCAATGGGTGGGTAAATCACAAAAGCTATTGTCCCCAACAAAGGGTGTTTCAAGCACCACTTTCACGCACCCAAAATTACTCCATCTCCTCTTGAACTCTTAAAGCCCAAGTCACCATACTAGAGGGGGCAGAGCCATGTCCGAAATGGACCCTGCCATCTATCTGAGTCACTCGCCACATCGAATACCTTCGCCGTGAAGGGAAGAATGTTGGTGCGTGTTGAGTGGTAGTAGAGACATGGATACTCATGTATGAGTCCTTGTAACAATGCGCTCTTCCAAGAGTCATCAGTGGGTAGCGCCATCAGGACCCCAATCGATCGTGTCGGTTCCATTCCCCTTGCCCTCCATGACCGCCTCGAGTTTGTCTTCGACTGTAACCCAACCTTGTCGCTTTTGAGAAATTGCGAACTTGATGGGGACCTTCCATTCCCTCCACCAAGTTTCCTCACTCTGGACCACACAGCGTCGGCCTAGTTCCCCATTCTTGGTCGTAGCAAACGGCCACACAGCTTTGACCACCTCGAACTTGTTCTTTCCAGAGAATAGACTCGTCACAGTCGTGAAAAACTGATTAACCTTGTCAGGGTTTTGCACCAAAACCCGACTGTGCGTGACGACGAAGGTCACATCAACAACCCCACGGTAATTGAGCGACGCGACCAGGCTCCGAAGTTGACCCTCAATCCACTCCGTGTCGAGATTGGCCACAACACGGTCCAAGGCAAAGAGCTTCACTGCGGATGGATCCTGAACATACCGACGACACCACTCATCCAACCCAGCGTCGCCGACCTCGGGGAGGACATCTGGCCGGTTCCCGCCTCGGTAGGCAAGCTCACCCTCGCCAACACAACGGATGTAGTCAATTCGCTGTTTGTCATCATCGGGCACCAGAAGATGCATGAGATTCAGCTGAATATCGAAGTCCACCCTGCGTCCACGACTGCCTCGAACATGGATCTGGGGTTTGGGAGGCACTTTCGCCTGGGCCCGAATCAGTGACATCAGGGCGCCGGCATTGGTGGATAGGTACTCAGCCCGAGATGAAAGAGTTTTAGAATCATTCGATAGTTTGAAGAGCGGTGGTGAGTAGAGCCGATAGTCGAGTTTCGGGAGCCCAGGATATCGCGTCGGGCCCTTATTTGACTCCGGGTCCACGGAAGCGGGTAACGGCGACACAAATGAAGTTGACGGCCCCGAGTAGGGAGGGGGAGTCGCCTGTCGGTGCAGCTCTTCTTCATTTCCTACCGACTCGGGCTGCGCTATGGAGTCGACGCCTGCGAGTGTGGCCTTTTCCATATTGATGGCGATGCAAGTTAAGTTTACGATGAGGGTTTCACTGAGCTGCTCAAAGGTCAGCATGTACCTACTTTAGGCTTCCATCTTCTGAAGCTGAAACTAAAATAAGATGGCCTATCCACTTTTCAGCTGACTCTCATTGCAGCTACTGAAATATATCTAAATGCTACTATTTAAAGAGCCTACGTTTTTTAGTAAAATTAATAAATAAATAAAAATTATTTTTTTATTAATTTTAATAAATATTTCATTTATAAAATTATCTTTATTTATATTATAGATAGTATTACTATTATTTTTAAAAAATCTTTTATAAATAAAAGCTAAGTTTTAACTTCTTTTTAAAGAGAGTTAAGCTTCTTTATTTAAAGTATTTTAAATAGCTACAATACTTTAAGTTAATAAAACGACTATAGTAAATAAAGATAACTACACCCCAATTAGATAGCTAGCCCTCACGAATATCAGAGGCAAGTTACAAAGGAAGGTATCCAGCCTACTCTAATAGAGTAAGTAGCAGCTACTAGTAGTATAACTACATTTAAAGTAGATAGTCGAAGGACTTTAAAATAGCTAGAAAAGTATCTAATTAGACACTCTATCTAATGGGTCTTTAGCTGCGGAAGGTGGTAAAGCTTGAATGTCGGTTTATAGCTTAAGAGTGTAGTAAGGGTTTGAGGTAAATAGATATGCGATATCAGAAATGATGGAAAAGAGGATTCTTGCGGCAGTAGGTAAGGTAATGAGGCATTAGATGAGGATATTATTAAAAGGAGTGTTAATATAATATTAAAAGAAAAGGGTATTACTATTCCTTTATTAAAAGGTTTCATTCTATTATAGTATTAGTGATGATAATATATCTATTCTATTACTTACTGTAATTAACTTCTGTTTTTAAACTTTCTAGCCTATAGCCCCCCTGTTTTAACTTATAGTTTAACTTGCTCTGCTTTCTTAATATAGAATATAATAATTATAAAGAAGTTTATATTATTATAGAAAGAGATTTTTATAAAGCTATAATAATATAATAGCTTATATAGATAAAGGTATTATAATAATAGTAAATTGATATTATTTAATTAATAAATTAATAGTAAATTAATATTATTTAATTAATAAATTAATAGTAATATAAGTAATTTATTAAATTAGTTTTATTATATATATTACTATTATTATTATATTATTATTTTAATTACTTTTTAATTATAGTTTTATTTTTTAATATAACGTGCATGATAAGCTTATGTCACATACAAGTATATGTCACACTTCCATTTTCCACCTTAAAGGCGATTTTTTAAAAAGCTTTTAAAGTTTTGAATTAAGCTTAAAATAGCTATAAGTTCGTTTTTAAGCTAATTAAAATAAACTATATATAGAAAATAATTCTTTAGAATTCTAGATAACTAGAACCTAAGCAGATAGGAAAAGTGGATACTAATAGTATCCACTTTTCCTCTTTACTTATATTGCTCAGGGTTAGAAATTTCAGGAATTATTTTCTATATATACTTCTAGTTAATAAGCCTATTTTGAAAATATTAGCTATTTTAAGCTTAGTTTAAAACTTTGAAAGCTTTTTAAAAAATCGCCTTTAAGGTGGAAAATGGAAGTGTGACACATATTTGTATGTGACATAAGCTTATTACGCACGTTAATCTTTATATAATAGCTTTATATAAATAAAGGAAATATTTAATATTTATAATAAAATATAACTTTATATTTTTATAAGCAGTTTTAATATATTAAATAGCTTAAATAACTACTATAATAACTTCATAATATATATATATATATTATATAACTTCTTTTTTAACTTCTGCTCCTTAAGGTTAAAGAGGTCTAGCTTTTTTATAAGGGTTGGGGCGGCATACTTAAGCTGCATAAAGACCCGTTGCCTGTTAAAGCAAAAGATCAAGCGATTCCAAGTAGCTAGCATTACTCAATCGTGCTATATATCTAGTTATAAGACTAGTTCCAGCTGAGGGCTCTCCTCGCTGCTAACTCTTAGATTTTCTAGCTTCCTAATGCAGTCTAGCCTGGCGAGGCCTTAGTAGGCCCTCTTTAATTTAGTTTTAATAGACTACCTAGTTTTATATAACCACCCTGTGCCTAGGTGTTTTAATATAGTTTAATTTAATATAATAAAGCTATTAATTTAGTAATTAAAGTTATAATAGTAATTAATAAAGTACTTTATTTATTAATTTTATTAAGATATATATCTATTTAAATTACAATAGTTTATATAAATTTTAATATCTTTAATGTATATAATAAGCATGCCAGTCAAACAAGCTTGCCAGACACTTATACTATACAGCTAAAAGCAATAATATCAGATTTTTAAAACCGGCTATATAATTATTAAAAATATAAAAAAAATCATTTTTAGATATTTAAAGAAAAAGAGAATAGTATAGTAATTTTCTTAAATTTTTAATTAGCTTATTATATATAAAATTAAGAAGGTACATAGTGCGAATAGGTTTTTTCTTGATAACTTTATTAAAAAAAATAAGTAAAATTTTATAAAAAGTTTTTAAATAAGTTATTATATAATTAGCCTATATATTAAGTTTTAGATATTTTAAGTATAGTTTAGATTTTTAAGAATGTTTTAAAAATTGTAATTTAAGGTATAAAATATAAGTAACCGGTATACTTGTTTGACTAGCATGCTTATCATGTACGTTATTCTTTTTTTAAAATAAAGAGAATTAAAATATTTATTTAATTAATTAAGCTATTTACTTAATTAATTTCTAAATTCTTAATAAAATATGTATAAATAATCTGTATTTATTTTTTATTAATAAAGTCAATTATTTTTAATAAAAGCTCTTTATTTAATATTAATTTAAGTAAATATTCTATTTTTTTTTAAGTAATAATAATATAAGAATTAATCTATTAAGGTGTTATATAAGTGTCCGGAAGGTAGGTATTGGTATGTATATAAGCGTTCACTTAGCGAGTGCTTTACGAGCTCTTACTATATAGCTGATTTAAGTTCTATTATATACTAGCCTTATTTACAATAAGGCCCTATAGCTCCTCTAAGGGCCTAACTCTTATAATTATCCTCTCTCCCTTTAAGCCTTATCTTAAGGTATAGATTTAATATAATTGCTATTATATTAGTTATTATAGTTAGTATATATTTAATATATATTTATTATAACTTAGTTATATAGGTTCTATTATTATTATTATTAATTTAAGTATTTACTATATATTTATTAACTAATACTTTATATATAATATTTAATTTCTTTTAAATACTTTCTTTTTAATATTTTCTTTTTTTAGCTTTATATATTTTATATCTCTTTATTTAATATAATTTCTCTTTTCTTTTATATAAGCCTTTTTTCTATAATCTCTCCTTTTCTTTTAAATATTCCTTTAATTACTTATTAATTACTCTTTTAGCTTTTATTAAGTTTTTATTAAAATATCTTTCTTTATTACTACTATATAAGTTCTATTAATATATAAATTATGAAATAAGCTAGACTTTCTATTTTTTAATAATATATTTATTAAAATAGTAAATAATATTATTTTATATTTTTATTATTTAAAATAAAAAGATTATTTCTTTTATTATATTTATATTTATAATATTTTATTTTTTTATTATATAGTTTATAAAGCTATTAAATAGAAATATAATATAGTAAATTTATTAAGCATTCTTTAAGTATTTATTAAATATTTAATATATAATTAAATTTACTTTTTAATATATTAATAAAGGAATTATATAAATACTTTAAATTTATTACTTCTTTTACTATTATAAGCCTACTTAAGCTATTACCCTCCTCTTAGCTCTTTATTACTTTATAATTATTAAGTAGATATTAATTATTAATATTATCTTTAAAGATTCTTTATTTACTTTTTTAATAATTTTTATAATAATATTAAAGCTATTATTGAAAAGTATTAAAATAATAATATACTTAAGCCTCCCCTTCTCTTCTTTAATACTTCTTCTATTTACTATAGCACTGCTAAGTCTCTATTTACTATAGCACTGCTAAGTCTCTATTTACTATAGCTCTATTAACTCTTTACTATCTTTATTATAAATATTTATAGATATTATTTTAACTTCTTCTACTCCTCCTATAGATAATATAGAGGAAGCTATTACTTTTATTATAGTTATTAAACTTTATTAATTATTCCTCTTTAGTTATTAAACCTCTATTAATTATTCTTTTTATAGTTATTAAGTATTACTTTATTATAATAGCTATATTTATTAATTACTTACGAATAAGCTCTTTATATCTTAGTTTAATCTTTATTTTTAATTTTATTTTAATAATTAATATTTATTAAGATATTATTTTATTTAATTAAGTCTTTTAAATATTTAATATTTAATATTTTAAATAATATTAACTATTTATTAAGTAATTAATATATTATTAATATATCTTTAATTTTTATTATTTTACTTTTTATAATTATATTCCTTTATTTATAATATTATTTAAGAGATTTCTATATATTTTTTAAATATTTTAATAATCTTAAGTATTATATTTTATTAATTAAATAAAAAGTATTATATTTTACTTTCTTTTTAAAGATAATTTTTTTACTTTTTATTTAAATTCTCTTTTTTAACTTTAGAAGATTTATTAAGTATTTATTTATTTTAATATATATTATTATATTTTAATAAAGTAATTAAAAATATATTATATATTTATTAATATTATTTTAATAAGTAAATTTAATAATTTGCTTTTTAATTTATTTAATAATAGCTATTTAATATATTTTAATATTAATTTCTTATTTTTAAAATAGAAATTCTATATAAATAATTTTATAATTTATTTTTATAATATTTTTTTTAATATATTTCTAATTATATATCTTTATTTATATTTTTATAGCTTATATTTAACTTTTTTATATTTTAATATATATTTATTAAATATTCTCTATATATTTAATAACTCTTAAATTATATCTTTAAGTATTTTAAAATATAGTTACTATCTTTAATAGTAGCTATATATATTTAAATTATTAAATATTAATAGTACTATATTAATATTATTATAATAAACTTAGCTTTAATAGCTATATTACTACCTTTCTAAAGTATTACTTAAGAATATATAAAGATATTTCTTAAGTAGTTATTAATTCTTTTTATTTAGCTATTTATTTATAATATATATAGTAAATAGTTATAATAAATTACCTATTCTTTTATAAAGTTTATTTAAAATTAGATTATAAGTAATTATCTCTATTATTAATAATACCTTTTAATATATTAAATTTATATTTTATTATTATAGAGGATTTATATTAATTATAAAGTAATTATTATCTTTTAATATAAAATAAATAATATATATTTAATTATATAATATATAATAATTAAATTATATTATAGTTTTTACTATCTATTTATATATTATTTAATAAATTAGTAATAAAGTTATTAAAATCTTTTAAAATAGATATATTAATATTAAAGTATTATAATTTCTATATAATCTATACTTAATATAAATATATTATAGTATTATTATATATAGTAATATATTTAATAATATTATTATTAATATTATTTTAATAAACTTTTATTAATTAATTTTAATATTTTAGCTTTTTTATATAATTAGCTTTAAATTATTATAGTATTTATAAAGATCTCTTTTTTAATATTACTTCTATAGAATTATAAATCCACTTTTATAAATAGAATACTTTATTATTATAATAATATATTTTAACTTTTTAACTATTTATTAAACCCTTATTAATTATTATTAATAAATTAATTATTAATTATAATTCTTAAATAATTCTTTAATTTAACTAATAGTTATAATAAAAATGCTATTTTATAATTATAAGCTTTTATATAACTTAATATAGGATATATTACTTTAAATTAATAACTTTAGCTTTAAATAAATCCTTCTAGCTTCTATAAGTAACTAGCTTTTATTAAATATTCTATATTTTCTTTAGTTATTTAGCTTTTACTTTTAGCTTTTATAACTATAGAATTAATATATTTATATTTAATTTCTTTAATATTATTATATTAATTTAATTATAATATAAAGATATCTATATTTAACTTAATTTATAAAGTTTCTTATACTTACTTATATCACTTAGATATATATTTTAGTAATTCTTAAAGTACTTTAAGATTTTTAATTATTTAATAAATATCTAATAAAAGCTCTTTAATTAAATTTAACTTAATTATAAAAGTTAAAAGTACTTTATTATACTTTACTTTCCTTTTTATGTAATTTAACTTATAGAATAGTTTATTTATTAAATTATATTTCTTAAATTTATATTTAATATTAAAGTTAAATAATATAATTTATATATTTACTTAGCTAATTTACTTCTTAAGTTTCTAGTTAATATTTTAATTACTTTTTAAAGGGCTATATAATTTATTAATAAAAGGAATTTATTTAAGAATTTAATAAATAGTAATTTAATACTTATAGCTCTTAATAATTACTAAAAGAATTTATTAATTAATACTTTAATATTCCTTTACTAAAGTTAATTTATAAAATTAATCTCTATTAATCTCTATTAATCTTTATATAATTAAGTTAAAATACTTAAAACTGCTTTTAGAAAAGTATCTATCTTTACTTTAATACTTTTCATTAACTTTTAATATTAAAGAATGCTTATTATATAAAAGGCGATTTTTAGTATATAATAGGCTATTTTTTAACTTTCTTTCTATAAAAAGTCTCTCTTTTTATCTTCTATCTTTAATAGCTCTATTATAGATATTATTAAATAAAAGTATTTTAAAATGAACTTTCTATATAAATTATAAAATCCTAGAAATATTTAGATATTTTTAATGCTCTCTAGTGCTAGCTATTTAATAATTATATAGACTTTACTTAGCTTTATCTTCAATCCTTCTTAAGTAATTATATACCTAAGGAATTTAACCTCTTTTTAATAGAAAGTATATTTTAATAACTTTATATATCATTAAAAGTCTTTAACCTTTAAAAAACCTTTTTAATATCCTTTATATACTATTTCTTTATTTAAAAGTATATTATAATATTATTAAATATATAATATAATATATATTTAATAATTTAATAAATACTTAATTAATATATATTTAAAATATAATTAAAGTATTAATTAATTTAAAAGATATAACTATATATTTAAAGTAATTATATTTTATAAAAAATACTATCTTTTATTAGTTTTCCTTTTTAATATAAATATAATAATATATACTATAAATATTAATTTTAAAGATTTATTTTACTTTTAATAATTTATTAAGTAATTTATTAATTAATAATAGTAGGTAATAGTTTTTAATAGTAACTATATTTAAATTATAATAATTTATATAAATTTTAATACTTCTATCTTTCTTTAAAATAAAGAGAATTAAAGTATCTACTTAGCTAATTAAGTTATTTACTTAATTAATCTCTAAGTTCTTAATAAGATATTTATAAATAATCTTTATTTATTTTTATTAATATAGTAAATATTTCTAATAGAGGCTCTTTATTTAATATTAATTAATTAAATATTTACTTTTTAAGTAATATAACTTCTTTATTATAGCTTTATTAAAGATCTTCTATTTTAACTTAAGTTTAAATAGTAATATTCCTTTTTTTTCTTCTTCTTTTAAGTAAGCATTAGCTATTTATTTAATACTAATATATTATATATATCTTTTTATTATTAATAATAAGATCTTTTATAAAAGACTTTAGATTTTAAATTAAAATTACTTTATAATATTATATATTTATATATATATTAATAATAATGCCTTTTTAATTTATAGCTTCTTTTAAAAGGAGTAGTTTATTTATATCTTTAAGTTAATTTATTTCTCTAAGTAACTATTTAATCTTTTTTATAAACCCTTAGTAATTTAATAAAAATAAAGTTAATTAATATATCAATAATATAAATTAAATCTTTTAATAAAGCTTATAAGCTTTAATACTTATTAATTTAATATTAACTAGAGGTTTAATTTTTATATAAGGCTTTTATTAATAAAGCTTACTTATATAGTAGTATTTATATTAATTAAAATTATATATTTATTATATAATTAGAAAATAATTATTTATCTTTGAATAATTAATCTAATTAATATTAAATATAAATTAAATATAGATCTTATATCTTTTATCTCTATATCTAATTATTTTTTAATCATGCTATCTCTTTAATATAGCTTTTGATATTTTAAGTTTAAGTTAATTTATCTTTCTTTTTATTTTATAAATTATAGAATTTCTTTCTTTATAGTTTATAATATAGTAACTTATTTTACTATAATTAAAATATCAAATTCAGGAGTTATCTTTAGGTTTCATTAGGTTATCGCTATTTAGTTAATAACTGCTTAATTAGTAACTATTTAATTAATATTAACTGGAATAGTTCTCCCTTCCTCTAGCTTTAAAGGAGCCTTAGCCTTCTTATAGTATATAGAGGCGGTTTTATAGAGAGTTTAATGATTTTAAATAATATGCCTTATATAGCCCTTCTTAAGTTCTATTTAAGTTATTTTTCTTTTTATTATATAGTTATAAAATCTTTAAAGTAAATAAAGGAATTCTATAGTTATTATATCTTTTAAACTAGCTCTTTTATATATAAAATATTCATCTTTATCTTTTAAATCTATCTTTTTACTTTATTTTACAGATTATAGTAATAATATAATATTAATATATAGTTATTTCTTTAAATTTAATATCTTTAATAATAAATAAAGTAATCTCTATATAGTAAAGTACTTTTATAATAACTATTTATTAGTTTATTAAAGGATATAAAGTTCTTTATTAAATTCTACTTCTTTTTATTTTAAGTTAATATAGAGTTTCTATAAAAAGGAAATAAACTCTTTCTATATAAAGTATTTTTAATTTCTAAAGTATTTTCTGTATTTTATTTATAAAATTATAAATAGCTTAATTATTAATTATATAATCTTTTAATAATTTTTAATAAATTCTTAATAATTTTTATTATAAATATAGCTTAAATTTAATTATTTATTTAAATATTAATAATATCTTTATTTAAAATTATATAAAGATAGTAAAGTAGTTTTTTATATTTTTTAAGACTTTTCTTTTATATGTTTTAAATAAGTTATTTTAATAATTTTTTTTAAAATTTCTTATCTTCTTTTTATTATTTTATTATTATTACAATAAAAAAGTATATTTTACTATTTTCTTTTTTAGTAATTAGTTATTAATTTATTATTAGCTATTTATACTTTAGATATTATTTAATAAATAGTAAAGTAAGTAACTTTATTTATAGATTTATATAGTAGTTCTCTTTATTTAATAAGTAATATTATCTATTTATATCTTTATTTTATATTAATTAATTAATTAAATACATAAAGTTATAACGTTCATAATAAGCAAATGTCCCAAACAAGCGAGTGTCCCACCTATACTATATAGCTAAAAGTACATCTTTTAGATTTTCTAAAACGGGCTATTTAATTATTAAATTTCTAAAGAATTAATTTTAAACTGTTAAGAAAAAAGATTATAAAATAGTATTTTCTTTATATTTCTAACTAATTTATTAAGCTAGTTATAAATAAAAATATTAAAAAGAATAGTGCGAATTTCATACTACTAGCGCTATAGGTATATATAGCTTAAGAAAATTCATAAAGATAAGATATTTTATAATTAAGCTATATTTAAAACTATAGCTATTTTAGGGTTAGTTTAAGTTTTTAAGAATTATTTTAAAAGCGCGATTTAAGGTGAAAATTTAAGTGAGACACTCGCTTGTCTGGGACATTCGCTTATCATATACGTTATTTATTAACTTAATTAATAAAATTATATATATTAATTAAAGATCTATCTATTTCTTTTATAAACTCCTCCCTTAAGCTAGGGTTTTTATTTACTATAGTATTTCCTATTTACTATTTATTCCCTATATAGAGTTTACTTACTATATATATAGAACCTCCTGAAATATATAATATAACTCTTCCTATCTTATATAATATATTAATAATCTATTAGGATATAGAAGTAAATAAATTATAAGGGTTAGTTTATTAAGGTATTATATAAATATCTGGAAGGTAGATATTAATATATATATAAGTGTTTATTTAGTGAGTGCTTTATAAGCTCTTGCTATATAGCTAATTTAGATTCTATTATATGCTAGCCTTATCTGTAATAAGGCCCTATAGCTCCTCTAAAGGCCTAACTCTTATAATTAGCTTCTTTATAATAGCTTTATTTACTATTAAAACTGCTATTTAAACTATTATTTCAGCATTTCTACATATCTACAGTAGTTATATATTTCCTTTATTTAAGTATAGTAAATAAATTGATTTTATTAAGTTAATTATCTTATTACTAACTTATATCTTTTTAAATTCCTTTAGCTTTTAATATATTAATCCTTTAGCTACTGATTAATAAATACTATATCAGTCATTAGCTATATAATCTATATTATTTAATTTATACTGAAATAAGTATAGTAGATGAAAATAACTACACCTCAATTAAATAGCTAGCCCTCCTAAATATTAAAGGCGAGTTATAGAGAAAGGTATTGTATCGGGGCGAAGGTTCTCATAAAGGAGACTGGGATCATTTTAATTGGTTGGCTGGCTTCGGCCGCCATTCCTGATTTCCATTTTTAGCAAGGTGGCTGCAGCTACTGCAGCCTCTCATGGTATATTAACCAGAGAATTCTTAGACTTAGCAATGGAATCATCACTTTCTTGCCTATCTTGATTTTGCTTTCTGAATCTCATTTTTAATATTGATATGACTGTCTTCATTTGATCAACTGGAATGACTGATCCTTTTCTCTGTCAGATGCCTAGTTGCGACCAGATTGGCATTTCTGACGATTTTCTTTCTGCGGTTTTGTCTATCCTTCCTCACCTACCTTTATCGCCTACCCACGGTACCCGTCACCTTGGGTGGTGTTGCTCTTGTCCCCCTGCCTAATACAGTATCCAGCCTACTTTAATAAAGTAGGTAGCAGCTATTAATAATATAACTGCATTTAAGGTAGATAGTCTAAGGACTTTAAGATAGCTAGAAAAGCATTTAATTAAATATGTTATTTAATAGGTCTTAAGCTATAGAAGGTAATAAGGCTTAAATATCAGTTTATAACTTAAAAATATAGTAAGAATTTAAGATATATAGATATATAATATTAGAAATAATAGAAAAGAGGATTTCTATAGAAATAAATAAAGTAATAAAGCATTGGAAGAGGATATTATTAAAAAGGGTATTAATATAATATTAAAAGAAAAAGGTATTACCTTTACTTTACTAAAAGGTCTCGATTTATTTTAATATTAATAATAATAATATCTCTACTATATTACTTATTATAACTAACTTCTATTTTTAAACTTCCTAGTTTATAGCTCTATAATTAGATAATAAAGACAGCTTCTAGCCCCCTTCTTAATCTATTATTTAACTTAGCCTACTTTATACCTCCCTAGTGAGCTAATATTTATCTTTAGTTAGCTCTAGGCTTATAATTTTAAAGTCTATATTTCTATAGTTAAATTCCTTTAAAATATTACTTCCTTTAATTAAAAGTATTTAATTAGACCTTTTAATATCTTTTATTTCCTTTATTTATTTTAGTTATTTTATTACTATTTATATTATTTCTTCTTAAATAATATAGTTAGTAAAGGTAGAACTATATATATATAAATAGTTTTAATAATATCCTTTTATTAATTTAAAGTAATTAATTCTTTTAAAATATAATTTAAATATATTTTAAGCTCAAGTAAATATTAAATTTATTAATTTAAGATTATAAATAACTTTATTATATTTAGAGCTATTATTATAAGCTAGTATATATAATCTTTATATAAGCTATATTATTTAATTAATTAAGGGTTATTAATTATTAAATTTAGTAAATATATATATAACGTACTTAATAAGCGAGCGCCGCAGACAAGCGAGCGCCGCAGTAAAAATTTCACCTTGAGTTGCAATATTAAAAAGTTTCTTAAAATTCTAAACTAAGCTTAAAATAGCTAAGATTTTTAACTAGGCTTATTTATAAAATATATTATTTTTACAAAAATTTTTAAGTTATATATATTTCTAGCGCTAGCAGTATAGAATTCGCACTGTTTATTTTACTATTTCTATTTATAACTAGTTTAATAATTTTTTAAAAAGTTTAAAAAAAATATTAACTTATTAACTTTTTAATTGAATATTTGAAATTAATTTCCTAAAACTTTTAAACCTATATAGCCTATTTTAGAAAATTTAAAGTTTAGAGTTTTAAGTATACAGTATAGGTGCGGCGCTCGCTTGGTTGCGGCGCTCGCTTATCAAGTACGTTATATTATAACTTCTTAATTAAATTAAGTTTTATATTTAAAAATAGGCTTAAAAATTATACATTAAATTCTATTAAAATATATTATAATATAGTAATAATAGCACTATGTATGCTATATACTTAATTAGGCTAATATTAGAGTCTGCTTTAAAATTAAGTAACTCTGCTTTATAATTAGAAGCTTTCAATTCCTCTGTAATATACAATTAGGCTTTCTCAGCAAATACAATAGGTATGAAAATAAGTGCAATACCATCTAAAGGCTAAATTCTTAAGCTTCTTAATGGTACATATTATATCTCACTAACAATATAACAGCTAACTTAATTCATCTATAAAAGAAGGCTTACTTTTAGAGCTTATTCCTTCTTCTTTTAATATTATTAACTATCAGTTTATAATATAATAAACTACTTCATATACTATATTTTTTTATTATATCTCTTATTTATATACCTTTTATAAGAATATTCTTTTATTAGCTATAAGCTAACCTTTCACTACTTAGTAACTTCTAATATTAATTAAGTAGTTATTAATTATGGAGTTATTGCATAAGTTATGGATTAGAATGTAGAGAGGTGACGTAAAATATATAGAGCCCGCGCTAGCTTTTATTCTAGGGGCATTTTGCCTTTACTAATATCTAGCTTTTTTATAATCTAGCGTTTCTAGCTAATTGAAGCATCTTAAGGGGTTATAGTTAAAGTAGTAAAGCTTATAGCTTGGTGTAGTAGAAACCTTAGTATCTTAAGTTTTATAGACTTAGGTATTGGGTCTATTATATTATTATGCTTATTATTGAAAAAAGTTTTTCTATTTAACCTCTGGTCCCTCCGCTAGATATATATACCTAACGTAAATAAACTTTATATATATAATTTGTACTTAATTATTATATATTTAAGTTTTATTTATATATTAAGGAGTTTCTTTTTTTTTCTTTCTTTATATTATTTCTATATAGGTATTTCTTAATCATTATAATTTTATTATAGCTTTTAAGATCTCTTTTTATTTAATTTATCAATTTATTAAGTTTTGAATTTTTAATTAACCTCCTCTTAAATTATTTAACTTAATTAAGCCTTTATATTATGTTTAATAAAATAGTTTAATATCTCTCTCTTTTAATTATCATATATTATATCTTAATTAGATATAATTTAATTAAATATATTGTAATATCTACTTAAAAGCTTTTATTATTATATATATATAATATACAATCTATTATTACTTTGCTTTTAATTATAGTATTATTATATTAATACTACTAACTTATGCCTTTTTAAATCCCTTTACTTAACCCTCTATTATTCCAGCTAAATTCCTTTAGCTTCTAATATATCAATCCCTTAGCTACTAATTAATAAGTATTACATGACTTATTAACTATATAACCTATGCTATTTAGTTTATATTATTAATAAAATATTAATTTATAAGAGTTATCTCCTTCTTTTATTACTATTAAACTATTATTTCTATATTCCTATATTATATATTTACTTTATCTAAGTGCAGTAAATAAATTAAACTTATTAAGTTAATTATCTACTACTAACTTACACCTTTTCCAATATCCAATCCCTCCGCTAAAACCCTCTATATACTAGGATCCCTGTAGTATCTAATGCACCAGTTTCTTAGCTACTAGTTAAGAGGCTCTATATCTATAATTAATTAGAAAACCTAAACCTTCTAGCCTTTTAATTCCTTAATAAGTTCATAGTTTATATAAGTTATTATATTTCTTTACTCTCTTTAAGCTAAGTCCTCTAGGTATATCTATTTTATTATAATCCGATGCCTTATATTAGAATTATATTAGCATATGCCGGGCTATAGAAAGACTTAGTAACTGAAGACTGCTAACTGGATTAGTATTAATTCACCAGGCCTGCTGATTTTAGTCTTTTTAATTTAATTTCGATTAGAAGTTTAAGCTATACTTGATAGCTTAAAAATAAAACCTAGAGTTTTTATAATCTTATTATAAAGATTATATTGTAAATTAGTAATATATTATATATTTAATGTATTATTATTATAATATAAGATAATATAAGTTATAATAATTTAGATAATATTATTAGCTATATTATTTAATTAATTAAGTTATTATGAAGTTATTATATTATTTAGAAGGTAGGCTAGAATATAAAGAGCTTTTATTAGCTATTATTTATATATATTTTACTATTGCTAATATTTAGCTTTTTTATAATCTAGCTTTTTTGGCTAATTGAGGTATTTTAACGCGTTATAGTTAAGGTAATAAGGCTTATAGCTTAATATAGTAGAAACCTTAGTTTCTTAAGTTTTATAAGCTTAGGTATTGGGTTTATTATATTATTTTACTTTACTATTAAAAAACGATTTCTATTTAACCTTTAGTCTCTCCGCTAGATATATATATACTGGAGATAAATAAGCTTTATAAACCTTATATTGATATAATATTACATTTATAAACAGCTCTTTAGAAAAAAACTTAAAATAGAGTTACTAGTATTTAATTAATAAAATTATAAAATTTATTTTATAAATAGAATATTACTTATATTTGAGTTTATCCTTAATTTAAGTACTATTTAACTTTAAATACTTAAGGGATATTAAAAGGATAAAGAAGAAATAATATATTAAAGAATGTATATTACTAATTAGATATTTAATTATGTTTATTTTTAAGGAAAATAAAAGGCTTTAATTTATTATAGATTATTATAAATTAAATGATATTATATTTAAAACTTAATCTTCATTATATCTTATTGTAGAATTTAAGAACTAATTTTATTAATTGTTATTAAATATTTATATAAAGAGTTAAACAAACATACTATATTATTAATTAGCTTTAATAAAAAGGCGTAGACTTTTGGTATAATAATATTATAGAAAAAGTATTTAATACTATGAAAAATACTACTTTAAATACATTTATTTTAATGATATTTAACCTTAAGTAAAAACTTAAATCAAAACTAAGTTTATTAAACTTCATATACAGTATTTAAATTAAATAGTAACATAATGATAAAGTATCATGTTTTATTACCTTCTTTTTATATATAATATATTATATGAAATTTAATCCCTTCATTTATAATAAAGAATTCTTTATAATTATCATTACTTTTAAAGAATGTATATATTACTTTTAAAAAAGTAAAAATAAAAATAAACTACATATAAAATATAAACGTATTTTATATTTTACTATTATATAACAACTTAGTAAATAATAACTATAATATATTAAACATCTTTTAGAATTTAATTATATTATTTATTAAACAATACTAGAAAATAGTTAAGTAAATATTATCATTTAATAGTATAACTTTAATAATAATAAAACTATAATTAATACTTCATTTGTATATTTTATATTTAAAGACATTTTATGCAAAAACATATAGGCTTAAAAAGAATAATACCTTCTTTAATTAAAATATTTAAAGCTAATGTATAAAAATACATTGATGTAAGATTGTATACATTAAATATATAGCTATAGTAGGAACGTTATTTATTAATATATATATAGTTTTAGGCTATGTTATTATTAATATTTATTTTTACAATACCTATGTTAAGAAGGTCTTTATAATAAAAGTACTAATACTTTATATAAATATATTATTAAGATTTATAGTATATATAGTTTCTATAATATATTATAATATATTATTCAAAAATACTTTATATACTGTAAAGATTAGCTATATGTTACTAGAGTATTAGCTATAATATATTTATAATAAAATAAGGATGTCCACTATTTAAATAAATCTAAAAGTATAATAATATATTATTTAAAGAAGAATATATAAATAAGTAATAAGTTCTTAAAGAATCATAATATTACCTTATATAAAACATATATAGATACCTTCTATATAGATATTAAGAAGTTAATAAATCCCTTAAATAAATTAAGATAATACATTATGTTCCTAAAATAGAATAGATTATAAAATATATTATAAATAAGTACTGCCTTTATATAAAAATTAAGGCTGAATATTATAAACTATATAAAGGACTATAGCCTTTATTAATTATTAAATAATCTTAGGATTTTATTATTAAAGTTATATGTAATAATATCTTTATTATTATAGATAGATTTATAATTTTTATTTATTTTATACTATATTACAAAGTAATAGATATGAACCAGTTTATTTATATCTTCTTAAAGAATACTATTGATATATATAGAATATTATCATAAATTCTCTTTAGTAAAGCATCTCTATTGACTCTTAAATTTTGATTAAATATGAATAAATCATATACAGTTAAATTGCTAACTCTCTATAGCCTTCTAACTATAAATTAATAATTAAATAAAATACATAACTTAAATATTAAAAGAATACATTTATTACTTTATAAAAACTAAATAATAAATAAATAGCTAGATAATTATAATTATTTTATATTACTATATTTTAAGTAAATAGTTATTAAATTAACAAATAAGTATAATAATTACTAAATAGCTATATGATGATATATAGAGTAAATAAATTAATTTATAAATAAGTTTAATAATAACATAAAAATAAAACTATTATAATTCAATTTCCTCTTCAATTTCATCTTTAAATTTTTCTTCCTTTTTTAATTCCTTAAAGCTTCTATACTAGCTTTTTAATAAAATCAGCTATTTTACTATATTAAGTAAAAGCCTATTTCTTAACTTAGTAATAATATTACTACTAATAGAAAAAGTACTTTCTATACTAGCTGATATTACTAAAATAGCTAAATAACGTCTAGCTAATATAGCTAAATTAGGAAATCTTATAGAATTATTTCTTCAATATTTAAGAATATTAATCTATTAAATTAAGGTTAGTAATTAAATCAGATATAAGGTAAATAATTAATATACTAACCTTTTTAGGTAAGACTGCTTCATTTATATAAGTAAGATATTCCTCTTCTTTAGGAATATTACTTATATAAAATTCAGTATCTAACCCTTCATTAGAAGATTCAGCTTTTAATTGATTATCTTAACTTAATTCATTAAAAGATATATTAGGTCTAATTAAGTGCTGAAAATTCCTTCTTTTAATTTTAATTCTATTATATAATTAGTAAATAGCTTATAATATGAAAATATATTTTTTAATTTACTTCTAATAGTCTGATTTAAATAGATTTATAATATCTTAAGTAATAGAAGGATAAAAAGCTAATAATCCTTTATCTTTAAAATGCATTAATTTAAACCTAGGGTCTAAAATAATACTATAAAGATAAGGCTTAAAGCTAGTTATATTTCTATTAGTTAACTTTTTAGGGAAGTATTTTTCTAGCTTATCTATACTAGCTGCTATAGCTTTTAAAAGGTATAAATAAAAGGAAGCCTAAATAATAAGTTAGTAATATAATTTAATAAATAGTATTTAATACTTACTAATCGATGTTTTTTATTACTATTAGTAATAAAAGCCTTATATAATATATTTAGCTTATTATAAATTTAATATATAAATTTACTAAGTATATAATAAGCCTTCAGGTATAGTAGTATAAAATTGACCTTGTAATCTTATTAAAGGCTTAATAAAAACCTTAAATAAGGCTTTAATTTCTATTAAAAAATCCCATTTAAGATCAAATAAAAGACCTAAATATAGGTATTAGTTATAATATAGATAATAAAAGAGTAAATAAACTAACCTCTTTATATTTCTTATGATTAGTATTTTTATAAATATAATATAAAGCGTCTTTTAATTTAATACTAGATTTAAGCATTTTAAATGTTAAATTCCATCTAGTAGAATTATTTATAATTCTAATTAGCTTTAAATTATATTTATTAAGCTTAATGAGAATATTAAGCTAAATAAGAATAATAATCTTATATAAAGGAATTAGCTTCTTATTAGTAGAAAGCTTATTTTTCCTTTTAAATTTAGCTATTCCTTCTTCTAATAGTTATTTAACTTCAGTTATATATTTAGTTAAAATAGCTATTCTTCGAATTCAAATTATAATAGCTAAAAGAAGGTTAGCCTTTTATATTATAAATAAAAATAAGTTTATTACTTATTAATAAGCTCATTAGAGCTATTAAAAGCTATATTATCTTAATTAGATAATATAACTTCAGATTCCTTATTTAAAAGGAATTCTTTAAGGATATCTTATGCTATAAGATTAATTATATAAGCTATATAGCGAATATTATTTATTTCTTTATTTGAAGATATATTATCTTTAAATAGAGAAATAAATGTATTATTATTTGCTGCATTATCTCTAGTAATACTATTATAGATTATTAGTAAATTAATTGACTTATTTATATAAATAAATAGCTTACTTAAAAATAGTATTATTTTAAATTAAAAGATAAGGAATTAAGCTATTTTTAAATTCCTTATATATATAAAGCCCAGTATAGCTTTTAATAAGCTAATTAAAGCCTATTTAAAAGTTAATTAAAATAATTTAATTAGTTAAATGTTAAATAGGGAGTTATTAATATATTAATAAATTTAATATACTATTTATTTATTTATAAGCTTATAAATAAGGTTGAAATCCTTATCTATTAAAATAAGGATAATACCTAAATAGGCTATTTATGTATTTAAAGTCTATATATTAAATGTAAGGGAAAAAGTCCTAAAAGTTAATATATTCTCTTCTAGTTGCTTATTAATTGTAATAAGCTATTATTAAAGGTATCTAATAAGATACCTTTAATCTTATCTCTATTAATAATAGAACTAGCCCTAAAATATTATTAGTATATATTAATATGTAAATAGCTAAAATAACTTACTTATTATAATAGGTTAGAAGATCTTGAAAGCTATTGGAATTTAAGATATTAAAAGATAGATTATTTTCTATAAGAAAATAAAGAATCTTCTTTAAAGCTTCTTCTTCTTTAAAGATATTAGGTAAATTAAATAGATCTTGCCTAGACCTTTTATTCCTAATATTTAGGTTAAAAGCATTATTAGGCTTTATAAAAGCTATTTCTAGATTATAAATTAATATTAAGGTTAACTTAAATATATTTAAAATAACTTACTTCTTTTTTTTAGTAGATTTAGATTGCTTATTATAAGTAATTTCAGGATGGTTAGCTTTATAGTATTTTTAAAAATTAGAAGATTGAAATCCTCTAACTTTTTCAATTTTCTTATAATTACACCTATTTAAATATTAATATATATAATATATAAAATAAAATGTGAAAATAAGAAAATTAAAAACTTATATAGTGTAGCTAATTTCTATTTCTTCCTCTTTACCTTCTTTTAAAGGTAAAATAGTCTTTTTAAATAAATTATATTTAAAGATATAAATTTTAGAATTTATATCCTCTGTGATAGCTTGGGAGGATAAAGCTCCTATTTCGAAGTCTAAGCTTGATTGAGTAATATTATCTTCTTCAGAGGGAGCTAAAAAGCTAGCTTCTTTAAAAAAAGCATTAGTATTAGCTTCAGACTTAGAATAAGAATTAAAATCATTATTTAAATCTATTTTTAATAATAGTTTATAACTATAAGTATAATAAAAAATAGAATAATATAAAAGATTAAAAAATAAAAACTTAAATTAAAAAGAAATTAAAGATATATTTATGTTTTATAAAATTAGTTAATTAATAAAAGGCTAAATTCTAGAAGATTCTAATTATTAATATTATATATTACTATAATAGAATTAATAATTTGCTTTTTAAAAGTTTTTAATTATTAATATTATATTTAATTTTAATAGAATTAATTATCTATATTTTAAAAGCTTTTAATTATTAATATCTATTAGCATTGTGGAGCCAGCTGCCTACCAACCTCGTCCCGAAGTTGGTTCCAAAACCCCTTATTAGCTCTAAAACCCCTTGTTACCCACTTTCCGCCTCACTGCTATTAAAATATCTTCAAAAACATACCTGAATTGACGATTTTTAGATAATTATTGCGTAATATTAAAATGCTATCTCGATATAGTGATTCTAGGCATAAACAGCCGCTAAAGAACGCAGCGGATAAATTTCAGGCTGAGTTAAGAAGAGATGTGCTTATAGCAGTCAGTCTAAATGTGCTCTATAATATATGAAGAGCTGCAAAAGCTGCTGCATCTATACCTTTAACTTATGACCTTACGATCTAATTGCCAGCTTTAAGAGAGATTATTTAAAAGATTATTAATTTAACTTTATCATCCTATAGTCCCCTGAAGCCTCCCGGCTGCCCTACGTTACTAACAGCATCTGAAGATAATGCCTTAGTTGCTTATATTATATAGCTTAAGAAGTCCAGCTTTTTAGCTAAGAAGTCATAAGTTAAAGATACTGCCTTAGGTTTCCTACATTCTAGGGGCATTGAGAAGACTGAGATATTAAAGAATTAGTATCTTAGGTTCTATAAGCATTACCTAGAGCTTTAAAAGATATTCCTTAAGGCTATAAATAAGGTATATAAATCTTTTAAAGCTTTTAATATTAAAGATATTGAAAAGTTCTTCTCTAGGCTTTAGGACCTTATTTTAAAGTATAATATCAGCCCTTCTAAGATCTAGAATGAAGATAAGTGCAATATTTACATTAGAACCCTTTAAAAACGGATTTAGGTCCTTATGGTCTATATAACCCGCTTTAAACGCCCTAAAGTTCCTAATTCCTTAAACTGCAAATTCTATGTAAAGATTAAAGCTGCAAATACCTTCAGAAGAAGTATCCCTCCCTAGCTAATCTTTAAGTCATTACTAATATCTTCTTAAGCTAAGATTAAGCCTATACCTAAGATGAAGTTTATAGAGTTAGATACTAGCTTTAGTAACTAATAGATTACATTTAAATAGCTTTATTCCTTTAATATATTCTTCTAGCTTTCCTCTATAAAGGCAAGAGCAAAAGGGATCTCCCTAACTAACTGATTTAGCTATAATAAGTAGCTTTATAATGCTATCTCCTTATATAATAAGTTAACTACACCTCTAATAATTTATAAAGAAGAGAATAAAATATATTATCTACTTATTGTTAATAGCTTCTTTAATTACCTTAGCTTTAACTTTATTTAATATTATATTTAATTTAATATTTTAATCTATATTCTGCTATTATATTTAATATACTTTATATAGCCTCTAGATATTAATATCTTTTAGCTTCTTAAGAATATATATTAAAAGGAACTTTAAAAATCTATTTAAGAAGGTTATTTAATATTTAACTACTTATAGTTCACTGCTATATTTAAGTTAGTCTATATTACCAGCTTTATAAA